>OV702289.1:407848161-409098161 GCA_916181665.1 Avena sativa | reverse complement strand
CAGGGGCTTCATCGAGTCTATGGTAGTCTCCGACGCCACCGCCTTCTCATTCACGGCCTCTGATGTTGTGGCCTTCGCTGTCTTTAGCCACCTTAACTGTGCCAAGTACTTGGCGAGTGTCTCAATGAGCCGAGGCCCATATTTATGTCAAGAAGTGGCAAAGGGAGCAAACACTACCTACTGGCCATCCGCACTGACCGGCATCGCTGAGGAGACTCTGCTAGGGTTCAGATCAACACCTTGTGCTTGCACCATCGTGAGTCCCATGGTCTCTCCAACCCCCCTCTAAGCATTCTCGAAGTCCATGGGCACGCCTCCGGTGAAGGATTCCTCCAGGACATCAAGATTCTCGATCAGCTTAGTCTTGGGGATCATCTCCTCTCAAAGATGCCCAAGTACACCCTTGGCCTTTTCGAGTGAGTCCCTGACTGAGACACTGCGGTCTTCGACTGTAGATACCGCACTGGCCAAGGCATCTGGATGGGCTAGAGCTTGTGCATCGAAGTCCACACCAGCAGCATCTACAGAAGACACATGAGCACAGAAACATGTAGGAAAAGTATATCACAAGCAACAGAGAAAATCTATTCTACGAACACTTTCTCTCTGTCAGCTACGGTGGAATGCAAGTCTTCCTCGTGCTTCTTCGACTCCTCATGAGCTTGGAGCACTTCGTCACGTTTCTTCTCCGTGGCAGCAAGACCCTTCTCGAGAGTGCTGACGCTGCGAAGGAGCTCACTGTTTTCACCTGCGTAGAACAATAGCAAGCATTTACGACTGATGATTTTCTACAACAACAACATAGATATACAAAACGCAAGCTCACCCTTAATCGCGTGATGCTGGGTCTCTAGTAAGGCATGTTGATGGCCCATCAGTGTAATATGTTCAGCGAGGTGAACAGATTCCTTCACGACAGGCTACAAGAATATATGCACCAGCATCAATTTAAATTCAACTGAAAAAGTCAAGCGAACTTACTTGCTCCTCTAGGGACTCCGAGGGTTCCTTCTGCATAGGCATCTGGTCCACCATCTGGTGCCCCCAGCATGGGGGAACTCAAAGATCTGGCACCGGAGTTGGCCGCCACCTAGGGAGAATGGGACTACTCCGCCACATCATTTTTGGGGTCCGCGGCTCCAGACACCTTCACAATGCGACAGTCATCAGACAATGACGATGTTGTTTTGCTGCAACATAGGCATACAAACACAACCTCATAGAAAATATTTCAGGACACAAAGACAAGTCAGTAGAAGCATAAACTCACCAGTCGAAGTCATCGAGGTCGAAGAGGTCATCAGACACCTTGTTCGGTATCCTCAGTTTATTCCGTGGAGGAGGAGCCATGGCGCTCATAGGCACAACAGGAATTGGCTCCTCTACCATAGTCAAGGGACCCTCCGGCATTGTCGGCAAAGATGCATCCGAATCCTCGCTTCGGGAGCACTTATGAGCTCCATCCCCGCTGGACTCGGGGGCTTCCTGCTCTTCCTTAATGGGGATGGTAGAGCCCGACTCGTCCTTTTATTCCGCTTCGTGAGGGATCACTCCCTCCGGCTGAGGAGGGAACATAGTGGCCACCTTCTAGTCCTGGAATAATAAGCAGCGTCAATATAAAAGAAAACCCAGCAAGCAATCAAAAAATAGGAAGAGCTAACAAGAAAGCCACCTTAGGCGGAGGGTGACTCGCGTAGAAGGGAGGCACGGCTGAGTCACCAGGGAGTTTCTCCTTGGCCATGTATTTGTTCAGCAGTCGAAACCTCATGTCTACTTCACCAGTAGAGATGTATTTTCGAGAGACGCGAGTGACATCGTCAACACCAGTCTAGCAGCACATTGGGTGCGCCCTAGCCTGCAGTGGCTGCAGTCGACGACGCGTCCAAGTTCGAATGAGGTTTGTGCCACCTACTTTCTTCCCCATACGGAGTTCAAGGTCGCATACGTGCTTATACAGAGCCTCAGTTTCCTCGGATTCGTTGGGCATCACCATGTTCTTCCACGACCTCCTCCTCTTGTATTCTGCCTTCGAGTCAAAAGGAGTAACCCCAAAGTTTTCTTCATCGACCTTCTAGTCGCGAATGTAGAACCACTTCTCCCTCCACCCTTGGACAGATGCATTAAAGTTGATGGCGAAATATTTGGCGTTAGGGTCCACATGGATCTCACAGCCTCCTATGTCATAGCCTACCGACCCAAAGCACGACAGGCGTTTATGTTTGAAGGTTTTTTGAAAAGGCCAAGGTGTGGCTCTATTTTGAGCCAGCATTCACAAAGGGTAATGTAACAAGCAATATGCAGGATGGAGTTAGGGGCCAGCTGATGGAGCTGGAGCCTGTAAAAGCAAAGTAACCCCCTCACAAACTTGTGAAGGAGGAGAGAAAGACCGTGAATGACAAACGCGAGGAACATCACCCAAAATCCGGCGGGGGCATTGGGGATTACCTCATCGCCAGGAATCCGGTAGTCATCCTCGGTGGCTAGGAGAGCGCCATCTTGATGCCAGGTGAAGAGCTCAGACTCCTTGATGGTGGTTTTCCACCACGACCCATTCGTGACGCGCGAGCCTATGCCCTTCTTCTTTCCATCCGTGGTGGCAGTACTGGTGCCTATGGCGGCGGCACCCTTCTTCTTGGCGACACCGGTGGCAGCCGTAGATCCAGCAGCAAGGGCACCACTCTTCTTCCCCATCCGGCAAGTGCGATGCAAGCGCAGAAAATAGTTCGAAAATACCTTAAGGCTATCCAGCGTAGCAATTGAGGCGCGAGCAATGTGGCAGCAGAGAGTGGAAATTGAGGCAGCATGCAAAGGAAGAAGATGAGTTGTGGGGAAAATTACCGCACATCAATCCCTACTTAACCTCACCACGGATGCAATCCAATGGCTAGAAGCGCACCAACCCGACGCGTGGCACAAATCGATAAAGACGCGTGGTAGTGTAAACAACAAACCGTCGCTCCACTCCTCCCATTACGCTTGAGAATCGAGGAGACGCAGTTAAAATCGAAGATTACACACGCCTGGTCAAATCCAAGTCAGAAATGGGGCCCCACTTTCGTCACGTCCCGTCAAAATCGCTCACGCGGGCAAATGAGATCATCTCATCATCAGCACTGACGTCATTTAGTCCAGCAGGAGCATCTTCTGACTACTCTAGTCCTTACTCGAGTCTTTGACTCAACCAAGCACTCGGGGCTACTCCTAATAGGAGCGCTGGCCATGCTCCTAATAAACTACATAGACTTACAAAACATTTTTGACAATGAAACTGCACTTAAACCCTTCACTCAAATCAGCGATTCGACTATGGACTCAGTGTTACTCCCATAGGGAGCGATGGAATCACATTCGACTGAAGCAAGTAGAAGAAGACAGAAAACACTCATAGTCCCCACTCAAGTATACGACTCGAATAGGCACTCGGGGGCTACTCCCATAGGGAGCGCTGGTCGTGCACCCTATGATTTTTCCTTTTAAATAAATGTGTGTTGACTATGTCCACACTCGAAAGCATTGGTGAATCCGCCTCACATTTTCCTTGCAAAGATACCGCGTCTCCTGGGCCACCCGAATCATCTCCGTGATGACAAAATTCGGATGCCACACTTGCAGCATGAATATAAGACCTAAAGAAGGCCTGGCAACGCATCTGCTGCGCTCTACCAGAAATAACCCGTGCCTGCAGGTACGATGAAATAAGCCTTGACAGACGCTTCGAGTGTTCACACTTAGACACTGGGATTCGACTCTATAAGACCTCCGCGACATGAGACAAATTATACCAGCACTTTTCCGAATTCGAGTCCGGGGACTTTAGTTTGAGTAGATTGTGTTGTTTCGCCCTAAGGCAGTTAACTTATCCCGATACATCAGATGAATCAGGCACATATATCGACAATCCCTATGATATAAACTAGAGAATTCGAAAACATGCTCAATTGTCTACTCGAAAGCTTCATAAGTCTCCACTCGAATCTGCGATTCGACCGGACACTCGGGGGCTACTGACATGGGCATACCTTACAGGTACTCAATCTTGGCATATACGGTCCATCCTAGGAGAATACCACGATGTTACTAAGGCCTAGTCAAGATTCGGGTGACCAAGGAGACTCCGACTGCTTGCGGCACACGGCAAACTAAAGATAGAAGTTTAAAGGGAAAACCTTAACATGTAACCGACTCGGCCTGCTATCGCGAGACCTAGCCTATATATATAAAGGCTAGGAGGGAGTGGCGAGGAGGGTAATCCGCAACCCTAGTTTCCACACCATCGCCAGATTGCATTTGTGCATCCCCTGTAACTTTCGTCTCCTCGATAATTCCAAGAGCACACAAGCAGGAGTAGGTTCCTCTACAAGGCCTGAACCTGGGTAGACCTTGCATCCCCTGTATGCTTGTTTGCTAGCCGGTCGATGCCTCCAGCGCTCCCCACTTCCTCGAACCTAAGTCCATACGCGATGGGCATTGATGAGTTAAACGCTCGTCAACTAGCTTCTGGTAATGCGGGTACCACTACTTTGTTGGTGTTAGGACCTCGCTGAGGTAGTATACGGGGTGCTGCACCCCATGGATCTTGTTTTCTTCGGCTCGTTTCAGCACCAGCACGGTACTAACCACCTGATTAGTGGAGGAGATGTATAGCAACATTGGTTCCTTTTCCCTGGGGGTCACCGGCATGGGTGAGGTGGAGAGCAGGCGCTTAAGATCTTCAAATGCTTCTTGCGCCTCATCCGTCCACTCGAATTTTTCAGTTTTGCGGAGGAGCTGGTAGAACAGTAGAGCCTTCTCGCCCATTAACCTGATGAATCGACTGAGCTCCGTGATTCGCCCAGCCAGCTGCTGGACGCCTTTGACGTTCTCTGGCTTCTCCATGGCCAGTATGGCTCTTATTGTCTTTGGGTTGGCCTCGATTCCCCTGGCAGATATGAGGTACCCGAGTAATTGTCTAGATGGTACGCTGAAGGCACACTTCTCCAGATTCAGCTTGATCCAGTAGTGGTCGAGATTGTCGAAGGTCTCACAAAGATCGTCGATGAGTGTAGCTTCCTCCTTAGTTTTTATGACGATGTCATTGACATAAACTTGGATGTTTCGACCAACAAGATTTTTGAGGAAGGCTTCCATAAACCGCTAATAGGTGGCTCTTGCATTCTTTATCCCAAAGGGCATTGTGGTGTAGCAGTAAACACTAAAGGGCATGATGAAGGTCGTATTCTCCTGGTCCTCCTCCTTCATTCGAATCTGATGGTAGCGTGAGTAGGCATCGAGGAAGTAGAGGCATTCACATCCCCCGGTGGAGTCAATTATCTGGTCGATCCGCGGTAATGGGATGTGGTCCTTTGGGCAATGCTAGTTGAGAGAAGTGAAGTCCACGCACATCTATAGGATATCCGTGTCCTTTTTAGGAACGAGCATGGGGTTAGCTACCTTGGTGGTTTCCTTTATTTCACGTATAAAATCAGCGTCGAGGAGTCTGTTGACTTCCATGCCGACCGCCTTTGCCCTTGGTTCTGACAGTCGATGCATCGACTGCTTTACTAGTCTTGCATCTAGATTCACGTTGACTATGTGCTCGGCGAATTCCTTGGGAACTCCTAGCATGTTTGTTGGACACCAGGCGAAGATCTCGTAGCGCTCATAGAGGAATTCGACGAGCGCGAGTTCCTATCCAGGACTCAAGTTGTTGGCGATGAGGGCCATCTTGGTCGGGTCCGTTGGGTGGACCTAGACCGCCTTTGTGTTCACTGACGAGTCGAAGGACTAGTTAGGTGCGTTCGGCTTTCTCACTGGAGGAAGACTATTGTCTATCGACTCCTTAAGTCCCACCAGTTCTTCTTGCATGCAGAAGGATTGGGAGATTATGTTGAATTCCCTGTCATAGCTATCAGACTTGGCGAAGCTCCCGCTGATGGTGATAATGTCATTGGGTCCTGGCATCTTGATCTGCAAGTAGGCATAGTGTGGGACCGCCATGAACCTTGTGAACGCGACACGTCCGAGGATTGTGTGGTATTGCGAGGGCCAGTCGACTACCTCGAATTCGAGGCATTCTCGCCAAAAGTTTGCGGGCGTGCCAAGGATGACGTCTAGATTGATTTTTCCCAAGGGGTATATGCCTTTCCCTAGGACAATGCCATGGAAGGTTGTTTCAGATGCCTCCAGGTAGGAGAGGGGGATCCGCATGGCATGCAAGGTGCTAGTGAACATGAGGTTGATGCTGCTGCCGCCGTCCATGAAGACTCAACTCATCTTGTAGCCACCAATCTGTGCCTTGAGCACCAAGGGGTTATGCCCTGGGCTAGGGACTTGGCGCAGGTGGTCACTTTTGTCAAAGGTGATGCAGGACTCGCACCCGCTGAGGTACTCGGTAGTCGAGGGTGGAGAGTTGATGGACAAATTTATTTGGCGAGTAATTGACTTCTGCGTCCTGTTGGAGGGACGCCCCTTCTAGATCATACCCATGTTTCCTAGTGCTCGTGGGTATTGTTCGCCTCCGTTGTTTTGTACTGGTGCAGCCGAAGGATGCGCGGGTCCTTCGGGCGGTGGTGCTCCATGAGCTATGGCTCCTGGGGTAGCTCCATACCCCTAATTTATCGCGTTGAGATTCATGTGCACGAGGCCTTCATGGAGCTTTAGGAACTCGCGGCAGTCCTTGAGGAGGTGTATGGACTTCTTCTTGCCATCGTGCTTATCTATGTAGTAATGGATGTTCAGGGTCCAGACATCTTCTCTTGAATGGATGTTCTGGGTGCTTCATCGCGGGTGTGGCCTTTCCACATTTGCGTGGTTTTCCCGCTGTCGCGGTAGCTGCCGCTACGGTACCCGTTGTTGCGGGTGCCTTCGTCGCGCTTGTCGACATAGCCGGCCGTGACCATTTCGACTTCTTTACAGTCTTAGTAGTCGTGCATCTGACACTTTCCTCGATGGTCGTGTCTACGACAAAGTCGTACTTGTCATCTGAGTGAACACGATGCTTGTTCACTGAGTCTTCTCCATCTTCCCACACATTCGCAATGTCCATTAGGTGGTCGATGGTTTTGGGCTTCGTGTGGCCTAGATCCTCCCTGAGCTCTCTATGGTGGACACCGTTGTTGAACGCATCGATTGCGCGATCCTCGAAGATGTCTTCCACGGAGTTTTTAATGAAGGACCATATTTCGATGAAGGAGCGGGGGATTCGCTCGGCGTCTGGCAGCAGGCTTTTAGCACTTCGATTGACACAGGCTGCTTGTAGGTGCCTTTGAAGTATCGCACGAAGCTATAGAACAGCTCCTCCTAGCTGCGGATTGACCAGCGGGGCAGATTGTTGAGCCATGCACGGGTAGCACCTGGCAGGTGCAGCTGGAGGCACTGCATGGCTGTGCACTTGTTTACGCCATGTAGCTTGATGCAAGAGACGTGGTCCTCCAGCTAGACCTTTGGGTCCTAGAGACCGTCAAACTTTGGGTTCTCTGAAGGAAGTTTAAACCCTTTCGGCATTCACGTCTGCCATATGGCTCTAATGATGAAGCTGGCACCGCAAAGCTCTGTTCCTTCATCCTAAGATTCTATTGAGTAGGTGCATTTGGCGCACATCTTCTCGACTTTGCGTTGCTTGATGTCATCGCACGCGTCGTAATTGCGATCGTGTCGACGTGCGCGACGTTGTTGCGACAGGTCATGCTCATCCTTGCTAGAGGAGAGCGAGTAGTACTTAGGTGTAGCCTTGATGGCCCAAAATATATCAAGCTCGTTGGGGAACCCCAAGAGGAAGGTATGATGAGCACAGCAACAAGTTTTCCCTCAGTATGAAACCAAGGTTATCAATCTAGTAGGAGCAAGGAAACACCCCAAAGGTGCAGCTAGCTGAACGTTGGCAGGGCGCACTACCGATGCCAGCAACAACGTGGATACCTGCACAACACAACCACAAAACTCTGTCCCCCACTTGCGATGAGGTTGTCAATCTCACCGGTTTTGCTGAAAACAAAGGATTAAACATATCGAATGGAAGGAAGTAATAGTTTGCAGAAAGTAAACACAAAGAAGTAAACAGTTTGTAGATTGTATGTAAAAGAAAGGACCGGGGTCCATAGTTCACCAGAGGTGGCTCTCCTTAAGATAGATAACATGCTGGGTGAACAAATTACAGCGGGGCAATTGACAAACATTGAGAAAGCATATAAGCATATACTAATCATCTTGACTCCTTTGAGACTTGATTGGGCATTACAACATTATACATAGACCGCCATCCAACTGCATCTATGACTAATAATCCACCGTCAGGTTATCATCCGAACCCCCTCTAGTATTAAGTTGCAAGCAACAGATTATTGCTTTACGAATTGCGTGTAAAGTAAATAATATGATTGTTCTATGAACAAAGGATTGTTGTTTTCTCCCTAGTAGCAACAACACATCTAGTACCTTAGAGATTTCTGTCACTTCCCTAGATTACCAGAGACATGAACCCACTATCGAGCATAAATACTAACTCTTGGAGTTGCTAGCATCTACTTGGCCAAGATAGCTACTAACAACACAAAGCATGCAAGATCACCAATAACAAAGACATGATAGAATCAATAATCAATCTGAAATAGCATCTCAATATCCATCGGATCCCCGCAAACACAACATGCAGAATTACAAATAGATGATCTTGATCATGAACGGAGCTCACAAGATCTAGACATGAAAGCACAAAGGAGGAGAACCAGCCATCTAGCTACTACATGGACCCGTAGTCCAGAGATGAACTACTCACGCATCACATCGGAGGCTTGCATGATGATGAAGAAGGCTTCCAGGGTGAATTCCCCTCTTCGGCAGGGTGCCGGGAAGAGCTTCAGATCCCTCCTGATCTAGGGATGGAGATGATGGCGGCTACAGACACTATCGTGGATTTTTGATCGGGTACTTAGGGTTTCCGTATCAGAGGAAATATATAGGCGAAAGGAGAGGCCGAGGGGGTGCTGGGGTCAGCCAGACCACCCCCTGGCGCGGGCCAGTCCTGGCCACGCGGCCAGGTGGTGTGGCCAGGCCCCAGCCCCTCTCCGTCTCGTATTCTGGCTCCAAGTGTCCCTCGGCAAAATAGTGCCTTTGGCTTTTGTCCCGTCCAATTCCAAGAATATTCATTTTCTGACTTCCTGGAACCAAAAACAGCAGAAAACAGGCAGCTGGCACTATGGCTCTTGTTAATAGGTTAGTCCAAGAAATCATATGAAAAGTACTCCAAAGTGTGGACAAAACACATGAAAGTAGATAAAACCAAGCATGGAACATCAAAAATTATAGATACATTTGCAATGTATCAAGCCTTGCTTTTCTTTGGCCCCTTCGGCTCCGGCATTGGATCTTTGGTGATCGCGGCTTCAACCAGTCCAAGGCCGGCGATTATAGATCGGTGCATGGCATATCGTGGATCTCCTGCTGGTGCTTGGTTGTTGAGCATGTACATGGTGGTTACGGTCACTGCTGCTTGTGGTGTCTTCGGGGTCATGTTACCCCGTGAGTCCACCGACAAGAGGGAGAAGTCGAGGACTCGAGTGGCCTCTTCTCGTTCCTTTTTGGTGAGGTGGTCCATGCGAGAGCGCCTTTTGGCGACCACAGGTACGTTGCCCTTGGTGGAGGATCCACCGATTGAAGAGAGCGCTGCCTGTCGGGCACTTGACTCGTCCGTGGCTTTCCTGCAGGCCTCGAGTTGTGCATTTACCGCATGCTGGCGGTTGCACTCCTGAATCAGTAGCTAATGGTACCCTATTAGCATCTGCTCTGACGCGTTTGGTGGTAGGGGATTGCCTTGCAAGGCCTCCTTGCACCTCGCCCATTCTGGCTGGTTGAGGTGAATTTGCTGGCGCTTCGTCGTGTTGTTGGCATGCTCGCTATTATTGTCAGGGTTCGGAGGGGTAGGGGCACCGTTGGTACGAGCGTTGTTGGTAGGGGCGCCATTGTTGACGACGGTGCCGGGGTTCCCTTGGGTGCCGCCCCCGCCGGTGTTGATGACGGCACACATGTAATGGTCGGGGAACTGCTGCTCCCACAACTCTCAGATCTGGTACCATAGGCTCCATCTTTCAATGTCAGGTCGCATATATCAGACTCGCGACTGTTGTTGCTATTTGTATCGCCGGCTAGCGCTAAGGCGTTGAGCTCGCTCAGGGTGCCAATCGGTGGTGGAAACCACGGGGCAGGAGCAATCGAAGGAGCTTTCGGGTGATGGGGTAGCGGAGTGTTTCGATCTGACTAGCCTAGAAGCGTAGGCTTCAGATCATCAAACTGACTCCGTCACCCATGGACTCGAAGTTTGGACAAGCTGCCGGCGAGTGGATGGTGAATTCGAAGGCGCCAAAGAGGAGGCGATTCTCCGCTGTAGCGGAGTTGTAGGTCATAGTTGATGGGGCCGAGGAAGCCGCAACATCAGCACTCCCGATTCCCACAGACGGCACCAATTGACGAGGGGTTAACTCATTAGTGACCATCGTTGATGGACTTAGGTTCAAGGAATTGGGGAGCGCTAGAGGCATCGATTGGCTAGCAAACAAGCACATAGGGGGACACAAGGTTTTACCTAGGTTCAGGCCTCAAAGAGGACCGTACTCCTTCTTGTCTGCTCTTTGATTATCGAGGATTCGAAAGTTACAAGGGGAGCGTAGATGAAATCTGGCGAGGTGTATGCTAGGGTTGTGGATTGTCCTCCTCGCTGCCCCCTCCTAGCCTTTATATAGGGAGGCTAGGTCTCAGGATAACAGGCCGAGTCGGTTATAGATTAGGGTTTTCCCTTCAAGTTTCTATCTATTATTTGCCATGTTCTTCAAGAAGTCATGTTCCTTTGGGCCTCCTGAATCCTTAATGGGCTTCGTTTGCTCCGCGGACTTCTCTTGGGCAGGACCATCTAGGATAATTGCAAGTACATGTAGGGTATACCCATGTCATTACCTTTGTGCAACACGTACCACTTTGCCATCTCTGTACACAAGGCAGATAGTATATTAGGCAACGGAAAGCAAAGGGTTCACATGCATGTTCACAAAAACTACAAAACAACACATTGAACATGATGTAGAACCATTGCAACAAATAAGAACTAGGGCCTCATACTTAGAGTGGACACACAAAATCACAGGGATGGTGTCATTGAGCCAAGTAGGATGCACAAGATATGTATTTGTGCATATCACAAGGCTCACTGACAGCACCCCCAGGATCACATCCAAAATCGAGGCACACTTGTAGTGGTACCCTAGCATTTTAGTCATCGGTCGTTGCAACAAATAAGAGCCAAACTTATGAACATTAATTAGGGCCTCATACTTATGTTAGACATAAAATTACGGGGATGGAGTTAGCGAGCCAAGTAGGATACACAAGATATGTATTTGTGCATATCACAAGGCTCACTGACACCACCCCAGGATCACGTTCGAAATCGAGGCACACATGTAGTGGATCCCTAGTATTTTAATGATTGGCTGCTGCAACCACTACAAGAAATGTTTCCATCTGCAACGATTTGGCCCGTCAGTCGTCTTAGAAGGCGCATCTTCCATGATGATTTTCTTCACTCGACCATGGCCGATGGAAAAAAATCTGGTTTCACGGCCCTCTACTACTACGAAACCGCAAAAAACATGGACGAAGCTTGGTCGGTGCGTGGTAGAAGTAATATTTTCAATTCCTCACGTGATGTTGACTTACCAAAATCTTTTGAGGCATGCGGATCCTGGATGTCAGTGTCTCTAGCGGACCATACTTTTTGGTCATGCCTCTCTGATTTGAACTCGATAACGTTGCTCGATGCATCTGATGTTTAGTGAGGTTGCTGGGTCCCGCATGTCAGCATCTCATTAGAAGAATCGTGTGTATGATGGAATTTTTTTCTTCGCTCACGCTACCCTGTTCTGAACTTGATAGTGATGCTCGATGCATTTGCCGTATAGTCAGGCTGATGTGTCCCACATGTGAACCTCTCATTAGCAGAATCTTGTGTATGATGGATATTTTTTCCTTGGCTCATGCGTCCTTGATGTGAACTCGATAACTTTGATCGATGCATCATTCGTTTAATTAGGCTGGTGGATCCCCCATGTCAGCCTCTCATTAGAAGAAATGCGTGTATGATGGATTTTTTCTTCCTCACGCTTCCATGTTCTGGACTTATAGCATTGCTCGACGCATTTGCCATTTGGTCACGCTGATGGGTCCCACATCTCAGACTCTAATTATAAGAATCATGTGTATGATGGACTTTTTTCTTCGCCCGCGCCTCCCTATTTTAGACTTGATAACGTTGCTCGCTATATCAGCCATTTATTTAGACTGTTGGGTCCCACATGTCAGCCTCTCATTAGAAGAAATATGTGTATTATGTACTTTTTTTCTTTGGCTTGTGCCTCCCTGATGTCAACTTGATAACATTTATCGTTGCATCAGTCATTTATTCAGGATGTTGGGTCCCTCATGTCAGCCTCTTATTAGAAGAAACGTGTGCATGCCGGATATTTTTTTCTTTCGGTCATGTCCGTTACTTTGATATTGTTAACATATATCAATGCAACCGTGTATGTCCTGTCAGGTGGGTCCCTGATGCCAGCCTCTCTGTATAAGTACTTATTTTTTTCAAACCCGCCCATGAAATTCAAGGAATGTTGTAGTGGGTTTATGATGTCAGCCTCACCTTAAAGCAATATTGCTACAAAAAAATGTAAACCCAAGATATGTACGTATAGAGGATTTGAAATCAAGACTTTCAATAGATGTAAATTGAGTGTGTCGCCACTACGCCAATGCTATTTCTAGAAAAGTAATTATTAAAGATTTGTTAGTATGTATAACTTATGTATTAGTATTATTAAAAAGATTTTGTGTGTCCATGTTTATCTCTTCTAAAATAAAATGGTAGCTCTCGTGACATCTCAATTTATAAAATGACACATAATGAAGTAGTTTCCTAAAAACATGTGTTTGCGGATTTTTTAAGAGGAAGACTTTCAATAGATGTAAATTGAGTGTGTCGCCACTACGCCAATGCTATTTCTAGAAAAGTAATTATTAAAGATTTGTTAGTATGTATAACTTATGTATTAGTATTATTAAAAAGATTTTGTGTGTCCATGTTTATCTCTTCTAAAATAAAATGGTAGCTCTCGTGACATCTCAATTTATAAAATGACACATAATGAAGTAGTTTCCTAAAAACATGTGTTTGCGGATTTTTTAAGAGGTGCGGGGCAATGCCAAATGGCTGAATTAAAAAGATTTTGGCTATTCTACATGGGCTATGATCCATGGGGGTTCCTTTATAAAATTTCACTAGCATATGCTTAGTAGTCCCCTGATCCCGAAAAGGCTGAATTAAAATGTTCTGGGTTATGCTCCATGAGCTCCTTTCTCAAATTTTTCTAGGCGGTGGTTAGTAGTCCCCTGACACCGAAAATGCCGAATTAAAATATTCTGGCCTATAGAGAGGCCGAATGGGCTAGATTTCTTCCCCTCGTTAACAAAAAAGGCATTGTGTCGTGGCTCAGATGGATTCGAAACAAATACCTCACAGAGGGAGAGGAAAAAGGTGTTAATTCTTTGACACATATTCATGTAAAAATTCAGCAGTACAGAATAAGGCAATAAATATCGACAGATCCATAGTTCATATTCAGCAGTATTTGACCCATTGAACAGCATTACAAAGTTGAGCAATATAATCACTGAAAATCAATAGTAGTACAGAGAGAACAAGTTCTTGTTTCAGCTCTAAAAACATTGCCACGCGGTTAATTTTCCCTTTCTCCAAATACACTCGACCATTGGATCAAGGAAAACTCACAATCAAGTCTGCTTTTGAGTACCTTGTTTTCACATCAATGCATGTGTGACCCCCATATGCAACCCAAATGCCCAAGTCTCATCTAGAATATGACAAGGCCGTGTTTCAAAAGAAAAGCAAGACTATATACTGGCCTTGATTTAAACAAGTACTAGTACATCAGTATTAGTTTCACAAAATGCTTTAGTAATAGCAACCGCCGAACATTTGACAGATTCAATAGCTTTCCTGCTTGAAATTCAATAGCAGTATAGAGAGAAGTGGTTCTTGTTCCAGCTCAAAAAAATCTTAGCACACAGTCAGTTTGCCCCTTTTCTCTGAACACACTCGATCTTGGAGCAAGCAAAACTCATGATCAAGTCTGCTTCTATGTGAATACCTCCTTCTCATGTCAATGCATGTGAATACCTCCCAATCTGCTGCACTTGATCTAAACAAGTAACATTACATCAGTATTAGTTATAAAAATATTGTAAAATACTAATAGTAACAACAAAACATTTGACAGATTCGGTAGCTTTGAAAGATTCAGCAGTATAGAATAAGACTGGAAAAATATCGACATATTCCTAGTTCATATTCAGCGCCACTAACAGATTCAACAAGATTTCAAAGTGACCAATTAGCAGTATACCGACAATGACCAAAAGAATTTACAGATTCAACAATGTAGACATTGAAATTCAATAGATTTAGAAAGGCATGATTCAAAAGGAAAGCGAGACCTTATTCTTCACTAGATCGGTCAACAGATTAGCAATAGCAGAACTCCATACAAAACACTCAAGACCACCTAAATCTAGGAACCACATATATGAAAATGATAAGTACCGGTACATGTAGTAGGTATTACTACAAAATAAAGTACATTAGTAGTGGCTGAATTCCATAAATAAACTCCCAAGTACAACTACTAGGAACATGTAGGAAGTCTTTCTAGCAGTTAAAATACTCCGAACATTAAGATGTGTTTATCTCACTCATGCATCCTGTCGATGCAAAGACAATATTCTAGGGTGAACTCCGTCAGTCGACGAGTGGCCAGGTGAGACATCGGCATCGGAAGAAACCACTTCATCTCATCAAGCAAAACGCTATTTGGAGACATGGTGCTCTCTGGCACACATATCCTAGAATTTTTGATCCGTCTCCCCTAATCACCATCCATGACCAAAACTTCACCATGTACCGCGATAACAAGCACGCCGCCGACCGGACACATACGATAGATACGACCTGTAGAGTTTGGCACATGTGAAATCGCACCACGAACACCATGCCATCATCCCCGGATCCGATGATATCTATTGTCTGTAGGACTATTGCCGACAAAGAATTAGAGATGTACATGCATGTTTTGCCGTAGTGGAAACTACACACCCTCATCGAGTGAGCTTCTCTAGGGTGGGTGAGGAGCTCTACCGGCAAGGCGGCGAACAAGTATCCATCCTCCATTCAGTTGCACGGGTCATGCGGGCATGTGATCTTGTAGTTGTGGACCTGGAGGTAGGCATCCAATGTCCCACAACCATCGTTGGGGCATCTGCTACCATTTCCATTGGTGACTTTGAAGTTCAACACCTTGGAGCATGCTTCTAGCCGGATGGCACTAGTAGTGTCCATACGCATAGCAATCTCATTCAAGACGTCAACGTCGACCGTGCTCCACCCACCATACCGCCAATTGGGCCTCGAATCCGCCATCATATCCTGATGGATTGGGGCAAGGGCGGATCAAATAATGACTATTGGGAGGTTTTGGAGGAGAGGGATGGTGGCCGAGAAGGACCGATGTCGTAGACGGTATGGTGAGGAAAAGGAGTGAAGCGTGCGCTGGAGATGATCCCAAATGCTGCCAGGCAGCAGAGTGGGGGATAAACTAAGATGGGAAAGATGGGATGCCTCTTTGAATGAGGTTTTTTTGCATGTTCCTTTGCCAATCTTCTACTGCGGGGCATAGTTGTATCGAGGAGACTTTAATTAGCTAGTATAGCAAGCCGATGCAGTAGTACTATTAAAGTTGCAGGTTCCTTGGAACTCATATAGTATTGTAGTAGTATAATGACATATCATCACTATATAAATTATAACAGGTAAAGTTCTATAATTTGAGCCACATCTATAAAGTATTGGGTGTATATTTGGTTTTTGTACTTCATATATCACTAGTAAGTTGTACGTGCCTTGCACATGAGACTCGGAAAATATGACATATCATCACTAGTATAAAATTATAATAGGTAAAGCTCAAAAAATATACTTTTGAGCCAATCCATAAAGTATTGTGTGTATATCTGGTTCTTGTACTTTATATCATGTAGAAATCAACTTTATTAGCAACATAATCTTCGGAAATTTTGGTAACATGCTCCAGAGAAATGAGAGAGAAGATTCTAGAATGATGGATAATTGTGTTTGGAGGTTATCAATAGAATCTTCTAGAAGCCTCAATGGAAAATAACATCCAATGGCTAGCAATGTTGGGTTTTGTCGGTCTTGATCCAACAGTCAATGTTCATAGTGATTCGTAAACTATATAGTGGTAAGATAAGGTCAGATGTACAAATCAACCTTTATTAGCTAACCTGATAGTCGATTTTTTGGTAATATGGTCCAGTGAAATGATAGAGAAGATTCTAGAATGATGGAGAAGTGTGTTTCGAGGTTTGTGCATAACATTCATTGAGCTAAAGTCTATCAATAGAATCTCCTAGATGCTAGAATGGAAAAAGATCCAACGATTAGCAATGTTGGGATTTTCCAATCTTAATCCAACCGTGAATGTTGAAAGTTATTCGTACACTATATAGTAGTAAGATAAGATAAATCTCTAACTAATTATGGTCTCATCGCATTAGATTAACTAGAGAGTAGTGTATGAGCCTAGAATCATTGAAGGCAAGGTTGCTTACATAGAGTACGACCCTTACACAAACATTGAGGTGATTGTTTCTTAAAGTATATGGCATGTGGTTCACAACATCCTGCTGATGCTAAAACATCCCTAATTTCTAGAGGAACTCTCAAATTGGCAGACTAAAGTGCATCATGCTAAAGGTCTAAAGAAAATATAATCAAGTACATACGAGTAACTAAACTGATAAGGATAAGACGTACTCCTTCCATCCGTAAATAAGTGTACTTATAGGTTTGCCTTAAGTCAAACCCTTTAAAGTTGGGATTTCTACTTTCGTGCCCCTGGTTCGTTAGTTGTACTCAGTTTTCCCTAGCCGCTTAACTTTTCCTTACTTTTTCCCTTCCTCTATTATGAACCCTCGCAGGCGCTCACATGGAGGGATGCCGTCAGGTCAAAGGCTTGAATGTTACATGCTGACCAGTGGGACCGTATTGGGGGGGGTCATGCGTTGAGCGTTACGTTACGTGGCCTCGACCGTTACATGCTGATGGGTCGGGCCGTGTTGGGATGGGTCCTTCATACATGGTGAAGGGTGGGGCCACATTGGGACGGGTCTTGCATACATGGTAAAGGGTGGGCCGCATGGAGACACGTCGGACCGGCCATTCTCGCTCACCCAAAGCATTCGCTTCCCCCGAGCCTGGAACAGCTCCCACACTGCCCCTCCGCTCCCCCGCCATCATGCCCTCCTACCTTATGTCGTCCTTAGCCCCCGAGCCGCCCCTCCCCTAGCCGCGGAGCCCACTCCACCTCCGGCTCCGCTCCCGCCCCTGCTAGATCTACCACTTTTGTGGTATAGTATGCAATGCCGGCTGGTGCACCGGTCCTCCCCATCGAGCACGGATAAGATTGGGTGGAATCAGAGGGATCTCACCCATGGATTCCATCTGGGTAAGCATCATTTCCCTTTATGGATTGATTTTAGGAAGTAATTGAGCGCGAATCTCTGGTGCTCAACTAACTACCTTGCTTTTTGAATAGGATTGATCTAGCGCTGGCATTTCGGCTAGCTGTTAAACTGGATACTAGCGTAATTCGTGGTTGTGAACAATATCTCTCTGTATTTAACTTCCCAGTGGTGGTTGCAAGATCCATAACTCTCAGATATTTGAAAGATAAAATCTATTCTAAATTCCCCTAGAGCAATGGCGATTCAGTTGATTAGCAATATTTCAACATTAGTGAGCAAAGATTTCTCACACTAACTAGCAAACCTGATCTGGTAATGCTTTTCTCTATGAATGCTGCCGAATGTTTTGGTCAAATTCGTCTCCATGTGCAACCTAAAGTTGAACACACGGGAAAGAGGGTTAAAGCATCATCTGGTGGTCAGGCATCATCAGGTGGTCGGGCATCATGTGTCTCTGCTGTCTCTGCTAATAGTGCGCGCACCCGCGCTCCTTGTAGGTCCACAGCAGTACCATCTATTCGCACTGTGAGTGTAAGCAAAATCGCTCGTGCGGTAGATGTGGAGGACGAAGCAGAGCCTAATGAGGGAGCGCCTCCACTAGATGACGAGGATGAGTTGATGTTTCCTGAATTGGTAGAAAGATTCAGTAAACAGGCACTAGAGGATCAATACACGGAGGAAATGGCCCATGGTGCCAGAGTTGATGACACTGATGATGAAGAGAACAAGGAGAATAATGACAGTCTTGTTTTAGCCGAGTACTATGGTGAGGACTTGCCAGTAATTGAGTGGGACAAGAACGATCCTAAGATTTCAGAACACACCATATTTGAAACGATGTGGGACTATCGTAGTGCCCTTACTACATATTGCATCCATACGAATAATTATTATGACGTTATTAAGACTGAGCCAGCAAGTTTCATAGTGAAGTGCCCATACAAGAGGTGTAGGTGGAGGATGCATGCATCCACTATGCTCAAGAGCAGTTTGGTTCAGGTATTACAACCAGTTGTGTATTTTAGATCGTTGTGTAGAGTTTGTTAACTGTACCAAACATTTTCATTATGTTTCGGATAAAAAGTAACTGGTTCGAACATTCTTCTCCACCACAAGGGGGATAGCCAAAGGACAAAACAAAACTAGCAAAGACTAGGTGGTTGGCATATGCAATCATGGATTGGATGAGAGAGAACCCATCACTTAGTTCAACGACGCTCATAAAATAAGTTTCTAAAAAGTTTAATATTACAGTACCTTACATGAGGATGTTCTATCCAAAGGAAATGGCTCTTGATAGGATCAATGGTCCATAGAATGAAAGTTTTAACTTGCTTTACAGCTTCAAAGCTAAAGTGGAGATGGCTAGTCTAGGTTGTATTGTACAGATAGACATGCATAAAGTTCAGTACAAAATAAGAGGGAAGACAATAGGGAAGGAGTGCTTTAGAAGGGCTTTTGTTTTTTTGAAAGCTTGCCGGCAAGGGTTTCTAGAAGGTTGCATGCCTTATCTGTCTGTGCATAAAACAACTCTTCATGGCAGATTTAAAGGATAGCTAGTAGTTGCTACTATAGTTGATGACCACAATTGGATGTTCCCTGTTGCTTTTGGAGTTTTGGAGATTGAGTCAGAGGAAAGTTGGACTTGGTTTCTACAGAATTTGCATGACCTTATAGGTCATCCATCAGGACTTACTATCGACACGGATGCTTGCAAAGGTTTGGAGAAAGTTGTAGAAACAATATTCCTTGGAGTGGAGCATAGGGAATGTATGCTGAACTTATTGCAGAATTTTATAAATAAATTCAAGGGTAAAGTTTATACTGAGAACCTATGGCCCGCTTCATACGCATGCAGTTTGAGGAAGCATCTGTATCATTTGGAAGTGTTGTATAAAAAACCTGCAGTGAAGGAGTACTTGGATGCACATCAAGGAATGGTGTGGTCAAGAAGCCAATTCAATTAAATTTGCAAGGTAGACTATGTAACAAGTAACTTGTAGAGAGTTTCAATCAAAGGTCAAGTCATTGAAAGGGCTTATGCTATGTTAAATATTTGATAGGATTAGGAAAATGATCATGATAAAGATCAATTTGTGTCAAAGAATTGCATCAACAGTATATACTGGCCATCTCATCCTCCCATCTTTGATTAAGGCTTTGCATGCCAGAAAAAAATTGAAGATGAAATGCATTAGAAAAGGAATGGAGGCTGAGGTAACATACACTGACAGTAAAGATACACAATGGAGGTATCCGGTGAGTTTGGTTGATAGGACATGACATTGCAGGAAATGGCGGCTTTGTGGGAAACCCTGCATGCATGCATGCATTGTTTTTCATGGGTGTTCTAGGAGGTGAATAGAGTGAAGTTGTTCAGTATGTGTCGGAGTATTTCTCTATTGCCAAATTTAGGGCAGCATATGCTCATAATGTTCCAGCTTTGTTGGGAAAAGACCAATGGATGTAAGTGGATCCAGGCTTCAAGTTATACCCTCCAGTTTTTACTAGACTAGCAAGTATGCCAAGGAAGAATAGGATGAGAGTTAGTGCAAAGGGTGGTGCACCACCTCGATGACGTAAGTGCAAACGTTGTGGGATCCTAGGGAACAATGCTAGGCTTTGTAAAAATGCAGTGGACCCAGCTTATGGAAAGGATGACTAGGCAGGAGCAGCAAATGCAGATGAGAATGAAGTATTTGAATGAGAGGAGAATGAAGAAACGGATACATTGCAGATTGAACCAACAGATTGAGACGAGATTGAACCAAATGTTGAGGAGATTGAACCAAATGAAGGGGAGATTGAACCAAATGCAGGGATATTGCACCAAATGCATGGGAGATTGAAGCAATTTATTCATTGGAAGCAGAGTTCAAAAGTAAAGGAATTACACAAGAGGATATTGAAGAAGTGATGCCAATGCATTTTGAACCGCATGAACCAATGAATCAAAACGTGTTTGAACCAATTATATGATAGACTGAAGCACTTGATTCATTGGATGCAGAGAAAAAGAACAAACGGGAACAAACAGAAGAAGCTAATGGTGGACTCCGAAAATATTCCAGCTAGGATCACCAGGATCAAGGTGGTGAACTCCGAGAATATTCCAGCGAAAAACACTAGGAGCAAGAAAAAATGAATTTGAATTATTAATTTGAATTTGTATGATGAATTCGAACTCTTGTCAATCTTTGTATTGAATTCGAACTAGTGCGATGCTCCCAAGTTTGTATGTTGGATAATACCATAATGTATGTGTTATTGCAAGTTTCTATGGTCATCCATGTAGTTGCTTAGCACTGCTCAGTTTTGCCCTCGACATGTGGTTAACACATGGGGTTTAGCTAGTTCATGGCTTAAACCATAGCAAACGTTGACCAATTGATCCAAAATTTGGCAAAATTGTGTATCTTGGATTGATTTACCATATGAAATTGGAAATTTTTAATTTACTTGTAGTCAGTCACATTTTTCTTTTTCTAAGTGATTAAATTCAAAAAATAGTTTTAGGGTTAGTTTAATTCAAAAAAGTTAAAACATAGTGCAACCTTCGCATGGAGTCTTGTTATGTTACCTAAAACCTAGCATGAATAATAAAGGAAAAGGAAATAAAGAGAAATGGACTTATCCCCTAAACCACTTCTTAAACCCTTCTTGGAATGAGCTACTAGCTATGAAGATGCATGGCTTTCTACTCAATCAACCTCCAAAATAACCCGTCCCAAAACATACTTTGTCTAAATGAGGCCAAATTTGGAACACTTCTGTATCTTTGAGTTGCAAACAATATAATGTCGGCCAGGATGGATTAATTTGTTCAAATAACACATTTCCAAAAAAATATGCCAAAAGCTTGAAATTCCCTTAGTCATGTTTTATGTGAGTGCCCTTGTTTTCCTTAGCTCTACTCAACTTTCCCCTCCTGCTAAAGTTTTCCTCACGTTTCCCCTCCCGCTAAAGTTTTCCTCACCTTACCCCTCTCTCCTGTCTCAGTTTGGCCGCGCTCTGATTGGTCAAGTGTATGTCACACGGATCTTGCCCAACTGATGGCCCAAAATATATCGAGCTCGTTGGGGAACCGCAAGAGGAAGGTATGATGAGCACAATAACAAGTTTTCCCTCAGTACGAAACCAAGGTTATCAATCCAGTAGGAGCAAGGAAACACCCCAAAGGTGTTTCTAAATGAACGTTGGCAGGGCGCACTACCGGTGCTAGCACCAACGTGGAGACCTGCACAACACAACCACAGAACTTTGCCCCCAACTTGCGATGAGGTTGTCAATCTCACCGGTTTTGCTGAAAACAAAGGATTAAACGTATCGAATGGAAGGAAGTAATAGTTTGCAGAAAGTAAACACAAAGTAGTAAACAGTTTGTGGATTGAAAGTAAAAGAAAGGACCGGGGTCCATAGTTCACTAGAGGTGGCTCTCCCTAAGATAGATACCATGTTGGGTGAACAAATTACAGCGGGGCAATTGACAAACATCGAGAAAGCAATACATGCATATACTAATAATCTTGACTCCTTTGAGACTTTATTGGGCATTACAACATTATACATAGACCGCCATCCAACTGCATCTATGACTAATAATCCACCTTCAGGTTATCATCTGAACCCCCTCGAGTATTAAGTTGCAAGCAACAGATTATTTCTTTATGAATTGCATGTAAAGTAAACAATACGATTGTTCTATGAACAAAGGATTGTTGTTTTCTCCCTAGTAGCAACAGCACATCTAGTACCTTAGAGATTTCTGTCACTTCCCCTGATTACCAGAGGCATGAACCCACTATCGAGCATAAATACTAACTCTTGGAGTTGCTACCATCTACTTGGCCAAGATAGCTACTAACAACGAAAAGCATGCAAGATCACAAATAACAAAGACATGATAGAATCAATAATCAATCTGAAATAGCATCTCAATATCCATCAGATCCCCGCAAACACAACATGCAGAATTACAAATAGATGATCTTGATCATGAACGGAGCTCACAAGATCTAAGAATGATAGCACAAAGGAGGAGAACCAGCCATCTAGCTACTACATGGACCCATAGTCTAGAGATGAACTACTCACGCATCACACCGGAGGCTTGCATGATGATGAAGAAGGCCTCTAGGGTGAATTCCCCTCTCCGGCAGGGTGCCGGGAAGAGCTTCAGATCCCTCCCGATCTAGGGATGGAGATGGCGGCAGCTACAAACTCTTTCGTGGAATTTTGATCGGGTCCTTAGGGTTTCCATATCAGAGGAAATATATAGGCGGAAGGAGAGTCCGAGGGGGTGCCTGGGCTGGCCACACCACCCCCTGGTGCGGGCCAGGCCTAGCCGCGTGGCCAGGTGGTGTGGCTGCCCTCTGGCCCTTCTCCGTCTCGTATTCTGGCTGCAAGTGTCCCCCGGTAAAATAATAACTTTGGTTTTTGTCCCATCCAATTCCGAGAATATTCATTTTTTGACTTCCTGAAACCAAAAACAACAGAAAACAGGCAACTGGCACTATGACTCTTGTTAATAGGTTAGTCCAAGAAATCATATGAAAAGTACTCCAAAGTGTGGACAAAACATAAGAAAGTAGATAAAACCAAGAATGGAACATCAAAAATTATAGATACATTTGCAATGTATCAACATCCCCAAGCTTAACTCCTGCTCGTCCTCGAGTAGGTAAGTGATAAAAAGAAAGAAAATTTCTGAGGTGACATGCACCATCATAAACTTGATCAAAGGATTTGTAAAACATTCAAAGCTAGGATCATAGTACTTCAACATAGCATGAAAGATATAGTTCTAACAATAAGACATAGCAACTATGTTGTAACATGAAAAGGCACAAACAAAAGATACATGAATAACAATGCTTTGCAAGACGTTTGTTTGCTTCACATAAAGTAAACATAGCATAGTGGCATTCAGCTTGTCCCTCATAGAGTAGCAAACGTAAATGCATAGGACACCTTCAAAGTTCATAAGAGTGACTAGATACAAATAGTTTAAAACAAGCAATATCAAAGCTATGCATCAATCAACAAGTCTTGCGACAATGCATATAGAACTAAAAATGGCCACTATGCTCTCAAAGTAAGTGCATAAAGGTAGAAGGTGGAGACTCAATATAAAGGTGGAAGAAAGGCCTTCATAGAAGGAAGCTGTAGCATCCCAATTGTCTAACAATTGCAATGCTACTAGCCTAGTCTATATATATGCTACCTTCCTACTTATAATTGTTGCATCATAATTATATCATGCTCATGTCATCATGCCTCCTTGCATTTGAGCATCATATAAAACCCCTTTCTTTTGGTTCTTCTCATTATGCATTTGTCTATTACTTGTATCTGCACCTTGATATATTGTATTTGCTTCTTGATAAATGGTTTCACGCCCAAGTTGAGTTGGGGGCATATCTATTATAATTCAACCACCCTTCTTTGGTTACATCCATCATCTCCACCATCTTAATTATATATGAGCCCATGTTCTTCTTTTGGTATTTACATCTAGCTCATATGTGCTTGGATGGGTCCACTTCTATTTCTGTATGCTTCCATATATGATCTATGTTGATTCACGATATTAACAATGTGGAGCCACATGGCCACCTTTGCATGCTATGTGAGTGGTGCTCTTTCCAATCGCCATATGTTCTTATTTGAACTAAGGTTATGTTTGAATATATTGTGGCCATATGAATTTATAGTGGTGCAGACACACTATGCATGGCCACCTTATTATCGATGCATGCACTTAAATTTGAATAAGCCATATAGTTGGGAGGGTTCCATATTCTTCTTCTTTTGAATCTTCATTCTTTTGGGAAGGCTAGTTGGAAATCATGTGATGTTATCAAATTCTAGTTGTCTTCACAACTAGCACATGCATGCCCCATGCAAGCCTTTGCCACTATCTCTCTTTTATCTATGTGCATGTGCCCTCTTCATTTGATTCCTTTGCTATAGCATATGCCTTTTATTCCTTCTCCTTATGCCACATGTGACCTTTCTTTTCAAATTCTTTTGAATTAGTTTGCTTGCTTATTTTTGAACAAAACCTAATCTAACTGAGCCCTCTCTCCTTGTTTTGGTTGCACCAGACCAAGAACCGATCACCCCCCCACCACCATGTCGATGGATCCTCCCTTCTCTCTCTAATCAAAGCAAGAGAGAGAGGAGAGCTCGTTCACCCGAGTCCCTCTCCTTTTTTTTCCTTGTGCAAAAGCCACCACACCCCATGCGCGCCCCATCCCTCTCTCCCTTGATCAGCCACCACCACACAACTTCCTGATCCCCACCTGCCCACTCTCATGTTGGCAACAACAAGAAAGAACAAGAGAGAGGGAAAGAAGGAATATACCACCCGACCCTCCTCTCTCACCTTTCCCATCGGGCAAGAAAGCAGAGAAAAGTGGACAACCCCCATGTGCTTCCTCCCTCTCTCTCCTCACCTAACCAGCCACCTAGAGCAGCCTCAGATCAAGATCTAAACGGCCCAGACCCATCTCCATCCTCTCTTCCTTCCTCAATTCCCAAGCCATTGCCATGGCACCGTACCTCTAACCCTAGTTGTCTACCTGCTGTCCCTGTTGACCTAGCGACTCCCAAAGCGAACCCACAGTACCAGGACATTTCCCCTGCTACCTCACCGTCGCCCTGGACCTGCAGCCGTGCCTAGACCTCGTCGGATCATCGTCGTCGCCACCATGTCCGCGAGGAAGCCGATGAAGCCGGCCGCGAGCCTCGCCAAGGATCACGTCCACCTCGAGCCGTCTTTCTGCACCTATCGGTCGCTGGTGAGGTCCTCAACCCTCTTGACATGGCCTCTCCCTCTCCCTCGCTTTGCGTCGCTGCTGTGGGTCGTCGAACACAGTGCGGGCACCGCCGACAACGCTCTGTCGCTAGATCCGTTCAGCACCGTCGTTCGTTTGTCTCCTGTTCTTCGAGTCCTAGCCGTCGCTATGATGTTCGCCTTTGAGTGAGCCCTGAAGCAAAGTTGTAGGCCTCGGAACCCTCTTTGAAACAAGCCAGCGCATAGTAAAAATGATCCACCTCAGCCCTGGGAATCTTGATCGCAAGACACACTTTTTCTCGGTTAGTTTGTTCTCCGCAAAACTGCGCGCAGCTCAGTCCACCCTAGCTCTAACCGATCCCACCAGTGCGTAGATATTTTTCTCCCGGTCATTTCAAGTACTCATACGCCCAAAACCGTGTATCACACGGGGAGAAACCTGGCCCGTAATCGTAGAGCTGACAGAAGAACTCGTCGTTGTTAACATGCTGATGTTCGTCAGTCCCTCCTCTGCTGTCGAGTTTGGTTATCAAGTTTTTGCATCGAGTTTTGACACCAAATCGACTGCACCCAGGTGGTCAGCCGGTGCGGCCTAGCCAACAATCCTGAGGTTTCAGGTTCGATCCCCCGGTTGCCCCTTTTTCTTTTGTTTCCGTTAGCTGGCAGTCAGGCCCCACACGTCATGCTCTCATAAGACACCGTTTAGCGCAGCGGGTCCAACCCTCTCATTGGCCCACACGTCTCTGGGAGTGGGTCGGGTTGGTCGCTGTGACAAAAGGTTCCAGGAATCCTTGCCAAAATACCAAATTCCAGAAATGTTTCTAATATATTTTAAATCCAGAAAATATTGACTTTTTATTCATAAATCCAAATTTTGCATATGATATATGTTTTTGAATCAGAAAAATGTGAGGAATTCAAATATGCCATTCAAAATAATGTTTGACTAATTTAATTTTTCGAAAATGTTTAATTGCAATAAAAATGCCTTTTCTCAATTAATTAATAACTTTAATTCTATAACTCCAAATTTGACAAATAATATGTCTAAATCGATCAGCGCGACGAGCCCGTTCTATTTATGCATTCCATGTTCCGTTTTGCTGCATGCATCATATCAATATTAAAAATCAGAACTGTTTATGGTAATAAAACTTGACCAAATAATTAATAAAATGAGTTATTCTTGTCCCCACACCTCACCCTTGCCATGCTACATTATTGCCATGTAAATTGTGCATCATTCATCATGGCATGCTTGTTTGCTTGTCGCATTTTATTCATATGCTTGTGCACTTATTTATGTTGGCCCTTGTTTGTTTGATTCTTCTTTCGAATAGACGTCGAGCAGGGGAATTATCAAGAATCCCAGGAGTACTACCCAGATCCATCTCTCGCTTCAACTGAGCTGACAGGCAAACACTACCACATGCTTGCATACATATAGTACCTATTGCTTCTATCTTATTCTTGCATCATTGAGTCGTGATTGCATTAAATTGAATCCCATGTACCGCATAGCCTTTACTTTAAACCCCACTGAGCTTGTTCCTCCATCTCATGAGCCATTACTACAGGAGTTGTTTGAGCCATGCGAGTCGTAGAACAGCATGTGTAGGGTATGTGAGTGTCTGATGGATAACAAGGTACCTAAACAACTTAACCCGAGTAGTAATGGGATAACTAATAAAAGAGGCATCGGTGGGCAATATCTGTTATTTTGTTTTTATGTCCACTTGTGTCCCGTAGGACCCTGAGTACTTGATACCTGTTCCTTGACTATCGCACTATCCGCATATGGGACCATGAATCCCCTTAGCGCGAGCTCGACTCATTTCTTATTTCTTGGGGCCACAAAGTAGTTTGGGGCTTTATTACTATCCTGTACTTATGCCATGCTTTACTGCTTTATTTAAGATTGTGCGTGGAGCACCTGTACTGTTTTGGAGTGTGACACGTTTTCGCTGTATCCACAAGCCCAGTCACACTTTCGGGTTCCCAGTCGTTTACCGCCGTCCACACAAACCCTGGGTCCATTCCCGAGCCGGCCAACTTCGTTGCGGGTAGCTTAGTGGGGTAGACCCCTGAAATATTTTATGAATCCTGTGATTGCTTTGTCGTGAAAGCCTCGCTGGGTTTTGATTTGGTTTTTCCGAGATCGATCGTGTGTGTGTTGCTATTTGTGCACCCCTGCAAGGTAAATCTTTCTGAAAGCCGTGTCAACGGTTATGGACGACTTGGAGCACAGTTTCTCGATCATAGACAAGCATAACTAAAGTACCGCTTTTAATTTGACTAAATAACTGACTAGTAATTAGTGCAATACTCATGGAATGATTAACAACGGATGGGTTGTTCGTCCGCTTTCTCGTTGGTAAGCGAGAAGGAGGATGGATCTGTTACTTTATACTGTTATAACTATTGTTTCTAATTAACAGACATCCTTCTATCATTGGTTAGGCGGATGGTTAGCGAGTATCTATAGACTTGTTAGTTATTATCTTTTGCTACAATTGCGTCACCCCAGGTATATGTCCCCTTTAGAGGCATAAAGACTTGCTGAGTACCCCTAGGGTCTCACACGATAAATTGTTTGATTCAGATGAACATGTGTATTCGCAAGATGGATACTGGGTGGAGGAAACAAATGATGTTGGCAACGATCACTCAGTGTAGAGAATCCGGGGATGGGGATCCGTGAGATCTGTGGGCAGGATGTGCTTATTTATGTGGCATCTTATGCCGATTTGCTTCTTCTCCGTACTCGGATCTTGTTTCCCGCTTCCGCTTGATACTCTGATATTGGATGTATGAGGAGCTATCCTACACTATTATCTCTATCTAGGATATTTGGATCTTGCCGTATGGCGTTGCAATATTTCTATTTCTTTTAGATGGTATGGCTCTGAGAACTATTGTAAGGTAGCTTGCATACATACCCACTTGTGTATGTATTTGATCTCTTCGCCTGTTGCCTACGCCGCTCGCTCTTGTCCCGATGTTCTGGAAGTGGTTAGGACGACCGACGGGCCTACACGTGGGTGGCCCTGAGCCCCCGCTGTACTACTTTAACCACTTTTGGTTCATCCAGGCTTGAACTTAGAGCGTAGGGTCCGAGGTTGTTACAATTGGTTGAGGAAACAGATGATGTTGGCAATGATCACTCGGTGTAGAGATTCCGGAGATGGGGATCCATGAGATCTGTGGGCAGGATGTGCTTATTTATGTGGCATCTTATGCCGATTTGCTTCTTCTCTGCACTCGGATCTTGTTTCCCGCTTCCGCTTGATACTCTGATGTTTGATGTATGAGGATCTATCCTACACTATTATCTCTATCTAGGATATTTGGATCTTGCCGTATGGAGTTGCAATATTTCTATTTATTTTAGATGGTATGGCTCTGAGAACTGTTGTAAGGTAGCTTGCATACAAACCCACTTGTGTATGTATTTGATCTCTTCGCCTGTTGCCGACGCCGCTCGCTCTTGTCCCGATGTTCTGGAAGTGGTTAGGGCGGCCGACGGGCCTACACGTGGGTGGCCTTGAGCCCCCGTTGTACTACTTTAACCACTTTTGGTTCATCTAGGCTTGAACTTAGAGCGTAGGGTCCGAGGTTGTTACAATTGGTATCAGAGCCATCTCACCCTTCAGGGTCTCAGCCAAATGGTCGTTGTTAGTCTAGCAAATATTTTGGTAGTTATGTATACTAGGGAAAAACAAAACGCGAGAGTAGGACTGCTTCCATTTTTCTTCTTACCCACCCACCCACCCTTTTCTGGTAAGGAAGTGTAACATTTTGAATCCTCTTCTAAAAATTCAAACTAGGATTCATGTGTTTTGTGTTCCGTAGTACCATAGAAAGTGTGTATGTGTGTAATTCCTTGCCTACCTGTTGCATCCAACCTTGTTGTCACAATCTGCCTTTGGTTATCAACTGTTGGTACATTCCATACCGACAGGCTTTTGTAAACCGACGTCATCTATCCGACTCCTTGTTAATCGGCGCAATCTTGTTAAGGGTGTGATTCCTTCCAGCATGCTTTCACAGAATGTGGAGTTGCTAATCTCTATCTGATAAGTGGTATTGCGCATCTATTGGTATTTTAATGCCGAAAAATGCGGAAAAAATTTCTTTGATACATTCGTGTTTCCACACTCCTCTTCAGTCGTGTGTGAAACATTATCTATCTTCCTTTTATCGGCATGTTCATGCTAACTCATTCTTTTGTCACCGACGCTTAATCCTGGAGTTTTTACTTCATTTGCAAATCTTCTGGGCTAAATACATAATGTGTGTCGATCCGATGCTGGTGATTATAATTTGGTTCTCGGCATAGCTATATGAGACTTATCATGAGTGGAGTATAGTCAATGCTATCGACCCTATTCTCCAAATGGTGGCGGTTATCTCCTATGATTTTGAGTTGTACCGTGATCATATCTTTATCATATTCAAGTACCTTTGGCAATCCGGAGGTTTCTTAAGGCACTATGATGGATTTTCATCGGATTGTCGTGCTTCATATCTTTTAATCTCCGTATCTGCAAGGTTCTCTTTGATACAGGAGAATCTCATACGTTCATAGCCGATAGCTTTACTTAATGTATGAGTGATCATCAATCTGTTATCCAAGATCTCTTTATCTTTGTAACCGGTGATCCGATCGACAATGTGAATCAGGTGGCATTTCTTGGTCTCTTCCGAAGGACCAGATAATCTATTCTGCCATTGCATCTTTCCAACATGAATCCTTGCTCGTAATGTTGATCTTTCAAAGAGCATTGAGCTTAGAAAGTGTTTCGAGCATTTGTTCGTTTCTCCCGTCTCTTGAACTTGATATTCTTGGAATATCTTGTTAATCCATGGTGGTATATCTGGATGATATGCTTGCCTATTCTATATCAATGGAAGAACATGAAAGGTCATCCGTGTCTCTTTCTCTCAAGCTGCAAGAACACCGCTTGTGTGCAAAGTTCTCAAAGCGTGAATTCTAGCTTCTTGAAGTCACATATCACGAAAATGTCCTTCTGCTAAATACATCGCTTAAATTATGGAATCATCAAGTCATTTGTTAATTCCATCTTCCACCTTCAACCAAACCCGAAGTTTTTCCTTGTTGGCAAGTTATCATCGTCGTTCCGCTGAAGATTTCCTTAATGCTGCTAAATCTCTCTCAATCATTTCCAGAAGAACATGGAGTTCTTTTCACCTCTGTCTCATCAAGTAATCTTTTGAAACCCTCGTGTTCCATCTTCTATCTTCAATCCACCGAAGGCCACGAAGACTTTTCAGATCTTTTGTAATCCTTCTATCCAAGTTGGTGCTATCTTTTTCTTTATCTGTTGAATCTTGCAGTTGTTATCCATAATCTTCCTTCATATCTTTCTGTTGGCTTGGTACTTCCGACATGACGACAACATCATCATCTTTATCTATCTTGAATCCGGCGAATCATTTGCATCTATCCTTGTGTTCTAATGGAGTTCCATGAGTTAACCTTGTCAAGATCTTCAGTCTGTTTTGGTAGTTGGGTTGCATGGTTTCCATTCATGTGCGGAGTAATGCTTTGAGTGCGGGATGGAGTCATGACCATACCACTACTCTTATCATTAACTTTGTATATTGAATTGGTGAATTAATGCGATTTAACTCATTCCACGGTTGTAGAAGTGGCCTTTATTCCTCGATACTTTTACTTCCGTCCTTGTTTCTTTTTTTTAGAGTGTTCTCTCGACGAACATGAACAATAATCTCTTGTTGGTGATCTCGCCATTTCTACACGGAGCAAAATCTTTAATTATCTGGTGGGAAGAAACACAAACTCTTTTCTGTCCTCGTCTTTCTACCGGTGCTCGACATTCCCAAACAAGATGGAGGAAAATTTGTTTCATCAATTCTTTTTCTGTGGTAAAGCCAATTATGGTTGATGCCATCAGCCACAAATCTATTGCGTTAGCCTCAAGGTTAAAGAAAGCAATAAGTATCTCTACAATAAACTCCAGATCCTCCATATTATTTTCTTCTCGGGATTCCACCATAATCTAGCGTTACCTCCTTGTCTAGAAGATATATCCGCGCATCTCAATTGCGTGATCCTTGGTTCTTACCGTTGCAACAAGAATCTAATCCGACAATGTCTAACTAAATCCTTCCGTTGATATCAAGGAACTCTATTGCTTGAAGGCAATATTGTTCTAGACTTCATTTCTCAAATCCGAGAGAAGATACAATGCTATTTTCATAGTAGTGCATAACTTCTCCAAAGTCATTCTTTTCTTCCGGTGAGACAATGATTCATCTTCTCTTGTATCTATAAATCTTTAATCTTAATGAGGTGTCGTTTCTTTCTCCCTGATACATCGTCCTTTCTATTTCTTTCACAAGTGGTTCTATTCTTTTATCATGCTTCTCGAGAAAACCGGAGCTATGTTCATCCTATCCTTCTTGTCTCACGACAATCTTTCAATTCTTCTAACCCTTTGTGTCTCAAGCAAAACGCAAGACTCGCACCAAGTCTAGCAAGTTTGCAACGTGTAGTGGTCGCACCATTCCGTTGTTCATCAACTTGGGAACGTGAGGGTCACCTTCATTCCGAACACCCGCCTCTCCTTGTGTTGGTTTCTTTTTCCTAGGAATCTCGGGCGAGATTCTTGTTTAGTGGGGGAGAGTTGTAGCATCCCAATTGTCTAACAATTGCAATGCTACTAGCCTAGTCTATGTATATGCTACCTTCCTACTTATAATTGTTGCATCATAATTATATCATGATCATGTCATCATGCCTCCTTGCATTTGAGCATCATATAAAACCCCTTTCTTTTGGTTATTCTCATTATGCATTTGTCTATTACTTGTATCTGCACCTTGATATATTGTATTTGCTTCTTGATAAATGGTTTCATGCCCAAGTTGATTTGGGGGCATATCTATTATAATTCCACCACCCTTCTTTCGTTACATCCATCATCTCCACCATCTTAATTATATATGAGCCCATGTTCTTCTTTTGGTATTTACATCTAGCTCATATGTGCTTGGATGGGTCCACTTCTATTTCTATATGCTTCCATATATGATCTATGTTGATTCAAGATATTAACAATGTGGAGCCACATGGCCACCTTTGCATGCTATGTGAGTCGTGCTCTTTCCAATCGCCATATGTTCTTATTTGAACTAAGGTTATGTTTGAATATATTGTGGCCATATGAATTTATAGTGGTGCACACACACTATGCATGGCCACCTTATTATCGACGCATGCACTTAAATTTGAATAAGCCATATAGTTGGGAGGGTTCCATATTCTTCTTCTTTTGAATCTTCATTCTTTTGGGAAGGCTAGTTGGAAATCATGTGATGTTATCAAATTCTAGTTGTCTTCACAACTAGCACATGCATGCCCCATGCAAGCCTTTGCCACTATCTCTCTTTTATCTATGTGTATGTGCCCTCTTCATTTGATTCCTTTGCTATAGCATATGCCTTTTATTCCTTCTCCTTATGCCACATGTGACCTTTCTTTTCAAATTCTTTTGAATTAGATTGCTTGCTTGTTTTTGAACAAAACCTAATCTAACCGAGCCCTCTCTCCTTGTTTTGGTTGCACCAGACCAAGAACCGATCACTCCCCCTGTCAACACCCGGATTTTTAATCCCAAATGCCCGTTATGCCATACCTCGCAATCCCAGGATTAACATTTTTGCGAGACATAACGGATTGGATATCATAGTACATCATCCATTACAAACCATACATAAGGTTTTACACAAATAAGGATCTCATGATCCAGTCTTTAATACAACAAGCAGCGGAAATAAAAGATAGCGTAGCAGTGGGGTCCATCTTCAGGGGCACGGGCAATGCTGACGAAGGCAGATAGTCCTAGTTATCATAGCCGTCCTGCTGACCATCCTCTTGATAATCTCCTTCATATTCTGGCCATGATAATAGCCAGGGACAAAAGCCATGAGTACTCTTTAAGTACTCGCAAACTACCACTAACAAGTAGTATAATTCTAAGTTAAAGTGCTAGAGCTAAGTTTTACTATAAAGTTAGGTTTGAAACCTAAGCTGAGTTCTGGAGCAAAGAAAGATAAAATAAAGTTCTCGAATCACTTAAGTTGGGGAAACTATTGTCATAACACAACCCTGTTGTGGTCAATTCAAAGTTCATCATTCATTTCAAGTTATTTAGAAAACATCTGACAACGAAACAGTATGGCCATTCCAACTGTCCATAACCGCGGACGCGGCTATTCGAATAGTTTGACACTCTACAGAGGTGGTACACTTTCACCACAAGATTCGATACATCTGTCAGGGGTAACCCTGAATCATCATACTTAGTATGCAGATAATCAAACATAACCTTCCCTTTACACACCCAAGTATAAGCACCTCTCCTATGAGCATGGCCTCCCAACCATGACCATCAGTCATCTTGGGCACTTCATAGGTGGACATCATGAGAGGTAGTTTCAGCCCAAACCTCTCTCGTGAGGGACTAATACTAATGCATATAAATTTCCAGCTAAGCCTTACCCAATTCAGGTAGTGTGGTTGTACGGTAAATTTGGAATGGTATCGCATCCGAATCCAACCATCGGTTTTTTAAAAGGGTTAAGGCTCATGCCTCATCATTTTAATCACCATAAACCATTTGTGTTTCTCAACACATGTCAAAGCATCTCAATAGAATGACTTATCATTCCAAGGTTTTCACAATTCATTTTCACCACTTGTTCCCATCTAAAGTGACTCAAGTTTTTGATCTACTCTAAAATACTAAGTTAAGGGTGTTCACTAAGGTGGAAGGATGGGATCAATCTCATGCCATAGAATGACATCTAAAGGTTTCTAAATAGGTCAAGTTTTATACTTTTTATACTACCTTCAAAACAAGTAAAGAACTTTGTGTACTAAGGGGAGTAAAACTTGTAAGTAAGACTTGGGGTACTAGTAGTCAAAAGGGTGTGCAAAGCATGCATAAGGCATCTTTGCTAAACCATCTAGTTTGATTCTAGTTGCTAAGTACTACACCTGCAAGGGTTAATCTTGGGTAGCTTGTACTGTTAATGGTGGCTTGCCTTGGTTGGTGCAGTGGTTGAAGTTTTTTTCGTCTTCGTCTTGATAGCACTCCTCCTCCTCGTAATCTTGGTCGGTACTATCCTCTATAACAATACATACGGAGTAGACAATCACCTAACAATACTTAACTAGGCTAGATAGCATTCTAAGACACACAATTGATGATCTATTATCATCACAAGGATCACAAGATTAATTCAATAGTTTCTTTCTTTTTATTTTAGAAAAGTAATTTCTACTCATTGAAAAATTAACTAACATTTAATATTCACCACTTAAAACACGGGATCATGTTGACACATGTCATCACAACATATTCTAACATGTGGGAATGAGATTTAAGGGTTGGATCAATATTACTTTGGTTTAAGTTCATTATTTAATGATTTAAAGTGTCTAGAAATGCCTATATAGCATTATTTTGGTACTAGTCCAAAGTCACTGCATGTAAACCTTAATATTATTACATATTTAGATAGATATGATGAAATGTGATTTTTGAGAGTTGGAAACAACTCAAAAGCTAACTTGGTTGATTTTATAAAAATGTTGCAAGTTGCAAAAGCTTCTGTCTTCTTATTTTTATCAGGAGAGATCTATAACTCTATTGAATTAAATCCAAGGGGCTTGGATAGATCATTTTAATACCTTTCAGACAAAATTGGTTTCATGGAATTTTGATTTCTAAAACTCTCTGAATTGATTTTCAAACTAGGGGACAGAAACTAGATTTAACTCAAAAGAAAAATCCAGATTTGAATGGGTGGGCTAGCGCGGGAAAAGAAATGGGCCGGCCCAGTGGCGCTCCGCGGCGTGGGGCTCAGCTGACAGGGGGTCCCGCTTGTCAGCGGCACTTCAAACGCCAAATGGTACGCGCGTTGTGGGCCGTGCGATGAGAATAGGAATCTATGGATGAGGGTCGTCGTCGACGACGAATAGGTCGCCGGCGAGCTCGAACCCTAGCGGCTCGGTGGGGGTCTACTGGGGGCGTACCAGGGCTCGAGCAGGGTCGGTGAGGCGGGCAAAAGACGTGGAAGACGACGACGAGGCGAGGCACGGTTGCGGCAGAGCTTGGGGTGGTCGCAATCAACGGCGCCCTTCTCCTCCTGCCGCGGTTGCTCCGGCTCCAATTCCGGCGAGCTGCTGCTCCCTTTGCTCTGGCGAGAGGTGGGTGAGGTTCAGAGAGGTGAGGGGAGTGGAATGTTGTGGAGACAAAAGGCTAGGGAGGGCTCCTTTTATAGGCCCAACGGTGAGACCGAGCGGGATGGGCAGTCAACGGTGGCGACATGGCTACGACGGGGTAGAGGCATGGCTGGGGATGGCGATTGTTGGGCGGTTCCCTGGCGGTGCTCTAGAACTTGAATGCGAGCGTAGGGGCGGTGGCACGCGGTCTAGGCGAGGTGGCGCTCTGAGAGGCAGAGGCGGCGGTGTCCACGGCGAGTGGTGGCTGCGAGGCGTTGGGCGGCCAGCGGGGGTGTCTGGGTTGTTCTCTAGGTCGAGGCGGAGCGGCGGGCGCGGGCTGCTGCCAAGGGGCGGTCTGTGCGATCGGGGATAGAGCACGCTCTGGGGGCGACACTAGCATGGTGCGGTGGCACTGGGCGCGGTTTGTGCTCGGTGGTCCACTGCTGCTCTAGGCTCGGGCAAGGGATGGGGGGTGGCGGTGAGCTCCTGGCTACCTCCTAGACATGGCGAGGGAAGAGGGAATGGTCTGCTGCAGCGGGGCAAGGGTTGGCCGGCTCGACATGGCTCGGCATGGCATGGCTTGGGGACTAGGGACAATGGAGAGGGGTGTTAGGGGTTTGTTTAGATCAAGAGGGGACAGAGGAGATAAATGAAGGTCATTTGGGGGCTAAACCCTGTAGTAAACAGTGAGCTAGGATTAGAGTAGAGATTATGCATGCCAAGTGTTTGATTAAATGGCCGCATGAAATAAAGTTTTGAATTTTGGTTTCAAAATTTTTGAGTGATCTCCACTAGTGATAGGTAGTCTCTGGTTGCAAGGGTTTTGAAAGTGAAGCTCAAAAAGATGGTTTTTGAAATAGGGTGATCTATGCATATGCATTAGATTCAATTTTAAATTGTCATTTAAAATAGTTAACAGAATGTTTTTGGCAGATCCAAAGGTGGGCCTTGGTACCTCATTATGTGTACTAGCAAGGGGTGCAAAGATCAAGAATTGTTTCTGTTAAGTTTTGAGTACTAGGAATAGCCAAAGTAGGCATGGGAGTTAAATTTGCCAAAATGACCATTCTTCCTTTTTAATTCTTTTTGATTTGATTTTCTTTAGGAAAAGTTTGGGAATGATGTAGATGATGTTTACATCACCTAAGAAACATTTTACAAGCCTTGGATCAATCAATCATGGCAATTCACAACAACTCCTATTTTAAATGCACACACATATGAATGCTTTCATTTTAAACTTGGAAAAGTTTTTCTTAACCCCATTTTTGGATGATTTGATCTTGATAAGCTTGGATTGAAGATTTGGGATGTTACAAACCTTCCCCCCTTAAACAAAATCTCGTCCCGAGATTTACAAAGAAAACTAGGAACTAAAGAGATATGGGAACTCTGTCCTAATGTAATCTTCGCACTCCCAAGTAGCTTCCTCCTCGGTATGGTTGCTCCACTGAATCTTGAGAAACTTGATACTCCTGGTCCTGGTGGTTCTGTAGGCTTCTTCTAGGATATGGATGGGTACTTCCCGATAGGTTAGGTCATTGTTGATTTCCACAGCTCTGTGATCGATGTTCTTGAAAACTTCAGTCTTCTTAGGCACTTCCAAGCATTTGCGAAGTAATGAGATATGGAACACATTGTGGATGGCTAACATCTCTTTAGGCAGTTCCAGTTGATACGATACTTCTCCTCGGCGGTTCAGAATCTTGAAAGGTCCGATATATCTGGGAGCTAACTTTCCCTTCAGACTAAAGCGTTGAGTTTCCTTCAATGGTGAAACCTTGTGATATACAAAATCTCCGATATTGAAAGTCAGGTCTCTCCTTCTCTTGTCGGCATAGCTCTTATGTCTGGATTGGGCGGTCTTGAGGTGCTCACGGACTTTGTGAACTTTTTCTTCTGCTTCACGGAGAATGTCGGGTCCAAAGATCTGACTCTCTCCTACTTGCGACCAATTCAAAGGGGTACGACACTTTCTTCCGTATAGGAATTCAAAAAATGCCATCTGCAAACTAGCTTGATAACTGTTGTTATATGAGAATTCTGCGAAAGGCAGGCAGTCTTCCCATTTTGATCTGTATTCCAACACACAAGCTCTAAGCATATACTCTAGGATCTGGTTGACTGTCTCTGTCTGTCCATCTGTTTGTGGTGATAAGCGGTACTGAAGTTCAACTTGGTTCCTAAACCTTCCTGAACTTTCTGCCAAAATCTTGAAGTAAACTGGGTTCCACGATCTGAGACGATGGTCTTGGGGGTTCCATGCAGACTAACAATCCTAGCAATATACAGCTCTGCTAGCTTTGCACTCTGGTAGGATATTTTGACAGGTATGAAGTGGGCTACCTTGGACAGTATATCAACTATGACCCAGATTGAGTCATTTCCCCTACTAGAAGTAGGTAAACCTGTGATAAAGTCCATTCCCATGGAATCCCATTTCCATTCAGGAATCTGCAATGGTTGCAACAATCCTGCAAGTCTCTGATGCTCTGCTTTGACTCTTTGACAGATGTCACATTTGGCGATGTAGCTTCCGATCTCTCTCTTCATCTTGTCCCACCAAAATTGCTCTTTCAAATCCTGATACATCTTTGTTCCTTTGGGGTGGATAGAATAAAGAGTATCATGAGCTTCCTTCATGATAATTTCCTTCAGCTCCGAATCTTCTGGCACACAGATACATCCTTTGTACCACAGTACTCCTTCTTCGTGTTTGGTGAATCCAGGTACCTTTCCTGTACCAATACGACGTTTGATTCCGTCGATACTTTCATTCCCCTTATGGGCTTCCTTGATTTGGCCAATCAAAGTGGGTTGAAGTTCAATGCTAGCTAGGAATCCTTTGCTAACTAACTCAGTCCTGAACTGCTCCAACTCCTCATACAAACTTGGTTGCTTCTCTTTGATCATGGTGTTAAGCCTACCCGGCAATCTGCTAAGAGCATCCGCTACCACATTGGCTTTGCCGGGGTGATAGTGAATGTCAAGGTCATAATCCTTGATTAACTCTATCCATCTTCTTTGCCTCATATTCAGATCCTTTTGAGTGAAGATATACTTCAAGCTCTTATGATCTGAGTAAATCTCACAGCGATTACCCATCAAATAATGACACCATGTCTTCAATGCTAGAACCACGGCTACTAGCTTAAGATCATGGGTCGGATAGTTCTGCTCATGCTGCTTCAGTTGTCGAGACAGATACGCGATGACTTTGCCTTCTTGCATCAATACACGTCCTAGGCCAATCTTGGATGCATCACAATACACATCAAACGGCTTCTTGATGTCTGGCATGATCAAAATTGGGGTTGATATCAATATCTTCTTCAGCTCCTAGAAACTGACTTCACATTTGTCTGTCCATTCAAACTTCTTGTCCTTCTTCAACAATTGGGTCATTGGTCGGGCTATGCTCGAGAATCCTTCTACGAACTTGCGGTAATATCCTGCTAATCCGAGAAATGAACGAACTTGGGTTTGATTGGTTGGGGCTTCCCATTCTTTGACATCTTTGATCTTGGTGGGATCAACAGAGACTCCTCCGGCAGACATAATATGTCCTAGGAATCCTACTTCTGTCAGCCAAAACTCACACTTGCAGAACTTGGCATATAACTGATGCTCTCTGAGGGTTTCTAGAATGATTCTCAGATGTTGCTCATGCTCTTCTTCTAACTTGGAGTAGATAAGGATGTCGTCGATAAACACAACTACAAACTTATCTAGGAAATTCATAAAGATCTTATTCATGAGATTCATGAAATAAGCAGGGGCATTGGTTAATCCAAAAGACATAACCGTATACTCGTATAAACCATAGCGAGTAGTAAATGCGGTCTTCGGAATATCCGTTGCATGAATCTTAAGTTGGTGATAACCAGTCCTAAGATCAATCTTTGAGAATACCTGGGCTCCAGTCAACTGATCAAATAGATCCTCTATCTTTGGCAAAGGGTACTTGTTCTTGATGGTGACGTCATTCAACTTTCTGTAATCTGTACACAGGCGATTGCCTCCATCTTTCTTGTCGACAAATAACACTGGTGATCTCCATGGCGATGCGCTTGGCTGAATCAAGCCTATTGCTAACATGGCATCCAACTGCTTCTTCAGTTCCACTAACTCTGAGGGGTTCATGGTCTAGGGTCTCTGGGCTATAGGTCCGGTTCCGGGGATTAGTTCGATAATGAACTCAATATCCCTATCCGGGGGCATACCTGGCAATTCATCTGGGAATACGTCGGGGTATTCACAGACTACTCTGACTTGGTCAATGGTGGGCAGGGCTACACTCTTGTTGCACTTGAATTGACGGGGTAAGGTTTCAGAGATATGCTCTACTGTTACTCCAGAACTACTGGTCATGGTGATGGCTTTCTTAGCACAGTCTATCAGCCCTTTATGCCTTGACATCCAGTCCATACCTAGTACTACTTCCAATCCTTTGGTTCCAAGTACAATTAGGTTGGCATAAAAATCTATCCCATGTATTCTGATAGGTACAGCTTTGCAAATTTTTCTAGCTTTTGTTGTTGAACCGGGGATTTGAACTATCATGACATGCTTCAGGTTGGTTTGGTGAATCTTACTAGTGCATACAAATTCTTCGGTGTCAAATGAATGCGATGCTCCAGAATCAAACAATACTCTTGCTAAAACTGAGTTGACAGAAAACATACCCAGCACTACATCTGGCGCTTCTTAGGCTTCTTCTACGTTCATGTGGAAGAGACGACCGTTGCGGTTGTGAGGGTTCCCTGGGGAAAATCTCCTTCCTGGTTGAACACGACGCTGCTGCTGAGCTGGGGCATTCACAGGGGCATTAGCGGCAGTCTTCTTGGGACACTCATTGGAGTAGTGACCCTTCACTCCACACTCGAAACAAGTGATCTGGGCCTTGTCCTTGATAGCGACAGGTACCACATTGCTGCCAGTTCTGGGTGCAGTGTTGTTGTTGTTGTTGTTTCTCTTGGGAGGGGCACAGTTGAAATTGTTGGCATTGCCAGAGTTGTGATTGTTTCCTCCGGACTTCACATTGCCTCCGCTACGGTTGGGGTAGCTTGGGCGAGAATTTGGGGGTCGGTTGTTCCTTGGTGCATATCCTGGTGAGGGGTTGGGACGGTACATCTGGTGACTACTGGATCCAGACTGCTACATCATATGACGCTTGCGGTTGTCGTTTGCCTGGTTAATCTTCCCTTCCATCTGAATGGCAGAGTCGACTAGCTCTTCGAGATCATCGAAACGGATGTTGACGAGGACAGTCTGCATCTCATCATGAAGTCCGTTTAAGAATCTCTCCTTCTTCTTGGCCTCCGTGTTGATCTCATCCGGTGCATATCTGGCAAGTGACAAGAATCTATCACGGTACTCCACCATAGTCATTCTTCCTTGCTTCAATTCGCGGAACTCATCTCTCATCATGTTGACGAGACCTTGCGGCACGTGGGTGCAACTGAACTTGACCTTGAATGCTTCCCAGGTCATCACCTGGCCATGGTTCATAGTGCGGATGCTATTCCACCAAGCTCTTGCATCTCCCGCCAGATAGTGGGTGGTGAATAGAACTTTCTCATTCTCATGAACTCTGGCAACCTCTAAGTTGTTTTCCATGGTCTGTAACCAGTCATCAGCATCTAATGGGTTTTCAAATTGGTTAAAGATTGGGGGATTGGTGTTCTGAAAGTTTTTGAGTTTGGATCCTTGGTGATCCTGATTTCCATGTACTTGGTTGTTGAGAGCCATTTGGGCGATATGCTGCAATGTTGCTAAGTTGGCTTGACGCTCGGCTCTGCTTGCTTCACGGTCCGCGATGAGATTCTGCAAGATCTGCAGCATTGGGTCCTGCAACGAGCTGCTCCCTCCTTGGTTTCCACGAGTCATCGAAGATTGAGATAGATATAGGGGTAAGAGGGAAATTCTAAGGTTCATGGTTTTGGGTTTTTCAAATCTAAAACTTTGAGTTAAACTCAGGTTTTTAAACTAACTTCTTTTTCATTCATGCAAGCAAGCACATGATATAACGCACACCACAACAATCAAAGGGGAAAACAGATGGTTTGAAGAACCATTCTGCAAGCTACAATACAATGAGATGATACATCTCATGCTACAACAGTGCTCTAGTGCATCTACTCATCGTCGATAAAGTCGGAGTCTTGATCATCAGTGTAGAAGTCACAGCATCCTCCTCTAGAAAGTCATCATCGTTGCTGAGGTAAGAATCCATATCTCCCTGGATGTCTTCACCCTCATATTCTTCTTCCTTGGTGGCAAGCTGAGCTTCCTGCTCCTTGACGGTCTTCTCGAGGTCGGCCACCTTCTTGCAAAGACGGGCGATGGTGCGATCCTTCTTTGCATGCTAGCGGCAAAGAGACTGGCGATCTTGGACGAGCAGTGCGAAAGTCTGGCCTTCTGGTTGGCGATGGCACAGTTCTGGTTAGCTAACTCCCTGGCATTGTCCAGTTCTTGTTGTTTGTCATGAAGCAAGAAGTCAAGGTTCTGCCCTTGACGCCTCAACTCTAGGTGACTTGGCATCTCCATCGGCATTCCCATGAAGTCACGTCTTGCATAGTGGGCAAAACGGGTTCCTTGGATCTTGTTGACGCTGAGGGCACATAGACGTGCGAGAGCTTCATGCATTGCCCTGGCTAATCCATCTAGCCAGTTGTTCTCTCTCACGGAGAACTGAATTCACCCGGAAGTTGGTGCTTTGATGCTTCCTCGAAGATCTGTGGTGACTATCCACTGTAGGTCTCCTCCTAGGGGTCCTGGAAGTTGAGCTCCAAGAAACTCCGGATGTGGGCGTCCTAGTAACTCCGACAGTGAATCCAGATCCCTCTCGAAGATCAGCTGACCTCCGTTTCCCAACTGGTAAAACTTGCTGAACTGAGTCTCCATCTACAAGGATTAAGGATGAGGAACTTAGTGAAGTGATCACGTGTGTCAAGTTTTAAGTCATAATGTAAGAATTTTGAGGAACATGAATTTTTGAGAAAGAATGAGTTCACAAGGGTAAGAGAGGAAATAGTTTTTCATAAATACTCACTTTGGTTTTGAAGCTATGTTTTTGGTTTGGACGTCCATTCTAACTAGGGTCTCCTATGGTCAGGATGGCTCTGATACCAACTTGTCAACACCCGGATTTTTAATCCCAGATGCCCGTTATGCCATACCTCGCAATCCCAGGATTACCATTTTTGCGAGACATAACGGATTGGATATCACAGTACATCATCCATTACAAACCATACATAAGGTTTTACACAAATAAGGATCTCATGGTCCGGTCTTTAATACAACAAGCAGCACAAATAAAAGATAGCGTAGCGGTAGGGTCCATCTTCAGGGGCACATGCAATGCTGACGAAGCCAGATAGTCCTAGTTATCATAGCCGTCCTGCTGACCATCCTCTTGATAATCTCCTTCATAGTCTGGCCATGATAATAGCCAGGGACAAAATCCATGAGTACTCTTTAAGTACTCGCAAACTACCACTAACAAGTAGTATAATTCTAAGTTAAAGTGCTAGAGCTAAGTTTTACTATAAAGTTAGGTTTGAAACCTAAGCTGAGTTCTGCAGCAAAGAAAGATAAAATAAAGTTATAGAATCACTTAAGTTGGGGAAACTATTATCATAACACAACCCTGTTGTGGTCAATTCAAAGTTCATCATTCATTTCAAGTTATTTAGAAAACATCTGACAACGAAACAGTATGGCCATTCCAACTGTCCATAACCGCGAACGCGGCTATTCAAATAGTTTGACACTCTGCAGAGGTGGTACACTTTCACCACAAGATTCGATACATCTATTAGGGGTAACCCTGAATCATCATACTTACCATGCAGATAATCAAACATAACCTTCCCTTTACACACCCTAGTATAAGCACCTCTCCTATGAGCATGGCCTCCCAACCATGACCATCAGTCATCTTGGGCACTGCATAGGTGGACATCATGAGAGGTAGCCTCAGCTCAAACCTCTCCCATGAGGGAACTAATACTAATGCATATAAATTTCCAGCTAAGCCTTACCCAATTCAGGTAGTGTGGTTGTACGGTAAATTTGGAATGGTATCGCATCCGAATCGAACCATCAGTTTTATAAAAGGGTTAAGGCTCATGCCTCATCGTTTTCATCATCATAAACCATTTGTCTTTCTCAACACATGTCAAAGCATCTCAATAGAATGACTCATCATTCCAAGGTTTTCACAATTCATTTTCACCACTTGTTCCTATCTAAAGTGACTCAAGTTTTTGATCTACTCTAAAATATTAAGTTAAGAGTGTTCACTAAGGTGGAAGGATGGGATCAATCTCATGCCATTGAATGACATCTAAAAGTTTCTAAATAGGTCAAGTTTTATACTTTTTATGCTACCTTCAAAACAAGTAAAGAACTTTGTGTACTAAGGGGAGTAAAACTTGTAAGTAAGACATGGGGTACTAGTAGTCAAAAGGGTGTGATCAAAGCATGCTTAAGGCTGTTGGGTCCGCAACATAGAAAACAAAAAATTTCCTACGATGAGAACTATACGCCAAGATCTATCTACTAGATACAAAGCAACGGGTGGATATACATCCATGGAGAACTTACCCTCGAAGACAACGAGTTTTGTTAAAGAGTAGGAACTCGTGGTTGATGTAGTCGTACACTTGCCGATCTCAAGATCGCGAGGAAGTCCGAGCGCCGCAACTCAGCAGCGCATCCGCACTCTCACACACGTTCAAGCCACCGGATAACCTCCACCTCCTCACTCCAGCGATCCAGCAGAAGCAGCAACTCCTCTAGACGAAATGCCACCGGGAACATGTATCTCGCTAATCCGAGACCATGGGGGAATAATTCTAGAGGGGGAGAAAGATCCTTCACAAGGAGGTGTGTGGATGAAGGAGGGAATGAGTGGCCTTTTATAGGAGGAGGGGGGTGCCCCCTCTCTCCATGGCCAGCGCATGGGGGGTGACCCCTCACCTCCCCTATTCATGTGTTGGTAACCCCTCCACATTAAAATGCCTCTTCACATTCCCTTTTAAAGTCTCCACTTTAAATGCATTAAATTTATCCAAATTTAATGCTCTCTCATTTAATAAAACTATTGTTATTAAATTTATTCAGAATTTTGTTAATTACTTTAATTAACAAACATTCACATATATCCCCTTGCTATATTTCAATATCACATGCAGAACCACCTTCTGCAATTTCACCCGAAACAATTTCCGGTTTCTATTGAAACAATTCCTGCACTTTGCAATTCTTTCGTCTGAAACATATGTGCTCCAAAATGGTGTCCGGTAACTCTTAAGTGTCCCACCCTACGGTTCGTGAATAATGCAGACATGATCGAGACCCTTCTCTGATCAATAATTAGCAGCGGGACCTGGAGATTCGTACTGACTCCTACACATTCAATGATGACTCCTGTGATCGTGAGACCCTTTAATGCTTGTAACTAAATCCCTTTGTCTCTCGATATATTACATGTCCGAGATTCGATCATCGGTATCTCCATACCTAGTTTGATCTCATTACCGACATGCACTCTTTTCTCGTTCCCGTGATATAACATTCTAGTGATCACATCACTTGCTTGCAAGCTATCCTAATGTGATATCACCGAGAGGGCCCAGAGTATATCTATTCATCATCTGGATTGACAAATTCCACTCTTGATCCATGAGCCTCAACATAACACCTTCGTAGTACTGAACCCATCTTTATAGTCACCCTGTTACGGTGTGACGTTTGATGTTATCAAGATACTCTTCCGGTGTTAGCAATTAACATGATCTCATGGTCTAAGGATAAAGATTACTTCGTATGATGTTATAGCAATATAAACATAATGACTTGATCGTAATGCTATACTTCGGATGAATGTTCATCACATCATTTCACAAATGTTGTGACCTTGTTATTAACAACATCCAATGTCCATGATCAGGAAACCATGATCATCTTGTTAATCAACAAGCTAGTCTATAAGAGAGGCATAACTAGGAACCCTTTTTGTTTATTAAACACACATGTATTGATGTTTCCTATCAGTACAATTATAACATGCAAAATAAACATCTATCATGTATAAGGAATATATAATAACAACTTTATTATTGCCTCTCAGGGCATATTTCCTTCAGTCTCCCACTTGCACTAGAGACAATAATCTAGTTCGCATAGTGATAAATCTAACACCCATGGAGTTCTGGTGTTGATCATGTTTTGCCCTAGGGAGAACTTTAGTCAACAGATCTGCTACATTTAGGTCCGTGTGTACTTTATAAATCTTTATATCTCCATCCTTCACATGCTCACGGATGGAGTGAAACCGGCGCTTAATATGTTTGGAATTCTTGTGAGACCTTGGTTCCTTTGCATTGGCTATGGCTCCATTGTTGTCACAATAGATCACCATCGGGTCCAACGCACTGGGAACCACACCCAGTTCTGTAATGAACTCTTTCATCCAAACTGCCTCCTGCGCCGCTTCTGAAGCAGCAACATATTCCGCCTCCGTTGTTGATCCAGCCACCACAGGTTGTTTGGAACTCCTCCAACCAACTGCTGCTCCGTTCAAGAGAAATACGTATCCGGATTGAGACTTAGAGTCATCCGGATCAGTGTCAAAGCTAGCATCGACATAACACTTAGCGACTAGCTCTTCTTCACCTCCGTATACAAGAAACATATCCTTAGTTCTTCTCAAGTACTTAAGGATATTCTTGACCGCTATCCAGTGTTCCGAACCTGGATCAGTTTGGTACCTACTAGTCAAACTAATAGCATGTGCCACATCCGGTCTTGTACATAGCATGGCATACATTATAGAGCCTATGGCTGAGGCATAGGGGATCTTATCCATCATCTCTCTTTCTTCCGCCGTAGCCGGACTTTGAGTCTTACTCAATGTCTTGCCTTGCAACATAGGTAAGTACCCCTTCTTACTTCTGTCCATATTAAACTTCTTTAATATCTTATCAAGGTATGTACTCTGCGATAGCCCAATTAGGCGTCTTGATCTATCTCTATAGATTTTAATGCCTAATATATATGAAATTTCAGCAAGGTCCTTCATCGAAAATTTGTTGTTTAGATAACTTTTAACACTGTTTAAAAGATCTATATCATTTCCAATCAATAATATGTCATCCACATATAATATCAGAAATGCCACATTGCTCCCACTCACTTTCTTGTAAATACAAGCCTCTCCATAAGTTTGGACAAATCCAAACTCTTTGATCACCTCATCAAAGCGGAGATTCCAACTCCGGGATGCTTGCTTCAGTCCATAGAAGGATCGTTGAAGTTTGCACACCTTATCAGCATCCTTAGGATCGACAAAACCCTTAGGTTGTATCATATACAACTCTTCTTCAATATTACCATTGAGGAATGCAGTTTTGACATCCATCTGCCATATTTCATAATCGAAATATGCAGCAATTGCTAAAATAATCCTAACCGACTTAAGCATCGCTACGGGAGAGAATGTCTCATCGTAGTCAACTCCTTGAATTTGTCGAAACCCCTTTGTGACAATCAAGCCTTATAGATGGTTACATTACCATCAGCATCAGTTTTTCTTTTGAAAATCCATTTATTCTCAACGGCCTTTCGATCGTTAGGTAAGTCCACCAAGGTCCAAACCTGGTTTTCGTACATGGATTCCATCTCGGATTTCATGGCTTCTAGCCATTTGTTGGAATCAGGGCTCATCATTGCTTCTTCATACGTCGCAGGGTCATCTATTTCATCAATCATGAAATTCATAACAGGATTGCCGTATAGTTCAGGAGCTGCACGTGTCCTGCTTGACCTGCGAGGTTCGGCAGTGTCCTCTTTTGGAGTTTCATGATCAATATCATTAGCTCTCTCTTCATTAGGTGAAGTCAACTCCGAAACAACTTCTGGAGCTGCGCTACTCGCCATTTCATGAAGAGAAGGTTCAATAACCTCTTCGAGTTCTACCTTCCGACTACTCACACCTTTCGCGAGAAAGTCCTTCTCAAGAAAGGATCCATTCTTGGCAACAAAGACCTTGCCCTCGGATCTGTGATAGAATGTATACCCAATCGTTTCCTTAGGGTATCCTATGAAGACGCATTTTTCCGCTTTGGGTTCGAGTTTATCCGGTTGAAGTTTCTTCACACAAACATCACATCCCCAAACTTTAAGAAATGACAGCTTAGGTTTGTTTCCAAACCATAATTCATACGGTGTCTTCTCAACGGATTTAGATGGTGCCCTCTTTAAAGTGAATGCAGCGGTTTCCAGTGCATAACCCCAAAATGACAGTGGCAAGTCAGTCAGAGACATCATAGATCGAACCATATCCAATAAAGTACGATTACGACATTCTGACACACCATTACGTTGTGGTGTTCCGGCAGACGTGAGTTGTGAAACTATTCCACAGTCTTTCATATGTGTGCTAAACTCGTAACTAAGATACTCTCCTCCATGGTCGGACTGCAGAAATTTGATCTTTCTGTTACGATGATTTTCCACTTCATTCTGAAATTCTTTGAACTTCTCAAAAGTTTCAGACTTGTGTTTCATCAAATAGATATACCCATATCTACTCAAATCATCTGTGAAAGTAACAAAATAACGATATCCACCTCGCGCCGACACACTCATTGGTCCACACACATCAGTATGTATGATTTCCAATAGATCTGTCGCCCGTTCCATTGAACCGGAAAACGGTGTTCTAGTCATCTTGCCCATAAGGCATGGCTCACATGTATCAAATGAGTCAAAATCAAGTGATTCCAAAAGTCCATCAGAATGGAGTTTCTTCATGTGTTTAACGCCAATATGACCTAGACGGCAGTGCCACATATATGTAGATATATCATTATCAAGTTTAATCCTTTTAGCATCAACATTATGAATATGCGTAATACTACTATCGAGATCCAACAGAAACAAACCATTCAACATAGGTGCATGACCATAAAATATATTATTCATATAAATCGAACAACCATTGTTTCCAGACTTAAATGAATAACCACTTTGCATCAAACACGATCCGGATACAATGTTCATGCTTAGTGCAGGAACCAAATAACAATTATTTAGGTTTATAACCAATCCCGATGGCATATGGAGAGACAGTGTTCCGACGGCGATCACATCAACTCTTGATCCATTGCCGACCCGCATCATGACCTCATCCCTTGCTAGTTGTCGCTTGTTCCGCAGCCCCTGAACCGAGTTACATATATTAGCAACCGATCCCGTATCAAATACCCAGGTGCTACTGCGAGTACTAGTCAAGTACACATCAATAACATGTATATCACATATACCGTTGTTTGCCTTGCCGACCTTCTTGTCCGCCAAATACTTGGGGCAGTTGCGCTTCCAATGGCTAGTCCCCTTGCAATAGTAGCACTCGATGTCAGACTTAGGGCCAGCTCGGGGTTTCTTTTCCGGCGCGGCAACAGATTTACCGCCCTTCTTTCCCTTCTTCTTGCCTTTCTTGTCCTTCTTGAAACCGGTGGTCTTATTGATCATCAACACTTGATGTTCTTTCCTAATCTCCACTTCTGTAGTCTTAAGCATTGACAGAAGCTCAGGAAGAGACTTCTTCATGCCCTGCATATTATAGTTCATCACGAAGCTCTTGTAGCTAGGTGGTAGAGATTGGAGAACACGATGTATGCCTAAGTCAATGGGAATCGTTATTCCCAAGGACACAAGCTTATCGGTGTACGCAGACATTTTGAGTACGTGCTCACTAATGGAGCTGTTCTCTTCCATCATGCAGCTAAAGAAATTTTCAGAAGCATTATAACTCTCTACGGCAGCATGGGTATCGAAAATCATTTTCATTTCTCCCATGGTATCAAAGGCATTGCCATTTTCGAAACGCTTTCGAAGTTCTGGCTCTAGCCCATACAGTATGCCGCAATGAACTAAGTTGTGGTCCTCCTGACGAGTTATATAGACGTCCTTTTCCTCGTCAGGGGCATCACGAGCTGGTGGGGGGCCTAGCGGCGCATCTAGCACATATTGCTTTTGTGCAGCAGTGAGGAGAATCCTCAAATTCATAGCCCAGTTGGTGAAGTTGCTACCATTCGCAGCAAGCTTCTCTTTGTCCATGAACACATTGAAATTAAAAGCAGGTGGTGCCATCTACAACAGAATTTGTAAAATATATTGAGACTAAGTTTATGATATATTGAGTTCAACTAATCCAAATTACTAATGAACTCCCACTCAAAAACGACATCCCTCGTGTCCTTTTGGTGATTACATGAACCAAATCCACTACACCAAGTCCGATCATCACGTGAGTCGGTGTAGCTTCAAAGGCGAGCATCCATATGGGCATCATATCAACTATATGACTCATGCTTAACCTTTTGGTCCGTGTTCCGAGGCCATGTCTGTACATGCTAGGCTCTTCAAGTAAGAACCTTAGTATTTGCGTTTGTAAAACTGTCTTACACCCGTTGTATGAAAGCGTAGAGTCGAGAACACCCGATCATCACGTGATGCCTCAAAACATGATCCACAAAACGGTGCATACTTAAGGAAGAACACATTTTATCTTGATATCTAAATGAGGGATCATCTTATAATGCTACCAAAAGCACCAAACTAGCAATATAAGATGCTAATGTGTGAAGTGAGGTGATATGGTCCATGCATTTGATCTCTATCATTTGCATCGTGGTATGATCTTTATCATTCCTTTGTGTGTAAGGCCAAGGTCTATGGAACTTACATGTTAAGTGAGTTGTAAGAGTATCTATCATACATCTACTTACAACAATACCATATCAATACACTAGCCCAGCAATTATCTAAACTAGACGCCTCTAATTTATCAATTGCAAGTTTTACGTGGCTTAGGGCTTTCGGAGATAGAACCGGTCTTACCTACGAACATGAACCACAACGAGGATAACCAAGTTATTAGCAACTCGTTGTAAATCAGATATTGACTATAGTAGGAGAGACAGACACCCGCTAGCCACTTATGCAAAACTAGTTGCATGTCAGTCGTGGAACCGGTCTCATGTACGATGACATGTAAGGTTGGTCCAGGCCGCTTCATCCCACTATGCCACCAATATCCAAAGTACATAGAAGATGCAATAACATGATCATCATCGCCCACATATAAACATATGTGTACTACCCGTGCAAAGCACCTACGCATAGATCAGGCTCTGATACCACTGTTGGGTCCGTAGCATAGAAAACAAAAATTTTCCTATGATGAGAACTATACGCCAAGATCTATCTCCTAGATACAGAGCAACGGGTGGACATACATCCATGGAGAACTTACCCTCGAAGACAATGAGTTTTGTTAACGAGTAGGAACTCGTGGTTGATGTAGTCGTACACTTGCCGATCTCAAGATCGTGAGGAAGTCCGAGCGCCGCAACTCAGCAGCGCATCCGCCCTCGCACACACGTTCAAGCCACCGGACAACCTCCACCTCCTCGCTCCAGCGATCCAGCAGAAGCAGCAACTCCTTCCAGACGAAATGCCACCGGGAACATGTATCTCGCTAATCCGAGACCATGGGGGAATAATTCTAGAGGGGGAGAGAGATCCTTCACAAGGAGGTGTGTGGATGAAGGAGGGAATGGGTGGCCTTTTATAGGAGGAGGGGGGGGTGCCCCCTCTCTCCATGGCCGGCGCATGGGGGGGTGACCCCTCACCTCCCCCATTCATGTGGTGGTAACCCCTCCACATTAAAATGCCTCTTCACATTCCCTTTTAAAGTCTCTACATTAAATGCATTAAATTTCTCCAAATTTAATGCTCTCTCATTTAATAAAACTCTTTTTATTAAATTTATTCAGAATTTTGTTAATTACTTTAATTAAAAAACATTCACATATAGCCCCTTGCTATATTTCAATATCACACGCAGAACCACCTTCTGCAATTTCACCCGAAACAATTTCCGGTTTCTATTGAAACAATTCCTGCGCTTTGCAATTCTTTCGTCTGAAACATATGTGCTCCAAAATGGTGTCCGGTAACTCTTAAGTGTGCCACCCTACGGTTCGCGAATAATGCAGACATGATCGAGACCCTTCTCTGATCAATAATCAACAGCGGGACCTGGAGATCCGTACTGACTCCTACACATTCAACGATGACTCCTGTGATCGTGAGAACCTTTAACGCTTGTAACTAAATCCCTTTGTCTCTCGATATATTACATGTCCGAGATTCGATCATCGGTATCTCCATACCTAGTTTGATCTCGTTACCGACATGCACTCTTTTCTCGTTCCCATGATATAACATTCTAGTGATCACATCACTTGCTTGCAAGCTATCCTAATGTGATATCACCGAGAGGGCCCAGAGTATATCTATCCGTCATCTGGATTGACAAATTCCACTCTTGATCCATGAGCCTCAACATAACACCTTCGTAGTACTGAACCCATCTTTATAGTCACCCTGTTACGGTGTGATGTTTGATGTTATCAAGATACTCTTCTGGTGTTAGCAATTAACATGATCTCATGGTCTAAGGATAAAGATTACTTCGTATGATGTTATAGCAATATAAACATAGTGACTTGATCGTAATGCTATACTTCGGATGAATGTTCATCACATCATTTCACAAATGTTGTGACCTTGTTATTAACAACATCCAATGTCCATGATCAGGAAACCTTGATCATCTTGTTAATCAACAAGCTAGTCTATAAGAGAGGCATAACTAGGAACCCTTTTTGTTTATTAAACACACATGTATTGATGTTTCCTATCAATACAATTATAGCATGCAAAATAAACATCTATCATGTATAAGGAATATATAATAACAACTTTATTATTGCCTCTCAGGGCATATTTCCTTCAAAGGCATCTTTGCTAAACCATCTAGTTTAATTCTAGTTGCTAAGTACTACACTTGCAAGGGTTAATCTTGGGTATTGCTAGTTTGCTAAGGGTAGCTTGTACTGTTAATGGTGGCTTGCCTTGGTTGGTGCAGTGGTTGAAGTTTTCTTCTTCTTCGTCTTGATAGCACTCCTCCTCCTCATAAGCTTGGTCGGTACTATCCTCTATAACAATACATACGGAGTAGACAATCACCAAACAATACTTAACTAGGGCAGATAGCATTCTAAGACACACAATTGATGATCTATTATCATCACAAGCATCACAAGTTTAATTCAATAGTTTCTTTCTTTTTATTTTAGAAAAGTAATTTCTACTCATTGAAAAATTAACTAACATTTAATATTCACCACTTAAAACATGGGATCATGTTGACACATGTCATCACCACATATTCTAACATGTGGGAATGAGATTTAAGGGTTGGATCAATATTACTTTGGTTTAAGTTCATTATTTAATGATTTAAAGTGACTAGAAATGCCTATATAGCATTATTTTGGTACTAGTCCAAAGTCACTGCATGTAAACCTTAATATTATTACATATTTAGATAGATATGATGAAATTTTATTTTTGAGAGTTGGAAACAACTCAAAAGCTAACTTGGTTGATTTTATAAAAAAGTTGCAAGTTGCAAAAGCTTCTGTCTTCTTATTTTTATTTGGAGAGATCTATAACTCTAATTGAATTAAATCCAACGGGCTTGGATAGATCATTTTAATACCTTTCAGACAAAATTGGTTTCATGCAATTTGGATTTCTAAAACTCTCTGAATTGATTTTCAAACTAGGGGACAGAAACTAGATTTAACTCAAAAGAAAAATCCAGATTTGAATGGGTGGGCTAGCGCGGGAAAAGAAATGGGCCGGCCCAGTGGCGCTCCGCAGCGCGGGGCTCAGCTGACAGGGGGGGTCCCACTTTTCAGCGGCACTTAAAACGCGAAATGGTACGCGTGCTGTGGGCCGTGCGATTAGAATAGGAATCTACGGCTGAGGGTCGTCGTCGACGACGATTAGGTCGCCGGCGAGCTCGAACCCTAGCGGCTCGGTGGGGCTCTACTAGGGGCGTACCAGGGCTCCAGCAGGGTCGGCGAGGCGGGCAAACGACGTGGAAGACGACGGCGAGGCGAGGCGCGGTTGCAGCGGAGCTTGGGGTGATCGCAATCAACGACGCCCTTCTCCTCCTGCCACGGCTGCTCCAGCTCCAATTCCGGCGAGCTGCTGCTCCCTTTGCTCCGGCGAGAGGTGGGTGAGGTTCAGAGAGGTGAGGGGAGTGGAATGGTGTGGAGAGAAGAGGCTGGGGAGGGCTCCTTTTATAGGCCCGACGGTGAGACCGAGCGGGATGGGCAGTCGACGGTGGCGACATGGCTACGACGGGGTAGAGGCATGGCGATCGATGGGCAGTTCCCTGGCGGTGCTCTATAACTTGAATGCGAGCGTAGGGGCGGTGGCACACGGTCTTGGCGAGGTGGCGCTCTGAGAGGAAGAGGCGGCGGTGTCCACGGCGAGCGGTGGCTGTGAGGCGTTGGGCGGCCAGCGGGGGTGTCTGGGTTGTTCTCCAGGTCGAGGCGGAGCGGCGGGCGCGTGCTGCTGCCAAGGGGCGGTCTGTGCGATCGGGGACAGATCGTGCTCTAGGGGCGGCACTGGCATGGTGCGGTGGCACTGGGCGCGGTTTGTGCTTGGTGGTCCACTGCTGCTCTGGGCTCGGGCAAGGGACAGGGGGTGGCGTTGAGCTCCTGGCTACCTCCTAGACATGGCGAGGGAAGAGGGAATGGTCTGCTGCAGCGGGGCAAGGGTTGGCCGGCGAGGCATGGCTCGGCATGGCATGGCCTGGGGACTAGGGACAAGGGAGAGGGGTGTTAGGGGTTTGGTTAGATCAAGAGGGGACAGAGGAGATAAATGAAGGTCATTTGGGGGCAAAACCCTGTAGTAAACAGTGAGCTAGGATTAGCATAGAGATTATGCATGCCAAGTGTTTGATTAAATGGCCGCATGAAAGAAAGTTTTGAATTTTGCTTTCAAATTTTTTGAGTGATCTCCACTAGTGATAGGTAGTCTCTGGTTGCAAGGGTTTTGAAAGTGGAGCTCAAAAAGATGGTTTTTGAAATAGGGGTGACCTATTCATATGCATTAGATTCAATTTTAAACTGTCATTTAAAATAGTTAACAGAATGTTTTTAGCAGATCCAAAGGTGGGCCTTGGTACCACATTATGTGTACTAGCAAGGGGTGCAAAGCTCAATAATTGTTTCTGTTAAGTTTTGAGTACTAGGAATAGCCAAAGTAGGCATGGCAGTTAAATTTGCCAAAATGACGATTCTTCCTTTTTAATTCTTTTTGATTTGATTTTCTTTAGGAAAAGTTTGGGAATGATGTAGATGATGTTTACATCACCTAAGAAACATTTTACAAGCCTTGGATCAATCAATCATGGTCATTCACAACAACTCCTATTTTAAATGCACACACATATGAATGCTTTCATTTTAAATTTGGAAAAGTTTTTGTTAACCCCATCTTTGGATGATTTGATCTTGATAAGCTTGGATTGAAGTTTTGGGATATTACACCCCCCCACCACCATGTCGCTGGATCCTCCCTTCTCTCTCTAATCAAAGCAAGAGAGAGAGGAGAGCTCATTCACCCGAGTCCCTCTCCTTTTTTTCCTTGTGCAAAAGCCACCACACCCCATGTGGGCCCCATCCCTCTCTCCCTTGATCAGCCACCACCACACAGCTTCCTGATCCCCACCTGCCCTCTCTCACATTGGCAACAGCAAGAAAGAACAAGAGAGAGGGAAAGAAGGAATATACCATCGACCCTCCTCTCTCACCTTTCCCCTCGGGCAGGAAAGCATAGAAAAGTGGACAACCCCCATGTGCTTCCTCCCTCTCTCTCCTCACCTAACCAGCCACCTAGAGCAGCCTTAGATCGATATCTGAATGCCCCAGACCCATCTCCATCCTCTCTTCCTTCCTCCTTTCCCAAGCCATTGCCATGACACCATACCTCTAACCCTAGCTGTCTACCTGCTGTCCCCGTCGACCTGGCGACCCCCAAAGCGAACCCGCAGTACCAGGACATTTCCTCTGCTACCTCACCGTCGCCCTGGACCTGCAGCGGTGCCTAGACCTCGTCGGATCATCGTCGTCGCCACCATGTCCGCGAGGAAGCCGATGAAGCCGGTCGCGAGCCTCGCCAAGGATCACGTCCACCTCGAGCCGTCTTTCTGCACCTATCGGTCGCTGGTGAGGTCCTCAACCCTCTTGACATGGCCTCTCCCTCTCTCTCGCTTTGCGTCGCTGCTGCGGGTCGTAGAACACCCTGCGGGCGCCGCCGACAACGCTCTGTCGCTAGATCCGTTCAGCACCACCGTTCGTTTGTCTCCTGTTCTTCGAGTCCTAGCCGTCGCTATGATGCTCGCCTTTGAGTGAGCCCTGAAGCAAAGTTGTAGGCATCGGAACCCTCTTTCAAACAAGCCAGCGCACGGTAAAAACGATCAACCTCAGCCCTAGGAATTTTGATCCCAAGATCGATGTCCAAGCAGACCCTCTTGTTCTCGGTTAGTTTGTTCTTTGCAAAACTGCGTGCAGCTCAGTCCACCCTAGCTCTAACCGATCCCACCAGTGCGTAGATATTTTTCTCCCGGTCATTTCAAGTACTCATACACCCAAAACCGTGTATCACACGAGGAGAAACCTGGCCCGGAATCGTAGAGCTGACAGAAGAGCTCGTCGCTGTTAACATGTTGATGTTCGTCAGTCCCTCCACCGCTATCGAGTTTGGTTATCAAGTTTTTTCATCGAGTTTAGACACCAAATCGACTGCACCCAGGTGGTCAGCCGGTGCGACCTAGCCAACAACCCTAGGGTTCCAGGTTCGATCCCCCCGGTGGCCCCTTTTGTTTCCGTTAGCTGACAGTCAGGCCCCACACGTCATGCTCTCGTAAGACACCGTTCAGCGCAGCAGGTCCAACCCTCTCGTTGGCCCAGACGTCTCTGGGAGTGGGTCGGGTTGGTCGCTGTGACAAAAGGTTCCAGGAATCCTTGCCAAAATACCAAATTCCATAAATGTTTCTAATATATTTTAAATCCAGAAAATAATGACTTTTTATTCATAAATCCAAATTTTGCATATGATATATGTTTTTGAATCAGAAAAATGTGAGGAATTCAAATATGCCATTCAAAATAATGTTTGACTAATTTAATTTTTCGAAAATGTTTAATTGCAATAAAAATGCCTTTTCTCAATTAATTAATAACTTTAATTCTATAACTCCAAATTTGACAAATAATATGGCTAAATCGATCAGCGCGACGAGCCCGTTCTATTTATGCATTCCATGTTCCGTTTTGCAAGCAGAGATTCAAGTTTCATAAAGAGCTTCCAAAAATTATGGTACTTATAGCTTTCAGCTCGCATTGCCCCTATCATAAGCATCTTGAAGTGATTAAGGTTAAAGTGAACAAACTATGGTGTACATGCTTGACGAAGTATAAGTTAGAAATCTCATGTCCCTTAAATACGAGGGACGCTCCTCATGCTACTCAAGTTTAGTCACCGGTAAGTTCTTGTGATCGTAAGTACATGTGTATCATAGAGAACCGCCAACGGGGTACCCCTTGCCCGATGATACGAAAGAATCCCCATATCAAAATGACATGGCAAGTAGACAACGAGCATCTCAGCAATCTTCTTATTTACCATGGGAATATGGTGCTTTTTTCTCTCTTTCCTCTTTTCTCATATCTTTTTTTCTTTTTCTTTTTTTTCTCAATATCTGACTCTTTTTTTAATAAGAAGAATGCTTCATAGACAGCTCATTATGGTTACGCTGCAGATTTCCACTATGACAGCATGGATTAGACCAGCGGCCCAGACGTTTCTCTAACACATATACATAACTCCATGGACTTACAAGCTCCCCTTTCATTTTACACCGACGACATACATAGCCAAAAGAGCATGATATCAACTAGGTACAAAGTACTAGTGCAATGTTGAAAGCGTTCCCCATGACAGCATGGTTCTGCTAATCCCCAACAAATAAGTGCAAGCATATACGACATAGACGACACAATGGTTCAAGTTTATTAAGGACAAGAAAAGTAAAGTGTGCCATCAAGTTCGTGAGAGCTTTAATCACTAGTTTTCTCATAACAAGTTTAATTGGGAAGGTAAACAAAAACATGAATATATTTGGAATAGCATATGCTAGTAGGTAGGTATGATGGACTCTTTCGAATAACTTGGTTTTAGGAGTTGGATGCATGAGTGGAACTCATACTTGGTTGTGGAGGCTAGCAAAAGACTGGGAGCAACCAACTAAGAGAGTAATAATGGACATAATCATGCAGAGCGACAAAACATCATTAATCAAAGCATAAAGTGATACTACAAGTCGAAAACTAAAGGATCATAAAGGCTATGGTGACTTGGGATAGTCATAACATGGTGTGAGCATGTGCCAAGTTAACCCAAATAAAGCATCAAAGGAGAATACCACAATACTATGCTTTAATATGCTAAAACAATGCATGATTCTTCCAAGGCACATTAAGAAATCTCAATTGTTTATAACAAGTTATGCTACAGCAAAAAATACTAAGCATAAAGCCAAAACAATATCAAGCATGGCATGACAAAGCATAGGCCACAGTCAAAAACAAGCTCTCTTTAGCACTTAAGCATGAACTTTCCTACTCTTTTACAAACCAAACCAAACTATTTGAAAACCAATGTATGAAAGAGGGGGTACAACTAATTTATTCAGCAAACTAAGCAAACAAAGCAAACGAAAAACCAAAACAAAAACGAAAAAGAAGACGCTCCAAGAACAACACAACTGTGCATGAAACAATAAAAATGAAGCGTTTGGAAGAAACCTAGGATTTTTATTGATGAAGAAGGGGATGCCCAAGGCATCCCCAAGCTTTGACGCTTGTACTTCTTAGATATTTCTTGGGGTGACACGCGTGGCATCCCCAAGCTTGAGCTTTAGTCCATCCTTTATCTCATTACTCATTCCTTCCATACACCTGAAAATTTTCCTTCATACAAAACTTCACACAATCTTTATTAGCATCATTAGTGCACTCAAGATAATAAGTCTTTAAGGTTCAGTTCTAACAACAATAAAACTTACATTAAAACACTAGCTACTATAACACTTCCCTCAAAAAGCTCAATTCCTCAAAAGAACTCAAAAAGGAACCAACAAGAAGCAAAATGCAGAAAATGGCAGAAATCTGTCAAAACAGACCAGCAGGTAAAGACGATTTTTTTCGAAGACCTTCTGTTGCTCAAATCAAAAAGTGTTGAACTAGCGAAAGTTAGATAACAACCTGGGGAAGAAGCACAAAAATGCACACCTCAAACGGACGTACAGAGATTTTACACGAATTTTTATGGTGAAGCACAGAAATCTGTTTTGGGACAGCAAGTTTCCCAATCATTACTTCTCTCTCATTAGAGGTTACTCCTGGCACAAAAAGCAAATAAAAAGGATAAGGAGAGGTTATTACTAAAGTAATAACTTCCAAGACTCATCTAAATCTTTTGGGTTATCTCCCAATAAGTACTTTTCTTTAACGCCTTTAAGTTAGGCATAAGAAGCAAGAAAAAGAATCAAGTGTTCTCAAATGAAGAAGCATTAAAATCAAATTTTTGCCCTTACCTCTCTCACTTTTATTATTAACCTTGGGATACATATGATTGTTTGGTGGAGAAGCAAGGTGCATGGTCCCATTTATCACATCTATTATTGCTCCAAGGAGTTCTAATAGGGACCTTCCAAGTGTAATTTGTCCTTTTCCTACACATTCAATAACAAGATAATCAGTAGAAATCATTTTCCCAAGGATCTTTGTAAACAATCCTTCAGCTATTCCAATAGGTAATATTGTAGCATTATTAGCAAGAGATATTTCTTTTCCTCCTTCAGAAAGCCCCAAAATATTCAAGGATTCATAAATATCTTTGGGCATAATACAAAATTCAGACATGATATCACAGCGAGCTTGAAAAGTTTCATTATTTATATCAATCTTTACTATGGGGAGCCACTTTGATGGTTCAAAATTTATTGGAACATAATTATGATGCTCCCTAAGCGTATTATAGCAATCTTTCAAACTAGCAGTGCTGGTCTCAAGAGTGTTCAATCTAGGAAATATATTTGTGAAAGAAATATCAGTTTTACTAGGCAAGTTGTAAGTAAAGACCAATTTCTTTATAGCATTAACAGCATCATCCTCATTGCATTGGAGGAAATCTGCTCCCACAACAGCATCTAAAGCATATCTATAGCAAAGAGCAATTCGAAGGTAAAAACTGCTAAGGAACAAGCTTTGAGTCATTTTAGGCTCAGTTTTTTCATGTAGATCAGAGATTCTAGACCAAGCTTCCTTGAAGCTCTCCTCAATTCCTTCTTTAAAAGTGAAAATCATTTCCTCAGGTGACATAGTGATTGGAGCAAGGCTAGACATAATGGCAACTTAAGATAGAAACTATTTTTTTGTGTGTTTTCAATAAAGAAAGCAAACTAGTAAAGCTATTTTTTTGTGTTTTTGATAAAGAAACAAGAAAACAAAGCAAAATTAAACTAAGCAAAACAAAAATAACAAAGTCAAGAGATTAGTTATGAGGGAATCCCCTTGTGAAGATGTCCTTGACTCCCCGGCAATGGTGCCAAAAAAAGAGCTTGATGGCCCAAAATATATCGAGCTCGTTGGGGAACCCCAAGAGGAAGGTATGATGAGAACAACAACTAGTTTTCCCTCAGTACGAAACCAAGGTTATCAATCTAGTAGGAGCAAGGAAACACCCCAAAGGTGTAGCTAGCTGACCGTTGGCAGGGCGCACTACCGGTGCCAGCAGCAACGTGGAGACCTGCACAACACAACCACATAACTCTGTCCCCAACATGTGATGAGGTTGTCAATCTCACCGTTTTTGCTGAAAACAAAGGATTAAACATATCGAATGGAAGGAACTAATAGTTTGCAGAAAAGTAAACACAAAGCAGTAAACAATTTGTAGATTGTATGTTAAAGAAAGGACCGGGGTCCATAGTTCACTAGAGGTGGCTCTCCTTAAGAAAGATAACATGCTGGGTGAACAAATTACAGCGGGGCAATTGACAAACATCGATAAAGCATACAAGCATATACTAATTATCTTGACTCCTTTGAGACTTGATTGGGCATTACAACATTATACATAGACCGCCATCCAACTGCATCTATGACTAATAATCCACCTTCAGGTGATCATCTGAACCCCCTCCAGTATTAAGTTGCAAGCAACAGATTATTGCGATACGAATTGCATGTAAAGTAAACAATACGATTGTTCTATGAACAAAGGATTGTTGTTTTCTCCCTAGTAGCAACAGCACATCTAGTACCTTAGAGATTTCTGTCACTTCACCAAATTACCAGAGGCATGAACCCACTATCGAGCATAAATACTAACTCTTGGAGTTGCTAGCATATACTTGGCCAAGATAGCTACTAATAACGAAAAGCATGCAAGATCACAAATAACAAAGACATGATAGAATCAATAATCACTCTAATATAGCATCTCAATATCCATCGGATCCCCGCAAACACAACATGCAGAATTACAAATAGATGATCTCGATCATGAACGGATCTCACAAGATCTAAACATGATAGCACAAAGGAGGAGAACCAGCCATCTAGCTACTACATGGACCCGTAGTCTAGAGATGAACTACTCACGCATCATACCGAAGGCTTGCATGATGATGAAGAAGGCCTCCAGGGTGAATTCCCCTCTCCGGCAGGGTGCCGGGAAGAGCGTCAGATCCCTCCCAATCTACGAATGGAGATGACGGCGGCTACAGACTCTTTCATGGAATTTTGATCGGGTCCTTAGGGTTTCCGTATCAGAGACAATATATAGGCGGAAGGTGAAGACGAGGGGGTGCCTGGGCTGGCCACACCACCTCCTGGCGTGGGCGAGGCCTGGCCGCGTGGCCAGGTGGTGGGGCCACCCTCTGGCCCTTCTCCGTCTCGTATTCTGGCTCCAAGTGTCCCCCAGTAAAATAATAACTTTGGCTTTTGTCCCATCCAATTCCGAGAATATTCATTTTCTGACTTCCTGAAACCAAAAACAGCAGAAAACAGGCAGCTGGCACTATGGCTCTTGTTAATAGGTTAGTACAAGAAATCATATGAAAAGTACTCCAAAGTGTGGACAAAACATAAGAAAGTAGATAAAACCAAGCATGGAACATCAAAAATTATAGATACATTTGCAATGTCTCACCAACCACCATTAGATACATCATGATCCGACGGGCTAGAGGTCTCGCTCTCCCGATGGACATACCTACCTTGTACGGCGAGGAGATCCCGACAAGCTAGATAACTTAGCGCTCAGTTTGGCTGCGCTGTGATTGGTCGAGATGTATGTCACACGGATCTTGGCCAACCACAGTTGGATACATCATGACCCAATGGGCACCATATTCCTCCCCTCATATCCACGTATGGCGGCGCGGTAGTCCCAACGGCGAGCGGCAGCGTGGATCTAAGCGTGGCAGTCTGAATGGCATGCAGCAGCGCAAATCTAAGCGTGGGGGTCCAAACGGCATGCGGCGGCACGGATCTAAGCGCGGAGGTCCGAACGGCATGCGGCGGTGCGGATCTAAGCATCGGAATGATGTGTGGTGGTGGGGACCTAAGCGTGCGGGTCAGAATGGCTCACGGCAGCGTGGCGGCTGGATGGCATGCAACAGTGAGGATCTAAGCGTCTGGAATTTTTGTCTATGTCTGTCTCACTTCTGTTCACCTCCTCAGATCTATTGCTGATGAAAGACACTAAGGTAGCGGCGGTGCCAATAGTGGTCATCAATGCGACGATGATGGAATCCATCATCTGCAAAATCAGTGCGACAGCGGTGGTGCCGACAATGGTCATCAATGCATCGACGATTGAAGCCATCATCCGCAACATCTGTGCAATGGTAGTGGTGCCGACAGTGGTCATCGTTGCGACGATGATTAAAGCCATCATCCGCAACATCACTATGACGGCGGTGATGCTGATAGTGGACATCGATGCACGACGATTGAAGTCATCATCCGCAACATCACTGCGACGATGATTGAAGCCATCATTCGCAACATCGAAGGGAGAACTTTGCCAATACTTCTTGGAGTACACATACGGCAGGCCCGGCTAGCTCACTGTCCCACTTAAAATTGGGACAAATTTGAGCCCAATTTGAACCAAAAGTCCGTGACTTAAAATATATGTATGATCTTAATAAATTTGATATGTGTTTGAGCCGTGAGACCATGGATATGCTCTAAACTTGATTCATAAGTAGTAGCACTTGCTTTGACAATCTTCGGTGGGCTTGTATAAATTTGATCGAAATATGTATTATTTGAATTAAAATTGGTATGTATTTGAGCTGTGAGGATGGTGGATATGCTCTAAACTTTATTCATAAGTAGTACTGCCTCCGACCCAAATTAATTGATTTAGATTTGTCTAGAGTTGATTGTATCTAGACATGAATTAGTATTATATTCATCTGCATCTTGACGAATTTGAGTCAACTAATTTGGATCAGAGTACTTTCTTTGACAATCTTAACCACTAATTTGGAACAGGGAATGGATGCTGCCACCAACGCTGCAGGTCTACATGGCAGCCATGATGGAAGCGACAGAACGATCAAAACTGATAGGGCCCCAACTTGACCCTCTAGGCATTTGGCACGTCATCTATGGGGAGCTAGATCCAATGGCAAGCAACTCGGGCCCCGTAATGCGTTCTCTCGACAACTTTGGGACCGCTAGATCCAATGGCAAGCAACTCGGGCCCCGTAATGCATTCTCTTGACAACTTTGGGACCGCTAGATCCAATGGCAAGCAACTCGGGCCCCATAATGCCTTCTCTCGACAACTTTGGGACCGCTATATCCAATGGCAAGGAACTTGGGCCCCACGATGCATTCTCTCGACAACTTTGGGACCGTTGATAGCTGTGAGATTCGACATATTTTTGATTGTTTTTATTGATAGTTTTCTTCTGGATTTGATCATTTTATAGATTTACCTAACGCTAATACTTCGGTAGCAAAGAAAACTTGGTTTTTAATGTGTGTTTTAGGTTCTGAACATCAACAGAAGGTTTTAACAAGAGAAACACAATATTCAGGTGGAAACAAGCAAGTCTCTTTTTGGAAGCAATCGAGGGAGGCATACAAAAGCTTTAACGAGCAACTCTACGGTGGGAATACTTTTCTGGCCATATAGTTCCTATCTTATAGCTGCCACCGCCTCCATCTTGTCAAAAGGGACAACTTTCGTGAAGAGGCAAGACGCGAAATCATAACACAACAGCCATGATCCCATCCTGAAAGGGGAAAGAAGAGATTCGGAGAAGTGGGGGAAGATGTTCTTCATCTCACTCCACGATCTTCGACCTCCTAGCCATCACACCCTCATAGCCATTACTTGTACCTGAGAGAGAGATCTCTTCACCTTCCAAGATTACAGTTTGAGATTGTTTCTTCCTATCTTAAATTGTGTTGGATTACTTTTCTATTCTTATTGTGGATCTCCATGGTAATATCGAGAAGAATTCCGTTTATTTAATTATATCGATGATGCTTTCTTCTCTCACGTGTGAGTAAGTTCCTGGGGCGTGGGAGATGTAAGGGATTGGTGAGATGTGATGTGCCTCCATATATTTTCCATTAGTTTGTGATTAATTTTAATTACTATATTATGTGTGCTTGACTATCTGTGGGATGCCTAATGCTTGTTGTCCAATTAAGCGCCCAGACAAGATGATGCTTTGTTCTACATAGATAGGGTCTAGTTCGCTAGCAGACCGACGACCCCTGAGTGACATGGGGATATCAATGAGAAACTAGTTTGACTCGAGGATAACGAGGAACCAGTGTGCTTATTGCATTAGTCCGATCCAAGGAGCTTAACTACTAAGCAACCTAAAGGATCTTAATTGTCTAGTGACTGACCACAGTTTTGGTAATAGGCTAGTAGGATTATTGAAGTTCGGATGAAATCTATACCAAGAGGAGTTCCGGCTAATTATGGGTTGCTCGCCTATACATATATTTATAAGATTATAATTCTTACACTTATCATTCGTCCACCTAGCACAGTCACTATCACCATGAACTGTATCTCCCCATGCCTTCTTTGTCATCTGCAGAAAACCACAAACAATCGAATCATTCTTTGCTTTTATGCTTTTTATTCCTAAAGTTTACATTTTAGTTTTATTTAAATACCTCTAGTTTAATCCAAATTTCATTCTTATTTCCACACTTATAGTCAATTCACTCGAATACCTATAATAACTGTGAGTGTGATAGAGACTTCACTCATAAACACTTACCTTTGGGATCCCTATGGGATCGATATCTATACTTCAAAACTAGCTACAAATGATCAGTGCACTTGCAGACATCAAGCTATTTTCTGGCGCTGTTGCCGGGGAGCTAAGCGCTAAGTGTTTGTCTCTTGACATTTCAGGTGTTACTACTACAAAATGGTCTCCCTAGGAGACAAAGGGTCTACACGCTCTGGTAGGACCTATTTACCAAATTATTTTGAGCGCATGCCTATTCAAAGGCTCGAAGAAATTATTGAAAAACTTTTAAGATCATACAAGGTTGAAGTTGAAAACCTGAGTGATTTAATGGAAATCATGTCCATTTACAGGACAACTCCTAAGAAACCGGAGAAAACTCTCAATGAATACAATGCTCCAAACTCTGCTTTTCTTAAACAACCAATAGAATTTCCTAACCCTGGAGTTAGTGAATATCGATTTGATGGTGGAATTATTAAAATTTTGCAGGAAAAAGCTTTCAGTGGAAGGGATATGAAGACCCAGGAAGACATATTAGAGAGTTTAACGATTTGATGAAAACACTTGGACCAAAAGGTTTACCAAGAGACTTGTCTCATCTAATTTTTTTCCGTTGGTCTCTTAAAGGTAAAGCTCTAGACTGGTTATATTCTCTCCCTCGTCATTACATTAAATGTTGGGCAAACTGTATTGTCAAATTCATAAACCGGTTTAATCCTTTTAAAAAAGTAACTAAAACTAGAAAAAAAATAGGCAACTTTAGTCAGTACGTGGGGAAAAACTACCCACAAGCCTGGTATAGATTATTTGGAATGATCAATAGAATTCCTAATCATGGCTATTCTGAACCAACTATTTGCCATTTATTTTACCATGGTCTTAATACTCAAAGCAGAGAGTTTCTTGACTTATCAATAGGAGGATTGATTAATACTTTAACTGTTAAAGCATGTTTGGAATTGATGTCTACTAGGGCTAAGAATAATTCTTTATATAATCCTGATTTTGACACTAAGTTGGAAAAAGGGATGCTTCGTATAACTCCTGATTTTATGCTTGAAGTATGCAAAACAATGAAAGAAAAAAGGTATACCTTCTGAACTTGTTAAGGAAAACAAAGTAGACTTGTTACAAGTTTTTACTAAACAAGCTGAAACTAGAAAAGTTTTTCAAGAATTAAAACATCGACAAGCAAAATCTCATAATAACCTGCATAAGCATTTTCAAAAACATAAAAATATTTTGGCGGAACTCACGGAAAATTATGATGAGATTGGCTAAGAAATAATATTATTTCACAAGTATCTTAGTATGATTGAAACCCAATGTGAACAAATAGCATCTGGTTATCAAATTTTTCTTCAAGATGATATAGATATTCCTGTTGCTAGTAATTTTGTTACAAGAAGAGGTGCAGTTGTTATAGGACCATTAGGACCACCAGAATATGAAGCTGAAAAAGGCGAAAAAACCCTTGCTCAAAGCAAGCCAATAAGATGCTACACTAGTGGATCCTCAAGATGAAACAGCTCAAGAAACACAAGATCAAACCAAGGAAGACCAAAATGATGCACATGATGGTCATTATGAGTCTGATGCAGAGACAGTTGATCCAAGAGAAGAAAAAGAGACAAGCAATGAAGATCAATTTATTGCAATAGAAAAGAATAAAAGCGATAAGCAGCAACAAAAGAAAGCAACAAAAGAGCCAGATCCCCCACAAAAGGTAAAAGACAAGAATAAGAAAGGTGAGAAAAAGCTTCCTTATCTAGATCGAAAAAAGAAAGTACCGGATCACGTAATCTATGATTCTTTCAAAAAGGCACTTGGTGATCTTCGTCTAGAAATTCTATTTGCGGATGCAATAAAAGTTCCCACCTATTCTAAATTCCTCCGTGATATTCTTAGTAGAAAGAAATAAATAACTAAAACGGTTGCCATGGTGACTGGTTATCCTGCTAATGGGAAGCTATTGTCTAAATTGGGAGATCCCAAAATACCAACTATTTCATGCTCAATTGGCAAAACTGATATTCACAATGCCTTGTGTGATTTAGGTGCAGGAGTTAGTGTAATGCCATATTCCCTCTATAAAAGGTTAGGATTAGTGGAGTATTCCCCTACTACTATCACTTTATAGATGGTTGATAAGTCCACTAAACAACCCATTGGTATGATTGAGGATGTTCTACTTAGAATAGATGAACATGTTATTACCACTGATTTTATTATTCTTGAAATGCCAGAGGATGAAAAATTATCCATAATACTTGGAAGGACTTTCCTTAGTACTTCAGGAGCATCAACTGATTGTGCTGAGGTAAAAATAATCTTTAATGTTTATGATGCTAAAATCATCTGGTATTTTGCAAAGAAGCCAGAAGCAGGAGAAAGATATATTCCACCGGCAAAACGAGTTCATGTGGTAAGTGCCTTTGATAAGGGGAAACCCAAGATAAGAATTCGAGAACAGAGAAGGGGTTGAGTTATTCAACCATTCTTAATAAATTCTTAATGGGCGACAACCCATTGCAGTAATAAAATATACTAAAGAATAAAATGTTCATCGCATTCCTATAACTTTTTCATAGGCATTCTTGTGGAAGCGTGCCCGTGACGATGCAGCTGTCAAAAAGTAGTAGAAATATTGATTGAACAAGCATAGAATAAGTATAAAAATAAAAGTTTGAGTTTTATCTAAAAAAACTAGCTTAATCATTTTGTCCAGATTAAAATGTGAATCTCTAGTTGAGGGGAAGAAGTTAGGTAGTACTAGAAATCCTGCTCTATAAATGTTGTTATTGGTTGACAATTTTTACTGTCATTTTCCTATAAAAAACAAGGTGTTTCGCTAAGTTTCAGGATAAGAAGGTATTCTCGAAGAAATATAATTTTTTGATGAGTACTGAAGGTTTAACGACCAACTATACGGCGGGAATAAAAATTCTGGCCGTATAGTTTGGCCGTATAGATATCTTTGCCATCAACAAATTTTCTTTCGTAGGTACAAAGGATTTAACGACCAACTATACTGCGGGAATGAAAATTCCAACTGTATAGTTCTGGCCGTATAGATATCGATGCCTTCATCGAATTTCTTCTCAAAGGTACTGATTGTTTGACGACCATCTATACGGTGGAAATAAAAATTCTGGCCATATAGTTTAGTCGTATAGTTATCGATGCTTGTCCAAGAAAATTTATCTCGAGGACACAGAAGTTTTGACGACCAACCATTATGATCCAGCCGTATAGTTGTGCCCATATAGCTATGTTCTAGCATAAAGAAACCCTAATTGTCAGCGCCGCCGCAACTATATGGCGGGAACTACATATCCCGCCCGTATAGTTGCGTCCATATAATTCGACGCAACCACTTAATCGCACCGGGGCGGGTAGGGCTCTTATTCCTCCTCACTTTTTCTCTCATATTCTCTCTCCAAACCTCTCAAAACCCACCTAGAATTCTTGATTCTTCGCGGATTTCATTCGTTTGAGTTGGGGAATCAACAGATCGGTATGTTTCTCTCCCTATCCATGCTTGATTTTCAAATTTCCATGGTTGAAACTCTCACATTGATCTAGTAGATGAACTCAAGCTTATTTTGTTTTTCCTTTTGATTTCTCATGTTAGGATTAAATTTTACCACGTAGAATCGTTCGTATGTCATGTAGAAACTATATGCCTAAGGTTTCATGGTGAAATTTTTTAGTGCATCAAGATGAACAAAATTGGTAGCATTTTTCGCAAGAGCAAGCGCCAACGTGGAGAGAGTTTGGGGCACCGGGCCGAGATCAATCCCAAGTTGGCCATAGTTTCATCAAGGAGGATGATGCCCACACATTGGGTCGATGATAGCTTTGTCACCGTGGCAGGGTTGAGGGCGGACTTCAACCTCATGTGTGAAAATTCAAGGCTAGTACTACTCGCCTATGCAAGCCGCAATACCTACGCCGAGCTCACCTATGAGTTCCTTGCATCCTTATACGATGACCATAGGGAGAAAGGTAATGCATGCACAGTAAGCTTCACCATGAACCAACAGCATTATGAAATAACTTTCGAACAATTTTGTGATGCTTTTGGCTTCCCTCACGATGGGAGTCAACTGTTACAAATTTATGTAGCGTCACAAGTGGAGAAACTTAGGAGGTTGTTTCTATTAATGGTGGCAGGGAGTTTTACCAGAATAAGATGTCCACCATTCAGAACCCAACAATTTGCTACTACGCCTTATTCTTCTCCAATACACTGCTGGGAAGAGGAGATACTAGTTCCATGGACAATGCGTACATGGCCATGATCACCAAGGCACTCTTCCCCAATGCACCGCAAAGCCCCATTGCCGTGGCTCTACTCATCTAGCACTTTCATCACCAGAGCAACAAAAAGAAAGGTGACATTTGCATTGGTGGATCGGTAACCCACCTTGCCCATGCATTAAACATTATATTACCTATTATGCAACCTATTGATGGCTCCAAACTTATGGATGTCAAATATTCGACTACTTGTGGTTTCCTCAGTGTTTAGCGAGCTAACAAGAGGCTCCGAGCATATTAGTTTGGTTATCTTGGTGATGCACAGGTTGAGCAAGTTCCGTTTCCCTCTCCACAAGCCTTCACAATTGTGGAGAAGGACAACTGGATCCTCACCAAGGATTAAGTGGTGGAGATCATGGCTGAATTCCAGCCTGATCAAGAAGAAGATGAAGAAGGAGAGCAGCAGGATGAGGATGAGGATGAGCAGGAGGAGGAGTAGGAGCAGGAATACAACCCTGCTTGGGAGGGACAGCAGCAACAACAAGGGGGATCCTGGGACCCATGGCCCAATCAGCCGCAGCAGGGGTTTAACTACATCCCCTATCAAGAATTTCAGCAGCTCAACCAGCATGTTGGGGAGATTGACCACACTCTACAAGGAGTGAATGAAGATGTGAGTGCCTTAACTCAAAACTGCAGTCACTTCATGACCCACTTCCCCGACTACTACCAGCAGTATCCGCACCAGCCGCCGAATGACGAAAACAACTGAGCCTGGCAATAGCCTAAGCTTGGGGGAGGTTTGAAAACCTCCAAACCTTGCATTCATATTGTTATTTCTTCTTTTGATTTATTTTACTTCTTAAAAATTGCATATTTAACTTTCAGTACGCATTCCTAACCCAAAAATACAAAAAAAATAGTTGTGACTTTTATTGCAAATTTGTTTCTTTGTTTCTCTCGGAGATTGCTCAATTTCAGGTGACTTGGCAATAGGGAAATATAGAGGGGGTTCGACTCAAGTACGAGAACGAAGCAAGCAATAGGAGGTATCACATTCCTTTCATCACCTTTTCCTCAACTATAAATTGATCCTACAATTATTTACTCGCTTGCACTGGAGTCACTACCCACTTAGCTTGATATCCTATAAATTCTATTCCTTTCCTAGTGTCTCCTTTTAAGCTTTGAAACAATGAGCAATGAACTTGGTTAAAAATACTTCCTACATTTTTACAACAAGAAAAAGCATCCAAAAGGTGACTTGAGTCCATGTTTAGCCCAAAGGATTTGAATTTAGAACTACTCCATCCCATTTGAGCTTAATGTAAATAGACTCAATAACACCCTTGAATGAAATTGTCTGATAAAATGGATGTTTCAAAGTAGTAGAGATTATGCCACTGCTTTTTCTAATAATTACCGTAAGATATTTCTATACGTGTGTCATTACAACACTGTCGTGCTCCACGGGGACCTTTTAACTCCGCTGGCCAACAAACGATCTAAATGTGGGAAACCACTTGATTTCGGCTATTGAGTTATGTAAATGTCTGTAGAAGTAATGCAATGACGGGTAAAATTTTAGTCTCATCGTGGTTTCACGTTCCAAGTGAAGTTGTAGTACTCCTCTGACCCACTATTGCTCAACAATTATTTATTAGCATGGTCACGAGTGCACAACACAGTCCCAATTAACATGTTAAAAAGAGTGTCATGATTTCTCTATGAAAGGGATGCAGTTTTTGGAAAACAATGGAAGGAAAAGGTGCTTTGAGAGTCTTGAAATTTTGACGTGGGAATAGATGAGCTTTTCTTAAATCGAATGTTTTTGGTGCCAACTTGAGTACTATTAATTGGTTAAACAAACAAGAGAAAAAAGTTTTCATCTCTCAACAAAGAGAGACACCAAAAGAATTTGTTTCACTTTTCTAGCTAAACTTTTGACACTTGCTCGCGCATATGATTTGTTTGCTAGCAAGATATACGTGGTTAGGAAGTGGACTCGGTGCAATCTTGTGAATACTTGTATGATCACGTTTAAGATTGCAGGAATTGTGAAGAAAATAATTTGACACTAATTCGAGCTTGTAAGTCCTTATTTCAGTCTCGAATCTCCGCTATTCTTCCTTATTTTCTTATCACTCGAGGGCGAGCAACATCTAAGCTTGGGGGAGTTGATAGCTATGAGATTCGACATATTTTTTATGGTTTTTATTAATAGTTTTCTTCTAGATTTGATTGTTATCTAGCTTTACCTAACGCAAATACTTCGGTAGTGAAGAAAACTTGGTTTTTAATGTGTGTTTTAGGTTCTAAATGTCAATAGAAGGTTTTAATAAGAGAAACACAATATTCAGGTGAAAACAAGCAAGTCTCTTTTTGGAAGCAATTGAGGGAGGATACAAAAGCTTTAACGAGCAACTATACGGCAGGAATATTTTTCTGGCCATATAGTTTCCGCCGTATAGCTGCCACCGCCTCCGTCCTGTCAAAAGGGGCAACTTTCGTGAAGAGGCAAGACGCGAAATCATAACACAGCAGCCGCCATCCCATCCAGAAAGGGGAAAGAAGTGATCCAGAGGAAAGGGGGAAGACGTTCTTCATGTTGCTCTAGGATCTTCAACCTCCTAGCCATCACACCCTCATAGCCATTACTTGTACTTGAGAGAGAGAGAGAGAGAGATCTTCACCTTGCAATGTTAGGGTTTGAGATTGTTTCTTCCTATCTTGAATTGTGTTGGATTACTTTTCTATTCTTATTGTGGATCTCCATGGTAATATCGAGAAGAACTCCTTTATTTAATTATATCGATGATGCTTTCTTCTCTCATGTGTGAGTAAGTTCCTTGGGCATGGGAGATGTAAGGGATTGGTGAGATGTGATGTTCCTCCATATATTTTCCATTAGTTTGTGATTGATTTTAATTACTCTATTATGTGTGCTTGACTATCTGTGGGATGCCTAATGCTTGTTGTCCAATTAAGGGCCCAAATAGCATGATGCTTTGTTCTACATAGATAGGATCTTGTTAGCTAGCAGATCGACAACCCCAGACTAACATGGGGATATCAATGGGAAACTAGTTTGACTCAATGATAATGAGTAACCACCGTGCTTGTTGCATTAGTCTGATCCAAGAAGCTTAATTGGTAAGCAACCCGAAGGATCTTAATCGTCTAGTGTCTAGCCATGGTTTTGGTAATAAGCTAGTAGGATTATTGAAATTGGGATGAAATCTACCAAGAGGAGTTCCGGCTAATTATGGGTTGCTCGCCTACACATATATTTATAAGATTATAATTGTTACACTTATCATTCGTCCACCTGGCATAGTCACTATCACCATGAACTGTATCTCCCCGCGCGTTCTTTGTCATCTACAGAAAATCACAAACAATTGAATCGGTCTTTACTTTTATGCTTTTTATTCCTGAACTTTACATTTTAGTTTTATTTAAATACATCCAGTTTAATCCAAATTTCATTCTTATTTCCACACTTGTAGTCAATTCAATCAAAGACCTGTGACAACTGTGAGTGTGATAGAGACTTCACTCATAAACACTTGCCGTTGGGCTCCCTATGGGATCGATATCTATACTTCAAAACTAGCTACAAACGATATGTGCACTTGTAGACATCAACCGCAAAGTGAATAAATTAGCAGGAACTCACAACCATCCATTGAATAACAATTCTACTCTCTAAATTATCTATCTATTCAACTAATCATTACATGTGCCACCCTTCACCACAACCGCATATTGTAACTCCTTGGAAGGGGATGGAAACTACTTAAACTGCCCACATGAATTTACTATTCTCCACCCCCTTCACTTGAAGTTCATGTTTTCGATTTTCTACCACTTGATCATATACAACAAGATCAGCCTCAAGTGTCAACTTCTCTTTGCGAATAAGATCTGAATTCTTCTTTTCTTCCTCGACAGTATGCTTCAGCTCGACTATCAACAGGTTTTTATGGGCCAATTCATCACCTAAATTGGCAACCATCTCCTCCAAATCCATCCTCTAGCTAGACCTCTGGGTTGACTCATCTTGGTATGCAATGTACCATGGATCATCGGCCTGCGACGCACACTATAACAATCCTAAAACAAACCCAATTGAAATCAGTCCGACAGGCCATGGAGACACTTCAAATTCAACGGTAGTACAAAGATAAGGAGCTACCTGCACTTCCGACATGGTAGGAGAAGGAGAATGCGGCCACGACATGATCGATTCCCCACCCTCGTCGGTGTACGCGCTACAACTAGACATTGAGGACTAATTTGCACCTACACTATCAAGGAAATTATGGAAATCGAATCGATTAGGGTGGGCGGAGCAGGGGAGGAGGTCTTACCAAGCACTACTAGCAATTGTTGTGACTGTTTGTTGAGCTATGGCAGTGGAACAAAACCACGGTCGTCGTGGGCGGGGGACCTGCCTACAGTCGGTACTACCTCGATGTACAATGCATGCAGATGAAACAGGTGTTGGAGCCATGGTTGAGGTGCAGCACGGCAGTTTGTCCAACGCTGCCGTAGGAAGGATCCGGCGACACGCCGACATGCCGACGACGGCTGCTCTGTCCACCGGTGGGATAGGAGCTGCTCGGGCAGGGGACTAGGAGCGGATGAGAGAGAGAACCGAACTCACGTCTCATACATGACCCCACCTTACAATGTTTGGGGGAGTAGCTGCTCCAGGATTTTTGCATATTTGCCAATTTTTCATATCTACCAAACTATTTCTTTGAAATTTGCATATTTGCCACATGACCACCACATGTCAGTAACACACAAAATGGAAAATATGCAAGTTGCAAAGTAAAACGTGGAAATATGCAAATCCCCCTCCAGCCCCACATGACGGCCCCATCGGTCATTGGCTTCGACGGCCCCACAGAACGGCCCCACATGGAGCCCCATTGTTCATTGGCTTTGATGGCCCCACAGAACGACCCCATTTGTCATTGGCTACACCGGCCACACAATCAGGTAAAAAGCGGCCCACAAGTTAGTGAGAGATGGATTGTTGGTCCTACGTGTATCCTAGCCCCACCCGTCAACACTTAATGGCCATGGCATGACCCTCCCCAACACGGTCCCACAGGTCAGCATGTAATGGTCAAGACTTTGGCCAGACGACATCCCTCCGTCTAAGTGTCAGCGAGGGTTTTAGAATAGAGGGAAGGGAAAAGTGAGGAAAAGTTAAGCCACTAGGGAAAAATGAGTACAACTAACAAACCAGAGGCACGAATAGAAATCCCTTTAAAGTTTGACCAATTATTATGAAAAACATAGCCACATTTATGATACCAAAATAGTATCACTAGATCCGTTTTGAAGTAGATTTTGATAATATATCAATCTGATGTCATATATGTTGCTAATATATATAATAAAGTTGGTCAAATTTTAAAATATATGACTCAAGACAATCCTATGAGTACACTTATTTGCAGATGGAGTGAGTAGTACCGATACAAGTACATGGTTCAAAGGAGAGAGACCAACAGGTTGAAAGCTGCTGACTTCATTCAACCAAACACAAGAAACAATTCAATAGGGCCGAGAACTACTTCTCTACTATTGTAGTACCAAGTATTACATATGGATTGCATCAGTACGTACTATAGCAACATGTCATGTTTCTTAGTTAAACATGAGGTCGGTTCCAAGACAGCACGTTCGCGAAGGTTGGGATGAATCAAAGTGGATACTTCACAGTTCCTGCCCAGAAGCGAGGGTTAGTAATTCCCTCCACAACATTGATTTTAGAAGTAACACCACAGTCTTTACCACTCAGACTGAGGCGACATAATTTAGGATGCCACTCTTTGCAAAGTCATGCTACAGTTGGCAAGGTGTTGACACAATTACTCCTTATCAAATATCCCGAGGCAAGATCTGCACCACCTATGGGCATGATAATCGGATAGTACACTCCAAGGAAAAGAGAATATGATCCAAGGTCAGCAATCTTTTCCCATGGGTTAGCTTTATCAACCTAACTAGTGTTCATCTAGAATACCATGCAGACAAACTTGGAAGTATAAGTTGATATAGTGCGACCGAAGTGTACAACATGAGGATGAGCTGCACTAGTATGGTGACGACAATGACAAGTAAGATAACTACTAAAACTGCCCACATGAATCTACTATTCTCCTCCCCCTTCACTTGAAGTTTATGTTTTCGATTTTCTACCACTTGATCAGATACAACAAGATCAACCTCAAGTTTCAACTTCTCTTTGCGAATAAGCTCTGAATTCTTGTTTTTTCCTCGACAATACGCTTTAGCTCAAATATCAGTAGGTTTTTATGGGCCAATTCATCACTGATGGCTCCGATTTTTGCCATCTTCCACTGTGTTTAAACATTGTTTTTGGTCAAGCAGTTGACAAATAATCTCTCAACCCTGCTACTAATGAATAATAATTTCAAAGATATGCAAATCCCTTGTTTGATTTATGTTGTGCAGGAAATCACTGATTTTAAGGCAAAATAAGTAGTCGTAATGAAGTATTTTCAGGAAGTGCACACCGCCAAGTAATTGGAGAGGCGTTCCAGGGCGTCTACAAGCTTAACGACCACTGGTACGGGCACGGTCCTCCTGTACCGCCCTCCCGTACCAGGTGGCGATGACTTCGTATCGTCCAACCCTACAACTTTTGTGAAGACGCCTATATATTTTGAGACTCCAGTCGCCAGCCAGAGGGCCGCCATTCTCAGATTGCATCAGAACACCCCCAAAGGAGATCCACACCATTGTTCATCCATTGGTCACCACTTCCACCATCCATCCACTAGCCATAGCTATTGCTTTGTACTTTTAGGTCACCTTATGATTTGGCGACCATTGTAAGAATATTTGATTTCAATCTAAGTATTTGCATGATGTTTTCTCTTGTGGCATCCCGCTAAAACCACTACTAGAAAATCGCGGTGTTTTGTGCATTGCATCATCATGACTGCATGCTCATGTCATCATGCCACATTGCATTTGAGCATCGTCATCATCATGCATGGCTTGTTTGAAAACTATTTTCGAAAAGACTGGTTTTGTTTTCTAAACGTCCCGTCTTTATTTCAAATTTTAAAACCGGGCTTCTCCAGATATTTTTGTTTTGTCTAAAACGGTTTACAAAAGACTTTTATAAAATAAATAAAAAGTTAGATTATTTTTAGGAGGCATCCCGCCAGGCCCGAAAGCCCGGTCGGCCACCTCCAAACCCTAGCCTAAACAGCCCTACCCAAAACCTGCCCTACCCCACCTACTTCCTACCCTGCCGCCGCCACACTTCCTTTTCCCGCCCACACCCACCAGCCACCAACCGCACGCGCGGGCCCCACTAGCAGACGCGCCGCCCCAACCATCGCCAGCTTGCATGCTCACACATGCCACGCACGCACACCAATCCCCACCGACCGAACCACCTGGTCCACTTCCCAGCTTGTCCCCTGCCCGATCCCCATGCTCCCGCGCCCCCGGCCCACCACCTGCGCGTCGGGATCCCACCTGCCGCCTCCCGATTCCCACCTGCCCCGCACCGCACGCACTCCCGCACCCCGGCCCCACCCCACATCGTGTTTCGCACCTTCCCTCTCTCTCTGCGTGATGGACAAGCGCACCGTGCCTCCCTCTCTCTCTCTCCCCTCGCCTCTCTCTCTCTCGCCTCGCTCACCCCCGCTCCTCCCCAGATACCACCAACCGCACCGTCGCCTGGTACCCTTCCGGCCTCCACCTCTGCAGGCAGCCGCCTCGCCCGGCCCCCACGAGCCCGCCGCCGTCGAGCTCGCCTGCGAGCTGCTCCGCCACCGCCCGGGCGCCTCCTCATCAAGCCTAGAGCTCTGCCGCCCCTCGGCCTCCATCGCCTCCGGCCGCTACACGTCCCGTGGACGCGTCGCCGACCCCGACCCATGAGCCCAGTGCCCCCGAGCATCTCTGTCCGCCCCACCCGGCTCGGCAACGCCCAACCGCGACGCCTCCATCCTCGTCGTCCTCCCCAACGACCTCCTCGAGCGCCTCCCTCGCTCCCTGTCCGAGCCGCCTCCGCCACCTCGGGCCCGAGGCCTCCCTGGCCTCGCCCTCTCCTCCAGCGCCCGCCTCTGACCCCGTCGCCGCCGCATCGCCATCTCCCCGGCCGCCGCATCGCCATCTCCCCGGCCGCCTCCTCTCGTCCGCGACCCCGTCTACTCTCTGCAGGACGCCGTCCCCACCGCCACCCGCGGTTCTGCTGCTCTGCTCTCTGCTCTGCGCGTGTCACCAGAGGGGTCCTCCTCCACACAAAATCCTCTATCAGGTTTCAATTGGAACCACTCGCTGAGTGTGCTTATGCGTTTGTGCAACTGTGCCCGCAGACGAAAATCTCCTCGTGTTTTTATCTTTTGTTGCTCCTGCCCGCTACCACGATTACGTGGCTCCGATGACTATGTCCCGAAGAATGAGCATGTCGCCACTAGGAGAACCACCGACAAGATCTTCTCGTTGCCCCGCTACCGTTGAAGAGGGAACAAGGAACCACGCGAAGACCATACCGAACCCGGCGGCACCTAATGAACCATCGCCAAGGCCTTCGACATGGGACCGACAAGATCTTCTTCCAGGGCCCAAAGACCCGAGCTCTACATCATGGAATCGATGGCCGAGACCTCGAGCGCGCCGACACGAACCCGAAGACCACAGATGTGACAAGTACTCCTTCCTGGATGCGAGACTCGGATCCGAAGATCGCCAAGATCACCACAGGAACGCCAAGTTCTTCATCCCGAACGCCAAGACCGACCCGATATGCGGACCCGACAAGATCTTCGCGACAACAAGATCGACACCGACCAGGTTGAGTCCGAGGCGCCCCTGTCGCCAAACCAAGTCCTTCTTCCCTGAACGCCAAGCTCTCCATCTTGTATCCGACCGCCGATCCTGATCCCCGTCAAACCCTGAGAACCAGATCCGAACCCCCGGAATCCAAGATCTTCCAAACCCAGATGTGTGACCCTAAGCCCCTATTTTTATAATATGACATTACTATCTGTCGCATATTAAATTGTTCATACATGCATACTTGTTTGTGGTTTGGGGGCATTATGCCCATTCATCTCATAATTAAATATGGAGTCTATATGCGGGCTATTCTAGTCTTATTCCGGACTCCATTTAAATTGCATAGCGAACCGATGCCATGATTCGCCTTGTTAATTCAACATTTAAATGGCGGGGTATCTAAACAACATGAACCAGTTAATTAAATGTCGGGACCCCGGTTCCGCTTAATTTTGTCTAGTCGCATCGCATCTGTGCCATACCATGCATCATATCATAAGCATGCCGGATCTTCCGTCGTAGTATTAAATATTGCATCCGGTGTTTCTTCCAGTGTTTGCTTCTTTGCGGATTAGGCCGATGAGTTGATGCGAGTATCGACAACTTCTCCGGATATGATCCTCCGGCAGTGTTTCACAGGCGAGCATCTCTTCCCCTTCTACCTATTTTGCATTTATAGTCTTTACTTCCTCCTGTTGATCTATTGCTATCCGTGTCATGATGCTTTAGTTCCATACCCGATATATTCTGTGCAGCCGATATATTGCCTTGGACACCTCCTATTACCTGTTATTTGGTAGGTAGCAGGCCTTGCGAGTCGTAGTTGCTTTCTTCGGTGCGATCTCGTGTTGTCGAGTACCACAGGTGTTGGAATGCTGGCAGATGCTTAATGGTGGAGATGATCATGTGTTTAATTACAACTATTAAAATGATAGATATAACTAATGCAGAGGCATCGGTGGGCAATAGATGTTATTTGGTTCTTCCACGCTCACTTGTGTCCTGTAGGACCCCGAGTACTTGATACCTGTTCCTTGACTATTCGCACTATCCACATCCGGGAGGCCTTATGGACCCTCCTGAGCCAGAGCTTGATTCATTTCTATTTCTTGGGGCCACAAAGTAGTTTGGAGCTTTATTACTATCATGTACTTATGCCATGCTTTACTGCTTTATTTACGATTGTGCGTGGAGCACCTGTACTGTTTTGGATCGCGCCACGTTTTCGCGGTATCGACAAGCCCAGTCACACTTTCGGGTTCCCAGTCGTTTACATCCGTTGTTGCAAACCCTAGGTCCATTCCGGAGCTGGCCAAGTTCGTTGCGGGTAGCTTAGTGGGGTGGCCCCCTGAAATATTTTATGAATCCTGTGATCGCTTTGTCGTGAATGCCTCGTTGGGTTTTGAGTTGGTTTTTCCGAGGTTGATCGAGTGTGTGTTGCTATTTGTGCACCCCTGCAGGGTAAAACTTTCTGAAAGCCGTGTCCATGGTTATGGACGACTTGGAGCACAGTATCTCGATCAGAGACAAGCATAACTAAAGTAGTGCTATAAATTTGACTTAATATGTGACTAGTAATCAGCTCAATTATAACGGAATGGATATTAAAAATGCCAACAATTGGTGGATCTTGGTCGTATCATGTTCTGATATACCTGCCTAGTAAGTATTGCAACTCCAATGGAATGTGATAAAAGTGCCAACAACTGCTGGGTTTTGGCATTCCTCAGGACAATTATATCTGACTATTAAATGTTCCAACTAACACGGATTGGTTAATTAAAACTGCCCACTACTTATGCTCCAGGATGACTCATGCTATCTATATCTGATTAGTAAGTGTTGCAACTATAATGGAATGAATAAAACTGCCAACCGTGTGAGTTCCTTAGTTGGACTTCCTCGTTTGGTCTCGAGGGGGAAATGCCAAGATGGGTATGTTTGGTGTTAGTATCAGGTTGGATCCGGATAGGTCTTTCTTACCCCTCTCTGATAACCGCCAGTTGTATTGAGTCTCTATAGGTTGTTTAGTGCTGCTGCGCTGCCGCTTCAGTCCACCATACCTATGTAGGCGAGAGCCGCCGAATTCTAGCCTTCCCGTGTACTGGCCTTAGTACTAACGCTCGTCTTTTTCCTTTGCCCTTTGTCGGCACCCCTTTTGTTTAGCAGGTTTGAGGTCGAATTCGTTAGCAGGGTTACCCTTTTGGCTTGGCCTGGGAAGGGTTATGGACGCCATTGGTTATTCTTCAGGGCTCTTAGCCCCATTTTCATCTTGTCCGTAGTGGGACACTCTATCGTTTTCAAGGTGATTTCGATCTTTGTATATTACATCTGTATTCCTGACTCATGGAGTCGTTGTTGTATATATATGTTCTGTGGGTTCCATCATGGACTAATGTGTAATGGTATTACTTCGTTTTCCACCCGCACGAACGTGCCTGGTGGGCGTCCTTGAATCGTTTCTATGCGGGTTTGGAGGGAAGTGCTGGAACTTGCATAGGGACGATTTGAGGGTGTTACAGAGTGGTATCAGAGCCCAGCAGTTTCGATAACCCACAAGTCCATCCTGTAGGATAACCTAGCTAACGGGCGATCTAGAGTGTCAAAACTATTTTGCATAATCGGTTGGATAGATCTGATTAGGTCTGTTTTACTCCTTACCCCTTTGCTTCTCTCCTCTCACCTCTGCGTGTTTTGAATCTGCTCTCTTATCTTTTCTTCGAGTCCAGGAATTCTCATGATTGGGGTTCCGTCATACCTTCAGGGTTTCGCTTCCTCCTGTGGTAACGGTGCTTCTACATCCGGGCTACATGCTATCTGAGTGATCCTTTATCTGTGGTACCATTCTTCGTTCCTTGTTTGTGCCTTCTGGAGTTTTCCGATGCGACGACATCATCTACGCCTGATCCGATGCAGAGCCTGCATCACCCCTGTGTTCCGAACCTCGATTGTTGAGATCTTCAATCTGATTCCGAGAATGGTTGTACGCTTTTCTACTGATTGTGCAGAGTAATAGTTTGGGTGCGTGATGGATTGGCCCCCATGCCGACTGCCCCTTCTATTCGCTTTTGTACATTGAAGTGGATGAGAATGCATCGTTTCTCTCCTTCTATCGAAGCTAGAGGTGGCTTTATTTGTTGATACGTCTACCTTCGTCCTTTGTTACCGGAGTGCCCTCTCGACGATCACGGACAACAACATCTTGTTAGTGGTCTCGCGAGGATCTACACGAAGCGAGAAGATCCAGATCGTCAGCCTTCTTCCCGGTACCATGAGGCGGATCTCGAGGGCGAGATCCATTGTTAGTGGTGTCGAATTGTGGCATCCCGCTAAAACCACTACTAGAACATCGCGGTGTTTTGTGCATTGCATCATCATGACTGCATGCTCATGTCATCATGCCACATTGCATTTGAGCATCGTCATCATCATGCATGGCTTGTTTGAAAACTATTTTCGAAAAGTCTGGTTTTGTTTTCTAAACGCCCCGTCTTTATTTCAAATTTTAAAACCGGGCTCCTCCGGATATTTTTGTTTTGTCTAAAAACGGTTTACAAAAGACTTTTATAAAATAAATAAAAAGTTAGATTATTTTTGGGAGGCAGCCTGCCAGGCCCGAAAGCCCGGCCGGCCACCTCCAAACCCTAGCCTAAACAGCCCTACCCAAAACCTGCCCTACCCCGCCTACTTCCTACCCTGCCGCCGCCACACTTCCTTTTCCCGCCCACACCCACTAGCAGACGCGCCGCCCCAACCATTGCCAGCCTGCACGCTCACACACGCCACGCACGCACACCAATCCCCACCGACCGAACCCACCTGATCCACTCCCCAGCTCGCCCCCTGCCCTATCCCCACGCTCCCGTGCACCCGGCCCACCACCTGCGTGTCGGGATCCCACCTGCCGCCTCCCGATTCCCACCTGCCCAGCACCGCACGCACTCCCGCACCCAGCCCCACCCCACATCGCATTCCGCGCCTACCCTCTCTCTCTATGAGACGGACACGCGCACCGTGCCTCCCTCTCTCCCCTCGCCTCTCTCTCTCGCCTCGCTCACCCCCGCTCCTCCCCAGATCCCACCAACCGCACTGTCACCTGGTACTTCTCCGGCCTCCGCCTCTACAGGCAGCATCCTCGCCTAGCCCCCACGAGCCCGCCGCCGTCGAGCATGCCTGCGAGCTGCTCAGACACCGCCCGGGCGCCTCCTCATCCAGCCCCGGAGCTCTGCCGCCCCTCGGCCTCCATCGCCTCCGGCTGCTACACGTCTCGTGGACACGTCGCCGGCCCCGACCCGCGAGCCCTGGTGCCCCCGAGCATCTCTGTCCGCCCCACCCGGCTCGACACCGCCCATCCGCGATGCCTCCATCCTCGTCGCCCTCCCCAACGACCTCGTCAAGCGCCTCCCTCGCTCCCTGTCTGAGCCGCCTCCGCCACCTCGGGCCCGAGGCCTCCCTGGCCTCGTCGTCTCCTCCAGCGCCCGCCTCTGACCCCGTCGCCGCCGCATCGCCATCTCCCCGGACGCCTCCTCTCGTCCGCGACCCCGTCTACTCTCTGCAGGACGCTGTCCCCGCTGCCGCCCGCGGTTCTGCTGCTCTGCTCTCTGCTCTGCGCGTGTCACCAGAGGGGTTCCTCCTCCCCACAAAATCCTCTGTCAGGTTTCAATTGGAACCACTCACCGAGTGTGCTTATGCGTTTGTGCAACTATGCCCGCAGACGAAAATCTCCTCGTCTTTTTATCTTTTATTGCTCCTGCCCGCTACCACGATTACGTGGCTCCGATGACAATATCCCGAAGAATGAGCATGTCACCACTAGAAGAACCACCGACAAGATCTTCTCGTTGCCCCGCTACCGTTGAAGAGGGAACAAGGAACCACGTGAAAACCATACCGAACCCGGCGGCACCCGATGAACCATCCCCAAGGCCTTCGACATGGGACCGACAAGATCTTCTTCTAGGGCCCGAAGACCCGAGCTCTACATCATGGAATCGATGGCCGAGATCTCGAGCGCGCCGACACGAACCCGAAGACCACATATGTGACAAGTACTCCTTCCTGGATGTGAGACTCGGATCCGAAGACCACCAAGATCGCCACCGGAACACCAAGTTTTTCATCCCGAACACCAAGACGGACCTGATATGCGGACCCGACAAGATCTTCGCGACGACAAGATCGACACCGACCAGGTCGAGTCCGAGGCGCCCCTATCGCCGAACCAAGTCCTTCTTCCCAGAACGCCAAGCTCTCCATCTTGTATCCGACCTCCGATCCCGATCCTTGTCAAACCCTGAGAACCAGACCCGAACCCCCAGAATCCAAGATCTTCCGAACCCAGATGTGTGACCCTAAGCCCCTATTTTTATAATATGACATTACTATCTATCGCATATTAAATTGTTCATACATACATACTTGTTTGTGGTTTGGGGGCATTATGCCGATTCATCTCATAATTAAATATGGAGTCTATATGCGGGCTATTCTAGTCTTATTCCAGAGTCCATTTAAATTGCATAGCGAACCGATGCCATGATTCGCCTTGTGAATTCAACATTTAAATGGCGGGGTATCTAAACAACATGAACCACTTAATTAAATGTCGGGACCCCGGTTCCGCTTAATTTTGTCTAGTCGCATCGCATCTGTGCCATACCATGCATCATATCATAAGCATGTCGGATCTTCTGTCATAGTATAAAATATTGCATCCGGTGTTTCTTCTAGTGTTGCTTCTTCGCGGATTAGGCCGATGAGTTGATGCAAGTATCAACAAGTTCTCCGGATATAATCCTCCGGCAGTGTTTCCCAGGCGAGCATCTCTTCCCCTTCTACCTATTTTGCATTTATAGTCTTTACTTCCACCTGTTGATCTATTGCTATCCGTGTCGCGATGCTTTAGTTCCGTACCCGATATATTATGTGTAGCCGATATATTGCCTTGGACACCTCCTATTACCTGTTGTTTGGTAGGTAGCAGGCCTTGCGAGTCGTAGTTGCTTGCTCAGGTGCGATCTCGTGTTGTCGAGTACCATAGTTGTTGGAATGCTGGCAGATGCTTAATGGTGGAGATGATCATGTGTTTAATTACAAGTGTTAAAATGCTAGATATAACTAATGTAGAGGCATCGGTGGGCAATAGATGTTATTTGGTTCTTCCACGCTCACTTGTTTTCCGTAGGACCGCGAGTACTTGATACATGTTCCTTGACTATTCGCACTATCCACATCCAGGAGGCCTTATGGACCCCCCTGAGCCAGAGCTTGATTCATTTCTATTTCTTGGGGCCACAAAGTAGTTCGGGGCTTTATTACTATCCTATACTTATGCCATGCTTTACTGCTTTATTTACGATTGTGCGTGGAGCACCTGTACTGTTTTGGATCGTGCCACGTTTTCGCGGTATCGACAAGCCAGACACACTTTCGGGTTTCCAGTCGTTTACAGCCGTCGTCGCAAACCCTGGGTCCGTTCCGGAGCCGGCCAACTTCGTTGCGGGTAGCATATTGGGGTGGCCCCCTGAAATATTTTATGAATCCTGTGATCGCTTTGTCGTGAATGCCTCGTTGGGTTTTGAGTTGGTTTTTCCGAGGTTGATCGAGTGTGTGTTGCTATTTGTGCACCCCTGCAGGGTAGAACTTTCTGAAAGCCGTGTCCACGGTTATGGACGACTTGGAGCACAGTATCTCGATCAGAGACAAGCATAACTAAAGTAGTGCTATAAATTTGACTTAATATGTGACTAGTAATCAGCTCAATTATAACAGAATGTATATTAATAATGCCAACAACTGGTGGATCTTGGTCGTATCGTGTTCTGATATACCTGCCTAGTAAGTATTGCAACTCCAATGGAATGTGATAAAAGTGCCAACAACTACTAGGTTTTGGGATTCCTCAGGACAATTATATCTAACTAGTAAATGTTCAAACTAACACGGATTGGTTAATTAAAACTGCCCACTACTTATGCTTCAGGATGACTCATGCTATCTATATCTGATTAGTAAGTGCTGCAACTATAATGCAATGAATAAAACTGCCAATCGTGTGAGTTCCTCGGTTTGACTTCCTCGTTTTGTCTCGAGGTGGAAATGCCAGGATGGGTATGTTTGGTGTTAGTATCAGGTTGGATCCGAATAGGTCTTTCTTACCCCTCTCTGGTAACCGCCAGTTGTATTGAGTCTCTATAGGTTGTTTAGTGCTGCTGCGCTACCGCTTCAGTCCACCATACCTATGTAGGCGAGAGCCGCCGAATTCTATCCTCGCCGTGTACTGGCCTCAGTACTGATGCTCCTCTTTTTCCTTTGCCCTTTGTCGGCACCCCTTTTGTTTAGCAGGTTTGAGGTCGACGTCGTTAGCAGGGTTACCCTTCCGGCTTGGCCTGGGCAGGGTTATGGATGCCATTGGTTATTCTTCAGGGCTCTTAGCCCCATTTGCATCTTGTCCGTAGTGGGACGCTCTATCATTTTCAAGGTGATTTGGATCTTTGTATATTACATCTATATTCTTGACTCATGGAGTGGTTGTTGTATATATATGTTCTGTGGGTTCCATCATGGACTAATGTGTAATGGTATTAGTTTGTTTTCCACCCGCACGAAAGTGCCTGGTGGGCGTCCTTGAATCGTTTCTATGCGGGTTTGGCGGGAAGTGCTGAAACTTGCATAGGGACGATTTGAGGGTGTTACATCTCTCTCTGATCTGTTTGTTATGAGTGAGTAGTCCTCACGGGATGCGGGTTGGAGAGAAACCTCGCAACAATTATGTGCATCTAGATCATGGGAGAATTGTATTTTGTTTGGATTCATGATTTGTATGTTTTGTTTCTTCGTCTCTCGCCTTGATCTGTGGACTTGTAGGTACCCAAGACCCCATAGATTGATAAAGGCTTGAGGTGAGATACTTGGCTAGCGGCGATATCATTGGAAACTCAGTGACAGAAAGGGAAGTACGGTCTTTGCGTAGCGCCCCATTCGGGATCAACAACAACATCACCACTTAAAGCTTTAATATGTGTTTACACTTAATAATCATTTGCAACCCGTGGCTTTGGTATCTTATCGGTTGGATTAAAAGTCTATTGTTATGCCCACTGCATCACGGGGTTCTAGAATATTAGGATGTGTTGCCCACAAAAGATTATCTAAATAGAACACTATACATGACTATGCTTATTATTATCTTTCATCCCATTTGATGTGCAGCTGCAGGTGGATCTTCAACCCTGGCCTATCTCCATCCATTGATTCAAACCCGTTATAAAGTAAACTAGATTGGTCCGGTCAACTAAAGTTAAACGAACAAACAAAGTCTTGTAGACGTGTCTTTTTTATTACCTTTTAGTAGTGCTTTTCGAGGTTCGATTAAACCTAGGTCTTCCCGGGAAAAAGCTATTATACTACATCCGTGAATCCGGATCGAAGGTATCAAACACCTAAATTGGCAACCATCTCCTCCAAATACATCCTCTATCTAGAACATTGGGTTGATTCATCTTGGTATGCAATGTACCATGGATCATCGGCCTACTACACACACTATAACAATCCCAAAACAAACCCAATTGAAATCAGTCCAAAAAGCCATGGCGGCACTTCAAATTCAATGGTAGTACAAAGATACAGAGCTACCTATACTTCTGACGTGGTAGGAGAAGGAGAATGTGACCACGGCATGATTGATTCCCCACCCTCGCTGTTGTATGCGCTACGAACTGACATTGAGGACCAATTTGCACCTGCAATATCGAGGAAATTACAGGAACTGGATCGATTAGGGTGGGTGGAGCAGGAGCGAAGGTCTTACCAAGCACTACTAGCAATTGCTGCGACTGTTCGTCGAGCTATGCAGCGGAATAAAACCCCAGTCGTCATGGGCGGCGGACCTTCCTGCAATCAGTACTGCCTCGACGTACAATGCATGCAGACGAAACAGGTGCTGGAGCCGTGGTTGAGGTGCAATGCGCTAGTCCGTCCGCCGCCGCCGTAGGACGGATCCGGTGACTGATGGCTCTGAAATATAGCCATCTACGTCCATATTTAAACTGGATATTAATCATATTTTTGATGAAATATCTCCGGTATTTTTTGCATATTTGCCAATTTTGCATATCTGCCAAACTTTTTCTTTGAAACTGGCATATTATCCACATGACCACCACATGTCAGTGATACCCAAAATGGCAAATATGCAAGTTGCAAAGTAAAACGTGGCAAATATGCAAATCCCCCTCCAGCCCCAGATGACATCCCCATCATTCATTGGCTTCGACGGCCCCACAGAATGGCCCCACATGGCGCCCCATTATTCATTGGCTTCGATGGCCCCACAAAACGGCCCCATTTGTCATTGGATGCACCAGCCACACAATCAAGGAAAAGCGGCCCACAAGTCAGCGAGAGATGGATGGCTGGTCCGACATGTATCCTGGCCCCACCCGTCAGCATGTAACAGCCACAGCACGACCCGCCCCAACGTGGTCCCACAGGTCATCATGTAATGGTCAAGCCTTTGACCTAACGGCATCCATCCGTCCGAGGGTTTTAGAATATAAGGAGGGGAAAAGTGAGGAAAAGTTAAGCCATTGGGGAAAACTGAGTACAACTAACGAACCAAGGGCACAGAAATAGAAATCCCTTTAAATTTTGACCAATTATTATGAAAAACATAGCGACATTTATGATACCAAAATAGTATCACTAGATCCGTTTTGTTGTAGAGTTTCATATTATATCAATTTTATGTCATATATGTTGCTAATATATACAATACAGTTGGTCAAATTTTAAAATCTATGACTCAAGACCATCCTACAAGTACACTTATTTGCGGATGGAGTGAGTAGTACCGATACAAGGACATGGTTCAAAGGAGAGAGACCAACAAGTTGGAAGCTGATGACTTCATTCAACCAAACACAAGAAACAATTCAATAGGGCCGAGAACTACTTCTCTACTGTTGTAGTACCAAGTATTCAATATGGATTGCATCAGTACATACTTTGGCAACATGTCATGTTTTTAGTTAAACATGAGGTCAGTTCCAATACAGCGCGTTCCCGAAGGTTGGGATGAATCAAAGTGGATGCTTCATTGTTCGTCGCTAGAAGCGAGGGTTGCTAATTCCCTCCATGACATTGATTTCAGAAGTAACTCCGCAGCCTTTACCACTCAGACTGAAGCGGCATAATTCAGGATTCCACTCTTTGCAAAGCCATGCTACAGTTGGCAAGGTGTAGACACAATTGCTCCTCATCAAATATCCCGAGGCAAGATCTGCACCGCACATGCGCATGATAATCGGATAGGGCACTCCCAGGAAAAGAGAATACGATCCAAGGTCAGCAATCCTTTCCCATGGATTAGCTTTATCAACCCGACTAGTGTTGGGGATATGCTAAATGGGTATCACCATAACATATCTCTAATCTGGCTAACCTAGGTTGCCCATAATTGGTAGCAAGACGATCCATAAGGGAGGCCCATGCCAGATAAAGGAAGGCAACACAGGAGTCACCAACGTACTCCGAGCCTTCGAGTGTAAGACACGAAAGACTAGTTTGTATTAGTGTAGTACTCTTTACCTCATCGGGCAAAATCATTTCCCTGTAACCCTAGGTTCTGGTGCCTTTATAAACCGGACCTGTGGGAGCCTTTAGGGCATGATTAACACCCTCGCACAGCGAACCGGTCTCTGTAACTCAGCGTATTGCCATTATAGTGATTTATAGCAGTAGTAGAGTTCTGCCACCGTTTGGGACATGAACCTAGGTAAACTGTGTTACCTCATACCCGCCAACTCTCCGCCTTACTCCATGTCTCTAAACACACAATGTGAGAACCCCTCCATGGCGTACTCGTCGGCAATACCACAACAGTTGGCGCCCACCGTGGGGCAAGAGGCGCTTCGATCTCTACATCGGGCGAGGTCTAAGATGCTCATGGGAATCAAAGACACCATAGCCATCGGACGCGTTCTCTTCTCCGACAACGTCCTGATCGTCCCTCTAGATGAGTTTTTGGTGTCGGCGAAGACGAACCCTACGTGCTACTCTATCATCCCCTTCGAAGACATCCATATGTTCATCGGCGAAACTGACTCGGGTCCTAGCTCCCAGGAAGTCATAAACTCATCAAGAACCGCATGGACCGCCTATGGGCAGGATACGTTCGCGGAAGAATCTGGGTCGTACCTCTCTTTGGATTATGGCATCTTAGATTAGGAAAATTAAAGGCCCACCCAAACCACCCCTATGTAGGATATAAAGGTGGAAGGACCCCGCAAATCCGCTTGGCTTCCCCGAGTGTTAGAGATACGAAGGTCACACTTTCTCGGCATCGTCACCATCTTCGATCTGGCCTGATGCGTTCAAAGGGATGGAGAACCTCCCCGCAAACACCTTGCCAGATGGATTAGGGTGAGGGAAACCCTAGAGGGTGACCCCGCTGACGAACTCGTCTACCACTTCGTGGAAGGGCTCACGTACGCAACACTCCTCTGGCATACCCTCTAAAGACGGCAGGCCGCATGCCCTCTCACCTTGGTACACCTCCATCACCCTCCACATCCACCGTTAATAACACCGAAGCCAACTCCGACTCCGTCCTTGACGCACTATACGCCGAAATCAATATGGACGGCAGCGGCTCAGACACTAACTCGGAGGAATACGATGCTGTTATGAGGGAGATCAAGCAGGAAATCGAGAAGGAGGAGCGTGTCGAGAAGACCAACACATCTCACCAGGTGCTAGTCACCATTGGGAGCGTGATGGAAGAAGACGGATAGGAACCGAAACGTGAGAGAGCTCCGCCCACACCTACGGTTACAAGAGAGGTAGCAGCCAAGAAAGCCGCCGAGCATCCGGCTCCGGCCAAGGCCATGCCCCCTCCGGTTATCCGCCCACAGTAGGTGCAGGAAGTCACCACAGCCCTAGTACTGCCAAGCAGTCAAATCAGTCGCCACCGCCACCGTCAATGTCTGTAGCTGGCAACTCGATAGTTACTACCGCCGATAAGGCAATCTATGGCGCACTCCTCATTGAGCCAATTACCGTTGCCCATATCCAGAGTGTTGTGGAGTTTGATGAGAAGCGTGCAGCAATCTTAGCGGAGGCCAAGTGCATCACAGAACAGGGCGCTAAGCTGGACGAAGACATGGCTAAGGCACAACAATCTATTAAGGTGGCAAGAGCTCTGGAGGCCAGTACAAGCAGTTGCTGCTGAAGCACAAAGCAAATAAAGCACCAGCTCATGTCGTCGAAGACCCCGGCGTTCGGCGCAGGTTGGTATATGACGGAACCAAGACGGCAAAGGCCACCCCATACATTGATTCAGAGGACAGGCAAGTAATGCCAACTCCTGCCCTCAACATCACAGCTGCCAAGACCCTCCTAGAGCAGGACATGTCGCCAGAAACAGTTTCTCAGGTGTACGACCTCGTCACCAAGGCATGTAAGCAACAAGAAAAGGCTACCTCGCAGAGGCTTGAGTCCAACCCGGAGCTTTGCCAGTCAACCCTGAACAACCGCATAAGGCCAAGATCTCCCCGTGACGAGGGATCCCACACAGGTTCCATGCAGCAAAGAAAGAGGGATGCGCGCAACATGGTTGATGCCATGCCCATATTTTCTGATCACAGAGAAAAGGCTCGGCCTCATCAATCGCCGCTACCCCTGCCATCTTGGTGTCACGAAGAACCACAGCCACGCCACCACACAAGCATGCCACCGCCTAGGCGCCCCCAGGTCGGCATCGTCATACACGACTAGGGCAAGCAGGCCTGGCATGCTGGAGAGCATAGCGGCGCTAAAGGACATAGAGCAAATCTTATAAGGAAGCACCTCGTCCGACAAGCAACCGCGAGACAAGCGTGAGGAGTCGCAAGGAGGGAGCAGCAAGAAGGCTAACCCACTGCCTCCAACGCCACCATCGCCACCCAGTAGCCATCATGGCGGAGGGCATGGCGGATCCTGTAGATCACACCGCAACTCCCCTCCCCATGACAGAAAAGGGAAGCAACTTGAGACGTATGACACACATTCACGGATGGACAAGATCCAAGAAGCACGGGAGCTCCCATACCTTGGGCCATGTTGTTTTGGACCAGTAATACGGGCCACAACCTACTCCCATGGCCTCCGGATAGACAAGACTATCAAGCCCTATGATGGCACCGCCAGGCCAGCCACATGGTTGTAGGACTACAGCGAAGCGATTTACATCGCAGGGGGAAACCCCAATGTCACCGTCAAGTACCTCCCATTTCTGCTTACCAGCACCGCCCGACAATAGATTGACGACTTGCCGGAGAAATCAATATGAAGCGTTCAAAAAAACTTAGAGGGTACGTATAAATGTCCCTGCACTGTCAGAGACCTCTAGTGGTGCGTACAAGAAAAGGATGAAACCTCTCGTGCCTACCACTCTACCTCGATGGATATGAAAAATTCCTGTGCAGGGGTGCACGAACAAACTGTTATGGTCACCTTAATCAAAGGTCTAGACAAGGGAACTTTGCTCCAACATACGTTGAAGCGCAAGCAAGACAACAATGGGCTCAACCTCAACGTAATGATCGCCATGCCTAGTGAATTTGCCTCCACTGATGATGACGCACGTGGATCATTGCCGGCAATAGCAATCCTTACCCAGGCCAGAAAGAACAATAATAACAAGCGGAAGACTCCACCTGAAGAGAAGCAAACAACCAACATGGTCGCCACAACATTCATTGGAAAAGGCGGAGGCGGACAGCAGGGTCGTGGTCGGGGGGCTAGTCATGGTCAGCAGAGGAGTGATTCTACACCCTCAGCACCTCACGTTCATCAAACGTACAAAGAATACTGCGATATGCCGTGTTTCATCCACCTCAACGCAAACGGCAAAGCCACACACACCAACCACCAATGCAAGTTTGTCAGTGACCTCAAGGAAGACCCTGAGTCCGGCTACAAGAGAAGTTGGAAGAATATACCCCATGGAAAGGGAAAAGGGAAGAAGAAGCAGGAGGAATCCAAGGATTCAAGTGATATGGATGAAGACATGGAACCCAAGTCCGCCAATAAGGGTGAGGGCAAAGGGAAAAATCCCTTCGAGAAGAAGGCTCTAGTCTACCACACTTTCCTTGGCACCCCACCGTCCGGGCCCAGAAAACCTCTCTGAGGATACTGATGGCTACCCTTCCTCTGGTTCCCCAGTACGTCAGGTGGTCGCAAGTTGCAATCACTTGGGATAGGAAGGATCATCCAGATCTTATCCCAATAGAGAACCAGTATGCCATGGTCATCAACCCCTTGATTGACGGCACAGAGTTCACCAAGTGCCTCGTGGATTGTGGAAGCAGCATCAACATCATGTACCTGGATACATTGCACAAGATGAACTTGATAGAAACCCAGCTAAGGAAGATCAACATCGTGTTCCATGGCGTTGTCCCTGGCCGAGAAGCTAATTCCCTGGGATGCATCACCCTTTTGGTCGCTTTCGGTGATGTCAACAGTTACTGCCAAGAACACATGACCTTCGAAGTGGTGCCTTTCAAGAGAATGTACCAGGTCATCTTCGGACGCGACATATTCCACTCCTTCCTCCCAAGGCCAAGCTTTGTCTAAAACGAACTCAAGATAACCGGACCAAATGGCATCATCACCGTTGACAGAAGCTTCACCAAGGTGCGGGAGTGTGAGCTCAGCAAAGCTACCTTCGCCGAAGTGGTCCTCTACGGTGAGGAGTTCAAGGAGATCTAGATCCAGGTCGATGCCTTCGAGATGTCGGCTTCGAAGAAGCAAATCACTATTGCCAAACTCGCATTCAAGGCCACCATCAAGACCAAGCAGGTGGAGCTTGTTGAAGGAGATTCCTCCAAGACCACCAACATTGGCACGGACCTGGATCCCAAATAGGAAAGAGCACTCGTCGAGTTCCTCCATGAGAATAAGAACATCTTCGCCTGGCAACCTGTCGACATGAAAGGTGTACATAGGGAACTTGCCGAGCATAGCTTGAATATTGATCCTAATGCTAAACCGGTGAAACAACCTCTACGGCGCTTTGGTGATGAAAGACAAAGGGCTATAGGCAAAGAAATAGCTAGGTTACTTAAGGCTGGCTTTATCCGAGAAGTTATTCACACCCGATGGGTGGGAAATCCTGTACTTATCCCCAAAAAGGGAACCAATGAATTAATAATGTGCGTTGATTACACCGGCTTGAACAAACCGTGTCCGAAGGATCTGTTTGCTTTGCCTCGCATTGACCAAGTCATTGACTCGACGACTGGCTCAGAACTTCTGTGTTTTCTCGATGCCTACTCAGGTTACCACCAAATCTGGATATGAAAGTCGGACCAATTGGCCACTTCGTTCACCACACCTTATGGCACATCCTGCTATGTCATGATGCTGTTTGGGCTGAAAACACTGGTGCTACTTACCAGCGGACAATGCAACGCTGCCTACATGACCAAATAGGTCGCAACGTACATGCTTATGTGGACGACGTTGCGGTAATGTCAAAGTAATCAAATTACCTTACCACCGACTTGTAGGAAACCGTCGACAATCTCTGGAAATACAACATGATGCTTAACCCCAAGAATTGCGTCTTCGGGGTGCCATCCGGCAAGATGTTGGTCTTCATCGTTTCGCACCGCGGAATCGAGGTCAAGCCGGAGAAAATCAAGGCCATCCTTGACATCAAATTCCCAATGTGCTTGAAGTACATACAGATGCTCACATGCTACGTAGCATCAGTAAGCTGGTTCATCAGCTGACTTGGAGAGAAGGCTATGCCGCTCTACAAGTTGCTCAAGAAGGCGGACAAATTCGTATGGACGGACGAGGCTGATGCAACACTTCAGGAGTTGAAGGGATACTCTCATCCGCACCAATACTTGCAGCACTAGTATCAAGGGAGCCTATGTTAGTTTACATGGCGGCAACCAACCGAGTAATCAGCAATGTCATCATGGTGGAGCGCAAAGAGCCAACACATGAATACAGAGTTCAGCGACCAGTTTACTATGTAAGCGAGGTCTTGATGGAATCCAAGCAGCATTACCCGCACTACCAGAAGATAGCTTACAGAGTTTTCCTTGCTTCACAGAAGCTAAGGCATTACTTTCAGGAGCACCCCATCATAGTAGTGGGCAAAGCTCCACTGTCCGACATCATCAATAATAGCGACTCTACAGGAAGAGTGGCAAAGTGGGGCATTAAACTTGCCGCCTTTGAGATCACCTACAAGAGACGCGGCGCTATCAACTCACAGGCATTGGTGGATTTTATTGCAGATTGGCCAGAACTGCCAGAAGACACTCATGTGCTAGAGCCAGAATAATGGGTCATGCATTTTGGAGGATCAAAGCTACTCAATGGCTCAGGGGCTGGTGTATTACTTAAATCACCAACAGGAGAGAAGTTGCAATACATCCTGCAGATCCACTTCAACGCTACCAACAACATGATGGAGTATGAGGTCCTCCTTCACGGACTTCGAGTAGCCAAGGATATTGGCATCAAGCGCATAGTTTGCTGTGGAGATTCAGTCTTGGTTGCCTAACAAGTAGCTGGCACCTGGAACATGCGGAAATCAATGATGGGGGCATATCGAGATGAAGTAGACGGGATTTCCAAGTGCTTCGACGGATACGAAGTCAAGTACATCAAAAGGGAGGAGAATGAGGCAGTAGATTTGCTGTCAAAGCTTGGATTAGCTCGCTGACCAATTCCAGGCATTTTCCCGGAGCATTTATGGACCCCATCTGTGAAGGGAGCGCGGACCCCGACAACCCGGATAGAGTGGATTCATTGTTAACGCAGTAACAGTGACCTCTCCGGCTTGGACGAAACCGTTCATGTACTATCTATAAGACGAAACTTTGCCTGCTGACGAAGTTGAAAGCCGACAAATAGTATGAAGAGCAAAAGGCTACATCATCATTGATGGCCAACTATACAAAAGAAGTACCACATGAGTTTTCCTTTGATGAGTCTCCCAGCAGCAAGGTATTGATATCCTTAGAGAAATACATCTCGGAGAATGTGGGCATCATGCCGCTCCCCGATCGGTTGTGGCTAATGCCTTCCGACAAGGATTCTACTGGTTAACTGCCAAGGTGGACCTCAACAAGTTGGTACAAACATGCCTTGGGTATCAGTCCTATGCAAGACAACCAAATGTTCCAGCTGAAGAATTGCGAACCATACCAATAACTTGGCCGTTTGCAGTCTTGGGGGTTGGACATGGTGGGACCTTTGTAGACAACACCATGTGTATTTACACACTTGCTAGTAGCAGCGCATAAGTTCACAAAATGGATTGAATCTAAACCCATTAGAAAGTTCAATGGGGAAACAACCCTAAAATTTGTCCGAGATCTAGTGGTGACATTTAGTCTCCCACGCAGCATCATCACTGACAACGTCAGAAATTTTTCTCTCGAAGAAGTTGAGGAGTACTGTCATGAAAAAGGCATCCGCCTTGACCTAGGGTTACAAGGAAAAGAGCTTGCCGGTTAGGTTACAGAGTCCTATACTAATACAAGCTAGAGTTCGTGTCTTGTACTCCAAGGCTCCGTGTACGTCAGTGACTAGGACGTAGCCTTCCTTTATCCAGCATGGGCCTCCCTTCTGGATCTGTCTAACTAGGCCGCCCAACAGGCCATGGGTCGTGCTACCAACTGTGGTACAACCGGGTTATCCAAATTAGAAACATGCAATGGTCATACCCATTTAGCATACCCCAACAGTAGCCCCCGGAGGACTTTGAGATCTTGCACCGTCTAGTTTTTAAATCATGAATGCTCCGTCTAGGTGATGCCGTAAATTCGTCAAGCAATATCTTGAAGGTCTCCCAAAGAACCCTACAATCCTCTCCGTCTTCATCGTGTAAGTCGGAGATTCTTCAAGTCCTTTCTTCCAAAGTTAGAGAGTTTCCTCCTTCTATGGAATCTTTGGATGTGACTCTACCACTACAACGGTTAGTAGGATAACGTAGGCTACAACCTATGCTAACTCGAAACTCACATATAGCAGTGAATTAATCATTAGATTTTTTCATGAACGTAAAATCTGAAACGTTAAGCAGCAAATCGGGGGACGTGACAAAATTACTACGCACGTTCACCCACAAGTTGTGGATGTTGTAGCCGTTAGATCCTCCGTGCACGGATATTGACGCCCAGGTATATAAATATTTACTATGGTCAGAGTATTTTCTTTTACTCGCATTCTCCCCTGCGTCTTCTACTTCTTCTCGCCATGCGACCATTTGAGCTCTCTAGTGGAAAACCCTAGCCAGACTCTTCTTTCCCTCCCAACCTTCCTCCATCCATGCAATGGCCACCAGGAGCAGTGCTCCCTCGATGGTGGCAGCTCCTGAGGCTACAGTTGAGCCATCGCAGGGAGTTTCTGTCCCTCCGAAGGATATCTGATCCCTGTCTCTGCCGTGGTGGAATCCACTGGCGGCGACCAGAAACGGGCGGCGCCTGACGCGGCGGAGGAGGACACTAACTCAAACAAGGAACTGTGGAGGGGTTCTGACTTCTTCGCCAACTAGCTTCAAGAGATCATCGCAGAAGGTTATCTCCCTACAACAGAGGGCTTGGTCTAGCGGCCGACGCTGGCCAGAGAGGTGGTCCCTTCTCCCCAAGCCGGAGAGAAGGTCTACCTCAAGTCCAAGCTGGTGTGTGGCGTTAGCTTGCCAGTCTCCGACTTCTTCCTTGATATCCTGCGACACTTCTGGGCACTTCCCCACAATCTCTCTCCCAACAGCATCATCGTACTTAGCAACTTCATAGCTTTGTGCGAAGGATACCTAGGAATTAAGCCTAGGTTTGATCTGTTCATCTACTTTTTCACCATCAAGAGAGAGTTCATAGAAACCAAGGAGGAATTATGGATTTGCGGATTTGCAAAATCATTAGTTTTAAGATCCGTCCTCACCAATGATTCCCCGACATCGTTGGTCATGAGTCTTGCAAGAACTAGCAATGATCATATCTTTATGGCCCATATATCCCTTTGGCCAACCGCCAAGACTCATACCATGACTTTGTTGACAGAGCCGCCGCCGAGGCCACCACCTGGAGATCCCAAGGCGCCCTCCCGTCGGACAACGAAGCCTCTCGCGCTATAAGGCAAATTGAGTGGCTGGTAGACATAGGGCTGAATGGCGTGGACCTAGCCATGTGCTGGTTCACGACACGAATCCAACCCCTATAGCACCACGCCTAGCTGATGCATAAGTACTCCATGGATAGAAAAGATCCCATGCGGATATCTGAGGACAACTTCTCGAACGTCTCCATCAAGCGTGGCTTCAAGATCATTTTTGACATGCTTGAATGCGACAACTATCTAGAGGTAATTGTGTTTCCTTTGTTGCTTGTTATATATACTCTAAGGCTTTCCGTCTTAAATGCATTACTCAACGGGCTCACTATTTGATTTGTCAGCTGGCGACCTTGGTGGTGGATCAGATGACCTCCCAAGTCTACATCCAAAGCTGAAGGATGTCCACGTCATGTTTGATGATGGTGCTCCCAAGGATCATCCAGCTCCGGTGGCATGAAATTGGAAGAGCTCCACTTCTGATGCTGCTACCGATGTCAAGAAGAATAAAACGGAGAGTGGAGTCTCCAAAAAATCCACTGCCCTAGAGGTGGAGAAGAATAAATCCACCAGCATCCCCTTAGCTAAGGCATCTGCCATAGTGTAAGTATTTACATTCTCCGGCTTTATTATGCTTTGCACCTATTCAATTCATGTACTTATATTGTGTATGTTTTAGGAAGAAATCTAGAGTTGGTTTGAGGTGAAGCTCCAAAGATGTTGGAGGTTCCAAGAATATTCGCGACATGTTCTCCAAGTCATCCCTCGCTGCTACTCCCTCGACACCTGCTGCCAAGCCTGTAACAGGCTCTGTCGGTGCCTCGTCCCTCGTCATCCCTAAGACCTCCGGCATGGAGATGGACATAAATCTGACTCCGGATGTCTCAGGCTCTACTGGCATGGACCTTGCTGCTGGCGGCCAGGCGATGCAAGCTAGTACTTACGCCAAAGTGGCTGAAGCTCCGGTTAAGGATGCTACTGAGAAAGGGAAGCGGCCGGCGGAGGGAGCGGAAGCAGTAGCAGCAGCAAAAACGATCAAGCTGGGAGCCACTAATACATCAACTGCTATTAGTGCACAGGAGGCAACCACGGCTTTATCCATGCGTCTGGCTTCCACAACTCCTCTGCCTTCAACTCCTCTGACTTTGAGCCTAGATTATCTCATTCGATAGGCAAACATTATTTATAAGAATTCCCGGACCGTCCATGATGCATATGCCAACTTGGTGTGGCGCCCCGCTAAAACCACTACTAGAAAATCGCTGTGTTTTTGTGCATTGCATCATCATGACCACATGCTCATGTCATCATGCCACATTGCATTTGAGCATCGTCATCATCATGCATGGTTTTTTGTCTAAACTATTTTCGAAACGCCTAGTTTTGTTTTCTAAATATTCCCGTGTTTATTCAAATTAAAACCCGGGTCTCCGGAATATTTTGTTTCGTCTACAAACAGATTTCAAAAGCCCCGTTTTAAATAAATAAAATATTTTAAAATTGTTTTAGGAGGCAGCCCGCCAGGCCCGAAAGCCAGGCCGGCCACCTCCAAACCCTAGCTAAAACGCCCCTAGCCTAACCCTAATTCGCAGCCACACCCTACCTACCCTAATCCCACCCCCTCTCCTTTCCACCCCTGCCGCCACCATCTGCTCACACCAGCTGCGTGCAACACACCCACCGAGCCAACCAGCCTGACCGCACCTGCGGACCCCGCTCCTGCCGCACTCCCTGGCCAATCTCCCGCTCGGCGAGCAAGATCGACAAGCTTGACAAGACTGTTCTGACCGGAAGATGCCCGAAACACCAAGATCTGCTTCCGAAAGCTTTGACCGAGGCCGAACCAAGATCTCCACGGATGCGACAAGACCTCCTTCCCGGATGCGATGCCGAGAACCCGGACGCCAAGATCGCCGACACAGAACGCCAAGTTCTTCTTCCCGAACACCCAGATTGACCCGATACACGGACCCGACAAGATCGACACCGACCAGGGCGAAACCGATGCGCCCCTGACGCCAAACCAAGTCCTTCTTCCCGGATGCGAGATCGATCCCCGTCGAACCCTGAGTCCGAACCCCGACCCCCCCGAAACCCAAGATCTTTCGAACCCAGATGTCTGACCCTAAGCCCCTATTTTTATAATATGAAATTATCAACTGTCGCATATTAAATTGTTCATGCATGCATACCTGTCTGTGGTTTGGGGGCATTATGCCGAATCACCTCATAATTAAAATATGGAGTCCATCTGTGGGATGCCCTTTTCTTATTTTGGACTCCATTTAAATTTGCGTAGCAAACCGATGCCATGTTTTGCATTGTTAAGACAAAATTTAACTTACGGGCTAGATAAATAACTTGAACCATATAATTATTTATCGGGACCTCGGTTCCGCTTAATATTGCCCAATTTCACCGCATCTGCATCATAGCATAATCATGCCGGATCTTCTGCCATAGTATTAAATATTGCATCCGGTGTTTCTTCTAGTGTTTGCTTCTTCGCGGACTAGGCCGATGAGTGGATGCGAGTATCGACAAGTTTTCCGGTTATGATCCGTCGGCAGTGTTTCCCAGGCAAGCATCTCTCTCCCTTTCTACCTATTTTGCAATTATAGTCTTTATTTCCTCCTGTTGATCTATTGCTATCCGTGTCGCGATGCTTTAGTTCCGTGCACCAGTTATATCTCGTGCAGCCTCTATACTGCCATGGACACCTCCTAATACCTGTTGTTTGGTAGATAGCTGGCCTTGCGAGTCGTAGTTGCTTGCTCAGGTGCGATCTCGTGTTGTCGAGTACCACAGTTGTTGGAATGGTGGAGATGCTTAATGGTGGAGATGATCATGACTTTAAATACAACTATTAAAATGCTAGATATAACTAATGTACAGGCATCGGTGGGCAATAGGTGTTATTTGGTTCTTCCACGCTCACTTGTGTCCCGTAGGCCCCGAGTACTTGATACATGTTCCTTGATTTTTTGCACTATCCACATCCGGGAGGCCTTATGGACCCCCCTGAGCCAGAGCTTGATTCATTTCTATTTCTTGGGGCCACAAACTAGTTTGGGGTTTTATTACTATCGTGTACTTATGCCATGCTTTACCACTTTATTTAATATTGTGCGTGGAGCACCTGTACTGTTTTGGATCGCGCCACGTTTTCGCGGTATCGACAAGCCCAGTCACACTTTCGGGTTCCCAGTCGTTTACAGCCGTCGTCGCAAACCCTAGGTATGTTCCGGAGCCGTCCAACTTCGTTGCGGGTAGCTTAGTGGGGGTGGCCCCTGAAATATTTTATGAATTCTTTGATCGCTTTGTCGTGAATGCCTCGTTGGGTTTTGAGTTGGTTTTTCCGAGGTTGATCGAGTGTGTGTTGCTATTTGTGCACCCCTGCAGGGTAAAACTTTCTGAAAGCCGTGTCCGCGGTTATGGACGACTTGGAGCACAGTATCTCGGTCATAGACAAGCATAACTAAAGTAGTGCTATAAATTTGACTTAATATGTGACTAGTAATTCAGCTTCAAATACAACGGAATGTAAATTAAAAATGCCAACAACTGGTGGATCTGTGGTGATCTGTGTCATACTATACCTGCCTAGTAAGTATTGCAACTCTAGTGGAATGTGATAAAAGTGCCAACAATTGCTGGGTTTTGGGATTCCTTAGGACAATTATATCTGACTAGTAAATGTTCCAACTATAACAGAATGGTGATTAAGACTGCCCACTACTTATGCTTTAGGATGACTCATGCTATCTATATCTGACTAGTAAGTGTTGCCACTATAACGGAATGAGTAAAATTGCCAACTGTGTGAGTTCCTTAGTCCGACTTCCTCGTTTGGTCTCGAGGGGGAAAATATCAGGGTGGGTTTGTCTGGTGTTAGCTTCAGGTTGGATCCGGATAGGTCTTTCTTACCCCTCTCTAATAGTCGCCAGTGATACCGAGTCTCTATAGGTTGTTTAGTGTCGCTACGCTGCCGCTTCAGTCCACCATACCTATGTAGGCGAGGGCCGCCGAATTCTAGCCTCGCCGTGTACTGGCCTCAGTACTGACTCTCCTCTTTTTCCTTTGCCCTTTGTTGGCACCCCTTTTGTTTTAGCATGTTTGAGATCGATGTCGTTAGCAGGGTTACCCTTCCGGCTTGGCCTGGGCAGGGTTATGGACGCCATTGGTTATTCTTCAGGGCTCTTAGTCCCATTTGCATCTTGTCCATACTCGGACGCTGTAGCGATTTCAAGGTGATTTGGGTCTTTGTACTGTATATCGGTATTCTTGACTCATGGAGTAGTGTTGTATATATATATCTGTTATGTGGGTCCCATCGAGGATTGTTGTGTAATGGTATTACTTTGTTTTCCACCCGCACGAAAGTGCCTGGTGGGCGTCCTTGAATCGTTTCTATGCGGGTTTGGCGGAAAAGGGCTACAACTTGCATAGGGCCGATTCGAGGGTGTTACACTTGGCCAACAGTCTGAGGGTTATTGCCATTGTAAGTCTTTTAAATTTACTCTTTTACTTTATAATATATCCCATTGTAGCCCCCGATCTCTTAGGTGGAAAACCAATAGTTTTTGGCCTGAGTGCTCCAACGAACTAAGTGTAGAACTTGATAGTGTAGCCCCGAGTCTCTAGTTAGAATGAATATTTCTGACTAGATACTCTAAGAGAAAACACGCCTGATTTAAAATATGGTACTGTAGACCCTGGGCGTTTAGTTGAAACTAAGAAGTTCCTACTAGATTCTCTAGAGAAACTAAGCACTTTATATCTTTGCAGAATGAGAATGCCTAGAGACATGCTGCCAACGAGAAATATGCCAAGCTACAGGAAGCGCTGGACATTGAAAATAGTAAAACAACCTTTCTGAAGGAACATATCACAAATACCAAGCGTCTGTTTTCCTCCGCCATCTCCTAGTTTCTCGCTTGGAACCATTACATCTGAATTATCACAATGATGTCTTTGTTCCATCTTATAGAGAGCATCACCAAGGCCAAGAGAATCGTCGAGCAATCCAAGCATATCCAGGTGCTCGATGGTGAGATAAAAATTTGAACAAAGACCTATTTAATCATGTCAAGGGCCATGAAGAGGCAATGAAGGTGATGCAAGAATCTGCTGACACCGAGATTCAGTGCTTGAAGAGTGAAATTGAACAACTTAAGGAGCAAAACAAAGATGCCAAAGAGCAGAATACTAGGAACGTGATGTCTTGGCGGAGACCTGCAATCAAGCTGAGATGAGCATCTTTGGTAACTTTCCTCTGGCTTTTGTAAGTTCTATAAGTCGGTCACATGTATTGTTATACTCATGACCCGTGTCTCTAACGAAAACACAGCTCCCATTGGTTTAACTAATAGGCGTGAAGGTTCCCAGGATCCAAGGGAGTGCATGATTCTTGCTGGGAACTTTATCAACACCGCCATCTCCCAAGCCAAGGAGACAGCTGAGCCCCTAGACATCACCATCAAGCCGATAGATTTTGTGTCCAAGTACTCAGAGATCCTACGTCGAGCCCCCGAGAAAGTCAAGAGCTAGAAAGCCTCTTGCATCCGGGCTGGTGCAAGGATGGCCTTGTCCTTGGTCAAAGCACACTATGATGACTCTGGCATGGAACTGGTGACTTCCGGCATGCCGAAGCTGGACGAGGAAGGGAATGACATTGATAGCGATGCTATAGGGAACTCCCTCACCGGCTAAGACACAAAGGTTGCCAAATGGTCAAGGAGGACCTCTACATGCCTACCGAGGAGATGGACGATGAGCCAGCGTCTTTAGAGTCTATCTCGCGATCCTCGAAGTTTGATGATCTTTCTAGTCCTAGCTCTCCTACTACTGATGATGTAGTTGCGAAGTCCCCGGTAGCAGATCCATAAAAAGCATTGTTTGTATTAAATGTACCTCTGTAGTGTTGATGCGAAAAACTGATGCATAAGTAAGGCGGAAAACTTGGTTGCAAGCCTCCTGCTACTTAACTAAATCCAGCATGTATGTATTTTTTAAGCAAATGTTGGCTTATCCATTATTCTGGCTCGTATGCTTGACCTTTCGTGAGATGGAAGACTCACAGCACAGAACTATGCTCTTAGGTGATGATTCTTAATAGCACCGTCAAGAACCTAATAACACATTCGCCGGCTTTGAGTGCTGAAAAGTCACTACTCAGGAATCCACATAAAACATCAGAAAACGTGTATACCCGAAAACTTAAGGTAATGCCGTAGGCAGAATTTTCACAAGTGTAGATGCAAATTTGCACATAAGGGGTTTATATGATCCAAAAATGAACAACTAAAGGAGGTAAAAGACTTAGAAAATATGAGTGAACCAAATTATTTATTTCATCGATCATATAAGGTACCTATTACATAATATAAAATATGATAAGTGTAAAAAGGACGTAGATGTGCGATGTTCCATGGCCAATTTGTCTCCAGGAAATCATTATCGGAGTCACGTTTCTTCCGCTTTTTTGGCTGATCTTTCAACTCACGGATGTCGACAAGGTAGTAGGAACCATTGAACAATCCTTTGCTTATGAAAAACGGTCCTTCCTAAGGTGGGGATAGTTTTTGTGACTTTTTCTACTTGGGTCGAAGCAATAGATATCCTTCTTTAAACGAGCGATGCCTAACGCTGCAACTATGGTAGCGGTGTAGCTTCTGCTGGTAGATGGCAGATCTCTGGCATGCCAGCACGTGTTCCTCTTTGAGTAGGTCCACAAATAAGCGTCTGGATTCTTCAGCGTCATCTTCGTCGTAGGCGGCAACTCTTGGTGCATCACGGAGGATGTCGGATGGAAGGACAACTTCTGCTCCATAAACCATGAAGAACAGGGTTAAACCGGTAGATCTGTTCGGCGTTGTTCGTAAACTCCACAAAATAGATGGCAATTCCTCTGCCTAGGCTCCAACTGCTCTATGTAGCGTTGCCTCTAAGCGTGGCTTGATTCCTTGCAGAATTAGTCCATTGGCTCGCTCAACCTTCCTATTTTACTATGGACGTGGCACATATGCTAGGTCAAGACGGATGCCTTTTTGATGACAATACTCCTCAACTTATCTGAGAGACAAATTTCTGCCTCGGTGATGATGCTATGTGGGAGACAAAATCCACCATTAGATCCCAAACAAATTTCAGGGTTGTTGCCTCATCGAGCTTTCTAATGGTTTTAGCTTCAATTCATTTAGTGAACTTATCCACTTCTACAAGCAGATGCATAAATCCACATGGTGTTGTTTGTGAAGGCCCAACCAAGTCAAGCCCCTAGTCTGCAAACGGTCAAGTAATCGTTATTGTTCACAATTCTTCAGTTGGTACATGTGGTTGTCATGCATAAAAATTACACCCAATACAGGTCTGCACCATCTTGTCGACGTCTGCCTTAGCTTGTTAACCAGTAGAATCCTTGCTGGAAGGCTTTTGCCACCAACGATCGGGGAGCAGCATGATGCCTGCAATCTCCAAGATGTATTTCTCTAAGGATATCCATACCTTGTTGTTGGGAAACATGCCGTAGGAAAACTCATGTGGTACTTCTTTTGTATAGCTAGCCGTCAATGATGACGTAGCCCTTTGATATGCGTACTATCTACCCTCTTTTAACTTTGTCAGTGAGAAGTATTCCGTATTGAAGATAGTCCATGAATGGTTTTGTCCAAGCCGGAGAGGTCACTATTACTACATTAACAAATGAATCCACTCTATCTGGGTTGTCGAGGTCCGCTCCTTTCATGGATGGGGTCCGCAAATGCTCCAGGAAGTCGCCTGGTGGAGTAAGCTGATCCAAGCTTAAACAATAGATCCACCGCCTCATTGTCCTCCCTTTTGACGTACTTTACTTCATAGACATTGAAGAACTTTGCTATCTCGTCTACTTCGTCTCGATATGGCGCCATCATAGAGTCTCGATATGCGGTCATCATAGGGTCTCGGTAGCTAGGAAACCAAGTCAGAATCACCGCAGCAAACTATGCGCTTGATGCCAGTATCCTTGGGCACACGAAGTCCATGAATGACGGCCTCATACTCCGCCAATTTGTTGGTAGCGTTGAACTGGATCTGCAGGACGTACTACAACTTCTCTCTTGTTGGTGATTGTAGTAATACACCAGCCCCCGAGCCATTGAGCAGCTTTGATCTGTCAAAGTGCATGACCCAATACTCTGGCTCTGGCATAGCAGTGTTCTTCGGCAGTTCTGTCCAATATGTGATGAAATCCGCCAATGCTTGATAGCATCGCGTCTCTTGTAGGTGATTTCAAAGAAGGCAAGTTCATTGCACCACTTTTCCACCATTAATGTAGCATCGTTGTTGTTAATGATGTCGGACAGTGGAGCCTTGCTCACCACTGTGATAGGGTGCTCTTGGAAATAATGCCTTAGCTTCCGTGAAGCAAGGAAAACTCCATAATCTAGCTTCTAGAAGTGCGGGTAACGCTTCTTAGAGTCTGTAAAGACCTTGCTTACATAGTAAACTAGTCGCTAAACTCCATGCTGGTGTGTTGGTTCCTTGCGGTCCACCCTGACGATGATGTTGATGACCCAATTTGTTGCCACCAATGTATACTAACATAGGCTCCACTGACTCCGATGCTACAAGTATTGGTGTAGAGGAGATTATTCTCTTCAACTCCTGAAGTGCCGCATCTGCTTTGTGTGTCCATACGAATTTGTGTGCCTTCTTGAGCAACTGGTGGAGCGACATAGCCTTTTCTCCAAGTCAACTCATGAGCCGGCTTACTGCTGCAACACAACCTATGAGCATCATATGTCCGTCAAGCACGTTGGGTGTTTGATGTCAAGGATAGCCTTTATCTTCTTCGGGTTGACCTCAATTCTATGGTGCGAAACAATGAAGCCCCACAATTTGCCAGATGGTACCCCGAAGACACACTTCTTAGGGTTAAGCATAATGTTGTACTTCCGAAGATTATGAAAGGTTTCCTGTAAGTCAGCGATGAGATCGTTTGATTTCTTTGACATCACCCCGATGTCGTCAACGTAAGCGTGTACGAAGATTATTTGGTCATGTAGACAATGTTGCATTGTTCGCTGGTAGGTAGCACCAGCGTTTTTCAACGAAAAAGTCATCGTGACATAGTAGTATGTGCCATGAGGTGTGATGAACGAAGTGCCAATTAGTCTGACTTTCGCACCTTGATTTGGTGGTACCCTAAGTATCCATCAAGAAAAAACAGAAGTTCCGAGCCATCTATCGGAGATTTGTACCACGAAGGAACTAGGGTCCAACGAGCCCTTGGTTCATGAGGGGGCTGAACACGCGATTCCGAAGGAGTTCGGTGATGGCTATGGCGGCGGAGCGGATGCACGACAGGCAGTTGACACCGGGTTTTTTTACCCAGGTTCAGGACCCTCGTAAGGAGGTAAAGCCCCTTCTCCTGCTTGGTTATATTGCTCGCTTGCCTCACGAGGTTAAAAAGGTAGATGAAAGTCTAGGGTTTTCAGATCTCTAGGATTCATCCCCTACAAGGTAGGAGAAGGGATCCTTATATAGGGCGGCGTCCGGCCTCTCCCCCTAGCCTACGGACGGGGAGGGTCACCACAAGGCCGCTATCCTGGGCATCGGTCTATGAGACTACTTTACATGGACTAGGTCCAACTCGCCGTGCCCCGCTCGATCCTCCTGTAAAGTTTCCTTTGCTGACGTCCCTTGTCTTCATCCGACGCTCTCTGCTTTTTCCCTCTTTTCACCAGGACAACTAGGTAAAGCCTCTTGCCGCGAGATCATTTGTCCCTGCCCTATGAAAACGGGGGTGGACTGGGTCCTCTTTCCTGAGATGGTTGTGTCGCGAAAGCACTGCACTTGATGTCGGGGTTGGAGTCTGCACTTTGTGAGGCATAGTAACTATCCTACCCCTGGACGGACCCAGGGGTATCTGAGGCTCAAGGACGCTACGTGTTGTTGTGGCAGCCTCTCTACGGAGAGAACCCTGCGAAACCTACTCGGGTTCGTTCCTTCGAGATGTATCCTACCTCTTGAAGGCGTCCTATCTCTTGAAGGCAGAGACCCTTACGCTACGGGGCCGTCTAGTTTGGGGACGTGGCTCCCCAGATGCCAGGGCTCCGACATGAGCTGTCGAGTCAATGAGTTGGTCAATGTGAGGCAAATTAAACGGATCCTTCGGACAAGCATTGTTCAAGCCGGTGTAATCAATGCACATTCTTAATTCTTTGGTTCCCTTTTTGGGGATAAGTACAAGATTTTCACCCACTTGGTGTGAATAAATTCTCAGATAAAACTATCCTTAAGTAACCTAGCTAGCTCTTTGCCTACAGACTATCGTTGTTCATCACCGAAGCGTCGTAGAGGTTGTTTTACCGGTTTTTCTTTAGGATCAATGTTTAAGCTATGCTCAGCATGTTCCCTAGGTACACCCTTCATGTCGGCAGGTTGCCAAGCGAAGATGTCCCTATTCTCATGGAGGAATTTGACAAGCGCGCCTTCATATTTGGGATCCAGGTCCATGCCAATGGAGGTGGTCTTGGAGGAATCTCCTTCAACAAGTTCCACCTTCTTGGTCTTGATGGTGGCCTTGCATGTGGGTTCGGAGTCAGAAATATGCTTCTTTGTAGCCGGCGTCTCCAAGGCATCGACCTGGCGTTGGATCTCCTGGAACTCTTCACCATAGATAACCACTTCGGCGAAGGCAGCTTCGCTCAGCTTGCACTCCCTTTCCTTTGTGAAGCTTCCAGCAACAGTGATGATGCCTTTTGGTCCGGGTATCTTGAGCTTGTTGTAGATGAAGCATGGCCTGGCGAGCAAGGAGTTGAAGATGTCGCGTCCAAATATGACATGGTACATGCTCTTGAAGGGCACCCCTTCAAAGGTCATACGCTCTTGGCGTTAGTTATTAACATCCCCAAAGGCGACCAGAAGGATGATGCGGCCAAGGGAATTAGCTTACTGACCAGGAACAACACCATGGAACACGGTGTTGCTCTTCCTTAGTTGGGTCTCCGTCAAGTTCATCTTGTGAAGTGTATCTAGGTACATGATGTTGATGCTTCTTCCACTTTCCACGAGGCACTTGGTGACTCACTGCCATCAATCAAAGGGTTGATGACCATGGCATAGTGGTTCTCAGTTGGGATGAGCTCTGGGTAATCTTCTTTGTCCTAAGTAATTGGAATCTCCGAGCACCTAACGTACTAGGGAACTGGGGGAGGGTAGCCATCAGTATCCTCAGTGAGGTTTTCTGGCCCATACGATGGAAGTACCAAGGAAGGTGTGGTAGACTGGAGCCTTCTTTTCGAACAGGTTCTTGCCCTTTCCATCGCCCTTGTCGGTGGGTTTAGGGTCTGCATCCTCATCCATATCATCTGAATCCTTGGACTCTTCCTCCTTATTCTTCCCTTTGCCTCTTCCGCAGGGTCTGTTCTTCCGACTTTGCTTGTAGCCGGACTCAGGGTCTTCCTTGAGGTCATTGATAAACTTTCATTGGCAGGTGGTGTGGGTGGCTTTACAGTTTGCGTCGTGGTGGACGAAACACGACATATCGTGGTAGTCCTCGTACGTCTAGGAACACGGGGCACTGTGGGTGTAGAGTCACTCCGCTTCTGCCCACGACTAGCCCCCTAGCCACGACCACATTGTCTGCCATCGGCTCTGCCAGCGAACGTCGTGGTAACCATGTCAACTGTCTGCTTTTCTTCTGGCGAATTCTTGCACTTATTGTTGTTGTTCTTCTTGGCCTTGGTAGGGATAGCTAGGGCCAGGGCCACGAGCTTCATCATCAGCGGCTAGGAATTTGCTTGCCATGGAAATAATCAAATTGTGGTCGAGCTTGCCATTGTCCTGGTGGCGCTTCAGCGTATGTCGGAGCAATGTTCCCTTTTGTAGACTGTCGATGAAGGCGGCCATGGAAGTTTGATCGTGTACTCCCGCGCATGAATTTTTGTGTCAAGCCAATGGGAGAGGTAAGCATGAGAAGGCTCGTCCTTTTCTTACACACACCAAAGTAGGTCACCGATGGTACAGGGACGCTTGTACGTACCCTTGAAGTTCTTGGTGAATGCTTCATGCATGTCCAACCAACAATAGATTGATTTCTCTAGCAAGTCGTCGATCCATTGTCGGGCAGTATCAGTGATCATGAGTAGGAGGTACTTGATGGCAACATTGGGGTTCCACCTTGCAATTTCGATCACTTTGCAGTAGTCCTACAACCACGTAATTATCCTAGAAGTGCCATCATAGGGCTTGATAGTCTTGTCAACCCAGGGGGCCCTTAGGGTAAGTTGTGGCCCATATGATCGGTCCAAACCAACATGGCCCCAAGTACGGATCTTCCTTGGATTCTTGGATCTTGTCAAGCCGCAATCGTGCATCATATGGCTTCGGTTACTTCCCTTTTCTGCCATGTGGAGGAGAGTCATGGTGTGAGCCACGGGACCCGCCAGGTGCTCCACCATGGTGGCTACTGGGTGGTGATGGTGGTGGTGGTGGCGGTGGGTTAGCCTTCTTGCTGCTCCCTCCATGCGATTCCTCACTCCTGTCGTGGTTGCTGGTCGGACACGGTGCTTCCTTGTGGTATCTGCTCCTATGTCCTTTGTTGCCGCTATGCTCTCCGTCATGCCAGGTTTGTTCCCCTAGTCTCGTATAACGATACCAACCTGGGGGTGTCTGGGAGGTGGCATGCGTGTAAGGTGGCACAACTGTGGTTCCTCATGATGCCAGGACCACAGGGGTGGTGGCAAGCAACGAGGGTGAGCCTTGTCTCTGTTGCCGGCAGTTACTAGGATGGCATCAATCATGTTGCGTGCATCCCTCTGCCTTCCTTCCATGTAGCCCGTGTGGGATCCTTCATCATGGGTAGATCTTGGCCTTCAATGGTTGTTCATACCTTATTGGCAAAACTCCGGATTGGACTAGATCCTTTGGAAGGTGGCCTTCTCTTGCTGCTTACAAGCCTTGGCTACAAGGTCATAGACCTAAACCACCGCTTCTAGCGACATGTCCTATTCGAGGAGGGTCTTGGCGACGACCATGTTGAGGGCGGGAGTTGGCATTACTTACCTCCCCTCTAAATCGATGTATGGGATGGCTTTTGCTGATTTGGAGGCTTCCCACCCTAACTTTTGTCGAACGTCGGTATCACCGACGACGTGAGCTGGTGCTTTCTTTGCCTTGTGCTTTAGAAGCAACTACTTGTATTCAACCTCCATTTCTCTTGCCGCCTTGATCGATTGTTGTGCCTTGGCCAAGTCCCTATCCAGTTGGGTGCCCTGCTCCACGATGCACTTTGCCTCCGCGAGGATGTCCACGCGCTTGTCGTCAAGTTCCGTGACCCTCCGGATATGGGCGATGGTTATTGGCTCGACGAAGAGTGGGCCGTACATCACCTTGTCAGCTGGAGTGACCAAGGGGTTGCCGGCTGCTGATGTGGACGGCGGTGGCGGTAGATTTGTTGTGTTCGTAGCACTGGGTCTGTTAGTGAGTTCCCACGGCTTCTTTGCGTGAATAGCCGGAGGCGGCATAGCCTTAGCCTGACCCTGAGGATCGGAGGCCTTCTTGGCCTTAGCTGTCGTGGCTCCTGCTTCCACCGCTGCTGGCGAAGATTTTCCAGCCACCTGGTTCTGCTGGTCTTCTTCTGTCATGTTCACGATGGCTACCAGTACCTGGTGGGAAGTGATAGCCTTCTCGGCGCGCTCCTCCCTCTCGATCTCCTACTCAATATCCCTCATAACAACATCGTATTCCTCTGAGATGCCGTCAGATCCACCGCCATCCATATTGATGTCATCGTAGAGCGCATCAAGCACTGAGTCCGAGTTGGCTTTGGCATTATCGATGGCAGATCTGGAGGGGGACAGTGCAGGGCCATTGTTTCTATTGCCTCCTCCGGCTGCAGCGGTGATGTCAGACTCAGCTTCCTCGTTGGCGTCAGCGAAACTGTTAACAGTTACGATCATCTCATTGAGGGTAAGAAAGCCGGTATGCTGTCGCCTTCGAAGCGTATGTCGGAGGAGTGTTCTGGGTGTCAGCCCTTCAACAAAGTGGTAGACAATTTCATCGGTGTGGTCACCATCTATGGTTTCTCTCACCCTTTACCATCTAGTGAGGTATTCACGAGGGGATTCTTAGTCCCTTTGAACACATCTGGCAATATCGAAGATGGTGACGATGCCAACAAAGTGTGACATCTGTTTCTTGAACACTCGGGAAAGCCAAGCGGATCTGTGTGGTCCTTCCACCGTTATATCCTGCATAGGGGGTTTTGGTGGGCCATGAATTTTTCCGATCTGAGCTAGCAAACTCCAGAGAGGGATCCAGGCTAGATCCTTCCATGAACGTATCCTGCCCAGAGGCGGTGCGTGCGGGCCTTGACGAGTTTCCGACCTCCTGGGAGCTAGTACCCGAGTCAGTTTTGCCGATGAAGACATGGATGTGCCTGATTGGGACAACGGAGCAGTGGGTGGGGTTCATCTTCGCCGGGATCTAGAACTCGCCCAGAGGGACGATCAGAACATTGCCTGAGAGGAGAACACGCCTAATGTCTATGGTGTCGCTGATTCCCGCGAAGAGATTGGATCTCGCCTGGTGTAGAGCTCGAAGAACCTCTTGCCCCATGGTGGGTGCCAACTTTCGTGGTATTGCCGACGAGTACGCCATGGAAGGGTCCTCACAGAGCGTGTTTAGAGAGGCAGGGGAAGGTGGTGAGTTGGTGGGTACGAGGTAATACAACTTACCAGGTTTAAGTCCCACTATAGTGGCGGAACTCTACTCCTGCTATAAATCACTATAATGGCAATACGCTGAGTTACAGGGATTGGTTTGCTATGCGGCGTGTCATGAATCATTCCCTAAAGGCTCACATAGGCCCAGCTTATAAAGGTGCCAGAACCTAGGGTTACAGGGAAAAGACCTTGCGGGACAGGTTATAGAGTCCTACACTAATACTGACTAGTCTTCGTGTCTTGTACTCCAAGGCCCCAAATAGGTCGGTGATTATGATGTAGCCTTCCTTTATCCGGCATGGGCCTCCCTTCTAGATCCGTCTAACTAGGCCTCCCAGCAGGCCATGGGCCGTGCTACCAACTGTGGGCCACCCGGGTTAGCCAGATTAGAGACATGCAATGGTGATACCCATCTAGCATATCCCCAACATTCGGGGACTAATGTTGGGGGAATGACCCCAAAAAGGGTTAAGCTGAGGTATAAGGACAAGGTCCACCGAGGCATAAATTAGCCAAAGCATGAGTTGGCCGAGGTATATAAGGGTCGGTCGAGATACGGCTGGGTTACCATAGGCCGGACAACACGGCATGACTTGGCCGACATATATGGTATTTCGGCACCATGTCTTGGTGGTTTTGTGTTTGCAGGTATCGTCTTGCCCGAGTTATCCAGACTGGGGCCGATCATGGGTTAGCATGCTCAAGGAGTGTGCCGACCCCAAGGTTAGCGCTTTTCTCTCTCTCGAAGGAATCTAGGGAGAGACAAGTGCTAGGGACAAGGTCTAGAGGAGAAGAGACATAATAGAGGGTCACGGGTGTGGGAGTCTCTCACCCCAATGGTCAGGGAGCGTGGACTCTGAGCCATTGCCATGTAGAGGTTGGCAATAGAAGAAAGGAGGGCGCCAAACTACTATTTCAGGAGGAGCATCTTCCAGGAATATCCGGTCCATGTAAGCCCTAGTTGTAACCTAGCCACCCCTATATAAGGTGGGCCAGGGCCTCCAAAGGAGAGGGTCGGTCCATTTTTCCCAGGATAAAAACCTAGAGTCAGAAGAGAGTAGAAGCACTTCGTCTTCTTCCTCTCTTCTATAGCGCTAAAGGAGACTTGTACTTGTCCAGAGATCGTAATATAAGATCTAGTGTATGAGTAAAGGTTTTATCTCCACATGAGAGCCTTGAACCTGGGTATATGTGTGTTGAGTTCTTGTGTTCTTCGTGTGCGGATCCACCGCACTATCCCTCACCGAATACCACTAGAGTCCTTTGGTCCCATCTTTTGCCTACCCATGGCATCTGCTATGGCACCACCATGACAGATCCTTACTAGGAATGACATCTATATCCATGTCGGAGACTTCAAGGGAAGTAGGAGTGGTGGAGGATCCTCCTGGGTCGACAGATGCATCAACGGTAGGAGTGGATGGAGAGGCAGCTGGGGATGGCTTCGTGATAGACTCCACGATGTCCCTAGCACGGTCAGCCCCCAAGGCCTCATGATCATGAGGCCCAGCATGTCCGCAGCAGCACAACCCGATCTTTATTTGCCTAGGAGGACGAGTCAGCTTCATGTCATCGTGGAGGCTACGCGTTCCAATCTTGACCAATTGCTTGCAGATCTGACCACAAAGGAGCATCGGCTGGTGGGGTGTGGGGTCACTTCCACGAGGAGTAGGAGGTTCTCAACACAGCCGCTAGGCTGTGGGAGCAGCGTAGGGAGGCGAGGAGCTCTCAAGCCGTGGAGATCCTTGGCGGGGCCAAGCGGGAGGCGGCGTGGATCCTAGCCCCAGTCTAGGGATTGATCCAGACCACCGAGGCGGGGGGACATTTTGCTGAAGATCTCGCTCGCCCAGCCTACGAGCTCCTGATTCGCGAGAGTGCAATCGCTTGCTCGGAGAAGGAGACTGACATGGGTATACCCTACAGATACTCGAGCTTGGTATATACGGTCCAAAATACGTACAGGCCCACGGTGTCGCCAAGGCCTAGATGAAAGGACTCGAGTAACCTGTGGACTCTCGATTGCTTGAAGGACAAGAAGAAGTTAAAGATAGAAAGTTTGAAGGGGAAACCCTAACTTGTAACCGACTCGACCTGCTACCCGAGACCTAGCCTATCTATATAAGGGCTAGGAGGGGGCGGCGAGGAGGACACACACAACCCTAGTTTCCACAACCCTTGCCAGATTGCATCTGCGCACCATTGTAACTTTCGACTCCTTCAATAATTCCACGAGCAGACAAACAGGAGTAGGGACCTCTACGAGGCCTGAACCTGGGTAAATCCTTTGTCCCCTGTGTGCTTGTTTGCTAGCCGATAGATGTCTCCAGCGCTCCCTCCTTCTCCAAAACCCAAGTCCATAACAATGGGCATTGACGAGTTCAATCCTCGTCAATTGGCGCCATCTGTGGGAATTGGGAGTGCTGATGTTGTCGCTTCTTCGGCCCCATCAAACGCGATCTACAACTCTGCAACAACGGAGATTCGCCAGCTTATCGGCGCCTTCGACTTCACCGTCCACACGCCTGCTACTCGCCCGGCCTTCGAGTCCGTGGGCGACGGAATCAACCTGGCGATTGGGAGATTCCGCTTCCAAGTTGGTCAGATGGGCACGCTTCGCATGCCCGATCAGCCGACGGCACCGGCGATCGCCCCAGCATCATGGTTCCCTCCATCGATTGGCACCCTCAGCGAGCTCAATGCTCCGGCGGCAGTTGGGAACATGGTCAGCGACAGTAGTCGCGAGTCCGATCTAAGCGATCTGGCCACTGAAGATAGAACCTACGGTTCCGGATCTGAAAGTTGTGGAAGCAACAGCTTCCCAAATCACTTCATGTGCGCCGTCATCAACGCAGGCGACACCTTTGCCAACCGCGGTAACGGCGACAACACTGGCAACGTCACCGATCCACCCAATCGCGGCAACGGTGGTAACACTAGCAACGGCACCGACCCGCCCAACGCCGGCAACGGCGGCAATGGAGGAGCAGTCGAACCTCCTAGCATAATCAACGAGCAAACCGGCGAACGTGTCGTGATTAGGCTCAACGAGCAAGAGTGGGAACGCTGCCGCGAAGCCCTACGAGGTGCACCTCTACCCTTCGGGTCCCCGCAGGAGCTACTGATGGGCTACCACTGACTCCTAAAAGAGGAATTCAAGCGCCAAAAACAAGCAATCGCGCAACTTGAGGCGCGTAAAAAGGCGGCGGACGAGTCAAGCCTTCGTCGTGCTGGGCTCTCCTCCTACGAAGGATCCTCCTCAAGAGGCAACGAGCACCTCGCCAGGAAAAGGCAATCGTGGATGGCTCACCTCACCGAACAAGAACGCATAGACACCGCGAAAGGCCTCGACTTCGGCTCTATGACAGTCGACACGAGAGGCAACGTGGTTCCCAGGACACCACAGGCCGCGGTGACAGCAGCCACCATGTACCTTCTCAATAACCAGCCACCAGCTGGAGATCCCCGAACGGCCATGCACCGATCTATGATGGCGGGCCTGGGGCTAATCGAGGCCACCCTCGACAAGGAATCGGTGCCAGACCCAAAAAAGGGCAAAGCGTTAGAAAAGAGCTACTCCTCGCCCTCGTCCAGCGACGACAGTCACGACCTGTCTCGGCGCCGCCGCTCACGGCGACACGATCGCGACTACGATGCACGCGATGAACTCACATAGCGCAAGATCGACAAGTCAAGGGCACGACGTGCTCGGTCGACTGACTCGGAAGAAGAAGATGGGGAGCTCTGCGGCGCCAGATGCTTCAGCAGATCCATCAGGCAAAAGCGAATGCCTAAAGGGTTCAAACTCCCATCAGAGAACCCGAAATTTGACGGTCTGCAGGACCCCAAGATCTGGCTGGAGGATCACATCTCCTCCTTCAGGCTACATGGAGGCAGTCGAAGTACTGCCATGCAATGCTTGCAGCTACGGCTGCAGGGCGCCGCCCGGGCATGGCTCAATAACCTCCCACGCGGATCCATTCGCAGCTGGGATGAGCTGGTCTATAGCTTCGTGCGCAACTTTAAGGGCATGTAAAAACGCCCCGCCTCATTCAAAGAACTGAGATGCTGCCAGCAAAGATCTGGCGAATCGATGCGCTCTTACATCCAAAGGTGGTCCATCATCAAGAACTCCGCGGAGAACATCTCGGAAGACCGTGCGATTGATGCATTCAATGGTGGTGTCCACCGCATGGAACTCAGGGAGGAGCTAGGCCGCTCAAAGCCCCAGACCATCGACCACCTGATGGAGATCGCGAATCGGTGGGCTGATGGAGAAGATTCGGTGAAGAATCGCGTTCACTCTGACGAGGAGGCAGAACTCGAGCGAAGACATGACCGCCGAAGTAAGCGTCACATGCACGTCTACAACGATCGCGATGACGTCAACATGGTCGTAGCCGGCTACGCCGATAGACGTGACGATAACCGCAACAGCAGATACCGCAGCGGCGGATACCGTGACTCCGGGAAAACCACGCAAGTGTGGCAACGCCGCACTCGCGATGAAGCACCCGTGACCTCCATCGAGGACAAACTGTCCGGGCCATGCACGGTACACTTCTACATCGACAAGCATGATGGCAAGAGAAAGTCCAGCCACCTCCTCAAGGACTGCCGCGAGTTCCTCAAGCTACATGAGGGATTGGTTCGGATGAACCGCAATGCAGTCGAAAGGGGCTACGGAGCTTCTCCAGGCGCCGTGGCACATGGCGCACCACCACCACCACCTGGGCCACCCCCGAACGGAGCTGCACGGGACCAACACCACGGAGGCGAACCATACCCACGGGCCATGGGTACCATGATGATCCAAAAGGGGCGCCCCTCCAATAGGGTGTAGAAGGCCATCACTCGCCAAGTCAACTTGGCCACGCACTCGCCACCATCCACCACTGAGTACCTCAATGGTAGTGAGTCGTGCATTACTTTCGACAAACGCGACCACCCGCCTCAAGTACCTCGTCCAGGTCATTGCCCCCTCGTACTCGAGGCGCAAATTGGAGGCTTCGACATGAGTCGCGTCTTCATGGATGGCGGAAGCAGTATCAACCTCATATTCGCAAGTACCTTGCGAGCAATGAGGATCCCTCTAACCTGCTTGCAGGCATCGAACACAACGTTCCACCGCATCGTCCCAGGGAAAGGCGTATACCCCCTGGGCAAAATCAACCTCGACGTCATATTCGGCATGCCAAAGAACTTCCGGCGCGAGCGCATCGACTTTGAAGTTGTCGACTGGCCCTCACAATACCACAGCATCCTCGGACGCATCGTGTTCGCTAGGTTCATGGCGGTACCCCACTATGCCTACCTGCAGATGGTTTGAGCTTTGAGCGATCTAACAGTTGCGACAGGGAATTCAACAGAATCTCCCAGTCCTTCAGCATGCAGGAGGAGCTCACGCGATTGAAGGAAACGACAGACAACAGTCTGCCGCCCCTGAGTAGGCCAAGCTCACCTGACCTCTCCTTCGACTCATCTGTGCACACAAAGAAGGTGCAGGTCCATCCATCAGATCCCGCCAAAACAACCCTCATCGCCAACAACTTGAGTCCCGCATAGGAACTCGCACTCGTCGAATTCCTCTGTGAGCACTGGGAAATTTTGCCTGGTGTCCTGCGGACATGCCAGGAGTTCCCAGGGAATTCGCCGAGCACGCACTCAACGTCAACCCCGACGCAAGCCCAGTCAAGCAAACAATCAGGCGACTGTCTGAGCCATGAGCGCAGGCAGTCGGAATGGAGATCAACGGACTCCTCGAGGACAAATTCATACGTGAGATCAAGGAAAGCACTTGGCTCGCCAATATGGTGCTGGTGCCAAAAAAGGACACGGATATCCTACGGATGTGCGTGGACTTCACTTCTTTAAACAAGCGCTTCCCAAAAGATCACTTCCCGCTACCACGGATCGACCAAATCATCGACTCCACCGCTGGATGTGAGCGCCTCTGCTTCCTTGATGCCTACTCAGGCTACAACCAAATTCGAATGAAGGAGGAAGACCAGGAGAAGACCGCGTTTACAACGCCCTTCGGTGTGTTCTGCTACAACACAATGCCCTTCGGGCTAAAAACACGGGAGCTACCTACCATCGGTGCATGCAGGCTTGCCTCAAGGAGCAGCTGGGTCGCAACATCCAAGTCTATGTCGATGACATAGTAATCAAAACCAAAAAGGAAGACTCTCTAATCGATGACTTGCGCGAAACATTCGCCAATCTCGACCGTTACCGGATCAAGCTCAATCCGGACAAATGCGCCTTCGTTGTACCATCTGGGCAGCTACTCGGGTATCTCATCTCCGCGAGAGGGGTTGAAGCAAACCCGAAAAAGATAAAGGCTATACTAGCCATGGAAAAGCCAAAGAACATAAGAGGCGTCCAGCAACTAGCCGGACGAATCGCGGCCCTCGGTCGATTCATCGGTCGAATGGGAGAAAAGGCACTGCCCTTCTATCAAATCCTCCGCAAAGCTGGTAAATTTGAGTGGACCAATGAAGCGCAAGAAGCATTCGAAGATCTCAAGCACCTGTTATCCACATCGCCAGTACTGGTGACTCCACGGGAAAGGGAACCACTACTGTTGTACATCTCTACCACCAACCAAGTGGTTAGTACAGTGCTCGTCATTGAACCGGCAGAAGAAAACAAGGTCCATGGCATACAACGCCCGGACACTACCTCAGCGAGGTCCTCACGCCAACAAAACAGTAGTACCCGCACTACCAGAAGTTGGCGTACGGCGTCTTCATGACCGCCCGGCGACTGCGCCATTACTTCCAGGAACACCCAATCGTGGTAGTCAACGATGCCCCATTGGGACATATCCTCAACAACCCCGACGCCACGGGACGAGTCACACTTTGGGGAATCGAACTGTCTTCATGAGACATCACATACGAAAAGTGCAACGCAATCAAGTCGCAAATTCTCCCTGACTTCCTCATGCATTGGATGGAAAATCAACTCCCAGACAAGCCAGATATGTCCTACCTTTGGACCATGCACTTCGATGGATCCAAGCGGAAAGATGGAGTAGGAGCAGGTGTCATACTGACATCACCTCAAGGAGACAAGCTGAAATACATCCTGCGAATGCAGTTCACAGCCTCAAACAACGAAGCTGAATACGAGGCCCTATTGCACGGGATGAGGATGGCAAAAGCCTGCAGCGCAAAAAGGCTCATCATATACGGCGACTCCAAGCTGGTCGTCAACCAAACAATGCACGAGTGCGACGCACTGAATGACAACATGATCGCGTACCGCGACCTCTACGATACACTCGAAGGGGACTTCGATGGTTGCGAGCTGCAACACGTAGGTCATGAAAGCAACGAGGAGGCGGATACACTCGCAAACATAGGCTCTACCTGCGCCCCCATACCACCTGGTGTATTTCTTGAACGCATCTGTGAACGCTCCATCAAGCCAAAGGCCGCAGAGAAGAAAACAAGCGCAGCAATGGACTCGGGGGCTATGCCACCCAATGAACCAATGGCACTCGACGACTTGGAGCTAGACACAGGGATAGAAGGGCCAATGAGCGTCATGATGATCGAACAATCCTGGACGCAGCCGTACATTACGTACCTCCTCAGTAAGCGCCTACCGGACGACCCGACAGACGCACGACACATCGCACGACGCTCCAAGGCATTCGCTGTTATCAACGACGAACTATACAAACACAGCATCACAGGAGTGCTACAGCGATGTGTCTCCATGGCCGATGGAAGAACAATTCTCCTCGACATCCATGAAGGGACCTGCGGGCACCACACAGGCATTCGCACCGTCGTTGCCAAAGCTCTACGAGCTGGATTTTACTGGCCCACGACCATGCGCGATGCCAAGGACATTGTCCAAAAATGCAATGCTTGCCAACGATTCGCGGACAAGCCACACGCACCAGGCGCAGAACTACAGCCTATTCCATTGGCCTGGCCCTTTGCCCAGTGGGGACTCGACATGGTTGGAAAACTTCCAAGGTCCTCGCAAGGAGGCTACGTCTACCTCTTGGTCACAGTCGACAAATTCACCAAGTGGATTGAGGCCATGCCAGTGACCAAGCAATCAGGGCACAGCGCAGTCAAGTTCTTCGATTCCATCGTCTACCGCTTCGGCGTGCCGCACAACATCATCACTGACAACGGAACGAACTTCACATCCAAGGAGTTCCAAGAATTCTGCGAGAACCTGGGGATCAACATCAGCTACGCCTCAGTAGCACACCCACAGACCAACGGTCAGGTGGAAAAGGCAAACGGGCTCGTCTGCAGTGGCATCAAGAAGCGACTCCTTCGACCACTCGAGCAAGCTGCGGGTTGCTGGACAGATGAGCTCCAATCCGTACTCTGGAGCCTGCGTACAACTCCAAACAGTGCCACGGGCTACACACCATTCTTTATGGTGCACGGAGCAGAAACAGTACTACCCGCCGAAGTGCGATACAAGGCGCCACGTGTAGTCACTTACAGCGAACAAGAGTCATCTCTTGCACTCGAAGACTCTGTCGATCTCCTCGACGAGGCAAGAGAAATCGCCGCAACAAGATCCACGATCTACCAGTAGAACCTGCACAACTACCACAGTAGAAGGCTTCGCCCCAGATCCTTCATCGAAGGTGGCCTGGTCCTGCGACTGAAGCAGCAGGGGCATCTCAAGCTCGAATCCCCCTGGGAAGGACCGTACGTGATTACAGAAGTAATCCCAGGTGGCGCCTATCGCCTTCAAGATTTATAGACAGGAGCCGCACACTCCAACCCTTGGAACGTCGCACAACTGCGACGCTTCTACCCTTAGCCGCACATTGTACTTTTGCATCGCAAATAAGGCTATTCAGTCAAGGCTACTTAGCCGCACATTGTACCTCGTACTATTCTTCGAATAAATAAAAGCTAAGTGCCCCGAAACCCTATGCCCTCCTTTACTTTGTCAATTTTCATACTCGGGGGCTACGCCACCCTATACACATCAATCGAACAATAACGCGACATCCTGAGTAGCTGGCACATCAATCGAACCCCTTAACACAAACTCAACCCAGCTGCAACGCACCTGACAGGTTGACAAGGGAACGATAGAAAGATGGCCAGGCTAACGAAAAGGACTCGCATAAGTGCAACGCACCCCACGCTTAAAGCTATTTGTACACATTCAACAGTAAATTATCTACAAATATATATGAGCTTTACAACACTAGTACACTTTTGTGCAGGATACATATTTGGCTACCCTTGCAACAGAAGAACATTAGTCTGTTCCTCGAAGAAGTCGACGACCTCCTCGGCTGGACGGTCCACCGCCTGATAGTGCGGCACCATGTCCCAGGAAGATCCTGCTGGTGGCACCGGTGGCCCAGAGGCAATGGCGGCGACATCCACGTCAGGCCTGTGCAAACGCACCATGGAGAGGGCAGCCTTGGCACCAGCCACCAACTGCTGCCTCACGCACTCGCGAACCGTGGACATATCTTGAAATTTGGTCAGGAGAGCGAGCAGGCTTGATGGAGTATCATCCAGCAGGAACATCGCCCGATAGATGTTCTTCAAACACGACTGCGACTTCTTCAGAAAGAGCAGCACTCGCGAGGCGCGATCCTGCAGGGTCGCCAACACAGTCGCACGATCATGATCTACCCAGAAGTATCCACTCTCCTGAAGTTGCTCCTGGGTGAGATCTTGAAGGCGGATGGCAATCCTATCCCTCTCCTCCTGCGGATGGCGTGCGCTAACAACTACACGAAGCAGCATCAACAGCATGAGTACAACGTACCATGGCGATTAACTACAAAGGAAAAGACGAGGATGAGCAAACTAACACTTAAACTGGTCACCCAGCTGCGTCACCTCGCCAAGCAGATATTGCTCGCGGGCGGCGGCTTTTTCAGCCTTTGACTTCCACACGTCTGTGCTACCGCGGGTCATGGGCAACTCACGCTCCAGTTGCTTAGCGCGATCACGAAGTCGCGAAAGCAAGGACATCTCCTCTACCCTGGAGCGTGGTGGTGCCATTGTATCCTCAAGAGATGGCGAGCCCGGGATTCCCCCCACAGGACCACTTGATGTACCCTACCAAAAATCAAGCCAGAGGCAAATAAGGCGACAAACTCAAAAGTCAAAAGTAATAGATGCATTCAGAATCAGCATAAAGTATTCACAAAACACACTCGCCAACGGGCATGTTCTCTAGTCAGAAGGGAAATTCATCAGCTATTACAAGAAACTAACTACAGAGGAGCTGGCTTCTTCGACTTCGATGACCTCGGGGGCTTCATCAAGTCCGTGGCAGTATCAGATGCCACTGACTTTCCGCCGGCCCCTGAGGCTGAAGTTTTCGCCGCCTTCTTCGCATGATTGAGCTCCTCCGAATACTTGGCAACAGTGTTTATCACGAAATGGCTATATTTGGCACAGGCAGTCGCAAAGGGAGCGAATACTACCTGCTGACCATCCGCGCCAACAGTCATCGTCTTCAACACCGTAGAAGGATCTACTTCGACTCCGTGGGCTTGCACCATGGCAAGCGACATGGTCGTGCCAGCTGCGCGGAGGGAGTTCTTGTACGTGGCAGGCACACCCCCCGCAAGCGACTCCACCATCTCTTCCACATTGTCGACCAGCTCCGCCTTCGGCATCAACTCCTCCCGGAGGCGACTCAAGGTGGCCTTGGCCTTGGACAACGTATTTTGGACAGCGACGCTATGATCCTTGACCGCAGATACCGTGCCCGCCAGAGCGTCATCGCGACAAAGGGCTTGTGGATCAAAACTCAAGACGCCAGCATCTACACCAAAATACACACATGGATCAAACTTCTAGTGCCACCGGCACTACAGATGCAGAGAAGAACATCAATAAAATATCTACAGGTAAAGGTACCTGAGAGGGCCTTGGCGACTAAGAACAGTTGCTCTTCGAACAACTTCTCCCTGGCTGCAAAGGAGGCGCGCAGATCCTCTTCGCGCTTCTGGGAATCATCACGAGCCGCGATTGCCTCTTCGCGCCCCTTCACAGCTGCGGCTAGTGTCTTCTCCAACGTGGCGACATCGCGCAGTAAAGCGTTATGCTTAGCTACATGGCAGTCAATAATTGGCTGTCAGTCGATTATTCCAAAACAGAGAGAAGACGAAAAGAATAAGTATAGAACACTCACTCTCGACCACGCGGTGGCGCGTCTCTAGCATCGCATGTGGGCGACCCATCGCCATCACCTGCTCCTCCACCTGCGTGGCTTCCTTTACAAGGAGCTGTCGCACAAAAGGCGTTGACTGCCAAATTACAAAAGAAAGAAATATATACTTACATGGTCCTCTAGCAACTCCGAAGAAGTCTGCTGAGCCGTCATCCGAGCAACTATTCGATGCTCCCCTCCGTGAGGAGAGCTTGAAGAATTATGCCCAGAGTGGGCCACCGCCGGAGGAGAAGGAGCACGCTCGACCTCTACCTTGGCCCTTGAGGTTGCGACTCCTTATTCTTTCAAAAACTCGACGTCGCTAGAAGATGACGCCGCCTCTTGACTGCAAGACAAAATCCGCACTCAGAAAGGGCAAACTCCAGGGCAAAGCCAATAAGAAGAAAACAGAGAAGAATGAATGCACTAGCAAACTTACTAGTCAAATTTGTCAAGATCAAACGTGGCCTCCGCCGACTCTGACAAAGATTCCTTAGGCAATTGCATCTTCTTGCGAGAAGACGGTGCCACAGCCCTCACAGGAACGACGGGAATTGGCGACTCCGCGCCTACAGCCGCGCCTCCTAGAGTTGAAGGAGTCGACGCGTCGAAATCCCTGCTACGCGAACGCTTGCGAGTATCCGGGCTCTCGGACTCAGAGGCTTCCTCTTCCAGATCAGAAGGCACAGTCGACTCAGACTCGTCCTCTTCCAAAGCTTCACGAGGAATAATCCCCTCGGGGAGGGGAGGCATACAAGGCGACACCGCCCACTCCTGCATACAAACAGTAAAGATCAGCAAACATAACAGGTAAGCAACAAAAAACGCAATCGAGAAAATAAGCTACTACGTAGCACAACTGTACCTCGGGAGGAGGATTCGAAGCATCGAAGGGAGGAACGACTGGCTCATTTGGAAGCACATCCTTGAAGGTGTACTTTGTGACCAGTCGCACCCTCTTATCTACCTCACTCGCGGACATGCCATCGGCAGACACGCGAGTGGCATCATCAGCGCCACCCCATTGAAACATGGGATGGACATTGGCCTGGAGAGGCTGGACACAACGACGCAGCCAAGTCCTGACAAGGGCACAACCTCCCTCTTCTGCGCCTATGCGACTCTCGAGGTTGCAGACGCGCTGATATAGCACGTCTGTCTCCGCGAGTTCGGAAGGCATGATCATGTTCTTCCAAGAACGCATCTTCTTGCAGGGAGTCGCGGGATCGAAAGGCGCAAGTCCAAAGTGGTCGTCCTTGGCCTTCTGGTCGCGAGCATAGAACCATTTGTCCCTCCATCCCTGGACAGACTTGGCGAGCTTGATGTCGAACTAGGTGGCGGACGGGTCGACATGAATTCCACAACCACCTATGTCATAAAGTAAAGAGCCTGATGCGGACTGACGCTTTAGCTTAAATAAGCGTTTGAAAAGACCAAAGTGTGGCTTGATTCCGAGCCAGCACTCGCAGAGAGTGATGAAACAACTGATGTGGAGGAGCGAATTTGGGGACAGCTGATGGAGCTGGAGCCCATAGAAACAAAGAAGACCCCTAAGAAAGGGGTGAAGAGGCAAGGAAAGACCGCGAATGATGAATGCAAGAAACATCCCTCGAAAACCAGCGGGGGGAGCAGGAATGGTCTCACCGCTGGGGACACGCGCATCGGCGACTATCGCAGATATAACTCCATCTTGGCGAAGAAGATGGACATCCGACGCCTTGATGATAGAGGGGCGCCATGCGCCATTGGTCACGCGGGTGCCCGCGACCTTCTTCTTCCCGCCGGCAGCGGTGCTGGTGCCCGCAGCAGCGGAGCCACCTTTCTTCTTTGCCGCAATGACGGTGGCCGCGGAATCAGTGGCAGCGCCTCCCTTCTTCTTCCCCATTGCACGGCGGTGATGTGAGCGAAGGAAGTAGCTCGAAAACGAACGGAGCTGGTCCAGCGTCGTGGAGAAGATGGGCGTTGGGGAAAGCAGAAAAGCAGCAGCAATGGCGATGGAAGCAAGGAAGAAAGAGCGCAGATGGGAAATTACCGCCGCAGCATCGCTACTTAACCCCTGGGAGATGCAATCCAACGGCTGACAAAAACCCTATTGGACGCGTGGCACGTATCGCATTGGACACGTGGAGAAGAGGAAGCGCGAACAGTCCCCCCACTTCTACCATTACACGCGGAAATCGAGGAGGCACAGTTAAAAATAAAGATTACGCACGCGCAGTCAAATCAAAGTCAGAAAGTGGGACCCACCGCTCGTCACGTCCCGTCAAACTCGCTCACGCGGGCAACCAAGGTCATACAAACCGTCAGCACTGATGTCAACAAGGCTACGCAGTGGAAAACTTCGACTATTTTTAGTCCTTGCTAGAGTCTTTGAATCCACCAAGCACTCAGGGGCTACTCCCATAGGGAGCGCTGGTCGCGCACCCTACGATTCTTCCTTTTTCTTGTTGTAGGAACATGGACAATCACAAAAGCAAACCCAACCACTCGAAACACAGTCCGATTATGGACATGGGTTACTCCCATAGGGAGCCACGGAAACAAATTCGACTGAAACAAGCAGGCAAAAGACGACAGCAGTCGCGAAAGTTCTTTGGTCCCTGCCTAAGTCATCGACTGAAACAAGCAGGCAAAAGACGACAGCAGTCGCGGAAGTTCTTTGGTCCCTGCCTAAGTCATTGACTGAAACAAGTAAGCAAAAAGACGACAGCAGTCGCAAAAGTTTTTAGTCCCCACCTGAGTCTTCGACTCAACCAGGCACTCGGGGGCTACTCCCATAGGGAGCGCTGGTTGCGCACCCTATGATTATTTGTACAAAAAACTGTGTGTTGATAACATCCGCACTCGAAACTCATGGCGACACCGCCTCATAATTTTCCCCTACAAAGAGACTGTGTCTCCTGGGTCACCCGAACCGTCTCCGCGATGATAAATTTTGGATGCCGTTCCTACGGCGTGAAGGTAAGACCTGAATAAGGCCTGGCAACGCATTTAACTATGCACTACCAGAAACATATCCGTGCCTGCAGGCACGATGAACATGCCTTGACAGACGCGTTAAGTGCTCACACCCATATAACTAGAATTCGACTCCTATAAGACCTCCGCGGCCTGAGTCGAATTACACCAGCACTTTGCTGGATTCGAGTCCGGGGACTCGAATTTGAGTAGATTACGTTGTTTCACCCTAAGGTGGTTAACTGATACCGATACTTAGGTTATATCATGCACCTATATCAACAATCCCTATGACACGAATAAAAGCAATCAAAATGTACTCATTTAGGCATTCGAAGGCTTCAAAAGTCCCAGTCGAATCTGCGATTCCACTGGATACTCGGGGGCTACTGACATGGGTATACCCTACAGGTACTCGAGCTTGGTATATACGGTCCAAAATACATACAGGCCCACGGTGTCGCCAAGGCCCAGATGAAAGGACTCGAGTAACCTATGGACTCTCGATTGCTTGAAGGACAAGAAGAAGTTAAAGATAGAAAGTTTGAAGGGGAAAACCCTAACTTGTAACCGACTCAACCTGCTACCCGAGACCTAGCCTATCTATATAAGGGCTAGGAGGGGGCGGCGAGTAGGATGCACGCAACCCTAGTTTCCACAACCCTTGCTAGATTGCATCTGTGCACCATTGTAACTTTCGACTCCTTCGATAATTCCACGAGCAGACAAGCAGGAGTAGGGACCTCAACGAGGCCTGAACCTGGGTAAATCCTTTGTCCCCTGTGTGCTTGTTTGCTAGCCGATAGATGTCTCTAGTGCTCCCTCCTTCTCCAAAACCCAAGTCCATAACAATGGGCATTGACGAGTTAAACCCTCGTCAGAGACCGAGGAAGATCGCCGGAAGGTCTAGAAGTGGGAGGAGGATGTGGTGCAGCACGAAGAGGCTGTTCGAATCCATGAAGAATAGGCCATCTTGGAGCACCGCCGCCTGGAGGTGGCTCGCGAGAAACTCGATGATCATGAATGCGGCCTTGAGAGTATAAGTGTCAAGGCGAAGGACCGGATCCGCTGCTACAACAAGAGGCTCACCACTGAGCCAAAGAAGATGCATGAGTACAATGCTAAGGCTCTCTTCTTAGGTCGTAAGTCCCTTCACGAGGACTATGTGAAGAAATCTAACACCCTCCAAGAGGGGTATGTGAAAAAGGCTAACACCCAAGAGCGGTGCTTCTAGGTGAACAAACCGAGATGGCAACAACTTAGAGGAAAACAGAGGAGTAGCTGGCTCAGGCCCTTGTCGATCTTGAGGAGTCAAAGAAAGAAAAGGCCCTCCATGACCAGGAGGAGGCGGTGCACTGAATGCTCGAGAGTATGCGGTGTAAGATGTACAGGGACCTCGCTAAGCGTGCATATGATACCTTGTACGTCTTTGGGGTGACCGATTTCTACACCGGAGCCCTCGCGGATGTCAGTGAGAGAGGTTCCTATCTGGAGCTTTTCACCTGGATCACCAGCGCATTGGAGGGGAAATCAGTGCTATACTAGGGCTTTCATGAGGGAGAGTGTCGCAAGCTGCTGCATCTTCATAGGATCGACGCCAACTTTCCCTGGAGGAAACTCCTGAGGAGGGTGATGTGCTTCAAGGTGACTCCTCCAGAGGAGGTCCTCTGACTTTAGCGAATTTTATGAGAGCAGGTGGATATATTTGTACAAACATATGCTGGTAGCAAAGAAGGTGAGGATGGCCAATCCTCCAGCATCATTGTTGCTTCTATGGACGACCAAGGAGGTGAGGATGGAGACGGTGTCTCTGGGAGCAGCAGGTCAGAAACGATAAGGATGACAGGGAATCCACCGAGGGTAGTACTTCAGTTTCCCATCCCTGAGGCGGTTTCGGCGGGTTCAAACGGCTCTGCTTTTTGGTTAAGGCCATCTTTTTAGCGTTCAGCCATGTTATGTTTCACTCAGTTTTGTCGAGGGGACCTTTTAGTCTGTGTATGCCATTGTTAGGCTTTGGAAAGACCATTGTAACTCGATTTCTTGACGTGTGCTATGGGATTTTTTCCTGTATTGTTTGTAAGATCGTGTTTCATTGTTGGTCTCTTGGTGCGATTACCGTGTTTACAACATTTAAAAGGCCTCTTGAGGAGGTGAGTTCTGTTGTGGGTTATCCTGTACTTCCCTCGTGGAGGAAAAATGTGGGACTTGTGCCTTCCATGTGGGCCTCTCGAGGAGATGGTTGTAGGCCTTACACGTTCCGCCCCATAGGTCCTCTAGTGGAGGGGACCATAGGGCCCGTACTCATCCTGTAGGCCTCTAGGGGAGACAGTCGTAGGCACAACACGTATAAAACTCTTGGGGGTGTGGGACCCTCGAGTGTCGCCTCGTGGGTCCGTTGTGGAGGAAACCGTAGGGCCAATGTTTCTAGTTGGTCCCTCCTAGAGAGGGTCGTAGCTTCTGCATGGGTTTTGGCCTGCTTAAGGGGGAGTGCCCTCGCGAACCGTGCCCCATAAGCCCCCTCAAATAGGAGGAGTTAGGGCGAATACATGTCCTATTGGCCCCTCAAAGAAGATGTTGTAGGCTCTGCATGATTTCCGGCCCGCTTGAGGAGGAGTGCCCTCGGGAGCCGCCCCGTAAGCCCCCCGAAGAGGAGGCCGTAGGGTCAATGTATGTCCTGTTAGCCCCTCGAGGAGGAAGCCATAGGCTCTGCATGAGGTTTTTCCCCGTTTGCTAGTTTCGTATGAATTCTACACTGGGATTTCAAGCACCGAGAGACGTGCGTGAGGTGACTTTTTTGCTAGATCCAGTCCGCAAGTCAGAGCACTAAACTTTAGGTCATGTTGTTGACAGGAGAAGGGTGGCTTAGTGATAAACATCGTGCCCCATCCCCCGCTTGTGTGGTGCTCATGGTAAACACACATCAATAAAAAGACAACTTGAGTAGAAATGACTAGTAAATTTGGCATGTGATGCAGGATCTAAACAAGGCCAGGAAGGTCCATGTTTGTTACATGGCAACCATGATCCCGTGAGTGGCATAAATTTGAGGATGGTGAGGGTCAGGGGTCACCTTAGGAGAGGGGGAGTACCCTATCACTTATGTAGAGGAGCGTCCATGCTAGCTTCGAGTCTTCCGAGCCTCACGGGGGTAGCCCCCGGGTCCATGGATGCGGGGCTTGGAAAGGGAAAACACCGGGCCATAGATCACGGCCCTCACGATCCCCCGCGCCTTCACGTCGATGCTTGGCAACCCCGGCCTGGTGTCTCCCTTCTTGCTTGTGCTTCTACCGCTCGTCGTGTTCCAACCAGATCATCCTAATCTCGAAGCACTGGTCAATGTTATGTCTGCGCACCTGATGAAAGGATATAGAAGGGAGGGTCGTGGCCCTCACCCTCAATGCTCCCTCTGAAGGGACATCTCCATTTGGCTCTACCTTCCCTAGAGCTGGTGACCCTGCTCCTCACTCTGGATAGGTCCCTAGAGCAGGGAGCAGGGCGGCCCTTCTCACGCATGAGAAAGCATCTTGGTTCCACCATGGAGCACCGGTCGGCCGCTATGAGGTGATCCACCATGGTGGATATGTTCTCATTGTGGTACCCTATTTCGTCGAGCACCTTGCTGCCTTGACGCCCTCTGTGAAGGTGGATATGATGCTGGCATTCGACATCCGCGGGATCTTGCTACGGCACTGGTTGAAGTGGTTTAGTTACTATCTAAGGGTCTTGCCAGGCCTTTGTCGCACTAGACGTAGGTCGTGGTATGTGAGGGCATACTCGCCTGCCCTCCTGAACTTGGTGATGAAGAGGTGGCAGAGAGCAGGCCACAAGCTGATGGATCCTGCTGGCAAGCTTGCTACCCAGGCACGTGATGCGGCACGGAGCCTCAGGGGAAACTAGTTAGACATGATGCGCTCATCGCCTCCTGTAGCCTCGATGCTTGTTGTGAGGAGCTAGAGGAAATCGGTTGGTCTAGTTGTGCCATTATATCACGGGAGTAGGTCTGGCCTAAAATCGGCCGCCCAGACCACACGGCAGAGGTGCTTGGCAAGCGCGAGGCAGTTGCTACTGCGAGTCTCGACGCCGGCGGCAAGAGCTGCATGGTTCTAATGGCCCATAGCTGTGACACTTTGGGCAATGCAAGCCCCGCATACCTGACACCACACGAGGGTTACACACGTGTCTTCTGTTGTGCGGACAACTTGGGTGTCTTGGATGGCATTCTGTGACGTCCATGCTTCATGGGTTGTGTGCCTACTCCCTGAGGTCTCGTTTTTTGTTGGTGGAGTGGGCGAGGAGGTGATCTGTAATCTACTTCCCTCAATGGACCTCGAGAGAAGTCGGGACCAGGTCGGCCCATTTGATGTCCATAAGAGCGAAGAGACGTGTGTGCCACTCTTCTCGTGCGGCCCCTATGGGGGGATGTGAACAAGCTCTCGATCCATGAGTCATGCAACCCCCGGTGCAAGGACATCCTGGTGCTTGTGACATGGTAGGTCACATGAGGGTTGTGCGTTGTCGCGCTCCGACGGGGGTGCCCTTCTCAGAGTGTGGACAGGAGATTCTTCCTCGCTTCCCCTTGGTGTTAGGCTGGAGGAGGTAGCACGATCAGGGCTCCGATTCTCCTGTCCTTCACCAGCGCGTCCTTGTCGAGCGTGCCTCGTGCACGTCCCTATGTGTTGTGTCAAATGTCAGATTTCGTGTCCCGCGCAAAATGTCGGAGTTCGTGTGCCACGAAGGAACTAGGGGTCCAACAAGCTTGGAGTTTGATAGGGGGATAAACACGTGTCTGAACTTCTCAGCAACGACAATGACAACCAAGCTCACGGTAGAAAGTACACACAGGGTTTTTTACCCAGGTTCAGGACCAACTTGAGGAGGTAAAGTCCCTACTCCTTCCTTTTTTATATTTTGTGCGATGCTTCACGTGGGTACAATGGTGGATATCACTTAGGGTTTTTCGATCTCAGGGATCTCTCTCTCTCTCTATCTAAGGTGGGAGGTGCTCTCCTTTTATAGTAGCGTTGGGCCTCTTTGCCTGATAATTTGTGCGGGAAGGGTTACCACATTCCTTCTTAAGGAACTCTAGTGTACATCCTATCCCATATGTACTAGGTTTAGGTCTAGCCGACCAGTGACTCAGTCAAAGGTGTCATCCCCTATGTCGTTGCGTCATCTCCTTCCTCCTCGCATCAAAGTAGCAAGGTTGGGCTCTATGGGACTCCGATGTTGTTAGCCTGTCTTTATCACCGAAGATGCCAGGCACCATATTGCTTTACCGAGAAAGGAAGGGCCCAGCAGATTGCCCATTGTGTTGTCTTCTTGCCGCCGTGGTAGAATTACTGCCATCCTCCTTGGCAGGGCCTCGCCGAGAGGTGATTTCCTTGTCAGGCCTTTGCTTTGACACTTGCGCTCGTGTCGAGGCTTGTCATAGACTCAAAGAGGGTGTGGTCCTCTCGAAGCCTTCAAAGAGAGTACGCTAAAGGCCAACCAACCTTCAAGGGACATGATACCCCCTATATCGATGGTGTGACAAGGGTGATCTAGTGCTTCGCCTCAAGAAGGAGAAGTCACACAAACTATCCTCCTCACAGGAAGGACCGTTCATCATAAGCAAGGCGTTGCTCAATGGTTCATGTTACCTTGTTGATATTTGCGAGTTTAAAGATAGGCTAGCCAAGGTTCACAAACGCAAGCGACATGACAATGATGATGATTATCTGGAGACAGATCGGCCATGGAACATGCACAACTACGTCCTTTTTAGACTTAACATATTTCTGCTATGTAATATGTACCTCATATGATCAATGAAAGAAAGCATTTGGTTCACTCATACTTCTTTTACCTCCTTTAGTTATTCATATTTTGATCATATAACAATTTTATGAGCAAGTTTTTTTTTTGCACTTGTGAAAATTCCACCTTCGTCATTAGCTTAAGTTTTCTAATCAACACATTTTCTAATGTTTTTATGTGGATTTTGGAGTAGTGACTTCTCGGCACTCAATGTCGACAGTTTTGCTCCCTAGGTTCTTGACGGTACTATTAAGCATCATCACCTGAGGGCACGGTTCTGTACTAAGAGTTTTCCATCTCATGAAAAGTCAATCTTAAGAACCAGAATAATGGATAAGCCAGTACTTCTTTAAAATATATGCATGTTGGACATAGTTTAAGTAGCTGGAGGCTTGCATTAAAAATTTCGCCTTAATACAAAGTTTTTATGCATTTACATACAATATTCAAAGACATATTTGATACAACATTTTTTCTATGACTCTGATGCAGGAGACTTTGATGCAACATCATCAGCAGGAGGAATTCCTTCGAAATCCGATGAGCCCAAGGAAGATTCTGATTGCTCCGAGATATCTTCTAGAAGAGTTTCTATATGAACGGACATGTCTGACTTGACCAGCTTGGCTACCCGGTTGTTGTAGCCAGCAAGGGAGTTCCATATGGTAGAGAGATCGCTCTCCTTTCCATCCTTGTCAACAGCAGGCATACAGGAGGTTATCAAGCTTATGTCATCATACTCGTAATGTGCTTTGGTCAAAGCTATCCCCATTCTTGCTCCTTCCTGGAGAGATGACCCCTTCTAGCTAACAATCTTCCCAGGGGCTCAGCGATTGATGTCAGAGAACTTGGTAGAAGAGTCCACCGCCTTGATGGTGATATCCAAGCATCTGGCTATCACCTTCACCTAGGTGATGATGGTGCTGATGAATTTTCTGGCAAGGCTCATTCAGCTCTTGAGATCCGGCATGTTTACTCTCATGTTGGTTAAACCTAGGGGCTACAGTCAAAGGCAAATCAAGATAGCTATGAGTTCACAGATCTGCAAATTATCCAACTTAATAAATGGCAAGATGGATAAGTGATTACAAAGCACACTTTTCTCTGCTTGCTGGCAAGCCTCCGCGAATATATCATGCTCCTTCTATAGTTTTTTGAAAGCTTCAAGGCTTTGAGAAATTTGCACTTTGGTAGCATCATTTTTCTCCTTGAGCATTTCAATCTCGCTGTTGAGATTTTCAATGGCGGTGTCGAAGGATAACTACATGGCCTTGAGGGCTTCCCCATGCTTCTTGATTGCGTTTTCCTGGTCCTCCTTCGGAATCATGTTCTCGGCATCAAGCTCTTGGATATGTTTGGATTGCTCCACAATTTTCTTAGCTTTGGCGACGACATCTGCAAGTAGGAAAAAAGTAAAATAATTGATCGTGCTTAGAAGGAAAACAACTTAGAGGATATAATACTGGAGTATCAGAAAGATGACAAACTTTTATTCTGGATGATCTATTCCTTTAGGAAGGAAACCTTAGCCTTCTCATCCGATAGCTCATTTTACATTTTTTGAACTTTTCAAAAGCAAAAGCTCTCTGAGCACGTTCATTGTATAAAAATACACAATTTAGTTTCTATAAATCAGATAGTCGGACAATTTAAGTTTTCCCACTACATGCTCGTGGGATATAGTGTGAAAATTTGACCTATACAACTACTCTAGAAGCGTCTAGTTAGAATAATCTGATTCAAACTAGAAACTCAAAGGCTACATCTCAAAGAAAAACTGGGCTATCTAAGAGCACTCAGGCTAAAAACTTGTGGTTTTCCTCCTAAGCGCACGAGGGCTCTAGTGGCATATATCTTAAGTCAAATGCAAAGTTTCAAGGACTAACCATGGAAATGATCTTCAATTCGTTGGTAGCTCCCACAATGTTATCTTGGAAGTTTTTTATATTATGAACCAAGAGGTCGACCTACCGGAACATATCTTTGACATTTAATGTCAGAGGAGCTATGATGGATGGTGTACTAAGGAGTCCCTTGCTACCCTTTGATCTAATGATGAAGAAGTTAACTGGGAACATGCCACCATGTTGGTTGCCGAGTTTTCCCCCTCCTTCACCACCAATGCCCTGCCACTTGGTTCAGCATCCTTATATGAAGCTCCAGCTGATTCAAATGTGGGAGCACTCTCCTAAGTTCGTTGAGTGCTAGGAGGAGTAACTCAAATATTTTCCAAGATTGAAGGATCCTGACTAAGAATGATATTTGTCTTCATCTAGGAGACATTAGGGGTAGCAACTGTGGTGCATGATCCTCCTGGACCAATAGGTGCATCAACAGTAGAGTGGATGGAGCGACGGCTGGGGATGGCTTTGAGATAAACTCCCTGATGTCCCTGGAACTGCGTTTTAATGAAATGTTCTTCTTCCTGAAACATACGAGTTAAAAGTATAAGTACTAGAATGAGTTGGAACAATAATAAAGTTGGAGTTAAGAAGTACTTACATAGCACATGGTGCCTTGGTTAAAGTAATGGCTGCACAAATTCTTCTTTTCTCTGCCTCCAGAGAGGCGGTAGATTTCTTTGAGGCTCCGCCCTCCGTCTTCTTTTTTTCTTGCCCTCGTCAGCAGTGCCCTTCCACTTCCTTGTTGTCAGAGCATCTTGATCGTTGTAGGCCTTGTCATCCAATAAGACCATCACTTCCTTAAGCTTGGGATCTTAGAATTTTGGAGCCATGTCCAGCTCATATAGACCCATAAGCTGACAAAGGTTTTTTTAGAAGTATGATTAAGGGAACAAAGTCGAAGAAATTCTGGAGAATGAATAAATATGTGAAGAAGATTACCTGTGGAGAATTGCCGTTCTTGCACATGTTGAAGGTGCTAGTGAATCCACGCTTCCTATCCTTCACCTTGACCATGTCTTTAATGCGAATCTTGATGGATTCACTAGACAAGTTGTCTTGAGAAATCCGGAGTGGATCCTTCCTGTCTCTAGTGTACTTATACATCAAGTCGGCATGGTGCTGTCGAGGATGGATCCGTCTTGTAAACCAGCACATGGCCAGGTCCAAGCCTGTCAAACCCCTCTCGATGAGCCAATCGATCCGCCTTACAATGCGAGAGGCTTCATTGTCAGAGGGGGAACGACTTTCGTCCGCCAGGTGGGGGACTCAGTGGCAGCATCGTCAACGAAGTCAGGATTTGTATGTTCACAGTTCTCCATACGAACATCTGGGTCATAAAAGTAGGTCTCCTTCCAGATCTTGATGGAATCATGGCCGACGATGTCAAGAAACATCTGATTCATATGAATCTAAAACTAATGGACATGCAATTGGAAAGTTCATCCTTGCTAGTGCCCGACTCCCTCTTGACAGTGACAAAGTAGACGAAGATATCTAACCTAGGATTCTCTCCTATATATCCCTCGAACAAAACTATATAATTGCTAAGGATGAGGATGCTTTTCAGAGAGAGGTGGTGGGGAAGAACTCGGAAGTAGTCCAGTACCTCGAGGAAGAAGTCGGATACTAGAAGGGAATCACCGCATACCAGTTGGGCTTTGAGGTACACATTTTCCCTAACTTGGGGAGAAGGGATGACCTCTCTGGCCCGAGCCAGCGACCAGTTGAGCCCCTTCAATGACGGGAGGTAGGCCTTGGTGATGAGGTCCTTGAGCTCTACTGAAGTGAGCTTTGAACCTCTCCACTCACCGCAGTGAGAATCTGCATCTTCTTCTTCCTATGGAAGGTCACTTGCTACCATTTTTTGGTCAACACCGGTGGTCTGTTCCACCACGACACTAACTGGAATCGTCAGCCCCTCCTATAGAACGACCACCTCCCAGGATGGCTCGGTCCGACCGAAGAAGGGATGCTGGACCTCAACACTGGATGAAGAATATATGGGATTTGAAAGGGGATCCGCCCCAACCTTAGAAGGGGTCAATCCATAGGATCAGAAACCCTAGACATTTTCTTGTCATCATACCCTCGCGAAGATACGCGAGAAATACAAACAAGCAGAAGTAGCGGATTAACCTCCTCACGAGGGTCCCGAACCTGGGTAAATAACCTATGTCATCTCTATATCATGTGCGAGCTCTGTCGCCCCATCATCATGTTGAAGATCAAAGAACGCCTTCAGACCTCTCATGAATCCGGGGCTCGTGGTTGCCCCTGTTCTTTCACAACACATCCATTCTATGACATTTGGCGTGCCACGTAGGGGACTGAGGCGCACTTTCGAGATCTTTGACGGCCTGGACATCATGGCACCTCCCGCCGACATGCGCGCCAGGCGCACCTGGCGAGAAAGTGTAACATCCCAAAACTTTAATCCAAGCTTATCAAGATCCAGATCATCAAAATTAGGGTTAACAAAAACTTTTCCAAATTAAAAATGAAAGCATTCATATGTATGAGCATTTAATTTAGGAATTGATTTGAATTGCCATGGTTATGTGATTCTTTAGTTGTAACATGTTTGTATGGTAAATTAAACATCATCTAAACCTTTCCCAAGCAAATCCCAAAGAAAATCAAATAAAAACAATTAAAAAGGGGGAATGGTCATTTTGGGCATTTTAATCCACTACACTACTTTGAGTGTTCCTAGCACTCACTTCTCAACATAAATAATTCTAGGTACCAATGCCCACTTTTTGATCTGCTAAAAACATTCAAATACTTATTTTAAATGGCATGAGAAAATTGAATTCAATGCATATGCCTAGATCACCCCTATTTCAAAAACCATCAAATTGAGCTCCACTTTCAAATCCCTTGCAACCAGAGACTACCTAGCACTAGTGTAGACCACTCAAAAATTTTGAAACCAAAATTCAAACTTTTGCTTCTTGCGGCCATTTCATCAAACAGATGGCAGACACAAATCTTGCAATTTCCAAAACACTATAGTGAGCAGTGGATTTGGTCACCATTTGGGCCTAACTTGGTCCCCTTGTCCCCCAGCTAAAACACCGGCCCTAGCTCTCTCTCCCTCTCCCCTAGCTGCTCCAGTACCAAGGCGCCCGACGCCATGCGCCAGGTCGACCATGGACGGCTCGCCTCAGCCCGTCCTGCGCTCTCCTTCGCCCGCTGGCAGACAGGTGCCATCACGCCTCACCGTCTCGACCAGCCCCCTCCCAAAATCGAGCAGAGAACCAGCCGCATTTTCTCGCGCCCATGCCTCTGTCCGCCATGCCGATCACCCCGGAGCGTCGTGCCCGCCAGAGCAGCACCGGCCTCTCCTAGCCCTAGCCTTGCGTGGTAGCACCCGCAGCAGGCCCAGCCACCACCCAGACATCCTTGTTCGCCACCTCGCGACCAGCAGCCCGGAGGAACCGCGTCGAACACCGCCGACCGCGCTCAGTTCACCACATGCCCCCGACCAGTAGAGACCTCGCCTTGCCACGCCTTTAAGCCTACAGGACCGCCGGGGCACAGAGAATCCATCATCGCCCCCGCCCATGCCGAGCGAGCCCCGCATCGTCATCACCAATGACCTCACCGGCGCCCCCTCTGCCCTCTCGTCGACCCTATATAAAGCGACCACCCTAGCCTCATTTCTCCACACTCACTCACTCCCACCTCTCACTGAACCTCACCCACCTCTAGCCGACGCCGCCCGAGCTCTGCCTCGCCGGAATTGGAGCCGAAGCCGCCACAGCAGGAGGAGAAGGGCGCCTGCGATTTAGGGCACCCCAAGCTCTGCCACAACCGCGCCTCACCTCTCCGTCGTCTACCAGCCCGTTTGCCGGCCTCACCGACCTTGCTGGAGCCCTGGTACGCCCCCAGTCGACCCCCACCCTCGCGTCTAGGTTAGACTCTCGCTGTAGAAATCCGTCGTCGACGATGACTCTCCACCGTTAGATCCCCTTTAGATCTTGTGGCCCAGGATGCTAGATATCGTTTCGGTGTTTTTGTGTCGCTGACTGGTGGAGCCCGCATGTCAGGCAGCCCGTTGCGTGCACTGTGCGTAGCTGGGCCGGCCCAGTTAGTTCCTGCGCGAGTTAGATATTCAAATTTAATTTTTTCTATTTAGAGTTAATGTAGTTTCTGTCCACTAGTTTAAAAATCAATTCTGGGAGTTTGACAAATCCAAATTGCATGAAACCAATTTTTCCTGAAAGGTATTGAAATGATCTATCCAAGCCCGTTGGATTTAATTCAATTAGAGCTATAGATCTCTCCTAGTTAAAATAACAAAACAGAAGCTTTTGCATATTGCAACATTTTTATAAAATCAACTAAGATAGGTTTTGAGTTAATTCCAACTCTCAAAATTACATTTCATTATATCTATCTAAATATGTAATAATATCAAGGTTTACATGCAGTGACTTTGGACTAGTACCAAAATAATTCTATATAGGCATTTCTAGTCACTTTAAATCATTAAATAATGAACTTAAACCAAAGTAATTATGATCCAACCTTTAAATCCCATTCCCACATGTTAGAATATGTGGTGATGACATGTGTCCACATGATCCCATATTTTAAGTGGTGAATATTAAATCTTAGTTAATTTTTCAATGAGTAGAAATTACTTTTCTAAAATAAAAAGGAAGAAACTAGTGAATAAAACTTGTGATGCTTGTGATGATAATAGATCCTCAATTGTGTGCCTTAGAGTACTAATTAGACTAGTTAAGTATTGTTTGGTGATTGTGTACTCCGTATGTATTTATAGAAGATAGTACCGACCAAGCTTACATGGAGGAGGAGTGCTACCAAGAAGAATAAGAAGACAACTTCAACCACTGCACGAACCAAGGCAAGCCACCATTAACAATGCAAGCTAGCTCTTGCAAGCTATTGTTAGCAAGCTAGAATTAAGCTAGATGAATCAGTAAAGATGATTTAGGCATGTTTTGGTAACACCACCTTGACTATTACTACCCCAAGTATTACCTTACAAGCTTTACTTCCTTTAATTTAGACAAAGTCCCTTACTTGTTTTGAAGGTAGCATAAAGAGTATAAAACTTGATCTATTTTAGATAAGCTTTAGATGTCATTCTATGGCATGAGATTGAAGCCATCATCTTTCCACCTTAGTGAACACTCTTCACTTAGTAGTTTAGAGTAGATAAAAATTTGAGTCACTTTAGATGGGAACACTTGTTGAAAATGAATTATGAAAACCTTGGAATGATGAGTCATTCTATTGAAATGTTTTGACAGGTGTTGAGAAGCACAAATGGTTTATGATGATGAAAATGTTGAGGCATGAGCCTTAGCCCTTTTATAAAACTGATGGTTGGATTCAGATGCGATAGCATTTCAAATTTACCGTACAACCACACTACCTGAATTGGGTAAGGCTTACCTGGAAATTTATGTGCATTAGTATTAGTTCCCTTGCGGCAGAGGTTTGAGCTGAGGCTACCTCTCAATGTTGTCCACCTATGCAGTGCCCAAGATGACTGATGGTCATGGTTGGGAGGCCATGCTCATAGGAGAGGTGCTTATACTAGGGTGTGTAAAGGGAAGGTTATGTTTGATTATCTGCATACTAAGTATGATGATTCAGGGTTATCCCTGACAGATGTATCGAATCTTGTGGTGAAAGTGTACCACCTCTACAGAGTGTCAAACTATTCGAATAGCCGCGTCCGCGGTTATGGATAGTTGGAATGGCCATACTGTTTCGTTGTCAGATGTTTTCAAAACAACTTATGAATGAATGATGAATCTTGACTTGACCACAACAGGGTTGTGCTTATGATAATAGCTTCCCAACTTAAGTGATTCTAGAACTTTATTTTATCTTTCTTTGCTTCAGAACTCAGCTTAGGCTTCAAACTTAACTTTATAGTTAAACTTAGACTTAGCACCTTAACCTAGCATTATACTACTTGTTAGTGGTAGTTTGCGAGTACTTAAAGAGTACTCATGGCTTTTGTCCCTGGCTATTCTCATGGCCAGACTATGAAGGAGACTATCAAGATGATGGCCAGCAGGACGGCTATGATAACTAGGACTATCTGCCTTCGTCAGCATTGCCTGTGCCCCTGAAGATGGACCCCACCGCTACGCTTATCTTTTATTTCCGTTGCTTGTTGTATTAAGACTGGATCATGAGATCCTTATTTGTGTAAGACCTTATGTATGGTTTGTAATGGATGATGTTCTATGATATCCAATCTGTTATGTCTCGCAAAAATGGTAATCCTAGGATTGCGAGGTATGGCATAACGGGCATTTGGGATTAAAAATCCGGGTGTTGACAAGTTGGTATCAGAGCCATCCTGACCATAGGAGACCCTAGTTAGAATGGACGTCCGAAAAAAAACTAAGTTTCAAAACCAAAGTGAGTATTTACGAAAAACTATCTCCTCTCTTATCCTTGGGAATTCATTCTTTCTCAAAAATTCATGTTCCTCAAAATTCTTACATTACTACTTAAAATTTGACACACTTGATCACTTCACTAATTTCCTCATCCTTAATTCTTGTAGATGGAGACTCATTTCAGCAAGTTTTACCAGCTAGGAAACAGAGGTCAGCTGATCTTCGAGAGGGATCTGGATTCACTGTCGGAGTTCTTAGGACGCCCCCATCCGGAGTTTCTTGGAGCTCAACTTCCAGGACTCCCAGGAGGAGACATACAGTGGCTAGTGACCGTGGATCTTAGAGGAAGCATTGAAGCACCAACTTCTGGGAGGATTCAGTTCTCCGTGAGAGAGAACAACTGGCTAGATGGATTAGCCAGAGCAATGCATGAAGCTCTCGCACGTCTATGTGCCCTCAGCGTCAACAAAATCCAATGAACCCGTTTTGCTCACTATGCAAGACGTGACTTCATGGGAATGCCGATGGAGATGCCAAGTCACCCAGAGATGAGGCGTCAAGTCGAGAATCTTGACTTCTTGCTGCATGACAAATAGCAGGAACTAGACAATGCCAGGGAGTTAGCCAACCAGAACCGTGCCATTGCCGACCAGAAGGCCCAGACTTTCGCACTGTTCGTCCAGGATCGCCAGTCTCTTCGCCTCCAGCGTGCAAACAAGGATCGCACCATCGCCCGTCTTTGCAAGAAGGTGGCCGACCTCGAGAAGACCGTCAAGGAGCAGGAAGCTCAGCTTGCCGCTAAGGAAGAAGAAGATGAGGGCGAAGACATCCAGGGAGACATGGATTCTTACCTCAGCAACGATGATGAATTTCTGGAGGAGGATGTCGTGGACTTCTACACTGACGATGAGGACTCCGACTTCATCGACGATGAGTAGATGCACTAGAGCACTGTCGTAGCATGAGATGTATCGGTCCCACTGTATCGTAGCTTACAGAATGGTTCTTCAAACCATCTATTTTTCTTTTGATTGTTGTGGTGTGTGTTGTATCGTGTGTTTGTTTGCATGAATGAAATGGAGTTAGTTGAAAAACCTGAGTCTAACTCAAAGTTTTAGCTTTGTTACCAAAACCATGAACCTTAGAATTTCCCTCTTACCCCTATATCTATCTCAATCTTCAGATGACTCGTGGAAACCAAGGAGGGAGCAGCTCGTCCCATGACCCAATGCTGCAGATCTTGCAGAATCTCATCGCCGACCGTGAAGCAAGCAGGGCAGAATGTCAAGCCAACTTAGCAACACTACAGCAGATCGCCCAGATGGCTCTCAACAACCAAAGGCATGGAAATCAGGATCACCATGGATCCAAACTCAAAAAAATTCAGAATACCAATCCCCCAATCTTCAACCAATCTGAAAACCCATTAGATGCTGACGACTGGTTACAGATAATGAAAAACAACCTTGAAGTTGCAGGAGTTGATGAAAACGAGAAAGTTCTCTTCGCCACCCACTATCTGGCGGGAGATGCAAGAGCTTGGTGGAATAGCATCCGCAATATGAACCATGGTCAAGTCATGACATGGGAAGCATTCAAAGTCAAGTTCAGCCGCACCCACATGCCGCAAGGTCTAGTCAACAGGATGAGAGATGAATTCCGCAAATTGAAGCAAGGAAGAATGACTGTGGTAGAATACCATGACAGATTCCTGTCGCTTGCCAGATATGCACCTTATGAAATCAAGACGGAGGCCAAGAAGAAGGAGATATTCTTGAATGTACTGCATGATGAGATGTAGACTGTCCTCGTCAACATCCGTTTTCAGGATCTCGAAGAGCTAGTCGACTCTGCCATTCAGATGGAAGGGAAGATTAATCAGGCAAACGATAACCGCAAATGTCGTATGATGCAGCAATCAGGATCAAATAGTCACCAGAAGTACCGTCCCAACCCCTCACCAGGATATGCACCAAGGAATAACCGACCCCCAATGTCTCGCCCGAGCTAGCCCAACCGTAGCGGAGGCAATGTGAAGTCCGGAGGAAAACATCACAACTCTAGCAATGCCAACAATTTCAACAGTGCACCTCCCTAGAGCAACCACCACTAGAACAACAACACTGCACCTAGAACTGGTAGCAATGTTGTGCCTGTCGTGGCAAAGGACAAGTCCCAGATCACTTGTTTCGAGTGTGGAGTGAAGGGTCACTACTCCAATGAGTGTCCCAAGAAGACTGCCGCCAATGCCACTGTGAATGCCCCAACTCAACAGCAGCGTCGTGTTCAACCAAGAAGAAGGTTTTCCCTAGGGAACCCTCACAACCGCAACGATCGTCTCTTCCACATGAACACAGAAGAAGCCCAGGAAGCGCCAGATGTAGTGCTGGGTATGTTTTCTGTCAACTCGGTTTTAGCTAGAGTATTGTTTGATTCAGAAGCATCGCATTCATTTGTCACCGAAGAATTTGCATGCACTAGTAAGATTCACCCAACCAACCTAAAGCATGTCATGATAGTTCAAATCCCCGGTTCAACTACAAAAGCTAGGAAAATTTGCAAAGCTATGCCTATCAGAATACATGGGATAGATTTTTATGCCAACCTAATAGTACTTGGAACCATAGGATTGGAAGTAGTACTAGGTATGGACTGGATGTCAAGGCATAAAGGACTGATAGACTGTGCTAAGAAAGCCATCACCATGACCAGTAGTTCTGGAGTCACAATAGAGCATATATCTGAAACCTTACCCCGTCAATTCAAGTGCAACAAGAGTCTAGCCCTACCCACCATAGACCAAGTCAGAGTAATCTGTGAATACCCCGACGTATTCCCAGATGAATTGCTAGGTATGCCCCCGGATAGGGATATTGAGTTCATTATCGAACTAATCCCTGGAACCAGACCCATAGCCCAGAGACCCTATAGCATGAAACCCTCCGAGTTAGTGGAACTGAAGAAGCAGTTAGATGCCATGTTAGCAACATGCTTGATTCAACCAAGCGCATCGCCATGGAGATCACCAGTGTTATTCATCGACAAGAAAGATGAAGGCAACCGTCTGTGTACAGATTACAGAAAGTTGAATGACGTCACCATCAAGAACAAGTACCCCTTTCCAAAGATAGAGGATCTATTTGACCAGTTGACTAGAGACCAGGTATTCTCAAAGATTGATCTTAGGACTGGTTATCACCAACTTAAGATTCGTGCAACGGATAATCCGAAGACCGCCTTTACTACTCGCTATGGTTTATACGAGTATACGGTTATATCTTTTGGATTAACCAATTCCCCTGCTTATTTCATGAATTTCATGAATAAGATCTTTATGAATTTCCTAGATAAGTTTGTAGTTGTATTTATCGACGACATCCTTATCTACTCCAAGTCAGAAGAAGAGCATGAGCAACATCTGAGAATCATCCTAGAAACCCTGAGAGAGCATCAGTTAAATGCCAAGTTCAGCAAGTGTGAGTTTTGGCTGAAAGAAGTAGGATTCCTAGGACATTTTGTGTCTGCCGGAGGAGTCCCTGTTGATCCCACCAAGATCAAAGATGTCGAAGAATGGGAAACCCCAACCACTCAAACCCAAGTCCGTGCATTTCTCGGATTAGCGGGATACTACCGCAAGTTCGTAGAAGGATTCTCGAGCATAACCCGACCCATGACTCAATTTTTGAAGAAGGACAAGAAGTTTGAATGGACAGACAAGTGTGAAGCCAGTTTCCAGGAGCTGAAGAAGAGATTGATATCAGCCCCAATTTTGATCATGACAGACATCAAGAAGCCGTTTGATGTATATTGTGATGCATCCAAGATTGGTCTAGGATGTGTATTGATGCAAGAAGGCAAAGTCATCGCACATCTGTCTCGACAACTGAAGCAGCATGAGCAGAACTATCCGACCCATGATCTTGAGCTAGCAGTTGTGGTCCTAGCGTTGAAGACATGGCGTCATTATTTGATGGGCAATCGCTGTGAGATTTACTCAGATCACAAGAGTTTAAAGTATATTTTCACTCAGAAGGAGCTGAATATGAGGCAAAGGAGATGGATAGAGTTAATCAAGGATTATGACCTTGACATTCACTATCACCCCGGCAAAGCCAATGTGGTAGCAGATGCTCTTAGCAGATTGCCGTGTAGGCTAAACACCATGATCAAGGAGAAGCAACCAAGTTTGTATGAGGAGTTAGAGAAATTCAGAACCGAATTGGTTAGCAAAGGATTCTTAGCTAGCATTGAACTTCAACCCACTTTGATTAGCCAAATCAAGGAAGCCCAGAAGGGGAATGAAAGTATCGACAGAATCAAACGTCGTATTGGTACAGGAAAGGTACCTGGATTCACCGAAGACGAAGAAGGAGTATTGTGGTACAAAGGACGTATCTGTGTGCCAGCAGATTCGGAACTGAAGCAAGTTATCATGAAGGAAGCTCATGATACTCTTTATTCTATCCACCCTGGAGGAACGAAGATGTATCAGGATTTGAAAGAGCAATTTTGGTGGCACGAGATGAAGAGAGAAATCGGAAGCTACATCGCCAAATGTGACATCTGTCAAGAGTCAAAGCAGAGCATCAGAGACCTGCAGGATTGTTGCAACCATTGCAGATTCTGGAATGGGAATGGGATTCTGTTGGAATGGACTTTATCACAGGTTTGCCTACTTCTAGTAGGGGAAATGACTCAATCTGGGTCATAGTTGATAGACTGTCCAAGGTAGCCCACTTCATACCTGTCAAGACTACCTACCAGACTGCAAAACTAGCAGAACTGTACATTGCTAGGATTGTTAGTCTGCATGGAACCCCCCAAGACCATCGTATCAGATCGAGGAACCCATTTTACCTTGAGATTTTGGCAGAAAGTTCAGGAAGGATTGGGAACCAAGTTGAACTTCAGTACCGCTTATCACCCGCAAACAGATGGACAGACTGAGAGAGTCAACTAGATCCTTGAGGATATGCTTAGAGCTTGTGTGTTGGAATATGGATCAAAATGGGAAGACTGCCTGCCTTTCGCAGAATTCTCATATAACAACAGTTATCAAGCTAGTTTGCAGATGGCACCATTTGAATTCCTATCTGGAAGAAAGTGTCGTACCCCTTTGAATTGGTCGCAAGTAGGAGAGAGTCAAATCTTTGGACCCGACATTCTCCAAGAAGCCGAAGACAAGGTTCACAGAGTCCGTGAACACCTCAAGACCGCCCAATCCAGACAGAAGAGTTATGCTGCCAAGAGAAGGAGAGACCTGACTTTCAATGTCGGAGATTTTGTATATCTCAAAGTTTCACCATTGAAGGGAACCCAACGCTTTAGTCTGAAAGGAAAGTTAGCCCCCAGATATATCAGGCCCTTCAAAATTCTGAACCGTCAAGGAGAAGTATCGTATCAACTGGAACTACCTGAAGAGATGTCAGCCATCCACAATGTGTTCCATATCTCGTTACTTCGCAAATGCCTAGAAGTGCCGGAGAAGACTGAAGCCCATCCATATTTTAGAAGAAGCCTACAGAACCACCAGGACCAGGAGCATCAAGTTTCTCAAGATTCAGTGGAGCAACCATACCAAGGAGGAAGCCACTTGGGAGCACGAAGATTACATTAAGATAGAGTTGCCAGATCTCTTTAGTTCCTAGTTTTCTTTGTAAATCACGGGACAAGATTTTGTTTAAGGGGGAAGGTTTGTAACATCCAAAAACTTTAATCCAAGCTTATCAAGATCCAAATCATCAAAATTAGGGTTAATAAAAACTTTTCCAAATTAAAAATGAAGGCGTTCATGTGTATGAGCATTTAATTTAGGAATTGATTTGAATTGCCATGGTTCTGTGATTCTTTAGTTGTAAAATGTTTGTATGGTAAATTAACCATCATCTAAACCTTTCCCAAGCAAATCCCAAAGAAAATCAAATAAAAAACAATTAAAAAGGCGGAATGGTCATTTTGGCCATTTTAATCCACTACACTACTTTGAGTGTTCCTAGCACTCACTTCTCAACAGAAATAATTCTAGGTCTTTACACCCCTTGCTAGTACACATAACGAGGTACCAAGGCCCACTTTTTGATCTCCTAAAAACATTCAAATACTTATTTTAAATGGCATGAGAAAATTGAATTCAATGCATATGCCTAGATCACCCCTATTTCAAAAACCATCAAATTGAGCTCCACTTTCAAAACCCTTTCAACCAGATACTACCTAGCACTAGTGTAGATCACTCAAAAATTTTGAAACCAAAATTCAAACTTTTGCTTCTTGCGGCCATTTCATCAAACAGGTGGCAGACACAAATCTTGCAATTTCCAAAACACTATAGTGAGCAATGGATTTGTTCACCATTTGGGCCTAACTTGGTCCCCTTGTCCCCCCAGCTAAAACCCCGGCCCTAGCTCTCTCTCCCTCTCCCCTAGCTGCTCCAGTACCAAGCCGCCCGACGCCATGCGCCAGGTCGACCATGGACGGCTCGCCTCAGCCCGTCCCGCACTCTCCTTCGCCCGCTGGCAGACAAGCGCCATCACGCCACACCGCCTCGACCATCCCCCGACCAAAATCAAGCGGAGAACCAGCCGCATTTGCTCGCGCCCATGCCTCTGTCCGCCATGCCGATTACCACGGAGCGCCGCGCCCGCTAGAGCAGCACCGGCCTTGCCTAGCCCTAGCCTTGCATGACAGCACCCGCAGCAGGCCCATCCACCACCTAGAAATCCTCGTTCGCCGCCTCGCGACAAGCAGCCGGGAGGAACCGCGTCGAACACCGTCGCCCGCGCTCAGTTCACCGCACGCCCCTGACCGATAGAGACCTTGCCTTGCTACGCATTTAAGCCCCAGAGGACCGCCGAATCCATCACCCCCGCCCATGCCGAGCGAGCCCCGCATCGTCGTTACCGATGACCTCACCGGCGCCCGCTCTGCCCTCTCGTCGACCCTATATAAAGCGACCACCCTAGCCTCATTTCTCCACACTCACTCACTCCCCACCTCTCACTGAACCTCACCCACCTCTAGCCAACGCCGACCGAGCTCTGCCTCGCCGGAATTGGAGCCGAAGCCGCCGCAGCAGGAGTAGAAGGGCGCCTACGATTTAGGGCACCCCAAGCTCCGCCGCAACTGTGCCTCGCCTCGCCGTCGTCTACCAGCCCGTTTTCCCGCCTCACCGACCTTGTTGGAGCCCTGGTACGCCCCCAGTCGACCCCCACCACCGCGTCTAGGTCAGACTCTCGCCGGAGTAATCCGTCGTCGACGATGACTCTCCACCGTTAGATCCCCTTTAGATCGTGTGGCCCAGGATGCTAGATACCGTTTTGGTGTTTTTGTGCCGCTGACTGGTGGAGCCCGCATGTCAGGCAGCCCGTTGCATGCACTGTGCGTAGCTGGGCCGGCCCAGTTAGTTCCTGCGCGAGGTAGAAATTCAAATTTAGTTTTTTCTATTTATAGTTAATCTAGTTTCTGTCCACTAGTTTCAAAATCAATTCTGGGAGTTTGACAAATCCAAATTACATGAAACCAATTTTGCCTGAAAGGTATTGAAATGATCTATCCAAGCCCGTTGGATTTCATTCAATTACAGTTATAGATCTCTCCTAGTGAAAATAATAAAACAGAAGCTTTTGCATATTGCAACATTTTTATAAAATCAACTAAGATAGGTTTTGAGTTGATTCCAACTCTCAAAATCACATTTCATTATATCTATCTAAATATGTAATAATATCAAGGTTTACATGCAGTGACTTTGGACTAGTACCAAAATAATGCTATATAGGCATTTCTAGTCACTTTAAATCATTAAATAATGAACTTAAACCGAAGTAATTATGATCCAACCTTTAAATCCCATTCCCACATGTTAGAATATGTGGTGATGACATGTGTCCACATAATCCCATATTTTAAGTGGTGAATATTAAATCTTAATTAATTTTTCAATGAGTAGAAATTACTTTTCTAAAATAAAAAGGAAGAAACTAGTGAATAAAACTTGTGATGCTTGTGATGATAATAGATCCTCAGTTGTGTGCCTTAGAGTACTAATTAGACTAGATAAGTATTGTTTGGTGATTGTGTACTCCGTATGTATTTATAGAAGATAGTACCGACCAAGCTTATGAGGAGGAGGAGTGCTACCAAGAAGAAGAAGAAAAGTTCAACCACTGCACCAACCAAGGCAAGCCACCATTAACAATGCAAGCTAGCTCTTGCAAGCTATTGTCAGCAAGCTAGAATTAAACTAGATGAATGAGCAAAGATGCTTTAGGCATGCTTTGGTTCAGAACTCAGCTTAGGTTTCAGAACTTAACTTTATAGTTAAAGTTAGACTTAGCACCTTAACTTAGCATTATACTACTTGTTAGTGGTAGTTTGCCAGTACTTAAAGTGTACTCATGGCTTTTGTCCCTGGCTATTCTCATGACCAGACTATGAAGGAGACTATCAAGATGATGGCCAGCGGGACGGCTATGATAACTAGGACTATCTGCCTTCGTCAGCATTGCATGTGCCCCTGAAGATGGACCCCACCGCTATGCTCATCTTTTATTTCCGCTGCTTGTTGTATTAAGATTGGATCATGAGATCCTTATTTGTGTAAGACCTTATGTATGGTTTGTAATGGATGATGTACTATGATATCCAATCCGTTATGTCTCGCAAAAATGGTAATCCTAGGATTGCGAGGTATGGCATAACGGGCATCTAGGATTAAAAATCTGGGTGTTGACAGAAAGAACGGGCGAAGTATGGGAAAACCATTGCCCCCGTCGCATCGTCTCGCACAACCTAGCATAGGCTGGAAGCAAGGTAGACTCCCCCTTCCGCTCCCTGCGATAGGAGCTGCCATTAGAGCGAGGGGACACGCCATCCTCGCATGCCACACGATTGCGCAAGCGCAGGGACGCCCTCGGACCGGTGGCTGCGTGGCTTATAGTAATAGAACTTAGCTGCTACCCGCTCATGGAACGTGTGCGAGAGGAGTGGCACGTGCACCTCGTCACACTCGTGGAAATTGCATGGACCGACCTTGCCTAGGCTTCTCCTGGAGCGCGAGTTGGAGAAGTACCTTAAGGCGCGCCACCTCCACCCACCCTACATGCACGGGCCGAGGGCTCAGGGAGTGGGCGAGCCCCCCATGAAGCATGGTCATCGCACAACACCAACAATGACGCGGAGGTTGTTCGTGTAACGGAAGTGAATGGAATATGCTCGAGAGGCAATAATAAATGGTTATTATTTTATTCCAGGTTTATAATAGATGTTTATTTCTCATGCTATAATTGTATTAAAAGGAAACGTTAATACATGTGTGTTTAATAAACAAATATAAGGTTCCTAGTGAGGCCTCGCATTACGCTAGCTTGTTTATTAATAGATGATCAAGGTTTCCTAATCATGACATTGGATGTTGTTAATAACAAGGTCATACCATTGATTGAATGTTGTGATGAACATACTCCCGAATTATATTAACACAATCATGCCATTATGTTTACAATAATATAACGTCATTCAAATAACTATAATCCATAGACCTCGAAATCACGTTAATCATTGACTCCGGAAGAGTACTTTGATTGCATCAAACGTCACAGCGTAGCAGGGTGATTATAAAGGTGTCGTTAGGTACTTGGAAAGTATTAGTTGAGGGTCCTGGATCAAGAGTGGGATGTGTCCACCCTGATGACAAAGATATATACTCAGGGCCCTCTTGGTGATATCACATTAACATAGCTTGCAAGAAAGTGATAACAATCACTAAGAATGTTATATCACAGGAACAAGAAAATAGTACTTGTCAATAATGGGATCAAACTAGGTATGGATGATACTGAATGATCGTATCCCGAACAAGTAAAATATCGCGAGACAAAAGGAATAGGTTACTGCGAATAAAGGTTCACGCGATCACTAGTTCATTGCTTGAGCCGGTGGGAGTCATTATAGATATCTAGGTCCTGCTAATGATTCTTGATTGGAGAATGTCTCGGTCATGTCCACTCAGTTCGCAAGCTCGTAGGGAGACACACTTATGGTTAGTAGACACATTTGAGCGGGTAAGGAACACCGGAGAAAATACTGGACACCGCAGGAATTGTTCTGATAAATCTGCCAAAATAGTTTTGGTGTATCAGAATATTATCCGAGATTGGATTATCAATATGTTCATTAAATGAAGTACTTATTAAATAAAGTGTTCATTGAATAAGTTGCATTTAAATCAAGTGAATTAAAAGGGACTTTTAATTGCATGACTCTTAATTTTAGTGGAAATTGAATAAGAGATGAATGTAGCCAAGTGGGTGTGAGTGGAGTGTCCACCCACATAATTGGGGAGAGGTAGGGGCACCACCATGGCTATGTGCCATGCCCATTGGGGCTTCCCGCTCACCTATAAAAGTCCCCTTCTCCTCCTCTCATCTCACACACTCATCCCCACCTCTCATATGCCCTTTGGTTGTGTAATACCTCGGACCCTACTCTCAAAGAAAAAAGCTAGGATGAACCCAAAAGTGGATATGGGATTATACCTCGGAGTCCCAAGGTCACCCACGTGTAGGCCCGTAGAAGCAGACCAGGGCACGGTACCAGCCAACCACCCTACCTACTTTTAAGAACATCGGGACAAGAGAGAGTGGCGTAGTCGACAGGTATGTGAACAGAACATACACAAGTGTGTATGCCAGCGACATACAATAGTGCATCAGAAAAGACCATCTAAAACAATAGAAACAGAAATATTCGATGTCATATGGCAAGATCCAAATATCCTAGATAGAGATAATAGTGTAGGATACATCCTCATACATCACACATCATAGTATCAAGTGGAAGCGGAAAACAATATTCTAGTACGGACAAGAAGCAAATTGGAATAAGATGCCCTGAAAATAAGCACATCCTGATACGTTGCAAACGTATCTATAATTTTTGATGTTCCATTCTTGTTTTATATCTACTTTCTTGTGTTTTGTCCATACTTTGGAGTATTTTTACACACTTTCTTGTACTAACCTATTAACAAGATGCCAAAGTGCTAGATGCATGTTTTCTGCTGTTTTTGGTTCCAGAAAAGTCAGAAAATGAATATTCTCAAAATTGGAAGCGGAAAACAATATTCGAGTACGGACAAGAAGCAAATTGGAATAAGATGCCCTGAAAATAAGCACATCCTGATACGTTGCAAACGTATCTATAATTTTTGATGTTCCATGCTTGTTTTATATCTATTTTCTTATGTTTTGTCCACACTTTGGAGTATTTTTATACACTTTCTTGGACTAACCTATTAACAAGATTCACATTGCCAGATGCCTGTTTTCTGCTGTTTTTGGTTCTAGAAAAGTCAGAAAATTAATATTCTCAAAATTAGACGGGACAAAAGCCAAAGTCAATATTTCACCGAGGGGAACACAGAGCTAGAAGACAAGACGGAGAGGGGCCAGGGGCCAGCCACACCACCTGGCCGCGTGGCTAGGCCTGGCCTGCACCTGGGGGTGGTGCAGTTGCCTCGGCACCCCCTCGGCCTCCCCTTTCGCCTATACGAAGCCTCCGATACAGAAACCCTATGTACCCGATAAAAATTCCATGAAAGTCTATAGCCGCCATCATCTCCATCCCTAGATCGGGAGGGATCTGAAGCTCTTCCCGGCACCCTGCCGGAGGGGAGAGATCACCCTGGAGGCCTTCTTCATCACCATGCCTGCCTCCGGTGTGATGCGTGAGTAGTTCATCCCTGTACTACGGGTCCATGTAGTAGCTAGATGGTTGGTTCTTCTCCTTTGTGCTACCATGTTTAGATATTGTGAGCTCTATTCATGATCAAGATCATCTAGTTGTAATCATACATGTCGTGTTTGCGGGGATCCGATGGATATTGAGATGCTATTTCAGATTGATTATTGATTCTATCATGTCTTTGTTATTTGTGATCTTGCATGCTTTCCGTTGTTAGTAGCTATCTTGGCTGAGTAGATGCTAGCAACTCCAAGAGTGAGTATTTATGCTCGATAGTGGGTTCATGCCTCTAGTAATCTGGGGAAGTGACAGAAATCTCTAAGGTACTAGATGTGTTGTTGCTACTAGGCAGAAAACAACAATCCTTTGTTCATAGAACAATCATATTGTTTACTTTACACACTTTGCTTAATGCAATTATCTATTGCTTGCAACTTAATACTGGAGGGGGTTCGGATGATAACCTGAAGGTGGATTATTAGTCATAGATGCAGTTGGATTATAGTCTATGTATAATGTTGTAATGCCCAATCAAATCTCATAGGAGTCAAGATGATTAGTATATGCATGTATGCTTTCTCGATGTTTTTCAATTGCCCTGCTATAATTTGTTCACCCAACATGTCATCTATCTTAAGGAGAATCACCACTAGTGAACTGTGGACCCCGATGCTTTCTTTTACCATCAATCTACAATCTATTTACTGTTTTCTATTTACTTTCTGCAAGATATTACTATCTCCCACACAATATGTTTAATCCTTTGTTTTCAGCAAAACCGGTGAGATTGACAACCTCACTGTAAGTTGGGGAAAAGGTTCTGTGGTTGTGTTGTGTAGGATTCCAAGTTAGAAACAACACCTTGGAGGTGTTTCCTTGCTTCTACTGGTTTGATAACCTTGGTTTCATAACTGGGGGAAAACTTGGTATTGTGCTCATCATACCTTCGGTTCCCCAACGAGCTCGATATATTTTGAGCCATCAATCCATTTTTATGGCGCCGTTGCCGGGGAGTCAAGGACATCTTCACAAGGGGAGTCCCTCATAACCAATCTCTTTACTTTGTTATTTTCGTTTTCCTTAGTTTATTTCTGCTTTGTTTGCTTGTTTCTTTATAAACACACACAAAAATTAGTTGTAATAGTTTGCTTTCTTTATCAAAAACATAATTTTTTTGTTTCCTCGTTCTTAGCTCACCATGTTGATCCTGAAGTTCACCCTAAAGGACCTTGCAATAGGTTGTGGCTCTATAATTGGAAAAGGTAATATTGAGAATTATTTCATCATGTTAGTAAGCATGGGGATATTGAGGATAGATCCCTTGCAGAACTTGCTCCAAATTATGAATTTGGTGCAGCTTCTTTAGTTCACATGTTGGAAGCTAGGTTTGTTAACCTTAACCCCATAATGCAAGTAATGTTTGAGGACCCTGAAAAGCGAGATTTTATTCTGGAAACCTTGCTTAAAGAATTCTATGATGTTGCTAAGAAAGCTAGAAAATTCATTGATCATATGCTAGGCTCATGTGTAGATGTTATTGGTACATGAGAAAAGATGTAAAAAACTGAACCTAATGGGGAGGGAATTAAGATAACAATACCTTTTAAACTTGTAGGAATGCATGAAGCCTTAGAAAAGAATTTTGATTGGATTGCTCCTGAAAACCCGTTTGATGAAATTAGTGAACCCAAGAGCATTGAGAGAGGATCCTCTAGAACATATTTGGATGAGATACCTTTCCTTGTTGAAGATATTTCTGTTATCAATCTTAATTCTTCTTCATTTGAGAATACTTGATTCTTTTCTTGCTTCTTATGCCTAACTTAAAGGCGTTAAAGAAAAGTACTTATTGGGAGATAACCCAAAAGTTTTAGTTGAGTCTTGGAAGTTATTGCTTCAGTAATAACCTCTTATTATCATTTTTTGTGTGGTTTTTGTTCCAATAGTAACCTCTAATGAGAGAGAAGTAATGCTTGGGAAAGTTGCTGTCCCGAAACAGATTTTTGTGCTTCGCTGTAAAAATTCGTGAAAAATCTCTGTACGTCAGTTTGAGCTGTAGTGTTTTGTGCTTCTGCCCCAGGTTGTTATCCAACTTTCGTTAGTTCAACACTTTTCTATTGGAGCAACAGAGGGTCTTAGAAAAAATCGGTTTCTACCTGCTGGTCTGTTTTGACAGATTTCTGCCATTATTTGCATTTGCTTCTTATTGATTCCTTTTTGGGTTCTTTTTGGGGCAATTGAGCTTTTTGAGGGAATTTCTACAGTAGCTTCTGTCTTTAGTGAAAGTTATGCTATTTTACATCTAAAACCCCAAAGGTCTATTATCTTTTGAACATACTAATGTTGCTAATGAAGATTGTGTGAAGTTTTGTATGAAGGAAAACATTTAGGTGTAGGGAAGAGTAATGGAATGAGATGAAGAATAGACAAAAGCTCAAGCTTGGGGATGCCACCCCGTGTCACCCCAAGAAATATCCAAGAAGTACAAGCGTTAAGGCTTGGGGATGCCCAAGGCATCCCCTTCTTCATCACTAAAAATTTCAGGTTTCTTCCAAACAATTCATTTTTATTGTTTCATGCACAGTTGTGTTGTTCTTGGAGCGTCTTTGTTTTTTTTTAGTTTTAGTTTGCTTAGTTTGCTTGAATAAATTGGTTGGACCCCCTCATTCATACATTAGTTTTCAAATAAGTTGGTTTGGATTGGAAAAGAGTAGGAAAAGGTCATGCTTAAGTGGTAAAAAGGAGCTTGTTTTTGATTGTGGACTATGCTTTGTCATGTCATGCTTGATATTGTTTTGGCTTTATGCTTAGTGATTTTTGTTGTAGCATGACATGTTATAAACAATTGAGATTGCTCAATGTGCCTTGAAAGAATCATGCGTTGTTTTAGCATATTAAAGCATAGTATTGTGGTATTCTCCTTTGATGCTTTATTTGGGTTGACTTGGCACATGCTCACACCATGTAAAGACTATCCCAAGTCACCATAGCCTCTATGATCCTTTAGTTTTCAACTTGTAATATAACTTTATGCTTTAATTAATGCGGTTTTGTTGCTTTGCATGATTATGGCCATTGTTGCTCTCTTAGTTGGTCACGCCCAGTCTTTTGCTAGCGTCCATAACCAAGTATGAGCTCCACTCATGCATCCAACTCCAAATAAAACCAAGGTATATCAAAGAGTCCACCATACCTACCTATTAGAATTTGCTATTTCAAGTATATTCATGTTTTTATCTACCTTCCGAATTAAACTTGTTATGTGAAAATTAGTGATTAAAGCTCTCACGAACTTGATGGCACACTTTACTTTTCTCGCCCCTAATAAACTTGAACCATTGTGTTATCTATGTAGTATATGCTTGCACTTATACGTTGGGGATTAGCAGAACCATGCTATCATGGGGAACGCTTTCAACATTGCACTTGTAAATTGTACCCAGTTGATATCACGCTCTTTTGTTTCTGGATGTCGTCGGTGTGAAATGAAAGGGGAGCTTGTAAGTCCATGGAGTTATGTATGTGTGGTAGAGAAACGCCTGGGCGACTGATCTAATCCATGCCTAATCATGGTGGAAACCTGCAGCGTAACCATAATGAGCAATCTATGAAGCATTCTTCTTATAAAAAAAGAGATAGAGATTGAGAAAAAAAGAAGAAAAAAGATGAGAAAAGAGGAAAGAGAGAAAAAAAGCACCATCTTCCCATTGTAAATAAGAAGATGTTGAGATGCTTATTGTCTGTTTGCCTTGTCATTTTTATCTAGGGATTCTTCCGTATCATCGGGCAAGGGGTACCCCGTTGGCGGTTCTCTATGATACACATGTACTTACTATGACAAGAACTTACCGGTAACTAAACTTGAGTAGCATGAGGAGCGGCCCTCGTATTCAAGGGACATGAGATTTCCAACTTATACTTTGTCAAGCATATACTCCATAGTTTGTTCACTTTAACCTTAATAACTTCAATATGCTTATGATAGGGGCAATGAGAGCTGAAAGCTAATAAGTACCATAATTTTTGGAAGCTCTTTATGAAACTTGAATCCCTGCTTCCTTCTATGAAGGCCTTTCTTCCACTTTTATATTGACTCTCCACCTTCTATCTTTATGCACCTATTGAGAGAGCATAGTGGCCATTGTTAGTTCTAGGTGCATTGTCCCAAGACTTATTGATTGATGCATAACTTTGATATTGCTTGTTCTTAAACTAATTGTATCTAGTCACCCTTATAAACTTTGAAGGTGTCCTATGCATTTATGTTTGCTACCCTATGAGGGACAAGCTGAATGCCACTATGCTATGTTTTCTTTATGTGAAACAAACAAACGTCTTGCAAAGCATTTTTATTCATGAATCTTTTGTTTGTGCCTTTTCATGTTGCAACATAGTTGCTATGTCTCATTGCTACAACGTTATCCTTCATGCTATGTTGAAGTACTATGACCCCAGCTATCCATGTTTTACAAACACTTTGATCAAGTTTATGATGGTGCATGTCACCTCAAAAATTATTCTTTCTTTTATCATTTACCTACTCGAGGACGAGCAGGAGTTAAGCTTGGGGATGTTTATACGTTGAAAACGTATCTATAATTTTCTATGTTCCATGCTTGTTTAATATCTACTTTGCTTTGCTTTGTCAACACTTTGAGGTATTTTTATATGTTTTTTGGGGATAACAAGATGCCACAGTGCCAGTTGCCTATTTCGTTATGTTTTTGGTTCCAGAAAAGGCAGAAAATCAATATTCTCGGAATTGGACGGGACAAAAGCCATTATGCCTATTTTTCCCGGAGCAACACAGAAACACGAAGCAGAGACGGAGTAGGGCACCAGGGTGGGCACACCATATGGTGGCGTGGGCTAGCCCTGGCCGCGCCACCAGGTGGTGTGGGCCCCCTGGCCGCCCATCGACTTTGCCTCTTCGCCTATAAGATGCCTCCCGATGCAAAAACCCTAAATAGAATAGCCTCCAGCCACGAAAAGTTCCCCAGCGTTGCCGCCAGCGAAGAGGAGATATGGGGGACAGAAAGTCTCTGTTCCGGCACCCTGCCGGGACGGGGAAGTACCCCTGGAGCCATCTCCATCAATCTCCACCGCCATCTCCATCGACGTTGCTTATTCCCATGATGAGGAGGGAGTAGTTCTCTCTTGAGGCTAAGGGTTCTACGGGTAGCTATGTGTTCATATCTCTCTCTATGCATGATCATATTGTGATCATGAGCTTTGTAATCAAGTATATCTACCTTGCTACTCAAGTGCTTTAATATATCTCTACTCTCCCCATGTGTGTGAAAGTGACAGCATGCGCACCATGGTGGCACTTAGGCTAGAGATTACAATTACTTGTTATGAGTTATATTTGGAGGTGGATGTCTTTATGAAATTGTGGTGATTGTTGGAACCATATAGTTCTCAAGGTAAAAGTGTGGGGTTATCTACATGGGGAAAGAGAACTTTGAGGTGTGCTGTTATAGCCCTACCGTGGATTAGAGTGTCCAACCGGAGAGTAGTTTAGAGTAGTATCATAAAGAGAAGATATTTATATGAGAGTGTTCACTAGTGAATGTATGATCCCTAGGCCTTGTTTCTAAGCATTGAAATACTGTTTGCAACTAGATCTATTACATGTTTGCTTGCTTCCATCTTTTTTCCTTTAGTCTTTTCCTCCCGTCAAGCAATTTTCTGTCACCATTATCTTATATCCATACCACTTGTATTTCACTATCTCTTCGCCGAACTAGTGCACCTATACACTTGACAAGTCTATTGGGTGTGTTGGGGACACAAGAGACTTCTTGTATCTTGATTGCAGGGTTGCTTGAGAGGGGATACCTTTGACCACTTCCTCCTGAGTTCGATAAACCTTGGGTGATCCACTTAAGGGAAAACTTGTTGCTGTTCTACAAACCTCTACACTTGGAGGCCCAACAACTGTCTACAAGAATAGAAGTGTGTAGACATCAACAGCATCAACTAAATGCCTACATGGCATATGCGAGTTATCTAGATATTACATCAGCTGCAAACTTCTTAAAATTATTACACATTATCATCTCAAGGGAAAGAAAATTCGGCATTTCAGTTCACAATCGAGTTGATAGCAGAGTCCTGAATTTTCTTTCTCAATCGATCACCTCCATCTTCCTTTGAGTCTGACAGCTACATTAGAGGAGACATGATATTGCAGCCCCCTCTTCGGTGGCAATAGTAATAATTGCAGTCTGAAACTAAGTAATAACAAGTTAATAGAACAAACAAGACAAACTACTCATTTGACTGATATGATAGGAGCTATGAACTGGAGTTCACAACTGGTCAATGGTTCAATTAACCAGCACGTCAAACAAATAGGACAAGCAAGCACCTCATTAAACAAGTGTGCCTACCGTGAAACGAGCAATAAAACATGTGTGTGTGTCTTAGAATTTCAGCAAATAAAAACTAGCCAGGTCATTTCAACAAATATATATGGAAGCAGTTGTATACCCTAAAATACAAGAGACGTTGGGTGACTCGGATTTGCACTAAGCCACAAAATGGCATGCAGTTACTGTCGTAGAGAAGAATGAACCAGATAGAAATTGTAACTGCATCATATGAGAACTTGTAGAGGAGGAATGCAAACCATGAATGAACTATATATAGTAGAGGATAGTTATGTCGTTATTAGGAAAAACCAGAACTAGATGCGAGATATAATGGCGTCCCTCGTGATCCTGTAGAACAGGACAAATAAGCATTGGATAAGTGTGCCTAGAATGAAATGAGCAATCAATCAAAGTGTTTCTTAGAATTTCAATAAATATAAAATAGCCAGGTCATTTTAGAAAATATATATGGAACCAGTGGTATCTCCTGGAATGCAAGAGTCGTTGGGTTACTCAGAATTTGCGGTGAGCTACACAATGGCATATAGTTACTGTCATAGCTAAGAATCAACCAGATAGAAATTATAATGGCATCAAAAGAGAACTTCTAGACCAGGAATGCAAACCACGAGTGAACTACATAGTAGAGGACAGTTATGATGTTGCTCAGGATGAACCAGCACCAGATAAGGAAGTAATGGCATCCCTTGTGAACCTATAGAATAGTCTATGCAAACCAACATGTTCATTCTTCCATTTTGAGCTCTATGCAAGAAAAAAAATAGTTAGTGATGTAGCTTTTGAAGAACCAGATGGCAACAACAAAATTATAATCGAATTTGTAAAAGAGTTTAAACGGCTACTACAGGATAGCAGAACGATGCCAAGGATGAAATGATAGCAGGAACTGATCTCAGGACGAACCAGATAGATTCAGTAACTGTAGAGAAGAGAATCCACGCTAATATTTTACACTGACTTCAGATTTTGCAAGAATTACACAGTGGCAGGAAATTACTGTTGTATCGAGTATCTAAGAAGATGTGCATGACAAAATAACAGACATGTGCATGACTTGAAATTTGTAGAGCAGCAAATGCAAACCAACATGTCTAATGACCTTGTATGTACTAGCAAGAAGAACAGGCATACCCAGTGACTTATATGTACGAGCACGATTACGAAAATGCAGTTCACTACGAGAGGCTTGAACCTGCTATACTGCTAACAAAACAAAACGGGTTGGAGATTTGGTTAACCTTGGTTAGAGATGCGTCTAAGCATCATCGGTACCGAGCTAGTGACGTCCAGGTCATCGAGGGTGTTGTGGTTGCGGTGGCTGTTGGCGTCGGGGAAGAAGATCTTAGGCGGTAGATGCTGGCTTGAGCATGGTGGACGAGAGCGTCGCTGAGGTAGATCTAGTGCAGTGAACAGCGACGGCCGAGCAGCTAATCTAGATCGATGGACATCGAAGTCCTTGAACTAGATCACGTCTAATGTACACCGGTGAAGCGGATCCGATACGGTTGGGTAGCTTTCGACGGCCGGGAAGCAGAGCTTGGGTGATCGATGACTCCATCGGCATGGTGAAAGACACCGTAGCTCCGGTGCGGTGGCGGAGAGACCCGGTGAACCGGATACAATGGGTGAGCATCGGTGAAGCAGTTCCGTGGTGGTGCACGAGACCGCAGCTCAAGCGGCTCTGGCTACTGTGGAAGTGTCGATGTCCGGTGTGCGTGGTGGTCATGGAGGTTAGGGCATGGGAGAGGGGGCTGGGATTTTTGGAAGGATCAGCTAGAAAATATGGACGAATCGGGACTAAGGAGGTGAACAGAAACATAATTATGATCGTGCCCCCAAGCTATGAACTTGCCCATAGGGCGTCAGAACAATGGGTAGAATGGGAATTTTGAAGTCAACAGTTTTTAAAAAAGAGGGGCGTGAAATGCTTCAAGGTCGTTGTGTGATTTTGCCGCTTGATTGAGATTTTGAATTTGGCGACCGTGCATCTAATAATAATATAAAAATGGTACTGCCCCGGTGGGATATTTTGCCTCAAAGTTTTTGAAACGGAGGGGCGGGAAATGCTTCAAAGTCAGTGTATGGTTTATCCGCTCGGTTGAGATTTTGAATTTGACTAGCGGTTATCTGATAATAATACAAAAATGGTACTCCCCGATGGGAGATTTTTCCTCAAAGTTTTTGAAACGGAGGGGTGGGAAATGCTTCAAAGTCGGTGTGCGGTTTTACCGCTCGATTGAGATTTTGAATTTGGCTAGCGTCCATCTAATAATAATAATAATATAAAAATGGTAATCCCCTGGTGGGAGATTTTGGCTCAAAGATTTTGAAACGGTTAGGCGGGAAATGCTTTGAAGTCGGGGTGTGTTATTTTTCCACTCGATTGATATTTTGATTTGGCTAGCATCCATGTACTACTAGTATTAGTAGTAAAAAAGGTGGTAGAAGATAGGCTATCTGGTCAGGAATTCATGGCCGAGAGTCACATCAAGTGTAACCACACTTGAGGTACTCCATGTGTTCGGTATTACTACTAGGCTGGAGTAGTACTAGTTCGGACAATTAACTTCACCTATTTGCTTTATCACTAGTTACAGCATGCAGTAGTAACCCTAAAATCCAGCCAATGCACGTGGCCACTGTATCTAATTGAAAACATGCAAGCCAATGGATGCACTCCCGTTTAACTACATGAGCGGCCAGGAGCATTACAGGATGTGGTGGTTCATATTTTTCAGTCAACTAGAGGAGTAATTGAGCAAAACTAGGAGCATTAATTGGTCCTTCGGCCTAGCACTTGATGCTGTACAAATAATTAACGACCATGCTATTGAGCGAACAAGAGACTTTTATCTCCATGGATCATACATCCCATCCGGCCACACGATGAGCATCCAACAACACAACCAAAAAGCGAAACTGAAAAATGGAAAATGCCATGCAAAAAATAGAAAATGTCCTATGTTTGCGTGTGCCCTGAGGGATCAGGGAGCGCATATTTTCTCCTTAGATTTTCGGATAATTAAATGCAATGAGGTTACGATACTACAACTACTAGTATCATCCTACACCTACACATTCGCGTGCTCCCAGGAGTCATACGTTGGTGTGCACGGACACTGTCCCGTAACTAGTGCGTGTGCACATGTGCGTGACCGTGCTAGTTTGATGAAACACCTTGCAGTTGTTATCTGCATGTCTTCGACTCATTTCCACATGATTCGCTTGCCTTTCCCAATCCTTGGTTTAAATGTGTGTCTCTATAACCGCTTCCTGTGCCAGTCGACGGGACCGAGACCACACGAACACCATCATCCATGGCCGGCAAGAAGTAGGAGGACTCACCATGGGATGGTCTCCCTAAGGGACTCATCCAAAAGATAGGTGACATCTTTCTTTCGACGGACAACTTTGACTACTATGCCGCCTTCCCGGCAGTCTGCAGTGTCTGGCACAGCTTCATAGAGGAGCGCTTTATGTCAACCAACTGGATTGTTCTAGAGCACTAGTTGTCGGAAGAGTATCCGGTAGACGGCGTCTCCATCACGTTGCTGAACATGAGAACTTGTTGCCACCTTAAGAAGAAGATTAGCCGGGTTATTCACATGTGGTTTCTTGATATTCATCTGTATATATGCGATCCTTTTTTTGCATTCACATCCTATACTATCTGTTTTTCAAGTTCTATTTCTTCGTCCACTTATTTCCTAGGGTTTTTCTCCATGGTTTACCTGGATTGAAATTAGTCTGTTTACCTTGACTGAATCTCTGTTTCTCCTCTCTCTCTCTCTGAAGGTACTTTTATGTCGGTAGCACAACCGGCGGCCTCCTTGTACTTGGACAAAGGGTGCAGACGTACAAGACCCGGTTCTACAACCTCTTATCAGGCGTTATCAAGCACCTGAGGGCAGAGATACCGAGCGAGCAGGTGGCTTCTATCGCTGTGATTAAACCATCAGAACACCACCATTCGGTGGGCGGATGAGGGCATGGAGGAAGGGAGTCGCCCGGTCCTTGGCGAAGGGTGGTACTCGCCGTATGACTTCACGGAACTCCGGATCATGACTTCTTGCGCCGGTGATGTTTTCGTCGTAGACAGATATGGGTCTGTCCTCTCAACTACGTGTGATGCTTCTCATGGAGATGTCTAGCTATAGTGCTCCACACAAAACCTGGATATGCATTCCACCGTTGCAGGCCCTATTCTGGGCTGCCAGTTTCTAGAGAATCGTTTTTTACCTCCTCGGGTCTGATGGGGAGTTGTTGTTTGTTGTGACTGGACCGGTCTACGGCGGCAGGCTGGTTATTTACCAGATTGATACCCACAATCTTGTCCTTCAGTCGGTCGGAGGCATCAGAAGTTGTCCTCTCTTTGTGGCTGACAATCGATGTGTCTGTGTTGATAGTGCTAGGGTACCCACGGTATAGGCCGACAGCATATACTATGCAGACCTATCCTAGATTAGATCTTACAACTTTGAGGCTCTTTCATGGGAAGAGGATCCAAGGGTTGTATATGGGTATGGAGTAGGAGGATTATGGATCAATGACCTCCCTTTCAAACTCGATCGATTGCTGGCGGAGTATTGCAGAATCGTCGAGCATTTTGAGCTGCAGATGGTGCCTCCTTATGGCAAGGATGGTACCACCCACTATGATTACTACGAGGGCTATCTGTCAGATTGATGGATTGTGTGGGTCTGCTCCTGATGTATTCTCTTCAGGTTAGCTCTTTATGTTTTCACTTTCTTTAGTGAACGTCTATGAATTTTGCAAGGTATATGGTGTCCATGTAATACAATGGATGTCCTCCCTATTCCAGAAGATCGTGTGTTGTACCTGTTACAATTTCACTGTTTTTTTCATGTACGTATAGTAATTCTGATAGATGCTCGGTTTGTAACAATCCTCAAACAACTTACAACTGCGAATTACAGTAGATTATTACAATCCTCAGTAAACTTGATAGTAATAAAATGAAGCATAAAAGCTGCATCAGAGTCTAGACAACTAAAAAAACACCATAACTGGTGTTACAGAAAAGGTCTCTATGGACCTTTCATGTCGAGACATGTAACAACTAGCTTCCCATGAGAGCTGTAGATGAGATTATTAAGTATGTTGTGCATCAAAGCATGCTAGTTTTTCAATTCATATAAGTCTTTCCATGCTATGGTGATTACTGAATCTGTTTTGTTGTCTTCTTGATGAACAATATCATGGGCATCTTGGAGGGTATCCTCAAATAATCTTTTGGCTAGAATAAGAGTATCAGTGAAAGCGGTGTGCCATGAGCAATAGGTATTGTCATTGCTGTGTGTGAAACAAAATCTAATCTTGGAGAAGCGGATCTTTGTTCAGCATTCAGATGGTCATCTGCAGCCTAAAACAAACACAAAACAAGTTATAACAGCATTACCATGCAATCACACTAGCATGAATTTTAAATGTGTCGATACGGTAGTATACAAGGAAGGAAGCAATTAATAGTGGTAGCTCATACTTCCATTTCTTCTTGAATAACTGGACTAGCTAGCACCACGGAGCAATGCGAGCATGTGCTGCTCTACGAAATTACTGCTCTACTTGAAGATGGCTGAGACCAAGACAAAACAAGTTACTTAAACAACAGACTTGGGAAACAAACTACAAGTTCATTTCGAATAACAATGCGAGCAATCAACCAAAGTACCTGATGCAGACTGCTCAAACTAGAATGTGCAGAACATGAATAAAACGAATATGAAACCTAAGGCATTATGTTTCTCATATATAAACTAGTCAGGCACTACACAACAAAATCTACCACTGATTTAAGACAAAAAAAGAGTAACTCAGCAAACAGAAACACATCGATTGTGAGCCTCGAATATACTATCCAGATAATTTTAGACAAATAACGAATCAAGCAATCATACATTGAGTTATTCATGAACAGCCAGATAATTTCAACGGTTTGGTGGCCTAAGAACAACAAACTGAACCATCAAGTGCCTCGTATTAAAATAGCCAGTTCATGTAACTATGATACATAGTGGATACAAGAGTGAGATGAAGTGCATAGAGTTCCTTATGATACATATGTGGATCTTATCGCTAGTGTGGCCTTATTCTTATTATCAGACAACTCAGATGCAACACATACAGCCTCTCCATATCTAGGAAATTGAACTAAGCACATGGAATAAAGCAGACCATAGTGGGGCTAAAATGTTTGATGCCAATTTTTGCCAAAAAAATATGAAAACAAGAAAGACAAATGGTAAATTTAAGCAAAAAATGTGACAAGGACCAAACTTTGGGTGGGGGCCTTACGGTAGGTGTTACATGAGATCTACGGTGGTTTGTGTGGATGGGCAGAGTATGTACTCCATTGTTGCCCCTCTGCGTAAAGGTAAGGCCAACTGTAAATACAAACAGGTTCCAACATGATATATGTTGGCATGAAGTGAAACAAAAGTGATGGGGTCTTACGAGATTATACGAGCCATTCACTCTATGATATTGTGTGCAAATTGAGGCTTCTCTTGCATAATAATAGCAAACAGTTTGAGCCGCAGGTTAAGAGGGATCAAATCGACAGTACATAATGGTTAAATAGTATGACGTGTGTAAAAGTGTAGTATAGGATAGTAGGACAATAGCATGATGGAAATACTATAGTTCATAAATCGGCGAATGAGAGAGATACTATATAATCATATCTCATGTGGACAGGTACAACAGAGAATGTAAACAAATATGTTAAGTGACTAATACTTCACAAAGATATAGTACATAAAAATAGTTCAATGCGTGGAGTTTAAGCCTAACCACAACGGGTTAATTTAGTACATAACATGTATATCAAGTAAAGAACCTGTTAGTTAGGAAATTTAGCACGAATACAGTACATTGCAACCAAAAAAATCGCACAGGAAGATCTGGTTTTACCTTAGTCGGGGTGGCATCTAGGCCTCCTTCGCATCCTCACCGGTCACGTCGAGGTTACTAAAGGTGCTACGGTTGTAGTGGGTGTCGACGACAGGGAAGCATATCTTGGGCGGGCGAGGATACAGCGTCCGTGGGGCAGACCCTAGGCGGTCGATGATGTGCTCAACACGCCGGATAAGAGGGTTCGTTGAGCAGATCAAGTGTGGCAGGTAGGCCGACCAAAGTGTAGCGGGGATGTTCCGGCCGGTGACGTAATCCTAGAGGAGAGAGAGGGTAGGGTTTAGGTACTGCTAGCACTCTACTAGGAAAAACACGAGTGAAGCCCCCTACCCACAGAATTCAATAGGGGTCGAATGGGAATTTCGAAGTATATGAAATTTTGGGGCACAAACTATGTCCGGATACGTGCAATATTTTACCGCTTTATTTTGGTTTTGAATTTGGTCATATTGAATGTAATAATATAAAATTGGTAGGCCATACTCCCTCTCTATTTGGGAATCCAAGACCGTCATCCCTCAATCCAACACCTCAACTGATCATCCATGGGCGTACTTCCAATGCTCAGGATCTGGAAGAAGAATGGATATCATACTTAGGAGTTTCAAAAACTTATGAGATAAATTACATCATGTTGGGAGGATGATGTTATACAATCATGCAAATTTTCAAGTTCCAACTCATATTCATTTCATGGTCATGTTGGGAGCCATCTTATCAACAAGTTTTTTTACATACAAAGGTGATGCCCTAAGGTCATCCGCAATGTGTAAAAAGGCACACCTTAAGGCCTATGTGGCATCCTCTAATTAAGGTTCACCTTATATAGTGTGGAGAAAATAAAGTTATCTTTAAGCCTAAGGTGCACCTCAAAAGCTTATGGGTTACCCTTAGAAAACAGAAAAATCATTTCCCCTCTCTCCTTATTTCTCATGTGATCGTTTTCAAAAGGGGTTCAAAATTTTCAAGATTCTAAATATTAGCTAGAAGTCGAACCAGTCATCAAAACTCTTTGTGGTTTCTAATATATTAAGTGACCGCACCATGGGTACCTCCAAAATTTTTTTTATAAAAACTTTCAAAGCAACCTACAATTTATTACTTGTAGTTCGAATTTGACCTTATTTCGATACATCAACATAAAGTCATTCAAATGAGTGGAGTTATATAGCTAGGAAGCTTGAAAACTCCTAAAACATGGGAATCGCAAGTACGACATGTTGTTGATCCCCTATATATGTCCGTAAGTCATTAAAGTGGGTGATATTAGCTAGGAAATTTAAGAACTCATAAAACATGGGAAATCGTAAGTACGCCATATTGATCCACATTATATGTATGAAAACTTGTCTTGTGGCATTCAGATCCATATTCTTCGGACTTTCTTTACCTGAAAGAACAATCTCATCATCACTAGGAAAATTGAGAATGTTCTTTCCAAATAGTTGGAAACTCACATTGACAACATTGTTTACTACAAGAATATGCACCCATCTACCTCCAAAAAGACATTTAATTCAAGATAAATTAGTCGTGCTTACTTGCTTATAACTCAAGTTTGACCTAATTTCGTTAAATTGTCAAGATGCAAAATCCTAGAAAGAAGTTGAAACTATCGTCAAAACTCTTGGTGGTTTCTGATATATTAATTGTGACCCCCTAATGGGTACCCCCAAAATCTTTTTTGTATAACTTTCAAATAAACCTACAATTTCTTACCACTATATAGTGTATGAATAAATTTGAATATTGACCGTTGGATCAAGACTCGTGAATCCCAACATTTCCAGCCGTTGGATCTTCTTTTTCATTCTTGCATCTAGAAGATTCTATTGATAGTCTTCATCACAATGAATGCTATGCACAAAAATCAACACACACTTCTCCATCATTATACAATCTTCTCCCTCATTTCTCTAGACCATGTTACCAAAAATTTCAAGTTTTAGATAGCTATTAATCATTGACTTCAACATGATATACAAAGTACAAAAACCAAATATACAACCATACTTTATAGATGTTGATCAAATTTATATTTTTTCTACCTTACCTATTATAATTTTATATAGTGATGATATGTTAGACGTCTATAATCTGAGTCTAGCGTGCAGTGCACGTGCAATTTACTAGTACTTGTAGTTTCAAATTTGACCTAATTTCGACAAATTGACATAAAGACATTCTAATTTGCAGAGTTAGCTAGGAAGTTTGAAAACTCATAAAACATGGGAATATTTGGTACCACATGTTAGTCCAATATATATGTTTGTAAACTTGGCTTGTGGCATTCAGATCCAATATTCTTCGGACTTTTCTTTAGGAAAAAGAACAACCTCGCTCGTCTTCACTCTGAAAATGTAAAATTGAATGTTCTTTCTTGATAGTTGGAAACTCACACCGATGACACTATTTACTACAAGAAGATGCATTGTTCTACCTCTGAAAACACATTTAAGTCAAGACCAATCTATGGCGTTTACTTGTAGCTAGCTCAAGTTTGACCTAATTTCGTTAAATTGTCAAGATGCAAAGTCTTAGCAAGAAGTTGAACCTAACGTCGAAACTCTCGCTGGTTTCTGATATACTAATTTTGACCCCTCGATGGGTAGTCTCAAATTTGACCTAATTTTGAGATATCGACATAAAGTTATTCAAATGGGCGGGGTTAGCTAGGAAGCTTGAAAACTCATAAAACATGGGAATCGCTTATGACTGCAAGTGCACAGATTGTTTGTAGCTAGTTTCGAAATAAAGATATCGATCCCATAGGGAGCTGGAGTCTGAAGTCTAAAAATTCTTAAAATAAGTATTGCGATAGAAATGCTAGATAAAATTATAAGTGGCAAGGTAAAATGTGAGTATTGTGTAAAGAGGTGTTTTGGGTTTTGGGTATAGGAGCAATAATAAAGTAAAGCAAAATAACTTAATACAGAAACTAAGTATCACGTATGTAAGAAAGATTGGAACTGCAGTATGGAAAAGACGTTCTTAGGGAGTAGCCTGATACACCACTACTATTGTAAAGATTTGAGATAAAGATTATCATCATGAACATTCTCAACTATGTATGTGTGGGAGGAACTCCGTATGTGGACGAATAGGCAACAACCGTTGCTCACATCATCCTCATAACCACAGCAGTCAGCAATCAACATCAATTGAATTACTGTGCTATTAAGGGACGCAATCCCATAGGACGTATCCCATGGCATGGATAGTGTTCCGCGTGTTTCCTCGATTTCACAAGTTGATAAATAAGGTGTGCCAACAGCTTTATAGTCACTATAAGTGCTAGCACGCCTCCATCTACCAACAAGTAGTTCTGTCCATCAAGTCCCCACAAGAGGCAAATATTGAGAGGTCGAATTCTCTCAACATCAAGATGTAGAGAATCTAACACATAGTCACAGCAATGAATATCATAATAGACTTTATCTTATTGCAATTTCATACTAGGGTTTCTCCATCTCCCCAAGAACTAATGATCTACTCAGGCATGGAGGCAATCAACATCATGGCAATGATAATAGACACAATCATAGATGAATAGTACTTGTATAAATCCACAACGAGTATAGGAATTACAACATGATCTCGACAAGATGTAGATGGGACGGATGGAGATTGTCAACACCCGGATTTTTAATCCTAGATGCCTGTTATGCCATACATCGCAATCCTAGGATTACCATTTTTGCGAGACATAATAGATTTGATATCACAGTACATCATCCATTACGAACCATAATAAGGTCTTACACAAATAAAGGATCTCATGATCTAGTCTTGGTACAAACAAGTAGCAGAATAATAACCGTAGCGGTGGGCTCCATCTTTAGTGTCACGGGCAATGCTAATGATGGGAGATGATCCTAGTTATTGTAGTAGTCATGCTCTCCTTCTTGCGGAAAGTCCTTCTCATAGTCTGGCCATAGGAATAGCTAGGGACAAAGCCATGAGTACTCTTTAAGTACTCGCTAACTATCACTAACAAGAAAGGTAGTTCTAGTAGGAATGCTAAGCTCTAAGTTTATTTGTAAGGTTAAGTTTGAAACCTAAGTTGAGTTTAGAAACAAAGAAAGATAAAATAAAGTTCTAAATCACCTAAGTGGGAACTTAGTTGTCATAGTCACAACTATGTTGTGGTCAAGTCATGTCACAATTCATTTCACAAGTCATTTTGAAAACATCTGACAACGGAACAGTATGGCCACTCCAACTGTCCATAACCGCGGACGCGGCTATTCAAATAGTTTGACACTCTACGGAGGTGGTACACTTTCACCACAACATTCGATAATCTGTCAGGGATAACCCTGAATCATCATACTTAGTATGCGGATAATCAATCATAACCTTTCCTTTACACACTCTAGTATAAGCACCTCTCCTATGAGCTTGGCCTCCCAGCCATGGCCATTTGCCATCCTGGGCACTGCATAGGTGGACAACTTTGAGAGGTAGCCTCAGCTCAAACCTCTCCCGCGAGGGAACCAATACTAATGCATATAAACTTCTGGCTAAGCCTTACCCAATTCAGGTATTATGGTTGTACGGTAAAATTAGAATGGTATCGCATCCAAACCCAACCATCAGTTTTTATAAAGGGCTAAGGCTCATGCCTCAACATTTTCATCATCATAAACCATTCGTGTTTCTCAACACATGTCAAAACATCTCAATAGAATGACTCATCATTCCAAGGTTTTCATAAGCATTTTCACCAAGTATTCCCATCTAGAGTGATCAAGTTTTTGGCTTAGCTCTAATCACTAAGTTAAGAGTGTTCACTAAGGTGGGATGCTAATCTCAATATCATTCCATAGAATGAAATCTAGTATAGGCCAAGTTTTATACTCTTTATGCTATCTAAACTACTTTCTAAAATCTCACAAAGCATTACAATAAGTGAAGAAACTTTGGAAAGTAAGAGGTAAACTTGTAAGTAAAACTTGGGATGGATATAAATCAAAAAAAGGTATAACCAAGCTTGCTTAAGGCATTTTGCTTAGGTTATCAAGCTTGCAAGGGTTAGCTTGCATTGTTAATGATGTCTTGCCTTGGTTGGGCAGTGGTTGAAATTCTCCTCGTCTTCTTCGGGGTAGAACTCCTCCTCCTCGTAGACTTGGTCGGTACTATCGTCTATAAATACATATGGGATACACAATCACCAAACAATACTTAACTAGTATATTTAGCACACTAAGGCACACACTTGCTGATCTAGTATCATCACATTCATCACAAGATTTTATGCACTAGTTTCATTTGTTTTATTTGAGAAAAGTAATTTCTACGCATTCAAAATAATTGAAGATTTAATATTCTCCAATTAAAATATGGGATCATGTGGACACATGTCATCACCACATATTCTAATACATGGGAATGTGATTTAAATGTTGGATCACAATGGATAAAGTTTAGGATTCATACTTAAATGATTTAAAGTGACTAGAAATGCCTATATAGCATTATTTTGGTACTAGTCCAAAGTCACTACATGCAACCCTAAATATTATTACATATTCAGATAGGTATCATCAAATGTGATTTTTCAGAGTTGGAAACAACTCAAAAGCTATTATGGTTGATTTTTGAAAATTGTTTGAATGTAGAAAAGTCTCTGTTTTATTATTTTTGCTTTATGTGATCTATAACTCCAATTGATTTGAATCCAACGGGACTGGATAGATATTTAAAGTATCTTTCTAACAAAATTGGAATCATTCAATTTGGTTCAGTAGAACTCTCATAATTGATTTTTAAACTAGTGGACAAAATTGAGTTTAAGTCTAAATAGAAAGCCTATATTTGAAATTTAGGGCCAGCGCGGGAAACTAAACGGGCCAGCCCAGTGACGCTCAGTGGCGCAGTGGGCAACTGACAAGGGTGATCCACACGTCAGCATCGATTAAAACCCGAAGCGGTATGGGGCGATGTGGGTCGTGCGATTAAAACTACGATCGACGGCTCTAGTTCATCGTCTACGACGGACAGGTCGCCGGCGAGACTGAACCCTAGCGGCTCGGTGGGGGTCGATTGGGGGCTTACCAAGGCTCCAGCTAATGTGGCGATGTGGGCGATCGAACGAGTGGACGACGGCGGACTCAGGCGAGGTCACGGCGGCTCCTGGGGTGGTCGCAATCGACTGCCCCCTTCCTCCTCTGCTACGGCGGCTCCGGTGGAAATTCCGGCGAAGGGTGGCTCGAGTGGCTCCGGGGATGGTGCGAGGGACTCAGTGGGAGGTGGGGACTGTTGGAGTGTGGAGAAATGGTGTTGGGGGAGGTCTCCTTATATCGGTCAACAAGGAGACCATGGGGTGCGACGGTGAGCTCATCAGTGACAGTGGTACAGGGTGCTAAAGGCATGGGCGGGGTAGGCGGACGGTGCTCTGGCTCCTAGCGGACAGCTACGGTGTAATGGCACGGCTAGGGGTGGTGGTATGCAGTCAGGAAAGGTCGACGCTCTGCGCGGGCCCAACGGCGTTTGACGCGGCATGCGGTAGCTACAGGTGAAGCGGCAGGAATAGGGCATGTCTAATGGCGTGCTAGGGTTAAGGCGGAGCTGTGCGTGCAAGCTAGGAGCATGGCATGGCTTGTGCGAGGCTGTCGAGGCCGGCACTCTGGCGTGGTCTATGCGCGGTGCTGAGGTAGTGGGCGCGAGCCTGCCTCGGTGGTCTAGTGGCTGGCATTGTTCGGGGAAGGGACCGTGGGTGGCAGTGCTATCACGCCTACCTCACAGGCACGGCGGAGAGGGGCTGGGCTATCTCCTGCGAGCTGCCCGTGCTCAACCGGCGGGCATGGCTTTGGGGTGGCGTGGCACTGCTTCTAAAGGCTAAAGGGTAGCCTGTTTATGGCTTGGTTGGGACTAGGGGAGACCAGAGGAGTGACTTGAGGTTAAAAGGCTCGACAAAACATTGATCAAAACAGTGTTAGTTAGGCAGGTTTATCTGTGATCACAAGCTGTTGGACACAATGGACGCAAGAGAATTAAATTTGAATTTTGAAATGATTTTTGGTGGGTGACTTGATCTCATGCTTGGTAGTCTGTGTTTTCTTGGGATTGTCAAGGTGAACTCATTTGAGTGGTTTTTGCAAAAGTGGGATCTATGCATATGAAATAGATTTCATTTTCAAATGCCATTTAAAATTAGTGTTTAAATGTTTTTGTAAGATTTCAATGTGGGCCTTGGTAGATCATTACTTGTACTAGCAAGGGGTGAAAAGAGTTAAAATTGTTTCTGTTTGAAATTGACTTATAGGAACACCTAAAGTGTCCTAGTGGATTAAAATGGCACAAATGACCATTTGCATTTATTAATCTTATTTGAGTTATTTTTCTTTGGATTTTGTTTTTGAATGATCTGGATGATGTGGCATTCACCTTTGAATCATTTTACAACCATTAGAACAAACCAACATGGCATTTCCAAACAATTTTATATTAATACAACACACATATGCATTCTTAATTATTTTAATTATAAAAAGTTTTTGTTAACCCCAAATTGGGTGATTTGGATCTTGATAACCTTGAATAAAGTTTTGGGATGTTACAGAGATGGTGGTGATGCAGTAGTGGATGATGAAGATTGATGCCTTAGCCTCCCGGATCTGTGCAGCGCGAAGATGGCTCCCATGTGGATGAGTTCCCCCTCCAGATGCCTTCCGGAGGTGAGGTTTCTGGGATTTCTGGGTGTTCTGTATGTCGTCTCCTCGAACCAATTGCATGGGGTGAAACTATTTGACGAGGCGGAGGCGGCGCCAACTATACGGCCGGAGCTATATGGGCAGAAGAGTTGATCCCGCCGTATAGTTGGTCATTGGGCTCTTTGCCTCCCTTGTTCGCTTCTGGTTTTCTTCTGGTATTATTAATATTTCCCAAATAAGCGATTTACGTTGTTTTTGACTCCTTTTATCCATAGTACAACTGCTTCAATAATTGTATCCATTGGATCCATCATCTGTCCCGATCCTAGTGAAAACAGACATAAAATGTGCACACGAGTGCCTAAAATACCAAGATCCTACATCTATAATGAAAATAATAATGTAAAACATGATGCAAATATGCACTCATCAACTTCCCCAATCTTAGACTCTTGCTCATCCCGAGCAAGTTTTTAGCTTAATGGATGTGATCCTCATATTCATGAACCTGAGTCGATAAAATAAATGAGGCAATTGCATCATGTGTTTATCATGTACGATATACGGGAATAAGTTCATGAATAGTACCTTACTCGAACCATCTGAATAGTATTGGAAGGCTTACACACCTTAGTTATCAATAGTTCATGAAAGATGAATCTCAACATAATGTACCGGTTCAACTGAATAAGTTAACGAGGTAGTCCCAAGTCTTTTAGGATCAACGTATTCACTTGGGATTCAAAGTATCAAAAGTGTCTCTTTGTCATACTACAATACAGTGGTATATGCCTATTTTCTCTTTGCACATTCGCTCTTTTTCTTCTTTCATTTTCTTTTCTTTTGCATATATGCTCACACTTTTGTTTTAAGTGTTGTGCAAAAGAGCTAGCCATATATTCCAGCTTATGTAGGAATTCAAAGTTCAACGATCTCAATTATCAAATTCCAACTGTATATGAAGCATTCTTATGACTTGAGATTCTACCATGACCTGTTCTCACTCTATTTGGATAGCACTTTCATTTTCCTTTGTTCAAGGTTTTCTTTTTCAACTTAATTGTATAGATAATTTTTCTTTGTGAATCAAACCGTAGACTTACAACATATTGACCAAATTATCTTTATGTGTTCCATTAATACCAATGGTGTGGAAGATTCCTATTTCTATCATCAAGTGCAAGTAAAATTATACTCAAGCCTTGCATATATCAATAAAGCAAACACAAACTCAATATTGCTCCATATATAATAATAAACTCAGAATTTCATAAAAGGGATCAACTATTCCTGAAGGGAATTCTAATGATGCAAACTTTATTTCTAGTTTGAAGAAATGCAAGAATAATAATAAAAACTTATAAGATAGATTACAAGGTCTTAAAGATCTCCCCAAGCTTGGAATCAAGCCAGGCAGGATCAAATAATCGCTTGCAATTATTTGATACCGTGATTGTTGTAGATCACTTCGGCGCCATGTCATGTAACACCGCGGTGCGTAGTTTCTTGTTGGTATCCTGTAGAGTAGTTATACGGCTGTAGCACCTACACATATCAAATTGTAGAGTGTCCACTCTATCTGCGAGCTTGGTCACCAATGGAAGGAGGTCTTCCTTCTTCTCCATCTCATTGAGACGGTGACAGACTTCGATGCAATGGAGTAGCTCCTTCTTCTTATATATCTCTAGTGCCCGTAGGCGATCCTTGGTCCTGGGGACAGCTTCTTCTTCCTCATCCATAATTGATGGATCGGGGAAGTGGAAACTGTACCTCCACTCTTCTTGAGGCTTAACCTTTATACAAGCACCAATGGTTGGCTTTGAGAGTGGAACCTCCCCTTCCTTTCTAGCACCTGCACCAATATTAGATAATTCCTTACGCTTGTGCAGCCTTGGATCTGTGGTGATGAACTTGACCGTCTCCACACACCCTTTTCCATGTGTCTTGCGATCTTCTCTCTCTTGTTGAGCTTTCTTCATCGCCACCCAGTTGATCTCCGGTGTATCATAGATGTCACAACGGATGTAGACGTCAACTACGTCATCATCGGAATCATTGTTGAACTAGCTTGGCTTGATGTACTCCTTGTACTTCGGACTAAACCTCTCCACCTCCTTGTCATCATCCTCCATGGACGGGTTGCTAGAGCTGTCCCTGGAAGGAGCAATGAGCCCCATGGGTTTCCCACAGCCTGGGGCGGGATAGCGCATAGCTAGATTGGTTTATGTAGATTATGATTAGAGAGAGAGACAATGGCAGTATATAAGAGGGGTCATAGGTTGGTAAAACTCAAGAGAAATACCAAATTGTCGTCCAAGAAAAGAATCCAAACGAAACAGAGAAAGAAATCACGAATTTGGAGGTAACCTGTCGCGTAACGACTAACTATATGGGCGTGACCCGTATAGGTCCGGCCGTATAGTTGGTTCCGGGCAGATATTTCCAAATATCTCGAGTCCAGGTCGATTAAATCACAACTCAGAACCGACAATAACGTTTTTTAATAGATGAATATAAAAGAAAGATTGACCAAAAAGTGTGTGAGACTATAACGACCAACTATACGGCTGGAATTTTTTGCTTAGGTCGTATAGTTGTGACCGTATAGATACAGACACCAAAAAACAAAACTATATGAGAGTTCAACAACCAACTATATAGTAGGAATTTTTGCTTCGATCATATAGTTGCGACCGTATAGGCTCAGATATCAAAAACAATTTCACAAAGATGATACAGAGAGTTGAATGACCAATTATACGGCGGGAGCCCCCTCTCAGGTCGTATAGCTCCGCCCGTATAGTTGGTAAAACCCCTCTAAAACTTCAGAAAAACACAAGGAATTCGAAAACAGAATTTTCAAGTGTAAAAATTGTGAAAATAAATCACTTATTTGGGTAAGAACACTTACCTTGTACTTACCATTTGCTTAATCGGGGATGAAAAGTTCCCCCCACAACAAGGACTCCTTCTCTTTTGGAGGAATTGGCTTTAGTTCATCAAATAATTCCCATAAAGGAAAATCACTAGGACCAAAGTTCCTCTCAATAAGATTGGTGTCTTCCTAGGAAAACATGGACACTGCATCTAACATCTTTATTTCCTGCCTTTGCATAATCTGCAATTCAAATTCTTGTAGTGAAAGAATCCCACGGATCAGTCTTGGCTTATGTTCTTTCCTCTCAAGGAGTTCTTTTAAACCATCACGATCCGTATGAACTCTCACCTTTGCATCAAGTATGTAAGAACGAAATTTATTGCAAGAGAAAAATACAGCAAACAGTTCCTTTTCTTCCTTAGGGTGATTCTTTTGAGCACCATTGAGAGGTCTACTAGGATGATGTATAATATTAAATCTACAACCAATGTCCAAAAGTTACTCCTACAACATTATTGCTAGATTCACATATTAAGTCAAAGGTTGTATCCCAGATAGGTGGTTTAATAGTGGGAGCACGAGTTAAAGCATTTTTTAGTTTATCAAAGGCTTCGAGACACTTATAATCAAAATTAAATCTCATTCCCTTTTGCAAGAGGTTAGTCAAAGGTTTAGATATCCCAGAGAAATTTCTAATGAACCTTCTCTAAAAACCCACATGACCAAGAAAACTCCTTATACCTTTAATATCCCTAGGAGGTGGCATTCTCTCTATTGCTTCAACCTTAGCTCTATCAACTTCAATTGCCTTACTTGATACCTTGTGTCCAAGGACTATACCTCCTTTGACCATAAAGTGGCACTTCTCCCAGTTTAGAACAAGATTAGTTTGTTCATAACGCTGCAAAACTTTCTTGTGATTATCCAAGAAACTAGTAATGAAGTTCCATAGACAAAAAGTCATCCATAAATACCTCCATTATAAGTTCTATAAAATCAGCAAAAATAGCAGTCATACATCATTGAAAAGTAGCTGGAGCATTACATAGACCAAAAGGCATACATCGCTAAGCATGTAAACCGTAAAGACTTATGAAAGTTGTTTTAAGTTGGTCATCCGGATGAACAGCTATTTGAGAGAAAATAGAGTATCCGTCCAAGTAACAAAAATGAGTATGGTTTGCTAACCTTTCTAACGTTTGATCTATGAACGGTAATGGATAGTGATCTTTCCTAGTTTCTTTATTTAATTTCCTGAAATATATGCACATCATGTGCCCAACAATAGTTCTAGTAGGTATTAGTTCATTGTTTTCATTAGGAACAACAGTAAAACCGCCCTTCTTAGGGACACAATGAATAGGACTTACCCAATCACTCTCTTTGATAGGATAAATTATACCTGCATCTAGTAGGCGTACAATTTATTTTCTTACCACTTCTTTCATTTCAGGCTTGAATCTTCTATTAAATTCCGGAACTAGTTTTGCACCTTCTTCCATGAATATTCGATGGACGGCTATCATGGGACTAATGCCCTTCAAGTCATCCATTGAGTACCCAAAGGCTTGGTGATGCTCCTTAAGTATCCTCATGAATTTTTCTTCTTCTTCTCCTAAAAGTTTAGCACTAACAATAATACGGAATTTACCGGTATCATCTAAAAACCTGTATTTGAGAATATTTGGTAGAGTCTTCAACTCTCGGGGTGGTAATTCCTCATCCCCTCTCTTTTTTGGCTCTTCAAAAGCCTCATCAGTTGGAGGTCCCAAAATAGGAAGTGAATTGAATTCATCTTCTAGTTCTTCTAGGGACTTATCCTCTAGAACTATTTCTTCATAATTTGGATCTTCATTTATTTCTTCTTCTTAATTACCAAAGAAAAGAGCCGCCATTTCCTCAATGGTTCTCTCTTCCTCTTCTTGTTGTATTTGTGGAGCTCTGTCTTTAAATTTGGAAAAATGGAATTTATTTTCCGTTCCCCGAAGCTTAAGAGACACAATTTCCTTCTTGAAATTAACATAGGCACCTATATCACCTAAAAAGGTTCTTCCAAATATAATAGGGCAAAAAGTGTCAGTTGGCATATCAACAACTACAAAATCGATAGGAAAGTTTTTGTTGCCAATTGTGACAGTTGCATTGTCAACTACTCCCATTGGAATTCTAAGGTTTTTACTGGCTAGCATAATTGTTATATCAGTATTTTCGATTGTAGCCGGTTCTATTTCTAATTTTATTTCTAGGTAGAAATCATAAGATATAACATTAACTTTGGTGCCAAGATCAGATAAACTGTAATGAGAGGTTTATTTAAATATGCAGGGAAGAATAGGCTTACCCACATCTTTTACCTTTGTTTTACCTTCAACCAATACGGAAGTTTCTACATCAAGTTCAACTATGTTATAGTGTGAGTACATAGCCATAATTTCTTCCTTGGTTACCTCTTCATCTTTGGTTTCCTTCAGATGTTCCACAACTTCTGGCATGCTTTCCTCTTCCCACTTTTCCTGTATTGCTTTGACCTGTTGCACGGGGTGAAACTATTTGACGAGGCGGAGGCGGCGCCAACTATACGACTGAAGCTATACGGGTGGAAGAGTTGCTCCCGCCGTATAGTTGGTCATTGGTCTCTCTGCCTCCCTTGTTCACTTCTGGTTTTCTTCTTGTATTATTAATATTTCCCAAATAAGTGCTTTACGTTGTTTTTGACTACTTTTCTCCATAGTACAACTGGTTCAATAATTGTATCCATTGGATCCATCATCTATCCTGATCCTGGTGAAAATAGACATAAAATGTGCACGCGAGCGCCATAAAATACCAAGATCCTACATCTACAATGCAAAAGCATAATGTAAAACATGATGCAAATATGCACTCATCAATCAAAAGTACAACATGTTGTCGATCCATGATATATGTCCGTCAACTTGGCTTGTGGCACCCATCTACCTCTGAAATGACATTTAATTCAAGAGCAATCAATCGTGCTTACTTGTAGCTCAAGTTTGACTTAATTTCGTTAAATTGTCAAGATGCAAATCTTAGCAAGAAGTTGAACCTATCATCAAAACTCTCATTGTTTTCTTATATATTAATTGTGACCCCTCGATGGGTACCTCCAAATTAAAATATTTTCGTAAAATTTTCAAAGCAAAACCTACAATTTACTTGTAGTTTGAAATTTAATCTAATTTCGATAAATCGAATTAAAGTCATCAAAATGGGCAGAGTTAGCTAGGAAGTTTGATAGCTCATAAAACATGGGAATCATTGGTACAACATGTTGGTACACTATATATGTCTATAAACTTGGCGTGGTATTCACATCCAATATTCTTTAGACTTTTATTTACATAAAAGAACAACCTCGCTTGTCTTCACTCAGAAAATGTAGAATTGAATGTTCTTTCCTAATAGTTGGAAACTCACATTGACGGCATTGTTTACTATAAGAAGATGTACTGATCTACCTCTGAAAATACATTTAATTCAAGAGCAATCTATCACGCTTACTTGTAGCTCAAGTTTGACCCAATTTCGTTAAATAGTGTCATGATGCAAAATCTTAGCAAGAAGTTAAACCTGTTGTCAAAACTCTCGGTTGTTTCTCATATATTTATTGTGACCCCCCGATGGGTACGGTACAACCAAAAAAAATTCGTAAAACTTTCAGAGCAACCTACAATTTAGTTATAGTTCAAGTTTGACCTAATTTCGATAAATCGGCATGTAGTCATTCAAGTGGGTAGAGTTAATTAGCTAGGGAGTTTGAAAACTCAAAAAACATATGGGAATCATAAGTAAAACACGTTGGTCCACTTAATATGTCTAGAAACTTGGCTTATGGCATTGAGATGCATATTCTTCGGACTTTCTTTATAGAAAAGAACCATCTTGTCATCACTCGAAAAACTGAGAATTTTCTTTCCTGATAGTCGGGAACTCACACCAATGACATTGTTTACTACAAGAAGATGCACCCATCTAAATCCAAAAATACATTTAATTCACGAGCAATCAATCACGCTTACTTGTAGCTCAAGTTTGACCTATTTTTGTTAATCGACAAGAACTCACTGAATTGTGCGAAGTTAGCTAGGAATCTTGATAAATCCTAGTACTAAAAACTTGTGTATTATGTATAAGAAACCGTGGTCCAGTTTGTGTGATAATTTGGGCGGTTGTATTTTCTTTTAACTATGGTAGGTCTCGTAGGACCGAGGTTCTTTAGAGTTAACACGGTCGGTGGAAGTACAAGTTACATCAAGGAACTCATAAAAATGAAAATTGCATCCAAGTCCATGCATTTGCACAAGGAACCTGAAACTGAGCAATGAAGTGTGTGTTTTGAGGTTTGCGCATACTAGCGTTCATCGTTCTAAAGACTATCAGTATAATCTTTGTAGAAGCTAAGAATGGAAAAGAAGATCCAACGGTTAGTGTTGTGGTGTGGAACACGGCAGTTCCATGGGGGGTGGCATGAGAGGGGACAATTAGGATGCTATCGGTGGCTACTCACAACGGGTTGAGCACAGATACTGCAGACACAGCGATGTACCCAGGTTCGGAGCCCTCTTCTCGAGGTAACACTCCTACTCCTGCAAGGTTCTACTATATGGGGAGCTGATGCTCAATACAAGTGCTCCTTGAGCTGTTTCCCTAGCTGCTACCGAGAGCTAGAGGAGGATGAACTACTCAACCTGTTGATTCAGGCTAAGTTCTAACATGTAATGCCTTACCAAAAACCCTGGCACTACCCCTCCTTATATACTTGTCAAAGGGGAGGTTACAATGTGGGCTCTAGGGTTTACTATTTGGGCTTTGGGTTTACAAAGTGGGACGGCTGCCGGGTCTAGCTGGTGGTGCAGGACCCGGTCAAGCTCCAGTACAGGTGGGGACAGCGCCACAGTGTCTCAGCACCGCTGCTTTTGGCGTCACCTGGTTCTTCATCCATCAGCTTGGTGCTTTATCCATCAGCCGAAGCTTTATCCATCAGCCAGTGCTTTACTCGTCAGCCTCTAGCCTTGGCGCTTTAGTATCCTCATCTGGTAGAGCCGACAGGGCATCGTGCCAGCCTGTCCAGTCAAGGGTGTGCTTAGCAAGGAGCATCACCCTCCCCCGTACCTTTTGCCAATGGATCCGAGGCGGCCGGTGTTGTGGTATTGCCGACAAGTATGCCATGGAGGGGTCCTCATAGTGTGTTTAGACACATGGGGTAAGGCAGAGAGTTGGCGGGTACGAGGTAACACAGCTTACCCAGCTTCAAGTCCCACGATGGTGGCGAAACTCTACTCTTGCTATAAATCACTATAATGGTAATACGCTGAGTTACAGAGATCGGTTCGCTGTACAAGGTGTTGTATGTTGAGTGTTTCCCTAAAGGCTCCCACTTGTCCGGTTTATAAAGGAACCAAAACCTAGGGTTATAGGGAAAAGTCCTTGTCGGACAAGGTAAAGAGTCCTACACTAATACAAACTAGTCTTCGTGTCTTCTACACCAAGGCTCCGAGTACGTCGGTGACTCCTGCTTAGCCTTCCTTTATCCGGCATGGGTCCCCCTTCTAGATCCGTCTAACTGGGCCACCCAGCAGGCCATGGGCCATGCTACCAACTATGGGCCACCCGGGCCGGATTGGAGACATGCTATGGTGATACCCATTTAGCATATCCCCAACAGTAGCCCCCGGAGGACTTTGAGATCTTGCGTCGTCTTTCTCATTGATCTTAAATGCTCCGTATATGTGATGCTGGCAATCCGTCAAGCAATATCTCTAAGGTCTCCCAAAGAACCCTGCAATCCTCTCCAGCTTCGCAATGTAGCCAGAGATTCATTGAGTCTTCATTTCTAGATTCGGTCAACTTCCGTCTTTGATGAAATCTTTAGATGTGACCTCTTCACTGCAACTGTCAGGAGGATGACGTAGGGTATAGCCTATGCTACCTCGAAAATCACAGAAGGCAAGGAATTAATAATTAGCTGTTTTCATGCGCGTGAAATCTGAAATGGTAAAGCGGCAAAGACGAAGGACGTGGTGAAATTACCGCGCACACTCATCTCCATAACAGCAACACTTCGTCTGTTGGATCCTTCTGCATGAATCTTGAAACCAGGTCTATATATTTTAACTATGGCCAGATTATTTTCTTTTACCCGCATTCTCAACTGCGTCTTCGTCTTCCTCCAGCCGCATGACCGTTCGAGCTCTTCGACAGAAAACCCTAGCCAGAGCTTCCCCCTTTCTCCATCCTCTTCCATCTACAAAATGGCCTCCAGCAACTCTACTCCTTCAACAGTGGTGACTCCTAGGGCTACAACGGAGCCATCCCAGGGAGTGACGGTCCCACCAGAGGGGGTCGTCGTCCTTGTCTTTGTCGTGGTGGAAACCACCGGGAATGACCAAGGACGGGCAGCGCCAGAAGCCGCTGAAGAAGATAGTGACTCCCACAAAGGAGTGTGGAGGGGCTCTAAACTCTCCGCCGAAGATATGCAAGAACTCATCACCGAGAGGTATGTCCCCGCGATGGAGGGCTTGGCCTGATGGCTAGCACCGGTCAGCGAGGTGTCCCCTTCTCCCCAAGCCGAACGGGCGGCGCTAGAAGCTGCTGAAGAAGATAGCGACTCCCACAAAGGAGTGTGGAGGGGCTCTGACCTCTCTGCTAAAGATCTACAAGAACTCATCGCCGAGGGGTATCTCCCTGCGATAGAGGGCTTGGCCTCGCGGTTGGCACCGGTCGGTGAGGTGTCCCCTTCTCCCCAAGCCGGAGAAAAGGTGTACCTCAAAGCTCAGCTGGTACGTGGCGTAAGATTGCCAATCTCCGACTTCTTCCTAGACGTCCTTTGTTACTTCCGGGTACTTCCCCACAATCTCTCTCCCAACAGCATCCTCGTACTTAGCAACTTCATAGCCTTGTGCGAAGGATACCTAGTTACCGTCAAGAGAGAGTCCGTAGAGTCCAAGGATGAGTTGTGGATATGCGGAACTATTTGCTTTAAGATCCATCCTAGCCGGCGCTTCCCCGACATTGTGGGCCACGAGTCATGTAAGAACTGGCAACACACATATTTCTTTGGCCCAGACATTCCTTTGCCCAACCGTCTTGAGACGTATCCTGACTTTGTCGATGGGGCCACCGCCGAAGTACCCACCTAGAGGTCCCAAGGCTCCCTCCCGTCCTACGACAAAGCCAACCGCGCTGTAAGGTGGATCGAGTGGCTCGTAGACGGAGGTCTGACTGGTTTGAACCTAGCCATGTGCTGGTTCACTAGGCGGATCCAGCGTCTACAGCACCACGTCGAGTTAATGTGCAAGTATTCCAAGAGCCGGAAGGATCCTATGCATATCTCGCAGGATAACTTCTCTAATTACTTCATCAAGCTCCGACTAAAGGACATTGTCAAGGTGAAAGACAAGAAGCATGGCTTCAAGATCACCTATGACATGTTCGAATGTGGCAAGTACCCAGAGGTAGCTTTTGTTTCCTTTGTTGCTCGTTATATATACTCTAAAGTTTTTCCGTCTTGAAGTCATCAATCTAACGTTCCTTTGCCTTTCAGCTGCGACCTTGGCGGTGGATCAGATGGCCTCTCAGGTCTATGATCCCAAGCTGAAAGATATCCAGGTGGTGTCCGAGGATGCCTCCAAGGATCCTCCGGCTTCGGCAATGCAAAAGTGGAAGAGATCCACCTCTAATGTTGCTTCCGAGGGAAGAATAAGAAGAAATCGGAGAGTGGAATCTCCAAGAAATCCATTGATACCTTTGAGGCAGAGAAGAAGAAGTCTACCAGCATCCCCTTAGCTAGGTCGTCTACTGTAGTGTAAGTTCATTCATTCTCCGACTTTAATTTTCGTTGCACTTTTCATGTACTTATACTGAGTACGTTTCAAGAAAAAATCTGGTGTTGGTTTGAAGCAATCCTCCAAAGATTTTGGAGGGTCAAAAAATATTCATGATATGCTGACCAAGGACATGGCAGCCAAGTCTTCTCCTGCTACTTCTCCCCCAACTCCTGCCGCCAAGCCCGTAACAGGCCCCACTAGCGCTTTGTCCCCTGCTGTTCCTGAGGCATCTGTCATGGAGACATATATCATCCCATTAATTGATGTGTCAGGTTCGGTCCGTATGGACGTTGCTCCCACTAGTCAAGCAACACAGGAGAGTACCTCCACGGACAAGGCGAGAGGCTCTGAACCATCAACTGCCATCATCACGCAGTAGGCGACCAGGGCATCCTCCACGCCTCCAACTTCGACGACTCCTTTGGCCTTGGCTCCTCCAACATTGTGCCTGGACGATCTCATTAAGCAGGCTAATGCCATTTATAAAAATGCCCGGACCTTCCATGAAACTTATGCTCACTTGTCCAACAATCTGAAGATGATTGCCATCATATGTTTCTGAACTTCACTCCTTGTTTACATTGTAATATATCCTACTGTAGCCCCCAAGCTCTTAGGCGGAAAATCAATAGTTTTGGCCTGAGTTCTCCAAAGAACTAATTGTATAACTTGTCTGTGTTGCCCCTGAGTTTCTAGTTTAGAATAATAATTCCGACTAGACACTCTAAGAGAGAACACTAATTAATTAAATTCTTATACTGCAGCCCCCGAGCGTGTAGTTGAAACTGGATAGTTCCGACTAGATGCTCTAGAGAAACTAAGCATTTTATCTTCTTTGCAGAATGAGAATATACGGAGGGTAACCGCCAATGAGAGGTTTGCTCCCTTGCGAAACAAATTGGATCTTGAACAAGGTAAAACAGCCTTCTTGAAGGAACAGATAAAAAATAGCAAGCATCTGTTTTCTTTTAGCAGCTCCTTACCTTGCCTCCTGGATCCATTTATGTTGTCTTCTCATAATGATTTTTGCTTTTCCATCTAACATAAGCCATTTCCAAAGCAAAGAGCATCGTCGAGCAGTCCAAGCATATCTAAGAGCTTGACGATGAAAATAAGATTTTGAAGAAAGACCTGGCTGAAGCTGTCAAGGGCCATGAGCAGGCAATGAAGGTGCTGTAAGAGTCTGCGGACACCGAGATGCAGCGCCTGAAGAACGAGATTGCGCAGCTCAAGGAACAGAATCAAGCTGCCAAAGAGCAGAATGAACGAAACCTTGAGGTGTTTAAGAAAGTTCAGAAGGAGCGTGACACCTTGGCGGAGATCTACACACAAGAGGAGACAAGCATCTTTGGTAACCTTCCTCCGACATTGTAAAATTTCTGTAAGATGGATATTTGCATTATTATACTCAAGATCTTTTGTCTCTCATGAAAACACAACCCCCATTGGTTTATCCAACATGGGTGAAGGTGCTCCGGATCCACAAGAATGCATGATTCTTGCTGGCAACTTCATCAACATCGCCATTGCCTAGGCCAAGGAGATAGCACAGCCCCTCGGCATCAACATCAAGGTAGAATTAGAAGCCAAGTACTCGGAAATCCTGCGCCGAGCCCCCGAGAAAGTGAAGGACTGGAAAGCCTCTTTCGTTCAGGCTGGTGCAAGGATCACCTTGTCCTTGGTCAAAGCGCACTATGACAACACCGACATGGACTTAGTGACCTCCGACATGCCGAAATTTAACGAGGAAGGAAAGGATATCGATAGCGATGCTATTTGGAACTCGCTCGTCGGCTTCGACACAAAGATTGCCAAGATGGTCAAGGCGGACATCTTCGTGCCTACCGAGGAGATGGATTATGATCTAGCATCTTCTGAATCTAGCCCTGGCCCTTTCGAATTTGATGAACTCTCTAGGCCTGGCTCTCTTGTTGATGATGGAGCCACCAAGTCCCCAGCAGCAGAGCCATAAAACAATGTTTGTATTCAATGTATTTCTGCAGTTCGTATGCGGAAAAAACTGATGAATTTGTAAGGCAGAAAAACTTGTACTTAACTTCCTACTACTTATCTATTTCTAGCATGTATATATTTTTAAGCAAGTGCTGGCTTATCCATTATTCTGGTTTTTGTGCTTGACCTTTTGTGAGATGGAAGACTCTCAGCACAGAGCTATGCTCTCAGGCGATGAGGCTTAATAGCACTGTCAAGAATCTAAGAAAAAAATCGCTGTCTTAGAGTGCCAAGAAGTTACTACTTCGGAATCCACATAAAAACTTCAGAAAACATGTAGACCAGCAAACTTAAGTTATTGCCCATAGGAGGAATTTTCACAAGTGCAAATGAAAAGCTGCGCATAAATGGTTTATATGATCAAAAATGGAAAACTAAAGGAGGTAAAAGACTCAGAAATCATGAGCGAACCAAATTCTTTATTTCATTGATCATATAAGAAACTTATTACATAATATAAAGTATACTAAGTGTAGAAGGGATGTAGCTGTGCTATGTTCCATGGTCGATCTATCTCCGGGTAATCATCATCGGAGTCATGTTGCTTGTACTTGCGGTTTTTAGGCCTATATTTGAACTCGCAAATATCAACAAGGTAATAGGAACCATTGAGAAATGCTTTGCTTATGACGAACATCCTTCCCATGGCGGAGATAGTTTGTGTGATTTCTCTTGCTTGATTCTAAGCACCAGATCCCCTTCTTTAAATGAGTGATGCCTAACATGGTGATTATGGTAGCCATGTAGCTTCTGCTGGTAGATGGCAGATCTCTGGCATGGCAGTATGTGCTCTTCCTCTCGTAGGTCCACAGATAGTCGTCTGGATTCTTCAGTGTCATCCTCGTCATAGGTGGTGACTCTTGGTGCATCATGGAGGATGTTGGATGGTAGGACGGCTTCTTCTCCATAAACCATGAAGAAATGAGTCAATCCGGTGCATTTGTTGGGTGTTGTTCTTAATCTCCACAATACAGATGGTAATTCCTCCGCCCAGGATCCAGGGGCTCTATGTAGTGGTGCCTCTAAGCGTGGCTTGATTCCGAGCAGAATTAGTCCATTGGTCCGTTCAAATTTCCCATTTGAGTGTGGATGTGCCATAGATGCTAGGTCAAGGCAGATGCATTTTTCATGACAGTACTCCTCAACTTCTCTGAGGGACAAATTTCTGCTGTTGTCGGTGATGATGCTGTGTGGGAGACCAAATCTCACCACTAGATCCCAGAAAAATTTCAGGGTTGTTGCCCCATCGAGCTTTCTAATGGGTCTATCTTCAATCCATTTTGTGAACTTATCCACTACTACTAGCAAGTGTGTAAGTCCACAAGGTGATGTCTAGCCTCCATACTGCAAACGGCCAAGTTATTGGTATGGTTCATAATTCTTTAGCTGGAACATTTGGTTGTCTTGCATAAAACTAACACCCAAGACATGTTTGTACTAGCTTGTCGGCATCCGCCTTGGCAGTTAATCAGTAGAATCCTTGTCGGAAGGCCTTAGCCACCAACAATCGGGGAGCAGCATGATGCCCATAATCTCCGAGATGTATTTCTCTAAGGATATCAATACCTTGCTACTGAGAGACACATCGAAGGAAAACTCTTGTGGTAATTCTTTTGTATAGCTGGCAAATAATGATGACATAGCATTTTGCTCTTCGTACTATTTGCCAGCTTTCCACTTCATCGGGGGACAAAGTTTCATCTTGTAGATAGTCCATGAACGCTTTTGTCCAAGCCAGAGAGGTCACTATTACTATGTTAACAAATGAGTCTACTCTATCCGGGTTGTTAGGGTCCGCTCCCTTCACGGACGGGGTCTATAAATGCTCCAGGAAAATGCCTGGCAGAATTGTTCGGTGAGGTGATCCAAGCTTTGATAGCAGATATGCTACCTCATTTTCCTCCCTTTTGACGTACTTGACTTCGTAGCCATCGAAGCACTTGGCAATCTTGTCTACTTTGTCGCAATATGCCGCCATCATAGAGTTGTGCGCATTCCAGGTGCCAGCCACATGCTGGGCAACCAAGTCGGAATCTCCACAGCAAACTATGCGCTTGATGCCAATATCCTTGGCTACTCGAAGTCCATGAATGAGGCCCTCATACTCCGCCATGTTGTTGGTAGCATTGAAGTGGATCTGCATGACGTATTAAAACTTCTCCACCGTTGGTGATTGTAGTAATACACTAGCCCCCGAGCCATTGACTAGCTTTGATCTGTCAAAGTGCGTGACCCAATATTATGGCTCTAGTATAGGGGTATCTTCTCGCACTTCTGTCCAATCCGCAATAAATCCGCCAATGCTTGAGATTTGATAGTGTCGCGTCTCTTGTAGGTTATTTCAAAGGCGGCAAGTTCAATGCCCCACTTTTCCACTCTTCCTATAGCGTCACTTTTGTTGATGATGTCGAACAGTGGAGCTTTGCTCACCACTGTGATGGGGTGCTCCTGGAAGTAATGCCTTAGCTTCCGTGAAGCAAGGAAAACTCCATAAGCTATCTTATGGTAGTGCGGGTAATGCTTCTTGGATTCCGTCAAGACCTCGCTTACGTAGTAAACTAGTCGATGAACTCCATATTCATGCGTTGGCTTCTTGCGCTCCACCATGATGACGATGATGATTACTCGGTTGGTTTCCTCCATGTACACTAACACAGGCTCCCTTGATACCGGTGATGCAAGTATTGGCATGGAGGAGAGTATTCTCTGTAACTCCTGGAGTGTTGCGTCAACTTCGTCCATCCATGTGAATTTGTCCGCCTTCTTGAGCAACTTGTAGAGTGGCATCTCCCCAAGTCGGCTGATGAACCGGCTTACTGCTGCTACGTAGCCTGTGAGCCTTTGTATGTTCTTCAGGCATGTCAGACGCTTGAGTCAAGGATGGCCTTGATTTTCTCTGGGTTCACCTTGATTCTGTGGTGCGAAACGATGAAGCCCAACAGCTTGCCGAATGGTACCCCAAAGACGCACTTCTTGGGGTTTAGCATCATGTTGTATTTTTGGAGATTGTCGAAGGTTTCCCGCAAGTCGGTGATAAGATCGTTAGATTTCTTTGACATTACAGTGATATCGTCCATGTAAGCATGTACGTTGCGACCTATTTGGTCGTGTAGGCAGTGTTGCATTGTCTGCTGGTAAGTGGCAGCAGTGTTTTGTGATATTGGAGGAAACTCCTCCAACAAGCTCCACCTGCTTAGTCTTGATGGTGTCTTGAATGCAGGTTCAGCGGTAGTGATCTGCTTCTTTGAACCAGCATCTCCGAGGCATCGACCTCGTTATGGATCTGCTTGAACTCCTCACCATAGAGAACTGCTTCGGCGAAGGCGGCTTCACTGAGCTTGCACTCCGGTGCCTTGGTGAAGCTTCTATCAACGGTGATGAGGTTGTTTTGTCTAGGTATCTTGAGCTTGTTATAGACAAAGAATGGCCTTGCGAGGAAGGAGTGGAAGATGTCACGGCCAAAGATGACGTGGTACACTCTCTTGAAAGGCACCACTTCAAAGGTCATGCATTCTTGGCGGTAATTGTTGACATCGCCAAAAGCAACCGGAAGGGTGATGCAGCCCAGGGAATTTTCTTGTCGGCCAGGGATAACCCCCTGGAACACGGTGTTTCTCTCCCTTAGCTGGGTCTCTGTCAAGTTCATCTTGTGCAGTGTATCTAGGTACATGATGTTGATGTTGCTTCCACTGTCCACGAGGCACTTGGTGAACTTTGTGTCATCAATCAAAGGGTTGATGACCATGGCATACTAGTTCTCTATTGGGATAAGATCTAGGTGATCCTTCCTATCCCAATTAATTGGAATATCCAACCACTTGACGTACTGGGGAACTGGAGGGAGTGTAGCCATCAGTATCCTCATTGAGGTTTTCTGGGCCCAGATGGTGGGGGTACCAAGGAAGGTATGGTAACATAGAGCCTTCTTTTTGAAGTGGTTTTCCCTTTACCCTCTCCCTTGTCGGAAGATTTGGGTTCCACATCTTCATCCATATCGCTTGATTCCTTGGATTCCTCCTCCTTCTTATTCCCTTTACCCTTTCTGTGGGGTCTGTTCTTTCGACTTCGCTTGTACCAGACTCAGGGTCTTCCTTGAGGTCATTGATAAACTTGCATTGGTGGTTGGTGTGGGTGGCTTTGCTGTTTGCGTCGAGGTGGACAAAACACGGCATATTGAGGTACTCTTTGTACGTTTGGGGAACGCGGGGTGCTGAGGGTGTAGAATCACCCCTCTGCTGCCCATGGCTAGCCCCCTGGCCACGTCCATGCTGTCTGCCTCCACCTCTGCCAGTGAATGTTGAGGTGACCATGTCGATTGTTTGCTTTTCTTTAGGCAGAGTCTTTTGCTTGTTATTGTTGTTCTTTCTAGTCCGGGTAGGGATTGCTATTGCTGGAAACAATCCGTGCGCGTCGTCATCAGCAGCGGTGAACTCGCTAGCCATGGCGATCATTGTGTTGAGGTTGAGCTCGTTGTTGTCTTGCTGGCGCTTCAACGTATGCCAGAGCAAAGTTCCCTTCTCCAGACTGTCGACGAAGGTGACCATACTGGTTTGTTCGTGCACCCCTGTGCAGGAATTTTCATTTCCAGCGAGCGAGAGAGGTCTGCACGCTAGGTTTCATCCTTTTCTTGTACGCACCGTTGTAGGTCTCCGACAGTGCAGGGACGTTTGTACGTACCCTCGAAGTTCTTGGTGAATGCTTCATGCATGTCCAACCAATTGCATATTGATTTCTCCGGCAAGTCATCAATCCATTGTCAGGCACTGCTGGTTAGCATGAGTGGGAGGTACTTGACGGCGACATTGGGGTTTCCCCCTATGATGTGAATTGCTTCGCTGTAATCCTGCAACCACGTTGCTGGCCTGACAGTGCCGTCATAGGGCTGGTTGGTCTTGTTTATCCGGAGACCCTTGGGGTAAGTTGTGGCCCGTATTACTGGCCTAAAACAACGCGGTCCAAGGTATGGGAGCTCCCGAGCTTCTTGGATCTTGTCCAACCGTGAAAAGTGCATCGTACGGTTCTGGTTGCTTCACTTTTCTATCATGGGGAGGGGAGTTGCAGTGCGGTCTATGAGATCCGCCGTGTCCTCCACCGTGATGGATGCTACGTGGCGATGGTGGCGGTGGAGGCGGTGTGTTAGCCTTCTTGTTGTTACCCTCCTACGACTCCTAACGCCTGTCGCGGTTGCTTGTCGGACATGGCTGCTCCTTATGGGATCTTCTCCTATGTCCTTCAACACCGTTGCGCTCTCAGGCATGCTGGGGTTTCTCGCCCTGGTCGTGTATAACGATGCCAACCTGGGGACGCCTAGGAAGTGGCATGCTTGTACGGTGGCGCGGCTGCTGTTCCTCGTGACGCTGAGATGGTGGTGGAGGTAGCGACCAACGAGGGCGAGCCTTTTCTCCGTGATCCGACGATATGGGTATGGCGTCATCCCTGTTATGAGCGTCCCTCTGTCTTCGCTCTGTGGAGCCTATATGGGATCCCTCGTCACGGGGAGATCTTGGCCTTCTTTGGCTGTTCAGGGTTGACTGGCAAAGCTCCGGGTTGGACTCAAGCCTCTGTGAGGTAGCCTTTTCTTGTTGCTTGCATGCCTTGGCGACGAGGTCATACACCTGAGCAACTGCTTCAGGCGACCTGTCCTGCTCCAGGAGGGTCTTGGCAACGGCAATGTTGAGGGCAGGAGTTGGCATTACTTGCTTCCCCTCTGAATCAATGTACAGGGTGGCTTTTGCCGGCTTGGACCCCTCATATCCTAACTTGCATCGAACACTGGGGTCTTCAACGGCGTGAGTTGGTGCTTTGTTTACCTTGTGCTTTAGCAGCAACTGCTTGTACTCAGCCTCCATAGCTCTTGCCGCCTTGATAGATTGATGTGCCTTGGCCATATCTTAATCCAGCTTAGCGCCCTGCTCTGTCATGCACTTGGCCTCTGCTAGGATTGCAGCATGCTTCTCATCAAGCTCCGTAACACTCCAGATATGGGCGACGGTATTGGGCTCGACGAGAAGTGCGACATAGATTGCCTTGTCGGTCGGAGTAACCAATGGATTGCCAGCTGCATACGTTGATGGCATTGGTGGCTGGTTTGAATGCTTGGCAGTACTTCGGGTCGTGGTGAGTTCCTTCTCTGGTTGCGGGCAGATAACCGGAGGGGGCATGGCCTTGGCTAGAGCCAGAGGCTCAGCGGCCTTCTTGGCTGTTGTCGCTCTGGTAACCGTTGGTGTGGGGGGAGCTCTCGCACGCTCTGGTTCCTTTCCATCTTCTTCCATCACGCTTCCAATGGCGACTAGCACCTGGTGGGATGTGTTGGCCTTCTCGGCGCGCTCCTCCTTCTAGATCTCCTGCTCGATCTCCATCATAACAGCATCATATTCCTCTGAGTTAGCGTCTGAGCCGTTGCCATCCATATTGATGTCGGTGTATAGCTCGTCAAGGACGGAGTCGGAGTTGGCTTCGGTGTTGTTGATAGCGGATGTGGAGGGTGATGGAGGAGGGCTGTTGTTGTCTTTTCCTCTTCCGGCCACGACGGCGATCATGGCCTCAGCCTCCTCATTGGTGTCCGCGTATTCGTTGACGATTGCGACCATCTCACCAAGGTTGAGAGGACCCGCATCCTGCCGCCTTCGGAGGGTATGCCGGAGGAGTGTTCCGGGTGTGAGCCCTTCCACGAAGTGGTACACGAGCTCGTCAGCGCGATTGCCCTCTAGGGTTTCCCTTACCCTCATCCATCTGGCAAGGTATTCGCGGGGAGGTTCTCCATCCCTTTGAATGCATCTGGCTAGATCGAAGATGGTGACAACGCCGATAAAGTGTGACTTGCGCATATCTAACACTCGTGGAAGCCAAGCGGATTTGCAGGGTCCTTCCACCTTTATATCCTGCACAGGGGCGGTTTGGGTGGGCATTAAATTTTCCTGATCTGAGCTGTCATACTCCAGAGAGAGGTACGACCTAGATTGTTTCTCGAACGTGTCCTCCCTGTAGGCGGTCCGTGTGGGGCTTGACTAGTTTCCGACTTCCTAGGAGCAAGGACCCGAGTCAGTTTCGCTGATGAAGATGTGGATGTCTCCGAAGGGGATGACGGATCAGCGCATAGGGTTCGTCTTCTCTGGCACCTAGAACTCATCTAGAGGGATGACTAGGACGTTGCTGGAGTAGAGAACGCATCCGATGGGTACGGTGTCGCTGATTCCCACGAAGAGTTTGGACCTCGCCCGGTGTAGAGATCGCAGCGCCTCTAGCCCCACGGTGGGTGCTAACTATCGTGGTATTGCCGATGAGTACACCATGTAGGGGTACTCACAATGCGTGTTTAGATCCATGGGGTAAGGTAGAGAGTTGGCAGGTACGAGGTAACACAGCTTACCCAGGTTCAAGTCCTACAAAGGTGGCGGTACTCTACTCCTGCTATAAATCACTATAATGGCAATACGTCGAGTTACATAGATTGGTTCGCTATGCAAGGTGTTGCACGTTGTACGTAGCAAGCTGATAGGTTGTGCCCTAAAGGCTCCCACTAGTCCGGATTATCAAGGCACCAGAACCTAGGGTTACAGGGAAAGGACCTTGCCGGACAAGGTAAAGAGTCCTACAATAATACGAACTAGTCTTTCATGTCTTGCACTCCAAGGCTCTGAGTATGTCGGTGACTCTTGCGTAGCCTTCCTTTATCCGGCATGGGCCTCCCTTCTGGATCCATCTAACTGGGCCGCCCAGCAGTCTCGCTACCAACTGTCGGACACCCGGGTTAGCCAGATTAGAGACATGCTATGATGATCCCCAACATTTGTTGTTGCTATCTTTGTTCTTTTTTTCATTCTGCCTTCCTTGTAGAAAGATTTTGCTAAAGCCGCCAAGACCTCGCAGGACCTGGGGCGTAAGATTTCTTGCTCTGCCATGTCCTCCTAGTTACACGAATTTCCGCGTTTCTTGTTGACCATTGGGTACCCTCCTGCAGCTCTACTTGTGGACAGGGACCGGGAGGTGAAAAGGCTGAAGGCGGAGGTGTCCCGGTGTAATACGTCAGACATTACGCTCTAAGTTCAAGCCTGGACAAAACAAAAGTGGATAAGTGATTCTACCGCGGAGGTCCAAGGCCACCCACGTGTAGGCCCGTCGAAGCGGAGCAGGGCACGGTACCGGCTACCACCTTATCTAGTTTCAAGATCATCGGGACAAGAGCGAGTGGCGTAAGCGACAGGTAACGCGACCACGACATACACAAATGAGTATGTATATCTGTGACTTACAATAGACATCAGAGTCACACCATCTAAATAAACAAAAATATTGCAACGCCATACGGCAAGATCCAAATATCCTAAATAGATATAATAGTTTAGGATACATCCTCAAACATCACGCAATAGAGTATCAAGCGGAAGCAGAAAACATGATCCGAGTACGGATAAGAAGCAAATCGACATAAGATGCCCTGAAAATAAGCACATCCTGCCCACAGATCTCATGGATCTCCATCCTTGGAATCTCTACACCGGATAGTCATTGCCACCATCATCCATCTCCTCAACCCAGTAGCCTTCTTGATAGTATACCTGTCCATTTAAACCAAATATTTATCGTGTGAGTCCCTAGGGTACTCCGCAAGTTCCATCGAGACACGCTACACATCCGCCCAACCAGAGATGGACGGACGCTCGTTAATTAATAGCAATAGTTATATAAGCAACATAATTAACCTTGCTCATCCTCCTTCTCGCTTACCGACGAGAAGGCGAAAGAATATCCCATCCGTTGGCATTTTTATTAACCATTCCATGCGTGTTGCACTAATTACTAGTCAAGTCTTAGTCAAATTAAAGAAGGTACTTTAGTTATGCTTGTCTATGATCGAGAAACTATGCTCCAAGTCGTCCATAACCACAGACAAATAGCAGCACACACACGATCAACCTCTGGAAGAACCAAATAAAACACAACATGGCCTCACGGGAATGCATTCCTAGGATTCATAAATCATTTCAGAGGGTCACCCCAATAAGCTACCCGCAACGAAGTTGGCCGGCTCTGAGACGGACCCAGGGTTTGCGACAATGGCTGTAAACGACTGAGAACCCAAAAATGTGATTGGGCTTGTCAGTACCGTGTAAACATTCCGCATTCTTAAATAGTACAGGTGCTCCACGCACAATCGTAAATAAAGCAATAAAACATGGCATAAGTATAGGATAGTAATAAAGCCCCAAATTACTTTCTAGCCTCAAGAAATAAAGTGTGAATCAAGCTTAGGCGAAGGAGGATCCATAGGGTATCCCATATGTGGATAGTGCAAATAGTCAAGGAACAAGAATCAAGTACTCGGGGTCCTACGGGACACAAGTGAGCTTAAAGAACCAAATATCAGATAGTGCTCACTGATGCCTCTTTCATTAGTTATCCCATTACTACTCAGATTAAGTTGTTTTGGTACCTCATTATCCAAAGACTCGCACAAACCCTACACATGCAATTATATAACTCGCATGGCTCAATCAACTCCTATAGTAATGGCTCATGCGATGGAGGAACAAGCTTCGGTGGGGTTTAAAAGTAAAGGCTATGCAATACATGGCATTCAAATTAATGTAATCGCGACTCAATGATGCAAGAGTAAGATAGAAGCATAGGTACTATATGTATGCAAGCATGGGGAATTGCTTTCATGATGGTTATGTTGCCGAATAGGAAGGATTCGGGTAATACTCCTGAGGCTCCTGGTATTCTCCTTGCTCAGTGTCTATCCGGATAAAAACTAAACACACAAGGGGCCGAAATAAATATATTGCACAATCATATAAATAATATGCAACAAGCAAACAAGTATGCCATGATAGAATACTGCACAATTTACATGGCATAACATAGCTTGGCATGCGTGAGGTGTGGGGTACAAGAACAAAGCATTTTATTAAGTTTTTAGTCATGTTTTGCTCCTATAAACATTGCTATATACTTAATATTTTATGATGCATGCTTCATTTCACATCATGGAATGTATTGTCAGAATGGTCTCGCTGCGCTGATCGATTTAGACATATTATTTGCCCAATTCGGAGTTACGGAATTAAAGTTATGAATTTATTAAGAAGAAGACATTTATTGGCAATTAAATAATTCAGAATTTTAAATTTCTCAAAAATTATTTTGGATGGCATATTTGAATTTATCATATTCTTCTGATCAGAAAACATATATCATATGAAAAATTTAAATTTATGAATTTAAAATTATTATTTAATGAAAATAATAAAAAATAGGTCAAATGTCACAGGTTTGACTAGTTAGGGTCATATTTGGGAAAATTTGAAAATATGGTTGAATTCATATTTAAATTTGAATGACATTTCATATTAAACTTTTATTCAAATTCTTACTTATTTAAAAGTTATGAATTACTTTGTATTTAAACAGAATTTGAAAACATGTTGAATTTGATTTAAAATCTGGGCCAGACTTTTCTCACGAGGCCGAACCTAGCCGCAGACCCTGGCAGGTGGGCATGGGCCGCTGAGTGGCCAGTTGGGCTGTGGAAAGCTGAAGAGGTTGACTAGCGGGCCACGGAAAAGGATGTCAGGTTGATGATGGGAAAATCTAACGGAAGGCGCCGCGTCGTCGCTGCGTCACGCGGCGGGTGACGTCAGTGGAGAAATCGCCCTCACGCCCACGGTTTTTGGTGCTACCCGGTCATGGCCTACGTGGCACGAAAGTGGGGTCCACCTGTCTGTGAGACACTGTTTTGAATTTCGGGGGACGTGCCGGCGGTGAATCAACCAGGCGTTATTTTGTCCACTCATTACTCTTTTGGCAGCAGTTTCTCCTCCCTATCCAGGCGATTTCGTCGGCGACGCCAGCGGTTGCTCCGTTCCCTCGCGTGGTGGCCAGCGGAGGTCTTCTTCCTCGCCGCCGACGGACGGATCCGGTGTGTCGCTCGCGGGGGTGAGTTTTGCTGGCTGTTTTTCATGAGCTATTTCCACCGCTGACCCCCTCTTCTCTTACCGGTGAAGCAGAGCGATGTTTTTGAAGCGGAGCGAGATGCGACGGAGGGGGTAGGCCATAGATGGGCCGCGACGGTGCGGACGAGGGGGGCTTCGCTGGGGTCGGGGTTGCACGGCATGGCCGGACGGGAAGAGAGCGAGCGGTTGGTTAGTGGGATAGGGACGGGGCGGCATCACGATGGTGGGCAGCGTACGGGCCGGAAGGCCCCGAACTGGTTTCGGACGCCACATAGCTCGCATCCGGGACGACCGCCGCCGTCGAGCACGCAGCAAGAGAGCTGCCGGAGGGGGCAGACTGGTGGAGCCCTTCCGGTATCGCGCCTAGCTCACCAGCGGCGGCCAGGAGCAGACCTCCCCGCGTCGGCCCAAGCTCGTCGGCGGCGGCGCATCGGGGGCGAACTGGTGGAGCCCTTCCGGCATCGCGCCAAGCTCGCCGGTAGCGGCCAGGAGCAGCCCTCCCAGCGTGAGCCCAAGCTCCTCGGCGGCAGCATGGAGCAGCCCTCTCCTGTCACACCGCGCTCGTCGGCGGTGGCCTGGTATACCCCTCCCTGCACCGCGCCGTGCTCATCGGGGGTAGACACTGCTCTTTCCTATAGCGATTTGAGAGAGAGATGAGTGGTTAGGACTCGTGAGGGGAAGAAGGAAGGGATAAGGACGAGCACGCATCAACGTATGCTGTCGTATGTCGTCGAGCATGCAGCAAGAGTGCTCAGTTGATTTTTCTGATAAAAGTAGCAGATCGAGGTGATGTGCTGATGGTGTTCCAGTTTTTTTAGTTTACGCCTGTTCAAATTGATAGCTCGCGTGATGTGATACATGCTCTTTCATATGCGGAGTGCAGTTTTGGTGGTTTGTTTAGTGATAATCTGGCAATTTTGGTGGTCTTCAATTTTTTTGTCAATTTGGTGATTTGTTCAGTGATAATCTGGCAATTACCAAGTTATAATCTGGTTATTATTAGCAAGGTAATTAAGCTGGAGGAGTCTATATCTTGATTTTTGTATTTTACTATATGATAACCTGTCAATGATGAAGTGTTAATATGGCAATTTACTAGGTGATAATCTGGTAGCTGTTAGCAGGATAATTAACCAGGAAGAGTCCATATTGTGATTTTGGTATTTTGCTGAGTGATAACCTGGCAATGACGAAGTGTTAATCTGGCAGTTACTAGGTGATAATCTGATAGCTGTTAGCTGGATAATTAACCTGGAGAAGTCCATATCTTGATTTTGGTATTTTGCTAACTGATAACATGGCAATGACGAAGTGTTAATCTGGTAGTTATTAGGTGATAACATGTTGGCTGTTAGCAGGATAATTAAACTAGAGTATTTCATATCTAGATTTTTTGGTATTTTGCTAAGTGATATCCTAGCAATGACTAAGTATTAATCTGGCAGTTACTAGGTGATAATTTGGTAGCAGTTAGTAGGGTAATTAACATGTAAGAGTTGAATGTCTAGATTGACATTTTCCTAAGTGATGACATGCTAATTGCTAGCAAGATAATTAAATTGGACGTGTGTATGTCCAGATCATGGAAAGCTAGTGCAAATAATGGCAGTGTAGTGTCAGTACTAGGCTACTATTATGACTATTTGCATGTACGTGTTTTCAATTTGATGAACTACCATAGTTCGATAGCTGTTGCATACGCACTCCTAGCAGCACAACTCCCCATATGAGCTTGCTTTAGGCCAGGGGGCAGGGGCTGTTTCCGCTCGCTCGCTAGAGGACAGGGGATAGGGGTTTGCACGCTCACTAGTGGCTAGCGGGAAGGGGTAAAAGCTGCCGCCGCACGAACCGATAAATATGCGGTGCCGCACAGTAGCACTGTCCATTATTTTTACTTTAGAATACTTTTCTGTACACTAATAATTTTTATTTTGTTTTTTTCTAATATATCAGCAAAGGCTTGATGTCATGGCTCGGAGGAAGCAACAGCAGAGGAATGCCATGATTGCTCGGCAAGGAAAAGGTGAAAAAAAGAGGCGTAATGTAAGTTGGATTTGTGGTAATAGGAACCTATTTAATATCCTGGTAGTTGCACTTAGTTAATCTGGCACTTAATGCATTGGTATTCTGGTAATAGGAACTTATCTTGTTTCATCCATTTATTCTCTTTGTTTTGTTCATAGGTTTTCACGGGAGATCGGAATAGAGCCTCGCCAACACATATCTTAAAGTTGTGCAACAGTTTAATTGATGACCAACGCGCTGCCATAGTAGACATGGGACATGGTAGTTTTCTCAATATCAAGTGTGAGCAGTTGCACAATCCTGTCATTTACTGGTTTACATATTGTTATGATCCAGCTAGGCGATCTTTTTTAATCCCTCGCCGTGGAGTGATTCCTTTGACAGCAGTCTTTGCATGAGATGATTGGGCTCCCACACGGACAGTTGGCTATGAAATACTATGCAGTTTATGATTTGGAAGCTGAGATTGCAGCAAGGCTTTTTCCTAGTGAAAGTAGTAGGCCAAAAGTTTCTGAAATTGGCCTTAGGTTAGCTCAATATGAGGAGGCGGATGAAACATTCAAGGAGCTTTGGTTATTGTTTATTACTTCAATAGTTGTCGCTCCAACTACTGATACTAAAATGAGTAACAAATGTTATCCAATGCTAGTATGTGACTACATGTTACATTTTTGCAACTCCTCTTAATTTATTTTTTCAATTTCACACACCTCTATATACATGTTAGTCTTTTCTAATTTGTTATGTTAATGTTTTTTCTTAGGGAGATGTAGATCAAGCTCAAGAAATGAATATGTGCAAGTTTATTGCTGATGAACTACACAAGCACCTATCAAATGGAAAATACACAAAGGGGTATTTGTTGTATTGCATGGTGAGAGCTTCTTTCTTTTTTCTAAAATTTATTTTAGTTGTTTTGGGAGCTGTTTTTAATCTAGCATCTGTATGTATAATACCAGGTACACCCTGCCATATTTTCATATCCGGCAGACTTTTTTTTATTTTTCACCTGGCATCCAAGTGTACTTTTTGGTGGCAGCCATGTGTATTTTTTCTGGCAGCCAAGGCATTTTTATCTGGGAGCTACCTGGCCTTTGTTACTTCTAAAAAAAATTCCTTTATACTATATACATACTCATTATTTTTTACAAATGTGAATGTCTTTTGTTTTACATTATATACATACTCATTTTTTTGTATTTCTTTTGATTTTTTTCAGCTGCGATACTTTTCTGCTCTCGACACTGACCATATTGATGTTGGTTTTGAGCATACTGAATTTGCTATTAATTGCTGTACTAAGGATGCTATTGATGTCCTTGGTGAAATGGATGCTCAGAAGTTTGATTCAAACATTTTTGGATCCATGAAGGTTAGGAATTCTTTTTTTTGTTTAGGAGTTTGCATTTTGTATATTCCACTTTCTGTGTATATTTTTTATTCACACACATGTGTTTTTCATGTATTTTTTTGCAGCTAAAGGATGAGTTTAAAGATGATTTTGCTAGGGAAATTGGTCTTTTTGGTGGGCCAGATGGTTTTGACGCTTGGATGAATCTTAACATTCATGCTACTTGCAAGGAGAAGATTTGTTATTTTCTTTTCTTGGAAAAATCTACTTACATGTGTTGCATATCTAGTCTTATTGTGTGGCATTAAAAGTGAGCCGTTCATCCGTACATTATGTCAGCTGTGTGTTGCCATGCGAGAGGCATCCCAAGAACACTTTACATGGCAGTAATGGCAGTAGCAGTGTTGGAAACCTAGTAGTTATCACTTTTGAAGTATAGTTAATCTGGGCAGCCAAGATTAATTAATATGACAATCAATATAATTTACCTGGTAGCCAAGTTTAATTAATATGGCAACCATGCTATCTAATTAGATTCATAGCAAGAAACTAGTTTCTGTTGTCTAACTTATTAGCTTATTATTTTTTTGCAGCAAAAGATCAAAGCATTCAATCTCATGCAGACTTTTGCATCTGGGCTTAATAGTCTTTTGAGCAACCTTATCCAAGGTTTGACTGAGTCAGATGAAACAGAATTAAATGAAAGAGGTGCACATGGTGATGCTCAAGGTGCCAATGGAGATGAAGACATGGGTTCTTCTTCATCAGAATCATATGAAGAAAATGAGAGAAATGAAGTTGATGCAGAACCTAGTCACCGTGCAAGCAGCACTAAAATCATTAATGTTGCACAATCAGTGCTACCATGCAAATCCCGACCAGGTGCTAGCAAAAGTGCATCTCCTCCTGGCATGCATTCTCAAATCAAGGTTCCATCATTTAGTGACACTGATGCTTCCGATGGGAGTCAAGGTTTTGGTTATTTCGTTGTTGATTCCCTAGTGGATTATACTCAACAAGCTGAAGAGGAATTAAAGGGAGATGCAGCAAGTCTTGTAGCAAGACTAAGTTCCATGAAACAGCAGCCAGTAAAACCAAGAGGCAGTGAATTGAAGTTGCATAACAGCATCAAGTGTATAGTTGCAAAAGAATCGGGTATCCCTATCAACAAGTGTTCTGAAGCAGTAGACCCAATGGGTACAGACAATTCAAGTACTGAGAATGAAAAGGATGTTCCGAAGAATCTAGAAAGGAGGTAAGTTATAATATTCCTGGTTGTATCTTTGGTAAAGTAGTGTAGTTTGCATGGCAGTGATGTATAGGTAATCTGGAAAGTATGTCTTTTTTACAGGTTTCTAACATTTTGTGTACCAATGTATTTTTTCTGGCAGTAACCACTTGTTAATATGTATGGCAAATAAAAAAATTTACAATTCTTTTTTTTACAACTTCATGTTTGTTAAGACCTGGTAGTAAAGTATAAATTCTCTGTTAATTATTCATAATAAATCTGGCAACTAAAACTTCTTTTTTCATATACTACAGTCCTAATGCAGAGAAGATGCACGAGCAGTCCGGGGGTAGAAATACTGCTGGGAATGAAAAAGAAATACTGCCTGGAAAATCCCGTGTATCCGAGAGTGTGCGTACATATCAAAGGTGTTCTACTTTCAACTGTTATTTTTGGGTTTTTTGAAATCAACTTTTTTTGCATATAGTATGTAACATATATTTTTTTGTCTAATTCCCTCCCCCTGTTTTGCCTTTTTTGTGCGTGCAGAAAACGTCGGAGTTTGTCAAGCAGCACACCTACTAGGAAATCTCCAAGGCTTGCACAGATTCAAGGTGGCAGCAACGTCGGCACTGCCCATGTAAGTGATACCGGGGGCAAGAGTATCAGCTTCTCTCCAACCTTAGAGGATGGGAAGAGTTCAAATTCAGCTTTTTTGGTGTCCCTGACGGTTAACAACAATCAAAAAGATGCCCCTGCTGCAATTATCGGTGATGGGAAGACAATAAGCACTGGTATTAGAGTTTCCCCTACTGCTGCAAAGATACCATCATCTAGCGATGCTGCAAGAATTTCTTTTGGTAACCAAAAAAATAATTCAGATGATGGGAAAAACAAGGCCAATGCAATCCAAATATCACCCACTGTTGATAACTTGTAACCAAAAACAACAGCATCAATTGAGAACATGTGCAGAACCATGGTGGTCTCACCAGTAGCACAAGGGACATTTCCTAGGGGTAGCAGCAGCTATTACAGGCCATGGAAGTTGTCCCCTTTTGTTGGTGCTAATTTGGGAATTCCTGGTTTCCTGAGTGGGCAACCTGTTATAGTTCCACCAAAAATTTAAGAACTTGTTAGAGGGTTGTGTGAATCAGTAATTAAGCAAGGACTGTTGCCTAGGGTTAACGAAGCACAGGCAAGCACAACAGAAGGGACTTCTCGTAAAAGGAAACATATTGATTCAGCAGGCCCATCTACTAGCTCAAAGAGAGATAACCGACTTGGTATGTTTACACCACCACCTTTCAACCTGGGGTTTAGTTCACAGGAAGAATGTGTGGATGCTTCTCCAATGGTTTGCACAACCGGTACCTAGGAAGATTTGATGCCTGCATTTGCGCAAGATGTTGCTCCAATAGCTTGGGCAGAACCACAAGGTAACATTTTTTGCTTATATCCTGCAGTTTTTTCATCTATGGACTTTTTGCTAGGATTCTAATAAACATGCATGTAGTTTAGTTAATCTAGAAAGTTAGTTTAGTTAATCTGGAAGCCAATATTATTTAATCAGGCAGCCATTTTTCTTCTTTGTCCAGGGGCATGAAGTTGTTTACACAGATATTTTGTGACTAGATTATCTGATAGTTGCTATGGCTGCTTTATAAATAACTTGGTAATTATTTCTCGTAGATAACTTTATTATTGTGACTAATTTAGTTAGGTAGTGCTTTTTTGACATCATCTGATATGTTTATTACATGGTCACATATATATAAGGTCGTTGTGGTAGTCTAGTTCAAAATGGCAGTAGTGTAATGCAAATAATAGGATTTTTTCTGGTGTGCATTTTTGCTGCTAAAGTTCAATATGTGCATTCTTTTTAAGTTTGGTGTGCATTTTTGCTGCTAAAGTACAATATGTGCATTTTTGTTGCTAAACATGTATTTGATATTTTTCTTTTGCTTTTTCCATAGCAGAATCAAGGAAACCTGTTGAAAAAACATGAACTGACTCTGATTTTGAAGAATTCAAAGTGTTGGAAGACTATATTCTCAATAAAATTGATTTCCTTAGTGAAGAAAGTACAGTAGAGCTTAATAGGTACGAGGATTATTGTAAAGCATTTTCAAAAAGGAAGAGAGAGTTGAAAGCTGTTGCAGCCCCCGCAACCACCATGGATGGCAACGCTATTCAAAGCACAACACCGAAGGTGCAAGCTCACAAAGTGAGGGTAAAAAATGCGTCCCGTTTTCTGGTGTCACCCTTTGATAGCTTAATAAAAGTCACTTCAGATCAAGAGAATGTATACCGGAAGATCATGCTGAGCAGCAAGCACTCAAGGCCAAGAAAATCCAATTTGAAAAGGTAAACATCATTTTTTTATTCTGTTTGCCTGGTATTTGTTCTTAAATAATCTGGTATTTGTTCAAATATATATGGTTGTTATTTAGGTTTTATCTGGAAGTTATTCCATCTGCTCATACTTAGGTTTGTATGTTTTTTGTTCATCTTTTTTTAACCTGGTAGGTGTTAAAACTTAATCTGGTAGTTGTTCCTTTAATGTGGTAGCTGTTGATTTTTGAATCTGATAGTTGTTGATTTTTATTATGATGTTGTTTGGTTATTAATCGTTTTCATTCCTTGTTTTAAACTAGGTACCAAATTGTAAAATACACGAATAGCTGGGTTGTAACGGGTGACTTGGCTGACTCTATACATGTTAGGGGTGAATTGTCTAATCATTGTATGGAAGTTGGTATCAAGTACATGCGTCATACGAACAAAGTGGAGGGCAAGATTATAATGCCATACCAGCTCTCCAACTTTTTGATAAGTGGACAGTTTGAGAAGAAGGTTGTTGTTTCGTATTTCAAAAGAAGATCAGATTACTCGCTAAGTGTAATGAAACAGGTTAGCAACTATCCACTTAGAACACTGTGAATGTAGTTTTTTATTTCAGTTATGTAATACTAGCAGGTTAATTACCGTATTAGCACTGATAAGTTGCCTTTTTAATTCAGAGTAGTTACCTGTCTTTTGTTGTCTGTGTTTTTATACAGATTTGTTTCCCAGTTCTAGAAGAGATCTGCAGAGGAAATAAGGAAGGCAACCACTGGTATTGCTTGTGTATGAACTTTCAAGACGAAAGGTTCGAAGCACTTGACTCGATGCGTGGCGAAGAGAGTCAAAGTCTCGCTGATCACGCAAATGCACTAATCAGTAGGATCAAGGCTATATGGCAGATACATTATGCCACCTCGAAGGTCCAGATACAAGATTAGGAACTCACAATTGTTAATGTGCCAATGCAGGAAAACTTGTATGACATCTTTTTATATTTTTGTCTTTTTTTAACTGAAGAAAATGTGTTTTGTCTGTTTTATACTATAGTTTTTATTGATGCCTTTTTTCCCTCGTAGATTCAACTATGGTTTTCATGCACTCTACAACATCGAGAATTGGGATGGGCAGAACATCCCACAAATTGGAAAAGGTGATGCATATAAATTTAGGAGGATCATACCATACAAGTGGATAACTGCTTATTTTAATGAGGAAAAGGAGAACTGGATGTCAAATTTAAACAACAATGTGATACGGTAATATTACAGTTGTTTGTTTCTTCATTTTTTCGTGAAATTCTTGAGCATACATGAGTATAGATGGAAGTAAATAGGATATACATGGCACTGTCTTTACAACATGAAACAACGAAAAACATGTATAACACTTAGTAATTGTTTTATGCGGTAATCTAGAGGGCTTTTTTAACTATGGTTTGGTAGCTATGATCTTTGTGGGCATGTTCTCAAATCATGTTCCGTCGAGCCACATTGCTTGCACACACGAACTTCTTTCCTGCCAATGTTCAACGCATTCTCAAATGCATACTTTCTCTTCCTTCCTTTTGTGTTCGATTTGCGGGGATCACATATGTGAGCATGGGATGTTTCCAAAGATGCTGCAGCAGTTGGTATAATCTGATCTGAACTTGTGAAGTTAGTGCTGTTACTTAGCCTAGGATCAGATGTAGGTGCTGATGTCTTTGGAGCAGCCTTCTTGCGTTTTGGTGGATGTGTTTCTGGCCCAGATTTTTGATGCTGGTCATCCATATTTGTAGGTGCATGTTGCTGATTTCTTTTGTTTGGAGTATGCTGTGAAGAATTTGTAGGGAGAGTAGAATCAGCATCAACTTTTTTTGCTCTTTTCTCTGTCTCTCTCTTTAGTGAAGCCAAATCCTTCTTCATATTTTTGAGATGCATCCTTATTATCTTCTTCCCATCTTCTGTTTGATTACTGTATAGCGCCATGCTTTTGAACTCATTGCACATTGTTGCGAGTGACATCTTCTTCCTAGACTCCGCTGGCATCTCAGCCGGTTGTCCTGGAGTTTCTTGCACCAAATTCTCCTCTGCACTCCATGTCCATATTTTAAGCACATATGCCGGTGGCATCACTTTTAGTCATAGGAAGAACATGGTCTTCATTTTGGAAACACAAAAAAAATGAGATAGCATAGTTAGTATGTTTCTCAAAAGGAAAACATAATATGTCAAAACTAAAATAACTTCGCAATTATGGTCATTTATAATCTAGCAGTTTTTCATATACATTCCAATATACCATATAGTGACTTTTTTTCTTTCCACATAAAGTAACTACATGAACTAACTTTATTTTTTTTAACCTGGCAATCATATACTTTCCTAGTAGGTAACTACTGGCAGTTATTCTGGCAACTGATAACAAGTTTGCAAGTTACCTTTAGAATGTGAAAACACACCATGCCATCTCTCTCAAATTTCTAGCATTGACATTTGTACTGACTGGTATGTGGGCACAAACTGGTATCCAGGAACTAGTTCAATGATAAACTCGATATCCCGATCTGGGGGCATACCGGGGAATTCATCTAGGAACACATCAGGGTATTCACAGACTACTCTAACTTGGTCTATGGTTGATTGAGCTAAACTCTTGTTGCACTTGAATTGACGGGTAGCGTCTCGGATACATGCTCTACTGATACTCCTGTGCTACTGGTCATGGTTATGGCCTTATTGGCATAATCTATCAATCCTTCATGTTTGACATCCAATCCATACCTAGTACTAGTTCCAAACCTTTGGTTCTAAGTACTATTAGATTGGCATAAATATCTATTCCATGTATTCTGATAGGCACTGCCTTGCAAATTTTTCTAGCTTTGGTGGTTGAACCAGGTATTTGAACTATCATAACATGCTTCAAATTTGTGGGTTGAATCTTACTAGTGCCTGCAAATTCTTCTATAACAAACGAGTGCGATGCTCCAGAATCAAACAACACTCTGGCAAGTACTGAGTTAATAGAAAACATACCTAGCACGACTTCTGGCACTTCCTGGGCTTCTTCAGCATTCATGTGGAATAGACAGCCGGTACGGTTGTGCGGGTTTCCTAGGGCAAACCTCTTTCCAGGCTGGACATGGCGCTATTGTTGTGAAGGTGCAGTGACATTGGTTGTTGCGGCAAGCTTCTTGGGGCACTCATTAGAGTAGTGACCCATGACTCCACATTCAAAGCAGGTTATCATTGACTTGTCTTTCCCTACGACATGCACAACATTGCTTCCAGTCCTTGGGACAGTATTGTTGTTGTTGCTGTTGTTGTTGTTGTTGGACCTTGGTGGTGCACGGTTGAAGTTATTGGGGTTGCCAGGGTTGTTGTTGTGGTGGCCCCCGGGCCTCGGTTTTCCTCTGCCATAATTGGGGTAGTTCGTATGGTTCATAGGGGGTCTATTGTTTCTTGGTGCAAATCCTGCAGACGGGTTGGGGCGATACTTCGGGGTATGGTGGTGTCCAGGTTGGTGCATCATACGATGCTTGCGGTTCTCACTGGCTTGGTTGATCTTTCCTTCCATCTGGATCGCGGAATCCACTAAAGCTTCTAGGTCATCAAAGAATGTTTACTAACACTGTCTGCATCTCATCATGAAGACCATTCAGGAATCTCTCCTTCTTCTTTTCTTTGGTGTCAATCTCATCAGGGGCATACCTAGCAAGAGACAGAAATTTGTCACGGTATTCTACCATAGTCATTCTTCCCTGCTTCCACTCCCTAAATTCATCCCTCATCCTATTGATCAAACCTGGGGGCACATGGGTCCTACTGAACATGAGCTTGAATTCCTCCCAAGTCATCATCTATCCTCCGTTCATGGTACGGGTGCTGTTCCACCATGATCTTGCATACCCTGCCAGATAGTGGGTGGAAAATAGTACCCTCTCATTGGCATCTACTCCTGCCACTTCTAAATTGTTTTCCATGGTTTGCAGCCAGTCATCAGCATCTAAAGTCTCTTCTGATTTGCTAAACAAAGGAGGATTGGTGTTTTGGAAGTTCTTGAGTTTGGATCCATGGTGATCCTGGTTTCCATGGCTCTGATTGTTGTGTGCCATTTGGGCTATCTGTTGAAGAGTGGCTATTTTGGCTTGGTGTTCTGCTCTACCGGCTTCACGGTCAGATACAAGCATTTGCAGAATCTGAAGCATTGGATCCTGGGATGAGCTGCTTCCACCGCGGTTTCCGCGAGTCATCTGAAGATTGAGATAGATCATAAGACAAGAGGGAAATTTTCTATGGTTTGTTGGTATGGTTCAAAAGCTCTTAAAACTTTGAGTATGACTAATGTTTGAACACTAACAACTCCTTCCTCATTCATTCATTCCAAGCACACAATACAAACACACACCACAACTACGAAAGCAGATGGTTTTAAGAACCATTATGTAAAGCTACGATACAATGGGACTGGATACACTCACACCTACGATAGTGCTCAGGTGCGACTACTCATCATCGGGACTATCGGGCTCCTCGTCATCAATGAAGTTTGCGCCATATTCATCAGTGTGGAACTCTGTGGAGACGTCCTCCAGGTAGTCATCATCATCACTGAGGTAAGAGTGGATATCACCATGGATATCTTCACCTTCCTCCTCCTTCTCCTCAAGCTGAATCTGCAGGTCGTGGATGGTCTCCTCAAGGGTTGGCACCTTCTGGCAAAGACGGGCGATGATGTGGTCCTTCTTGTCACGCTGGCGACGAAGTGACTGCACTCCTTGGCGAGGATGGCGAGGGTTTGTTTCCTCTCGGCGGCTTCTCCATGATTCTGGTTGGCATAGGGACGACTGTTAACCAACTCCTTCTAAGTGTCGTGCAGCATGAAGTCCATGTGGTCCACGTGGTGCTTCAACTCTGGATGCCGCGACATGGCCAAAGGTTGTCCCGTAGAGTCACATCTTGCATAGTGGGCAAAATGGGTGCCATTGATATGGTTGATGTTTTGTGCACACAGACGAGCAAGTGCCTCCTGCATGGCTCGAGCTAATCCGTCCAACCAATTGTTCTCCCTTATGCTTAACTAAATCTTCTCCGAAAGAGGTGGCTCCATTTTTCCTCTCAGATCCACAACTATCAACCACTGTAGTTCCCCTCCTTATTGGTCATTGAGTTGCGCTCCGAAGAACTCCTGGTGCGGGCGTCCAAGGTACTCCGAGAGCTGATCCAAATCCCTCTCGAAGATGAGGTGCCCTCCATTGCCCAACTGGTAAAACTTTCTATATTTGACCTCCATCTATAAGAAATTAAGATGAGTAAGTTAGTGAGATGATCAAGTGTGTCAAATTTTATGTAGAATTTTTGAGGAACAGGTGAGCTCCTTTTTAAAAGAATCTCAAGGGTAAAAGTGAGAATAAGTTTTCATAAATACTTAATTACTTTGTTTTGAAACTAGGTTTTTCAGACGTCCATTCTAACTAAGGTCTCCTATGGTCAGGATGGCTCTGATACCAACTTGTCAACACCCAGATTTTTAAGTCTAGACGCCTGTTATGCCATACATCGCAATCCCAGGATTACCATTTTTGCGAGACATAACATAATTGGCACAACAGTACATCATCCATTGCAAACCATAATAGTCTTACAAATAGTTGATCTTATGATCAAGTCTTAATACAAATCAGAGCAGCAGAAAATAAACGTAGTAGACTCCATCTTCATGGTCACAGGCAATGCTGACGATGGGAGATGATCCTAGTTATCATAGACCTCCTGTTGTCCATCTTCCGGGTAGTCCTTCTCATAGTCTGGCCATGGGAATAGCCAGGGACAAAGCCATGAGTACTCTTTAAGTACTCGCAAACTATCACTAACATAAGTAAGCTAATTCTAGTAGGACTCCTAATCTCTAGGTTTGTTTGCAAAAAGCTAGGTTTATTTCATAAGTACTCCATAATACAACCTATTTTAGTTCTCTAGATTACTTAAGTGGGAACCTAGTTTTCATGTCCACAACCCTTTTGTGGTCACGTCAAAGTCATTGTTGAAGTCACAAGTCATTTTGAAAACATCTGACAACGGAACAGTATGGCCACTCCAACTGTCCATAACCACGGACGCGGCTATTCGAATAGTTTGACACTCTGCAGAGGTGGTACACTTTCACCACAAGATTCGATACATCCGTCAGGTATAACCCTAAATCATCATACTTGGTATGCGGATAATCAATCCTAACCTTTCAATTACACACCCCAGTATAGGCACCTCCCCGATGAGCTTGGCCTCCCAGCCATGGCCAACTGCCATCCCGAGAACTGCATAGGTGGACATTCATATTCACGAGGTAGCCTCAGCTCAACCTCTTCCGTGGGAACCCATACTAAGACATATAAACTTACAGTTAAGCCCTACCCAACTCAGGTATTGTGGTTGTACGGTAAAATTGGAATGGTATCGCATCCAAACCCAACCATCAGTTTTTATCAAATTCAAGGCTCATGCCTCATTTAGTTTCATCATCAAATCATTGTGTTTCATAAAATATGTCAAAACATTTCAATAGAATGAATCATCATTTCAAGGTTTTCATAATCATTTTCTCCAAGTGTTCCCATCTAAAGAGATCAGGTTTAGCTTAGCACTAGCCACTAGCATTGAGGGTATCACTATTGAGGGGTTTAAACAAGTATAAGTACCCAAGACTAGTTCTATGATCTTGGTCGTATCCATCCTATTTTCCACTAATCACAATTCATTAACTAAGTAAGAAACTTCAGTAAAGGGAAAAGTAAAGCTTGCAAGTAAAACTTGGGATGGGTATAATCAAAGTTGCATAACCAAGCATGTCCAGTGCATCTTGCATAGGTTAGCTTGCATGGATGGCTTGCATTAGTTAGCTTGCCTTGAGTAGTGCAGTCGATGAAGATCTCCACCTCTTCCTCGAAGTATGCCTCCTCGTCGGCGGTGACCTAGCATACCACTGCATGATGTAGTACACTAGAGTCATTGACATAACACCAATGAAACATCATTCACTAGTATTACATCCCTTAGAGTGGTACAACAGAAACATAGCAGGTCGAAGACATGATTATAGATTACAACTCGACTCTTTACAAAAGATCCAAAGAACACTTTAGGTTAAAGAGAGAGAAAGAAACTTCTTACAAAGAAGAACCAGAAATAATAACTCAGAACTATATAGTAACTAAGACTAGTATCTAAAATATTTGGCTTGCCATTGCTGCTATTGCAATACTCTATAGAAGTAGGTTTTATTGCTAGAGAATCTACTCCTATCTAAACAGACACTTTATCTTCACTTCAGCTAATGTATATGTTGACTTCATTGACTTTATTGAAGAACTTGAGATGTCGATGATGGTTTCTTGAGCAGAAATTGATGCTGACGTCATCTTCAATGGCTTGGACCCTAGCAAGGGTTAAGAAGGTACGGTTGAGTACGGGCGTACTCAGCAAGTTCACTAAAAAGGAGTGTATGATGCACTATCTCTATAGCCATAGACCATAGGTCGTAGGCAATGCAGGTTTTCATAAACATTTCTTCAAAGGTTGATTTTATTTTGAAAACTATGTCCGACAGCCTTCACAGGTTGACTAGAACCTTCGTGGGGTTCCTTTCCTGCCACGTTCATAGCTCCTTCCCGGAATAGGGAGTAACATGTCATAATTCTTACACTCTGCAAAAGTGCGTCACTTTTCCCACAAGAGACCTTAGCCTTGTTGCACATCGAAGCCGCGAGCTTGTCCACACTTCCTTGGTATGGGGCCCAGTCTAAGATCCAAGCCAGTAGTGCCCTCTCCATGACCCCGCATGAAGACACGATCCCCCGAGACGGACTACCACAATTACTCTTTGGATAACCTCTCGAAGACTCTGTAAGAAGCTCTGTCTGGGAGCCACCATTAGCTATGGTGAGCTTACACCAAAATAGCTATGCACAGATAATCTAGACACCTAGCTCGCGGGGAACTAAGGGGTCCCACCCATGTGCTGGATTCTAACCCACCAGAATCAACAGCCTCACAATAAGGTCATCCGTCCATGCGAAATGGAGAATATACAGCTGACTTTCCCGTCCCATTCCAAGTGTTATGGTTGACTCGTAATATATGGCGCTAGAATCACTGGCGACATTGGTTGTTAAGTCCTAGATGATACATTACTGTACAATGGCATTTCCATTGCGAGTTATGATAGGTTAGCTGATCACCCTGGATCAGTAACCAATATTTCCATTTAATTATGAAAATAGTGTTTTCTGACCTTTTTGAAATGCAGGTGATGAAAACATTTGAGTTACAACTATTTGAAAGAAAATAATTGTTGGGTCCGCAACATAGAAAACAAAAAAATTCCTACGATGAGAACTATACGCCAAGATCTATCTACTAGGTACAGAGCAACGGGTGGACATACATTCAACAAGAACTTACCCTCGAAGACAACGAGTTTTGTTAACGAGTAGGAACTCGTGGTTGATGTAGTCGTACACTTGCCGATCTCAAGATCGTGTTGAAGTCCAGCAGGTCCGGCTCTAGCACGTCCATCAGATCCAGCTCCGGCACCACCAAGTCCAGCACTGCAAAGCACCAGTGCATCTGTGATCGCACACACGTCCAGTATCCTGACAACCTCCATCCCTCGCTCCAGCAAAGTAGCGGAAACAGCAACTCCTTTCCAGATAAAGCCACCGGGAACATGTATCTCGCTAATCTGAGACCATGAGGAATAACTAGAGGGGGAGAGAGATCTTTCACGAGGAGGTGTGTGTGAGAAGTGAGGAGAAGGTGGCCTTTTATAGGAGGAGGGGGGTGCCCCTCCTTCATGGCCGGCGCATGGAGGAGGTGCCTCTTCACCTCCTCCATTCATGTGGTGGTAATCCCTCCACATTAAAATGCCTCTTCACATTCCCTTTTAAAGTCTCCACTTTAAATGCATTCAATTTCTCCAAATTTAATGCTCTCTCATTTCATAAAACTCTTTTATTATTTTTATTCAGAATTTTGTTAATTACTTTAATTAACAAACATTCACATAAAACCCCCTGCAACATTTCAATATTACATGTAGAACCAATTTCAGCAATTTCACCCGAAACAATTTCGGTGTCTATTGAAATAATTCCAGCACTTTCTTAAATATTTATCTGAAACATATTTTCTCCAAATGGTGTCGGTATCCCTTAAGTGTGTCACCCTACGGTTCACGAATAATGCAGACATGATCGAGACTCCTCTCAGATCAATAATCAGAAGCGGGACCTGGAGATCCATACTGACTCCTAAACATTCAACGATGACTTCTGTGATCGTGAGAACCTTTAACGCTAGTAACTAAATCCCTTTGTCTTGTGATATATTACATGTCCGAGATTCGATCATCGGTATATCCATACCTAGTTTGATCTCGTTGCTGACATGCACTCTTTTCTCGTTCCCGTGATATTACATTATAGTGATCACATCACTTGCTTGCAAGCTACCTTAATGTGATATCACCGAGAGGGCCCAGAGTATATCTATCCTTCATCAGGACTGACAAATTCCACTTTTGATCCATGAGCCTCAACATAACACCTTCGTAGCACTGAACCCATCTTTATAGTCACCCTGTTACGATGTGATGTTTGATGTTATCAAGATACTCTTCCGGTGTTAGCAATTAACATGATCTCATGGTCGAAGGATAAAGATTACTTCGTATGATGTTATAGCAATATAAACATAATGACTTTGATCGTAATGCTATACTTTGGATGAATGTTCATCACATCATTCCACCAATGTTGTGACCTCGTTATTAACAACATCCAATGTCCATGATCAGGAAACCTTGATCATCTTGTTAATCAACGAGCTAGTCTAAAAGAGAGGCATAACTAGAAACCCTTTTTGTTTATTAAACACACATGTATTGACGTTTCCGATCAATACAATTATAGCATGCAAAATAAACATTTATCATAAACATGGAATAAGATAATAACCACTTTATTATTGCCTCTCGGGCATATTCCCTTCAGTCTCCCACTTACACTAGAGTCAATAATCTAGTTTGAAAAACTTTGCGTATTGAACACTTATGGCTTTCTTGTGTTGCATATACGCTATTGCTAGTGGTTAACATAATCTCCGGATCTGACAGTTTCAGGTTCGTGTGTATTTGCATGTCTTTGTGTCTCTACGCATCACTCATTCTCAAATAAGATGGCATTGTATAAATTTGGTCCTTTTGTGAGACCTTTAGTTCGTTCGGCTCAAAATATGTTGATATTATTGTCACACAATATATCTTCATAGTATTACCCCACTTTGAACCACACCTAGTTTGATAACAAACTACTTAACACAAATGCCCTCCTTTGCTACTACTATAGCAGTTATATACTTAGCCTTTTTGTTGTAGTATCCGTCACAATGTCTCAACTTTGGAACTCATCCAAATCCATCATGGAACATCCTTTCCATTACATTGTGCCACCCATAGTCTAAATTGAGATAAATGTAATTTGTATCTTGTGACAAAATTAGTATCAATGTAACACTTTACAATGAACTACCTTTAACTATTTGTCACTTATACATGATATATTCTTAGTTATTCCAAAGCTCATAAGAATATCTTTACTATTGTCCAATGATCATCTTATGAATCATTCTGGTATATGCTCATAACATTTAGAGCATAGGACATTCTGGATATATACATATCATGGTATAATCGATCAAAATCTTCATATGATTTTACTCACCAAGTGTTGAAATACTTGAATCTTGATACAATTCTTTCCATGCAGCAAGAACCTTTCTTGTTGTTTCCATATTGAACCCTTTCAATATCTGATATATGTATGTATGGCACAACCATATTTGTGCCTTAATCTATCCATATAGATATTGATGCCAAATATTCCGGGTTTGCCCAAGTCTTTCATCGAAATCTTATTTTAATGAAATTCTTAACTTGTGTCAATACAAGATACATCATTTCCAATCAACAATATGTCCTCTATATAATGTATTAGAAATATGTCTCAGCGCTCCCACTTAATTTCTTGCGAATGCAAGCATCTTCATCATCTCCGATGAATTTAAACTCTTTTAACAGTTTCATCATGGTGAAGATTCCAACTCCTCTATGCTTACTTCAACTATTGAAGTTTACATGACCTTTTAGCACCCTTTGAATTAACAAAACCCTTCGGACCATGTCATGTACATGTCCTAGGTTACCGTTCTATTAGAAGAACCTTGTTTTGTTTATTCAACTACCATATACCAAATTATATGTAGTGGTTGCTACATTAATCCGTCAAGACTATATATCACTATGAAAGATCAAATCTTGTCATAGTCATCTCCTTGAACATTGTCGAAACTTCTTTCCGACATGTCGACTATTTCATAGATGTTAAACATCCATGTCTTATTTCTTTATAGATCCAAACACGACCGATAGGCTTCACGCCTTTCCGGAGGGTCTTCCAAGTTCAAAAACTTGATTTCTCGTGTATGGATACTATCACGGATTCTATGACTTCTAGTCATTTTATGGAGTTAGAGCCCATCATCGCTTCTTTGCATGTAGTCGGTTCATCATTGTCAAAACAATAACGACTTTCTTATCAAATCTTACTATTTGATTCTTACCAACCCACATGGTTCTATAGGAACTCTAATCTCCGAGATCACACCTTTTGTAATCACGAGATCCATGAGCATTGTGGCCGCCACCGGGACACTTTCCGGCGCTGCGCTACTTAGCACATATAGCTAAGGTTCAACAACCTTATCAAAGTTCTATTGTCCTCCCACTTAACTTTTCATGAAAAATTCCTTCTCAAGAAACTTGACATTCCAAGCGACAAACTCTTTTGTCCTTGGTGTTATGGAGAAATTCTCAACAAATTCTTTGGGATAACCTACAAAGACATGCTTATCCGACTTTGGTTGTAAACATTTTACTTATGCATAGCATACCAAAACTTAAGAAAAGACAATTCGGGTTTTATCCCAAACCATAACTCATATGGTGTCATTTCAACGGATCACGATGGTCCTCTTTTCAGTGTAAAAGCGGTAGTCTCTAAAGCTTCAATCCTTAAAACATAATGGTAGTTTTATAAATGACACCCTTGATCTTACCATGTCAAACATGGTTTGATTTCATCTCTCGAATATGCCATACTCCTATGGTTTGTCGGGAAACACAAATCATGGAACAATTCTTCAAGTCTTAGGTGTTTTTGCTAAACATGTAACTCAAATATCTTCCTTTACGATCAAATCATAAACTCTTTTATTTTCTTGTTACAATGATTTTTCACTTCATCTTGAAAGTCTTTGAACAACTTTCAAATGTTTCATACTTCTTCCTTATTAAGTAAATATACAGATATATTCACTCAAATTTTCGAAGAAAGCATATGAATCAAAAAGATCCATCCCATATGGCTACACATAATGGACTATGCACATCAGCATGCACAATTTCCAATAAGCTAGTCATCCGTTCCTCTCTGGCCTATGGACGGAGTTTCAATTATCTCGAGGAAAGTCTCACATGCGTCAATTGATCAAAATCAAAGACTCCTAAAATCCATCAACATGGAGTTTCTTCATGTTTTCTTTCCAATATAATTTAAACAGTGATGTCACTTCATAAGTGATCTTTCAATCATTTGTCTTGCGACATTTTAGCAATAGTGTTTATGGATGTGATTTCTCCCACTAGACTTGTAAAAGTTCATCCATCCTTTATGGAATACGGTAATTATTTGAACAACCATTGTTCTCGTAATACCAGAACAAAATAACAATTATTAAAACAAATCTTGAAGGCTAGATTTGACGACAATGAAAAGCACAATAACACTTTATTTGTTTTCGATGAACATCATCACTCATTCTCTTGCTAATTACTTAGGCCATTGTAGTTCATGAATTGTGTTGTCCTGTATGACACTTCATACCAACCAATTCGGTATCCAATACCGGTATCCAATACCTAAGAACCACATTGTTTAACAAGCAAGGAATACAGCCATAACATGTATATCTTCTATATACCTAAGTTGGACATCTCCAACATTTTATTTCCTGCCAAATATTTTATAGATTCTCTTTCAGCAATTCCTTTTCTTTTAAAAGAATCTATCAACATCAATAGTGGTGTCATCAACATGACACATGGTACAAAGCTTGTATATATTCAAATACTAATACCTTTGGACTTGCACTTTGAAGTGGATCACCATCATCAAATGTTTGGCATTCTTTCAAAAATCCATTCTTTAGTAATCTATTAGTGTAGTAAACATTTTACTTACATCTTCTATTCATCCTTATCATGATAACTTTCATGATCAAGCTACTATAGCCTATAAGGAAGAATCGTGAGTATAATATCAGTTCCCAAAACCTTTTTGGTAGATTAGGACGCCTAGCATCTCCAACCTTCACAAATTCTCATACAATATGAGAACATGTATTTTGCTAAATTATACTCTATCATAATGCAACCAAAAAAAACATTGTTTCAGATATCACAATATCTTTCACACATGATGGTTTCTAAAACAATTTTCAGCTCCAATATAATCTTGATATTAAAACAACTTTTGGATATCAATAATCATGGAGGCAAACATGATACTTTAGATACTAACATTGGAATTCTTACTCTTGATTTAATACTACTTATTAAACTTCATGGAGTAAATAGAGTTTGCTGAAAGTTTGCAATAGGACTTCTAAACTTTAAATTGACATTCAAAACGATACGATACCAGTTCGTAAAATAAATATCCAGAATTCTATAGTTCTATTATCTCAAATAAAAACTAAGCATAAGGTAGAAAACGAATGCCAATGACTACAACAAACTATGCAAATTCACTTTGATTTAATTTATGAAAAATTTGGTTTGACTAATCCAAATTAAAATGAACTCCCACTCAAAAACGACATCCCTCGTGTCTTTTTGGTGATTACATGAACCAAATCCACTACACCAAGTCCGATCATCACGTGAGTTGATGTAGCTTCAAAGGCGAGCATCTATATGGGCATCATATCAACTATATGACTCATGCTTAACCTTTCGGTCCGTGTTCCGAGGCCATGTCTTTACATGCTAGGTTCGCCAAATAAGAACCTTAGTATTCACGTGTGTAAAACTGTCTTACACCCATTCCTATGAAAGCATAGATTCGAGTACACCCGATCATCACGTGATGTCTCGAAATACGATCCATAGAACAGTGCATACTTAAGGAAGAACACATTTTTATCTTGATATCTAAAAGAGGGATCATCTTACAATGCTACAGAAAGCGCCAAACTAGCAGTATAAGATGCTAACATCTAATGTATAAAGTGAGATGATATGGTCCATGCATTTGATCTCTATCACTTGCATCGTGGTATGATCTCTATCATTCCTTTGTGTGTAAGGCCAAGGTCTATGGAACTTACACGTTGAGTGTGTTGTAAGAGTATCTATCATACATCTACTTACAACAATACCATATTAAGACACTAGCCCAGCAATGATCTAAACTAGACGCCTCTAATTTATCAATTGCAAGTTTTACACGGCTTAGGGCTTTCGGAGATAGAACCGTTCTCACCTACGAACATGAACCACAACAAGGATAAACAAGTTATTAGAAACTCGTTGTAAATCAGATATTGACTATAGTAGGAGAGACAGACACCCGCCAGCCACCTATGCAAAACAAGTTGCATGTCAGTCGTGGAACCGGTCTCATGTACGATGACATGTAAGGTTGGTCCGGGCCGCTTCATCCCACTATGCCACCAATATCCAAAATACATAGAAGATGAAATAACATGATCATCATTGCCCACATATAAACATATGTGTACTACCCGTGCAAAGCACCTACGCATAGATCAGGCTCTGATACCACTGTTGGGTCCGCAGCATAGAAAACAAAAAAATTCCTACGATGAGAACTATACGCCAAGATCTATCTACTAGGTACAGAGCAACGGGTGGACATACATCCAACGAGAACTTACCCTCGAAGACAACGAGTTTTGTTAACGAGTAGGAACTCGTGGTTGATGTAGTCGCACACTTGCCGATCTCAAGATCGTGATGAAGTCCAGCAGGTCCGGCTCCAACACGTCCATCAGATCCAGCTCCAGCACCACCAAGTCCAGCACCACAAAGCAGCGGTGCATCCCTGATCGCACACACGTCCGGTACCCCAACAACCTCCATCCCTCGCTCCAATAAAGCAGCGGAAGCAGCAACTCCTTTCCAGATAAAGCCATCGAGAACATGTATCTCGCTAATCCGAGACCATGGGGAATAACTAGAGGGGGAGAGAGATCCTTCACGAGGAGGTGTGTGTGAGAAGTAAGGAGAGGGTGGCATTTTATACGAGGAGGGGGGTGCCCATACTTCATGGCCGGCACATGGAGGAGGTGCCTCTTCACATCCTCCATTCATGTGGTGGTAACCCCTCCACATTAAAATGCCTCTTCACATTCCCTTTTAAAGTCTCCACTTTAAATGCATTAAATTTCTCCAAATTTAATGCTCTCTCATTTCATAAAACTCTTTTATTATTTTTATTCAGGATTTTGTTAATTAATTTAATTAACAAACATTCACATAAAACCCCCTGCAACATTTCAATATTACACGTAGAACCAATTTCAGCAATTTCACCCAAAATAGTTTCTGTGTCTATTGAAATAATTCCAGCGTTTTCTTAAATCTTTATCTGAAACATATTTGCTCCAAATGGTGTCGGTATCCCTTAAGTGTGTCACCCTATGGTTCGCGAATAATGCAGACATGATCGAGACCCCTCTCAGATTAATAATCAGAAGCGGGACCTGGAGATCCATACTGACTCCTACACATTCAACGATGACTTCTATGATCATGAGAACCTTTAACGCTAGTAACTAAATCCCTTTGTCTCGCGATATATTACATGTCCGAGATTCGATCATCGGTATCTCCATACCTAGTTTGATCTTGTTGCCGACATGCACTCTTTTCTCGTTCCCGTGATATAACATTCTAGTGATCACATCACTTGCTTTCAAGCTATCTTAATGTGATATCACCGAGAGGGCCTATAGTATATCTATCTGTCATCGGGATTGACAAATTCCACTCTTGATCCATGAGTCTCAACATAACACCTTCGTAGCACTGAACCCATCTTTATAGTCACCCAGTTATGGTGTGACGTTTGATGTTATCAAGATACTCTTCCGGTGTTAGCAATTAACATGATCTCATGGTCTAAGGATAAAGATTACTCCCTATGATGTTATAGAAATATAAACATAATGACTTTGATCGTAATGCTATACTTTGGATGAATGTTCATCACATCATTCCACCAATGTTGTGACCTCGTTATTAACAACATCCAATGTCCATGATCAGGAAACCTTGATCATCTTGTTAATCAACGAGCTAGTCTATAAGAGAGGCATAACTAGGAACCCTTTTTTTTATTAAACACACATGTATTGACTTTTCCGATCAATACAATTATAGCATGCAAAATAAACATTTATCATAAACATGGAATAAGATAATAACCACTTTATTATTGCCTCTCAGGCATATTCCCTTCAATAATCAAATGACATGAGCAAGTTGTGAACTTTCCTTTTGTGATTGCAAGATTCTGCACTCACGGTCTTCAAACACTAGAAGATCCAAATTCTGTAAGAAACATCATTGGTCCGGTAAGGACTTATTTTTATAGAAGCAAGATGCAATTATGCATAATTAATGTAATGAAATTTGATAAACACGAAACCCTGGAATAGTCGGATCTGATCTAGGGTTTGGAGTTTGTGATGAGTTTGTTGGAATGTGTTGCACTTTTATATCAGCTTCACACTTGTGCTTCTTATTAAGGCTTGTGAGAGTATCTGAAACAATATTTGAACACAATAAGTAATATGCAATACTAAAGCACTCAAATGTGGCATGGTATCTGAAAGATTTCTTAAACAAGATTAAGAATCAATTAGAGTCTTTATAGATATGCTTAAGGATTACTTTTCATGTTTCTTAAAAGAATAAATTTTGAGGAAAATATTACTACATTAAACAATCACAATATAAGTGGTGGAGATTTACATGTTTTGATCAAGGCACAACATTGTAGATGGTTGACTTCTTAACATTCCACAAAGTTAGAATTTAAGTATTATTACTTGAATGAGGTGGTGTTTTATTAAAGTTATAAGTGAGTAGAATTACTTTCTTATTAATTCTTATATTTTATAAGCATATATAGGGTATTGCTAGAATTACTTAAAACTTAGTTTAATTCTTTAGGTGGATTCCTAAACTGGTAAAACAATTAGTACTCAAATCTTGATGATTTTATAATTGATAAAATGTTTCGGAGAGTAAAACTTACTTAATTTTAAATAGTAGTTTTAGTAAGTACAACTTAAAATGGGTAGACCTATTTTGACTTTACTTAAACATCAATTGAACTTGTTAGTACCTTTTAAACTTTAAACAAATAAGGATAAAGGCAATAGTAAATATTTATATATTTTTAATGAATTAAAATAAAATAAAAGAGTTAAAATAGGATTTATTAGACCTTTACCTTTTATTTGACTTTAATTAAGAAAGAGGATATTTTTAATGTGTATAATTTATTTTTGTGATCATTTTCGTATATTATATGTATTTTTGTGATTTTTAAATATTAAAGTATGATTTTTATAAGTTTTATCACTTTATAAATATTTAATAAATAATAATATTTATCTAAGTGATACCAAAAATCTATGAAACAATTTTGTAAATGTAGATTTTGTTTTTCTTAGAATTTTGGTATATTATTTATATTTTTCATTTACCAATATTAAAATATGAATTTTCAAAATATTATTATTTATAAAATATTTATTAAATAATAATTATTTAAATAGTTGACATAATAATGTTTGTTAATAAAGTTTAAATTATAGATTTTATTTTTTTGAGCATTTTGATATATAATATGCATTTTTCTGAATTATGAAACAAAAGATATTAATTTAATAAGTTTTATTCATTTCCTGGAATTAAAAATAAATATTAAATACTTTATTGCGTCAGTGCTGACGTCAACATGACGCACACACGTGGGTTAGATCTTTTTACACCGAGACAGGCTCTAGTCTGAGTCATAGATAGGTGGGCCACTAGCCATGTCGGTAACCCACGCTGGCGTGGACTAGTCAAAGATGGCGTCACCTCGCCGACGCCTGACGTCACCTCGCCGGAGTACGATGGCGATGCCAGAATATGGCATCAGGGGCAACACGGAGAGGTGCGTTCGAATGAGGACACTGAGGCGAAGCTAACTACGTGTGCGCTGCTAGGTTTTGGTCACCGGAATAGTAGCAGCGACGAGCCCCTACGGCGGCGCTCGCTGGTAACACGACGAACTAGAGCTACGGGCTAAGCTAGGACATGTAGGTAGTACCAATTGATGGGAATTCTTACCCTGTACATGATGGTGGGCTCGATGATGTTGATGGTGACCGGAGATGAGCGCGGCATCGCGGATTCAGGCGAACCCCATCGAAATAGAATCTAGAAATTCTCCTACCTCCGACCTCCCCTTGACACCTACTTGTGCTAGAACGATCACGGTGATGAGGTGCACCTCCCAGACCACTCCACGGAACCGGAGGTGGGTTGTATTGACAGCTAGCTGAAGCTCGCTGGTGGCAGCTTCGGTGAATTTGTGGAGAACAGAGAGCAAGAGAGAGAAATAGAGAGGGTAGGGATGGATAAGTACGTCAATGTGGATCTCCACAGTCTATTTCTAGGTCCAGTCGGCATTAGAGGAGACGTCACGATGGCGGCGATGGCTGAGATGCGTTGGGGACGTAAGATCTCGATCTGAGCGTGAATCGCTGCGCAGTTATCCAACTGGCGGATGCCTGGGGACTTAGACTGGGCTCTGGGTGAGTCAATCGCATCCGGGTGGTCCAGGATTTCGGTGGTGACGTGGATCATCGGCGGTGTGTCGACTAGACGGAGGAAGACGAGGGCGATGGTTCTCTCTTTGCATGGGCCCCGCTTGCTAGAGAAACAGCAAAGAGGTACCCTGGCTGGGCTGCTACTGGGCTGTGGCTGGGTGAGCGAAGCGTGACTGCTGCTGCTTGCGGGCGACAGGTAGGAAGATGGGCCTTGGGCCAGTTCTGCCGACAGTTCTCTTTTTTTCTTCTTTACTATGTTTCTATTTTCTCCTTTATATTTCAACTTGAATTTCAATTCATTTAAACTCTAAAACGTTTGTACAATCCTACAAATATTTCAGGGGTCCTGATACAAGTTGATTGACCTATTTTTGATAGTGCATTCCAACATCTACTATTATATAGGTAAGTGTTCATTAAATAAAGTAATTAAGGATTAGGGTTTTAGAGATTTGTTTCTGATAATAAGATTATAAAAATGATTCCATTTTCACTTGATAATTATAATGGTATTGATTTAAAATGGTAAATGATATATAGAGAATTCCCTTCGTACCTAGCCTCATGAATGGATAAGATACATATTTATTATAAGGTGGTAAAGCTTGTGGTTTGTGAAATGGTGCTTTGAATTTCATAGTTCTCTATATTTGGGGATTTTCTAAATCCAATTCTACTTGGTTTCTAGAGTTTAGAATTACCACAGAACACTTTCCTAATGTGATTTTGATGGTTCTATGATATTAGGTTCTTATTAGAGTTTAGGACAATCATATGGACAATGCTTTCTTCCATAAACTCTCAACTAGTATTCTAATCACCTCTTAGAAGTTTCATTTGACTAAGAGATACCTTTCCAATGGCTGCTTAAAACTAGGAATTGGTTTAACTACCCTCTTTATTCTAGGGTTTAAAACAAAGAGGTAGACATGGTTCTAGTCCTAGGTTGATATGATCTTGGTTAAGGCTTCTAAAGAATCCTTACCTCAATACCTTACTAAGCTTATCTTTAGATAAGGAATTTCTTTCCTAAATATACTCTATATATCTCTCTAATCTTAAATTAGAAAGATCACAACTTCCTAAATAAGACAATCATCTGACTCCACCATATCCATCATCATATGATGACATGGTCATGCCACTTCAACATTAATCATTCTCCTGTCTTCTCCTAGTATCTATATAACTTCTAGTACTAAACTGCCCTTGATGAATCCACCAATGTAGCTACTTCTAACTCCACCCATTAATTCCTTTAAACCTATCTTGCATCTATATCCAAGGTTTACAATATTACAATCCTCACTGTAGATAACAAAGGATATCAATCTTCTAGAAGAGGTATGGTATTATTATCCATAATACAAGTTTGTTCTTGTATTACCTTGGTTAAACTATTATACTTCCAACTACTCCATTCAACTCATATTATATACTTCATTAAACTCTAGTTTGACTTCTCATGATCAAGCTAGATGATTCATCTTACTAGGGCTTGCCTAACTTGGTATACTCACAACTCTTTTTCAGCACCTAGACATCTATTCTCAAGTGACTTGAGAATAATGACCACCAACCCTTAATCAAGCAAGGCTTAGGCTTCTAATTGTTTGATCAAGATCTATACTCAACTAAGTAGTAGACTTGTACTGGTCTCTCTATAGGCTTATCTTGTTAAGCAAGCTTACTCTAAGTTTATATCCACTTGTCTTAACAAGACTATTATTTGATGTACTAATACTACTAGTTTTCTTAGAGCTCCATAATTACTATCTAACTCCTGGGTTTTAAATACTTCTTCTAGTTAACTCATGGGTGAGTTAACTCCTCCAGCATCAAATGGTTTGATCACCACTAAGGATTTCATTCCATTGATGATGGCATACTCTACAATAGCTAGTTCCTTCTTCTCATTAATTTACTTAAAATCTTTGAGATGTCAATATAATAGGTCAAAGGCTATGAGTCAATAAGTGCTAGGTCAAGAATTGATCACACACATTGATGATCAATAGACACTAGGACTTGGTTAAATAGGATTGTCATCTATTAACATGACACTAAGGGTATGTGATGAATGGTCTTGGCTTGACTTCCCTTTCTACTTTATTTGTAATAAGTTAATGTTTAAGAACTATCATGGTACCTATGATAAGATTAACAATGGCAAACAAGTGTTTCAAGATTTAGTTATGAGTTTCTTTTACTTAAGTTATATACTTGACTTGGTATTCAGGGTTTGTGGTAGATAATACCTTGATATCATCTTAAAATATTAAGTATTCATCCTTGAGTTGTGGTATGGAATACCATGTAATGATCTCTAGAAGATCAAGTACTCCTTATTAAGTAGTGTGTTGTGACTTAGTTTTATTACATTTGATCTACCCTTAGATCAAATTATATTACCTAAAATAAGGTTTTTAGCAAAGGTCATAAAACTTATCACAGTCAACTTGATGATCTACTTCAGTTCCACCAAGTTAAGAGAAGCGTGAAAATTATCCGGATTTTCTATGCATGAATGCAATGCACACACCAGTGATCAGCTTATTTCTAAGCTCTAATATTGGGGTGTTACATCGTCGTACACCGGGTCGGTACTAGCGTCTATAAATACATACGAGGTACACAATCACCAAACAACACTTCACTACTTCTATTTAGCACACAAGCGCTCACACTAGATGATCTAGCATCATCTCAATCATCACATGAATTAATGACACATTCCTATTTATCTTAATTTGGAAAAGTAATTTCTACTCATTAAAAATACTTAAGATTTAATATTATCAATTAAAATATGAGATCATGTTGATACATGCCATCACCACATATTCTAATACTTGGGAATGTGATTTAAAGGGTTTGGCATACATTACAAGATTTAATATTGCTATTTAATAATACTAAAGTGACTAGAAATGCCTATCTAGCATTCTTTTAATACTAGTCCATGATCAATTCTTGTAAAACTAAATATTTTTACATATTCATATAGAGCATGGCAAATGTGATTTTTGAGAGTTGGAATCAACTCAAAAGCATTTATGATTGATTTTGTAAAAATGTTTGAAGTGATAATAGTCTCTGTCTTGTTATTTTTACTATAGGTGATCTATAATTTCAAATGGTTTGAATCCAACGGTAGTGATTAGATATTTTCAATACCTTTCTAGCAAAATTGGAATCATGCATTTTGGTTGAGTACAACCCTTTGAATTCAATTTTGAATCTACTGACAGAATAGGGTTTCGATTTAATTGGAAAATCCATATTTGAATCGCTGGGCTGCGCGCAGGAAAGAACTTGGGCCGGCCCAACTGCACAGCGCATGCGCAGTGGGCTGCTGACAAGCTGGTCCCACGTGTCAGCGGCAGTAGCTAGGCGAAATGGTATCAGCTAATATCGGCCACGCGATTAGAGATCAAATCATCGGCTGAGGTTCATCGTTTATGTCGCAGTGCGTGCAGAGGATTCTAAACCTAGCAGCATGGTGGGGGTCATCGGAGGCTTACCAGGGCTCCAACTAGGTTCGGCGATGGGGGCGAATGAGCTGGTAGACAACAGCGAGTCGAATGGTGGTCGCAGCGGCTCCTGGGGTGGCTCCAATCAACGGTGCCCTTTCTTCACTGCAGCGGCGGGCTCTGGCTAAATTGCGGCGACGTGGTGCTCGCCTTGCTCCGGGGAAGGGTCTGGGATGTTTCTGAGAGAGAGGAGAGTGGATTGGTGTGCTGTTTGAGGTTGGGGGAGGGTCCTATTTATACACCAACAAGAGAGGCAGTGCGGCATGGCTCGGGCTCGTCGGCGACGTTGCTATAGGTTGCTATAGGAATGGCACAGGGCAAAGGTCGACGTGGTGGTCTGTGGTGATCGTCATGCACATAGTGGCACGGCGAGGCGCGGTCTCAGTCGGTCCGGTGATGTTCGTGCTCTGGGCAGGTACGACGGTGTTCGTCATGGCGTACGGTGGTCACGGGGCGCATGACGGCGAACGTTCGTATCTGGGAGGTCGCTGGTGATGCGGTGGGTACAATTATGTGCGGAGAGAGCGAGGCGCAGCATGGCTGCACGGCAGTGGCTTGGTGCTCTGGTGGTGCTCGGCATGGCGGACAGAGGTGAGTGGCATGGCTGCGTTGGCTTCTCCACTGCTCGCCATTTGTCAAGGGGTGGACAGACAGGTGCGGTGAGGTCACGCCTATCTTCTCGTGGTTATGGGAGAGGGGAATGTTCGTTTGTGGTACCAAACTTGGTGGGTGAGCGCACCGCGGTACCCGAGTTGCCATCAATCGCGCGGAGGGGCCATAGTAGATTCGCCAATTGTCCAGAATCCAAATGGGGGTGAATACAAATCTAACGGCCAAACGGTCGTTTGAACCAGACGAAAAATGGTTGAACTCAAATACCGCTGTTAGGTCAACTCTTCTTGGCCCGCCATGTCAGTATTCCCCGTTATCTTTTGCGGTCGTGGACTAGCTTACCCCTGCGTGGACCAGATCCCTGAGTGGACGAGATCTATTTCTTTGCTCTACTCTGGTCTTCTCCCATGCTCCCCTCCCCATAACATTTGCTCAGCTCCGGCTGCTCGTCACAGATCGGAGCTCGCACTTGCTCTAATTTGCGTCTTCGCCATGTTCGGTCAACCTCCCACGCCTCTAATCGAAGCTCGCAGTCGTCGATGTTGCATCATCCGCCGTATCAGAGCTTCGCGTCCCCGGACTAATATCTCGCCTCTGGCTAGTCATTCTCGCACGGCGGAGCGCGTCCCGTCGGGCGATCCAGGCCGGCGACCGGCCTCGGGAAGTTGCGTGCTGCCGCGCACCCCAGGCATGGTAGCCCTGGCACAGCAGTTCGATGACCACGCTCTCATGGCCACCGTGCTGGGTGTCCGTCCCGCCATGTCGCCGACAGAGTTGTTATCGGCTTTCAGGTCTCGTTTGGGGATCAGACGAAATGAGGTCAACATTGAGGTATGCGCGCCGCCATTCGATTTTTTCGTCTGGTTCAAGCACAGCTCAAACACCAAGCGTGTTCTGCATTCTTCCCGTTCTTTCGAGTGCTGCGGGGAGAAAATGAGCTTCATGCATTGGCATCGCGCCTATGGGTGGGACGATCGCTTGGGGCAGCTTCATTTCTTCTCCAAACTCGTCTTTGACGGCCTCCCATTGGATGCTTGGGAGCCGGAGGCCCTCAAGAAGGTCGACAGTAGCCTTGGCGGCGAGCTGGTGGAAATCGTGCCACCGACGACAGATGGGTCATCGAGGTAAAGGCGTGGCTAAAAGATCCTGACGCCGTTCCTAAGATGTACGAGGTGCAGATTCCAAGCAGGGCAGGGCGACAGCTTTGCTGGAAGCACCCGGTCATCATCCACCTGGAGGAGGTTCTGGACTCGGTACATGGCATTCAGGGCCCCGAAGAGGCTGCCAAAAAGTGCCCTCGTCGCCTGTAGTGTTGGCCTGGAAGGATCCATGGCACAGGACCGCCACCGTTTCACGACAGGGCACACAGTTTCGGTGGGGGGACCGGGCTTGGATGAGCTGGTGGTTCTGATTTCCCTCGAGTGAAGACAGAGCTCTAGTGAATTGCCATGGTATGTGTGGCTAATGAATTTGTAGTATGGAGAGCGTAGCAGGAAGTTAGCATCGACTAAAAATGTGTAATAGTTTGAATCGATGTAGTACGTGTGTATAATAGTTTGAAGTAGTATGTGTGTGTAATAGTTTGAATCGATGTAGTATGTGTGGGTAATGAATTTGATGTAGTTTGTGTGCGTGTAATAGTTTGAATCGATGTAGTTGAACACCGTGCTTTATAATTTCTGTGAATAACCAAGGACAACCTCATGAAAAGAGGGTGGTCTGGCAATGAGCAATGTCAATTCTGTGGATGCCAGGAAAATATAGTCCATCTCCTCTTCAAGTACTCCCTCCGTTTCAAAATATAAGATGTTTTAGCTTTGTGAATGGAGCGTATCTAGACATCTTTTAGTGATGGTGCTTTCTAAACCTAGATGAACCTACATACTAAAAGGGGACTAGATACACTTCATTCACAAAGCTAGAACATCTTATATTTTGAAACGGACAGAGTACAAGGTAGCTACATTTGTAACACGTTGAACTGCAGGACCATTTTGCAGGCAACACAAGACAAAGGAAAAAATGGTTTATAGCACAGACAGCAGACGCAAAATCTGTAGTCTGGGATAAAAAGATGCCAATTAACTGGATTGAACCATGACTAGTAATTGAAGGAAATAGGTACTTGATAGTATTTGCTTACAACAGTAGTACTTCCATACAAAAGGGTCTTATACCTGCACAAAAGTGGGCTAAACTTCCTACTAGTTTATAGAACAATTTGTCAGCATTTCATCTACAAAAGCCATTCTTTAGTCTGAACTTAACTATTCTGCACTGAAGAAACTACAGATCTCCACCAGAAAAGTTGGCTGGCCAATTGTCTTGAGAGGACATAAGTTCTTTGATCATTTAACCCAAACTGATCTATTGCCTTCCTGCCAAACTACAAGAAATCTGCATCATTCATGCACGAGCGATTTGCGTGCACCAGTCCCGGTTAAGTTGGACCATCCGCGCCGCCGCAACGATTTCTTCAAAACTGAAATTTGACATCTCCTTCTCGGGATTGTAGGTCCGTGTGAACTCGAACCTGAATTCCGGGGCTGAGCTGATGCCCGCCGCCGGCTCCGGCTGTCGAACAATCCAGCATGCTGAGTGTAGACGCTTGGTCGCTGCCACGGTACGGCCTTCGACGGTGCGTAGGATGGAGCGTCTTTGACGAAGACGGCGTGCTCCCAGCCTACCCCACTGAGGTAAGGTAGTCCGCGCTGAAGCGTGGACGCGAGAGTTCCTAGACCTTGGCGCTGCCTTGTTCGAGGGTGTGTACCCTTGGCGGCAGCATGCTCTCATGAACGATTTGATACGTACCTTGTTCCCATTCCCTAGAGCATGCCGTAATGCTGCCGCACGATTTCTCCACATCGCTCTCTTGGCCCTGCTTGCCGCATCTGGCGTCGACGACGGCGCAGTCGCTGTCGCTGCCGATTTGGCATATTCAGGAAAATCATCCGCCTGGCAGGGCAATGGGAGACCGACCTTGAAGTAGAGCTTCATGGCCTACCTTAGAGGGGCTAAATACCCCAGTTTCGGCGGCTATCGCGGCGGCGGCGGCTTAGGCGGGGCCATGTTACCCTAGTTGGTGTGGCACGGAGGAGCTGCGCAAGGTGAACTGTGGTTAATCGGAGAAGGGGAGTGAAAGACTGACAATAGGTTTGGACTACGGGCACGCGTGAAAATAACCATTTCCCATTTCCTTAGAGAGTAATAATTCGACACTCGTTGCATTAACAGCTCAATCTTTATTTCCCTTCTCAGCATAAGAGTGCGAACGTATTAAAAAGATCGGGTGTGGCTATCCACCTCATCGGGCAATGTACTAGGACAGGTAGGAGACGGGACCGGGTTTCATTTTAGAAATGTTGACGACTGTGCCCTTATGTTTATACGATATTATTTATATGCCACCATGTACCGTCGAGTGTAGCAACACCATCAGAAACAGGGGATAACGACGTGGCGTGTTTTATTTTTTAAAAGGGCATCAGAAATAGGGGATGCCGACGTGGCATGTTTTCTGACTGGCGAGCCCGCCCCCTCCACCTTCGACGGCGCGCATCCCAGGTTTGAGGGGTGGTGCCGCCCACCAACACATTATTGTGCAATTTTCCATGTGGGACCTGAATTCCGGCGCTGAGCTAATGCCCGTGTCAAACACAGAGAATTCTGAAAGAAGCTACTAAAAATAAATACTTTGAATTCTGCATGCAAGTTTTGATCAAACAGACTGACATGTGGGACCTGCTAAAAATTCCGTGAAGCGCTCCCCGTGCATAGTGCGCTGACAGGTGGCATGTTTTCTGACAGGCGGGCCCGCCTCCTCCACCTACGATGGCGCGCGTCCCAGGTTCGAGGGCTGATGCCGCCCACCAACACATTATTGTGCAATTTTCCATGCTTTGTCGCAACCAGCTCCGCTCCGCTTCTCTCCTCTGCTCCTGCCGCCGCCACTCTGCTCAGTCGTGCACCTCTCTTGTCGTCCCCTTGGGTCGTCGTCCTCCCACCCTCCCCTCCCTGCCATCCCCTCACATCCCCTCCCCTCCCCTCCCTGTCCTGTCTCCTTGCCGTCGCCCAGGCGCGTCTGGAAAGGAAAACCGAGAGTCATCCATTAGGTTAGGGGCCCAACGACGCTGGTGATCCGGATCCCGCTCGGAGATGGATCCTGCGAGGCTTGAGAGCACGTATATGTGTCCTGCACGGCTGGAGAGCACGGAATCTCCTTCAAGTCTGGAGAGCACAGAGGACAACGAAACGGGGGGGAGAGGTAGCAGGGTGCAGAGCTTTGGAGGTATGGAGCCCGGAGAAGGTGCCGTGCGTCCACATTGAAAGGTAAGAGCTATGATTCCTTATTTGCATACCCCAATTAGTGTTTATAGTCCCGTGGTGATGCCAAGGATATGTGTTGGTAACCGCAGGACATCTGTATAGCTTGTCCTTGAGCATGATGCTTTGTCAAGCGAGCATGAAGGCACTGAAACGTGTGGCGGTGCGGATGATGATGAGAAAGCATATCCAGACGTGGCTGCTGACCCTGATAGGATGGAGAGTAGGAAATATTTGGTTGATTAGAACTTTGAGCCTGACTATGGGACTGATGAGGAAGAGGAATGTGAAGATGTGGAAATGGGATGTAGATACGACGACGAAGACGTGGACAGGCCAGTGATACACTTTGACAGGGACAATCCTACAATTGATGAGGGGACTGTCTTTGATAATGTGGAGGACTGCAGATATGCAGTTGCAACCTATGCAATCAGAGTTGGGTTCGAATTTATCATTGAAAAGAGCGACCAAAAGAGATTTAGGGTGCACTATAGGGAAAGTAATGTGTGTAAATGGAGATTACATGCATCTCCAATGCAGGGTGGACACCCATTTCAGGTTGCAATAGCTACATTTAGTTTCAGTCTTTCTCATATTTATTCTGCTGATAACTAGCTCTGAATTATTTGGATTCTTATCGAATGCAGATCAAAGTAAACACGAAGGAACACAACTGCCCTAATACTTCTTTAAGTGGTAAAATTAGTCCGGCGACTACCAAGTGGATTGCTGCTACTGTACTTGACTGGGTGAGGCAGGATCATAACATTGGACCAGCTGAACTCAGAGCAAAGATTAGCAAAAAGTTTAACGTTCTGATTCCTTATCACAGAGTCTTTGATGGGAAGGAGATGGCTCTAGACTTCATTCAAGGCAAGTGGAATGACAGTTTTCATATGTTGTATAGTTTCAAAGCTCAGGTAGAGAAAACATCACCTAGTAGTGTTGTTGACATCGATTACGAGGTTGTGAAAGGGAGAGAGAAGGTCTCGAGGGGGTCAGGTATAAGCAGGGAGATAAGATATACTTCAAGAGATGTTTTGTATGCCTTAAGGCATGCTGGAAGGGGTTCCTAGACGGCTGCAGGCCATACTTGGCAATAGGCGCAACTTCTTTAACAGGGAAGTTTAGGGGAGATGTTGCTTCTGCTTGTGCTTTGGACGCGCATAATTGGCTTCTACCCGTAGCTTATGCTGTTCTTGAGGGTGAATCAAATGAAAGCTAGACATGGTTCATGCAAAGACTACGGGAAGTAATTGGTCACCCTGAAGGCTTGGTGATACACACCGGTGCATCCGAGGGTCTTGAGAATGTTGTTGATGCTGTGTTTCCTGGGGTTGAGCATAGGGAATGCATGCGGCACCTCGCTACTAACTTCACGAAGAACTTCGAAGGAAAGATCTTTGAAGAAGACTTGTGGCGATCAGCATACACATACATCCCAAGCACGCATGCTACTTACTTGCAGAACATGTATGTAGTTCCAAAGGTGAAAAAATACCTTGAGGAACATCACACCAAGCTATGGGCCAGAAGCAAGTTTGGTGAGTTAAGCAAGGTGGATTTTGTATGCAATAATTTGGCAGAGAGTTTCAATGATAAGATTTCGGGCATGAAGACACTTGGAATTGTTATTTTGTTGGATGCAATAAGACAGTGCATAATGGTGAAGATAGATTTAAGGCAAAGAATTTGTGCAAGAAAATTTTTAGGCCATAAAATAGTTCCAAAGGTGGTTATGTTACTGAATGCAAGAACCAGGGCAATGAGAACGATAAAGACGAGGGTGGTCAGAAGTTCCAGAACATTGGCTGAGGTTTATGCAGAATACAAGCATGGAAGTGAATGGAGGTACACTGTAGACATTTGAAACAAGACTTGTTCATGCAGGTAGTGGCAGATTACTGGTCTGCCATGTCACCATGCAATTTACTTCATCTTAAAGCTTAGAGGTAATGGAGCTGAAATAGAGAACTATGTCAACAACTATTTCTCTGTGGACATGTTTGCTGCAACTTATGCAGAAAACGTACCACCTATTTCCGATGAAAATGATTGGGAGATTGTCGATCCAGGGTTCAAACTTTAACCACCAGTTCTTAGGAGGCCACCTGGGAGGCCTAGAAAGCTAAGGATCGTAGCCTCCACCGATAAAGGTCCAAGGCTTGGTGCTAGGAAAAGGAAATGCGGACGTTGTGGCGGATTCGGCCATATCAAGAGGTTGTGCAAAAACCCAGTTACACATGCTATTGTTCCTGTTCACACCCCGGTGGCAGAAAATGAGGCCTCTCAGCCAGAACTGGCGGAAGAGAAGCGCGAAGACGGTGATGAACACTCGGAGGAAAACATACGTAAGCAGCCAATTTATGAAGAAGTGGAGGTGCCAGCGAGAAAAGGGTGTGAAAAGAAACAAAAGGGTAAGCGGAACGGGCAGGAAAGGGCAAATAATGGAGGTGTATTAGAATATGAAGAAGTTGCAGGGGTGATTGAGGATGTTCTTGAGGATCTTTTGGCTAACTGCAGGAGAAATAATAAATCCTTGCCAATTTCATATTTGTACGATTCTCCGGATGAAAGGTAAGCTTAAAAATTGTTTTATTTGCCATTTTATCATTTTTTTATCCTCATCAACTGATGCTTAATGCAGCGTGGGCTAGCAGACTAATAAGAGGAGCAGAAAGATACGGGCACAGTAACGTCCTATGTTGAATTGTATCATTGAAACTAAACTAGCGTGTCATCTTTATTTATATCTGGCGTGTGGAACGTGTCTGTGATGGGGTCATGTGGACCAGATTACATTTTTTTTAAATATTATTACATTAATTTTTACCTGCGTTTGGACGCGGCTACTAGTTCCCATCTCCCTTGCATTCCCATCTCCTCTGGCGCAGTCCAGAATTATGGCCGTGCTATCAAGTAGCAGAGTCAGCGTATTGTCCCATCAGGTGTGAACACAATGACTTTGTTTGTTCAGAATTTGACGACTTTTGATTAGTTTGAAAGACAGAGAAACCTAAAACATGTATCTAGACATGTTTTGGGTATAGACACATTTATTAAATATCTAAAAAAAACTAAGTCAGTTATATCTAGACATGAGTGGTACACTATTACAACACGCTCGATCCCTTCTCCTCAGGCGCACTCCAAATTACGGCTGTGCCATCAAGTGCTGGGAGCAGAGTCAGCGTATTGTCCCATCAGATATGCCAGGGATCGCGCGAACTTTATTTTCAGGATCGGACGAGTTTCGATCGACTAGTTTCAAAGACGAAGACAACTAAAACATGACCAACATATATAGATTATGACGATAATCGACCATGACTCAGGTGACCCAGATCCAAAGAGCGCATTAAGATACCGTACATAGATTTAATTTATGCTTAAGTGGCCCTAATCGACTATGACGCTCCTGCAGTCTCCATCATTGACGAAGTTGTCCGCGTCGCCGCCAGCCTCCTCCGCGTCGGAATCGATGTCGACGTTCCTGGCAGCGTTCCTCCTCCTCATGGATTCTTCACGGCGTGCTGCATCGATAACGGTGGAGGTCGTACGCCCAGGCACTGCCTAGAAGCGCTGCCTCCCTTCGGGGTTGCACAGATCCGGGTGGATCTCCCGCCGGTGGGTTCCGCACAGCTCAATCAATGCAACCCGCTCCTTCTTGAACAGCTTTCGCCAGTACGCGCTCGTACGCGAGTACCGCGCCATTGCCCTCTTCCGCTCCGTTAGCTGGCGGCAGCACTACTCAATCTGCCTCGCCAACGCGTTGTCGCGCAAGAGCGGCGTGACAGGAACCCCGGCGTAGCTGAGCTCGAAGCCGGCCGGAAGCCTCGCTAACGGCGGCGCGAGTATGCCGTAGTGGGCGAACATCTGAGCCTTGTGCAAGCTGAGTTTGGGCCTCTCCCTCTCCATGGCGATGAAGGAACACGATCTGATTTTCGGCCCCGAGGTTAAGGGGATAAAGGCAAGGACGTGGGCCCAACGTAGTTGCCACTGCCAATTAGTTCGCATAACAGACTTCTCGTGGATCACCCTCGTGAAGGACATCACTATCATCCACGCACCCCGATCCAACGACGCCTAACAATCGGGGATCGGGTCTTCTAGAAGCGCAGAGCGGTTGCTGGTTAGTTCTGCGTCCCGATTGTTTGTGGCCAACGGCGGTAGTTGAAAATAATACACATTTCAATGACACTGGTGGATCCATAGGTGGTATGTGAAAAGAACACACATGCAAAATGACTCTGGTTGTTGTTACTAAAAAGAACACACATGCAATGACACTAGTGGATCCATGGGTGGATTGTGATAAGAGCACACATGCAATGACACTGGTGGATCCATATGTGGTATGTGAAAAGAACACACATGCAATGACTCTGGCTGTTGTTATTGAAAAGAACACACATGCAATGACACTGGTGGATCCATGTGTGGTCTCTGAAGAGAGCACACATTTCAATGACTCTTGTTGTTGTTAGTAAAAAGAAAACACACGCAATGACACTGGTGGATCCATGTGTGGTCTCTGAAGAGAACACACATGCAATGACACTGGTTGTTGTTACTAAAAAGAACACACATGCAATGACACTGGTGGATCCATAGGTGGATTGTGAAGATAATACACATGCAATGACACTGGTGGATCCATAGGTGGTATGTGAAAAGAACAGACATGCAAAATGACTCTGGTTGTTGTTACTAAAAAGAACACACATGCAAAATGACACTAGTGGGATCCATGGGTGGATTGTGAAAAGAAAACACATACAATGACACTGGTGGATCCATAGGTGGTATGTGAAAAGAACACACATGCAAAATGACTGGTTGTTCCTAAAAAGAACACGCATGCAATGACACTGGTGGATCCATGGGTGGATTGTGAAAAGAACACACATGCAATGACACTGGTGATCCATATGTGGTATGTGAAAAGAACACACATGCAATGACTCTGGTTGTTGTTAGTGGAAAGAACACACATGCAATGACACTGGTGGATCCATGTGTGGTCTCTGAAGAGAGCACACATTTCAATGACTCTTGTTGTTGTTAGTAAAAAGAACACACATGCAATGACACTGGTGGATCCATGTGTGGTCTCTGAAGAGAGCACACATGCAATGACACTGGTTGTTGTTACTAAAAAGAACACATGCAATGACACTGGTTGTTGTTACTAAAAAGAACACATGCAATGACACTGGTGGATCCATAGGTGGATTGTGAAGAGAACACACATGCAATGACACTGGTGGATCTATAGGTGGTATGTGAAGAGAACACACATGCAAAATGACTCTGGTTGTTGTTACTAAAAATAACACACATGCAAAATGCCACTGGTGGGATCCATGGGTGGATTGTGAAAAGAACACACATGAAATGACACTGGTGGATCCTTGTGTGGTCTCTGAAGAGAACACACATGCAATGACACTGGTTGTTGTTACTAAAAAGAACACATGCAATGACACTGGTGGATCCATAGGTGGATTATGAAGAGAACACACATGCAATGACACTGGTGGATCTATAGGTGGTATGTGAAGAGAACACACATGCAAAATGACTCTGGTTGTTGTTACTAAAAAGAACACACATGCAAAATGACACTGGTGGGATCCATGGGTGGATTGTGAAAAGAACACACATGCAATGACACTGGTGGATCCTTGTGTGGTCTCTGAAGAGAACACACATGCAATGACACTGGTTGTTGTTACTAAAAAGAACACACATGCAATGACACTGGTGGATCCATAGGTGGATTGTGAAGATAATACACATGCAATGACACTGGTGGATCCATATGTGGTCTCTGAAGAGAGCACACATTTCAATGACTCTTGTTGTTGTTAGTAAAAAGAAAACACACGCAATGACACTGGTGGATCCATGTGTGGTCTCTGAAGAGAACACACATGCAATGACACTGGTTGTTGTTACTAAAAAGAACACACATGCAATGACACTGGTGGATCCATAGGTGGATTGTGAAGATAATACACATGCAATGACACTGGTGGATCCATAGGTGGTATGTGAAAAGAACAGACATGCAAAATGACTCTGGTTGTTGTTACTAAAAAGAACACACATGCAAAATGACACTAGTGGGATCCATGGGTGGATTGTGAAAAGAAAACACATACAATGACACTGGTGGATCCATAGGTGGTATGTGAAAAGAACACACATGCAAAATGACTGGTTGTTCCTAAAAAGAACACGCATGCAATGACACTGGTGGATCCATGGGTGGATTGTGAAAAGAACACACATGCAATGACACTGGTGATCCATATGTGGTATGTGAAAAGAACACACATGCAATGACTCTGGTTGTTGTTAGTGGAAAGAACACACATGCAATGACACTGGTGGATCCATGTGTGGTCTCTGAAGAGAGCACACATTTCAATGACTCTTGTTGTTGTTAGTAAAAAGAACACACATGCAATGACACTGGTGGATCCATGTGTGGTCTCTGAAGAGAGCACACATGCAATGACACTGGTTGTTGTTACTAAAAAGAACACATGCAATGACACTGGTTGTTGTTACTAAAAAGAACACATGCAATGACACTGGTGGATCCATAGGTGGATTGTGAAGAGAACACACATGCAATGACACTGGTGGATCTATAGGTGGTATGTGAAGAGAACACACATGCAAAATGACTCTGGTTGTTGTTACTAAAAATAACACACATGCAAAATGACACTGGTGGGATCCATGGGTGGATTGTGAAAAGAACACACATGAAATGACACTGGTGGATCCTTGTGTGGTCTCTGAAGAGAACACACATGCAATGACACTGGTTGTTGTTACTAAAAAGAACACATGCAATGACACTGGTGGATCCATAGGTGGATTATGAAGAGAACACACATGCAATGACACTGGTGGATCTATAGGTGGTATGTGAAGAGAACACACATGCAAAATGACTCTGGTTGTTGTTACTAAAAAGAACACACATGCAAAATGACACTGGTGGGATCCATGGGTGGATTGTGAAAAGAACACACATGCAATGACACTGGTGGATCCTTGTGTGGTCTCTGAAGAGAACACACATGCAATGACACTGGTTGTTGTTACTAAAAAGAACACACATGCAATGACACTGGTGGATCCATAGGTGGATTGTGAAGATAATACACATGCAATGACACTGGTGGATCCATATGTGGTCTCTGAAGAGAGCACACATTTCAATGACTCTTGTTGTTGTTAGTAAAAAGAAAACACACGCAATGACACTGGTGGATCCATGTGTGGTCTCTGAAGAGAACACACATGCAATGACACTGGTTGTTGTTACTAAAAAGAACACACATGCAATGACACTGGTGGATCCATAGGTGGATTGTGAAGATAATACACATGCAATGACACTGGTGGATCCATAGGTGGTATGTGAAAAGAACAGACATGCAAAATGACTCTGGTTGTTGTTACTAAAAAGAACACACATGCAAAATGACACTAGTGGGATCCATGGGTGGATTGTGAAAAGAAAACACATACAATGACACTGGTGGATCCATAGGTGGTATGTGAAAAGAACACACATGCAAAATGACTGGTTGTTCCTAAAAAGAACACGCATGCAATGACACTGGTGGATCCATGGGTGGATTGTGAAAAGAACACACATGCAATGACACTGGTGATCCATATGTGGTATGTGAAAAGAACACACATGCAATGACTCTGGTTGTTGTTAGTGGAAAGAACACACATGCAATGACACTGGTGGATCCATGTGTGGTCTCTGAAGAGAGCACACATTTCAATGACTCTTGTTGTTGTTAGTAAAAAGAACACACATGCAATGACACTGGTGGATCCATGTGTGGTCTCTGAAGAGAGCACACATGCAATGACACTAGTTGTTGTTACTAAAAAGAACACATGCAATGACACTGGTGGATCCATAGGTGGATTGTGAAGAGAACACACATGCAATGACACTGGTGGATCTATAGGTGGTATGTGAAGAGAACACACATGCAAAATGACTCTGGTTGTTATTACTAAAAATAACACACATGCAAAATGACACTGGTGGGATCCATGGGTGGATTGTGAAAAGAACACACATGAAATGACACTGATGGATCCTTGTGTGGTCTCTGAAGAGAACACACATGCAATGACACTGGTTGTTGTTACTAAAAAGAACACATGCAATGACACTGGTGGATCCATAGGTGGATTATGAAGAGAACACACATGCAATGACACTGGTGGATCTATAGGTGGTATGTGAAGAGAACACACATGCAAAATGACTCTGGTTGTTGTTACTAAAAAGAACACACATGCAAAATGACACTGGTGGGATCCATGGGTGGATTGTGAAAAGAACACACATGCAATGACACTGGTGGATCCTTGTGTGGTCTCTGAAGAGAACACACATGCAATGACACTGGTTGTTGTTACTAAAAAGAACACACATGCAATGACACCGGTGGATCCATGGGTGGATTGTGAAAAGAGCACACATGCAATGACACTGGTGGATCCATAGGTGGTATGTGAAAAGAACACACATGCAAAATGACTGGTTGTTGTTACTAAAAAGAACACACATGCAATGACACTGGTGGATCCATGGGTGGTATGTGAGAAGAACACACATTTCAATGACACTGGTGGATCCATAGGTGGTATGTGAGAAGAACACACATTTCAATGACTCTGGTTGTTGTTACTAAAAAGAACACACATGCAATGACACTGGTGGATCCATAGGTGGTATGTGAAGAGATCACACATGCAAAATGACTCTCGTTGTTGTTACTAAAAAGAACACACATGCAATGACACTGGTGGATCCATGGGTGGTAGTTGAAAATAATACACATTTCAATGACACTGGTAGATCCATAGGTGGTATGTGAAAAGAACACACATGCAAAATGACTCTGGTTGTTGTTACTAAAAATAACACACATGCAATGACACTGGTGGATCCATAGATGGTATGTGAAGAGATCACACATGCAAAATGACTCTGGTTATTGTTACTAAAAAGAACACACATGCAATGACACTGGTGGATCCATGGGTGGTAGTTGAAAATAATACACATTTCAATGACATTGGTGGATCCATAGGTGGTATGTGAAAAGAACACACATGCAAAATGACTCTGGTTGTTGTTATTAAAAAGAACACATATGCAATGACACTGGTGTATCCATGGGTGGATTGTGAAAGGAGCACACATGCAATGACACTGGTAGATCCATATGTGATATGTCAAAAGAACACACATGCAATGACTCTTGTTGTTGTTAGTGAAAAGAACACACATGCAATGACACTGGTGGATCCATGTGTGGTCTCTGAAGAGAGCACACATTTCAATGACTCTTGTTGTTGTTAGTAAAAAGAACACACATGGAATGACACTGGTGGATCCATGTGTGGTCTCTGAAGAGAACACACATGCAATGACACTGGTTGTTGTTACTAAAAAGAACACACATGCAATGACACTGGTGGATCCATAGGTGGTATGTGAGAAGAACACACATGCAAAATGACTCTGGTTGTTGTTACTAAAAAGAACACACATGCAATGACACTGGTGGATCCATAGGTGGATTATGAAATGGACACACATGCAATGACACTGGTGGGTCCATAGGTGGTATGTGAGAAGAACACACATTTCAATGACTCTGGTTGTTGTTACTAAAAAGAACACACATGCAATGACACTGGTGGATCCATAGGTGGTATGTGAAGAGATCACACATGCAAAATGACTCTGGTTGTTGTTACTAAAAAGAACACACATGCAAAATGACACTGGTGGGATCCATGGGTGGATTGTGAAAAGAAAACACATGCAATGACACTGGTGGATCCATAGGTGGTATGTGAAAAGAACACACATGCAAAATGACTCTAGTTGTTACTAAAAATAACACACATGCAATGACACTAGTGGATCCATGGGTGGATTGTGAAACGAACACACATGCAACGACACTGGTGATCCATATGTGGTATGTGAAAAGAACACGCATGCAATGACTCTGGTTGTTGTTAGCGAAAAGAACACACATGCAATGACACCGGTGGATCCATGGGTTGATTGTGAAAAGAGCACACATGCAATGACACTGGTGGATCCATAGGTGGTATGTGAAAAGAACACACATGCAAAATGACTGGTTGTTGTTACTAAAAAGAACACACATGCAATGACACTGGTGGATCCATGGGTGGTATGTGAGAAGAACACACATTTCAATGACACTGGTGGATCCATAGGTGGTATGTGAGAAGAACACACATTTCAATGACTCTGGTTGTTGTTACTAAAAAGAACACACATGCAATGACACTGGTGGATCCATAGGTGGTATGTGAAGAGATCACACATGCAAAATGACTCTGGTTGTTGTTACTAAAAAGAACACACATGCAATGACACTGGTGGATCCATGGGTGGTAGTTGAAAATAATACACATTTCAATGACACTGGTAGATCCATAGGTGGTATGTGAAAAGAACACACATGCAAAATGACTCTGGTTGTTGTTACTAAAAATAACACACATGCAATGACACTGGTGGATCCATAGGTGGTATGTGAAGAGATCACACATGCAAAATGACTCTGGTTATTGTTACTAAAAAGAACACACATGCAATGACACTGGTGGATCCATGGGTGGTAGTTGAAAATAATACACATTTCAATGACATTGGTGGATCCATAGGTGGTATGTGAAAAGAACACACATGCAAAATGACTCTGGTTGTTGTTATTAAAAAGAACACATATGCAATGACACTGGTGGATCCATGGGTGGATTGTGAAAGGAGCACACATGCAATGACACTGGTAGATCCATATGTGATATGTGAAAAGAACACACATGCAATGACTTGTTGTTGTTAGTGAAAAGAACACACATGCAATGACACTGGTGGATCCATGTGTGGTCTCTGAAGAGAGCACACATTTCAATGACTCTTGTTGTTGTTAGTAAAAAGAACACACATGGAATGACACTGGTGGATCCATGTGTGGTCTCTGAAGAGAACACACATGCAATGACACTGGTTGTTGTTACTAAAAAGAACACACATGCAATGACACTGGTGGATCCATAGGTGGTATGTGAGAAGAACACACATGCAAAATGACTCTGGTTGTTGTTACTAAAAAGAACACACATGCAATGACACTGGTGGATCCATAGGTGTATTATGAAATGGACACACATGCAATGACACTGGTGGGTCCATAGGTGGTATGTGAGAAGAACACACATTTCAATGACTCTGGTTGTTGTTACTAAAAAGAACACACATGCAATGACACTGGTGGATCCATAGGTGGTATGTGAAGAGATCACACATGCAAAATGACTCTGGTTGTTGTTACTAAAAAGAACACACATGCAAAATGACACTAGTGGGATCCATGGGTGGATTGTGAAAAGAAAACACATGCAATGACACTGGTGGATCCATAGGTGGTATGTGAAAAGAACACACATGCAAAATGACTCTAGTTGTTACTAAAAATAACACACATGCAATGACACTAGTGGATCCATGGGTGGATTGTGAAACGAACACACATGCAACGACACTGGTGATCCATATGTGGTATGTGAAAAGAACACGCATGCAATGACTCTGGTTGTTGTTAGCGAAAAGAACACACATGCAATGACACTGGTGGATCCATGGGTGGTCTCTGAAGAGAGCACACATTTCAATGACTCTTGTTGTTGTTACTAAAAAGAACACACATGCAATGACACTGGTGGATCCATGTGTGGTCTCTAAAGAGAGCACACATGCAATGACATTGGTTGTTGTTACTAAAAAGAACACATGCAATGACACTGGTGGATCCATTAGTGGATTGTAAAGAGAACACGCGTGGAATGACACTGGTGGATCCATAGGTGGTATGTGAAGAGAACACACATGAAAATGACTCTTGTTGTTGTTACTAAAAAGAACACACATGCAAAATGACACTGGTGGTATCCATGGATGGATTGTGAAAAGAAAACACATGCAATGACACTGGTGGATCCATATTTTGTATGTGAAAAGAACACACATGCAAAATGACTCTGGTTGTTACTAAAAAGAACACACATGCAATGACACTAGTGGATCCATGTGTGGTCTCTGTAGAGAATACACATTTCAATCACACTAGGGGATCCATATGTGGTATGTGAAAAGAACACACATGCAATGACTCTGGTGGATCCATTGGTGGTATGTGAGAAGAACACACATTGCAATGACTCTTGTTGTTGTTACTAAAAAGAACACACATGCAATGACACTGGTGGATCCATAGGTTGTATGTGAAGAGATCACACATGCAAAATGACTCTAGTTGTTGTTACTAAAAAGAACAAACATGCAAAATGACACTGGTGGGATCCATGGGTGGATTGTGAAAAGAAAACACATGCAATGACACCGGTGGATCCATAGGTGGTATGTGAAAAGAACACACATGCAAAATGACTCTGGTTGTTACTAAAAAGAACACACATGCAATGACACCGGTGGATCCATGGGTGGATTGTGAAAAGAACACATATGCAATGACACTGGTGGATCCATATGTGGTATGTGAAAAGAACACACATGCAAAATGACCCTGGTTGTTACTAAAAAGAACACACATGTAATGACACTAGTGGATCCATGTGTGGTCTCTGTAGAGAACACACATTTCAATCACACTGGTGGATCCATATGTGGTATGTGAAAAGAACACACATGCAATGACTCTAGTTGTTGTTAGTGAAATGAACACAAATGCAATGACACTAGTGGATCCATAGGTGGTATGTGAGAAGAACACACATTACTATGACTCTGGTTGTTGTTACTAAAAATAACACACATGCAATGACAGTGGTGGATCCATAGGTGGTATGTGAAGAGATCACACATGCCAAATGACTCTGGTTGTTGTTGCTAAAAAGAACACACATGAAAAATGACACTGGTGGGATCCATGGGTGGATTGTGAAAAGAAAACACATGCAATGACACTGGTGGATCCATAGGTGGTATGTGAAAAGAACACACATGCAAAATGACTCTGGTTGTTACTAAAAAGAACAAACATGCAATGACACTGGTGGATCCATGTGTGGTCTCTGTAGAGAACACACATTTCAATCACACTGGGGGATCCATATGTGGTATGTGAAAAGAACAAACATGCAATGACTCTGGTTGTTGTTAGTGAAATGAACACACATGCAATGCCACTGGTGGATCCATAGGTGGTATGTGAGAAGAACACACATTGCAATGACTCTTGTTGTTGTTACTAAAAAGAACACACATGCAATGACACTGGTGGATCCATAGGTGGTATGTGAAGAGATCACACATGCAAAATGACTCCGGTTGTTGGTACTAAAAAGAACAAACATGAAAAATGACACTGGTGGGATCCATCGGTGGATTGTGAAAAGAAAACACATGCAATGACGCCGGTGGATCCATAGGTGGTATGTGAATAGAACACACATGCAAAATGACTCTGGTTGTTACTAAAAAGAACACACATGCAATGACACCTGTGGATCCATGGGTGGATTGTGAAAAGAACACACATGCAATGACACTGGTGGATCCTATGTGGTATGTGAAAAGAACACACATGCAAAATGACTCTGGTTGTTACTAAAAAGAACACACATGCAATGACACAGGTCGATCCATGTGTGGTCTCTGTAGAGAACAGACATTTCAATCACACTGGTGGATCCATATGTGGTATGTGAAAAGAACACACATGCAATGACTCTGGTTGTTGTTAGTGAAATGAACACACATGCAATGACACTGGTGGATCCATAGGTGTATGTGAGAAGAACACACATTTCTATGAGTCTAGTTGTTGTTACTAAAAAGAACACACATGCAATGACACTGGGTGATCCATAGGTGGTATGTGAAGAGATCACACATGCAAAATGACTCTGGTTGTTGTTACTAAAAAGAACACACATGCAAAATGACACTGGTGGGATCCATGGGTGGATTGTGAAAAGAAAACACATGCAATGACACTGGTGGATCCATAGGTGGTATGTGAAAAGAACACACATGCAAAATGACTCTAGTTGTTACTAAAAATAACACACATGCAATGACACTAGTGGATCCATGGGTGGATTGTGAAAAGAACACACATGCAACGACACTGGTGATCCATATGTGGTATGTGAAAAGAACACGCATGCAATGACTCTGGTTGTTGTTAGCGAAAAGAACACACATGCAATGACACTGGTGGATCCATGTGTGGTCTCTGAAGAGAGCACACATTTCAATGACTCTTGTTGTTGTTAGTAAGAATAACACACATGCAATGACACTGGTGGATCCATGTGTGGTCTTTGAAGAGAGCACACATGCAATGGCACTAGTTGTTGTTAATAAAAAGAACACATGCATTGACACTGGTGGATCCATCGGTGGATTGTGAAGAGAACACACATGCAATGACACTGGTGGATCCATAGGTGGTATGTGAAGAGAACACACATGCAAAATGACTCCAGCAGTTGTTACTAAAAAGAACACACATGCAAAATGACATATGTGGGATCCATGGGTGGATTGTGAAAAAAACACATGCAATGACATTGGTGGATCCATATGTGGTATGTGAAAAGAACACACATGCAAAATGACTCTGGTTGTTACTCAAAAGAACACACATGCAATGACACTGGTGGATCCATAGGTGGTATGTGAAGAGAACACACATGCAATGACACTGGTGGATCCATAGGTGGTATGTGAAGAGAACACACATGCAAAATGACTCCAGCAGTTGTTACTAAAAAGAACACACATGCAAAATGACATATGTGGGATCCATGGGTGGATTGTGAAACGAAAACACATGCAATGACACTGGTGGATCCATATGTGGTATGTGAAAAGAACACACATGCAAAATGACTCTGGTTGTTACTCAAAAGAACACACATGCAATGACACTGGTGGATCCATGTGTGGTCTCTATAGAGAACACACATTTGAATCACACTGGTGGATCCATATGTGGTATGTGAAAAGAACACACATGCAATGACTCTGGTTGTTGTTAGTGAAATGAACACACGTGCAATGACACTGGTGGATCCATAGGTGGTATGTGAGAAGAACACACATGCAATGACTCTTGTTGTTGTAAGTAAAAAGAACACACATGCAATGACACCGGTGGATCCACGTGTGGTCTCTGAAGAGAGCACACATGCAATGACACTGGTTGTTGTTACTAAAAAGAACACATGCATTGCCACTAGTGGATCCATAGGTGGATTGTGAAGAGAACACACATGCAATGACACTGGTGGATCCATAGGTGGTATGTGAAGAGAACACATATGCAAAATGACTCTGGTTGTTGTTACTAAAAAGAACACACATGCAAAATGACACTGGTGGGATCCATGGGTGGATTGTGAAAAGAAAACACATGCAATGACACTGGTGGATCCATATGTGGTATGTGAAAAGAACACACATGCAAAATGACTCTGGTTGTTACTTAAAAGAACACACATGCAATGACACTGGTGGATCCATGTGTGGTCTCTGTAGAGAACACACATTTCAATCACACTGGTGGATCCATATGTGCTATGTGAAAAGAACACACATGCAATGACTCTGGTTATTGTTAGTGAAATGAACACACATGCAATGACACTGGTAGATCCATAGGTGGTATGTGAGAAGAACACACATTTCAGTGCCTCTGGTTGTTGTTACTAAAAACAACAGACATGCAATGACACTGGTGGATCCGTAGGTGGTATGTAAAGAGATCACACATGCAAAATGACTCTGGTTGTTGTTACTAAAAAGAACACACATGCAAAATGACACTGGTGGGATCAATGGGTGGATTGTGAAATGAAAACACATGCAATGACACTGGTGGATCCATAGGTGGTATGTGAAAAGAACACACATGCAAAATGACTCTGGTTGTTACTTAAAAGAACACACATACAATGACACTGGTGGGTCCATGTGTGGTCTCTGTAGAGAACACACATTTCAATCACACTGGTGGATCCATATGGGGTATGTGAAAAGAGCACACATGCAATGACTCTGGTTGTTGTTAGTGAAATGAACACATATGCAATGACACTGGTGGATCCATAGGTGGTATGTGAGAAGAACACACATTTCAGTGACTCTGGTTGTTGTTACTAAAAAGAACACACATGCAATGACACTGGTGGATCCGTAGGTGGTATGTGAGGAGATCACACATGCAAAATGACTCTGGTTGTTGTTACTAAAAAGAACGGACATGCAAAATGACACTGGTGGGATCCATGGGTGGATTGTGAAAATAAAACACATGCAATGACACTGGTGGATCCATAGGTGGTATGTGAAAAGAACACACATGCAAAATGACTCTGGTTGTTACTAAAAAGAACACACATGCAATGACACCGGTGGATCCATGGGTGGATTGTGAAAAGAACACACATGCAATGACACTGGTGGATCCATATGTGGTATGTGAAAAGAACACACATGCAAAATGACTCTGGTTGTTACGAAAAAGAACACACATGCAATGACACTGGTGGATCCATGTGTGGTCTCTGTAGAGAACACACATTTCAATCACACTGGTGGATCCATATGTGGTATGTGAAAAGAACACACGTGCAATGAATCTGGTTGTTGTTAGTGAAATGAACACACATGCAATGACACTGGTGGATCCATAGGTGGTATGTGAGAAGAACACACATTTCTATGACTCTGGTTGTTGTTACTAAAAAGAACACACATGCAATGACACTGGTGGATCCATAGGTGGTATGTGAAGAGATCACACATGCAAAATGACTCTGGTTGTTGTTACTAAAAAGAACACACATGCAATGACACTGGTGGATCCATGGGTGGATTGTGAAAATAACACACATGCAATGACACTGGTGGATCCATAGGTGGTATGTGAAGAGAACACACATGCAATGACACTGGTTGTTGTTACTAAAAAGAACACACATGCAATGACACTGGTGGATCCATAGGTGGTATGTGAAGAGATCACACATGCAAAATGACTCTGGTGATCCATATGTGGTATGTGAAAAGAACACACATGCAATGACTCTGGTTGTTGTTAGTGAAAAGAACACACATGCAATGACATTGGTGGATCCATAGGTGGTATGTGAAGAGATCACACATGCAAAATGACTCTGGTTGTTGTTACTAAAAAGAACACACATGCAAAATGACACTGGTGGATCCATGGGTGGATTGTGAAAAGAGCACAAATGCAATGACGTTTGAATGGTACGGGTGGATCCATAGGCGGATTGTGAAAAGAGATTTTCCCTCTCTTTCTCTGTCACAAATCTCACAAAATCCCAAACATGTGGAGATCCCAAACATGTGCTCACTCTGGGTGCAATGCCCTGATTGGCTGACAGAGATGTCACGCGGATTGACTCCACCAACCGTTGATCCCATGTGATCCAACGGGCAGGATAACCCCTCCCTGCTCCACTTTTTTTATGCATGGCCAATCCATGCCACCTCTCTATCCGTGCCACCGATACTAAAACCCCATAAACAAGTGAAAATCCATCTATCTAACTAAAATAAATGATCATATTTTCAAGAAGCCATCATCTTCGTCTTCCGGTTCGTCCTCGTCTTCGTCAACACCATGGTCCCCGCCATCGCCGCTGTCGGTGCCCTCCTCTAACGACTCGACACCGCCCCTTCCTCGAATAAGCGCGCTATCTCCTCGTCGGAGTCCTCCTCCTCCTCTTCATAGTCCCATGGGTCCACGTCACTCTATTCCGCTCCTGCCTCCAACTGATTGATGAACGCCTCCTCGTTGGCCAAGTCAGACTTCTCCAAATAGCTATCTCCTCTCTTCTTCCTGGTATTCTTCTCGTTCCTCTTCTTGTCCGTACTCGCCGGCGCAATAAGTGCCCCCGTCCTGGCTTCTACTTTGCGCTCGTCCGATGCTGCAGGTACCCCACGCACCTCCTGCGCGGCCGGTACGAGCTTCGACATCGTGGTGTCCTTGAGTGCCAATGTCGATGGATCCTGGCGCGGTCGGACACGACGTGTTGCCTCAGCAGGCGACTCGCGAGCGCGGACGATGCAGCGAAGATCTGGGGAAGCAGGACGGTCAGTGGACGACTTGGACCTGCCATTGCCACGGCGAGGGGCATCATGCTCAAGGTAGTTGCTCCGAATGGTCGATGGCGGGTACACAGAGTGGGGTGCCGATATGATCAAGGACGAGCAGCTGTTTCGTGCGTCGTGTCCATGCGTGCATTTGTCGATTATCAAAAAAAAAAAAGAAAGAAGTAATATATCGCGTACTGAACATAATTTGATCACAACTTAAGTGGCACAACGTATTCGAGACTCGTAAATATCCCGTGCGTGCCTGTCACGTGGAGTTCGACGGAGTTGGACGTGCCGACATGATCGTGCAGCAGTTGCGCGCGTCATTGCCCCATCAACACGTGACACACGCACGCGGGATGTGCGCGCCGATTCCCGTGACGACCACCTGGCTCACACTCCCCTTATTATATACTGGATTTTGGGCAGCGCAGAAGACCATTGAAGTGTCCATTGCAATAAAGACAAGTCCCATCGATTCCCTACCCCTGCCTCCCTGGCTTCTTTGAGAAGGTAGACCGTACATGGTGGTCTTGTATATTAGTACTAGTACTACTGGACCACGGCCTGTACTCTTTACTCTTCTCCCACACTAATAATCACTATCTCCTTCCTCCTGCCTCCGCCACACTCACCCTGCAAGCCATGGCTCCACCGAGGAGGGGGAGAGGCCATTCGACGATCCTCGCGGAGAAAAGGGAGAGAAATCGCCACGAGGCACTTCTTGCTCTACCAGCCGCTCAAGCCAACCCTCTCATCGAGGCCCAATCTCCCCCGACAATGGCGCTGAATGTTCTAGCAGGAAAGGGTTCCTCCCGGTATGGTCTCCTTATTCTACTTCTTCTCCGTCTCCCTCTCCATCATGATCTTAATCAGCTTCTTCTTGTTTTTCTTCTTCTGGCTCTTCCTCTTCTACGTATTACAGGTCGGCCATGGAGCCCGAATCCACCACGACGAAGGCGTTGCAGGACCCGTTCGGCCCCGTTCCATGTCTCAGCGAGGTAGCAAATCTCCACGCTGTTATTTCTCCGAGTTATGATGTGGATTTCTTAGATGCTGTCTGCCCCGCATTGGTTTTTCTTCTTCTTTTGCGAGTTGTATTTGTTTTCATGAATATGAGTGGATCTCTTGGTCTTTCCTTAATACCGCTGTTCATAGATTCACTATGGATTTTTTTGTGATTAGGATTAGTTTATTGTGGTCATGAATAGATCTCCAGGTCCATTTTTTAACACTGCGGCCAATAGATTCAACGGGGATTTTTTTGATCTGTATTAGTATTCACCTGGGACCTGGAGTGTAATTGTATAATTCCTATTTCAATTAACATGAACGATGCAGCGATCAAAGGCCGAGTACCATGAGAAGGTGGCCGCGATCAGTTCCAAGATTGCTAACCAACATGAGCTTGCACGCTCCCTCACCCAAGCTAATGAGAGCCTACGCAAGCAATTATCTGTGCAGAAGGAGATCTCGCTAGATTTTGCACGTGACGTCATTAGGCTGCAGAAAGTGCTCGACCGTAACTTGATCAGGCAAGAACAGGTCATCAAGATAATCAACGAGCTCACGGAGGAGAAGAAGAATCTCATGGAAAGGTGCATTCTCCTGTAGGACGAAGTCAGCGAGGCACTCAGAGGATGCGTCGAGGAAACCAAGGCTACCATCCGAGCCTACCATGACAGGAACCGTTGCCTGGATGCAGTCAAGGAGATGAAGGCGGACATGAGCAGAGGGATCACCGTACTCGAGGGTGTTCGGAAAGAGAACGAGGAGCTAAGGGCAGGTCTGGAGGCGTACCGGAGAAATGCCCAAGTATGATTCCCATTAGCGGGGACACAAATACCAGTTTGTCCTCCTCTCCTTTTTTAATATTTAGGGTTCAGGGAGCAATGCCCATGTCTGCTTCCTATTATAGGGTGCAATAAGAATCCTAGGGCAACTCCTTATCTATCTGGACATGTGTTGGTGTTCATGTTCATGAATGGACACCATGTTCTCTTTCCATATGTATCTGGAAATGGGTTTCTGCATTATGAGTTTGCCACTCTCCCACTACTATTTGGTGATATTGGGAAAAACCCACAGCATAATAAACTGCTGATAAATCTTATTTGTCTTCGAAATTGAAATTATGACAGTGCCACTAGTCGATTCATAAAATGTTGATTAGTCCTAGATTGCTTCTTCCTTGAAATTATGACAGTGCCACTAGTCGATTCTGTTAATTATGGAAACTAACCAGCTTGTGCTGGTGAACTGAACAAACCATACCATGTATTTTTATTGCAGGGAAAGAGGCGAAAGATCGACGAGGACCTGGCGACCTGGCTAAATGACAACATAGCAATCCAAAGGGAGAAGCGGAATTCCCAGAAACTGGCCTTTGACCAACTGCGTGCTGAATTCGCGGTCCTTTCTGACAAGTGCCAGAAACTGAAGGAGTTAAACGCTGACTGGGCGAAGCTACACAGTGAAGGTCGCGCCTCGGCTAGGAAGCAGACGGAGATCATGAAAGGGATCTTGAAGGAAAATCGTATGGCTATGGACAAAATTCTCTGCCATGTGATGGAGTGCTAGAACCTACAGCTGAAGCACGACATAGTACTGAAGGAGCTGGCCAATCTTAGGGAGGAAAACTGGCAGCTCCAGGCCAGGCTCGCTTGAACACAACATATGTCTATTTAGTACTAAACTGCCTGGTTTATCCTCTGCAGTGGTGATTTTGTAAGCGTGAACTTAACTCTATGCACGATATGTGTGTTCGTCTGAAATTAGTTTGCTCGAGGATTGAATTTGGCTTAGTTTAGAAAGCACAACTGCAAGTCTTACAATTAACTAGTCTCGGGCATTGGTACAACATAAATTATTCATCTCAAATTTCCTTTATCCTCTATAGTCTGTCCTTGTTCACCCTCGCACGCCTTCTTTAGTTCCTTTAACAGATCCGCAATGCAGCACTCCAGCTTCTTCTTGTCTTCCCTGAGTTGATCCCTCTCCTTTTCTGCATTATGAATCAGCAACATGTGACTATCCTGAAGCTTCTTTGCAGTTCCAACAACCAAGCTCCCATCGATTCCGCCAGTTAGCTTTGACTGCAAATTATCGATTTCTTGTTCCAGCTCCTTATTTCGTACCGACAGCTTATAATTTTTTTCAGCTGCATCACTTACATCAGTAAATCTCGCTGACCTTTCCAACTCATACATCTCCCATAACTGTGCCAAACATTTTTTAAGTGCATCTGGCCACTCAAGATCCACCCACTCTACTGCTTTACACACCGGGCCAACCTAAAAACACACACACTATAGTGTTATGAACATGCACGATACATTTTACTTGATGTCACAGTTGCACATAATGTAAACAAACCTGATTTGTACAACCCAAAAACCTTCTCCCAGTGTTACTGCCTTCGAATGCAACATATCTCCTCAGTTTTAGCCCATGGTCACATGGCACTTCTCCATTGAGATCTAGGCCCTCCCATTCGGAGTCGTAGATCGTCCTTGGTACCTATAGGTAAACACAAAGCTGAAATCAAACACGATTGCATGCACATCTGGTCGGGCTCAGATCGAGTGATTTACCATTGCCTAACCCTAGCCCGAGAAAATAGAGGAACTCACATCATGGAAGGAATACTCGATGTCGGAGAGAAGGCTGTCGCTGCTCGACTGGTCGTCCTCGCCATTCAAGGACAGCATGGCAAATGCGACGGCGACAGCGACAGTGACGGCGTCGGCGAGAGAGAGAGAGAGAGAGAGAGAGAGAGAGAGAGAGAGAGAGAGAGAGAGAGAGAGAGAGAGAGAGAGAGAGAGAGAGAGAGAGAGAGAGAGAGAGAGAGTAGCCCTTCTACCGCTGCAATGATGACTAAATTGGCATGTTACAATAGTTTAATGGATACCATGCCCTTTCCCTGGATTACTATCTCCTGCCTGATATGGATTCTCTTCACACATTCTCATTTCAAATATTAAACCTGCACTCCCTCCATCCCAATTTCATTGCCTAACGAAAACATACCAGTATATTACATCATCCAAAGAAACAAAATCATGTCAACTACAAGGTACTTATGCATCACTTCTTCAGTCATGGTTTCACAAAACATTACATTATAATCTCCCAACAAACATAACCACAACATGGTTTCACAAAACATCACATTACAATCTCTCAACAAACATAATCACAGAAACAAGTATATTACATCAACTCAAGAAACAAAATCATGTCGACTACAAGGTACTTACACATCACTTGTCCTGTCATGGTTTCGTAAAACATTACATTACAGTCTCTCAACAAACAAAATATCAGAAACAAGTACAGTACATCATCTCAAGAAACATAATCATGTCAACTACAATGTATTTATGCATCACTAGTCCAGTCATGGTTTCACAAAACATTACATTACAATGTCCCAACAAACATAATAACTAAAAAAAGTACGGTACGTTATCTTAAGAAACATAATCATGTAAACTACAATGTACTTATGTCTTATTACAACAACGATGGTTTCAGTGAGTGACATGTCCAAAAATCTCAATAGCTCGCACAGCATTATATCGCAATCTCTCAACAAACATAATCACAGAAGCATGCTCTAAATGCAACAACAGTCAATATTACAAATACAAGAAGGGGAACCCTGCGGTCCATATGACAAGCCTAGGGTAGCAGCTCTCATCAGATCTCATCAACGTCGACCACCTCATTCTGTTCAGCCACTACAGGGGCATCTACATCCACTATAACCTGTTCAACAACATCAGAAATGGTACCAAGGAAGAACACCTTCCTGGTTCGCTTCTTTTGCCGCATAATCTGCATAAGATCTTCCGTATCCAAAACATCTATGAATTGCTGCTTCTTATGATGCCACCACCGGATTTTTGCTATCTGCTTAGGGCCAATAGTGATTTCCTTACCGATCATCTCTCTCATTTCATCAAGAGTTATGTTTTTGGAATCGACAGTGATCTCCATAGTACATGACGAAACTGGCTTATTAACTCCCTCATCAAGTTTTGCCATGTATGAATCCACCTCTATGCTTATACTGAACTTATCCAGATCAACATCTATTGGTCCGTATTCTCTAGGAGTAGAAGCTCTGGCAGCAAGATCTCCAGCATCTGCATACATATCATCAATCATCGCTTCAACTTTCACCTTAAGATCAGCTGCACAACACTCCCAAACCATCTGAAGCTCATGGGAGTGCTCAATTTGCTGATAGGTATCATTCATGTTGTGCCACACCAATTTTGTCCTCTGTCTAGAACCCCAGGGAATTCTAGCGGCAAGCATATCTACCAGCTGCGAAACAGACACAACCTCTTTGCAATTCACAAGCAGATGCACATCTTGCCCGAACACAACCCTCTCGCAACCAAAATCAAGCTTTGTAGTGTACTGTCGAACATGAACTGTGAACTCATATAGGTCACTTGTATCAAAACTGTGCCTAATTTGATTAAAAAGGGGAACATTTCAGTTCATTCGATTCTATTATGCCGTAACTAATCTACTTGCAAGATAAGGCACAGATAAGAAATTCACCTCTCGCTCTTCTCCCGGGTTTTTTTCTTCGAGATATGAGTGCTGCATCCGCCCACCGGAGCCGAACAATCCTCCGCAGGCCTTGCTTTTCTCTTCAACCCGTTGCTCGTAGGTACCTTGGGAGAAGAATCCTTGCTGGCCTCGTCGCTAACCGGGGCTGAAGACCTAGCCACAGCTACGCGTTGAGCCCCAGACTTGGGCCCCGATGGACCCTTGTCAGTCAGTGACATAGCTACAACCTTCGTCTTGCAAGACATGCTGGGCCACCGCCGGATTTAGTGTCGGGGGAGGGAGAAAAAGGGTCCTCCTCCACCGGGAGATTTAGGGTCGGGGAAGCGAAGAAAAGGGACCGCCGCCACCGCAGTAAGATTCAGTGTCGAGAGTTAGGAAAGTACAGTAATGGATTTGCCTCTACGACACGTGCAGGGTGTCTAAGAAGAGTGACCGACGAAGGAGGGGCACAGCAGGAACTAGTGTAACGGAATATCTTTACTTAACAGGCGTGATTTGAAAAATACTTGGTTTGGCCATCATTCACTCGAAAGACCCCTCTCAGCAATTGGCGCCCCAACTTTTCGAATCGCGGTGATAAAAATCAACTTGGGTACCGCGTTGCCTGTCCACCCCAACTTTCGGGCCGCAAAATGATATTCTCATGGGAGAGGGTGGTGCGGCATGTGGCGTCACGTCCATGGTCGATCGGCATGACCATGCTCGGGTACAGCGGCACTGGTGCAATTGGCAAGTGAGAGGTGCTCCATTGCACGGCTAGGTACTGGGGATGGTCGTGGGTGAGTAACTGAGGCTGAATGGAGTACAAGAATGATCACAAGATTGATTCACATAGTGTATAGTTGGTAGAGTTGTACCCTGCATGTTAAGTGTTCGATCAAATGGCCGCATGAAATAAAGATTCAAATTTTTGAATGAATTTTGGTGGGTGTGTTGGTCACATTCTTGAGTATCTCTGGTTGCTAGGGTTTGTCAAGTGGAGATTGTTTGGTTGGTTTTTGCAAAATGGTGATCTATGTATCTACACTTAATTCAATTTTGAATTGCCTCTTAAATAGATTTGAAATTGGTTTCTGCTAGTTTGTAAAGTATTCTTGTACTCATTTTCACTTGGTCTAGCAAGGGGTGAAAAGAAGTAGAATTGTTTTTGTTGAAAAACATTTGCTAGAGATGCCCAAAGTAGGCAATTGGTTAATTTTGGCCAAAGTGACCATTTGATCATATGCTTCATATTTGATTTTCTTTTTATTTGATTTTGTTTGGAATTGCCCTATATGATGTGGTGTTCATCTTTAAACTAATCCTTATCATTTATAGCAATCAAACATGGCATAGCAAGCATTCATGCATTAATATAAATCACACATGCATTCATATGGGTTTAGGAATAAAAGTTTTTGTTAACCCTAATCTTGGGTGATTAGAACTTGATAAGCTTGTTTAATATTTTTGAGATGTTATAGAGGTGGTGCTCACCGAGGGTCTGACAGTGAAGAGGACGTAGGAGACGATGCTGCATGGCGGCGTGGCGAGCTCTTGGCGACACAGGGACATCGACATGTTCTCCTAGCTCGTGTCGGCTCCTCGCTCCAGGTGGTCGACCGGGCTTCTCTGCGTCACAGCCTGGTCCTGAACACGGTGGCGAGACGCTCTCGGTGGTAGGGCAGTAGCTGGAGGAAGTAGGTGGCGTCTAGGTTTTGGTGGCCATGGCCGATGTTACTTGGCGAGGGGAAAGGACTGAAAGGTACCCTCCTAGATCTCGATCTGGGAGTGGTTGAAAGGTTGGAAGAGGACGAGGCTGTTAGCTGTCGCTTTATGGAACGAGAGGGAGAGAGGTCAAGTGATGGCGATCACGAGAACAACTAGTGAAGAAAAACATGGTTAGCCCGTGCCCTCTCCAGAGGTCACGTGGAATCAGGTGCAAAGACGGGTGCGGTTGCATCTGGTTTTGACCGAAGCAAATCTTGCAGGCGGTACTCGCTGGACCAGGGGGTGGCGACAAGGTAGAGAGGGTTAGTTATAATTGGTTAGTTTTGGTGTGGAGAGACACATGCACATGGCATGGATAATTAAGGCCACCAATATATTTGTAAGAACAAGTATATTCCAAAATGGCCCCATTATTTATACATGCATCCTCAAATTTGAAAAAGGCACCCACAAGTTGAAATGATCAAGATCATATGGTTGGTTTGAAAGTTGGGCATATTTGAATAAGACTGGCCTTCCTAGTGTGTATGTGCCACTAGACATTTATTTGGTCCATTCATATTTGAGTATGCTCATGCATTTAAACAAACTACATGAAGACTTAAACACCCCCACATGTAATCCCAAGCTATTTATATTGTGAGAACAATATGAACCATGAATGGGACATGTGGTAAGGGATTGGATCCATCTTCATAAATGTGAGCTAGGCAAAACCAAAGAAGATGCAAAAAGCCCACATGTAGTTTGGATGGTGGAATTATAAGGTGGTGACAAGGGTAAGGTGATGGAGTAGAGAAAAGATATGCCCCCATCTCAACTTGGCAATTTTAACAATTCATCAAGAACCAAATACATGATATCCAGAAGCAATACAATTAATAACCAAACAAGTGCATATGGGATAAAAACCAAGTAGACGTGTTTGATATGATGCTCAAATGCAATGTGGCATGACATGAGCATGATATAATGATGATGCCAAGATAAACATGTCGTAAGTAGAATTTTATTTTAACCATGTAGCATTACAGATGTTTGACAGATGGGATGCTACAACTCTCCCCCACTAAATAGGAATCTCGCCCCGAGATTCTAGGAAGAAGAAGACTCAAAGAGAACAGGGTACTTGGAACGGAGGTCGTCCTCACGCTCCCAAGTGGCTTCATCAATAGAATGGTGCGACCACTACACCTTGTAGAACTTGATAGACTTGTTGCATGTCTTCCATTCTGCGACTTCAAGAATTTTGATGGGGTGTTCTTTATAGGAGATATCTTCCTGGAGATTGATGAGCTCATGATCCGCAGTCCTGCCGGGATCCTTGAAGCACTTCTTGAGTTGAGAGATGTGGAAGACATCATGAACCTTGAGTTTTTCACGGAGCTCGAGAGCATAAGCCACTTCTCCTATTTTGCCATGGATTTTGAAAGGACCAATGTATCTAGGTGCAAGCTTGCCCTTGATACCAAAGCGATGAGTGCCTCTCATGGGAGTGACACGAAGGTAAACAAGATCTCCAGGGACATACTCCGTGTCTGTGTGTTTTTTGTCGTAGTTCCTTTTCTGACGACTCTGAGCAATTTTCAAGTTTTCAAGAATGATAAGAACCTTCTCTTCTGCTTGAGTGACAATGTCGGGGCCAAAGAATTTTTTTCACCTACCCCTGACCAACCAATAGGAGTTCGGCACTTGCGACCATAGAGAACCTCAAAGGGTGCCATCTGGAGACTCTTCTGATAGTTGTTGTTGTAAGAGAATTCAGCATATGGAAGGCACTCTTCTGTCAACACCCGGATTTTTAATCCCAGATGCCTGTTATGCCATACATCGCAATCCCAGGATTACCATTTTTGTGAGACATAACAGATTGGATATCACAGTACATCATCCATTACAAACCATAATAAGGTCTTACAGCAAATAAAGGATCTCATGATCCAGTCTTAGTACAACAAGCAGCAGAATAAATAATAAGCGTAGCGGTGGGGTCCATCTTCAGAGGCACAGGCAATGCTGATGATGGAAGATAGTCCTAGTTATCATAGCCATCCTGCTGTCCTTCATCTTGGTAGTCTCCTTCATAGTCTGGCCATAGGAATAGCCAGGGACAAAAGCCATGAGTACTCTTTAAGTACTCGCAAACTACCACTAACAAGTAAGATAGTTCTAGTAGGAATGCTAAACTCTAAGTTTAACTACAAGGTTAAGTTTGAAACCTGAGCTAAGTTCAGAAACAAAGAAAGATAAAACAAGGTTCTAGAATCACTTAAGTTGGGAAGATAGTGTCATAGTCACAACCCTGTTGTGGTCAAGTCAAGATTCCTCATTCATTTCATAAGTCATTTTGAAAAATATCTGACAACAAAACAGTATGGCCACTCCAACTGTCCATAACTGCGGACGCGGCTATTCGAATAGTTTGACACTCTGCAGAGGTGGTACACTTTCACCACAAGATTCGATACATCTGTCAGGGATAACACTGAATCATCATACTTAGTATGCAGATAATCAAACATAACCTTTCCTTTACACACCCTAGTATAAGCACCTCTCCTATGAGCATGGCCTCCCAACCATGACCATCTGTCATCTTGGGCACTACATAGGTAGACAACATTGATAGGTAGCCTCAGCTCAAACCTCTCCCGCGAGGGAACTAATACTAATGCATATAAACTTCCGGCTAAGCCTTACCCAATTCAGGTATTGTGGTTGTACGGTAAAATTGGAATGGTATCGCATCCGAATCCAACCATCAGTTTTTGGTAAACTATTTGTGTTTCTAAACACATGTCAAAACATCTCAATAGAATGACTCATCATTCCAAGGTTTTCACAATTCATTTTCACCAAGTGATCCCATCTAAAGTGACTCAAGTTTTGATTTAACTCTAAGCTACTAAGTTAAGAGTGTTCACTATGGTGGGATGCTAAGATCAATCTCATGCCATAGAATGACATCTAAGGTTATCTAGATAGGTCAAGTTTCTACTCTTTATGCTTCTTCAAACAGGTAAAGGACTTTAATAAAGTAAAAGGAAGTAAAGCTTGGAATTAAATCTTGGAATAGGTATAAGTCAACGGGGTATAACCAAAGCATGCCTAATGCCTTTGCTTAGGTTATCTAGCTTGCAAGGGGTAGCTTGTATTGTTAATGATGGTTTGCTTAGTGCTAGCTTGATAACAATAGCTTGCCTTGGTTGGTTCAGTGGTTGAAGTTTTCTTCCTCCTCCCCTTGGTAGAACTCCTCCTCCTCGAAAGCTTGGTCGGTACTATCGTCTATAAATACATAGGGGATACACAATCACCAAACAATACTTAACTAGTCTACTTAGCACTCTAAGGCACACATTGATGATCTAGTATCATCACAAACACCACAAGGTTTAATTTAACTAGCTTCCTTCTTTTTATTTATGAAAAGTAATTTCTACTCATTGAAATTAACTAAGATTTAATATTCTCCATTTAAAATATGGGATCATGTGGACACTTGTCATCACCACATATTCTAACATATGGGAATGTGATTTAAATGTTGGATCACATTTTAATAAGTTTAAGTTTAATATTTAATGATTTAAAGTGACTAGAAATGCCTATATAGCCTTATTTTGGTACTAGTCCAAAGTCACTGCATGCCAACCTTAATATTATTACATATTCAGATAGGTATGGTTAAATGTGATTTTTCAGAGTTGGAAACAACTCAAAATCTATTATAGTTGATTTTATAAAAATGTTTGAATGTGCAAATGCTTGTGTCTTGTTGTTTTTACTAGGAGAGATCTCTAACTCTAAATGAATTAAATCCAACAGGCTTGGATAGATCTTTTCAGAAGCTTTCCAACAAAATTGGAATCACTCAATTTGGTTCAAGAAATCTTCCTGAATTGATTTTTAAACTAGGGACAAAATTGAGTTTAAACCTAAATAGAAAAATCTATATTTGAATTAACTGGGTCGCGCAGGAAAGGAAATGGGCCGGCCCAGTAGCGCTCCGCGGCGCAGAGGGCGGCTGACAGGTTGGTCCCGCTTGTCAGCGAGAATTAAAACCCGAAACAGTATCTAGTGATCTAGGCGCTTTGATTAGAACCTAGATCAATGACTCACAGTCGTTGTCGAAGACGGACTCGTCGCCGGCGAGACCGAACCCTAAACGGCCGGTGGGGGTCAACTGGGGACGTATCAGGGCTCCAGCTAGTGCGGCGAGGCAGGCGATCAAACTGGACGGCGACGACGGACTCAGGCGAGGTCACGACAGGGGCTGTGGTGGACGAAATCGACGGGGACTTCTCCTCTGTTGTGGCTAACTCCAGCACAATTTCGGTGAACTATGGCTCGAGCGGCTCCGACGAGAGGTGGGGAAGGATCAGTGGTGCGAGGGGAGTTGAGTGGTGTGAAGAAATGGTGCTGGGGAGGGCTCCTTATATAGGCTCTATGAGGGGACCGAGGGGGCGACGGCAAGCTCGTCGGTGACGACGATACAGGGCGCTATAGGCATGGGCGGCGTAGGCGGACGGTGGCTTGCCTCTTGGCGGTGCTTTATGGCTTAATGGCGTAGCTAGGGGAGGTGGCATATGGTCGGGAGCATTGCACGCTCTGGGAGATAGAGGCGGTGCTCGACGTGGCGCTCGGCGACTATGGGTCACGCGGCGGTGCACGGCCGTGTCAGGCGGGTTGCTGGGGTCGAGGCGGAGCGGCGTGCATGGTCTGCGGTCGAGGCGCGGTCTGGGGCGTGCCGGTAGTGAGGGCGCTCTGGCGCGCTCTGGCTGCGCGTAGAGAGAAAGGGCGACGAGGCTAGGGAGTGGTCCAGGGCCTGGCTAGGCTTGGGGAAGGGGCAGGGAGTCGCGGTGTGGTCTGGTCTAGCTCCTAGACATGGCAAGAGAGAGAGGGGTGGTCGGATGCGCCTTGTGCACACTTGGCCCACGAGCATGGCGTCGGGGCAGCATGGCACTGGCGCCAGGGGCTAGAGATAGGGTTGGTTTTGGTCTGGTTGGACTTGTGGGAGACAAGTATGATCAATGCACACCAAATGGCTCGACAAGATTAACCCCAAAACAGTAATAGTTAGGCCATTTTGATTCTGCCTGCCAGGTGTTCGACACAATGGCCGCATGAGCAAAATATTTGAATTTTGAGCTGAATTTTGGTGGAGTGATGCATCTTACGCTTGAGCTTCTAGGAGTGCTTGGGTTTTAAAAGTGGAGTTCATTTGAGTGGTTTTAGAATAAGTGTGATCTATACATATGCACTATATTCAAATTTCAATTGTCATTTAAATTTAGTGTTTGAATGTTTTTGGGGTGAAACAAAGTGGGCCTTGGTACATCACTACTTGTATAAGCAAGGGGTGCAAAGAACCACATTTGTTTCTGTTAAGTTTTGAGTTCTAGGAATGGCCAAAGTAGGCATGGTGATTAAAATGGCACAAATGACCATTTCCTTATTTTATTCATTTTGATATTTTTCCTTTGGGATTTGTTTGGGGATGATCTAGATGATGTTTATTTCACCTTAGAATCATTTTGCAACCAATGGATCACTCAAACATGGCAATTCAAAACAATTCCTATTTAAATGCACACACATATGAATGCTTAAAATGGAAAAGTTTTTGTTAACCCTAAATTGGATGATTTGGATCTTAATTAACCTTGGATTAAGAGTTTTGGGATGTTACAAACCTTCCCCCCTTAAACAAAATCTCGTCCCGAGATTTACGAAAGAAAACTAGGAACTAAAGAGATCTGGGAACTCGGTCCTAATGTAATGTTCTCGCTCCCAAGTGGCTTCTTCTTCGGTATGGTTGCTCCATTGAATCTTGAGAAACTTGATACTCCTGGTCCTGGTGGTTCTGTAGGATTCCTATAGGATACGGATGGGCACTTCATGATACGTTAGGTCTTTGTTGATATCAATAGCTCGGTGATCGATGTTCTTGAAAACTTCAGTCTTCTCCGGCACTTCTAGGCATTTGCGAAGTAACGAGATATGGAACACATTGTGGATGGCTGACATCTCATCTGGTAGTTCCAGTTGATATGATACTTCTCCTCGAAGATTTAGAATCTTGAAGGGTCCGATATATCTGGGGGCTAACTTTCCTTTCAGACTAAAGCGTTGTGTTCCCTTCAATGGCGAAACCTTGAGATATACAAAATCTCCGACATTGAAAGTCAGGTCTCTCCTTCTCTTGTCAGCATAACTCTTCTGTCTGGATTGGGCGGTCTTGAGGTTCTCACGGACTTTGTGAACCTTCTCTTCGGCTTCTCGGAGAATTTCGGGTCCAAAGATCTGACTCTCTCCTACTTGCGACTAATTCAAAGGGGCGCGGCACTTTCTTCCGTACAGGAACTCAAATGGGGCCATTTGCAAACTAGCTTGATAACTGTTGTTATATGAGAATTCTGCGAAAGGCAGGCAGTCTTCCCATTTTGATCCGTACTCTAACACACAAGCTCTTAACATATCTTCTGAGATCTGGTTGACTCTTTCAGTCTGTCCATCAGTTTGCGGGTGATAAGCGGTGCTGAAATTCAACTTGGTTCCTAATCCTTCCTGGACTTTCTGCCAAAATCTCGAGGTGAATTGGGTTCCTCAATCTGATACGATGGTCTTGGGGGTTCCATGCAGACTAACAATTCTAGCAATATACAACTCTGCTAGTTTCGAACTCTGGTAAGTTGTCTTGACAGGTATAAAGTGAGCTACCTTGGACAGTATATCACGATGACCCAGATTGAGTCATTTCCCCTACTAGAAGTAGGCAATCCAGTGATAAAGTCCATTCCAACGGAATCCCTTGTCCATTCTGGAATCTGCAATGGTTGCAACAGTCTTGCAGGCCTCTGATGCTCTTCTTTGACTCTTTGACAGATGTCACACTTGGCGATGTAGCTTCCGATTTCTCTCTTTATCTTGTGCGACCAAAATTGCTCTTTCAAATCTTGATACATCTTTGTTCCTCCGGGGTGGATAGGATAAATAGTATCATGAGCTTCCTGCATGATAACTTGCTTCAGCTCCGAATCTGCTGGCACACAGATACGTCCTTTGTACCATAGAACTCCTTCTTCGTCTTCTGTGAATCCAGGTACCTTTCCTGTACCAATATGATGTTTGATTCCGTCAATACTTTCATTTCCCTTCTAGGCTTCCTTGATTTGGCTAATCAAAGTGGGTTGAAGTTCAATGCTAGCTAAAAATCCTTTGCTAACTAGCTCAGTTCTGAAATGCTCCAACTCCTCATACAAACTTCGCTGCTTCTCCTTGATCATAGTGTTTAGCCTACACGGCAATCAGCTAAGAGCATCCGCTACCACATTGGCTTTGCCGGGGTGATAGTGAATGTCAAGGTCATAATCCTTGATTAACTTTATCCATCTCATTTGCCTCGTATTCAGCTCCTTCTGAGTGAAAATATACTTCAAGCTTTGGTGATCCGAGTAAACCTCACAGCGATTACCCATCAGATAATGACGCCATGTCTTCAAGGCCAAAACTACGGCTGCTAACTCCAGATCATGGGTCGGATAGTTCTGCTCATGCTGCTTCAGTTGTCGAGACAAATAGGCGATGACTTTGCCTTCTTGCAACAGTACACATCCGAGACCGATCTTGGATGCATCACAATACACATCAAACGGCTTCTTGATATCTGGCATGATCAATATTGGGGCTGATATCAATCTCTTCTTCAGTTCTTGGAAACTAACTTCACATTTGTTGGTCCATTCAAACTTCTTGTCCTTCTTCAACAATTGGGTCATGGGTCTAGCGATGCTAGAAAATCCTTCCACGAACTTGCGGTAGTATCCCGCTAATCCGAGAAATGCACGGACTTAGGTTTGAGTGGTTGGGCCTTCCCATTCTTTAACATCTCTGATCTTGGCGGGATCAACAGAGACTCCTCCGGCAGACACAATATGTCCTAGGAATTGTCAACACCCGGATTTTTAATCCCAGATGCCCATTATGCCATGCCTCGCAATCCCAGGATTACCATTTTTGCGAGACATAACGGGGATATCACAGTACATCATCCATTACAAACCATACATAAGGTCTTACACAGATAAGGATCTCATGATCTAGTCTTAATACAACAAGCAGCGGAAATAAAAGATAAGCGGAGCGGTAGGGTCCATCTTCAGGGGCACGGGCAATGCTGACGAAGGCAGATAGTCCTAGTTATCATAGACGTCCTGCTGGCCATCATCTTGATAGTCTCCTTCATAGTCTGGCCATGAGAATCGCCAGGGTCAAAAGCCATGAGTACTCTTTAAGTACTCGCAAACTACCACTAACAAGTAGTACAGTGCTAAGTTAAAGTGCTAAATCTAAGTTTAACTATAAAGTTAAGTTTGAAACCTAAGTTGAGTTCTGAAGCAAAGAAAGATAAAATAAAGTTCTAGAATCAATTAAGTTGGGAAGCTATTGTCAGAAACATAACCCTGTTGTGGTCAAGTCAAGATTCATCATTCATCTCATAAGTTGTTTTGAAAACATCTGACAACGAAATAGTATGGACATTCCAACTGTCCATAACCGCGAACGCGGCTATTCGAATAGTTTGACACTCTGTAGAGGTGGTACACTTTCACCACAAGATTCGATACATCTGTCAGGGATAACCCTGAATCATCATACTTAGTATGCAGATAATCAAACATAACCTTCCCTTTACACACCCTAGTATGAGCACCTCTCCTATGAGCATGGCCTCCCAACCATGACCATCTGTCATCTTGGGCACTGCATAAGTGGACAACATTGACAGGTAGCCTCAGCTCAGACCTCTCCCATGAGGGAACTAATACTAATGCATATAAACTTCCGTCTAAGCCTTACCCAATTCAGGTATTGTGGTTGTACGGTAAATTTGGAATGGTATCGCATCTGAATCCAACCATCAGTTTTATGAAAGGGGCTAAGGCTGATGCCTCAACATTCTCATCATCATAAACCATTTGTGTTTCTCAACACATGTCAAAACATCTCAATAGAATGACTCATCATTCCAAGGTTTTCATAATTCATTTTCACCAAGTGTTCCCATCTAAAGTGACTCAAGTTTTTATCTACTCTAAACTACTAAGTTAAGAGTGTTCACTAAGGTGGAAAGACGGGATCAATCTCATGCCATAGAATGACATCTAAAGTTATCTAAAATAGGTCAAGTTTTATACTCTTTATGCTATCTTCAAAACAAGTAAGGGACTTTGTGTAAAGTAATGGAAGCAAAGCTTGAAATTAGTACTTGGGGTAAAGAATAGTCAAAGTATTTTAACCAAAGCATGCCTAAGGCATCTTTGCTAAACCATCTAGTTTAATCCTAGCTTGCTAATAGTAGCTTGCAAGGGTTAGCTTGCATTGTTAATGGTGTCTTGCAAGTACAACTTGAAAGGGTTAACTTGGATAGTGCTAGCTTGCCTTGGTTGGTGCAGTGGTTGAAGTTGCTTCCTCCTCTTGGTAGAACTCCTCCTCCTCGTAAGCTTGGTCGGTACTATCTTCTATAAATACATACGGTATACACAATCACCAAACAATACTTAACTAGTCTAATTAGTACTCTAAGGCACACATTTGATGATCTATTATCATCACAAGCATCACAAGTTTTATTCACTAGTTTCCTTCTTTTTATTTTAGAAAATTAATTTCTACTCATTGAAAAATTAACTAAGATTTAATATTCACCTCTTAAAATATGGGATCATGTGGACACATGTCATCACCACATATCTTAACATGTGGGAATGTAATTTAAGGGTTGGTTCATAATTACTTTAGTTTAAGTTCATTATTTAATGATTTAAAGTGACTAGAAATGCCTATATAGCATTATTTTGGTACTAGTCCAAAGTCACTGCATGTAAACCTTAATATTATTACATATTCAGATAGGTATGATGAAATGTGATTTTTGAGAGTTGGAATCAACTCAAAAGCTAACTTGGTTGATTTTATAAAAATGTTACAAGGTGCAAATGCTTCTGTGTTGTTATTTTTACTACGAGAGATCTCTAACTCTAAATGAATTAAATCCAACGGGTTTGGGTAGATATTTTCAGTAGCTTTCTAACAAAATTGTAATCACTCCATTTGGATTTGTAAATCTCTCTGAATTGATTTTCAAACTAAGGGACAGAACTAGGTTCAAACTAAATAGACAAATCCTAGTTTGAATTAACTGGGTTGCGCGGGAACGCTAACGGGCCGGCCCAGTGTCACTCCACGGCACGGGGCTCAGCTGACAGGAGGGGTCCACCGGCCAGCGGCTCATAATGCGCGAAGCGGTATGGGGCAATATGGGGCGTTGGATTAGAATAGGGATCAACGGCTAGGGATCGTCTTCGACGACGAACTAGTCACCGGTGAACTTTAACCCTAGCGGCTCGGTGGGGGTGCATAGGGGGTGTACCAGGGCTCCAGTGACAATCACGATGGGGGCAAATGAACTGGTGGTCGACGGCGAGCTCAGGGACGGTCGAGGTGGCTCCGGGGGTGGTCGCAATCAGCAGCGGCCTTCTCCTCCAGAGGCGGCCTGCTCCGGTGCAATTCTGGCAAACGGCTGCTCGCCTTGATCCGGCTAGAGGTGTGGGACGGTCAGTGAGGTGAGGGGAGGTGAGTGGTGTGCTGCAAATGGCTGGGGGTGCCCTCCTTTTATAGGCTCGACGACGGGACAGCGCGACATGGCCAGGCAACGGTGGCGACATGGCTACGGGCTGCTAGCGGCATGGCTGCGAGCGGCGATCGACACGTGGTCTCTTGGCGGTGCTCTAGGGCTTTAATGCGGGCTTAGGGGAGGTGGTATGCGGTCGGGCGGAGCTGGCGCTCTGAGCGGCAGAGACGGCTGTGTCCACGGCGAGCGGTGGCTGTGGTGCATTGGGCGGCGAACGGGCATGTCCGGCGTGCTCCGTGGGTCATGGCGACGCGGTGGTCACGGGCTGCGGTCAAGCGGCGGCTTGGGCACGCGTGTCGGTCGCGGCGCTCTGGCGCGTGCTTGGCATGGCGCAGTTGCTCTGGGCGCGGCGGTTTGGCGGTGGTCCATGGTCTGTCCTAGCTCGGGGAGGGGACAGAGGGTGGCGGTGAGGTCCTAGCTAGCTGCTAGACATGGCGAGAGAGAGAGGGAGGTGGTCTGCTGGGGTGAGGGCATGGTCGGCCGACCAGCAGGTGCTCGTCTTGGCATTGCCATGCTGCTAGGGGGTAGGGGTTGGGTTGGTTAGGCCCTGGTTAGATCATTTGGAGACGGTGGGAGCAAATGGTGGTCAAATGGGAGACAAGTTTAGCCAGAACACTATTCAAATAGTGAATTTGGTTTTTGTTTGAAATCTGTCCACAAGGTGTTTGTGAAAATGGCCGAAAGAACTTTCTTTTTGAATTTTGAAAAGATTTTTGGTGGGTGTGCTAGTACTAAGCTTGAGACTCTGTGGGTGCTTGGGTTTTGAAATTTGAGCTTGTTTGAGTGGTTTTTGAAATAGTGGGATCTTCCCATATGAAATAGATTCAATTTTCAAATGTCAATTTAAATTAGTATTTGAATGCTTTTGGCAGATCACAAAGTGGGCCTTGGTACATAATTATGTGTACTAGCAAGGGGTGCAAAGATACATCATTGTTTCTGTTATGTTTTGAGTACGAGGAATAGCCAAAGTAGGCATGATAGTTAATTTGGCCAAAATGACCATTCACTTCATTCATTCATTTGGAGTTGTTTTTATTTGGGAAATGTTTGGGAATGATTTAGATGATGTTTATTTCATCTAATAATCATTTTACAATCAATGGATCACAGAACCATGGCAATTCAAACAACTCCTATTTTAAATGCACATACACATGAATGCTTTAATAATTTTAATTGGAAAAGTTTTAGTTAACCCTAATTTTGATGATTTGGATCTTAATAAACTTGGATTAAAGTTTTGGGATGTTACAAACCTTCCTCCCTTAAACAAAATCACGTCCCGAGATTTACAAAGAAAACTAGGAACTAAAGAGATCTGGGAACTCTGGCCTAATGTAATCTTCGCGCTCCCAAGTGGCTTCCTCCTCGGTATGGTTGCTCCACTGAATCTTGATAAACTTGATCTCTACAGCTCTGTGATCGATGTTCTTGAAAACTTTCGTCTTCTCCGGCACTTCCAGGCATTTGTGAAGTAACGAGATATGGAACACATTGTGGATGGTTGACATCTCTTCAGGTAGTTCCAATTGATACGATACTTCTCCTCGACGGTTCAGAAGCTTGAAGGGCCTAGTATATCTGGGGCTAACTTTCCTTTCAGACTAAAGTGTTGGGTTCCTTTCAATGGTGAAACCTTGAGATATACAAAATCTCCGACATTGAAAGTCAGGTCTCTCCTTCTCTTGTCAGCATAACTCTTTTGTCTGGATTGGGCGGTCTTGAGGTGCTCACGGACTTTGTGAACTTTCTCTTCTGCTTCCCGGAGAATGTCGGGTCCAAAGATCTGACTCTCTCCTAGTTGTGACCAATTCAAAGGGGTACGACACTTTCTTCCGTATAGGAATTCAAATGGTGCCATCTGCAAACTAGCTTGATAACTGTTGTTATATGAGAATTCTGCGAAAGGCAGGTAGTCTTCCCATTTTGATCCGTATTCCAACACACAAGCTCTAAGCATATACTCTAAGATCTGGTTGACTCTCTCAGTCTATCCATCAGTTTGCGGATGATACGCGGTGCTGAAATTCAACTTGGTTCCCAATCCTTCCTAGACTTTCTGCCAAAATCTCGAGGTAAACTGGGTTCCTCGATCTGATAATATGGTCTTGGGGGTTCCATGCAGACTAACAATTCTAGCAATATACAGTTCTACTTGCTTTGCACTCTGGTAGGTAGTCTTGATAGGTATGAAGTGAGCAACCTTGGACAATCTATCAAATATGACCCAGATTGAGTCATTTCCCCTACTGGAAGTAGGCAAACGGGTGATAAAGTCCATTCCGATGGAATCCCATTTCCATTCCGGAATCTGCAATGGTTGCAACAGTCCGTGCAGGTCTCTGGTGCTCTGCTTTGACTCTTTGACATATGTCACACTTGGCGATGAAGCTTACGATTTCTCTCTTCATCTTATGCCACCAAAATTGCTCTTTCAAATCTTGATACATCTTCGTTCCTCCGGGGTAGATAGAATAAAGAGTATCATGAGGTTCCATCATGATAACTTGCTTCAACTTCGAATCTGCTGGTACACAGATACGTCCTTTGTACCACAACACTCCTTCTTCGTCTTTAGTGAATCCAGGTACCTTTCCTGTACCAATATGACGTTTGATTCCGTCGATACTTTCATTTCCCTTATGGGCTTCCTTGATTTAGCTAATCAGAGTGGGCTGAAGTTCAATGCTAGCTAAGAATCCTTTGCTAACTAACTCAGTCCTGAACTGCTCCAACTCCTCATACAAACTTGGCTGCTTCTCCTTGATCATAGTGTTAAGCCTGCACGACAATCTGCTAAGAGCATCCGCTACCACATTGGCTTTGCCGGGGTGATAGTGAATGTCAAGGTCATAATCCTTGATTAACTCTATCCATCTCCTTTGCCTCATATTCAGATCCTTCTGAGTGAAGATATACTTCAAGATCTTATGATCCGAGTAAATGTCACAGCGATTACCCATTAGATAATGACGCCATGTCTTCAATGCCAGCACTACGGCTGCTAATTCAAGATCATGGGTCGGATAGTTCTGCTCATGCTGCTTCAGTTGTCGAGACAGATAAGCGATGAATTTGCCTTCTTGCATCAATACACATCCTTGACCAATCTTGGATGCATCACAATATACATCAAACGGCTTCTTGATATCTGGCATGATCAATATTGGGGCTGATATCAATCTCTTCTTCAGCTCCTGAAAACTGGCTTCACACTTGTCAGTCCATTCAAACTTGTTGTCCTTCTTCAACAATTGGGTCATGGGTCTGGCGATGCTCGAGAATCCTTCGACGAACTTGCGGTAGTATCCCGCTAATCCGTGAAATGCACGGACTTGGGTTTGAGTGGTTGGGGCTTCCCATGCTTCGACATCTTTGATCTTGGCGGGATCAACAGAGACTCCTCCGGCAGACACAATATGTCCTAGGAATCCTACTTCTTTCAGCCAAAACTCACACTTGCTGAACTTGGCATATAACTGATGCTCTCTCAGGGTTTCTATGATGATTCGCAGATGTTGCTCATGCTCTTCTTCTGACTTGGAGTACATAAGGATGTCGTTGATAAACACAACTACAAACTTATCTAGGAAATTCATAAAGATCTTATTCATGAGATTCATGAAATAAGCAGGGGCATTGGTTAATCCAAAAGACATAATCGTATACTCGTATAAACCATAGAGAGTAGTAAAGGCGGTCTTCGGAATATACATTGCACGAATCTTAAGTTGGTGATAACCAGTGCTAAGATCAATCTTTGAGAATACTTGGGCTCCAGTCAACTGATCAAATAGATCCTCTATCTTTGGAAAAGGGTACTTGTTCTTGATGGTGACATCATTCAACTTTCTATAATTTGTACACAGGCGTTTGCCTCCATATTTCTTGTTGACGAATAACACTGGTGATCTCCATGGCGATGCGCTCGGTTGAATCAAGCCTGTTGCTAACATGGCATCTAACTGCTTCTTCAACTCAACTAACTCTGAGGGGTTCATGCTATAGGGTCTCTAGGCTATGGGTCCGGTTCCGGGGATTAGCTCGATAATGAACTCAATATCCCTATCCGGTGGCATACCGGGCAATTCATCTGGGAATACGTCGGGGTATTCACAGACTACTCTTACTTGGTCTATTGTGGGTAGGGCTAGACTCTTGTTGCACTTGAATTGACGGGGTAAGGTTTCAGATATATGCTCTACTGTTATTCCAGAACTACTGGTCATGGTGATGGCTTTCTTAGCACAGTCTATCAGTCCTTTATGCCTTGACATCCAGTCCATACCTAGTACTACTTCCAATCCTTTGGTTCCAAGTACTATAAGGTTGGCATAAAAATCTATCTCATGTATTCTGATAGGTACAGCTTTGCAAAATTTGCTAGCTTTTGTAGTTGATCCGGGGATTTGAACTATCATGACATGCTTCAGGTTGGTTGGGTGAATCTTACTAGTGCATGCAAATTCTTTGGTGACAAATGAATGCGATGCTCTCGAATCAAACAATACTCTTGCTAAAACTGAGTTGACCGAGAACATACCCAGCACTACATCTGGCGCTTCATGGGCTTCCTCGGCGTTCATGTGGAAGAGACGACCGTTGCGGTTGTGAGGGTTCCCTGGGGCAAACCTTCTCCCTGGTTGAACACGACGCTGCTGTTGAGCTGGGGCATTCACATTGGCAGTGGCGGCAGTCTTCTTGGGACACTCATTGGAATAGTGACCCTTCACTCCACAATCGAAAAAAGTGATTTGGGACTTGTCCTTGGCTGTGACAGGCACAGCATTGCTGCCTGTTCTGGGTGCAGTGTTGTTGTTGTTGTTTTTGTTACTATTGTTGTTCTTGGGAGGTGCACGGTGGAAATTGTTGGCGTTGCCGGAGTTGTGGTTGTTTCCTACGGACTTCGCATTTCCTCCGCTACGGTTGGGGTAGCTTGGGAGAGACATTGGGGGTCGGTTGTTCCTTGGTGCATATCCTCGTGAGGGGTTGGGACGGTACTTCTGGTGACTGCTAGATCCTGATTGCTGCATCATACGATGTTTGCGGTTATCGTTTGTCTGGTTAATCTTCCCTTCCATCTGAATGGCAGAGTCGACTAGCTCTTCGAGATCCTCGAAATGGATGTTGACGAGGACAGTCTGCATCTCATCATGCAGTCCGTTCAAGAATCTCTCCTTCTTCTTTGCCTCCATGTTGATCTCGTCAGGTGCATATCTAGCAAGTGACAGGAATCTGTCATGGTACTCCACCACAGTCATTCTTCCTTGCTTCAACTCTCGGAACTCATCCCTCATTCAGGTGACTAGACCTTGCGGCACGTGGGTGCTGCTGAACTTGACTTTGAATGCTTCCCATGTCATAACTTGACCATGGTTCATCAGGCGGATACTGTTCCACCATGCTGTTGCATCTCCCGCTAGATAGTGGGTGGCGAAGAGAACCTTCTCATTGTCATCAACTCTGGCTACCTCCAAGTTATTCTCCATCGTCTGCAACCAGTCATCAGCATCTAATGGGTTTTCTGACATGCTAAAGATTGGGGGATTTGTATTCTGGAAGTTCTTCAGCTTGGATACTTGATGATCCTGATTCCCATGCCCTTGGTTGTTGAGAGCCATCTAGGCAATCTGCTGCAGTGTTGCTAAGTTGGCTTGGCGCTCTGCCCTGCTTGCTTCACGGTCTGCGATGAGATTCTGCAAGATCTGCAGCATTGGGTCTTGCGACGAGCTACTCCCTCCTTGGTTTCCACGAATCATCTGAATATTGAGGTAGATAAAGGAGTGAGAGGGAAATTCTAAGGTTTATGGTTTTGGTTTCAAATCTAAAACTTTGAGTTAGACTCAGGTTTTCCAACTAACTCCATTTCATTCATGCAAACAAGCACCCGATACAACACACACCACAACAATCAAAAGAAAACAGATGGTTTGAAGAACCATTCTGTAAGCTAAGATACAATGGGACCGATACATCTCATGCTACGACAGTTCTCTAGTGCATCTACTCATCGTCGATGAAGTCGGAGTCCTCATCGTCAGTGTAGAAGTCCACAGCATCCTCCTCCAGAAAGTCATCATCATTGCTGAGGTAAGAATCCATGTCTCCCTGGATGTCTTCACCCTCATCTTGTTCTTCCTTGGCTGCAAGCTGAGCTTCCTGCTCCTTGACGGTCTTCTCCAGATCGGCCGCCTTCTTGCAAAGACGGTCGATGGTGCGATCCTTCTTGGCACGCTGGCAGCAAAGAGACTGGCGATCTTGGACGAGCAGCGCGAAAGTCTGGGCCTTCTGGTCGGCAATGGCACGGTTCTAGTTGGCTAACTCCCTGGCATTATCCAGTTCTTACTGTCTGTCGTGCAGCAAGAAATCGAGATTCTCCACTTGATGCCTCAACTCTGGGTGACTTGGCATCTGCATCGGCATTCCCATGAAGTCACGTCTTGCATAGTGAGCAAAACGGGTTCCCTGGAGTTGGTTGACACTGAGGGCACATAGACGTGCGAGAGCTTCATGCATTGCCCTGGCTAATCCATCTAGCCAGTTGTTCTCTCTCACGAAGAACTAGATTCTCCCAGAAGTTGGTGCTTCGATGCTTCCTCTAAGATCCGCGGTGACTAGCCACTGTAGGTCTCCTCCTAGGGGTCCTGGAAGTTGAGCTCCAAGAAACTCCGGATGCGGCGTCCCAATAACTCCGACAGTGAATCCAGATCCCTCTCGAAGATCAGCTGACGTCCGTTTCCCAACTAGTAGAACTTGCTGAACTGAGTCTCCATCTACAAGAATTAAGGATGAGGAAATTAGTGAAGTGAACAAGTGTGTCAAATTTTAAGTAGTAATGTAAGAATTTTGAGGAACATGAATATTTGAGAAAGAATGAATTCCCAAGGATAAGAAAGGAAATAGTTTTTCATAAATACTCATTTTGGTCTTGAAACTACGTTTTTTGTTCGGACGTCCATTCTAACTAGGGTCTCCTATGGTCAGGATGGCTCTGATACCAACTTTTCAACACCCGGATTTTTAATCCCAGATGCCCGTTATGCCATACCTCGCAATCCCAGGATTACCATTTTTGCGAGACATAACGGATTGGATATCACAGCACATCATCCATTACAAACCATACATAAGGTCTTACACAAATAAGGATCTCATGATCCAGTCTTAATACAACAAGCAGCGGAAATAAAAGATAAGCGAAGCGGTGGGGTCCATCTTCAGGGGCACAGGCAATGCTGACGAAGGCAGATAGTCCTAGTTATCATAGCCGTCCTGCTGGCCATCATCTTGATAGTCTCCTTCATAGTCTGGCCATGAGAATAGCCAGGGACAAAAGCCATGAGTACTCTTTAAGTATTCGCAAAGTACCACTAACAAGTAGTATAGTGCTAAGTTAAAGTTCTAAATCTAAGTTTAACTATAAAGTTAAGTTTGAAACCTAAGCTGAGTTCTGAAGCAAAGAAAGATAAAATAAAGTTCTAGAATCACTTAAGTTGGGAAGCTATTGTAAGAAACACAACCCTATTGTGGTCAAGTCAAGATTCATCATTCATTTCATAAGTTGTTTTGAAAACATCTGACAATAAAACAGTATGGCCATTCCAACTGTCCATAACCATGGACGCGGCTATTCGAATAGTTTGACACTCTGCAGAGGTGGTACACTTTCACCACAAGATTCGATACATCTGTCAGGGATAACCCTGAATCATCATACTTAGTATGCAGATAATCAAACATAACCTTCCCTTTACACACCCTAGTATAAGCACCTCTCCTATGAGCATGGCCTCCCAACCATGACCATCTGTCATCTTGGGCACTGCATAGGTGGACAACATTGAGAGGTAGCCTCAGCTCAGACCTCTCCCGCAAGGGAACTAATACTAATTCATATAAACTTCTGGCTAAGCCTTACACAATTTAGGTATTGTGGTTGTACGGTAAATTTAGAATGGTATCGCATCTGAATCCAACCATCAGTTTTATAAAAGGGGCTAAGGCTTATGCCTCAATCTTCTCATCATCATAAACCATTTGTGTTTCTCAACACATGTCAAAACATCTCAATAGAATGACTCATCATTCCAAGGTTTTCATAATTCATTTTCACCAAATGTTCCCATCTAAAGTGACTCAAGTGTTTATCTACTCTAAACTACTAAGTTAAGAGTGTTCACTAAGGTGGAAGATGGGATCAATCTCATGCCATAGAATGACATCTAAAGTTATCTAAAATAGGTCAAGTTTTATACTCTTTATGCTACCTTCAAAACAAGTAAGGGACTTTGTGTAAAGTAATGGAAGCAAAGCTTGAAATTAGTACTTGGGGTAAAGAATAGTCAAAGTAGTTTAACCAAAGCATGTTGAAGGCATCTTTGCTAAACCATCTAGTTTAATACTAGCATGCTAATATTAGCTTGTAAGGGTTAGCTTGCATTGTTAATGGTGGCTTGCAAGTACAACTTGCAAGGTTTAACTTGGATAGTGCTATCTGGCCTTCGTTGGTGCAGTGGTTGAAGTTGTCTTCCTCCTCTTGGTAGAACTCCTCCTCCTCGTAAGCTTGGTCGGTACTATCTTCTATAAATACATACGGTATACACAATCACCAAACAATACTTAACTAGTCTAATTAGTACTCTAAGGCACACATTTGATGATCTATTATCATCACAAGCATCACAAGTTTTATACACTAGTTTCTTTCTTTTTATTTTAGAAAAGTAATTTCTACTCGTTGAAAAATTAACTAAGATTTAATATTCACCTCTTAAAATATGGGATCATGTGGACACATGTCATCAACACATATCTTAACATGTGGGAATGTAATTTAAGGGTTGGTTCATAATTACTTTGGTTTAAGTTCATTATTTAATGATTTAAAGTGACTAGAAATGCCTATATAGCATTATTTTGGTACTAGTCCAAAGTCACTGCATGTAAACATTAATATTATTACATATTCAGATAGGTATGATAAAATGTGATTTTTGAGAGTTGGAATCAACTCAAAAGCTAACTTGGTTGATTTTATAAAAATGTTGCAAGGTGCAAATGCTTCTGTTTTGTTATTTTTACTAGGAGCGATCTCTAACTCTAAATGAATTAAATCCAACGGGCTTGGGTAGATCTTTTCAGTAGCTTTCTAACAAAATTGGAATCACTCCATTTGGATTTGTAAATCTCTCTGAATTAATTTTCAAACTAAGGGACAGAACTAGGTTCAAACTAAATAGAAAAATCCTAATTTGAATTAACTGGGTTGCGCGGGAACGCTAACGGGCCGGCCCAGTGTCACTCCGCGGCGCGGGGCTCGGCTGACATGAGGGGTCCACCGGTCAGCGGCTCATAACGCGCGAAGTGGTACGGGGCGATATGGGGCGTTGGATTAGAACAGGGATCAACGGCTGGGGATCATCGTCGATGACGAACTAGTTACCGGCGAACTCTAACCCTAGCGGCTTGGTGGGGGTGCATATGGGGCGTACCAGGGCTCCAGCGACAACGGTGATGGGGGCAAACAAACTAGTGGTCGACAGCGAGCTCAGGGACGGTCGAGGTGGCTCCGGGGGTGGTCGCAATCAGCGGCGCCCTTCTCCTCTAGAGGCGGCCTGCTCCGGTGCAATTCTAGCGAACGGCTGCTCGCCTTGCTCCGGCTAGAGGTGTGGGACGGTCAGTGAGGTGAGGGGAGGTGAGTGGTATGCTGCAAATGGCTGGGGGTGCCCTCCTTTTATAGGCTCGACGACGGGACAGTGCGGCATGGCAAGGCGACAGTGGCGACATGGCTACGGGCTGCTAGCGGCATGGCTGCGAGCAGCAATCGACGCACGGTCTCCTAGCGGTGCTCTAGGGCTTTAATGCGGGCTTAGGGGCGGTGGTATGCGGTCGGGCGGAGCTGGCGCTCTGAGCGGCAGAGACGATGTTGTCCACGGCGAGTGGTGGCTGTGGTGCGTTAGGCGGCGAACGGGCATGTCCGGCGTGCTCCCTGGGTCGTGACGACATGGTGGGCGCGGGCTGCGGTCGAGCGGCGGCTTGGGCACGCATTTCAGGCACGATGCTCTAGCGCGTGCTCGACATGGCGCAGTTGCTCTAGGCACGGCGGTATGGCGGTGGTCCATGGTGTGGCCTAGCTCGGGGAGGGGACAGATGGTGGCGCTGAGGTCCTAGCTAGCTGCTAAACATGGCGAGAGAGAGGGAGGTGGTCTGCTGGGTGTAGGCATGGTCGGCCGGCCAGCAGGTGCTCGGCTTGGCATTGCCATGCTACTAGGGGTAGGGGTTGGGTTGGTTAGGCCCTGGTTAGATCATTTGGAGACAGTGGGAGCAAATGGGGGTCAAATGGGAGACAAGTTTGGCTAGAACACTATTCAAATAGTGAATTTGGTTTTTGTTTGAAATTTGTCCACAGGGTGTTTGTGAAAATGGCCGAAAGAACTTTCTTTTTGAATTTTGAAAAGATTTTTGGTGGGTGTGCTAGTACTAAGCTTGAGACTCTGTGGGTGCTTGGGTTTTGAAATTTGAGCTTGTTTGAGTAGTTTTTGAAATAGTGGGATCTTCCCATATGAAATAGATTCAATTTTCAAATGTCAATTTAAATTAGTATTTGACTTCTTTTGGCAGATCACAAAGTGGGCCTTGGTACATCATTATGTGTACTAGCAAGGGGTGCAAAGATCCATCATTGTTTCTGTTAGGTTTTGAGTACTAGGAATAGCCAAAGTAGGCATGATAGTTAATTTGGCCAAAATGACCATTCACTTCATTTATTCATTTGGAGTTGTTTTTCTTTGGGAAATGTTTGGGAATGATTTTGATGATGTTTATTTCACCTAATAATCATTTTACAATCAATGGATCACAGAACCATGGCAATTCAAACAACTCCTATTTTAAATGCACATAGACATGAATGCTTTAATAATTTTAATTGGAAAAGTTTTTGTTAACCCTAATTTTGATGATTTGGATCTTAATAACCTTGGATTAAAGTTTTGGGATGTTACAGGAATCCTACTTCTTTCAGCCAAAACTTACATTTGTTGAACTTGGCATATAACCGATGCTCTCTCAGGGTTTCTAGGATGATTCTCAGATGTTGCTCATGCTCTTCTTCTGACTTGGAGTAGATAAGGATATTGTCGATGAACACAACGACAAACTTTTCTAGGAAATTCATAAAGATCTTATTCATGAGATTCATGAAATAAGCAGGGGCATTGGTTAATCCAAAAGACATAACCGTATAGTCATATAAACCATAGTGAGTAGTAAAGGTGGTCTTCGGAATATCCGTTGCACGAATCTTAAGTTGGTGATAACAGTCCTAAGATCAATCTTTGAGAATACCTAGGCACCAGTCAACTGATCAAATAGATCCTCTATCTTTGGCAAAGGGTACTTGTTTTTGTTGGTGACATCATTCAGCTTCCTATAATCGGTGCACAAACGGTTGCCTCCATCTTTCTTGTTGACGAATAACACTGGTGATCTCCATGGCGATGCGCTTGGTTGAATCAATCCTATTGCTAACATAGCATCCAACTGCTTCTTCAATTCTACTAACTCTAAGGGGTTCATGTTATAGGGTCTCTGGGCTATGGGTCTGCTTTCGGGGATTAATTCAATAATGAACTCAATATCCCTATCCAGGGCATACCGGGCAATTCATCTAGGAATACGTCGGGGTACTCACAAACTACTCTGACTTGGTCAATGGTGGGCATGGCTAGACTCTTGTTGCACTTGAATTGACGCGGTAAGGTTTCAGATATATGCTCTACTGTTACTCCAGAGCTACTGGTCATGGTGATGGCTTTCTTAGCACAGTCTATCTGTCCTTTATGCCTTGACATCCAATCCATACCTAGTACTACTTCCAATCCTTTGGTTCCAAGTACTATTAGATTAGCATAAAAATCTATCCCATGTATTCTGATAGGCACAACTTTGCAAATTTTTCTAGCTTTTGTAGTTGAACCGGGGATTTGAACTACCATGAGATGCTTCAAGTTGGTTGGGTGAATCTTACTAGTGCATACAAATTCTTCGGTGACAAATGAGTGCGATGCTCCAGAATCAAACAACACTCTTGCTAAAACTGAGTTGACAGAAATCATACCCAGCACTACATCTAGCGCTTCTTGGGCTTCTTCGGCGTTCATGTGGAAGATACGGGCGTTGCGGTGAATCTTCTTCCTGGTTGAACACGACGCTACTGTTGATTTGGGGCATTCACATTGGCAGTGGCGGCAATCTTCTTGGGGCACTCATTGGAATAGTGACCCTTCACTCCACACTCGAAACAAGTGATCTGAGACTTGTCTTTATCTGTGACAGGCACAACATTGCTTCTAGTTCTGGGTGCAGTGTTGTTGTTGTTGCTCTTGGGAGGGGCACGGTTGAAATTGCTAGTGTTGCCGGGGTTGTTGTTGTTTCCTCCAGACTTCACATTTCCTCCGCTACGGTTGGGGTAGCTTGGGCGAGACATTGGGGGTCGGTTGTTCCTTGGTGCATATCCTGGTGAGGGGTTGGGGCGATACTTCTAGTGACTGTTGGATCCAGATTGTTGCATCATACAACATTTGCGGTTGTCGTTTGCCTGGTTAATCTTTCCTTCCATCTGAATTGCGGAGTCGACTAGGTCTTCGAGATCCTGGAAACGGATGTTGACGAGGACAGTCTGCATCTCATCATGCAGTCCGTTCAAGAATCGCTCCTTCTTCTTGGCCTCCGTGTTGATCTCATCAGGTGCATACCTTGCAAGGGACAGGAATCTATCACAGTACTCCACTACAGTCATTCTGCCTTGCTTCAAATCTCTGAATTCATCCCTCATTCGGGTGACTAGACCCTGCGACACGTGGGTGCGGCTGAACTTGATTTTGAAGGCTTCCCATGTCATCACTTGACCATGGTTCATTGTGCGGATACTGTTCCACCATGCTCTTGCATCTCCTTCCAAATAGTGGGTGGCAAAGAGAACTTTCTCATTGTCATCAACTCTGGCTACTTCCAAATTGTTCTCCATTGTCTGTAACTAATCATCAGCATCTAATGGGTTCTCTGAAGTGCTAAAGATTGGGGGATTGGTATTCTGGAATTTTTTCATCTTGGATCCTTGATGATCCTGATTTCCATGGTTCTGGTTGTTGAGAGCCATCTGGGCGATCTGTTGCAGTGTTGCTAGATTAGCTTGGTGCTCTGCCCTACTTGCTTCTCTGTTTGCGATGAGATTCTGCAGGATCTGCAGCATTGGGTCTTGCGATGAGCTGCTCCCTCCTTGGTTTCCACGAGTCATCTTAGGATTGAGGTAGATAAAGGGGTAAGAGGGAAAGTATCTAAGGTTCATGGTTTTGATTTCAAAGCTAAAACTTTGAGTTTTACTCAGGCTTTTGCAACTAACTTCTTTTCATTCATTCAAGCAAAGCACATGATACAAACACACACACACCACAACATCAAGGGAAAACAGATGGTTTTAAGAACCATTCTACAAGCTACGATATAATGGGACCGATACATATCATGCTACGACAGTGATCTAGTGCATCTACTCATTGTCGATGAAGTCGGAGTCGTCATCGTCGGTGTAGAAGTCCACGACATCCTTCTCCAGAAATTCATCATCATTGCTGAGGTAGGAATCCATATCTCCCTGGATGTCTTCACCTTCCTCTTCTTCTTCCTTTGCTGCAAGTTGAGCTTCTTGCTCCTTGATGGTCTTCTCGAGGTCGACCACCTTCTTGCAAAGACGGACGATGGTGCGATCCTTCTTTTCGCGCTGGAGGCGAAGAGACTGACGGTCCTTGACAAGCAGTGAGAAAGTCTGGGCCTTCTGGGCGGCAATGGCACGGTTGTGGTTGGCAAACTCCCTAGCATTGTCCAATTCCTTCTGGCGATCATACAGCAGGAAGTCAAGGTTCTCCACTTGGCACTTCAACTCCGGGTGACTTAGCATCTACATTGGCATTCCCATGAAGTCACGCCTTGCATAGTGAACAAAGCAGGTTCCTTGGATTTGGTTGACACTGAGGGCACATAGACGTGCGAGAGCTTCATGCATTGCCCCTTCTAATCCATCTAGCCAGTTGTTCTCTCTTACGGAGAACTAGATTCTCCCGGATGTTGGTGCTTCTATGCTTCCTCGAAGATCAGCGGTGACTAGCCATTGTAAATCTCCTCCTGGGGGTCCAGGAAGTTGAGCTCCAAGAAACTCCGGATGTGGGCGTCCCAATAACTCAGACAGTGAATCCAGATGCCTCTCGAAGATCAGTTGGCCCCCGTTGCCCAACTGGTAGAACTTGCTGAACTGAGTCTCCATCTACAAGAATTTAGGATGAGGAAGTTAGTGAAGTGATCAAGTGTGTCAAATTTTAGGTAGTAATGTAAGAATTGGAGAAACATGAATTTTTGAGAAAGAATGAATTCCCAAGGGTAAGAGAGGAAATAGTTTTTCATAAATATGCACTTTGGGTTTTTAAACTAAGTTTTTGTTCGGACGTCCATGCTAACTAGGGTCTCCTATGGTCAGGATGGCTTTGATACCAACTTGTCAACACCCGGATTTTTAATCCCAGATGCCTGTTATGCCATACATCGCAATCCCATGATTACCATTTTTGCGAGACATAACAGATTGGATATCACAGTACATCATCCATTACAAACCATAATAAGGTCTTACAACAAATAAAGGATCTCATGATCCAGTCTTAGTACAACAAGCAGCGGAATAAATAATAAGCGTAGCGGTGGGGTCCATCTTCAGAGGCACAGGCAATGCTGACGATGGAAGATAGTCCTAGTTATCATAGCCGTCCTGCTGTCCTTCATCTTGGTAGTCTCCTTCATAGTCTGGCCATAGGAATAGCCAGGGACAAAAGCCATGAGGACTCTTTAAGTACTCGCAAACTACCACTAACAAGTAAGATAGTTCTAGTAGGAATGCTAAACTCTAAGTTTAACTACAAGGTTAAGTTTGAAACCTAAGCTGAGTTCAGAAACAAAGAAAGATAAAACAAGGTTCTAGAATCACTTAAGTTGAGAAGCTAGTGTCATAGTCACAACCCTGTTGTGGTCAAGTCAAGATTCCTCATTTATTTCATAAGTCATTTTGAAAAATATCTGACAACGAAACAGTATGGCCACTCCAACTATCCATAACCGTGGACGCGGCTATTAGAATAGTTTGACACTCTGCAGAGGTGGTACACTTTCACCACAAGATTCGATACATCTGTCAGGGATAACCCTGAATCATCATACTTAGTATGCAGATAATCAAACATAACCTTTCCTTTACACACCCTAGTATAAGCACCTCTCCTATGAGCATGGCCTCCCAACCATGACCATTTGTCATCTTGGGAACTGCATAGCTGGACAACATTGAGAGGTAGCCTCAGCTCAAACCTCTCCCGCGAGGGAACTAATACTAATGCATATAAACTTCCGGCTAAGCCTTACCCAATTTAGGTATTGTGGTTGTACGGTAAAATTGGAATGGTATCGCATCCGAATCCAACCATCAGTTTTTGGTAAAAGGGCTAAGGCTCATGCCTCCACATTTTCTTCATCATAAACTATTTGTGTTTTTCAACACATGTCAAAACATCTCAATACAATGACTCATCATTCCAAGGTTTTCACAATTCATTTTCACCAAGTGATCCCATCTAAAGTGACTCAAGTTTTGATTTAACTCTAAGCTACTAAGTTAAGAGTGTTCACTAAGGTGAGATGCTAAGATCAATCTCATGCCATATAATGACATCTAAGGTTATCTAGATAGGTCAACTTTTATACTCTTTATGCTATCTTCAAACAGGTAAAGGACTTTAATAAAGTAAAAGGAAATAAAGCTTGGAATTAAATCTTGGAAAAGGTATAAGTCAAAGGGGTATAACCAAAGCATGCCTAATGCCTTTGCTTAGGTTATCTAGCTTGCAAGGGTTAGCTTGCATTGTTAATGATGGCTTGCTTAGTGCTAGCTTGATAACAATAGCTTGCCTTGGTTGGTGCAGTGGTTGAAGTTTTCTTCCTCCTCCTCTTGGTAGAACTCCTCCTCCTCGAAAGCTTGGTCGGTACTATCGTCTATAAATACATACGGGATACACAATCACCAAACAATACTTAACTAGTATACTTAGCACTCTAAGGCACACATTTGATGATCTAGTATCATCACAAAAACCACAAGGTTTAATTTAACTAGCTTCCTTCTTTTTATTTAAGAAAAGTAATTTCTACTCATTGAAATTAACTAATATTTAATATTCTCCATTTAAAATATGGGATCATGTAGACACTTGTCATCACCACATATTCTAACATATGGGAATGTGATTTAAATGTTGTATCACATTTTAATAAGTTTAAGTTTAATATTTAATGATTTAAAGTGACTAGAAATGCCTATATAGCATTATTTTGGTACTAGTCCAAAGTCACTGCATGGCAACCTTAATATTGTTACATATTCAGATAGGTATGGTTAAATGTGATTTTTGAGAGTTGGAATCAACTCAAAAGCTATTATGGTTGATTTTATAAAAATATTTGAATGTGCAAATGCTTCTGTCTTGTTATTTTTACTAGGAGAGATCTCTAACTCTAAATGAATTAAATCCAACGAGCTTGGATAGATCTTTTCAGAAGCTTTCCAACAAAATTGGAATCACTCAATTTGGTTTAGTAAGTCCTCCTAAATTGAGTTTTAAACTAAGGGACAGAATTGAGTTTAAACCTAAATAGAAAAATCTATATTTGAATTAACTGGGTCGCGCGGGAAAGGAAATGGGCCGGCCCAGTGGTTCTCCATGGCACAGAGGGCGGCTGACTGGTTGGTCCCGCTTGTCAGCGAGACTTAAAACCCAAAACGGTATCTAGCGATCTGGGCGCTATGATTAGAACCTAGATCAACGGCTCATAGTCGTCGTCGACGACGGACTCGATGCCGGCGAGACCGAACCCTAAACGGCCAGTGGGGGTCTACTGGGGATGTACCAGGGCTCCAGCTAGTGCGGCGAGGCAGGCGATTGAACTGGACGGCGATGGCAGACTCAGGCGAGGTCACGGCAGGGGCTGCGGTGGACAAAATCGACAGGGACTTCTCCTCCTCTGTTGTGGCTAACTCCGGCACAATTCCAGTGAACTATGGCTCGAGCGCTCCGGCGAGAGGTGGGGAAGGATCAGTGGTGAGAGAGGAGTTGAGTGGTGTGAAGAAATGGTGCTGGAGAGGGCTCCTTATATAGGCTCGACGAGGGGACCGAGGGGGAGACGGTGAGCTCGTCGGTGACGACGATACAGGGCGCTATAGGCATGGGCGGCGTAGGAGGACGGTGGCTTTCCTCCTGGCGGTGCTCTATGGCTTAATGGCACGTCTAGGGGCGGTGGCATATGGTCGGGAGCGTTGCGCGCTCTGGGAGACAGAGGCGGTGCTCGACGCGGCGCTCGGTGACTATGGGTCACGCGGCGGTGCACGGCCGTGTCTGGCGGGTTGCTGGGGTCGAGGCAGAGCAGCGTGCGCGGTCTGCGGTCGAGGCATGGTCTGTGGCATGCTGGCGGTGAGGGTGCTCTAGCGTGCTCTGGCTGCGCACAGAGAGAAAGGGCGGCGAGGCTGGGAAGTGGTCCAGGGCCTGGCTGGGCTTGGGGAAGGGGTAGGGAGTCGCAGTGTGGTCTGGTCTAGCTCCTAGACATGGAGAGGGAGAGAGGGGTGGTCAGATGCGCCTTGTGCACACTTGGCTGGCGAGCATGGTGTCGAGGCGGCATGGCACTAGCGCCAGGGGCTAGAGATAGGGTTGGTTTTGGTCTTGTTGTACTTGTGGGAGACAAGGATGATCAATGCACACCAAATGGCTCGACAAGATTAACGCCAAAACAGTAATAGTTAGGCCATTTTGATTCTGCCTACCAGGTGTTCGACACAATGGCCGCATGAACAGAATATGTGAATTTTGAGCTGAATTTTGGTGGAGTGATGCATCTTACGCTTGAGCTTCTAGGAGTGCTTGGGTTTTAAAAGTGGAGTTCATTTGAGTGGTTTTTGAATAAGTGTGATCTATACATATGCACCACATTCAAATTTCAATTGTCATTTAAATTTAGTGTTTGAAAGTTTTTGGGGCGAAACAAAGTGGGCCTTGGTACATCACTACTTGTACTAGCAAGGGTTGCAAAGAACCACAATTGTTTCTGTTAAGTTTTGAGTTCTAGGAATGGCCAAAGTAGGCATGGTGATTAAAATGGCACAAATGACCATTTCCTTATTTTATTCATTTTGATTTGTTTTTCTTTGGTATTTGTTTGGGCATGATCTATATGATGTTTATTTCACCTTAGAATCATTTTACAACCAATGGATCACTCAAACATGGCAATTCAAAACAACTCCTATTTAAATGCACACACATATGAATGCTTAAAATGGAAAAGTTTTTGTTAACCCTAAATTGGATGATTTGGATCTTACTTAACCTTGGATTAAGAGTTTTGGGATGTTACATCTTCCCACTTCATGCTGAAAGAAATGACGCAAGCGCGGAGCATATCTTCTAGAATCTAATTGATCGTTTCAACTTGCCCTTGCGACTGAGGGTGGTAAGCTTTGCTGAAGTTTAGCTTTGTTCCCAAGCCTTGTTGGAAACTTTCCCAGTACTTGGAGGTAATGATACTCCCACGGTCTGAGCTAATTACAAGAGGAACCCCATACAGAGAGACAATTCTGTTGATATAGAGCTCGTCCAGCTGACTACCAGAAATTGTCTCCTTTACTGGAAAGAAATGAGCCACTTTTGAGAGCCTATCAATGAAAACAAAGATTGCATTGTTGCCTTTTTGCGACCTCGGAAAACTAGTTCTGAAGTCCATTTCTACTTTCTCCCATTTCCATTCTGGAGGTTTCAATGGTTGAAGAAGACCAGAAGGTTTTTGATGAACAGCTTTCACTCTGCGGCAGACATCACACTCGGAGACATATTTGGCACAATATTGTTTCAATCCAGGCCACCAATATTGTGTTTTCAGGTCCATGTATATCTTAGTGTTAGCAGGGTGGATAGAAAGAATAGAATCATGAGCTTCTTCAAGAACTTGCTCTCTCAAACCCAGATACTTCGGAACAAACATCCGGTGCTTAAAGAATAGAGTGCCTTGGTCGTCAAGGTGGAAAGGTTCATACTTTGGAAGCTGAAACTTGGATATGATGTTTGTAGTGTAAGGGTCACCAAGTTGAATGGAGCGAACTTTTTCTTCCAAGATACGGGTAGCTATCAAATTATGAAGATAGCCTGGAGGTACAAGCTCGAGGTTGAGTTGACGGAATTCCTCGCACAAGAGAGGTTGTTGTTCTTCCATCTTGAGGTTGTTGACATAAGCTTTACAACTGAGGGCATCGGCCATCACATTTGCTTTGCCCGGAGTGTAGTTGCTTGAAAGATCAAAGTCATTGATGGTCAAAGTGTTGAGTGAAGATATATTTTAGACTTTTGTGGTCAGAAAAGATCTCACAACGGTTTCCAAGCAAGTAGTGCCTCCATACTTTCAAAGCAAATACAACCGCTGCAAGTTCAAGATCATGTGTTGGATAGTTGAGCTCATGAGTTTTCAACTGACGAGAAGCATAAGAAGCGACTTGCTTGTCTTGCAAGGGGACCACGCCAAGCCCTTGGAGAGAGGCATCACAAAAGATCTGAAACAACTTTGATGTATCAGGAGGAATCAAGACAGGTGTTGAGGTGAGCTTTTCCTTGAGTGTTTCAAAGCTTTCTTAACGCACCGGTGGCCAAAGAAATTTCTTGCCTTTCTTGAGGATATCGGTAAGAGGCTTAGCAAGTTTTGAGAAGTTCTGAATGAACCGACGGTAATAACTAGCCAATCCAAGGAAACTCCAGACTTTTTAAACATTTTTGGGAGGGAGCCACTCCACAATTGTCCACACAGTCTCTAGGTTGAGAGCAATGCCCTTAGAAAAAATGATGTGCCCCAGATAGGCGACTTCAGGAAGCCAAAATTCGCATTTGGAGAACTTTGCATACAGACGGTTCTCAGGAAGCTTGGTAAGAGCACAACGGAGATGTTCCGCATGTTCTTATTTTGACTTGGAATATACCAGAATATCATCAAGATAGACCATTACGAACTTATCAAGATACTCCATGAAAACTGAGTTCATAAGCCTTGAGAAAGTAGCGGGAGCATTGGTGAGGCCGAAGGACATGACCGTGTACTCGTACATGCCATAGCGAGTGGTGAAACATGTTTTAGGAACATCTTCCTTGCAAATCTTGATCTGATGATATCCACTTCTCAAGTCAAGCTTGGAGAATACCACTGCTCTTGCAAGTTGATCGAAGAGGTCATTGATCCGCGGAAGGGGATATTTATTCTTGATGGTTTTTGCATTGAGAGCTCGGTAGTCAACACAAAGTCGATCAGTCCGGTCTCGCTTCTTTACAAAGATTGTTGGGCTACCCCATGAGGAAGTGCTATGCTGAATGAAACCCAACTTCTCTTGTTCATCAAGCTGCCGTTTGAGTTTAGGCAACTATGTGGGACCCATTTTGTAAGGTCGCTTGGAGATAGGAGCAGTTCCAGGTTCAAGATCAATCACAAACTCGACCTCTCGGTCAGGGGGCATGCCTGGTAGCTCTTCTGGAAAAACATCTGGAAACTCACAGACTATAGGAACATTTTGCAAGGCTTCCATAACATCAATGTTTTGGACACCCAAAGACTAGAGCTGAATAGAAGGAGTTTGCCTTGGAGAATAGACTATGTGGCCTTCGGGAATTTTCAAAGAAACCGAATGTTTAGTACAATCAATCATAGCTTTATTTGCAGCCAACCAATCCATGCCCAAAATGACATCAATATCTGAGTTGCCCAGAATAATCAAAGAGGTCGGAAAGGGAGAATCCCCAATTTGAACCTGATTGTCATAACTGATCTTGGAAGTTAGCACCCTTGCCCCGGGAGAAAGAACCATCAGCTTTTTAGGTAACGAATCAGATGACAACCCATTCTCTTCAGCAAACTTGAAGGATACAAATGAATGCGATGCTCCAGAATCATGCAGGGACTAAGTTAACAGGAAGCGTACCCATCACAACTCCAGGAGCATGCTCCGCTTGAGCAATGTTGATGTTGTTGGCACGAGCAATAGTGGACCCAGGCTTGGTGTTGATGTTGAGAGCCCGTGGTGCAGGTGCACGAGGAGCAGTTGTTGAAGAAGGTTTTGGAGGTGGAGGAGGAAGAGCTTTGTTGTTCATAGGACAGTTCCACTACGTGTGTCCAGTGTTCCCACATGAGAAACAAGCACCACTCGGACGAGGAGTAGAGTATCCTGGAACTCCACCGTATGGCGCCCTAGAATAGTTGTGGTTGTAACCCCTTGGAGCGGCGTTGTAAGAGTACGATGGCCTTGGCAAGAAACCTGACGGTCTTGGTGGAGCAGGGAGCAGCGGTGTGCTACTAGGGACCCACACATGGAGCTTAGAAGGAGCGGCCATTGCTGAAGAACCACCTGTGTCACGGATGTGCTTCTTGGAATCATCATATGCTTGTTTACTTGCCTCTTCTTGGAGAGATGTTTGTTGAAGCTTGAGCAACGAGTTTGGAGTGGCATGAGTGATAGCATATTTGATTAAATCATTTAGCCCGTGACATAACCTCTTCTGTCATTTCTTATCATCAGAAACCTCATCACCCCCATAGCGAGATAAGTTTGCAAAGTTTTTGATGTAGGTGCTAACATTGTCGCTTCCTTGCTTGAGATTGAGAAACACCTCCTTCATGCACTCCATGACATTTTCAGGCAGATATTGCTCTTTGAAAGCATCAGAGAATTGCCCCCATGTTGGCTGAAATCCAGGAGGACTTGCTCTTAGATAGCTCTCCCACCAAAGAGCGGCTTCCCCATGCAGAAGGTGAGTAGCGCACTTGACCTTGTGGTGCTCAGCAACATCGGTTGTATCCAGTAACCTCGTGATCTCCCGGAGCCAATCGTCGGCATCCAGTGGTTTGGTGGTCACCTCGAAGTGCCGTGGGGCGAACTTCAGAAAGTCCTTCAAGCTGCCACGCTAGGGAGGCGGTGGAGGTGGTGTGAACTCATTCCTCCTGACGCTCTCCTCAAACCTCTGCTGGTTTTGCTGCATAGTTCCCAGAGTATTCGCCAAACTGACAAGCGCAGCACCCAGCTCTAGCAAACCTGGGACATCATAATTGTGGCGAGGCATCCTGTTATTGATGGAAAAACTTGCATTAGTACCATAATGGAGAATTATTAATAATCCAAAATAACACTAAAGCAGAATTAACCGAGATTAAAGGATACAATTTACTAAGATGATATTAAAATATCAAGCAAAGTTCATAGCACCTAGAAGATAGTTAGCATATCGCACATGACTGAAAAGGAGTGTGGAACACAAATCTACCAAAGAAAAAATTTCCGCAAATTTTGGCATTAAAATACCAACTAGATGCGCAAAACCACTTAATAGTTAGAGCTTAGCAGCTTCACCCATTCAATGTACAAGAGCGAATGATAAAAGTAGTGGTATGGTCATGACTCCATCCCGCACTCAAAGAATTACTTCGCACAAGAATAGGAAAAATGCACAACCCAAATCGTATCCTTCTTATGAACAACCGAAGAGATTAATAGATACAGAACAAACACCCCTAACTAGAACGCGTCGGTTACCAAGAGTAAGACAGATCGTATCGGTTTACAAAGAATCAGATAGATCGCGTCGGTTTACACAAAGCCTATCGGTATGGAATGTACCAATAGTTGATAACGAAAGGCAGATTGCGACAACCAGGTTGGATGCAATAGTTAGACAAATAATTACACACACATCCTATGATACTACGGAAACTCCAAACACATGAATCCTAGTTTGAATTTTTAAGAAGAGGATAGACAAACGTTACACTTCCTTACCAGAAAAGGGTGGGTGGGTGGGTAGAAGAAAAATGGAAGCGGTCCTACTCTCACGTTTAGTTTTTCCCTAGTATACATAGCTACCAAAATATTTTCTAGACTAACAACGACCATCTTGGCTGAGACCCTGAAGGGCGGAATAGATTTGATACCAATTGTAATACCTCGGATATTATGCTCTAAGTTCAAGCCTGTACAAAACAAAAGTGGATAAGAGATTCTACTACAGAGGCCCAAGGCCACCCACGTGTAGGCCCATCGAAGCGGAGCAGGGCACGGTACCGGCCTACTACCTTATCCACTTTCAAGTACACCGGGACAAAAGCGAGGAGCGTAAGCGACAGGTAACGCGACCACGACATACAAAAATGATTATGTATGGCTGGGACTTACAATAGACATCAGAGTCACACCATCTAAAAGAAAAGGAAATATTGCAACGCCATAAGGCAAGATCCAAATATCCTAAATAGATATAATAGTTTAGGATACATCCTCAAACATCACTCAATAGAGTATCAAGCAAAAGCGGAAAGCATGATCCGAGTACGGATAAGAAGCAAATCGGCATAAGATGCCCTAAAAATAAGGACACCCCGCCCATATATCTCATGGATCTCCATCCCCGGAATCTCTACACCGGATAGTTGTTGCCACCATCATCCGTCTCCTCAACCCAGTAGCCTTCCTGGGAGTATACTGTCCATCTAAACCAAATATTTATCATCTGAGACCCTAGGGGTACTCAGCAAGTCTTAATACATCTAAAGGGAATAACCTAGGGGTGACGCAATTGCAGCAAAAAATAATATCTACCAAGTTCCATAGAGACATGCTACACATCCGCCCAACCACAGATGGACGGACGCTCATTAATTAATAGCAACAATCATATAAGCAACATAATTAACCCTGCTCGTCCTCCTTCTCGCTTACCGGCGAGAAGGCGGAAGAACATCCCATCTATTGGCATTTCTATTAACCATTCCATGCATGTTGCACTAATTACTAGTCATGTCTTAGTCAAATTAAAGACGATGCTTTAGTTATGATTGTCTATGATGATTGAGAAACTGTGCTCCAAGTCGTCCATAACCGCGGACACGGCTTTCAGAAAGATTTACCCTGCAGGGGTGCACAAATAGCAACACACACATGATTAACCTCGGGAAGAACCAAATAAAACACAACAAGGCCTCACGATAATGCATTCACATGATTCATTTTAGGGGGGCACCCCAATAAGCTACCCGCAACGAAGTTGGCTAGCTTCGAGATGGACCCAGGGTTTACAACAATGGCTGTAAACGACTGGAAACCCGAAAATATGACTGGGCTTGTCGATGCCGCGTAAACATTCCGCATTCTTAAACAGTACAAGTGCTCCACGCACAATCGTAAATAAAGCAGTAAAGCATGGCATAAGTACAGGATAGTAATTAATCCCCAAACTCGGGCGAAGGAGGATCCATAGGGTCCCCATATGTGGATAGTGTGAATAATCAAGGAACATGAATCAAGTACTCGGGGTCCTACGAGACACAAGTGAGCTTAAAGAACCAAATAGCAGATAGTGCTCACTGATGCCTCTTTTATTAGTTATCCCATTACTACTCAGATTAAGTTGTTTAGGTACCTCATTATCCAAAGACTCGCACAAACCCTACACATGCAATTCTACGACTCGCATGGCTCAATCAACTCCTATAGTAATGGCTCATGGGTTGGAGGAACAAGCTTCGATGGGGTTTCAAAGTAAAGGCTATGCAATACTTGGATTCAATTTAATGCAATCGCGACTCAATGATGCAAGAGTAAGATAGAAGCATAGGTACTATATGTATGAAAGCATGGGGAATTGCTTGCCTGAAAGTTCTGTTGCCGAATAGGAAGAATCTGGGTAATACTCCAAAGGCTCCTGGTATTCTCCTTACTCAGTGTCTATCCGAATAAAAACCAAACACACAAGGGGGCGAAATAAATATATTGCACAATCATATAAATAATATGTAACAAGCAAACAAGTATGCCATGATGGAATGATGAACAATTTACATGGCATAACATAGCATGGCATGGGTGAGGTGTGGGGTACAAGAACAAAACATTTTATTAAGTTTTTAGTCATGTTTTGCTCCTATAAACATTGTTGTATACTTAATATTTTATGATGTATGCTTCACTTCACAGCATGGAATGTATTATCAGAACGGTCTCATCATGCTGATCGATTTAGATATATTATTTGCCCAATTCGAAGTTACAGAATTAAAGGTATGAATTTATTAAGAAAAGGCATTTATTGGCAATTAAATAATTTCGAAATTTTAAATTGCTCAAAAATAATTTGGGATGACAGATTTGAATTCCTCATATTTTTCTGATGAGAAAACATATATCATATGCAAAATTTAGATTTATGAATTTAAAATTATTATTTAATGCAAATAATAAAAAAAGGTCAAATATCACAGTTTTGACTAGTTAGGGTCATATCTGAGCAAATTTGAAAATATGGTTAAATTCAATTGCAAATTTGAATGACATTTCATATTAAACTTTTATTCAAATTCTTATTTATTTAAAAGTTATGAATTACTTTGTATTTAAACAGAAATTTGAAAACATGTTGAATTTGATTTAAAATCTGGGCCAGACTTTTCTCACGACGCCGAACCTAGCCACAGACCCTGGCAGGTGGGCCTGGGCCGCTGAGTGGCCAGCTGGGCTATGGAAAGCTGAAGAGGCTGACTAGTGGGCCACGGAAAAGGACGTCGGGTTGATAAGATAAAAACCCCAAGGGTGTTTCTACAAAACCTTGCGGCTGAACGGATCGTGTCTGACGGACTGAAGATGGTTGCGCGAAACGACTAATCCGGCCAGAATTTGGAGAAACCTCAAAAACAAAAGTTGGATAGGAACGAAAGGGCTACAACTTTTGTTTAGGAAGTATCTCCGTAGGTGGGCTTTAGAGCCCGGAAATCTACGAGGAATAGAGGGGTGCAGGTTGGTCTGCGCGAGTCGGACAGACTGACGGAGCTGTTGAACTGAAACTCTGCGAACAACGAAAACGTCAATCTTCAGCCAAAGATTGGGGAAGCTGTGGATCTCCGTTTTGGACATGGTCTGGCTTGATGGAAAAAGGGAGGTTCCCTCTTTACATACGTATGAAGAACGACACCGGAGATGGAAGGAGGGAGCCGGGAACTTGGCGGGAACAGAAGGCTGGGCGGTGCGTTGTTGCTGCGACCTGCACGCGCATGTCTGTAGGCGTCTGTGTACGCTGTTGCGCGGCGAGCGGCAGAGCAACGTCGGCGAGCAACGAGGAGGAGGCAACTGTGTGGTACATCGATGAAGGCGAGGTGAAATGGATGGCAAGCGTGGCTGCGCTCGACGGCAAGCAAGACGGCAGCGAGCGGCAAGAGGTGGCTGCGAGCTGTTGTTGATGCTGTGGTCGCGCGCGAGCGGCCGCGACTGCTGCGTGCGCGGAACTGCGGGGCTGCGGCGAGGGCGGGTGGAGACGAGGCCAGGGAGAAGACTAGAGGAACGTGAGGGGGAGGTGGTGCTCACCGAGGGTCTGACGGTGAAGCGGACGTAGGAGACGACGCTGCACGGCGGCGTGGCGAGCTCTTGGCGACGTAGGGACAGCGGCGCGTGCTCCTAGCTCGTGCCGGCTCCTTGCTCCAGGTGGTCGACCGGGCTTCCCCGCGTCATAGCCTGCTCCTGAACACGGTGGTGAGACGCTCTCGGTGGTAGGGCAGCGGCAGGAGGAAGTAGGTGGCATCTAGGTTTCGGTGGCCATGGCCGATGTTACTTGGCGAGGGGAAAGGTGCCCTCCTAGATCTTGATCTGGGAGTGGTTGAAAGGTTGGAAGAGGATGAGGCTGTCAACTGTCGCTTTATGCAACGAGAGGGAGAGAGGTCAAGCGATGGCGATCACAAGAACATCTAGGGAAGAAAAACAGGGTCAGCCCGTGCCCACTTCGGAGGTCACGTTGAATCAGGTGCAAAGACGGGTGCGGTTGCAGCTGGTTTTGACCGAAGGAAAGCTTGCAGGTGGTACTCGCTGGACCGGGGGGTGGCGACAAGGTAGAGAGGGTTAGTTCGGGTTGGTTAGTTTTGGTGTTTTTTTTTTTGCACGAGGTTAGTTTTGGTGTGGAGAGACACATGCACATGGAATGGACAATTAAGGCCACCAATATATTTGTAAGAACAAGTATATTCCAAAATGGCCCCATTATTTATACATGCATCCTCAAATTTGAAAAAGGCCCCCACAAGTAGAAAAGATCAAGATCACATGGTTGGTTTGAAAGTTGGGAATATTTGAATAAGGATGGCCTTCCTAGTGTGTATGTGCCACTAAAAATTTATTTGGTCCATTCATATTTGAGTATGCTCATGCATTTAAACAAACCACATGAAGACTGAAACACCCCCACACGTAATCCCAAGCTATTTATATTGTGAGAACAATATAAACCATGAATAGGACATGTGGTAAGGGGTTGGATCCATCTTCATAAATGTGAGCTAGGCAAAACCAAAGAAGATGCAAAAAGCCCACATGTAGTTTGGATGGTGGAATTATAAGGCGGTGACAAGGGTAAGGTGATGGAGTAGAGAAAAGATATGCCCCCATCTCAACTTGGGCATTTTAACAATTCATCAAGAACGAAATACATGATATCAAGAAGCAATACAATTAATAACCAAACAAGTGCATATGGGATAAAAACCAAATAGAGGTGTTTTATATGATGCTCAAATGCGATGTGACATGAGCATGATATAATGATGATACCAAGATAAACATGTAGGAAGTAGCATTATATTATTTAACCATGTAGCATTACAGATGATAGACAGATGGGATGCTACACCCGGCTGGAGGAGTCCAACCAGACTTGCCAGGCCCAGATCGGCCGGTTGGTGGAGCACCAGAAGTAGATGGAGGTCAAGGCCGGCAAGGCCAAGAAGGTCACTGACACCCGGACTGAGGCGCTGAAGAATCTCGAAAAACTTCATGCCCAGCAGGAGGAGGCGCTGAAGATCGCCCAGGACAAGGAGAAGGCGGTGCTGGCCGAGCTGTGCCAGATCGCCGAAATCGTTGTCAGTAAGTGGTTATTCCTTCAGTGAGCTTTCTTGTCTTGCTCTGCAACCGGTTTTTGACAGTTATCTCTTTCCCGGGTGCAGCCTAGTACCTTGGGACGACTAACCAGGCCCTGGCCCGTGTCCCCGAGGCGGATGCCAGACGCGACCTATATATGGAGGAGTTGGTGGTTGTTGCATGCGAGGAGGGTAGGAAGCTGCGGGATGCTGCCCTCGACATCTACGAGTATATCTGGTTGGACACCACTCCACCGACTACAATGGAGGCCTTGGTGAAGAAGCTTCTCGCTGCTCCTGAGCTGATGGACATGGCGTGGGACTGGGCGGCTCGTGGCGCCGCGGAGATGGTCTTGGCGCTGCTGAAGTCCTAGTACCCAGACCTGGAGCTACGGAGTCTCTCCCGAGTGTTTCGTCAGGGAACCAGCTTCACGATGAAGTTCCTGATATCTGCTCCTGCGGTGTCAAGATTGGAAGCTTCGTCCAGCTGGACTGGGACTTCAGCGATCCGGTCGGCTCGGAGGGGTACCACTACAGCCCACTGGCGGCTCCACCTTACGGCGACGCCCTGGCTGCGATAGGCCCTGCCTCTGCCAATGCCGCCTCCAGCAGCCATGCTCCTACCGACACCTCTGGCCCTTCCACAGATCCCCAAGCCTGATCCCCGGAATGCCGGGAGTATTTCTATCCGGTTGGAAACTTGTTTGTTTGTCTGCTGGTGTGAAAATTTTGTCTTTTGTTCTATAGTAAACTCTGTCGGGATCTTTTGTCTCCCTTTATGATGTTGTCTTGTGCTCTTATTGCGTGTACTTTGCCTTGTGTTGCATTTGTTGTATGCTTTCTTCTCTATGGGGGCGAGCAAGCGCACCCACAGGGTGTAGTCCTCGAGGTTCGGGCCAGCTGGAGAATTCAGCCGGGTCGAAGCTCCTTGCTTACTCTTCTGGCATCTGTGGGTGCCTAGCCTCCTGATGTCTACGCACTTCTATTCTTGTAGACACTTGTTGGGCCTCCAAGTGCAGAGGTTTGTAGAACAGCAGCAAGTTTTCCCTTAAGTGGATCACCCAAGGTTTATCGAACTCAGGGAGGAAGTGGTCAAAGGTATCCCCTCTCAAGCAACCCTGCAATCAAGATACAAGAAGTCTCTTGTGTCCCCAACACACTCAATACACTTGTTAGGTGTATAGGTGCACTAGTTTGGCGAAGAGATAGTGAAATACAAGTGGTAGGGATAATTATAAGTGGTAACGGTGATAGAAAATAACTTGATGGCATGGAAAAGACTAAAGTAAAACTGAAATAAAGATGGAAGCAAACAAACATGTAACAGATCTAGTTGGAAACGGTGTTTCAATGCTTAGAAACAAGGCCTAGGGATCATACTTTCACTAGTGAACACTCTCATATAAATATCTTCTCTTTATGATACTACTCTTAACTACTCTCTGGTTGAACACTCTAATCGTTGGTAGGGCTATAACAGCACACCTCAAAGTTCATCTTTCCCATATAGATAACCCTACACTGTCACCTTGAGCTCTAGATGGTTCCAACAAACACCACAATTTCATAAAGACATCCAACTCCAAATATAACTCATAACAAGTATTTGTAATCTCTAGCCTAAGTACCACCATGGTGTGCACGCTGTCACTTTCACATACATGGGGAGAGCAGAGATCTATTAAAGCACTTGAGTAGCAAGGTAGATCGATAGATTACAAGCTCATGATCTTAATAAGATCATGCATAGAGAGAGAGATGAACACATAGCTACCGGTAGAACCCTTAGCCTCGAGAGAGAACTACTCCCTCCTCATCATGGGAATCAACAACGGTGATGGAGATGGTGGTGAAGATCGATGGAGATGGCTCCGGGGGCACTTCCCCGTCCCAGCAGGGTGCCGGAACAGAGACTTTCTGTCCCCCGAATCTCCCCTTCGGTGGCGGCGGCGCTGTGGAACTTTTCGTGGATTTCTGATTGACTATTTAGGGTTTTGCTATCGGGAGGCTCTTATAGGCGAAAGAGGCAAGGTCAGCGGCCGGCCAGGGGGCCCACACCATGCCCTGGCGCGTCCTAGGCTGGCCCGCGCCAAGGGGGGGTGTGGCCACCCTGTGGCCCCTCTCCGACTCTCCTTCTGGCTCCGTGAGTCTGCCGGGAAAATAGTAACTTTGGCTTTTGTCCCGTCTAATTCCGAGAATATTCATTTTCTGACTTCCTAGAACTAAAAAGAGCAGAAAACAGGCAACTGGCACTGTGGCATCTTGTTAATAGGTTAGTCCAAGAAATCATATGAAAAGTACTCCAAAGTTGGAACAAAACACAAGAAAGTAGATAAAACCAAGCACGGAACATCAAAAATTATAGATACATTTGCAATGTATCAACATCCCCAAGCTTAACTCCTGCTCATCCTCGAGTAGGTAAGTGATCAAAAGAAAGAATAATTTTTGAGGTGACATGCACCATCAAAGACTTGATCAAAGTATTTATAAAACATTCAAAGCTGGGATCATAGTACTTCAATCATAGCATGAAAGACAAAGTTCTAGCAATAAGACAAAGAAACTATGATGTAACATGAAAAGGCACAAACAAAAGATTCATGAAAAACAATGCTTTGCAAGACGTTTGTTTGTTTCACATAAAGAAAACATAACATAGTGGCATTTAGCTTGTCCCTCATAGAGTAGCAAACATAAATGCATAGGACACCTTCAAAGTTCATAAGAGTGACTAGATACAAATAGTTTAGAAGAAGCAATATCAAAGCTATGCATCAATCAACAAGTCTTGGGACAATGCACATAGAACTAAGAATAGCCACTATGCTCTCAAAGTAGGTGCATAAAGATAGAAGGTGGAGACTCAATATAATGGTGGAAGAAAGGCCTTCATAGAAGGAAGTAGGGATTCAAGTCTCATAAAGAGCTTCCAAAAATTATGGTACTTATAGCTTTCAGCTCTCATTGCCCCTATCATAAGCATCTTGAAGTGATTAAGGTTAAAGTGAACAAACTATGGTGTACATGCTTGACGAAGTATAAGTTAGGAATCTCATGTCCCTTGTACACGAGGGTCGCTCCTCATGCTACTCAAGTTTAGTCACCGGTAAGTTCTTGTCATCGTAAGTACATGTGTATCATAGAGAACCGCCAACGGGGTACCCCTTGCCCGATGATACGGAAGAATCCCCATATCAAAATGACAAGGCAAGAAGACAACGAGCATCTCAGCAATCTTCTTATTTACCATGGGAATATGGTGCTTTTTTCTCTCTTTCCTCTTTTCTCATATCTCTTTTTTTTCTCTTTTCTTTTTCTCTTTTTTTCTCAATATCTGACTCTTTTTTATAAGAAGAATGCTTCATAGACAGCTCATTATGGTTACGCTGCTGGTTTCCACCATGTCAGCATGGATTAGACCAGCGGCCCAGGCGTTTCTCTAACACATATACATGGACTTACAAGCTCCCCTTTCATTTCACACCGACCCACATCCATATACAAAAGAGCATGATATCAACTAGGTACAAGTACCAAGTGCAATGTTGAAAGTGTTCCCCATGATAGCATGGTTCTGCTAATTCCCAACAAATAAGTGCAATCATATACAACATAGACGACACAATGGTTCATGTTTATTAAGGGCAAGAAAAGTAAAGTGTGCCATCAAGTTCGTGAGAGCTTTAATCACTAGTTTTCTCATAACAAGTTTAATTCGGAAGGTAAACAAAAGCATGAATATACTTGGAATAGCACAAGCTAGTAGGTAGGTATGGTGGACTCTTTGGAATAACTTGGTTTAAGGAGTTGGATGCATGAGTGGAACTCATACTTGGTTGCGGAGGCTAGCAAAAGACTGGGAGCGACAAACTAAGAGAGCAATAATAGCCATAATCATGCAGAGCGACAAAACATCATTGATCAAAGCATAAAGTGATACTACAAGTTGAAAACTAAAGGATCATAAAGGCTATGGTGACTTGAGATAGTCATAACATGGTGTGAGCATGCGCCAAGTCAACCCAAATAAAGCATCAAAGGAGAATACCACTATACTATGCTTTTAATATGCTAAAACAACGCATGATTTATCCAAGGCACATTAAGCAATCTCAATTGTTTATAACAAGTCATGCTACAACAAAGAATACTAAGCATAAAGCCAAAACAATATCAAGCATGGCATGACAAAGCATAGGCCACAGTCAAGAATAAGCTCTCTTTAACACTTAAGCATGAACTTTCCTACTCTTTTCCAAACCAAAACAAACTATTTGAAAACCAATGCATGAAAGAGGGGGTCCAACCAATTTTTTCAGAAAACTAAGAAAACCAAGCAAACGAAAAACTAAAATGAAAACGAAAAAGAAGACGCTCCAAGAACAACACAACTGTGCATGAAACAATAAAAATGAAGCGTTTGGAAGGAACCTGGGATTTATATTGATGAAGAGGGGGATTCCTTGGGCATCCCCAAGCTTTGACGCATGTACTTCTTGGATATTTATTGGGGTGACACGCGTGTCATCCCCAAAATTGAGCTTTAGTCCATTATTCATCTCATTACTCATTCCTTCCATACACCTGAATTTTTTTCCTTCATACAAAACTTCACACAATCTTTATTAGCAACATTAGTGCACTCAAGATAATAAGTCTTTAGGTTCAGTTCTAACACCAAATAAACATCCATTAGAACACTAGCTACTGAAGAACTTCCCTCAAAAAGCTCAATTACCCAAAAGAACTCAAAAAGGAACCAACAAGAAGCAAATGCAGAAAATGGCAGAAATCTGTCAAAATAGACCAGCAGGTAAAGACGAATTTTTTCGAAGACCTTCTGTTGATCAAATCGAAAAGTGTTGAACTAACGAAAGTTAGATAACAACCTGGGGCAGAAGCACAAAATTCACGCCTCAAAACGACGTACAAAGATTTTACACGAATTTTTACGGTGAAGCACAGAAATCTGTTTTAGGATAGCAACTTTCCCAAGCATTACTTCTCTCTCATTAGAGGTTACTCTTGGCACAAAAAGCAAATAAAAACGATAAGGAGCGGTTATTACTGAAATAATAACTTCCAAGACTCATCTAAAACTTTTGAGTTATCTCCCAATAAGTACTTTTCTTTAACGCCTTTAAGTTAGGCATGATAGTTTGAGAAGATGCTCACATAGGAAATATGAATTAAAGTAAAAGAGAGCATCAAGAAGCAAATTCAAAGAACATTTAAGTCTAACCCACTTCCTATGCATAGGAGTCTTGTAAAGAAACAAGTCATGAAAGCACAAAGCAACAAACATAAGAAAGCAAAACAAGTGCAACTTCAAAATTTTCAACATAAACATAGTCATTCTTATTAATTGTAGTGGGAGAAAATTCAACAAAATAGCTATCATTATTATTCTCATCACCATAATCATCAAATATAGGAGGCATATTGTAATCATAACTAATTTCCTCCTCAATAGTAGGTGGACTGAAAATATCATATTCATCATTGCAATCATCATAAATTGGAGGTATAGTATCATCATAAGAAATAGAATAGCTATCTTCCAAAGCTGGGGAACTAAAAAGATCATCTTCATAAAAACTAGCTTCCCCAAGCTTAGACTTCTCCATAGCATTAGCAATAATGGTGTCCAAAGAATTCATACTACCAACATTGCTATTAGCATGCAAATAAAGTTCCATAGGTTTTTTAATTTTCTCTTCAAACACTTTGTGTCCTAACTCAAGATAAATACTATAAAGCTCTCTAATTTTTTTGTTGTTTTCCATTAAGCCTAACTAGTGAAAACAAGAAACAAAAAGACAAAATTGGAGAATCTAAAGGAAATAACTTCGAGCACTCACACTAGAGGATGTGAGTACCTTTTACCTTACCTCCCCGGCAATGGCGCCAGAAAATAGGCGTTTGCCGTGGGAGGTTCTTCTTCTTTAATCCTCCAGTGTGAATCCCTTTTACCTTACCTCCCCGGCAACGGCGCCAGAAAATAGGCATTTGTCGTGGGAGGTTCTTCTTCTTTAATCCTCCGGTGTGAATACCTTTTACCTTACCTCCCCGGCAACGGTGCCAGAAAAGAGCTTGATGTCTACGCACTTCTATTCTTGTAGACAGTTGTTGGGCTTCCAATTGCAGAGGTTTGTAGAACAGCAGCAAGTTTTCCCTTAAGTGGATCACCCAAGGTTTATCGAACTCACGGAGGAAGTGGTCAAAGGTATCCCCTCTCAAGCAACCCTGCAATCAAGATACAAGAAGTCTCTTGTGTACCCAACACACCCAATACACTTGTCAGATGTATAGGTGCACTAGTTCGGCGAAGAGATAGTGAAATACAAGTGGTAGGGATACTTATTAGTGGTAATGGTTATAGAAAATAACTTGCTGGCGTGGAAAAGACTAAGTAAAACTGAAATAAAGATGGAAGCAAGCAAACATGTAATAGATCTAGTTGGAAATGGTGTTTCAATGCTTAGAAACAGGGCCTAGGGATCATACTTTCACTAGTGAACACTCTCATATAAATATCATCTCTTTATGATACTACTCTTAACTACTCTCCGGTTGAACACTCTAATCGTTGGTAGGGCTATAACAGAACACCTCAAAGTTCATCTTTCCCATCTAGATAACCCCACACTATCACCTTGAGCTCTAGATGGTTCCAACAAACACCACAATTTCATAAAGACATCCAACTCCAAATATAACTCATAACAATTATTTGTAATCTCTAGCCTAAGTGCCACCATGGTGTGCACGTTGTCACTTTCACATACATGGGGAGAGCAGAGATCTATTAAAGCACTTGAGTAGCAAGGTAGATCTATAGATTACAAGCTCATGATCTCAATAAGATCATGCATAGAGAGAGAGAGAGAGAGAGAGATGAACACATAGCTACCGGTAGAACTCTTAGCCTCGAGAGTGAACTACTCCCTCCTCAGCATGGGAATCAGCAATGGTGATGGAGATGGTGGCGGAGATCGATGGAGATGGCTCCGGGGGCACTTCCCCATCCCGGCAGGGTGCCGGAATAGAGACTTTCTGTCTCCCGAATCTCCCCTTCGGTGGCGGCAGCGCTGTGGAACTTTTCGTGGATTTCTGATTGACTATTTAGGGTTTTGGCATCAGGATGCTCTTATAGGCGAAAGAGGCAAGGTCAGTGGCTAGCCAGGGGGCCCACACCATGCCCTGGCGCGGCCTGGGCTGGCCCGCGCCAGGGGGGGTGTGGCCACCCTGTGGCCCCTCTCCGACTCTCCTTCTGGATCCGTGAGTCTTCCGGGAAAATAGTAACTTTGGCTTTTGTCCCGTCCAATTCCGAGAATATTCATTTTCTGACTTCCTAGAACCAAAAACAGCAGAAAACAGGCAACTGGCACTATGGCATCTTGTTAATAGTTTAGTCCAAGAAATCATATGAAAAGTACTCCAAAGTTGGAACAAAGCACAAGAAAGTAGATAAAACCAAGCATGGAACATCAAAAATTATAGATACATTTGCAATGTATCACCTCCGGCTTTGGTACTTTGGCTCATGCAAAGATGAAAACACAAGCAGTGGTTTGTGCGTTAGACATGCATAGGGTAAATATAGTCTATAGCTATTCGTTTGGCTGAAAATTTTGTTGTTTCGCGTGAAACTTATATCTTAGTCCTTTTCTTAGCGAGCATTGGCCGTTGAAGCTGTGCCCTTGTCACCAGTTAGCCGGAAGCAAGGGTTTGCTTAGTTAGCATACTGCACAATACTTCATATTTTGGCTATCGACTTCAAGCGAGCGAGCACAACCGGAACATCCAGACGTCTTGTTTTCCTTAGGACTTTTTCATGTGTGGGTCTTCAAGTTTTCTGCTCTTGTCGTGTCTGTCAGCCGGCTTGCGGTCTGCAGCTGGAATCAAAGAGGAATCTCTTGGAGCCGCGTAGAGTACTTTGTCTTTTAGATATCTCGTCCATCTGGGCCATCCGGCGAGTCCCCGAGAGAGACTGCCGGGTCCGGGGTTAAGAAATAATGCAGCCGAAAAACTTCAAGCCAGTAGAAAATGCCAAGTGAATACATAGTCCCTGAGACTGTATAGAATGGGTGAAGCAGGTTTGCATTCCATGGGTGCTTATTTTATTTGCCGGAGCGGTCCATCTTGTTTTTTGTCGGCTGATGGGCGTTGATTAAGTACTATGAGTTGTTCTTCAACGCCCGGCTGATGATGAATGACCCTTCCCAAGGTGGAGCTAGCTCGTGCATCCCCTTGGTGTCTTGTACCAGCCGTAAGACTAGGTCGCCCTCATGGAACGAGACGTTGCGAATCCGTATAGCGTGGTAGCAGTGCAGGTTCTTCTGGTAAATAGCGGACCTAGACAGGGCCATCTATCGTGCCTCTTCAAGGAGATTGACGCTATCTTTGCGTGCTTCCTTGGCCCGCTGCTCAGTATACAACAGTTTGCGTGGTGCGTCGAACTCGATGTCGGTTGGCAGGACTACCTCTGCTCCATAGACGAGGAAGAATAACGTGTAAGTTTGGCGTTGTGCGCAGGCTCCATAGCACAGCTAGCAACTCCTCTATCCAGCAACCAGGAGTCCTCGTCAGCTGTTCGATCAGCCTTGGCTTGATTTCAGCTAGGACCAGACCATTTGATTGCTTGCACTGCCCGTTGGATTGGGGTGCGTGATGGATGCCAGGTCTAGGTGGATGCCCTTGTCAACACAGAAACGCACGAAGGCCCCCTTGGCGAAGTTCGTGCCATTGTCAGTGATGATGCTGTTGGGGTAGCCGAAACGTGTGACAACGTCGGTGAAGAACTTGACCACTATCGGTCCATCCAGTTTCTTGATTGGCTTTGCCTCGATCCACTTGGTGAATTTTTCCACGGCCACCAGCAAGTGCGTCATGCCGGATCGCGCTATTTTGAAGGGGCATACCATGTCCAAGCCCCAAACGGCAAATGGCTAAGTGATAGGGATTGCCTTGAGCGCCGATGATGGAGTGTGTTTCTGTTGGTTGAATCGCTGGCACCCATTGCATGCCTTCATCAGCTACTCGGCATCCTCCAGCTCCATAGGCCAGTAAAACCCATGGCGGAATGCCTTTGCCACTATGGCTCGTGATGATGCGTGGTGGCCGCATTCACCTTGGTGAATGTCCACTAGCAGCTGGATTCCTTCTACTTGGCTTACACAACACTGGTATATTCCTCCCACACTGCGCTTCTAGAGCTCATTGTTGATGATGGTGTATGCGCTTGTCCTGTGCTTCACTTGCCTTGCCTCAACCTCTTCATTGGGCAGTTTCCCTTTAACTAGGAAGTTCATGAACGGCTTGGCCCATGGAGGTGTCTCTCGGATGGCGCAGACGGTCTGCATGATCAGCTTGACTTCCTCGCTCCCGGCCGGTTCAGGCTCGTTAGGTGGCCTTCCAGGTGGAAGGCCAGAGTTGGCAGCCCCCGAGTTGCTGGAGCCGGTTGGGAGTGTCGCGGATTTTGGCCCGGCAGTCCCCGGGATGGAGGTGGCAGTCCCCGGGTGCGGCACGACAGTCCCCGGGTGTGGCGTGGTAGTCCCCATGACCTTGGCCGCAGCTTCTGGTTGCTTGGAGTCGACAGTCCCCGTGTCCACATCCAGCATGATAGAGTCGGACTCTAGAGATGGTGTGATGGAGTCGGACTCGAGTGTTCGAGGGTGACCCTAGGCAGAATTGTTGCACTTGTTGACCTGACACGGGCGGGTGCATTCGCGGCTTCATTGTTTACTCGAGGCACATGGTGGAACTCGCATCCTTCAAAACAGGCGCATAGCTGCTGTACGAAGAAGCGGTATAGTGCCACCTTTGCGTCCTTGGCATCCCAATCGCCTAATACTTGGTACACCACCAAGTCTGAGTCCCCGAAGCATAGGATGCTCTTGATGCCGATCTCTTTTTCCATCTTGAGGTCATGGACAAGAACTCTGTATTGGGCGACACTGTTGGATGCACGGAAGTGGATCTGCAGCACATACTCTAGCCGGTCTCCTTTTGGAGAGGTGATGACAACCCTGGCTCTGAGTCCCCCATACATCTTGGAGCCGTCGAAGTGTAGCTTCCAGTGCGTGGATTTAGGGCAGGGAGGCAGGTATTGTGTCTCTACCCAATCAACGAGGAAGTCCGCCAGGGCCTAAGACATAATCGTCGTTCTTGGCTCGTACCGGATGTAGTGTGTGGAGAGCTCTATTGCCCATTTCGCCACCCGGCCTGTGGCATCCTTGTTGCCGATGATCTCTGATAGTGGGGCTAACGCCACTACCCGGATCGAGTGCTCTTGGAAGTAGTGCTTCAATTTCTTGGCGGCCATGTACACGCCATACACCAGCTTCTGATAGTGAGGGTAGTTCTGCTTTGACAGCGAGAGTAGCTCACTTAGGTAGTACACCAGGCGCTGAACTGACTGAGCCTTTCCTTCTTCTGGCTTTTCAACCACTAGCACGACGCTGACGACCCGGTTGGTATCTGCAATGTACATTAGCATTGGCTCCTTTGCGGCACGGGCCGCCAGTATTGCCGGAGAGGATAACATGCGCTTGATGTCACGAAAAGCCTCTCCTACCTGTGTCATCCAGACGAACTTGTCCGTTTTCTTCATGAGCTGGTACAGGGGGAGTGCTTTCTCGCCCATCCGAGTAATGAACCGGCTGAGGGAGGCTAGGCACCGGGTGAACTTCTGCATGTCGCGCAGATTCTATGGCGGCTGCATACGCTCGATTGTGCCAATCTTCTATGGGTTGGCCTCGATTCCACGTTTTGAGACGAGGAAATCGAGGAGCTGGCTGGGATGCCGAATACGCACTTCTCCGGGTTTAGCTTCATCCGGAACTAGCGCTGGTTGGGGAATGTCTCCTTCAAGTCTTTGAGGAGCGTCTGCTTCTCCTTTGTCTTGACCACCATGTCATTAACATAGGCATGCATGTTTCTGCCGATTTGCGATTGTAGGCACTTATGCATGCAACGCTAGTATGTGGCACCTACATTTTTAAGTCCAAATGGCATGGTGGTGTAGCAGTAAGCCCCATATGGGGTGATGAATGCTGTCTTTATTTGAATAGCAGGGTTTAACCAGATCTGGTGGTAGCCGGAGTACGCATCCAAGAATGACAACAGTTCGCAACGGGCCATGGAGTCGATCACCTTGTCTATCGTTGGTAGGGCGAACGGATCTTTGGGGCATGCCTTGCTAAGGTTGGTGTAGTCAACACACATGCGCCAGGTCTTGTTCTTTTCAGCACCAGCACCGGGTTTGCCAGCCATTCCGGGGTGAAAATCTCCATGATGAATCCGGATGTGAGCAGCCGAGTAATTTCTTCACCAATGGTTCTTCTCTTCTCTTCCACGAAGAAGTGTAGTGATTGCTTTACCGGCTTTGCATTCGGCCTGACATGTAAAGAGTTCTCGGCGAGCTCCTGCGGAACACCTGGCATGTCCTTGGGGGACCATGTGAAGATATCCCAATTCTCATGGAGGAAGTCGACATGCGCGCTTTCCTATTTGCTGTCAAGGCCGTCTCCGACCAGGACGAACTTGTCTGGCTCAGCCTCGTTGAGCATGATCTTCTTGGTGCCCTTTGATGGCTTGAATTCCGGCTCTCAGGCTAGCTTTGGCTTGCCAGCCGGCAGGTCTGCCTGTAGGGCCACCATGTTCTACATGATGATGCGCTTCTCCTCCGCGATGTTCATGGGGTCAGAGTTATTGGAGCCGTCAGTGGCGCATTCCACCGACCACCTATAGTCACCTGCGACGGTGATTACCCCCTTTGGCCCAGGGAGCTTCATCTTGAGGTACACATAGTGCGGCATCGCCATGGACTTGGTGAGCGCGGGGCATCCCAGGATGGCGTGGTAAGCGCTGTAGAGGTTGACCACCTCGAACCAGATAGGCTCGTAGCAGAAATTGTCCTCCGTGCCAAAGATGACGTCTAGCCAGATCCTGTCGATGGGTGAATGTGATGGACCCGGAATGACTCCGTGGAAGGAGGTGTTGGATGGTTCTAGCTGGGACTCACTGATGCCGAGGAGGTCTAGGGAGCTGCGATACAGGAGGTTGATGCTGCTTCCTCCGTCCACCAAGATGCGACAGAATCTGCATGAGTGCTTCTTGGAGATGATGATGGGGTCCAAGACCATGGCGTATGTGCTCGGATGCGGCAGTACGTCCGGCTGTTCCTTCCGGCTCCATTTGACCTCTTGCTCGGACCAGTTCAGGAACTGAGGGACGGGGGGACGATTGCGTTTACCTCCGCCTCATGGCGCCTTTTGTTGTGCTTGGTTTTCGGCTCGGTGGGGAAGATGTGGTAGTTCCCTACCTGGCAAAGATAGTCTCCTTCATCTTCATCTAGGCGGTTCTGGTGCTCGCGGTTGTCCTGCTGGCCACCGGCTGGCAGAGGTGGGGGTGGTGGTGGTAAACCATAGACCTCGGCCATCTTCTTTGTCCAGGTGCACTGGTGAGTTGTACGCGTAGCCGGCTTGTTTCCGCCACTGTGGAACTTGCACGAGCCATCAAGCATCGATTTGATGGTGTACTTGGGCCGAGGTGGCCGATCGTCGGGCTTCTGTCTCTGGCTGCCGCCTGCAACTAGGTCCTCTTAGACGACTGCCACCTGCCTAGAACCATATTGGTTATCTAGCTGGTCGTCTTTCCTGTTGCCATGGCGATTGTCATGCCGCCTGGATTTGTGGTTGTTCCCTTTCGGCTGGCGTCGGTCCATGGAGACATCCACGATGATCTGCCCCTGGTCGTTCAGCCGAATGAACCTTTTCATCACCGCGTCCATGATGGCGTACTTGTCTGCGATCTCCATGGTCTTGGCCATGGTATCACGCTCCACCCGGCAAAGCTTATGCTTGAGCATGGTGCCGTCTCTGCAGTCATTGATGAAGAAGTCAATTTCTTGGTGCTTGCGCACTCCCTCAGAGGAGTTGTGCATGCTTGTCCACCAGGTGATGTAGGAGCGGTCGGTCTCTACCTTGCCTTGAACACAAAGGGCAAGCTTATCGAAGCGACCCGGGCTCTTGTAGGTGACGGTGAAGTTGCGGACGAACGCATTCTCGAAGTCGATCCAAGCATTCATGCTGTTATTGGGGAGACTGTTGAGCCATATCTTGGCTAAGTCGAGGAGCATGAGCGGGACATAGCGCATAGCTACCCGACGATTGCCGTTGGTGATTCCCACCGTGGTGGTGTAGTCCACCAGCCAGTCCTCCAGCTTGAACGTGTCGATGTACTTTGGCGTGTCCCTTGGGAGCGCAAATCCCTTTGGAAATGGCTTGTTCCGGATGCGCGGTCCGAAACACCTTTGGTCATTCAGACATTCCTCTTCCAACATGCGTGACGAGACCAACAGGTTGATGCGCGCACGCGCATACCGTGGCTCCTTTGGCTCGAGCAGGCCAAGTCATCTTGACAGGCGAGACTTGGGCGGCGCGTTGGTTCTTCCGGCTTCATCAGCCGAATTGCGGTTCCTGCTGGTGACAACTGCGACTTCACGCGGATTTTTCCCACAGACGGCTGATCCGCCACGTGGATGGCTGTTCTGCTTTGTAGCGTTTGGAGAGGAGGCCTTGATCCCACCTGCATCCGGATTGCCCACCCGGCGAGGCTACTGGCTCTTCATGTTCCCTCCGAGGCTTGCGCCTGCCTTGGCCTGTTGCTTGTTGGCCGTAGCGATAAGGAGCTGGACGCGCGCCTGCTGGCAATGCAGCTCATCACCCTCCAGGTGGCTAAGCTCCACGGCCCTCATGTTCTTGTTCGGAGTATTGTAAACCGGCTGAGCCGCGAGGACACGCGAGTCAGCAGCACGGTCCAGTTCTGAACCCAAGTTGCGGCCCTTAGGCGGCGCCTGCCAGTTGACACCGGGTAAGCGGGAGAAGCCATGGGCGGTGTTGTACTCATGGATGGTCATGTCCAGGCGGCATTGGCGAGTGGAGACCTTGCTGGCTTCCTCCAGGAGGTCCTGGCGCGTGGCTTCCAACGCAGCAGCTACAACCATTGGGTCTACCTCAGGGGTGATGGGGATACGGAGGTTATGGATGGAGGCCGCCAAGGGGTACGCGTGGTGTGGTGTCATTGGCGCCCGCATCGCACTCCAGAGGTGGACGGTGACCTTCGCCTGCACTGGCCATCATGACCTAGACACTGCCGCTGGCAAGAAGCTGGGCGGAGAAACCGGCACGTGTGTCGGAGAAGGGGATAAACTTGTGAGGGAAATCCTTGACGATGGTGGCGACATCGACGTAGTGCTCGCCGAAGTGCATAACGGAGCCTTCACTTGGGAAGGTTTCCCCGTTGAGGCAGATGCGTTGTTGAGGACGCAGTCGAAGGAGCCGAAGGTGAGTACGAGGCCAGAGGCGACTCGCTCACCGGCGACGAGCGGATGTCCCGTGCGAAAGATGACCCCAGGCGAAGCGCTGTGTCCCACGGTGGGTGCCAGCTGTCGTGGTCTGGAACACGACAGTGCAATCAGGGATGGCATGAGAGGGGACAATCAGTATGCTATCGGTGGCTACTCGCAATGGGTTGGGCACATATACTGCAAACACAACGATGTACCCAGGTTCGGAGCCCTCTTCTCGAGGTAACACTCCTACTCTTGCAAGGATCTACTATATGGGGAGCTGATGCTCAATACAAGTGCTCCTTGAGCTGTTTCCCTAGCTACTATCGAGAGCTAGAGGAATATGAACTACTCAAGATGATGTAGCCCGACCTTCAGTCATTACCACATCATGGTCTCCAACTTATGCAAGTCGTCATGGACTCCAAAGGTGAATCCTTTCCTCTATGTGAGCCCATTTCCTACCCTCCTGAATTGTATACTACTTCATACTCCTTCCCATATTCATGATAGGTTCATACCGACAAGTACGGAGGCAAGGGAGGAATCCCAGAGCACCAATCCCGACAATACGGAGGCTTGGAAGAGAAGACAGAAGAACCAGCAGCTGAAGCACCGGAGTATCCGTACTGCACACACAGGAGTCTCCAGCCACACCGGAGTCTCCGGCCTAAAGACACCGGAGTCTCCGGCCTGCATACCACAGAGTCTCTGGCCCATCTCTAGACCGACCCCCAAATCGAGCTCGAGGACACTCACAATGCCACTCCAGAGATGGACCGAAGACTGATCGGAATCTCTGGCCAGACAGGAGTCTCTGGTCCGGCACACCGGAGAGTCCGTCCTGAGTGTATGGGCATGCGTGCCTTGAGCGGGGCCTTCGGCCCATGTACACCTTATTCCGCACCAAACCCTAGTTTTATGCCCAAACTACCCCCGAACTTGTGGCTGGCCTATAAATAGAGCCCCACCCCATCATGTACCCCTTAGGCAAAGATGATAGACTAAAGAAAACCCCCCTTTGTGGAATCTTTAGTTTTGCCTCATTGCCTTACACAAGGGGACCGTCTATCGTCAGCACCTCGTTGGAGTGTGCATCGTTCCTCCCTCATTGTACAAGGCCTTGGCATCGTAGTCCCTTTGCCAAGTTGTTAAGACCCTCTCCAAGGTATTCTTCCCTCTCCGCCTGGGATCGAGGAGCACGTTGACCGATCTTTCCTTGCAAGGATTCTACTAGACCGGTGGCCACCGGCGAGAGCAATTAGCCTTGTATCGTGTGAGTTCTGCATGTGTTCATCGTGTTCTTCGCGAGGTGTGCGTCTGCTTCCGCTACCTTCTCCCTTTCCCCTCACTTTTCCATCAATTTGACCATGAGATCCGTAAAGATTGGGCCACCCTTGAGGTTACCCCTTATGATCTGGTATCAGTAGCTTTTGGTTGCCACGTATTCCTCATCGATTTGGTATTTTCCCCCATAAATTCGAAAAATCCCCCCAAAATAGCCCCAATTTTGTGTTTTGGATCGATCTGTGATTTGAGTGTGTTTTGGTAGGTTTTAATCCGTGGATTACTTGATAAACTTGTTGATCTACCTTCCCATGTGTTCCCATGGGCTAATTCTTTGATTTCCCCCACCAATTTGGTGTTTTCGTTCGATTTTTTCTGCCAAAATCGTGTCCCGGCTGAGTTCTACACGTCTTGGAACCTCTGGACCGAGTTTTGGTCCCTAGACCGGAGATTCCGGTCCAGACCGGAGTTCCGAGCAAAGAATCCGGATCCCCATACTGACTGGTATCTAGTTTCGTGCAGAAAAATATATTTGACCTTCCTCACGGTTTTGAGCATAAGTTTTGCATAGGATAAGGAGCTCTACATCATCATCGTCGTGGTTCTGATATGTACTCCATCCAAATTCTGTGATCAACACGGAATCCACCGATAAAGAGTGAAGATCAGCGAAGAAAGGTATAACAATTCCATGACTTCTCCCCACTTGCATACCTTTCTGAGCTACACTATCTTTACAATAAACAAACACCTATTGAGACTAGTTCCTCCTATGATTGCTTGGGTTATGCACATTTGATACTTGTAGAATTCCGAGCAAAAGTTGTGAGCTCCTATCTCATATAGTTATCTTGTATAGTTGGTGACACAAGGAAGAGGCAAGTGAAAAAGAAAAGAAAGAAAAGGATAAAAAATAGAAAAAGGAAAAGAAAAAGAAAAAGAAAAGAAACAAACAAACAAATGCCTCACAAAATTGGAAGCGCAAGCTCGATGAACATCAAATAGGTGGTACTTATTGTGCATATCTTGTAGCCCACCAACTTTATTGCAATCAAACTAGTGTCTCTCCTTGCACTTATGCGACACGAGATTAAGTATTCGCTAGGTAATCATTTGGTTCTTAGCTCACTTTATCCGTCACACAAGTCCCATTTATCCCACCGTGTGTTTTTCCTTGTACATAATTCCTATCTTGTGGTTTGACTTGTTTTGCTTTGTGATCATCGTGGGTCTTTACTTTCCATTAGAACATCTTGATTCGGATTGGTTCTTGACATGCCACCTTCCATACCCATCCACCATAAGCTTTGTGTGTGTGTGTGTTTAGTGGTTAGTTGGTTTTGGTGTTCCGCATGAACTTCACTTTACTTGGTTTTGATTGCTCTCAAGTGTGGCCACTTGCATCATACTATCTTCTAAGGTAAAGTAAGGTTTGATGTTGCATCCCTAACCCCCTACCACTTTCATATACACCACTTGGTCTTGTGAATCATGTCTAGGGACTCCGGAGCCGAGGATGATTTCTATGAAGAATCCACGATGAGCCACCGTGCATATGCGTCCACAAGCATGGATGACATGATGGAGCACTACATCGACAATGGCTCCACATGCTTGTGTGATATGGAGTACTACAACAATAATGACTCACCAAGCATGTACGACTTCAAGAACAACAATGACAAACTCCTCAAGTCGCGTCGACCAAGACGGAGCCTCCACATTGACAGCGCCAAGGTCCACCATCAAATGGACAAGTTCCAAAGCGCCCTCAAAAACTTCAAGAAGTACATGGACGACAACTTCGCCAAGAACATGAGCATCCTCGCCAAAATTAATGAGTATACCTCAAGATTGAACCACAAGCACAAGAAGAGTGTGCCAAGGACAAGGATAATCGTTGTGAGCGTCATGTGGATGACCTAGTGTGCCATCTACATCAACCTTTGGCAAGGCACGCCAATGACCTCTGTCGACACCATCATAAGGCACCTTCAACTACTCGTGCCACCACCAGAATGGCACCAAGCGCAAGCCTTCCTCCATGCCATCAAGCTTCAATGCCAAGACTTGACGTCCTAGATGACGCATGTAACTTCATGGATCAGGAAGACAAAGACCTCTACTTTGCCAAGTTGGACGAGTACGTCAAGAGGATGTCTACACAAGCCAAGGAGGCCATGGTAGAGGATGTTCAAGCTCCAAGTAAAGAGCCTACGCTACAAGATGGCGACGACAAGGTCGAGAATGGTGATCATGGGATGTTCCCTTCACCAAAGGAGGCGCATGGAGTTGAGAGAACCGAGCCTACCCTACATGCTTGAGTGATGATGTGGTACCAATCTCATGTGAGTATGAGAGCCACTTAGCCCACTTCAGTGAAAAAAGAGTGAGATGAGTGACTCCACCATACATGAGATTGAGTGCTTCCACTTGGAGGCCATGAGTGATACACCGAGTGAGTTGAGAGTGGTAGTTGATAGGTCATGTGAGACCATTTTAATTTCTAACAACTTACCCTCTACCTCTAGTGTGTTTTCTCATAATGTGCTAGGTTCCATGGATCAAGAAGCGCCAAGCTTAGAGATGATGATGCCTCTGACTGAGAATATGTACATGGTGGTTGAAGATGATGCCATCCCCATACATGATGAAGAAGTCACCCACATGGAGGACAATACTACCACAACACCCACTTCATATGAGAGGTATGAACAAGGTAAAAATACAGGTGTTGATGATGCCTTGATCCCACTAGTAGACATGATGACTTGTGATGATTGGCATGATATGGATGATGTTTGTGATATCACATATGATTCATTGATATTTCCATGCGATACTTTTCCTTTGCATAATGTTGAGCATGTGAAATTATTTAATTGTGATGACGTTGCCATATACATGACATGCTATAAACATTACATTGATGATATCATTTCTTGCACTTTGTGGAACAATTTCTCTTTCAAATGTTTGGATTGCAATGATGATGAAAATGATACCCCTCGAACAATGCTTTGTCATGGTTGTTTTACAATTACTCCCATTGCTAGAAATAATATGGATGATTGCTCTTTCACTTGTTTTGCTTGCAACAATAATTATCATATGTTTTCTATTGAGATGGCCCCCATAGCCTTCTCAAATTTTGGATATTTTGGTAAATGCCATGATAAGCATGTTCCCCACTTGCATACTAACCATGCACATAAATTACACTTGATTGACACTCATGGTGATGTGAACAAGAAGATATACGTCATGATGGATGATGTGTTTCTCTACCATGCACACATGTTCTTCCTTTTATCTATGATGTGTGTAGGTACCCGCATAATCATGTCAACCTTGGTTGAGCATGAGTTGACAAAAAGATCTCTAGAGAGCATACCCCAAGTGAGTTCAAGATCGAACCCAACTCTGATACCTTTTGCATGCTTTGCATCTTTCATGTTGACAAATTGCTCTTTCCTATGATTAGCTTGCAAGCATGTTAATTATATTCTTTCACCTTGTGACAATCATGTTTTGTTGCTATTGGGTATTGATGCTTTGTGTGTTGCAACAAAAATTATGAACAATTTCTCTTTCTGATGTTTTGTGTGCAACCATAATGCCATTATGAGCATGTATTGTCACGAGAGCTTCCAAGTGCCTCATATAGTTGTTGCAACAAACATAAGGACCACTTGCTCTTTCATTTGGTTTGTTTGTAAACACGTTACTTTGGCTTCCGCTTGCAATACTCAGATGCCCATGAGCGTTACGTTTGATGATTTGTATGTGGCATCCAACATTTTGTACAATTTCTCTTTCTAATGGTTGGTTTGCACACATAATGATGTTGTTTTGTATATGCTTCCTAATGTGTTTTTGCCGAGTTCTCCTAGCTTTGCATCAAATATGTTGATGAAAATTTCAGTCAATTTCTTTGAGTGCTACACTAAGACGTTATATGGAGATTTTGAGTCCCACATTTGGATGATGTTCCAATGATTTCCATGCACTTTAACCTTGCATATGCATTCCATTTGCTATACTTGAGTTATGCTAATAGTGTTGTGAACAAGAATGGACATGCCACAAATGACATGCTCCTCTAACATGCACGAAAATATGTTGCTTGGTATTTGTTGTGTGAAGCTACAATTGCGTACACGTCAACCTATTCCAATAATGTGTTGACAAGACAAACCAAAGAGAGTTACCTATGGCTTCCCTTCATCGAGCCATCTCTACATCATAAGGTGACTTCCTTCTACTTGAGGACTCATGCTATAATCTTCATGAATTGGCTACTCTTTGAATGTTGCTTCGCTTTTTTTGTGAGCTTTGTAGGCTTCATGGAAGGTGAAGGAACATTGAGGTCTTTTCAATTCAATCTTCCCGAGGACGACTATATGGTGAACCCCAGGATCAAGAAGGTTTCTTGACATCTTCTACTTTGGGATGAGCATGTAGAGTCGAGGACGACTCTTTTTGAAGGGGGAGTTGATGTAGCCTGACCTTCGGTCGTTACCACATCATGGTCTCCAACTTATGCCAAGTCATCATGGACTCCAAAGGTGAACCTGTTCCTCTATGAGAGCCCACTTCCTACCCTCTTGAATGGTATACTACTTCATACTCGGTCCCATATTCATTATAGGTTCATACCGACAAGTACAGAGGAAAGGGAGGAACCCCGGAGCACCAAGCCCGACAAGACGGATGCTTGGTAGAGAATATAGAAGAAGCAGCAACTGAATCACCGGAGTCTCCGGCCTACGCACTCAGGAGTCTCTAGCCACACCGGACTCTATGGCCTGAAGACACTGGAGTCTCCAACCTACATACCCCGGAGTCTCCAGCCCATCTCCGGACCGACCCCTAAATCGAGCTCGAGGACACTCAGAGTGCCACTCTAGAGACGGACCAGAGACCTACCAGAATCTCTGGCACAAACCGATGTCTCTGGTCCACCACACTAGAGTCTTCGGCCTGAGTGTATGGGCCTACGTGCCTTGAGCTGGGGCTTCGGCCCATGTACCCCTTATTCCGCACCAAACCCTATTTTTATGCCCAAACTACCCCTAAACTTGTGTCTGGCCTATAAATAGATCCCCCACCCCCTCATGCACCTCTTAGGCAAAGATGATAGCCTAAAGAAAACCCCCCTTTGTGGAATCTTTAGTTTTGCCTCATCCCCTTATGCAAGGGGACCAACTATTGTCACTGCCTCATTGGAGTTTGCATCGTGCCTCCCTCATTGTAGAAGGCCTTGGCATCAGTGTCCCTTTGGCAAGTCGTCAAGACCCTCTCCAAGGTGTTCTTCCCTCTCCGCTTGGGATCGAGGGAGCACGTTCACCGATCTTTCCTTGCGAGGATTCTATCGGACCGATGGCCACCGACGGGAGCAATCGGCCTTGTATCGTGTGAGTTTTGCGTGTGTTCATCGTGTTCTTCACGAGGTGTGTGTCTGCTTCCTCTACCTTCTCCCTTTCCTCTCGCTTTCCCATCGATTTAACCATGAGATCCGTGAAGATCGGGCCCGCCTTTAGGTTACACCTTATCATAACCTGTCGATTCTGGCTACCATCTAACTTATAATGCCTTACCTAGAACCCTGGCACTACCCCTCCTTATATACTGGTGGAAGGGTAGGTTACAATGTGGGATCTAGGATTTACTGTTTGGGCTTTGGGTTTACAAAGCGGGCCGGCTGCTGGGTCCAGCTGGTGGTCCAGGACCCGGTCAAGCTCCCGTACAGGTGGGGATAGCACCATAGCGTCTCAGCGCCGCCGCTTTGGGCGTCACCCGATGCTTTATCCATCAGCTTGGTGCTTTATCCGTGAGCCGGTGCTTTACTCGTCAGCCTCCAGCCTTGGCGCTTTGGCATCCTCATCTGGTAGTGCCGGAATGGTGGCGTGCCAGCCTATCTGGTCAAGGGTTCGCTCAGCAAGGAGCGTCATCCTCCCCCATAACTTTGGCCAATGGATCCGAGGCGGCCGGGTAGGGGTGGCTTACCACCCGACTCTCATGGCCACCCGGCTAGACGGGCCAGCCGGGGAATCTTGGGGCGGACCGGGTGGAGCGTTCCACCTGGCTGTGGCTCTTTGTCTTGCGGCTATCTGGCCAGTTCGCGCTGGATCCGGCCAGTTGAACCTGGCTTGGCCTACCCGAGGGGTCATCCCCCCGACAATTGCAATGTTTGGATTTGCTAGTCTTGATCCAACGGTCAATGTTCAAAGTTATCCATACACTTTACAGTGGTATGGTATGGTATTGTAAGAGATAAGACAAGATAAACATAAGATAAGAAGTACTGTAAATGGCCGATCTTTTGAGTAACCTTCCCTCTTGATGTTTGGGAAGCAAGTGAAAATTTCGAAAACTGGAAAAGTTTGATTTTTTTGCCGCCAAGGACCAAAGTGGTTTCCTACCTATGTACTCCCCATCCCTACTCCACACCAACGCGGCTGCTGAACACGCTAGAGACACAGAGCCACCATACCAAGGCACATGTGTGCAGCACCATGCTGTGGATGAGGGAGAGATCAGCCGGGCTGGTGCACGAGGGGAAAGGGGAGGAGAGAGGGAGGATGGATGGTGAGAGGAAGCGAAGGAGAGAGAAAACACACAATTTTTTTTGCATGCATAGGTCCTGAAATTTACTACTAGTAGAGTGGCCGTAGGAGTACCTCATGTTAGGAACCCATCATAACTTTCCTCTGACATCGAACCACCTTCACCTCCTCTTCGCTGCTGCCCTCTTACCCTGCCTACATTTTATTCTCTCAGCATGCACAGTGCGTGGAAAGAGGTGAGCATATGTCTAAGCAAATAAATGAGTACTATTACTAGTGTACTATAGTATTTGCTTTTTCCCCTAATAAGGGCATCAACAATGTGTACAAAAGAACACCTTAAGGCCTAGTATGTGGCATCCACTAAGGTTCACCATTTACACTGTGGAGAAAATAAAGTTTGTATCTTTAATACTAAGGTGCACCTCAAGCTTGTTGGTTGCCCATAGAGAATACACTAATATTTTCCCCTCTCTCCCTATTTCATGTGATCGTTTTCAAAAGGTGTTCAAAATTTTCATGATGCAAAATCTTAGCTAGAAGAAGGACCAGTCATCAAAACTGTCTCTGGTTTATGATATATTAATTAACCGCTCGATGGGTACCTGCAAAGGCTTTTTTCATAAAAATTTCAAAGCAACCTACAATTTATTACTTGTAGTTCAAGTTTTACCTAATTTCATTAAATCAAGAGCAATCTATCGCGCCTACTTGTAGCTCAAGTTTGACCTAATTTCATTAAACTATCAAGATGCAAAATCTTAGCACGAAGATGAACCTGTCGTTAGAACTCTCTGTGGTTTCTGATATATTAATTAACCTATCCCTCCGATGGGTACCTCCAAGAGGTTTTTCATAAAACTTTCAAAGGAACCTACACAGTTACTTGTAGTAGTTCAAATTTTACCTAATTTCAATAAATCTGCATAAAGTCATTCAAGTGGGCAATGTTAGCTAGGAAATTTGAGAACTCATAAAACATGGGAAATTGTAAGTATGTCATATAGGTCCACCATATATGTCCAAAAACTTGGTTTGTGGCATTCAGATCCATATTCTTTGGACTTTATTTACCTGAAAGAACAATCTTGTCATCACTAGGAAAATTGAGAATGTTCTTTCTCGATTGTTGGAAACTCACATTGACAGCATTTTTTACTATAAAAGATGCACCCATCTACCTCCGAAAAGACATTTAATTCAAGATAAATCAATCGTGCTTACTTGCTTGTAGATGAAGTTTGACCTAATTTCATTAAATTGTCAAGATGCAAAATCTTAGCAAGAAGTTGAAACTATCGTCAAAACTCTAGGTGGTTTTTGATATATTAATTTTGACCCCCTGATGGATACCCCAAAATCTTTTTGATAGAACTTTCAAAGCAACCTATAATTTCTTACCACTATATAGTGTATGAATAACTTTGAATATTGAGCACTGGATCAAGACTCGCGAATTCCAACATTTCCAGCCGTTAGATCTTCTTTTCCATTCTAGCATCTAGAATATTCTATTAATAGTCTTCATCATAATGAATGCTATGCACAAAACTCAAAACACACTTCTCCATCATTCTAGAATTTTCTCCCTCATTTCTCTGGACCATGTTACCAAAAAATTTGAGTTTTAGATAGCTAATAATCGTTGACTTCTACATGATATACAAAGTACAAGAACCGAATATACACCCATACTTTATAGATTTTGATCTTGATCAAATTTATATTTTTTCTACTTTACCTATTATAATTTTATATAGACAAGTGCAATTTACTAGTACTTGTAGTTTCAAATTTGACCTAATTTTGATAAATCGACATAAAGTCGTTCTAATCGGCAGAGTTAGCAAGTTTGAAAACTCATAAAACATGGGAATCGTTGGTAAAACATGTTGGTCCAATATATATATATATATATGTCTGTAAACTTGGCTTGTGACATTCATATCAATATTCTTTGGAATTTTCTTTAGAAAAAGAACAACCTCGCTCATCTTCACTCGGAAAATGTAGAATTGAATGTTCTTTCTTGATAGTTGGAAACTCACAGTGATGACACTGTTTACTACAAGAAATGCACCGATCTACCTCTGAAAAGACATTTAATTCAAGAGCAATCTATGGAGTTTACTTGTAGCTAGCTCAAGTTTGACCTAATTCCGTTAAATTGTCAAGATGCAAAGTCTTAGCAAGAAGTTGAACCTATCATCGAAACTCTCACTGGTTTCTGATATATTAATTTTGACCCCTCGATGGGTTCCTCCAAAAGCCTTTTCATAAAAATATCAAATCAAAACCTATAATTTACTTGTAGTTTCTAATTTGACCTGATTTCGAGATATTGACATAAAGTCACACAAATGGGCGGGGTTAGCTAGGAAGCTTGAAAACTCATAAAACATGGGAATCGCAAGTACAACATGTTGTCGATCCACTATATGTTGGGGGGATAACCTTGGGTAGGGTCAATCCGGGGTATAAAGGCGAGGTTTGTCAAGGTACAATGAGGTCAAAGCAAGTGCTGGCCGACATACCTTAAGGCCATCCGAGTTATGGTTGACCCGGCCTAGGTGGTGTTCACCCAGCATTACATCGACTAACATAAACTGTATGTCGGTGCAACCAAGTTACTTGTTTGTAGGTACCCTCAAGGATGACTTATCCAGGCACGAGCCGATTTACTAGTTGGCTTACAGGAGAAGGAAGGTAACTTCCATGGTCAGTGATTTTCTCTCTCCACTGTAGAGAGAGTGCATAAGACAGAGAGGAGGACCAGCAAGTACTGACCGACGAAGGTGACATCGCAGCTGGTCAGGTGATACCGCGTCGCAGAGGCTTACGCCAGGGGTTCATAGAGGCTTACGCCATGGGCTCTGGGCAGCTTACGAAAGGAAAAAGGAGAGCATCACTTTGCTATTTCGGGAGGAGCATATTCCTAGAGTATGCCCTCCACATATGCCCTAATTGTAACCTGGCCACCCCTTTATAAGGTGCGCTAGGACCTCGAGAGAGAGAGGGGTCGATCATTTTTCTAAGGGAAGAACCCTAGAGAGAGGGGTGAGTAGAGAATAACTTCATCTTCCTCCTCCCCATGAATAGCTCAAGGAGTATCTGTAGCCACCATTGGTCTTGAGAATACAACTCATCAGTGTGTGGTATCACCACACTATCCCTCCCTGGATACCTCTAGCCCACTTTGGCCCCATCTTTAGCCTATGCATGGCATCTGCTGTGACACCACCATGATAGTTGGCGCCCACCGTGGGGCCAGAAGCAGCGCTAGCTGGAATGAAGATCTGGAAGGGAAGCATCATCGCCACCCGGGAACGCATCGTCTCCGTGCTTGTTCAGCGCTTTGGAGTGCTGGACTACGTCAACGATAATGCTCATAGCTTCAGCAGTCGCCCTCCACCGTGCAACAGGCTCTTCACCAACCTTGGCGCCCATAAGATCTACGTAGGTGTCGACGAGTCCTGCATTCACCCGATGCATGTTGTCGAAGGAGGAGAGCCACCCCTTAGCGTGGCACGCAGTCCGGGTATGACTCGCCCCGATAGCTGCGTTGAGGTCATGATGACTGCGCTTGACGCAGGAGCAAGCAAAGACCTGGAAGAAGACCCGGAGGGGTACCTAGGAAAATAGGTCCTCCACTAGAGAGGCCGGAGAATGTGTTACATCAGGCAATAGAGATCTTAGCCGCTCCCATAGCACCTATAGTAGATCTGACTCAGGCATAGGCCGAGTTGTAGGAAACCCGGCAGAAAATGTTAACATGGGCTAAGAAAGTAGTAGCGCTTCATCAGTCATTGAACATCATGCTACGTGAATATGCATAGAATATGTGAGATAGACAAAGAATATGGCCAACAAGATGTCCCACCCGTATGGACGGTGTGAAGGTTAGGGGTAGAAACCTCATCAGCGAGATAGACAACGAATATGTGCCTAGGCCGGGGTATTCAGCTACCCTTGTGACAATAGAGCTACCGAGGTATAGCACCTAGGCAAAGAATCTCAGGGCTACAGATACAACAACGCCTGAGTTAGAGGGTCTGACCGGCGATGCCCGGGAGAGGCAACATGAAAGAGTTAATCACTTGGTAAAAGTTGCTAAGAAACAAAATGACGAATTTCTCAAGGAAAACCTGGCAGGAGAAGGAGGTTCCCGTGTCGTTCATTTGGCAGGGGCCGCTCCAGCAAAATCCGCTGGCGTGGAATCATCACCTCACACGAGCCCAAGAAGGGAAGAGGTAGTGACCTCGTCAAGAAAAAATAAGCAGATGGTCCCATAGGACCTAGCAAGGGCAGGGAAAGGAAAATCTGTGCAGGGTGATGAGGATCACCACAACATCAGCCGAGTTGAAGGTGGACGAGGTAACCATGGCCAAGGACATGTAGAGCAGGGAAACGTTGGGCACGACAATGCTGGACAGTGTAACTCGGTAGGAGCTAGACAAAACCCAGCTCGGCAACACCAGCAACAGTAAATAGCTCGGCAGGAGCAAAGTGCTGGCTCAACTATGCAACAACAATATGTTCATTCGGGTCAAGATAGATACAATGATGGTTATTCGGTAATGACAGATGTCGGGTTTCCCAGGCCGGATCATCACGTGATAGGGTCGAGGTTGGGAAACAGGAACCTGCAGCCAAATGGTGCAAGGTTGAAGTTGGACTAGATTAGTAGGTCGAAAATGATAGAGGGACAAGGTCCTCCTGGTCTAGCATGCTTTGGACCTCGGATTATGAGAGAACCTCCTGTGCCGAACTTCCAGTTGGCTAGAGGGACAAAGACATATGAGGGAAGTACCAAGCAGGAGGATTGGTTGATTGATTATGCCACCGTGGTAAACATTGCCACGGGCAACTTGAGATGGGTTGTGACATATGTACCTCAGATGCTGGAAGGGCTAGCAACAGTCTAGCTAAACAATTTGCCACCAGGAGTATCAACTGCTGGATAGATTTTGAGGAGATTTTTATAAGTAACTTGACGAGCACATATAAGAGGCCAAATAGGCCACATACTATGGCATTGTGCAAGCAAAGGCCGAATGAGACAGACCGAGAGTTCTTAACTCGCTAGTGCAACATGCGCAATTCATGCAGGGGGTGATTGAGTCACATGCTATTTCTTGGTTTGCACAAGGATGCAGGCATGCAAGTATGCTGTGGCAAAGGCTGCAAAGGGATACACCAACTATGTTGGCTGAAACAATCAGAATTGCTGACTCATATGCATTGGGTGATCCAACTCAACCTCGGCTTATGGCAAGTGAATCAAATGAGGAGTATTACCCTCGGGACGGAGCCGGGTCATCCCGGGGAAATGATTTCCGGGGTAAGAGGAGAGATGAGCGGCCAGATTATAGATATTGAAATGGATCGTATGGGCACCTAGAGGGGGGGTGTGAATAGGTGCTACTTCAAATTTTAATGCTTTTTCAATTTTCGGCTTGACACAAAAGGTAAATTCTCTAGATATACTACTATATAGAATTTCCCTATATGCAAACCTAACTACTAGCGAGTAAAGGCGAGTGAGATAGAGGAACGAGTAAATCGTAGTGGAGCACGTGGAGACACAGGATTTGTTTTACCGCATTTCCTTCCTTGTTAAGGAAAGTACATCTGTGTTGGAGGGGTGGGCGGTACTAATACCACCACGCCACAATAGGCATCACCCAGTTATCCGATGGATCCCGCCACCAAAGGCCTGATCTACCTTTCCACTATAGGAACCCTTTGAGGCGGGAACTGGCGCCTTTACACAAATAGCGGGGCACAACTCCACAACTAAATTGGAGGCTCCCGTAATGACAATAAGCTGCCACAAGAACAATAGTTATCAATAACAAAACACAAGATCTAGATATTAACGAGAATACTAGATCGGGGATTTGTCCAAGTGAATGGAGTGGAGTTGAAGCGCTTGATTCGTGATGATGGTGTGTAATGTCTCCTCCTTCAATTCCCCCAAAGATTGAAGCCTTCGGGTGGATGAAGTGGGAGAACTCGGGAGACAGCTCTTGCAACAAATCTAATCTTTTTCGAATGAATCAAGAGTTCTGACTGAAGGGGATGATGGGGATTTTATACCCCCTGTCCCAACTGATCCGTTGGAGCATTTGGGGCCGGATTATCAGGTGTGGGGAAAACTCTGCCCCAGAATCGGATTATCCGGCAAATAATCCGCCTTCGAAGAGAATCAAGCACATGGCGGTCCTTGGCATCTTCTCCAGGGGACCAGATTATCTGGCCCTAGAGGAGGGCCAGATTATCCGGCTGGGGGAAAAATCCGCCCCAGCAACGGATTATCCAGGGGAAAATACACTCCCAGACAGAAGCACGTGCATACGCTCCCTTGGGCAATTTCCCTAGGGCCGGATTATCCGGCCCTAGAGGAAGGCCGGATTATCCGGTCCTGGGAGAAAATCCGCCCCAGAGCCGGAATGTCCGAGGAAAAATCCGCCCCCAGATAGAAGCTCGCGTGCGGCCAGCCCTGGCCAAGATGGTGAGGCCGGATAATCCGGCCCATGATGGGGGCAGATAATCCGGCCCCCAAACACCCAAAAGCTTTCCTGCAACACTTAGTGCACATTAGAAACTCCATGATATTGTTATCTAACACACAAAACATAGGGAACCATGAAATGTTCTTTCAATCTCCCCCTTTTTGGTGTTAGATGACAATACTAGGATTTGCAAGAAAGCTCACATGACCACCAACATAAAATGCATGAAAGAGACTCCCCCTCAATGTGTGCATACTAAAAATTTGCATTTGAATACAAATGCACACAAATAGGCACGAGTCTATTTCATTGGAATATAAACAACATAATCATACCACCGAGAGAGAGAGGCGTCCTCAAGATAGCTAGTATAACCAATGTGATAAGAATTTTAAATGCCTTCCTCGGGCAAGATATCCAATATGATAGATGAATCCATAGGAGTAATCCAGGAGATAAATCCAGAGCCACACAAACACATAGTTTCATACAAAGCAAATCACAAAAGAAGGTTCAATGCTAAATGGGAACAAGCAAGAAAATGACAAATAGACAAAGTGCAAATGCTTGCGCCCGACCCATGCAAATCCTCGGAGACCTAATAGAACTACTTCTCCCCCTTTGGCATCGAGACTCCAAAAAGGAAGAAGAGATGGCTTATGGGTAGGGGAAGGCTTGGGATTAAGAGAACCAAACTGAGATGGTACTACACACTCAAAATTGCAAGAATCAATTCAACTAAAGGCCAAAATTGAGTGTGATTCCCATAAGAACATGAGATGAGCAAAAACAGCCAAAAAGATCCACATAAATCCAACTCTTCTCATGGAAGAGGGCGGTGGCCGAGGCCACCTTGTTGGAGTGTATGGTATGACACCGCGAAGATATATCTTGGGTGCATGACCAATACTCATCAATAAGCTCACATATCACAAACTGATATTAAGAGAAATGATTTGACTTGCTTTCAGCATTATGGGGGGAGGGTTAGCCCAATAAATTAGGACCATACTCCCCCTATATCCATGCCCACACCTAGACCAAATAAGACTGAGATGTAAGAGTGAGTGCATGGGTAATCAAGACAATCTCCTTGAATCAACGATATTTAGCTCATTCCTCAAGTAAAAAAACCTTGCTTCATCAAGTGGCTTCGTGAAAATATTAGCAAGTTGGTTCTTCGTGCAAGCAAAATCACTCTTAACGTCCATTTGCTGTAATTTAAAATTATTATGAGCAGCATAAGAAAGAAGGATACGGATGGACACAAGACGAGCCACTAGAGCATAAGTCTCGCCGAAGTCAATGCCCTCAACTTGGTAATAGCCTTGTGCCGCAAGTCTTACCTTGTTCCTCACAACAATGCCATTCTCATCTTGCTTATTTTTAAAAATCCATTTTGTGCCGATAACATTGCGACAATCCTTGGGCTTCTCTACTAATTTCCAAACCTTGTTGCGTTCAAAGTTATTCAACTCTTCATGCATACCAACAACCCATTCCGGATCTTCAAGAGCTTCAAACACTTTCTTGGGTTCCACCATTGAGATGTGATCTTGATGCTCACGGAAACTTGCCAACTCCCTTCTTGTGGATACCCTTCTCGAAGATCACCTACAACTTTGTCAAGGGTGTGACCCCTTAATTAAAGGTTCCTATCTGCACGAGCTTTGCGACGAAGTTCAATTAGCTTGTTGTCTCTTGGGGGAATCACTTCATCATTAGAGTCTTTGTTGGAATCATTAGCTTGGCCTTGATCTTCAGCTTGATTAGCAGGAATAGGAGATGATGAATCTTGCCCTTGATGTTGATCAACAGCCGTAATAGGAGGCTGCTTCTCTTCAGGCATTTTAGGGCTGGATAATCCGGCTGAGTATGAGGCCGAATAATCCGTCCTGGGAGAACCTGAAGCATCTTCACATGCTGGACTGGATCTTGCTCGAACGGGGGAGTGGCCGGTTAATCCGGGGTCAGCCGGAAAATCCGGCCTGGGACTTGGAGCAGATTCCTCAACACGTTGACCATTTCTGCCAGTTGAGGAGGGTTGGTCGGATAATCTAGTGTGCACTGGATAATCCGGCCTGGAGCTTTCTGGAACATTTTCTTGGTGATCTTTAGAAGTTTGTGGAAATGGTGTAGAAGTTTCTCCAATGGTTAGAGCATGTTGTGCTTGTGTCGATGAGGGATCTACATGAGTAGAGGATTGTCCTTCCCGATTCGCCACAAGGGGTTCCTCAATGGGGCGGAAAAATCCCACGCCCATTCTTCTTATGGCATCTTGGGGTATTTCAACATCTGCATCACAAGCATCAACTTGCCCCGCACGGGAGCCATCATTTTCCTCGAACACCACACTACAAGATTCTACAACAGTTTTGGAGAGCTTATTGTAGACTCAATAAGTGTGGGATTCGGTACCATACCCAACAAAATACCTTCTAACGCCTTAGACTCAAATTTAGATAAAAGAACTCCTTTAATGAGAAAGAAACACTTACAACCAAATACCCGGAAGTGGGAGATGTTTGGCTTGTTACCTATAAGTATTTCATATGGAGTCTTGTCCAAGATTTTACGGAGATAGAGCCGTTTTGATGAATGGCATGTGGTAGAGATTACTTCAGCCCAGAAGTTATAAGGAGACTTAAATTCAGCTAGCATAGATCTGGCCATATTCATTAGGGTCCGGTTCTTCCTCTCGGCAACACCATTTTGTTGAGGGGTGTACACAGGGGAATATTGATGTCTTATCCCCTCTTCACTTACAAATTCATTTAAGGTGTAGTTCTTGTACTCGGAGCCGTTATCACTTCTAATTGACAAAATAAGGACATTGTGTTGATGTTGGACCTCATTGGCAAAGTCGATGACCGTTTGTTGAGTCTCGCTCGTCAACTTAAAGAAGTGGACCCATGTGTATCTTGAGGAATCATCAACAATTACGAGGCAATATTTCTTCCCACCGAGACTTACATGAGATGGAGGACCAAAGAGATCCACATGGAGGAGCTCCAAAATCCTCTTTGATGAAATAATGGTCTTCCTTCGATGGGAAGAATCATGCATTTTTCCTTCAACACAAGCCCTGCAAACACAATCTTTGGCAAAGGAAACATTTTCTTTTAGTCCAAGGATGTGGCCAGCCTTGTGGAGACTTTGCAAAGTTCTCATATTGATGTGGGCTAGTCGGCGATGCCATAGCCAACCCACACCGGCCTTTCCGAAAACACACGTCGAGCCTGTAGCGGTCCCCAAAAAGTCCACCACATACACGTCATTTTCGACATATCCCACGAAAGCGACCTTTAGAGACTTGCTCCACAAGAGTACCACCAAATCAGCATCAATAAAAACTGCAAAGCCCATTTTACCAAGGGCACGAACTGAAAGTAAATTGTAACCAAGGGTCTCAACAAGCATGACGTCCACGAGAGAGATATCGTGAGTAACCACAACTTTGCCAAGACCCAATACCTTAGATTTTGACTTGTGACCATAGGAGGCGGTTATGTGATCATGGTTTGGTCGCATCTCCGAGATGATCTCCTTGCTTCCGGTCATATGACTAGTGCACCCGCTATCGAGTACCCATTTAGACCCACTAGAAGCATAGCCTTGCAAGAAAGTTACTTCTTGGTTCTAGGTACCCATTTTTCAATGGGTCCTCTCATGTTAGTGACAAGGGTCTTGGGAACCCAAATAGACCAAGAAATGTAACTATCATAAGGACCTACATAGCTAGCACATACATCACCATAATAATCACAAAATAACTCATAATTAGGATTATTAGCTCTTGCAAAACCATCATAGTTAGTCTTGTCATTAGAGGTGGTGCTTGTCTTTGGTTGAGCAATTTTGCTATTCTTCTTCTTATTCTTCTTCTTCTTCTTCTTCTTCTTTGTCTTGGGGACATAACCAAGACCTTCTTTCCCATTGTTTGTCCTTTGCTTGCTAAGCACCTCATCTAGGACTTCTTTACCTTTATGTTGAGATCCCTTTACAAGTTCTTATTTTAGCCTTGCATTTTCCTCAATAATGTCTTCATGTCCACAAGATAGATTGGAGGTGTTGGTCATATCATACTTGTCCAATTGAGTTTGGAGCTGATCACGAGACTCATTTAGAGTAGAATGTTCACTCTCCAATGCCTTGTGAGCAATGCCAAGTTTCTGAAACTTCTTTGAGAGTCTAGCATGATCAGCCCCAAATTCAACCTTTTCTTTTTTTAGTTTCTTTACCTTAGCAAGAGCATTGTCACGTTCTTTCATGAGCTAGGCAACAACCTCTTCATGGGATTCCTCAATTGAATCGAGTTTCTCCTCCAAGGATACTCGAGCTTCCTCTTCTTCTTCTAAGGCATTCTTTAAGGAGGCTATCTCCAAGGCGTCTTCTCTTTCAATTCTACCCTTTTCTTCAAGAAGAGCTTCGGTATGAGCAAGTTGACTCATAAGAGCATCAAAGTGAAGTTTGTGCTCACCTTGAAAGCTAGTGAAAAAATTGTACAAAGCAATAACTTCTTCTTTTATCTTAAGACTAGTATGATCATCCATATCCATATTTATGTTAGTCTTAGGAAATGAAGAAATAGAAGCTGATACCTCGGACCCTCTTTCCATAAGGCAAGTGACGTTGTTGTTGATGACATTTTCGTTTGGAGAGTCGAAGAGTGATGACGAGGTAGATGTGGTGGCTATAGCAGTCACCTCACGAGAACTATCTTCATCCTCTTCGTCTTCACTTGCAGAGGAATATTCTTCATGTGCCACCAAGACAATCTTGGGTTGCTTCTTGTAAGGACCATTCTTTTTGATAAATGGCTTCTTTCAAGGTTCCTTGGACTTTTCTTTAAGGATGATCCTGCCACCATTGTCTTCTCTACTTTGATATGGACATTCAGCCACAAAGTGTAACCTATCTCCACAATTGTAGCATGTTCTCAGTTTTAGGCCATACTCTCTTCTTCCACTTGACCCATTCTTGTGCTCGAGTTCCGACTTGGCCTTGGTTGGATCCTTCCAAAAGTTCCTTGCATAGAAAGCCATGTACTCACCATGAGCACGCTTGACTTCCTCGGGACAGCCCAAGTAGACACCCTCGTATCCTCTTTCATTCTCATCTTGTTCAACAACATTTTCCTTTAGAGCAACATTGACCCCCTTTTTCATTCCAATAGCCCGGGCACGGGCATCTTCAGCGTTCTTAGCTACAACATTGAATGATGCCATTTCTTCCATGACTTCATTGGAAGTCATTTGATGATAGTTGTGTCTACCTTGCAAGCTCTTCAAGTCCGTTGGCTCGAATGGCATTAGAGCACTCACATATTTCCTTTTTATCCAAGCATCATCAATGTGAGTGGCTCCATGCTTTCTAAATGTTGTTGCAATGCCCTTGAGCCTTCTATACATATCTTCATGGTCTTCACCATCCAACATGTAAAATCCTTTAGCTTCATTGCTAAGGGATCATACCTATTTCTTATCATGCTTTCATTTCCAATAAATAGGTCTGTGAGTGCATCCCAAGCTTCTTTGGTGGTGTTGAAGTGCTCAATGTGGGGCATGTCCTTGGGACCCACTCCGAGCTGAATCATGTGGAGAGCCGTTGCATTCAGTTGACTATCCACAACTTCTCTCCTAGTCAAGTTGGTGGAGTCTCCAATATGAAGACCATCTTGATAATCCTCCAAAGCTCAATAGACGAACTGCATACATGATTTTTCATTAAGAATTGCCATTGATTAAATGAAGATGCAGTAAGCTTGGGTGGATCACCCCTATTGTTTATATGAGGATGAGGGATAGGTGGGTCGGGAGAATATAGATGAGGAACCTCACTATAGTCCTTCTTACCACTTCCCTTCTTGGAGGCGGAACCATTATGTTTTTCACCTACCACTTCATCTTCCTTAGATCCATTGTGAGCCTTTTCCTTAGATAGAGGAGTGGTGGCCTTAGAGGAAGATGGGGATGGGGCTGTAGATGATGTCAGGTGAGCAATCATTTGCTACATCTCTTCCATCTTGGTCTCAAAGGATTTCAACAAGGTTGTTACCAACGTATTGAGGTCATCCATTGTGACCTTGTCCACAACCTCATTCCCATTTTCCTTAGTACCCATACTTCTCTTAGGAGGTTAAGCCCAAACTAAGAGCCAGGGCTCTGATACCAATTGAAATGGATCATATGGGAACCTAGAGGGGGTGGGGTGAATAGGTGTTATTTCGAATTTTAATGCTTTTTCAATTTTAGGCTTGACACAAAAGGTAAATTCTCTAGATATACTATTATATAGAATTTCCCTATATATAAACCTAACGACTAGTAAGTAAAGGTGAGTGAGATAGAGGAACGAGTAAACCGTAGTGGAGCACGCGGAGACACATGATTTGTTTTACCGCAGTTCCTTCCTTGTTAAGGGAAGTACATTTGCGTTGGAGGTGTGGGCGGTACTAAGACCACCACACCACAATAGGCCTCACCCTGTTCTCCGATGGATCCCGCCACCAAAGGCCTGATCCACCTTTTCACTATAGGAACCCTTCGAGGCGGGAACCGACGCCTTTACACAACTAGTGGGGCACAACTCCACAACCAAATTGGAGGCTCCCGTAATGACAACAAGCTGCCACAAGAACAATCGTTATCAATAACAAAACACAAGGTCTAGATATTAACGAGAATACTAGATTGGGGATTTCTCCAAGTGAATGGAGAGGAGTTGAAGCGCTTGATTCGTTATGATGATGCGTAATGTCTCCTCCTTCAATTCCCCCAAAGATCGAAGCCTTCGGGTGGATGAAGTGGGAGAACTCGGGAGAGAGCTCTTGCAACAGATCTGATCTTTTTCGAATGAATCAAGATTTTTGACTGAAGGGGATGATGGGGATTTTATACCCCCTGTCCCAACTGAGTCGTTGGAGCCTTTGGGGGCCGGATTATCTGGCCCAAGTGAGGGCCGGATTATCCGGCCTGGGGAAAACTCTGCCCAGACTCGGATTATCCGGAAAATAATCCGCCTTCGAACAGAAGCTCATGCAGGGCGGTCCTTGGCATCTTCTCCAGGGGACCGGATTATCCGGCCCTAGAGGAGGACCGGATTATCCGGCTGGGGGAAAAATCCGCTCCAACAACAGATTGTCCGGGGGGAAATCTGTAGCACCCCGGTAAAACCACTACTAGAAAATCGCTTGTAGTTTGTAGTTTGTGCATCATCATGATCGCATGCTCATGTCATCATGCCACATTGCATTTGAACATCATCATCATTATGCATATGTTTGTCTAAAACTATTTTGCAAAAGCCTATTTTGTTTTCTGATTATCATCCCCTTTATGCAAACCCAAAAACTTTGGTCTCTTCTAAATTATTTTATTTGTCTAAACATTATTTGCAAAAGACTATTAAACTAAAACTGATAAATAAATGTTCTCAGAGGAGACCGCCACCGGCCAGGCCCAAAGGACCCAGGTAGTAGCAGCCTACCATCCTGCTAAACCAAACCCTAAAACCATCCCTACCCTAACCACCCATAGCCGCCGCCGCACTCACCCCGCGCGCAGCTGCAGCACTCCCACGCAATGCGACCAACCCGCCTCTGCGGTGTCTCTCCCCAATCCCCACAGAAGCCCTGGCCCCACCACACGCCAACCGCAACCCACGATCGACACGCTCCCCCATCCGGCACGCTCCTCCCATCCATGATGCCCTGCTGCCTCGATCCCGTTGATCTCCCCAGCCCCATCCATCGCCGCTCGCTCGATCTCTCAGCCCATGTGTGTGAACCCTGCATCGCCGTCCTCTAGCTGCGTCGCCTCCCCTCTTCCCCCTTCCTCGGCCCATCCCTCCCGTGGAGCATCGCCCGCCCCGCAGCCGTCGGAGCCCAGTCCCATGTTGCCGGCCGCGTCCTCGTCCCCGGCCACCTCTCAGGGTGGACCTCACCGCCACGGTCCGGCCTCTCCCGCGTGTCCCGTCGGACGCCTCTACACCGACACCCCTTCCTCTGCCCAGCTCTACCACGGGCGTCCTTCTCTCGGTCAGAAGATGGTTTGTAGCAGCACACTCGACGTGCCCGCGCGGCCGCCTTCCGCTGTTCCACGACCACGGGTTCCCCTTCCGCCGGTACCGTCAGCATCAACCCCAGTAGTGCGCCGCTTCATCACCGTAAATCGTCACCGGACCCCATCGCTTCCTCTGTTCAAGCGCGAGTGCACAGTGGTTACTTGTCCTTGTCTCTGTACATGTGGCGTCAGGGTACTGTTATGCGTGTATGATCACAATCTCCCTTTGATCTTTGGTCCAGTTCGCTGCTTGTTATCTATGTCGATTACCCTGTGGTTTTGATCTCCGGTGGCGTGTTGAGGTTTCAAAGAACGACAAGTTGTAGACCGACTACATCCGTTACTCCTATTCCGAGGCCACAGGAAGCCAGAACCACAAGATCTTCGAGATCATACCCTGACCTATCCAAGATCGTCACTGACAGCGGAACTACAAGTTTGCCATCATGGAGTGGAATCAGAGCCCGAATCCCACGGAACGACAAGGTCTCCTTCCTAGATCCAAAGCCCGATCTTGTAGTCCGAAGACAGGACCTGAACCCCATCGGATCCCCCAAGATCGTTAATCCGATGTGTGACCCCTTTCAAAGCCCTATTTTTTATAAATTGCTTTTTATATATCTTGTTGCATATAAATTGTCATGCTTGCATACATGTTTATTTGTCCGGGGGTACTTTGTCGATTCACCTCATAATTAAATATGGAGACCATATGCGAGAAAATCTAGCCTTATAATATCTCCATTTAAATTTGTGTAGCGAACCGATGCCATGTTTTGGCTTGTTAAGCCAACATTTAAATTGCAGGGTATCTAAATAACATGAACTACCTAATTAATTGCCGGGACCCCGGTTCCTCTTAATATTGCCTAGTTGCATCGCACCTTTGCCATGTCATACATCATACATGCATCATGCCCAATCTTCTGCCATAGTATTAAATAGTGCATCTGGTGTTTCTTTTAGTGCTTTGGTTCTTCGCGGATTAGGCCATTGAGTTGATGCGAGTATCGACAAGTTCTTCGGATAACGAACCTTCGGCAGTGTTTTACAGGTGAGCATTCTCCCCCTCTCTACCTATTTTGTTTTTATAGTCTTTATTTCCTCCTGTTGATCTATTGCTATCCGTGTTGCGATGCTTTAGTTTCCGTGCACCATTTATATTCCTCACAGTCTCTATATTGCCTTGGACACATCATATTGCCTATTGTTTGATAGATAGTCAGCCTTGTGAGTTGTAGTTGCTTGCTCAGGTGTTGCTTTGCGTTGTTATCGTTCCATTGTTCATGGAAGGTTGGCACATGGTTAATGATGGAGATATGTTGGAGATGCTTAATGGTAGAGATGATCATGACTTCAATTACAACTTGATATTAAAATGCTAGGAATAGATATCACTAATGCAGAGGCACCAGTGGGCAATAGCTAATATTTGGTTCTTCCACGCTCACTTATGTCCCGTAGGCCCCGAGTACTTGATACATGTTCCTTGACTATCGCACTATCCGCATGTGGGACCATGAATCCCCTTAGCCAGTTCTTGATTCATTTCTTATTTCTTGGGGCCACAAACTAGTTTGGGGCTTTATCACTATCCTGTATTTATGCCATGCTTTACTGCTTTATTTACGATTGTGCGTGGAGCACCTGTATTGTTTTGGAACGTGGAATGTTTTCGTGGTATTGACAAGCCTAGTCACACTTTCGAGTTCCTAGTCGTTTACAGCCATTGTCACAAACCTTGGGTCCGTCTCGGAACCGGCCAACTTCATTGCGGGTAGCTTAGTGGGGTGGCCCCTAAAATATTTTATGAATCCTGTGATTGCTTTGTCGTGAAAGCCTCGTTGGGATTTTATTTGGTTTTTCCGAGGTTGATCGTGCGTGTGTTGCTATTTGTGCACCCCTGCAGGGTAAATCTTTCTGAAACCCATGTCTGCGGTTATGGACGACTTGGAGCACAGTATCTCGATGATAGACAACTATAACTAAAGTAGTGCTATAAATTTGACTTTGACATGTCTAGTAATCAGATTCACTACAATGGAATGAGTAAATGAAAGTGCCAACAACTTCTTATGATATCGGGATGACTCATGCTATCTATATCTGACTAGTAATAGCTACAACCATAATGCAATGAATAAAACTGCCAACTGTGTGAGTTCCTCGGTTTGTCTTTCTCGTTTGTTCTCGAGGGGGCATACCAGGATGGGTATGATTGGTGTTAGTATCAGGTTGGATCCGAATAGGTCTTTCTTACCCCTCTCAAATAGCCGACATTTATATCGAGTCTCTATAGGTTATATGGTGCATGCTTTGCTGCCGCTTCAGTCCACCATACGTATGTAGGCGAGAGCCGCCGAATTCTAGACTCGCCGTGTACTGGCCTCAGTACTGACCGCTCCTTGTTCCTTTACCCTTTGTCGGCACCTCATTTTGTTTTAGCAGGTTTGAGATCGACGTTGTTAGCAAGGTTACCCTTCCGACTTGGCCTGTGCAGGGTTATGGACGCCATTGGTTATTCTTTAGGGCTTTTAGCCCAATTTGCTTCTTATCCGTACTCATATGTTGTATCGTATTCAAGGTGATTTGGATCTTGTACTGTATATCTGTATTCTTGACTCAGAGAGTCATTGTAGTATATATATGTTTCTGTGAGTTCCATCGTGAACTATTGTGTAATGGTATTACTTCGTTTTCCACTCGCACGCAAGTGCCTGGTGGGCACCTTTGAATCGTTTCTATGCGGGTTTGGCAGGAATCGCTAAAATCTGCGTAGGGCCAATTCGAGGGTGTTACAAAGTGGTATTAGAGCCCAGCAGTTACGATACCCCACTAGTCTAGTCTGTAGGATAACCTAGCTAACAGACGAAGTAGAGTGTCAAAAATATTTTGCAAAATCGGTTGGATAGACCTGAGTAGGTCTGTTTTTACTCCTTACCCCTATGCTATTCTCCTCTTACCCCCGTGTGTTTTGAATCTACTCGTATCTTTTCTTCAAGTCCAGGATTTCTCGTGGTTGGGTTTCCATCGTATCTTCAGGGTTTCACTTCCTCTCTTTTATAATGGTGGTGACATCTAATCTGCATATCGTTTGCTGTACCCTTCATCCAATCTTTTTGTTCCTTGAACTCTTTATCTGTATGTGCCCCTTGACGGATATCCGTATCGTTGGAAAACATTATGAAAAGGACAAGCATTGGTAATGTTGGAGTATACCTTGAGCATGTGTTGTTCATGCCAATTAAACCATCGCAGAGCCTAATCGTTGTGTCTTTTCATACGATTTTTCTTTTGTATCTGCCGGTGGTTTCCAACGCGACGATGTCATCTGCTGCAAATCCGACGAAGAGCCTGCATCACTCCTTTGTTCTCCGCACATCGCTTGTTGAGATCTTTAGTCTAATTTCGAGAGTTGGGTTACACGGTTTCCCTATTCATGTACGGAGTTAATTGTTTGGGTACGGTATGAACTAATCACCCTACTCGACTCTTACTGTTCACTCTTGTACAACGAACTAGTGGATCAACGCAACTTTACTCCTTCCATGGAAGTTAGAGGTGGCCTTATCTTTGATACCTTTATCCTTGTCCTTGTTTATCCGAAGTGGCTCTCTCGACGAACGTGAGTGACGACCCCTTGTCGGTGGTGTCGACAACTTCAAGCCGGAAGAAGAGTCTTTGTTAGTGGTGTCACGCGGATCTATCCGAAGAAAGAAGCAACTGATCATCTTCTTCCTTCCCCGTACAATGAGGCGGATCTCGAGGGCGAGATCCATTGTTAGTGGTGTCGAATTGTAGCACCCCGGTAAAACGACTACTAGAAAATTGCTTGTTGTTTATAGTTTATGCATCATCATGATCGCATGCTCATGTCATCATGCCATATTGCATTTGAGCATCATCATCATGCATATGTTTGTGTAAAACTATTTTGCAAATGCGTATTTTGTTTTCTATTTATCGTCCCCTTTATTCAAACCCAAAAACTTTGGTCTCTTCCGAATTATTTTATTTGTCTAAAAATTATTTGCAAAAGACTATTAAACTAAAACTGATAAATAAATGTTTTCAGGGGAGGCCACCACCGGCCAGGCCCAAAGGGCCTAGCTAGCAGCAGCCTACCACCCCGCTAAACCAAACCCTAAAATCATCCCTACCCTAACCACCCATAGCCGTCGCCGCATTCACCCCGCGTGCAGCCGCATCACTCCCACGCGATGCGACCAACTCGCCTCTGCCGTGCCTCTCCCTAGTCCCCACAGACACCCTGTGCCCACCACATGCCAACCGCAACCCATGATCGACACGCTCCCCCGTCCCGCACGCTCCTCCCTCCCACGATGCCCTGCTACCTCGATCCCATCAATCTCCCCAGCCCCATCCGTTGCTGCCCGCTCGATCTCTCGGCCCACGTGCGCGAGCCCCGCATCGCCGTCCTCTAGCCGCGTTTCCTCCCCTCTTCCCCCTTCGTCGGCCTATCCCCCCGGTGCAGCATCGCCCGTCCTGCAGCCATTAGAGCCCGGTCCCGTGCCGCTGGCCGCGTCCTCGTCCCTGGCCACCACTTAGGGTAGACCTCGCCGCCGCGGTCCGGCCTCTCCCGCGTTTGCCGTCGATGCCTCTACACCGACGCCTCATCCCCTGCCTAGCGCTGCCGCGGGCGTCCTTCTCTCGGCCGGAAGCTGCTTTGCAGCAGCGTGCTCGATGTGCTCGCGCGGCTACCTTCTGCCGTTCCCTGACCACGGGATCCCCTTCCGCCGGTACCGTCGGCATCAACCCCAGTAGTGCGCCGCTTCATCACCGTCAATCTTCACCGGACCACACCGTTTCCTCTGTTCAAGCACGAGTGCACAGTGGTTACTTGTCCTTGCCTCTATACATGTGGCGTCAGGGTACTGTTATGCGTGTATGATCACAATCTCCCTTTGATCTTTGGTCCAGTTCGCTGCTTGTGATCTATGTCAATTACCCTATGGTTATGATCTCCGGTGGCGTGTTGAGGTTTCAAAGAACGACAATTTGTAGACCGACTACATCAGTTACTCCTACTCCGAGGCCACAGGAAGCCGGAACGACAAGATCTTCGAGAGCATACCCTCCAAGATCGTCAGCGACAGCGAAACTACAAGTTCGCCATCACGAAGTGGAACCAGAGCCTGAACCCCACGGCATGACAAGGTCCCCTTCCTGGATCCGAAGCCCGATCCTGTAGTCCAAAGACCGGACCCGAACCCCGTCGGACCCCCCAAGATCATCGATCCAATGTGTGACCCCTTTCGAAGCCCTATTTTTTATAAATTGCTTTTTATATATCTTGTTGCATATAAATTGTCATGCTTGCATACATGTTTATTTGTTTGGGGGTACTTTGTCGATTCACCTCATAATTAAATATGGAGACCATATGTGAGAAAATCTAGCCTTATATTGCCTCCATTTAAATTTGTGTAGCAAACTGATGCCATGTTTTATCTTGTTAAGCCAACATTTAAATTGTGGGGTATCTAAACAACATGAACTACCTAATTAATTGCCGGGACCTCGGTTTCGCTTAATATTGCCTAGTTGCATCGCACCTTTGCCATGTCATACATCGTACATGCATCATGCCCGATCTTCTGCGTAGTATTAAATAGTGCATCTGGTGTTTCTTTTAGTTTTGGTTCTTCGCGGATTAGGCTACTGAGTTGATGCGAGTATCGACAAGTTCTTCGGATAACGAACCTTTGGTAGTGTTTTCCAGGCAAGCATTCTCCCTCTTTCTACCTATTTTACTTTTATAGTCTTTATTTCCTCCTGTTGATCTATCGATATCCGTGTTGTGATGCTTTAGTTGCCATGCACCATTTATATTCCTCGCAGCCTCTGTATTGCCTTGGACACATCCTATTGCCTATTGTTTGATATACAGTCGGCCTTGCGAGTTGTAGTTGCTTGCTCATGTGCTGCTTTGCATCGTTATCGTTCCATTGTTCATGGAAGGTTGGCACATGCTTAATGGTGGAGATATGTTGGAGATGCTTAATGGTAGAGATGATCATGACTTTAATTACAACTTGATATTAAAATTATGGGAATAGATATAACTAATGCAGAGGCACCAGTGGGAAATAGCTAATATTTGGTTCTTCCACCCTCACTTGTGTCCCGTAGACCCCGAGTACTTGATACATGTTCCTTGACTATCACACTATCCGCATGTGGGACCATGAATCCCCTTAGCCAGAACTTGATTCATTTCTTATTTCTTGGGGCCACAAACTAGTTTGGGGCTTTATTACTATCATGTACTTATGCCATTCTTTACTGCTTTATTTATGATTGTGCGTGGAGCACCTGTATTGTTTTGGAAGTTGGAATGTTTTCGTGGTATCGACAAGCCTAGTCACACTTTCGAGTTCCCAGTCGTTTACAACCATTGTCACAAACCCTGGGTCCGTCTCGGAGCCGGCCAACTTCGTTGCGGGTAGCTTAGTGGGGTGCCCCCTGAAATATTTTATGAATCCTATGATTGCTTTGTTGTGAAAGCCTTGTTGGGTTTTTATTTGGTTTTTCTAAGGTTGATCGTGCGTGTGTTGCTATTTGTGCACCCCTGCAGGATAAATATTTCTTAAAGCCATGTCCGCGGTTATGGACGACTTGGAGCACAGTATCTCGATCATAGGCAACTATAACTAAAGTAGTGCTATAAATTTGACTTTGGCATGTCTAGTAATCAGATTCACTACAATGGAATGAGTAAATAAAAGTGCCAACAACTTCTTATGATATCGGGATGACTCATGCTATCTATATCTGACTAGTAAGTGCTGCAACTATAATGGAATGAATAAAACTGCCAATTGTGTGAGTTCCTCGGTTTGACTTCCTTGTTTGGTCTCGAGGGGGAATACCAGGATGGGTATGATTGGTGTTAGTATCAGGTTGGATCCGAATAGGTCATTCTTACCCCTCTCTAATAGCCCACAGTTATATTGAGTTTCTATAGGTTGTATAGTGCATGCTTCACTGCCGCTTCAGTCCACCATTCCTATGTAGGCGAGAGCCACGGAATTCTAGACTCGCCGTGTACTAGCCTCAGTACTGACCGCTCCCTTTTTCCTTTGCCCTTTGTCGGCACCCCATTTTGTTTTAGCAGGTTTGAGATCGACTATCATTAGTAGGGTTACCCTTCCGGCTTGTCCTGGGCAGGGTTATGGACGCCATTGGTTATTCTTTAGGGATCTTAGCCTAATTTGTTTCTTATCCGTACTCAAATGTTATATGGTATTCAAGGTGATTTGGATCTTGTACTATATATCTATATTCTTGACTCATGGAGTCGTTGTTGTATATATATGTTTCTGTGGGTTCCATCATGAACTATTGTGTAATGGTATTACTTTGTTTTCCACCCGCACGCAAGTGCCTGGTTGGCACGTTTGAATCGTTTCTATGCGGGTTTGGCGGGAATCGCTAAAATCTGCATAGGGCCAATTCGAGGGTGTTACAAAATCCGCCCAGATAGAAGCACCCGTAGACACTCCCTTGGGCTATTTCCCTAGGGCTGGATTATCCAGCCCTAGAGGAAGGCCAGATTATCCGGTCCTGGGAGAAAATCCGCCCCAGAGTCAGACTGCCCGGGGGAAAATCCGCCCCCAGACAGAAGCTCGCGCGTGGCCAGCCCTGGCCAAGATGGTCAGGACGGATTATTCGGCCCGTGATGGGGGCGGATAATCCGTCCCCCAAACACCAAAAAGGTTTCATGCAACACTTAGTGCACATAGGGAACCATGAAATGTTCTTTCAGATATGGTTCGCAACAAGTTGTAGTAGTGGACCAATATCAACCCGGAGCTGGGAATAGTTAGCACCAAAAGAGTGGAGGACAATAGTGGACTCCAAGAAATGATGGCAAGAAAACTTGGACGCCAGAACAGAAAAAGCAGTGGCAAGAAAAGAAAGACAGGCCGACGTATATGTATGAGGCTATGCTAGATCAACCATGCAAGTTTCGCACAGCTAACCAAAGTAACCCGGGTAACACACGACTCGACAGTGTGAGTGGATGAGGAAAATAGAGCAAAGTAACTCGAGGAGTGCATAAGCACCTCGACAGCAGCAGCTCACTAGGCAAATGGGCAGTAGTTGATGTTACCACCACCCCCGCAGAGGTATGAAAATCACGACAGAAGAGATGTAGTGAATCAGGTGGAGAACCAGAACCAGCAGAACAAAATATAACCCGGCAATGATGGGAGAAATGAGTGTAGGGAACATCATTAAGCTTACTATGTGTTTACCACGGAAGAAACAGATAGGCAGAGAGTGAGATGCTGACATATGGAAGTCAATGCAGTTATGCCATCTATACTGAGGTATATGCCTTGGTCTGATCAGGAAATCACATGGAGTATCAAGAATCATGCTAGGCTCATGCAGAAAATGGCAGAAATCTGTCAAAACAGACCAGCAGGTAAAGACGAATTTGTTCGAAGACCTTATGTTGCTCAAATAAAAAAGTGTTGAACTAATGAAAGTTATATAACAACCTGGGGCAGAAGCACAAAAAATTACAGCTCAATCCGACATACAGAGATCTCTCACGAATGTTTACGGTGAAGCACAAAAATCTGGTTCGGGACAGCAACTTTCCCAATCATTACTTCTCTCTCATTAGAGGTTACTCTTGGCACAAAAAGCAAATAAAAAGGATAAGGAGCGGTTATTACTGAAGTAATAAATTCCAAGACTCATCAAAAACTTTTGGGTTATCTCCCAATAAGTACTTTTCTTTAACGCCTTTAAGTTAGGCAAAAGCAAAAACTGAAAATGGATAGGATAGAAGTAAGCGGAGATAAACATGGTGAAAACATTGTTTTGTTCAATGAAATCCTTTTTTTAACAAGGATGATCAGGTCTTGTTACCAAAACAATTTCATATGAGACAAAACTTTGTATTCCACTAATGATTATGTTACCTCAACCTTGATAGCAATGGTCCCAATCATAATAGTTTCAAATTTTTCTCTTGGTATGGGACAATATATTTCTCCAACTTGAATGCCCTCAACATGTTCAATTGAATTCAAGCCATAAGTCCTTTCAATCTTCTTGGGGAAATAGACAATATGTTCCTTGTCATTAACATTGAGGGTCACCTTCCCTTGATTATAATTAATAACAGCTCCTACAGTATTTATGAAAAGGTCTCCCAAGAATAATAGACATAATATCATCTTCAGGCATAAAAAGTTTGAGAGGATGCTCTCATAAGAAATATGAGTTAAAGTAAAAGAGAGCATCAAGAAGCAAATTCAAAACACATTTAAGTCTAACCCACTTCCTATGCATAGGAATCATGTATGCAAATAAATTCACAAAGAAAAAAGTGACATGCATAGGAAGATAAAACAAGAGTAACTTCAAAACTTTCAGCACATAGAGAGGTGTTTCAATACCATGAAAACTTCTACAACCATATTTTCCTCTCTCATAATAATTTTCAGTAGCCTCATGAATAAACTCAACAATATAACTATCACATAAAGCATGCTCTTCATGATCTACAAGCACTAGAGCTTTATCATAAACATCTTCAAAAGAAACCTCGGGAACATACATTCATCCTCCTTTAGTAAGCATGGAGGACAATCAAATAATGTAAGGGATAAAGAGTTACTCTCATTAGAAGGTAGGCATGGGTAGCTAATCCATTCTTCCTCCTTTTGTTCATCACTCTCCTCCTCTTTTTCATCTAATGAGATTTCAGGTTCATCAATTTCTTCTTCCATAGGAGCCTACAAGGCATAAGTCTCTTCCATAGGGTCCTGCAAGGCATTAGTCTCTTCCATTTGTGGAAAGCATCTATTAAAATATTCAAGGATATAGCTATTTTCATCCTTGTAATTATCAAAGAAAAATTTAAGTATACCATAAACCTCATACTTATAAGGTGAATCATCAATATTTTCAAGCAAACTAGCAAGTTCAAAAGCTCCCTTCCAAGCAATAAATTCTTCAATTTGTTCTGCATCATAAAATTCATAAATTCCTTTAGCATAGGAAGATATGGTATCATTATCACCATACTCACATTGAAAAGGGAGGTGTTTATACCTCTTTCTGCAAAAAGACTCATCACAACAATTACTATAGGAGTTGTTTGAGCTATGCGAGTCGTAGAATTGCATCTGTAGGGTTTGTGCGGGTCTTTGGATAACAAGGTACCTAAACAACTTAAACTTAGTAGTAATGGGATAATTAAAGAAAGAAGCACCGGTGGGCAATAGCTATTATCTGGTTCTTCCATGCTCACTTGTGTCCCATAGGACCCCGAGTCCTTGATTCCTGTTCCTTGGCTATCACACTATACGCATGTGGGACAATGAATCCCCTTAGTCTGAGCTTGATTCACATCTTATTTTTTGGGGCCACAATTAGTTTGGGGTGTTATTACTATCCTATATTTATGCCATGCTATATTGCTTTATTTAAGATTGCGCGTGGAGCGCCTGCTCTGTTTTAGGAATGTGAAATGTTTTAGCAATATCAACAAGCCCAGTCACACTTTCGAGTTCATAGTCATTTACAGACATTGTCGCAAACCCTAGGTTTGTCTCAGAGCCAGCCAACTTTGTTGTGGGTAGCTTATTGGGGTGGGCCCCTGAAATCATTTATTAATCCTGTGAATGCTTTGTCGTGAGTCCTCGTTGCTTTTTATTTGGTTCTTCCCAAGGTTGATCGTGCGTGTGTTGCTATTTGTGCACCCCTACATGGTAAATCTTTCTGAAATCCATGTTCGCGGTTATGGACGACTTGGAGCATAGTTTCTCGATCATAGATAACTATAACTAAAGTACCGCCTTTAATTTGACTAAGACATGACTAGTAAATAGTGTAACACTCATGGAATGGTTAATAAAATTGCCAACAGATGCGATGTTCTTCCGCCTTCTCGTCGGTAAGAGAGAAGGAGGGCGAGCAATGTTTAATAATTTTACTTATATCACCGTTGTTACTAATTTGTGAGCGTCCGTCCTTCTCTGGTTGGGTGGATGATGTTGCGTGTCTCTATAGAACTGTTTAGATATTATTCTTCATTGCAATTGCATCACCCCCAGGTTGTTCCCTCTAGATGCATTAAGACTTGATGAGTACCCCTAGGGTCTCACACGATAAATATTTTGGTTCAGATGGACATGTTTACGCATAGGAAGGTTACTGGGTCGAGAAGACCGATGATTGTGGCGACGATCATCAGGTGTAGAGATTTCAGGGATGGAGATCTGTGAGATCTGTGGGCGGGATGTGCTTATTTTCAGGGCATCATATGCGATTTTGCTTCTTGTCCATACACGGATCTTGTTTTCCTCTTACGCTTGATACTCTGATGTGTGATGTATGAGGATGTATCCTAAACTATTATCTCTATCTATGATATTTGGATCTTGCCGTCAGGAGTTGGATATTTCTATTTCTTTTAGATGGTCTATCTCTGATGTACTATTGTATGTTGCTGGCATACACACTGGTGTATGTTTTGTTAGCATACCTGTCGACTACTCTGCTCGGTCTTGTCACGATGTTTTTGAAAGTGGGTTGGGTGGTTGGCTGGTACCGTGCCCTGCTCTGCTTCTACGGGCCTACACATGGGTGGCCTTGGGCCTCCGAAGTTGAATCCCTTATCCACTTTTAGGTTCATCCTAGCTTGTTTCTTAGAGCGTAGGGTCCGAGGTATTACAGTAGTCGAGGAGAAGCTGACGATAGGGGCTAACATGCAAAGGAACCTAAAAAAATCAAGAAGCAATGGTTAATGAAAAGACCTCGAGGGTCAAACTAGAGTAGGCAGCACTATCGTTGGAAGAGCAAGGGAACATACGATAGACCGTATCTTCCTTAAGGTTGTATTTCTCTATAGTTAGCCAGTTGTTACCCAAGAAGTCGATGGCAGCCGTAGTCGAGAATAAGCCGGTGATGGAGGGCTCATGAAGAAAAGACCCTAAAAGGTAAGAAGAAATGGTTAGCCTAGCAAAGCAGAAGGGCAGATCAACTTGAGAAGAAGTTAGCTAAGGAAGCCAAGGATATTTTTGTTCAGCCTGAAGGTTGTCTTCCTTCATCCGCAACAGGAGGAAGTGTAGGAAGTCGTTGTCCACCGTGTTCGAGCAGCAATGGACATCTATAGGTGGATGCGTTGGAGACCTTGGTAAGAATATGGAAAAAGTGAGTATAGGGAAAGATAATACCGTAGAATCTATAAGAGAAAGTAGTAAAAAGAAAACACATACTGTCAATGTCATGCGATCTATATTCCTTTAGTGGCTCTTCCATAATCAGCTAATACTGATGAAACTTCTCCACCATTCCTTGGCAAGCAGACTTACAAAGCTGAAAAGATAATAAAATGAGAATCAACATACTAAAAAAGGAAAATAAATCAACAAAAGAAGAGAGACATACCGTCGTACTAGAAGATCGAATGAGTAATACCAAAACCTGTAGACATAGGAAGTTCACTGGTCACCATGCTAACTCCTACTATCAAAAGAAAGGAAGGAAAAATGTTTGGGTAAATAAGCACAAATATAGTGAGAAGATGTCCTTCATAATAAAGCGAAGCCTACAAAAGCACAGAAAATAGCTTGCGAAGATGTTAGAGGAAAGCGACTCACAAGTAAATGAAAAAAATAAAATAAAGATGAAAGACCCATAGAGACGTCATCTGGCAAGATCGAGGAGCTTACCTTGGGTGAAGGGCCGGAGGAGGTCGCTGTGCATGGAGGTATACGAGCAAGGAGGAAGAAGGTTGATGTCCATGTGCGCAATATAAAAGTGGGAGGAAGGAAAAGGTAGCTACTCCTTTTTTTCTATGCGATGCATATGAAAGGACTAATAGAGACCTCACTGCGAGAACCCATGCACGAGTTTTGTCTACACTACCACCTAGAGTCTACATGAATAGTTGTGCTATAAGATGCGAGAAACTACTGATTCCTAGAGTCTATGTTGCCAGCACGACACTCCACCATGACAAACAGCATCCGGGTAGAGCATATGATGCCACATCAGATGTCCGTGGGCCCCTCCTCCGTGATGAACCACTGCCGGATATAGTCTAAGATGACGTGTCCACCCTCGACGGTCCACGCTTCCGAGAGAAACCATGGATGTCTACGGTTTACAATGACACATTCCTTCTTTGTAGTAACCACAGACACAATAATGTCGCCATATAGACACTAGACGGGCCTCATGTTCGCGAGAAACCTTGGGTGTTTAAGGTCTACAGTTGCGTGTTGGATCCTCATGGTACCACTAGACGCGATAATGCGTCCAAATCAAATCTTTATGGGTCCCGCTTCAGCGAGAAACCACGGACATCTATAGTCTAATTTGCCACATTTGCTCATCGCAAGCCCAATGGCCACGAGTGTATAAGAGGGCCCCACAATGCTGTGGGTGCAGAGCGTTATCGACCCTAGAATGCCTCTCACTGCACGATCCAACCCGCGTGTGACACTCCTCGGGACCAAGGTTAAACAAATCCCATACCTTAGCCTGACATAAACTTAACCTACAGCTCGAGGATATCTAGTGAGGAATTGGTAACACAAAAGTAACCCTGCGACACAAAATATATTATAGCAAGCTCATGAGTGAGCAGAGAACCAAAATATTACAAGCAGAGGTTAGTGACCACAAACATCAAACAACGGAACGAAAATTATGCTATTAAGTACAACAATCTTAACAAATGGCCTAAGATGTCTGAAGCATAACGATGACGTCCCAGCCCATAGATTCTAGGCTGTCGGTCGAGAACCCCAAGGTACTAGTTGGTGTCGATGGCGTACCGAACTTGTCTTCAGGGGAACACTTACTTTGCTACAATAGTATCAACAATGCAAGGGTGAGTACAGGGTGTACTCCCCAAGACTTCTGACTGGTGGGGTTATTTTGCATAAAGCCATCTTCGTTTGTAAGACAGGTGGGAGAAGAAGCTCGTCTAATTAGAACATTTTAAAAGGGGATAAGAGAGCAACATCTCCAAAGAATTCATCATCATCTTTGATATCCACCAAACCATCATCACCTATCAACTAGGATCACCCCTCGAACCCATGAGGAAGCATCCTGAAGCACATGTTGGTCTGCCATGTTTTACAATTAGTTTATAGTTCTCTATGATCTTAGAATTTGGTCACCAAGCGTTCATCACCATGAACACGGATTTTTGAAAGAATTAACCCTGCTACATACAAACCTTTTCTTAATGTCACTTACGATTAGCCTTCTTTGGAGGGCTGACAGAGGGCGGTTGAACATGACCTTTACCTTCCTTTCGCCGAGACCATGAGTCATGCCCTAAGGAGGGGTCGACGTAACGGGTCATGTCCCGAAGCTGGTCCCTAGAGATGTGAGGCGTGGTTGGTTTATCAGGGTCTCTATCAACCCCAAGCAACCCAGCCCATGCTTACCTACTTGTTATGATGCACCTTCACCTAAAAAATCTTTCAAAAACATTTTCTATGCATATGTCTAATGGAACGCCCGAACTATGTGACTCATAGAATCTACTAGGAAAGTTAGTTACTCATGAGGTTTTCTAGGCCATGTGTGGCTATACGCTCGTCTCGATTCCAAAGGCAAGAACTCAGGTCCTAGCCGTAGTCGGTGAGTATGGGACTACAAAAACCACATCCCACTATGGCCTCCCATACAAGCCTTAGCATGTTTAACCTTTACAACTGATCTCACCTCATTACTATACCTTGTTCTCTTGTCATACTAGATTCCCGGCACTTGATACATCATCTGGATGAACCAGCACTGGTAGCTAAGCATGGCTAAGCAAGACACAGATAATATCTCTAGCAGTGCACACAAGCTAACCTAGTTATATGCTAGGAGCAGTGGATTATGTATGCAATGGAAAGAATTTAAATGCTTTAAAAACTATAGGATTGTATAATGGTGGGGTTTTGCTAATTTTCCTGTTGAAAACCAAAGAGCAGATCTCTGGACATATGGTACTTGACTTGATTATATATGGTCAAGTTTTGGTCGTCAATCTTCGAGGGTATTAATTTCGTTCTTCAATCTTGGAGTCAGAATCCTATTCTACCTAGGAAGAACCAAACATTAGAAAGAAAGGGGAAACAATCAACACATGGCATCGATGTAATGCTCAATTAAGGATGATGATATGACAAGTTAAATAGGATTGAAATGTAACCCTAAGGCATGCTTGATCACTTTAAATAGAGTCTAAGGGGTATAAACCCCAAAACAGGAGAATGTCGGGAACACCTATGAGTGGTTGATTTGTTCTTCTATTGAACTTGTTAAGTAAAGTTGTTGAATAATGCATGATTTTCATGGTAGGAGATAGATCTATCTTTTCCGAATATCTTGATATATTATTCATATTTTTCTAAATTAATATGAATATTCCCAATTTAACTCCATTTTTACATCATTTTAAAACAATTAAACCATTTTTGAAATATAATAATAGATGGGATACTTTTTACACTGGGCTACTGCTAGCCGCAGAGGCTAACATGAGGGGCCTAGGCCACCTCAGCCTCCACATCGGCAGGAAGGGACCCGCCCGTGTTAACTCAGAGCTAACCAGATGCTCGTTATGCCATACCTCGCAATCCCAGGATTACCATTTTTGCGAGACATAACGGATTGGATATCATAGTACATCATCCATTATAAACCATACATAAGGTTTTACACAAATAAGGATCTCATGATCCAGTCTTTAATACAACAAGCAGTGGAAATAAACGATAGCGTAGCGGTGGGGTCCATCTTCAGGGGCACAGGCAATGCTGACAAAGGCAGATAGTCCTCGTTATCATAGCCGTCCTGCTGACCATCATCTTGATAATCTCCTTCATAGTCTGGCCATGATAATAGCCAGGGACAAAAGCCATGAGTACTCTTTAAGTACTCGCAAACTACTACTAACAAGGGTTACCATTCTAAGTTAAAGTACTGAACTGAAAAAATAACTATCAAGTTAAGTTTGAAACCTAAGCTGAGTTCTGAAACAAGAAAAGATAAAGTAAAGTTCTAAAATCACTTAAGTTGGGAAGCTTTTTTCATCTACACAACCCTGTTGTGGTCAAGTCAAGGTTCATCATTCATTTCAAGTTATTTAGAAAGCATCTGACAACGAAACAGTATGGCCATTCCAACTGTCCATAACCGCGGACGCGGCTATTCGAATAGTTTGACACTCTGCAGAGGTGGTACACTTTCACCACAAGATTCGATACATCTGTCAGGGATAACCCTGAATCATCATACTTGGTATGCAGATAATCAAACATAACCTTCCCTTTACACACCCTAGTACGAGCACCTCTCCTATGAGCATGGCCTCCCAACCATGACCATCAGTCATCTTGGGCACTGCATAGGTGGACATTATGAGAGGTAGCCTCAGGTCAAACCTCTCCCGTGGGGGAACTAATACTAATGCATATAAATTTCCAGCTAAGCCTTACCCAATTCAGGTAATGTGGTTGTACAGTAAATTTGGAATGGTACCGCATCCGAATCCAACCATCAGTTTTATAAAAGGGTTAAGGCTCATGCCTCATCATTTTCATCATCATAAACCAGTTGTGTTTATCAACATAGGTCAAAACATCTCAATAGAATGACTCATCATTCCAAGGTTTTCACAACTCATTTTCACCAAGTGTTCCCATCTAAAGTGACTCAAGTTTGATCTATTCTAAAACACTAGGTTAAGAGTGTTCACTAAGGTGGAAAGGTGGGATCAATCTCATGCCATAGAATGACATCTAAGGGTTTCTAATTAGGTCAAGTTTTATACTCTTTATGCTACCTTCAAAATTAATTAAAGAACTTTGTGTAAACTAAGGGGGTGTGATCAAAGTATGCTTAAGGCATCTTTACTAAACTATCTAGTTTTATTCTAGCTTTCTACAATAGCTTACTAAAGCATGTTTGCAAGGGTTAGCTTGCCACTAATAGCTTGCCTTTGTTGGTGAAGTGGTTGAAGTTTTCTTCTTCTTCTTCTTGGTAGAACTCCTCCTCCTCGAAGGCTTGGTCGGTACTAGCGTCTAGAAATACATAGGGAGTGCACAATCACCAAACAATACTTAACTTAGGATAAGTAGTATTCTAAACCACACAATTGATGATCTATTATCATCCCAAACATCACAAGTTTTAATTCAATAGTTTCAACCTTTTTATTTTGGAAAAGTAATTTCTACTCATTGAAATATTAACTACACTTTAATATTCACCACCAAAATATGGGATCATGTGGACACATGTCCTCACCACATATTCTAACATGTGGGAATGGGATTTAAAGGTTGGATCAATATTACTTTGGTTTAAGTTTATTATTTAATGATTTAAAGTGACTAGAAATGCCTATATAGCATTATTTTGGTACTAGTCCAAAGTCACTGCCTGTAAACCTTAATATTATTACATATTTGGATAGATATGATGAAATGTGATTTTTGAGAGTTGGAATCAACTCAAAATCTAACTTGGTTGATTTTACAAAAATGTTTCAAGTTGCAAAAGCTTCTGTCTTCTTATTTTTATTAGGAGAAATCTATAACTCTAAATGAATTAAATCCAACGGGCTTGGATAGAGCATTCCAATACCATTCAGACAAAATTAGTTTCATGTAATTTGGATTTGTCAAACTCACAGAATTGAATTTTGAAACACTAGACAGAAACTATATTCTAACTAAAAAGAAAAACCTAGATTTGAATCTACGGGCTTGCGCGGGAAAGGAAATGGGCCGGCCCAGTGGCGCTACGCGACACGGGGCTCAGCTGACAGGAGGGGTCCACTTGTCAGCGGCACTTAAAACGCGAAACGGTATGCGTTGTGGGCCGTGCGATTAGAGGCTAGATCTATGGCTAAGGGTCGTCGTCGACGACGGACGGGTCGCCGGCGAGCTCGAACCCTAGCGGCTCGGTGGGGGTCTACTGGGGGCGTACCAGGGCTCCAGCAGGGTCGGTGATGCGGGCGAACAAAGTGGAAGACAACGGCGAGGCGAGGCGTGGTCGCGGCGGAGCTTGGGGTGGCCGAAATCAACGACACCCTTCTTCTCCAGAGGCGGCGGCTCCGGCTCCAATTCCGGCGAGCTGCTGCTCCACTTGCTCCGGAGAGGGGTGGTTAAGGTTCAGAGAGGTGAGGGGAGTGGAATGGTGTGAGTCTTTGGTGCTGGGGAGGGCTCCTTTTATAGGCTCGACGGTGAGACCGAGCGGGATGGGCGGTCGATGGTGGCGACATGGCTACGGCGAGCTAGCGGCATGGCTGGGGATGGCGATCGATGGGCGGTCCCCTGGCGGTGCTCTAGCGCTTCAATGCGGCCGTAGGGGCGGTGGCATGCGGTCGGGGTGAGGTGGCGCTCTACGCAGCCGAAGCGGCTGTGTCCATGGCGAACGGTGGCTGTGGGGCTTTGGGCGGCAAACGGAGGTGTCTAGGGTGTTCTCTAGGTCGAGGCGGAGCGGTGGGCACGGGCTGGTGTCGAGTGGCGGCTTGTGCACGCGGGGACATTGCGCGCTCTGCGGGCGTCATCGGCATGGTCGACAGGCTCGGGGCGCGGCGGTTCCTGGTCGTTCGGGTCGCTGTCCTTGGGCTGGAACTAGTTGGGCGGTGGAGGTGGACCACTGGCTATCTCCAGGACACGGTGGATGGCGCTGGCGGCGGCTGTGGCTTGCTGTCGCCGGTGGGGTGCCCAAGTGGGGGTTCGGCCTTAATGGCCATGACCATTTGGTCGTGGCACAGTGTGGGGCTGGGCTAGAGAGGGTTAGGGGGAGTAGTGGAGAGGTTTTTGGTGGCAATTTGGGGAACAAGTTGGCCAGAACACTATTTAAAATAGTAAAATTTGTTTAGTTTGTAATCTGCTGCCAAGTGTTTGATGAAATGGCCGCAAGAGAATTTTTTTTGAATTTTGAGTTCAAAAATTTTGGGTGATCTCCACTAGTGCTAGGTAGTCTCTGGTTGCAAGGGTTTTGAAAATGGAGCTCAAATACATGGTTTTTGAAATAGGGGTGATCTATGCATATGCATTAGATTCAATTTTAAACTGTCATTTAAAATAGTTTACAGAAGGTTTTTAGTAGATCAAAAGGTGGGCCTTGGTACCTCATTACGTGTACTAGCAAGGGGTGAAAAGATCAAGAATTGTTTCTGTTAAGAATTGAGTACTAGGAATAGCCAAAATAGGCATGAGAGTTAAATTTGTCCAAATGACCATTCCTTCATTTTAATTCTTTTTGATTTGATTTCTTTTAGGAAAAGTTTGGGAATGGTGTAGATGATGTTTAAATCACCAAAGAAACATTTTAGAAGCAAAGGATCACACAATGATGGCCATTCAAAACAACTCCTATTTTAAATACACATATAGATGAATGCTTTCATTTTAAATATGGAAAAGTTTTTGTTAATCCTAAATTTGGATGATTTGATCTTTGATAAACTTGGATTGAAGTTTTGGGATGTTACAACTTTTGTTCGCCTGCCTTGTTGACGCCTCCGTGACACGTCCAGCGTAGGATCAGTAGCCTCAAGGGGGCCCAAAATCACGTCGTCGGCCGGCAGGACCAATGAACGTTTACCGCGGGCGATCATGCGCTCTACAGAGGAGGCTCCAACAGTGGATGACGTAGCCAATCCACCAGGATTCCTTCAAGCATTTGTGAGGGTAACATGCCTTTCGTGGAAGAATTTTTTTTTGCCGGAGAGTAGAATGAAGGAGAAGTTGAACTGCTTTTTATGAAGGAATAGTATACTACTAGTAGTACTACTAGCGGTGCTACTAAGTTTACTCCCACCGCTACAATGAGGGGACCTATTTTTTGGTGTTTTTTCTTTGACCAAACATTTCTCTAAGGAGTACTTTTTTAGATGCTCCAAGGAGTATGCAGAGCGACCACTTGGCGGCGCGTGAGTTTTTTCGCAGTCGGTGGTTGTCCGGAGCATTAACTCACAAGGGAAATATCATATCGATAGTAGGAGTACTATACACTCTCGAAACAGAGGTGGCGAGCAGCTGGCAGCTCGAGCAACGAGTCTGGTAAATTCCTGGAGTATGTACTCTAGTCTACTATACTAGTATAGTAATAAGTTGTACATGCCTTAGTGCACCGGTACGTGATAGAACTATAGAAGTATGTCATATTATCAATATATAGAAGTACTCTGACACGTGAGACTCGATCATATTCATATTTGTTTAATCTTTACCTATTATATAATCTTACCACACTATATTGTGTATGTAGTACTTTGAACTTTGAAAAATCGATTAAGCCTGGCAAATTCCAACATTGCAAACCGCTCGATCTTCTATCCATGCTAGCAAATAGAATATTCCATTGATAGTCTTTAGCATAGTACGCCATGCACAAACCTCAAAACGCACTTCTCAATAATTTTAGAATCTTCTTGGTCATTTCTCTCGAGAATATTGAGTAATAGGTAGCTAATTGTAGTAGGTTGATTTCTACATGACACAAGGTACAAGAACCAATTATACACCCTATATTTTATGAACGTGGCTCGAAATTATAATTATTGTTCAGCGTCACCTATTATAGTTTTATATAAATAAAATATGATATGTCATACGGTACTTCTATTACTATCTAATTCTCACGTGCAAGGCACGTGCAACTTACTCTAGTCCTAGGACTCCGTATAAGGTACACATTACTCCATCCCGGAGTACTCCTTCCTCTGTTTTTGATTATAAGACTAGAGACCTTATTAAAATTGCTTGAGATTATAAGCCATATCTCATTAGTTGTTCTCTGTTCACCAATAATGTATTTCTTATTTTTTTCTCTCTCTATTCTACGATGCAAGTGAAAATATTTATGCACGAGGCAATAATGAGGTAGAGTAATTAACTTTCCTTGTTTTATTAATTTGGCTCCATAGCCTAAGGCTGGTCACATGCGGGAGTAAATTAGAGTACTCCCTCCATTTCGGTTTACTAGTCATGCGCGTATATCTAGGTTATCAATTTGACCTATATAATTTGAATTATATAATATAAAAATTATATCATTGGAAAATACAAGGTTTAAAGTTTCCGCTGATATATTTTTTGTGATATATACCTCATACTAAGTTGCTCAATTTTGCTTCTCTCTTTATTAATTTCTTACCACATCATGTTTTTTTACGTATGTGGCATCTATGTAACTCTGTCTGTCCTGGTTTATTAGACACGCACGTAGTTTAAGAATAATTTTGACCTTTAATTTTTGTTAATTTTTTTTACATAATACGTCACAAAAATTATTCCATTCATCTTCAAAAGAAGTTTTCAATCGTATATTTTTTGAGACACATATTGTATATTTTATTGGCTAAAACTAATAGTTAAACATTTTCTTAAACTACGTGCGCGTCTAATAAACTGGGACAGCGGGAGTACCACTAATGTTACTCCCACTATGTCTAGCCTTAGACTAGTCACAATGGAGAGGAGTACTACCTCTGTTTAGAATTATTAGTCATAAGGGCTAAGTTGCTAATACCAAGACACTCCATAACTTGCTCACATTAATATATGCATGCACCAGTAGTTTTACATGCATGAGAGAAGTGAGAGAAAAATAAGAACATGTATTGGACGAGAGAGACTAATAAATGAGATAGCCCTTATAATCTCAAATAATATAGAAAAGCTCTTAGGACTAATAATCCCAAACAGAGGTAGTATCATATAGTAGTATCACTTACTACTCCCTCCGTCCAGAAATAACTCTATTACATTTTTCTAGATTCAAATGTATTTAGACATGTTTTAGTGTGTAGATACATTCAAATCTATAGAAATCCAAGTCAGTTATTTCTAGACGGAGTGAGTATATTATGATACTAGTATCTGATACCATCTCCATAATGCGTAGTACTACTATTATATACTGTATGGTACTTAGCACTAGTAGTATCATAGGCTTAGTGTATTTATTGTTTTGTAATCTCAAGGTGAAATTGTGTACAAGATTTATTTAAATTATTTTTTCTATGATACTCTACCTGTGATACTAACACAATCTCTTTCATCATTAATTACCGTGACATATAAGCATTTTCCATGCATGTAATAATGCATGATATGTACCACCTGATACCCCCATTGAGGCTAGTACATTCCAAACAATGGTAGAGTAGTAGTACTAGTACCTCCATCCCGGATTAGTACTGGAGTACAGTATTTAGTCTTCCACATAGCCCTAGGTCGTCAAAGCGACATGTACACCGGGTCAGAGGGAGATAATTACTCGGGGAACACAATGCTTCCCTAGTTTCGTCCTCACCGGTCTCTTGCCAAAGAGATAAGGTATCAGTTCATGACCGTTGAATTTGAATGGACAGACGATATTGCCTAGAGTGAGATGAGGAGTCTAGTACTCCTAGTATTTAACTATAGTACCAGTCTCTCTCGCTCGCTCTCATAAACCCTCTCAGATCTGCGCTCCTCCCTCTGCTCTCTCGCTCGGTCTCAAAATCTCTCTCAGATCCGCTATAGTTGAAGAAGGCGGCTCTATGGCGGACGAGTGGTTTGAAGATACGACTGACATGAGTCCAATGAGGTAGGTCTTCAGCTGCAGGCTGTGTTCTCAAATTGTTCATCGTCTCGCGTACATGGTTATTACTTCTTTTTTTCAGGATGTTTTCCACACTGGTTCGATACAACTCTTGTTTTTAGGCTAAATCTCTTTTCCTTGCACGCAACATGCTTTGGAAAGGCCGTGGTGCACATTGCATGTGCACAATATGTTGGAAAATTGTCCGATGGCCAGTGCCCAGGATATGAATAAAGAGGCGTCTTCGAACCAACCACTATAGTGGATCAGATGTCCTCGGGAATGAGGCTCAAGTGCAGCAACAAAGGTTGCGAAATGGCTGGCAGCTTCCTCGAGTTCATCGAACACCAGATGACGTGCCCGCACAGGCAGAGGGCGACATAGGTTCTTGACAAAAATGAACCATATGATATTCGGGTGTCTATGTGTGTGCTGATTCTGTCTAGAGTATGGTTTAGTTTCTGTTGTGGTTGTATTTTACCTATACTAGTTATGTTATATAAATAAATTGAATCATCATCGCATCCACATAGTTTCTCTCTTTTACCGATAGAAAGGGGAAGTACCACCAGCCTATGCATCTACATATTTGCTCTCTTTTAGCTAAAAAGATTGAAAATCCGTAGAACTTGGGTGGCCCTCCACAGCGTATGCAAATATCGGTGCCCAAACCACTTCTCATCCATCTGGCGCTGGTGCCTATGCTGCACAGTCGATGCCACAAAAAAATTCAAGGAACTGGAGCAGCTACTTGCTCTGATGCCCAAACTCAGCATATGTTAAAATATTAGTCTTCCTTGTCTAGCTCAACAACCCTTCCTCTATTTAACACAGAGAAAATATCCATCCCTCTCGTCAGGTGGGAGTAACTTATTACTAGCTAGTAACTTGCATGTACATACAATACCAACTAAGAAAATTGGTGACATGGCATGCTAATTAATGATGGAAGAGAGCGAGATATTACCATAACATCACACATACCAATACTATATGAGTCTAGAATCTAATTAATTAGGTCTTGCATGAAACCACACACATGTTATCACCCACTATGAAGGTAGTAACATCTGCAAGTTACTATATTTAGCACGATGACCAGCCTAAATAGAACCATGAAAAGAGGACGAGCAAGTGCTAACGTTGGGGAGTGACGAGGTAGCGTGGCTTGCCTTTTGTTCGAGCAGTCCACTCTCACCCATTTCCTTGGCCTCTTCCCCCTCATCCAAGCCAGCACCAACGACTAGCTCCCGCCCCCTCCCCTCCTCTCCCCCACCCCCGAAAAAAAATCCCCAAATGACGGTGCTACCGGAACTGGAGCGCTCCTCACAGGAGCGCATCATCGAGTCTGCCCCCATGTCTTTCGTGCCTACTGTGTCTCCGTAGCCACAACCGACTTCTCCGTTGTCGAGCCGTAGTTAGTTAACGAGGCAATGCCGTACACAATGACACTAAAGATCTTCTTCTCGAGGAGGTACGAGCTCAGGAGGTGGGGGAGAGCAAGATAATTATATGTGAATAGTGCATCTATAATTTCTATTGCCTCCGCAATCGCTTATAGCAATAACATACTAGTCTCACTCATAGAAGAAAGAGAACTAATGATATGCATAGTGATGTCACCGTTAATCCCAAGTAAATCCCTCACATACATCCGTACTACCCCTTCTGTCACTAGGGTTCCCAACCTGCAGATTAGTCATTACTGATACTCCCTATACCTAGCTCAATCCTTGGGGTCTTGGGTACCTGACAAGTCCTTGGATTGAGGCAAGAGAGGATACAATAATCATCATGTCATCCAAACTAATACATGATCCCATCTATGATAAATAACATGCACAAAAGCTGCATGGCTAGGCCGAAGCCCTTAGCCCAAAGAGAATTATTCACGCATAGAGATGAAATCGACAATCATAAACATTGTAATGGAAATCATGAGATTGATAGCAAATAGTCTTACAATGTCGCCAATCGAAGATGATATCTACTATTACAAGAGTGGAATATGGATATGGTGGTGGAGAAGGGTTTGGAGATTAGATCTAAGTCTATTCCTCCGGCGGCTCTCTGTGGCTTGGCTAGCCCTGCGTGGCTTGGCGTCGCTCTGCGTGGCTCGTCGCTCGAAGCCTCTTTATATAGGGGTCCCTTCACGAAAGTTGTTCTGTTTGACCTAGCGGTGTCGATGGCAACTATACGGCCGGAATTTTATTCTCGCCGTATAGTTAGTCGTTAAAGCTTCTGTATCCACTTCACGACCCCTGGTTTCTTTGGGTTGTTGAAAATCCCGCATCTTTGACTTTAATGTTGCGATTCCCATCATCAAGCGTCATTATCTATGTAGGGGAAAATAGAAAGAAAGGATTGCATACCCCTTTGATCATTAGGCATTAGTGGCAGGGTTTAGAGAGATATTTCATCAAAATTATGAATAATATCCAGTTTAAATGTGGATGTAGATGGCTATATTTCACAACCATCAACCTCCCAGCTTAAACTTGATCGTCCTCGAGCAACAAAACCAAAATCAAAAAGGAACTCAGCATTTAGACTGAAATAACGAGATGATGATCTTACTCATGATTGGTAGTCTCATGTCTCCTCCACTTTATTAATCTGAAAAACTTCAGCATAGATAGAGTAATGGCAAGCATATCATACAGGTTTTTATGCATCCTTATAGCGCAGCAAAATTATTGTTAACATGGATGATCCAAACGAGTAAACCTTATTCCATGTCATGTAATCAACTCATAGGCTTGCCTTTGAACAATAAAGTATAATCATGTAAAATTGAGAGTGTGAGAGTTTGTCATCGAAAACATATACACTAGAGTATCTCAATTCTCCCACATCAATAAATCAAGACTTTTCAAGCACTACTTTCTATTCATTGTCCTTCAAGAATTTCAGTTCTTAAGTAACTGAGAGGATGTGAACGATTTTAATTAGTTTATCGGGCTGTGATTGACACTCATGGCATTACCAAGGTTTTTGTTCCTTTTGAACAATGATTACTCATAAGAACCATAGGAGTGATTCCATCATGAACACAACTACCTAGGAATGCCTAGAATCTTACCCATTATAGCATTGCTGCTACATATGTTTAATCAACTCATAGCCGAAATCTAGGAGTTTCCTCCATGAAGATAATTCATAGGCTAGCGGAGTTGTTGGCATCCCATGAAGTTTGACACGCATAAATCTATATCATTCTTATGATTCACAGGTCAAACTTTGGCATGCTCACAAAAACGGCTAAACATTAATTCAATCGAACAAATCCTTTTAAAGAGAGCTATCAAGTCAATCATTATTTTCTTTGGTGTTCTCTAGAAATTAGCCTTCAAGACTAAACACTACAACACCCAAGCCTTCAATTGTGCGACTTTTTCTTATTACAATTGTTTAGCAAATTTTTATGCAAGACTTGGTTAACTACAAGAGCTGGAACAAAACATACCCAAATAAATACCCATGGAAACAAAATTTTACTACAATATAAAGACTAACTCCACCAATATAATATCTTATCATTTACTACTAACTAGCATGGGTTTCTCAAACTTCAAAAGTGGGGAGTCTTAAGGCATACCTCTCATGATTGGTTCCATTTCTCTCTTCCCTTTTAATTTTCTTCTTGGAAACTCGAAGTCAATCACTCTCCTGAAAATATGTGGAAGCCACAAGGAGAATAGAAAAGAAAGAAGAGGGAAAATAAAGATAAATGGAAAAATATTTTTGTTGTTTTTAAGAGAGGGAATTCAAGAATAGAAAATTAGCGGCAAAGCTCGGCTAGAAAATCTCGAAAACAAATATAAATAACTAAAGATAAAGTGTTGGGGAAACCACCACGAGTGCTTATAAACTAAAATTAAAAACATAACCTTGAAATAAAAGCAAATGAACGCCAAATAAAGATAATGAGGAAAACTTCCCCAATATTAGGCTTTTGCAAGCCCTTCAAATCATTGTGGTGGTGGCAAAAGGTCATAACTCTAGTTCGCAAATTGAGTTGATAAATTACTAGTTGTTTCTCGGAGGTTCAAGGAGAGTTTATGCATCCTCTCCATAGTTCCTCCAAGTTCTTGGAAGTATTGGTATGTAGCTAACCGGGTTGGTGGCTGCTCCTCTTCTTGGTCCTCATATGGAATCTCCTCCTCGGGTTGGTGTTTCTCAACCTGCAAGTCATATAGCAAATGTCCTTCCTTGATAGAGAAATGTAACATCCCAAAACTTTAATCCAATCTTATCAAGATCAAATCATCCAAAAATAGGGTTAACAAAAGCTTTTCCAAATTTAAAATGAAAGCATTCATATATGCATGCATTTAAAATAGGAGTTGTTTGAATTGCCATGATTGAATGATCCAATGCTTGTAAAATGTTTCTTAGGTGATTTAAACATCATCTACATCATTCCCAAACTTTTCCTAAAGAAAATCAAATAAAAAAGAATTTAAAAGGAGGAATGGTCATTTTGGCAAATTTAACTCCCATACCTACTTTGGCTATTCCTAGTACTCAAAACTTAATAGAAATAATTCTTGATCTTTGCACCCCTTGCTAGTACACATAATGAGGTACCATGGCCCACTTTTGGATCTGCTAAAAACATTCTGTTAACTATTTTAAATGACAGTTTAAGATTGAATCTAATGCATATGCATAGATCACCCCTATTTCAAAAACCATCTATTTGAGCTCCATTTTCAAAACCCTTGCAACCATAGACTACCTATCACTAGTGGAGATCACTCAAAAATTTTGAAACCAAAATTCAAAACTTTCTTTCATGCGGCCATTTCATCAAACACTTGGCATGCATAATCTCACCTCTAATCCTAGCTCACTGTTTACTATAGGGTTTTGCCCCCAATTGATCCCCATTTAATCCCCTTGTCCCCTCTTGATCTAACTAGAGCCTAACCAGCCTCTTCCCTACCCCCTAGCTGCACTGCAATGCCATGCCATGCCATGCACTTGTAGCAGCAGCCCTCTCCAGCCCCTCTCCTCATGTCTAGCAACTTGCCTGTGGTCCACCTCCACCGCCCAACCAGCCCCAGGCCAGAGACAGAGAGCAGAGCGGCCAGGAACCGCGCCCGGAGCCGGTCGAGCATGCCGACGCCGCCAACAGAGCATGCCCTGTCCCTGCTCGCAAGGACCACCCCTTGGCACCAGCCTGCGCCCGCTGCTCAACCTCGACCTGGAGAACACCCCAGACATCCCCGTTCACCGCCCAAAGCCTCACAGCCACCGCTCGCCATGGACACCGCCGCTTCAACCGCGCAGAGCGCCACCTCGCCCAGACCGTGTGCCACCGCCCCTACGGCCGCATTCAAGTTCTAGAGCACCACCAGGGAACCGCCCATCGATCGCCACCCCCAGCCATGCCTCTACCTCGCCATAGCCTTGTCGCCGGAGTTGCCTGCCCATCCCGCTCGGTCTTACCGTCGGGCCTATAAAAGGAGCCCTCCCCAGCCTCTTCTCTCCACACCATTCCACTCCCCTCACCTCTCTGAACCTCACCCACCTCTAGCTGGAGCAAGTGGAGCAGCAGCTCGTCGGAATTGGAGCCAGAGCAGCCACGGTAGGAGGAGAAGGGCGCCGTGGATTGCGACCACCCCAAGCTCCGCCGCAACCGCGCCTCGCCTCGCCGTCGTCTTCCACGTTGTTTGCCCGCCTTGCCGACCCCACTGGAGCCCTGGTACGCCCCTAGTAGACCCCCACCGAGCCACTAGGGTTCGAGCTCGCTGGCGACCTGTTCGTCGTCGACGACGACCCTCAGCCGTTGATCTCGCTTCTAATCCTACGGCCCATAGCGCGCGTACCGTTTCGCGTTTTAAGTGCCGCTGACACGCGGGACCCTCCTGTCAGCTGAGCCCCGTGCCGCGGATTGCCACTGTGCCGGCCCATTTCTTTTCTCGCACTAGCCCATCGATTCAAATCTGGATTTTTCTTTTTAGTTAAATCTAGTTTCTGTCCCCTAGTTTGAAAATCAATTCAGAGAGTTTTAGAAATCCAAATCGCATGAAACTAATTTTGTCTGAAAGGTATGGAAATGATCTATCCAAGACCATTGGATTTAATTCAATTAGAGTTATAGATCTCTCCTAATAAAAATAAGAAGACAGAAGCTTTTGCAACTTGCAACATTTTTATAAAATCAACCAAGTTAGCTTTTGAGTTGATTCCAACACTAAAAAATCACATTTCATCATATCTATCTAAATATGTAATAATATTAAGGATTACATGCAGTGACTTTGGACTAGTACCAAAATAATGCTATATAGGCATTTCTAGTCACTTTAAATTATTAAATAATGAACCTAAACCAAAGTAATATTGATCCAACCCTTAAATCTCATTCCCACATGTTAGAATATGTGGTGATGACATGTGTCAACATGATCCCATGTTTTAAGTGGTGAATATTAAATGTTAGTTAATTTTTCAATGAGTAGAAATTACTTTTCTAAAATACAAAGGATGAAACTATTGAATTAAAACTTGTGATGTTTGTGATGATAATAGAGCATCAAATGTGTGTTTTAGAATGCTACTTAGCCAATTTAAGTATTGTTTGGTGATTGTGCACTCCCTATGTATTTATAGACGCTAGTACCGACCAAGCTTTCGAGGAGGAGGAGTTCTACCAAGAAGAAGAAGAAGAAAACTTCAACCACTACACCAACCAAGGCAAGCTATTGTTAGCAAGATATAATTAAGCTAGATGAATGAGAAAGGATGCTTTAGGCATGCTTTGATCACACCCCCTTTTTTATTAGTACCCCATGTCTTACTTACAAGTTTTACTCCCCTTAGTATGCAAAGTTCATTACTTATTTTGAAGGTAGCATAAAAAGTATAAAACTTGACCTACTTAGAAACCTTTAGATGTCATTCTATGGCATGAGATTGATCCCATCCTTCCACATTAGTGAACACTCTTAACTTAGTATTATAGAGTAGATCAAAAACTTGAGTCACTTTAGATGGGAACACTTGGTGAAAAGGAATTGTGAAAACCTTGGAATGATGAGTCATTATATTGAGATTTTTTGACATGTGTTGAGAGACACAACTGGTTTATGATGATGAAAATGATGAGGCATGAGCCTTAACCCTTTTATAAAATTGATGGTTGGATTCGGATGTGATACCATTCCAAATTTACCGTACAACCACACTACCTGAATTTGGTAAGGCTTAGCTGGAAATTTATATGCATTAGTATTAGTTTCCTCACGGGAGAGGTTTGAGCTGAGGCTACCTCTCAATGTTGTCCACCTATGCAGTGCCCAAGATGACTGATGGTCATGGTTGGGAGGCCATACTCATAGGAGAGGTGCTTATACTAGGGTGTGTAAAGGGAAGGTTATGTTTGATTATCTGCATACTAAGTATGATGATTCAGGGTTATCCCTGACAGATGTATCGAATCTTGTGGTGAAAGTGTACCACCTATGCAGAGTGTCAAACTATTCGAATAGCCGCGTCCGCGGTTATGGACAGTTGGAATGGCCATACTGTTTCGTTGTCAGATGTTTTCCAAATAACTTGAAATGAATGATGAACTTTGACTTAACCACAACAGGGTTGTGTTTATGATAATAGCTTCCCAACTTAAGTGATTCTAGAGTTTTACCTTATATTTCTTTGCTTCAGAACTCAGCTTAGGTTTCAAACTTAACTTTATAGTTAAACTTAGATTTAGCACTTTAACCTAGAACTATAGTACCTATTAATAGTAGTTTGCGAGTACTTAAAGAGTACTCATGGATTTTGTCCCTGGCTATTATCATGGCCAGACTATGATGGAGATTATCAAGATGATGGTCAACAGGACGGCTATGATAACTAGGACTATCTGCCTTCGTCAGCATTACCTGTGCCCCTGAAGATGGACCCCACTGCTACGCTTATCCTTTATTTCGGCTGCTTGTTGTATTAAAGACTGGATCATGAGATCCTTATTTGTGTAAAACCTTATGAATGGTTTGTAATGGATGATGTACTGTGATATCCAATCCGTTATGTCTCGCAAAAATGGTAATCCTGGGATTGCGAGGTATGGCATAACGGGTATCTGGGATTAAAAAACCGGGTGTTGACAAGAAAAGACCATTAGGAAAAGGAGCGGGGTAGAGACGCCCAGCTCCAGCAGTATGTATGTAATAAACACCACCTCTCCTAGTGAGCATTCCACAAGCTTTTAAAGTAGAGAAACCAACATGTCGCTCACCTAGCACTGGTTGCAACTCACCTAGGTTGATGCCTAGGGCAATGTCTAGCACGGTAATGACGCCTCCACCTGTGATTGGTCTTGGCTTTGGGAGGATTGGTACTCTAGGTGGCGCACAAGAATTGCGCCCAAGTTGAGTGACAAGTCGATGTTGTTGACAACAACTTTTGCAAGGAGTAAGATGTCCTCCTCATTGAGTCTCATGAACTCATTTCATGCCTGCCAGGTGTTAGCAATAACATAGAAAAAATAGCAAATTGTAGGATGTTGAATATTCTTCCCGTTGCTTACTCTAGAAGCAAAACTCATTCCATTATAAAATTGTTCCGGGGAAGGGTCTAAGCCAGTAAAGGATACGCGTAAGTCATTAGCATTATTGTTTGGAAAATTAAAACATGTGCACCATTCATCTAGTGATAAAGCATAATTATTATTCATCATTGGGAAAGAAATCATGTCCTCTCCTTGCCATGCTCCAACGGTACTTTGCAAAGAACTTAGAAATTCAAGAGTTAACCGGCGATAAGTAGGAACATCATTAAATACAAAGTTTTGCAGGCCAACCCTATTGCAAAGTAAATTGAAGTCATTAGAAATACCGAGTTGATTCAATATAATGGGGCATGCCCACTTGGTTGCCTTCTCTTCTCGGTTCTTAATCATGTTGAAGCGATCATGTTGGAGCTCATCCCTGAACCGTATCCCCATGCATTCTTGAGCGGCAGCCCGAGAAGCACTAGCAGCAGCACGAGCACGGGTTTGGCTCCTTGTGTTCATCATCTAAACCAATAAATAAAGACAAAAAATAAAACTTTTTGATCCAACAATAATAAGCATAATATATTCCTCATCTTAGCACACTAAAGAGTCCCCTTGGAATAATAACCTAGGCAAGAGAATCATGGCAATTAGTTCATAGTAGGTCTCACCCTAGATTAATAATGATAACAGATCGAGAATGAATATACAAAAAGTAATTGGAGGATCGGAGGAGAAACATACCGTAGATCACTTGTGTGCGAGGAAATCGAATGAAATTAAGTAGAAATGAAGATCTCTTGAGGTTTTGAGAGAGTTTGTAGGTAGAAGAGAGAATAAAGAATTGAAGTTTTGGTGTTGGGGGTACCTTCCCGTGGTGATTTTGTGGTCGGACGCAACTATACGACCAAAACTATACGGCCGGGATTTTTATCCCCGACGTATAGTTGGTCGTCAAAACTTCTGCATCCTAGAAAACAAATTTTACAAAGGCAATGATAACTATACGGTCGGAGCTATACGGCTAGAATTTTTATTCCTGCCATATAGTTGGTCATTAAACCTTTAGTATTTATGAAAGAAAATTTGTCGATGGCAAAGATATCTATACGGCTAGAATTTTTATTCCTGTTGTATAGTTAGTTGTTAAACCTTCCGTAGACATCAAAAAATTTCTATTTCTTCAAAACTTCTTTCTTATCCTGAAACTTGGCGGAACACCTTGTTTTTGACAGCAAAATGACAGTAAAAATTGTCAACCAACATCAGCATGTATAAAGCATGATTTTTAGTACCGCCGAACTTGTTCTCCTCAACTTGAGCTTTCTAGCACTCTTTATTAAACATAAAACTTAAACTAAAACTTAAAAACTTTACTCAAACCTGTATTTCACATGGGTTACCTCCCATGCAGCGCTCTTTTATGGTGAATAGCTTGACCTTGATGTTGCTCACTTAGGCCAGATGAGTGGAGCACCCACTCCAAAATAGTTGTCCTTCAAAGTGATGGCCTGCTTTTCATCATGCTTGGCTTTCTTCTTCCTAGGAAAATGAATAACAAAAGGATCCCGCGAAGGCAATTGAAGGTTCACATTCCCTTCATGTAGATTAATTAAAGCCAAAATAGTTCTTAAGAATGGACGGCCTAATATAATAGGATAAGTAGCATCTTCAGGCATGTCAATAATAACAAAATCATTAAGAGCAGGACAACCTTTAATGTATACTAAATATTTTATTTAATCCCTACAGCTTGTTTGTAGGTAGAATCAGCTAGATGAAATTTTAACTCGGTGTTTTCAAAAGATCCAAGATTTAACTTATTAAAAAGACTTTTTCGGATCATTGAAATGCTTGCACCTAAATCACAAAGTGCAGCTATCTCATTGGTCCCAATTTTAATCTTAATATTAGGCTCAAATATATCATTAAGCTTCACAGGTAATTTTTCAGCTATATTCTTATATTCTTCCTCAAGCTCACGTACCTTTATTGCTACTTGATTGACGAAGTGTTCATACATAGCTTCCTCATTTCCTTCACTTACCAGAATCTTGATATTGATCCTTTTTACAAGATCTTCAATGGTGTAATTTGGTGAAGTAGCATTACTATTGTCAAGTTCTTCAGGCTCCTCCGTTTGGATCCTTACCATCTTGAGGTCTTCAATAGGATTGGGTTTAGATTTACCTGGAAATTTAGCTAGAATGAGAGTTTGACTCTCGGTTATCTTACCTAGCTGTGCCTCAACAATCCTTGTTCTTTCTTGGAGGGCCTGCAAATGATTCCTCAAACTTATAGCTTGGTTAGATAATTTACCAAGCATAGCATCATGGTTCTCCATTATTTTAACAAGGATATTGATTTGCTCATTTTGTGAATCTATAAAGGACTTAAGTGTTTCTTGGAGACTACCATTACTTGTTCCCATATTATTATGTGAGTTACCTGCAGTACTAGAATAATGTTTCTGAAAATTAGGATTATAATTCTTCTTCCAAGCAGGGTTATAATCATTACGAGCTATGAAGTCTATTTCTTCAATATTTGATTCTGGGACAGCTCTTAACTAGTTTTCCTTACCTTTTATAGCTAATATGAGCTCATCCAACTTAGCATTGAGTTCTTCATTTTCTTCTGGTGAGACGGAGTTCACCTTCTTCATGTTTGATCTATCCATATGCCACTGGGCATGGTTCTCTTGCATATTGTCTAGTTGTTACTTTGCTTCGGAAATATGTTTCCCCATAAATGTTCCTCAAGCTGCAGTATCAAGCATAGACTTAGATACAGGGTTAAGAGCATTATAAAATAAATGGAGAATTAACCAATCTTCCATCCCATGACTTGGACAGTTTCTCATGCATTCTTTCATCCTCTCCCATGCAAGCGCTAGTGGCTCACGCTTTTCCTGTCTAAAACCAGTAATATTAGATCTAAGTTGCATAGTCTTTGCAGGTGGGAAAATTTTAGTCATAAATAAAGAAGTACCGTCCACCCATGATGCAATAGTATTTCTAGGCAAAGATAACAACCATTATTTTGCTCTTCCTCTAAGAGAGAAAGGAAATAAGCGCAGTTTGACCGCATCGGGGTCAACATCTTTTATGCGCATCATATCACATATTTCAGTGAAAGTGTTCAAGTGCATACCTGCGTCCTCAATAGCAGAGCCTCCAAATTGATTCTGTTGAACCAAACTTAAATAGTGAGGCTTAATTTCATAATCGTCGGTAGTAATTGATGCCGGGTAATACGAGTATGCAAATAATCATTGTTGGGAGTTGCAAACTCCCCAAGCTTCTTTTCAGCCATATTTCCTATGTTTTTGGGTTTTCTTAAACAAAGACTTATGATAGTAAAAACAAGAATTTAAATACTAACTAATTTTATTTTGGTTTTTCAAATAAAGACTGAAAGAAAACTAACAAAATTAAAGACAAGAATTAAAACTAGCAAGGTTCCTACTAACCTCACCAGGGTAGCTATTGCTTCCCCGGCAACGGCGCCCGAAAAAGGGTTGCTACCTTCGATCCGGATTAGGGATGTAGTATAGCTCTTTTTCCCTAGTAGACCTAGGTTATCGAATCCTCAAGAAGCAGAAAGCGTAGTGAAGTTACTTTAATGGACCTTCAGAAGTTTTAGAATTCTTTTTGTGTTTTACCAGATCAAGAGTTTGCTTTATTTTGTTGTTGTCGATAATGGAGAGAGAGGGCCTAGGGCTTTCGGTTTCACCTGTAGCTATGCAAAACATCTGATGGGAATAAAAGATAATAATAAAGTATGCATGTAATTGTTAGAGCTAATTATATGTGAGTAGTGCATCCATAATTTCTATTGCCTCTACAACCGCTTATAGCAATAACCTACAAGTCTCATCCATAGAAGAAAGAGAACTAATGATATGCATAGTGATGTCACCGCTAATCTGAAGTGAATCCCTCACATGCAGTTGTAATACCCCTTCTATCACTAGGGTTCCCAACCTGCAGATTATTCATTACTCATACTCCCTGTACCTTGCTCAATCCTTGGGGTCTTGGGTACCTGACAAGTACTTCGATTGAGGCAAGATAGGATACAATAATCATCATGCCATACAAACTAATACATGATCCCATCTATGATAAATAACATGCACAAAAGCTACATGGCTAGGCCAAAGCCCTTAGCCCAAAGAGAATTATTCACGCATAGGGATGAAATCGACAATCATAAACATTGTAATGGAAATCATGAGATTGATAGCAAATAGTCTTACAATGTCACCAATCGAAGATGAGATCTACTATTACAAGAGGTGGAATATGGATATGGTGGTGGAGAAGGGTTTAGAGATTAGAGCTAAGTCTATTCCTCTGGAGGCTCTCCGTGGCTCAGCGTGGCCATGCGTGGCTCGGCGTCGCTTTGTGTGGCTCGTCGTCCGAAGCCTCTTATATAGGGGTCCCTTCACAAAAGTTGTTCTATTTGACCTAGCGGTGTTGATGGCAACTATACGACCGGAATTTTATTCTCGCCGTATAGTTGGTCGTTACAGCTTTTGTCTCCCCTTCACGACCCCTAGTTTCTTTGGGTTGATGGAAATCTCGTATCTTTGACTTTAATATTGTGATTCCCATCATCAAACACTACAAGAAAAGTTGGCTTTTACAACGGACAATTTTCGTGGTTGAAGGCCTATTTTTCGTGGCTAAAAAGTCTTCTACGATGGATGCCCATCGTGGTAAAAGCCCCGTCACAAAAGAATCTACCATGGTTTTTTCTGACCGTGGCGGATTGCACCCTTTAGCCACGAAAACTTATTCTGTCGTAGATCTGTTCGCCAGCCCTGTTGACTGCTAACGTCATGCAAGATGCCACATGGCAAACACCGTTAACACCTAGTTACCGTTGTTAACGGTCAGAGAAACCGTTGCAGAAGCTAGGCCTAGACAAGGCCTGCTAAATATTAAGTGCACCGGCCCCATGAGGAGAGCCCAATAAGAAGACCCGTTACTATTTTGTCCAACACTGTTTGGAATGGGCCAACTAGTGCAGCCACCCGCGGCCCGTGAACTTTTAGGCCCGACACTATTTCAGTCTACAGAAGGCCCACCTTGGTCCAATACTGTGTGGCCCATTCTCAGCCTAGGCCAAGTCTGTCCGTTACTGTTAAGGCCTGCTATCGGCTCGTCACTTTTCTCGCACCCATCGGGGGCCCTTACATCCCTCTACAGTTAAGGCCTTTAATGTTCTATATATTCATTGTTTTGGCCTTCTACTATTCAGTCCCATAAACGGGCTACGAAGTTTCTGTCCTGCTAAAGTTCTGGCCTTCTACTGTTCTGACATTGTTACTGTTGCCGGCATGTTACTGTTCTAGCGTCCTACAATTTTCCTATACTGTTCTTGCCTTTCACTGTTCTGGCCTTTCACTATTCTGGCCTTTCACTATTCTGGCCATTCACTGTTCTGGCATTTCACTGTTCTAGCCTTTTACTGTCCTGTTCTTTTGCGGTTAGATTCTACATATAATGGCCACAGTGTAAGCCCGTCTATATTGATTGGTGGCACATCAAGGACTAATCAAACGTTGTGGGCCTGCTACTGTTTAAGCCTATCTAACTTAGATCCATTACCAGGACATAAAGGTGGATAAACAAAGAACACAAGTTCTCTAAAATGCTAAATAAATTCTAGAACTGTGGAAAAAAGTTATAACTAGAAAATTAGTAAATTATTACAGTCTTGAAAAATTCCGTAGCTTGTCAAGAATCATCGGAGTACCACACAACTGATAAACAATATAATCCCAGTTTCAAAAATGTTCCTTTTAGGGAGCTCGTGTCGCCTCACATGTAACGACGGGATTACCACGAGACTTGTTGAGGATATTATTAAGTAGATTCTCCGTCAAAGCTTACATGTTTTTCAACTCAGCTAACTCCTTCCTTGCTATGAAGACTACTGCATATGTTATGTTGGTTTCCTGTCCAACTACATCAAGTGCATCTTGGAGTGCAGCACCAAAAAACTCTTTCTGCTGGAATGTATGGAGCAGTCGAGATCGTGTACCTACGTGAGCAATATGCACTATCGCTGCTTCTCTGTCCAAAGAGATCTATACTTGAGGGAGTTGTTTTTTCTTCTGCCTTCATATTTATATTTGCATCCTAAAACAAAAAGAAACGTCATATAACATCATTACCAAGGAAAACAAAAACCAATGAATTTCAAATCAGTCCTTTTGCTAAAATGAAGAAAGCAATTAGTAACGGTAGGGTACCATACATCTTTTTCTTCTGGAATAACTGGAATAGTTGACTTCATAGAGGGATGAGATAGTGTGCAACTGTCACTTCTGCCCTGAGAAATGACTGCTCTACTTGATGAAGGCTGAAAGTAAGATAAAGGAAGTTACAACATCATACAAACAAACAAAACTACCATGTTCATTCTCAAATATTTTCAAGAGATTATTTGATCTGTTATAGCAATTTAAGCACTAAACACAAGGACCTCATGCAGAAATGTGCCTCTAATAGACTAGCCAAATCAATTTAGAGAAATGGTCAAACAATCTATCGAACATTTAGAATGTTTAAATTTTTGATTGTCTGCCCAAAGACAAAGTGTACTATCATGTGCCTCGTATTAAAATAGCCATGCACGTGTAGATACCAGAGTGAGATTTGAAGTGCCCAGGTGCTTATGATCCTTCCGTTTCTGTTATATTGGATTCTGTTGCATTTTTGGCCTTATTATAATCACCCTAGTGCCTCCGACAAAAATAACAACTCAAGTAGAGTCAATGGCATGACACCAGGGGACTTAAACCTTAAAAAAAGGGGGGTGTCCTTACAATATCTCTATGTAGAGTCTCAGGGCTGCTGATCTGGTTACAGGTATGTTCGTCGATGATGTCCGCTACATCAAGTAATTGGACTGGTGGTCTCCATAATTCAGTGTTGGTCCTCTGCATAATGGTGCAACGAATAGTAAACACAAAAAGGTTCCAGTCTCAGAAATGTTAACATGAAGTGATACAAAAGCAATAGATACTTACAAGATTATAGGGGCCATTCATTCTATGATTTCTAGTGTAAAAACCTCACCTATTCATTGCGTAACAACATCAAACGGTTAGGAATAGTGGGGTAAGCACAAGCAAATAAAACAAACCTCTTAGTGGAAGCAGTATAACGAATGTAAACATGTACTGCATAGATAGGACAAAAGCATCAAGCAAGAAATAAAAATTAGTGTCATAGCCTACGCCAAGCAAGAGAGAAATTATAACCGCATCACATATGGGCACTTACTAAAGTAGATAATGGAAACAAATGTGTTAACCATTGGCTGACTCATATTTCGCCATGACATACAAAATCGCAGTTGAATGCCTTATGGTTAAACCTGACAACAAAAATATTATTTAGGAAGATACGGGTAACAAGTATAGTACTTGTAAGTTAATACAAAAGTAGCACCAATACAAAATACAGTTAACTGCTACATATTTTTCTTACCAAACTCCAAGGAGATATGGTTACCTCGGTCGTGACGGTGTTTATGCATCGTGCGAATCCTGGGTGCTAACGTCGAGGTTATCGAGGGTTCTACCATTGCGGTGCTTGTGGGCGAAGGTGAAGCAGAACAGGGGTTCCTCTGAGCGCTGGACGACAGCGGCGAAGAAGCCAATTCCTGGCGGTGGGAATGTGTTCGGTACGCCAGGAGAGTGGGTCGGTGAAGTAGATCTGGTGCAGTGCACGGCAACAACGGTGAATCAGATCTAAGGTGGGGAAGGTAGATCTAGGGTTTTCCGTAGGGCTTGCGCAGCTGGGGGCGAGGATTGTGTGTGGGTGTGGGGGTGGTGGGGTCGGTGGTAGGGGCAGGGCTATAGAGGTACTGAACAGGGAAATTACGATTAAAGCCCCAATGAACCGACTTCACTAGGGGTAGAAGGGGGATTCCAAGATGTTTGAAACATTGGATAGCGGGATATTTTCCCGCTCGACTAAATTCAGATTTATGTATAGTCCAAGTAGTAGTAAATTGGTAAGCCGTACTCCCTGGAATCAAAGGCCGACATGCACATCGGTGATCATCCATGGCCCATACTGCCTCAGTTCAGAAATTAAGGGCCCATTTGGCCATTTGGCATCTAAATATTATTCATCCAAAGCCCAGATTGGCTCTATTCAGATTTTAAGGCCGAGTTTGGCATCAAGGTAATTTTAAATTATTTAGAAAACATTTTGATGTCTGAATAAACTTAACTATTGAATACCTTTTAGTGTTTTGTTCCAACAAATAATAGGGGTTTAAACTGAAGTATTCTCCAAAATTATGTTTTTTAAAATAATTGAGAAAGAGGTAAGACCCCTTTTTGAAGAAACTGAGAAGAGAGAAAACTAAAGTATTACTTTGGTAGTGTAACATCCCAAAACTTCCATCCAAGCTTATCAAGATCTAAATCATCAAATTTGGGTTAACAAAAACTTTTTCAATTTAAAAATAAAAGCATTCATATATGTGTGCATTTAAAATAGGAGTTGTTTTGAATTGCCATGATTGTGTGATCCTTTGCTTCTAAAATGTTTCTGAAGTGAATTAAACATCATCTACATCATTCCCAAACTTTTCCTAAAGAAATCAAATAAAAAAGAATTAAAAAGGAGGAATGGTCATTTTGGCCATTTTAATCCACTACACTACTTTGCGTGTTCCTAGCACTCATTTCTTAACAGAAACAATTCTTGATCTTTGCACCCCTTGCTAGTACACATAATGAAATACCAAGGCCCACCTTTGGATCTGCTAAAAACATTCAGTTAACTATTTTAATTGGCATTTGAAAATTGAATCCAATGCATATGCATAGATCACCCCTATTTTAAAACCCATCTATTTGAGCTCCACTTTCAAAACCCTTGGAACCAGAGACTACCTAGTAATAGTGGAGAACACCCAAAAATTTTGAAACCAAAATTCAAAAGTTTGTTTCATGCGGCCATTTCATCAAACACTTGGCAGACAGATTTCAAACAAAACAAAATTCACTATTTCAAATAGTGTTCTGGCCAAACTTCTCTCCCATTTGGCCCCTTTTCACTCCCTTTGTCTCTAGATGATCTAGCAAAGCCATTTAAACCCACTCCCCTAGCCCCTAGTGCCATTGCCATGCCATGCCGAGCCACCCCTCGCCGGCCAACCTTGCCCTCATCGCAGCAGACCATCTCCCTCCCTCTCACCATGTCTAGGAGGTAGCCAGCACCTCACCGCCACCCTCTGTCCCCTGCCCGAGCCAAGCCTCGCCATGGACCACCGAGGAAACCACGCGCCCAGTGCCACAGCACCATGCCGATGCCGCCCGCAGAGCACGCTCTGTCCCCGTGTGCACAAGCCGCCGCCTGACCGCAGCCCGCACCTACCACTCTGCCACGATCCAGGGAACAGCCCAGACACCCCCATTTGCCGCCCAACTCACCACAGCCACCGCTCGCCGTTGACACCACCGCCTCTGCCGCTCAGAGCGCCACCTCGCCCAGACCGCATAACACCGCCCCTACTCTCACATTCACTTCCTAGAGCACCGCCAGGAGACCGCCTGTTGATCGCCACCCTCAGCCATGCCGCTAGCCGGCCATAGCCTTGTCGCCACCGTCGCTTGTCCATCCCGCTCGGTCTCACCGTCGGGTCTATAAAAGGAAGCCTCCCCAGCCTCTGCTCTCCACACCACTCCACTCCCCTCACCTCTCTAAACCTCACCCACCTCTAGCCGGAGCAAGGCGAGCTCTGCCTCGCCGGAATTGGAGCCGGAGCAGCCGCGGCAGGAGGAGAAGGGCGCCGCTGATTGCGACCACCCCAAGCTCCGCCACAACCGCGCCTTGCCTCGCCGTCGTCTTCTAGTTTGTTTGCATGCCTTGCCTACCCTGCTGGAGCCCTGGTACGTCCCCACCAGACCCCCACCGAGCCGCTAGGGTTCGAGCTCGCCGGCGACCTGTTCGTCGTCGACGACGACCCTCAGCCGTAGATCCCCCTTCTAATCCTACGGCCCACAACGCACATACCGTTTCGCCTGTTAAAACCCACTGACAAGCGGGACCCCCTGTCAGCTGAGCCCCGTGCCGCGGAGCGGCACTGGGTCAGCCCAATTTCTTTCCCGTGCTAGCCCACCCGTTCAAATCTGGATTTTTCTTTTTAGTTAAATCTAGTTTCTATCCACTAGTTTAAAATTTAATTCAGAGAGTTTTATAAATCCAAATTGCATGAAACCAATTTTGTCTGAAAGGTATGGAGATGATCTATCCAAACCCGTTGGATTTAATTCAATTAGAGTTATAGATCTCTCCTAATAAAAATAACAAAACAGAAGCTTTTGGAACTTGCAACATTTTTATAAAATCAACTAAGATAGCTTTTGAGTTTATTCCAACTCTCAAAAATCACATTTCATCATATCTATCTAAATAGGTAATAATATTAAGGTTTACATCCAGTGACTTTGGACTAGTACCAAAATAATGCTATATAGGCATTTCTAGTCACTTTAAATCATTAAATAATGAACTTAAACCAAAGTAATATTGATCCAACCCTTAAATATCATTCCCATATGTTAGAATATGTGGTGATGACATGTGTCCACATGATCCCATATTTTAAGTGGTGAATATTAAATCTTAGTTAAATTTTCAATGAGTAGAAATTACTTTTCTAAATTAAAAAGAATGAAACTATTGAATTAAACTTGTGATGCTTGTGATGATAATAGATCATCAAATGTGTGCCTTAGAATGCTACTTAGCCTAGTTAAGTATTGTTTGGTGATTGTGTACTCCATATGTATTCTTATAGACGATAGTATCGACCAAGTCTACGAAGAGGAGGAGTGCTATCAAGACGAAGAAGAAGAAAACTTCAACCACTACACCAACCAAGGCAAGCTAGCACTATCCAAGGTTAACCCTTGCAAGTTATACTTGCAAGCCACCATTAACAATGCAAGCTAACCCTTGCAAGTTTAGTGCTTAGCAAACTAGAATCAAACTAGATGGTTTAGCAAAGATGCCTTAAGCATGCTTTGAGCACCCCTTTTTGACTATTAGTACCTCAAGTCTTATTGACAGGTTTCACCTCCCTTAGTTTACACAAAGTTCTTTACTTATTTTGAAGGTAGCATAAAAAGTATAAAACTTGACCTACTTAGAAACCTTTAGATGTCATTCTATGACATGAGATTGAACCTATCACTTCCACCTTAGTGAACACTCTTATCTTAGTAGTTTAAAGTAGATCAAAAACTTGAGTCACTTTAGATGGGAACCCTTGGTGAAAATGAATTATGAAAACCTTGGAATGATGAGTCGTTCTATTGACATGTGTTGAAAAACACAAATGGTTGATGATGATGAAAATGTTGAGGCATGAGCCTTAACCCTTTTATAAAACTGATGGTTGGATTCGGATGCGATACGATTCCAAATTTACCGTACAGCCCCATTACCTGAATTGGGTAAGGCTTAGCTGGAAATTTATATGCATTAGTATTAGTTCCCTCACGGGAGAGGTCTGAGCTGAGGCTACCTCTCATGATGTCCACCTATGCAGTGCCCAAGATGACTGATGGTCATGGTTGGGAGGTCATGCTCATAGGAGAGGTGCTTATACTAGGGTGTGTAAAGGGAAGGTTATGTTTGATTATCTGCATACTAAGTATGATGATTTAGGGTTATCCCTGACAGATGTATCGAATCTTGTGGTGAAAGTGTACCACCTATGCAGAGTGTCAAACTATTCGAATAGCCGCGTCCGCAGTTATGGACAGTTGGAATGGCCATACTGTTTCGTTGTCAGATGTTTTCCAAATAACTTGAAATGAATGATGAACTTTGACTTAACCACAACAGGGTTGTGTTTATGATAATAGCTTCCCAACTTAAGTGATTCTAGAGTTTTACCTTATCTTTCTTTGCTTCAGAACTCAGCTTAGGTTTCAAACTTAACTTTATAGTTAAACTTAGATTTAGCACTTTAACCTAGAACTATAGTACCTGTTAATAGTAGTTTGCGAGTACTTAAAGAGTACTCATGGCTTTTGTCCCTGGCTATTCTCATGGATAGACTATGAAGGAGACTATCAAGACGATGGTCATCAGGACGGCTATGATAACTAGGACTATCTGCCTTCGTCAGCATTGCCTGTGCCCTTGAAGATGGACCCCACCGCTACGCTTATCTTTTATTTCCGCTGCTTGTTGTATTAAAGACTGGATCATGAGATCCTTATTTGTGTAAGACCTTATGTATGGTTTGTAATGGATGATGTACTGTCATATCCAATCAGTTATGTCTCGCAAAAATGGTAATCCTGGGATTGCGAGGTATGGCATAACGGGCATCTAGGATTAAAAAACCGGGTGTTGACAGGTAGGTACTAAAATACCATGGCATTGATATATTTCCATATTATATCTATTCATCAATGATGATGCGTATGAAGATGTTGTCACCAAGATAGGTAGTGAGCCCGAAAATTACGATTAAAGCCCCAACCAACTCGACTGAATTTGGATTTATCCATAGTCCAACTAATAATAGCAGATGGTAAGCCGGTGGTATGGGGAATCGAGTGTAATAATAAAGTGCCCTGAACTTTAAAAAAATAAAGCGCCCTTTATCGATAACTTTTCAATCACTATGGTTGGGAGTGTTCATACTTCTATTCTAAACAAAAATATGGGAACCCACTATTTCGCTAATGTGAATAATCTAGCGCCTGAGGGACGACATCAAACCACTCATAAGTTAAGCAGTGATGGTGTTTTCATTGAAAAAAATGTGAAAGTTGCTAGGCCGCACAAGTACTTTGTTCTCACAACTATTATTGTCCCTTCGCGCTAAGGATAACAATTTTACCCACGAGTGCCCGCGGGTACTGTACCCATGTTGGTAGGGTATGGGCACAATTTTATACACATGGGTAATACCCATACCCTAACCCGTTAAGTCATGGGTACATGCACGAGTAGATAGACCCATACCCTACCCATTTAAACTAACATAGTAGTAAAGATACCTATAGAGTTACAACCTACGGGGCCAAGCAACCTAGGGAAGAGTATGATACAATGACTTCTAAACTTCGATATTTTTCATGGGTACGGGCATGGGTAAAGTTTTATTCCCAGTGAGTATGGGTATGGGTAAAATTTTCTACCCATTGACTAAACCAGAGTGGGTATGATATTGCTTTACCCTACTCATACCCTACCCATTGCCATCCTTACTTTGCACTCATTCATTAATGCGGCCCATGTTTTCCTTCAGGTTTTTCAAAAGTTGTTCGGTCATGCACACATACCATATTCTATGAAGTATAGTAGTACAACATACATAGACCGCAATTAATTATTCGAGCTAATCAATATTGTTCTTATTTAAAAAGAAAAATTATTGGGTTTTGGAGCATGTCCAACAACCTTTTTGTATTGAATTGCTAAAATCTGACTCTATGAAGAGGAGCGTGAAGGTTTATTAATGCAGCAAAATTTCCAATTTACTAGCCTTCCTATAAGCATTCATTAGTGTTTGCCCTTCATAGCAAAAATCATGTCTACTCTCTCCGTTCCGAAATATAAGACGTTTTAGCTTTGTGAAATAAATGTATCTAGACGCCTTTTAGTGTAAAGGTTCACTCCGAACCTCTATGAACCTATACACTAAATGACATCTAGATATATTCGATTTATAAAGCTAAAACATCTTATATTTCTACACAGAGGGATTACATGATAATGACATGTGGAGTAAACCACTCAGCCACCCAATAAACAAATCCCCTTTATGGATAATTTTTGAATCACTATGGATGGGAGTATTCAATCTTATGTTTAAAAGAAAATTTTGGGAACCCACTATTCCGCTAACATGAATAATATAGTGCGCCTAAGCAACGGCATCAAAGCCACCCATGAGGTAAACTCATTAAAAACCAAGAAGAAATGTGGGGTTGCTAGGCCCCATAAGTAATCTATCCACACAACTCTTATTGTCCATTCACACTCACTGATACATGCGGCCTTGTTTTTCCTTGAGATTATCCGAAAGTTGTTCATTCATGCACATATAGCATCATCACCAATGTTTTAGAATTATCTCTACTACTATAATGGAGCAGTTTTGAATTGGATCCATAACACCAGTCCTGACTATTGGGCTGTTAGATCCAATGGTTCAGAGCAGCTGGATTCTTGTTGAAGGAGTAGTACCTAGAGCAAACTCCACCATGTTCTAGAACCATCATGTCACCCCCTCTCCCCCGGAAAAAAGTTCATAGCACAGTAGGTTGTATTCTCAATATGTGTAGATAGTTATTATTAATATAATTAATGTATGCCTTTCTCTAACAAGACTATTGGTTAATAATAACTTAATGTTCATTAAATCACATTTCATATAGTATATACGAGTGTGGCACGTGCCTTTTACTAGTAGGAAGTAGCGTGTGACTTCTTGCAAATCTTTCCACTATATAATGTACGAGTAACTTTGAACAATGAAAATTGAATCAAGACATGCAAATCCCAACAATGTTAACTCTTGGATCTTTTTTTCCATTCTAGCACGTAGAAGATTCTATCGGTAGTCCTTAGAACAATGAACGTTATGCAAAAACCACAAATACTCTAATGACATGTTATACATTTAATTATCTTAGCATACCCAGTATATAGTGTATGCATAACTTTGAACTTTAACTGTTGGATGAAGATTGGAAATCATACCATTGCTAACCGATGGATTTTGCTTCCACTCTAACATTTAGAAGATTCTATTGATATAGTCGCAAGCACAATGAACGCTATACATAAACCTCAAAACACACTTTCCATCATTATATAATCTATATATCATTTCTCTAGAGCATGTCAGGAATTATGTACCTACTAATAGGTTGATTTCTAAATGATACAACTTACAAGAACCAAAAATACACTAGATACTTTATGTATGTGGCTCAAAATTATAATTATATTTTGAGATTTACCTATTATTAATTTAGATAAAAATTATATTTTAGTACGATATTATATAATTAACTATGGAATGTTCCCAAAAAACTAAGAAACATTCAATTACTGGTTATGTATTATGTGCAACAATTATAGAAAATGTCTGTATTTTGCACAGAAAAGGTCTATGGTTGTTGTTATATGCAAAAACCTCCAAACATGTGGTGGTACTTGCAATATCGTCGCTGCTGATACTCTCAGGGAGTGGTAGTACCAACCGTTCGATCTTGTTTCAATGATGGAAGGGAACTTTTGTAAAAAACAATGGAAGGGAACTCTTGTATAAAAAACGATGGAAGGGAACTGCCAGGCTGCTCCTACGGCACGTGGCAACTCCTGGATGTCCCGAGCAAGCCTTTTTAAGTGTCCATCAACAACGAATACCTCTCCCATCTAGGCACGACGCACACAACGAAGAACTCTGTTTGTCTCTCCCTATCCCTTTAGGCCGGCCAAGCCACCACACACACAAAAATGTCGCGCAGCTGCTCCGATTAGTGCACCTCCATTGACAAGTCCAATGCACGGGCGAACAGGGATATCAATCCCTACCATAGTGATAGCAGGGAGTACGTTGATGGGTCGTACTATTCCGACACACCGGAAGGTAATTTTTCCGACGAGGACCCTGCTTACCATCTTCTGATGGAGGGGACGCTGCCGACAAAGAGAAAAGATGAAGATGAGGAGGAGGGGAAGCAAGATCCTTGGTCTTTCCTCTATGAAGGAGACATCGTCTTCAAGAAGAATTCACTCGATCCGTCCTCCATCAGCAAGAAGAAGAGGGAGCATGAGGATGAGGGGTCGGAAGATTTATGGCCATTTCTCGACTTCGTTTCCAAGAAGAGTGCACTTGATGCCGCCTTCATTGGCAATGAGAAGAGGAAGGAGAAGAAGGCAGGAGGCTTGAAGAAGAAGAAGATGGCGAGAGCTGGGGGATGCCATGGGAAGCGGAAGGACGACGCCGGCACGAAGGTGATAGCAGAAGGATCTAGGTCTAATAAGATGAAGAAGTCTTAGGATTAATTTTGTTTAATTTCACCTCTACTTCCTTTCTGTAATAATGTTCGGAGATTGAATATCATTATCAAGTGCAAATTGGAACGGTGTTTGCGATCTAGTACTAGCATAAGTACTCTGTTTGTCATTTCATCTTCCACTGCGACACAATAAAACCTCTTGTATTACCGAGAAAGGTGAAATTACTTCCTCCCCTTAATTTCTGCATGCGTTCAACGAAAGAAGAGTGCCAATACAGAGAAATCCACGTTAATTACTAACGTGAATTCAGGTAATTAATAATAAAAAGGAAGAAGCCTGGGAACCCACATGTATTCTTTTATTACTAATATCACTCATTATAAGTGAAATACGGCTTAGTAGTATATCAAAGTCCATGGATAAAAAATAACCTCTATATAGTCCATGTAAATCATCTCCTTGCGCGGCATTGATTTGAAATTACTTAATGTCACATGATTTGAAAACTCAACTGCGCCCAACGTGCCACGTGCTCTCCTTATCGCCCGGACGTCATCGTGGCACATCAAAAAGGTTGCGTCGCCTGCAAAATCATGCAAGAAGGAAACATTGGTTTATATACGCTAGAAGAATCCAGCAGACACGCAAACATCAAAATCATAGCCCTAGCTAGCCTCGGTCCCATTGATGCTCACTGGCAAGGCACTGGCGATTACATCAGCATTAAGGTGTACCTCGAGCTTGTGGGTTGCCCACAAGAAATAGAAAATTGATTTCCCTCTCTCCTCTCTCTTCCATTTTCTGAGTTCATGCCGATTTTCGCTAGAAACTTCCTCCGTTGGCACTACAGGTGTCGCATAGTTCTTCTCATGTTTTTTTTAACATTGGTAGCTACACAATATGTCATTTTATCAAAATTTCCAAAAAATATTCACGAAACACCTTTTTGGGTGCACAAGGTGTTCTTCTATGTGTTGTAGGGTCGGGCCCTGATTGGTCGAGACCTACCTCACACGGATCGTGGCCACCCACTTTAGGATCCTCTACGATCCAACAAGCTTGATATCTCCATGCTATCTCCCTTTTCGTTCAAATTTGGCACTAGATAACTAGTTTGACACCCAAGCCATAAAAAAAGTTCTTCGAAAAACCCTAGTATTTTTCTGATGATGTTTTTTATAATTTGAAATTTGTGAGACTTTTTGGGAATCGTACCCTTTGTAATTTGAAGTTTGTGAGGCTTTTTATGTTGTTTTTTTATAATTTTAAATACGTGAGTCATTTTTTGATCCTTTTATAAGATAAGATTTATGAGATGTTTACAAATACATGATCCATTTTATAATTTGAATTTTGTGAGGATTTTTTGATCCTTTTTATAAGTTGAAATTTGGGAGGATGTTTATAAATATATGACCCTTTTATATTTTGAAAATTGTGAGGCTCTTTCTATTGCTTTTTATGATTTGAAATTTGCGAGGTTGTTTATGAATCCGTTTTGCTTTCTAGAATTGTTTTCAAAACACGGTAAAATTTCGAGGCATGCATATTTTTAGCAAGAACTTGAATCTAGCCAAACTCTCACTCGTTCTCGATACATTGACCGCCTGGTGGGTCCACTGAATAGATTTTTGGAAGGTGTGAAGTTAATTTTGAAACACCTTCAAAATTTCAAAACGCGGTGATCCATAGCCACTTTGATTCTTTTCAAAACATAGTCAAATTTCTAGGCATGCATATTCTTAGTAATAAGTTGAATCATTCCAAACTCTCACTCGTTCTCAATAGATTGACTTCCCGGTAGGTCCACTGGACATATTATCGCAAGGTGTGAAGTTAATTTCAAAACACAGCCAAAATTTGAAAACACAGAGAGTCATATTCTTTTTGATTGTTTTCAAAACATGGTCAAAATTTCGAGGCATGCATATTCTTAGCAAGAAGTTGAATCTTGCCAAACAACTCTCACTCGTTCTCGATACATTGATTGCCTGGTGGGTCCACTTAAAAGATTATCGCAATGTGTGAAGTTAATTTCGAAACACGGCCAAAAATTCAAAACACGGTGAGTCATAGTTTCTTTGGTTGTTTTCAAAACACGGTCAAATTTCTAGGCATGCATATTCTTAGCAAGAAGTTGAATCTTTCCAAACTCTCACTCGTCTCGATACATTGACTGCGTGGTGGTGGGTCCACTGAACAAATTTTCGCAAGGTGTGAAGTTAATTTCCAAACACGGGTAAAATTTCAAAACATGATGAGTCATAGTCTCTTTGATTATTTTCAAAACACGGTGAAATTTCTAGGCATGCATATTCTTAGCAAGAAGTTTAATCTTTCCAAAATCTCACTCGTTCTCGATACATTAACTGCCTGGTGGTGGGTCCACTAAAAATATTATCGCAAGGGGTGAAGTTAATTTCGAAACGAACCAAATTTTTAAAACACGGTTAGTCATAGTCTCTTTGATTGTTTTGAAAACACGGTCAAATTTCGAGGCATGCATATTCTTAGCAAGAAGTAGAATCTTGCCAAACAACTCTCACTCATTCTCGATACATTGACTGACTGGTAGGTCCACTGAACAGATTATCATAAAGTGTCAAGTTAATTTCGAAACACGGGCAAAATTTTAAAACACGGTGAGTCATAGTCTCTTTGATTATTTTCAAAACATGGTCAAGTTTCTAGGCATGCATATTATTAGCAAGAATTTGAATCTTTCCAAGTTCTCAATCATTCTCGATACATTAACTTCATGGTGGTGGGTCCACTGAACAGTTTATTGCAAGGTGTGAAGTTAATTTCGAAACACAGACAAAATTTCAAAACACGGTGAGTCATAGTCTCGATTGTTTTCAAAACACAGTCAAATTTCGAGGCATCCATATTCTTAGCAAGAAGTTCAATCTTGCCAAACGACTCTCACTCGTTCTCGATAGATTGACTGCATGGTGGGTCCACTAGACAGATTATCGCAAAGTGTGGAGTTAATTTCGAAACATAGCCAAAATTTCAAAACATGGTGAGTCATAGTCTCTTTAGTTTTTTTCAAAATATGGTCAAATTTCTAGGCATGCATATTCTTAGCAAGAAGTTGAATCTTTCCAAACTCTCACTCATCTCGATACAGTCACTTCCTGGTAGTGGGTCCACTAAACATATTTTCGCAAGGTGTAAAGTTAATTTTGAAACACAGGCAAAATTTCAAAACATGATGAGTGATAGTCTCTTTGATTGTTTTCAAAACATGGTCAAAATTTCTAGGCATGCATATTCTGGCAAGAAGTTGAATCTTTCCAAACTCTCACTCGTTCTCGATACATTGACTGTCTGGTGGTGAGTGCACTGAACATATTATCGCATGGTGTGAAGTTAATTTCGAAACACAGCCAAAATTTCAAAACACGGTGAATCATAGTCTCTTTGATTATTTCCAAAACACGATCAAATTTTGAGGCATGCATATTCTTAGCAAGAAGTTTAATCTTGCCAAACAACTCTCACTTGTTCTCGATAAATTGACTGCCTGGTGGGTCCACTGAACAGATTATCGCAAGGTGTGAAGTTAATTTCGAAACACAGCCAAAATTACAAAACATGGTGAGTCATAGTCTCTTTGGTTGTTTCCAAAACACGGTCAAATTTTGAGGCATGCATATTCTTAGCTAGAAGTTGAATCTTGCCAAACAACTCACACTTGTTCTCGCTACATTGACTGCCGGGTGAGTCCAATGAACAGATTATCACAAGGTGTGAAGTTAATTTTGAAACACAACCAAAATTTCAAAACACGCTGAGTCATAGTCTCTTTGGTTGTTTTCAAAATACAGTCAAATTTCTAGGCATGCATATTCTTAGCAAGAAGTTAAATCATTCCAAACTTTCACTCGTCTCGATACATTGACTGCCTGGTGGTGGGTCCACTGAACAGATTTTCGCAAGGTGTGAAGTGAATTTCGAAGCATGGGCAAAATTTCAAAACACGGTGAGTCATAGTCTCTTTGATTATTTTCAATACATGGTCAAATTTCTAGGCATGCATATTCTTAGCAAGAAGTTCAATCTTTCCAAACTCTCACTCGTTCTCAATACATTAACTGCCTCCTGGTGGGTCTAGTGAATAGATTATCGCAAGGTTTGAAGTTAATTTTGAAACACAGCCAAAATTTCAACACATGGTGAGTCATAGTCTCTTTGGTTGTTTTCAAACCACGGTCAAATTTCTAGGCATGCATATTCTTAGCAAGAATTTGAATCTTTCCAAACTCTCACTCGTCTCGATACATTGACTGCCTAGTGGTGGGTCCATTGGACAGATTTTCGCAAGGTGTGAAGTTAATTTCGAAACACGGGCAAAATTTCAAAACACGATGAGTCATAGTTTCTTTGATTATTTTCAAAACACGGTCAAGTCTCTAGGCATGCATATTCTTAGCAAGAAGTTGAATCTTTCCAAACTCTCACTCGTTCTCTATACATTAACAACCTGGTGGTGGGTCCAGTGAATAGATTATCGCAAGGTGTGAAGTTAATTTCGAAACGCAGCAAAAATTTCAAAACACGGTGTGTCATAGTCTGTTTGGTTGTTTTCAAAACACGGTCAAATTTCTAGGCATGCATATTCTTAGCAAGCAGTTTAATCTTTCCAAACTCTCACTCGTCTCGATACATTGACTGCCTAGTGGTGGTCCACTGAACAATTTTTCGGAAGTTGTGAAGTTAATTTCAAAACACGGGCAAAATTTCAAAACACGGTGAGTCATAGTTTCTTTGATTATTTTCAAAACACGGTAATAATTCTAGGCATGCATATTCTTAGCACGAAGTTGAATCATTCCAAACTCTCACTTGTTCTCGATACATTAACTGCCTGGTGGTGGGTCAAGTGAATAGATTATCGCAAGGACTGAAGTTAATTTCGAAACATAGCCAAAATTTCAAAACACAGCGAGTCATAGTCTCTTTGGTTGTTTCAAACCACGGTCAAATTTCTAGGCATGCATATTCTTACCAAGAAGTTGAATCTTTCCAAACTCTCACCGTCTCGAAACATTGACTTCCTGGAGGTGGGTCCACTGAACAGATTTTCGCAATGTGTGAAGTTAATTTCGAAACACGAGCAAAATTTCAAAACACAGTGAGTCATAGTCTCTTTGATTATTTTCAAAACATGGTCAAATTTCTAGGCATGCATATTCTAAGCAAGAAGTTGAATCTTGCCAAACTCTCACTCATTCTCGATACATTAACTTCCTAGTGGTGGGTCCAGTGAATAGATTATCGCAAGGTGTGAAGTTTATTTCGCAACGCAGCCAAAATTTCAAAACACGGTGAGTCATAGCCTCTTTCATTGTTTTCAAAACACAATCAAATTTCTAGGCATGCATATTCTTAGAAAGAAGTTGAATCTTGCCAAACAACCACTCGTTCTCGATACATGGACTGCCTAGTGGTGGGTCAACTTAACAGATTATCGCAAAGTGTGAGGTTAATTTCAAAACACAACCAAATTTCAAAACACGGTGAGTCATAGCCTCTTTGATTGTTTTCAAAACACGGTCAAATTTCTAGGCATGCATATTCTTAGCAAGAAGTTTAATCTTGGCAAACAACTCGCACTCATTATTGATACATTGAATGCCTGGTGTGTCCACTAAACAGATTATCGCAAGGTGTGAAGTTAATTTCAAAACACATCCAAAATTTCAAAACACGGTGAGTCATATTCTCTTTGGTTGTTTTCAAAATACTATCAAATTTCTAGGCATGCATATTCTTAGCAAGAAGTTGAATCTTTCCAAACTTTCACTTGTCTCGATACATTGACTTCATGCTCTCCCTCTATAATTTTACATTTTGAGGCTTTTATGATGCTTTTTATAATCAGGAGGTTGCGCGCCATGCCAAGAAATGAAGAGCGAGCAGAGACGAGCATAGAGAAGAAAATCACCGAGAAATAGTAGTAGAGTAGTGACATGAATTGCCTTGGCTGTGTGGTCAGGCAACAAGGCTTTATCCAATCGCTAGACATCGGGGCCCACATGGTACGTGCATTTGAGCACTTGTGTCTCTGGCATCTCCCTAAGAACCGTGGTATGATGACAACTGCATCTGAGAAGTACAGGACTGCAGTAGACTACTCAAGTCTTACTTCATGAATCAGTGAGCAGGAGTACTCGAGTACTACTCCGTACTACTAGAATCCTACTACCACCGCTGCCTGCTGCCCGCCACCCTAGGAGTAGTAAAAAGCCGCAAATAGCCACCACCACCCACCACCCACTGCCCGCAGATGCCTACCTACTGGAGTAGTAGTATATTAAAAAGAAGACATATGTATTAGGGATTTCTATTTTCGTTCCCTCGGTTCGTTAGTTGTACTCAGTTTTCCCCAGCCACTTAGTTTTTCCTCACTTTTCCCCTCCCACCATTCTAAAACCCTCACATGTGCTCGGCCGGGTGGATGCCATCAGGTCAAAGGCTTGACCGTTACATGCTGACAAGTGGGACCGCGTTGGGTGGGGTCCTACGTTGAGCATTACATTATGTCGCCTCTACTGTTACATGCTGACAGGTAGGGCCGTGTTGGGACGGGTCCTGCATACATGGTGAAGGGTGGGGCCGTGATACGTCCAAAATGTATCTACTTTCTTGGACACTTTTGCTATTGTTTCTCCTCTATACTTGTGTGATTTGGATACAACTAATGCAGACTGACGCTGTTTTCAGCAGAATTGCCTTGGTGTCTACTTTTTGTGCAGAAAATCAACTATCAGGAAAAATCCCGGAAAATATGCCAAAAATCCTATTTCACCTGAAGACTCAAGGAGCCAGAATACGAGACGGAGAAGAGCCAGGGGTGGCCACACCACCTAGTGGCGCGGGCCAGGCCAGGCCGCACCAGGGGGTGGTGTGGGCCCCCCAGGCACCCCCTCAGCCTCTCTCTTCGCCTATAAGGAGCCTTCTGACCTAAAAACTTCGGGGGGTTCGACGTTTTTCCAGAAGGAGTTCCGCTCCGCCGCCACCACCAGATTCCACGAAACAGCACCAGAAACTCCGTTCTAGCAGCCTGCTGGGACGGGGAATTGGAGGAGATCATCGCCATCATCATCACCATCGCTTCTCCATCGACCATCCATGTTTCCCCCATCTATGAGTGAGTAATCCCCCGCTGTAGGCTATGGGGATGGTAGGGATTGGATGAGATCGTTCATGTAATGGCATCAGATTGTTAGGGCATGGTGCCTAGTATGTTTTATTAGTGCTTTATGAATTTGTTGCGACTTGTTGTGCTTAATGCTTGTCACTAGGGCCCGAGTGCCATGATTTCAGATCTAAACATGTTATTGATTCATTATGATAGTATTGTTTATGGTCTTATCTGCAAGTTGTATACACACGTTGTTGTCCGGAACCAATGGCCCCGAAGTGACAGAAATCGGGATAACCAGAGGGAATGGCTTTGATGTGAGGATCACAAGTGTTCATGGAGTGTTAACGCTTTGTTCCGGTGCTCTATTAAAAGGACCAACTACTGGCAATTAAGGTGCTCCTTTTAATAGAGCACCGGAACAAAGCGTTAACACTCCATGAACACATGTGATCCTCACATCAAATCCATTCCCTCCGGTTATCCCGATTTCTGTCACTTCGGGGCCATTGGTTCCGGACAACAACGTGTGTATACAACTTGCAGATAAGACCATAAAAAATAATATAATAATGAATCAATAACATGTTTAGATCTGAAATCATGGCACTCGGGCCCTGGTGACAAGCATTAAGCACAACAAGTCGCAACAAAGTCATAAAGCACTAATAAAACATACTAGGCACCATGCCCTAACAATCTGATGCCATTACATGAACGATCTCATCCAATCCCTACCATCCCCATAGCCTACAGCGGGGGATTACTCACTCATAGATGGGGGAAACATGGATGGTCGATGGAGAAGCGATGGTGATGATGATGGAGTTGATCTCCTCCAATTCCCTGTCCTGGTAGGGTGCCAGAACGGAGTTTCTGGTGTTGTTTCGTGGAATCTGGTGGTGGCGGTGGAGCGGAACTCCTTCTGGAAAAATGTTGAACCCCCTGAAGTTTTTAGGTCAGAAGTCTCCTTATAGGCGAAGAGAGAGATCGAGGGGTGTAACACCCTCGAATCGACCCTATGCAGATTTCAGCGCTTCCTGCCAAACCCGCATAGAAACGATTCAAGGACGCCCACCAGGCAGTTGCGTGCGGGTGGAAAACGAAGTAATACCATTACACAATAGTTCACGATGGAACCCACAACACATATATATACAACAACGACTCATTGAGTCAAGAATACAGATATACCGTACAAAGATCCAATTCACCTTAAAAACGATACAACATCCGAGTATGGATAAGAAGCAAATTGGGCTAAGAGCCCTGAAGAATAACCAATGGTGTCCACAACCCTACCCAGGCCAAGCCGGAAGGGTAACCCTACTAACGACGTCGATCTCATACCTGCTAAACAAAAGGGGTGTCGACAAAGGGCGAAGGGAAAAAGAGGAGCGTAGTACTGAGGCCAGTACACGGCGAGGCTAGAATTCAGCGGCTCTCGCCTACATAGGTATGGTGGACTGAAGCGGCAGCGAAGCCTGCACTAAACAACCTATAGAGACTCAATACATCTGTCGGCTATTAGAGAGGGATAAGAAAGACCTATTCAGAACCAACCTTATACTAATACCAATCATACCCATCCTGGTTTTCCCCCTCGAGACCAAATGAGGAAGTCAAACCGAGGAACTCACACAGTTGGCAGTTTTATTCATTCTATTATAGTTGTAGCACTTACTAGTCAGATATAGATAGCATGAGTCATCCTAATAGCATAAGTACTGGGCCGTTTTAGTTAACCATTCGGTTGTAGTTGCAGTACTTACTAGTCAGATACAATTAGCATGTGACAACCCAAACCCAGCAGTTGTTGGCACTTTTAGTTCATTCCATTGGAGTTGCGATACTTACTAGGTAGGTATAACATGACACGATACACCCCAATTCCACCAGTTGTTTGCACTTTTATTATCCATTCCAAGATAGTGAAGCTGATTACTAGTCACATATTAAGTCAAATTTATAGCACTACTTTAGTTATGCTTGTCTATGATCAAGATACTATGCTCCAAGTCGTCCATAACCGCGGACACGGTGTTCAGAAAGATTTACCCTGTAGGGGTGCACAAATAGCAACACACGCATGATCAACCTCGGAAAAACCAAATCAAAACCCAACGAGGCTTTCACGACAAAGCAATCACAAGATTCATAAAATATTTCAGGGGGCGACCCCACTAACCTACCCGCGATGTAGTTCGCCGACTCCAAGATAGACCCAGGGTTTGTGTGGACGGCGGTAAATGACTGGGAATCCGAAAGTGTGACTGGGCTTGTCGATACAGCGAAAACGTGTCACGATCCAAAACAGTACAGGTGCTCCACGCACAATCGTAAATAAAACAGTAAAACATGGCATAGGTGCAGGATAGTAATAAATCCCCAAACTAGTTTGTGGCCCCAAGAAATAAGAAATGAATCAAGCTCTGGCTAAGGGCATTCATGGTCCCACATGCGGATAGTGCGATAGTCAAGGAACATGTATCAAGTACTCGGGGCCTACGGGACACAAGTGGACACGAAAAACCAAATAGCATATATTGCCCACCGGTGCCTCTTTCATTAGTTGTCCCAGCAATTTAATAGTTGCATTTAATGTCATGATCAACTCCACCGTAAAGCATATGACAACAGTCCAACAACTGTGTGGTACTTCACGACACGGGATCGCACCTGAACAAGCGACTATGACTCGCAAGGCCTTCTATCTACCAAACAACAGGTAATAGGAGGTGTCCAAGGCAATATAAAGGCTGCACGGAATATATCTGGTATGGAACACTAAAGCATCGCGACACGGATAGCAATAGATCAACAGGAGGAAATAAAGACTATAAATGCAAAATAGGTAGAAAGGGGGAGAATGCTCGCCTGGGAAACATAGCCGAAGATACATTATCCGAAGGACTTGTCGATACTCGCATCAACTCATCGGCCTAATCCACGAAGAAGCAAACACTAGAAGAAACACCGGATGCAATATTTATTACTACGTTAGAAGATCCAACATGATTATGATATGATGCATGGCATGGCAAAGATGCGGTGCAATTAGGCAATATTAAGTGAAACCGGGGTCCCGACAATTAATTAGAAGGTTCAAGTTATTTAGCTACCCCGCAATTTAAATGTTGTGTTAACAAGGCGAAACATGGCATTGGTTCGCTACACAATTTTAAATGGAGTCCGGAATAAGCCAAAGGGATCCCACATAAACACTCCATATTTAATTATGAGGTGAATCGATAATTTAACCCAACCCACCAGATGACATGTATGCAAGCATGATGATTTAATGATGCGACAGGTATATGTCATGTTATAAAATAGAGGCTTATGGTCACACATCTGGGTTCGGAAGGTCTTGGTTCCGGGGGTTTGGGGTTCGACAGGGTTCGACGGGGATCGGTCTCGGCGGGAACGTTCTCGGACAATGGAGTAGATCTTGTCGCATCCGTGGTCTTCGGGTCCGTGTAGACGGTCATGGCGTTCAAGGTGGAGAACTCGGCGTTCTGTGATGAAGGTCTTGGTGGTTCCAACTTCATTTGTCGATGCCGGACTTGGGTTACGGTGTTCGGGTCATCGGGTAGATCTTGGCCATGTCGAAGTCCTTGCGGTCTTCCGTGACCGAGTACTTGTCGATGGTAATCGAGTATTACCATGCACATCTTCCGAGATCCCGGGATGACGTGAAGACCTTGTTGCATCTTGTTCGCCTCACGGGTGCATGGCTCCCATGTAGATTTTGTTGAGGCCGGTCTTGGGTGCCAGGGATCGCACGTGGAACACCAACTGCTCGGATGAACCGTGATAATGCAATCACTCATAGCAGACAGCGGTCGCCGGTTGTGGTGTTGATTTATTTTCTTCGGCGTCTCCACACTCATATCAGCAACAAGGCACTAGAACAAAACGTACTGAACACAACAAGAAAGGCATCAGAGGTCAATGTGCCACGGCTTGGAGGAGGACTCCACGGCGCGCGACCGCGACCTGTAGCCAAAGGCGGGGTGGAGGGACGTGGGGAGAGGAACTTCGAGGCGGCTTGCGGGCTCGCTGTAGCTGCTGCAGAGGAGGGCCGGGCTCCACGGGGAAACAGAGGAGGACGAGGCTGGCTAGGCCGAGCGATGCGGCAGTGGCGTGATGTGACCGGGGCGAGGCGGAGCTTGGGGAGGCGAGGGGTTCTAGCGAGGGAGCGGCGAGGGGAACGCCAGCAACGGCTCGGTACGTGTGAGGAGCTTGGCCCAGGGAGGCGACGGTGGCGGCTCTACAGACCGAGCTTACTGCCGGCAGAGGGGCGGTCGACGAGGTGGCCAGGCGGCAGCACGCGCGCGGCATCAGGGGATCCGAGCGTCACGGCCGAAGGGAAGAGAATGATGGCGGCGGCTCGATGAAGAGCTCGGGCTCCGGCGAGGTTCTGCGGCCGCCGGAGCAGCGCAGCAGAGGGCGAGGCCGGGGAGGGCTCGGGACGCGACCAGAGAGGAGCTCGGGGCGACGCCGGTGCGCGGGGTCGCGGATGACGGGGGCACGCGGTGGAGATGGAGGCCGTCGTGGCTAGAGGCGGCCGGGAGGATCCTCGCCTGGAGCGCGTGGGGCGGAGGGGATCCGAGGAGGTGGGGCAGCGAGTAGCCGGGGCAGCGGCGCCATGGGGATCGAGCAGGGCTCTCCCTAGCGGCGGTTGTTGACGGAGATGGGGATCGTGGGGCCGAGAGGGGCATGGTTGGTGGGGCTGGGGACATGCGATGGACACGGGTGCGGGAGCGGGGATCACGCGACGTTGTCGCTAGCGGGATGGGGCCGGCTTCGATCGAGAGAGTGCGGGCACTGCGGGCGGGTGCGGACTCGGGCTAGGATCACACGCGGGCGAGAGGTGTGATGGCGAGAGGTGTGATGGCGAGAGGCCGACCCTGTGTGCAGGCGTGTTGACGTGTATCGCAGGGGTGGTTCGGGCCAACACGCTGCACGCGCGTGCGTGCATGTGAGGCTGGCAACGACTGGATGGTCTGGGTGGGGATGGGGACTAGTCTAGGGTTTGGTTTAGCGGGGTGGTAGGCTAGCTGGTTGGGCATTTTGGGCCTGGCCGGCTGCCTCCCCTAAAAATATTTTTATTTCTTTTTTTTTTATTTTAGAATATTTTTGTAAATAGTTTTTAGACAAATAAAAGATCCACAAAAGACTGGGGTTTTTAATTTGAAATAAAGACAGGGGATATTAAGAAAACAAACATAGCCTTTTATAAAATAGTTTTAGACAAACTTATGCATGATGATGATGCTCAAATGTAATGTGGCATGATGACATGAGCATGCGGTCATGATGATGCAATGCACAAAAACACAACGATTTTCTAGTAGTGGTTTTAGCGGGGCGCCACAAGGGGGTGCGTGGGGGGCCCACACCACCCCTGGCGCGGGCTGGCCTGGACCGCGCCACCAGGTGGTGTGGCCACCCCTGGATCTTCTACGTCTCGTATTCTAGCTCCTTGAGTCTTCGGGTGAAATAGGATTTTTGGCATATTTTCCGGGATTTTCCTGATAGTTGATTTTCTGCACAAAAAGTAGACACCAAGGCAATTCTGCTGAAAACAGCGTCAGTCCGCATTAGTTGTATCCAAATCACACAAGTATAGAGGAGGTACAATAGGAAAAGTGTTCGGGAAAGTAGATACGTTTTGGACATACCAACTCCCCTCAAGCTTAGCTTATTGCTTGTCCTCAAGCAATTCAGTTGAAAACTGAATGCGATAAAAGAACTTTCATGAACACATTTGGTTCATAAGATGTAAATATTTTTAGCAATGTGATCAACTACTTAGACATTTCATAATAAAGAGTATGCAACTGAGTCTACTTAATAGTCATTGCAAGCTATGAAGAGATTCCAACTCAAAAATAATAAGTAGCATGAAGTATAAACGTAAGAAACATTACAATGCTCATAAAAAGGTATGATAGAGTCAGAACACAAATAATCAAGTGATGACTATAAGTAAAGATACCAAGGATACAAGCATCAAAGTCATAACACAAATAATCAAGCAATGGGACAAACACAAAGAATGACAACTATGCTCTCAAAAATGTGCTCAGAGAATATGTGGAGACTCAACAAGTAAAAGAAAAGGTTTTGAATAATATGAAAGGCTTCCAAATGCTGAAAGTATGGTACTCATTAGCTTTGAGCTCTCATTGCCCCTGTCATAAGCATCTTTAATGTGGTTAAGGTGAAAGTGAGTTCCAATCTGAGTTATATGCTTGACAGACTATAAACTGAAAATCCCAAGTACCTTGAGTACGAGGGCCGCTCCTCATGCTACTCAACTTTAGTTACCGGTAAGTTCTTGTCATCGTAAGTATGTGTGTATCATTGAGAACCGCCAACGGGGTACCCCTTGCCCAATGATACGGAAGAATCCCCATATCAAAATGACAAGGCAAGCAGACAATGAGTATCTCAGCAATCTTCTTATTTACCATGAGAAAATGGTGCTTTTTTCTCTCTTTCCTCTTTTCATAAATCTCTCTTTTTTTCTTTTTCTCAATAGCTATCTCTCTCTTTTTTTGTAAGAAGAATGCTTCATAGATATCATTATGGTTACGCTGCAGGTTTCCACCATGTCAGCATGGATTAGACCAGCGGCCCAGACGTTTCTCTAACACACATACATAACTCCATGGACTTACAAGTTCCCCTTTTATTTCACACCGATGACATCCGCAAACAAAAGAGCATGGTATCAACTAGGTATATATTTACAAGTGTTGAAAGCGTTCCCCATGATAGCACGGTTCTTCTAATCCCCAGCCTATAATTTGCAAGCATATAACTTTCATGGAGAGTTCACAATGGTTCAGGTTTATTAAGTGCAGGAAATAAAGTGTGTCATCAATTTCGTGAGAGCTTTACTAACTAATTTCTCATAACAAGTAAACATTTTATTCGGAAGAAAACAAGGCATATTGAATATGCACGGAAGTAGCAAATGATGCTAATAGGTAGGTATGGTGGACACTTTGGCAATATTTGGTTTAAGGGACTTGGAAACATGAGTAAAACACTCAGTGGGAGTGGAGGATAGCAATAGTAAGGGAGCGACAAACGAGAGAGCAATAGTTGTCATTATCATGCTTGCAACAAAATAGGACTACTCATGGCATGAAAGTGATTCAAGATCCTCAAGGCAAAATAATTCATCGAGGCTTAACTTATTATTACAGTCATGTACATGCGTGAGCATGTGCCAAGTCAATCAAATGAAACATTCAGAGGAGGATACCGTGGTGTCATACACATTTATGAATATAGCAATGCAAGCAAACATTCATAAGACATGCTACAAACTATTAGCGAGCTGGAGCTAATCATACGAAAGCAAGAACTACTAAGCATCCAAAGATAACATACACCCTACATGAACAGACTAAGCATGCCCACAGTGATGAGTATATGTACAAAAATGAAAACAAATAGAGTTCGTTACCAGCCTCTTACCACGCCTCAAGTTGTCATTAATCCTCATTATTGCTCTTCACTTGTGTGGCTTGAATAATAATATGAAACCAATATTCCACTGAGGACTGCTGAACCCTATAGTAAACTCACAAAACCAAAGAAGAACGACAAATATTTTTGGTGTTTTCGATTTTTAAACAAGAACCAAAAGGGAAAAACAAGCAAAGAAAAATCTTTTTGGGTTTTTCGAATAGTTCAAACAAAGCAAAAAGGGAAAAACAAACTAAGGCAAAAAGAAGAAGCAAACCAAAGAGAAACAACAGAAATATTTTTGGTCTTTTTGTGTTTATAGAAAGCAAAAGCAAAAGAAGAACAAAAACTAAAAAGTGAACGAAAACATGAATATACAAAGTACCGACGCAACATGATATGAAGATGAGTGTGGTGTCGGCGTACCTCCCCCAAGCTTAGGCTTTTGGCCTAAGTGGGTATCAATCCATGTACGAATAGGGCTTCCAAGCGGGCGGATCTTGGTAAGAATGGTCGTAGCTGGGCCCATGAGAAGAAGAAGCTCCCCAATCATAAGCGGGTTGCTGATATGAAGATTCTCCCTCATTCGAGGGCCGGACCAAATCATCCGTGACCTTCCTTCTAGTGTCATACTCCTGTTGGGAGAGCCGTCCCAAGTACGTGTCAAGCTCCTCCTCAGTGAGGGACCATCCTTCCCTGTTATCAAGGTTAAACAAAACAGGTGCAGGCAAAAGAACAACACGCTCAGACTTGCTCTTTCTCCAACCAGCTTTGAGAAAGGTTATTTCATAAGATAACTCACTCATACTAGCCCACGAGGAAACAAATTTATGTTGTATCATGGAATTAAGATCAAGCCTTTCTATGGGAAACTATAGGTCTAGATGATGAGGCACTAAACCATGCAAGCAACTAACAACAAAAAGAAAACTAAATGAAAGCAAAAACTAAAATGCAATGGATAGAAATAAATGGAGATAATCATAATGAAAACATTGTTTTGTTCAATGGAATCCTTTTGTTAACAAGGTTGATCAAGTCTTGCTACCAAAACAATTGCATATGAGACAAAACTTTGTATTCCACTAATGATTATGTTACCTCAACCTTGATAGCAATGGTCCCAATCATAATAGTTTCAATTTTTCTCTTGGCATGGGACTATATATTTCTCCAACTTGAATGCCCTCAACATGTTCAATTGAATTCAAACCATAAGTCCTTTCAATCTTCCTGGGGAAATAGACAGTATGTTCCTTATCATTAACATTGAAAGTCACCTTTCCTTGATTACAATTAATAACATCTCCTGCAGTATTAAGAAAAGGTCTCCCAAGAATAGTAGACATATTATCATTTTCAGGCAGCACAACAAAATCAGTTAATATCAAGCAATTATGAGCCACTTGAACGGGTACATCCTCACATATACCCACAAGAATAGTGGTAGATTTATCAGCCATTTGCATAGATATATCAGTTGGTATCAATTTTTCAAGCTGAAGCCTCTTATAGAGAGAGAAAGGCATAACACTAACTCCAGCTCCCAAATCACACAAAGCAGTTCTAACATAACTATTCTTAATATAGAAAGGGATAGTTGGAATCCCTGGGTCTCCAAGTTTCTTAGGAACCTTGCCATTGAAGGAATAATTAGCAAGCAAAGTAGAAATTTCTTAATTAGGGATCTTCCTTTTATTCGAGACAATCTCCTTCATATACTTTGAGTAAGGAGGCAATTTAATAGCATCAGTCAAAGGAATTTGCAAAAATAAAGGCTTCATCCACTCACAAAACTTATTATAATGTTCATCTTCCTTTGACTTGTGTTTCTTATCAGGGAAAGGCATAGGTTTTTGGACCCAAGGTTCTCTTTCACTACCATGTTTCTTAGCAATAAAAACTTCTTTGGTGTATTTAGTATTCTTAGTGTGGTTTTCAGGTTCTTCTTCAACTTTTTCTTCATTGGGAACTTCATTTTCTTCATTACCACTTTCAGTTTCAGCATCAGAGATAGATATACTATTAGGATCTATAGCAGGTTCAGAGGGTTCAACAACAGTTTTATGTTTCTTTTTCCTTTTCTTATGAGTAGAACCACTATTTTCAGCTTGTTGAGAATCCTGCTCAATTCTTTTGGGATGCCCCTCAGGATATAGAGGATCCTAGGTAGTAGCACCACTTCTAGTTCTAATTTCATAAGCATGTTTTTCTTTAGCAGCATTAACTAGCAAGTCATTTTGCACTTTAACGAGGTGATCTATTTGAGTTTGAACCATTTGAAAGTGTTTAACAATCATTTTAACATCATTAGAGGTTCTTTCCACAATATCTTTCAACTCAACAATAGCTCTAGTGTTTTCCATTAGATGATTTTGCACCCTTTTATTAAAGTTATCTTGCTTAACAATAAAGATATCAAATTCTTCGAAGCATTGATTAGGAGGTTTAGAGTAAGGGATATCACCTTCATCAAAGTGTTGGAGAGAGTGTACCTCAATAGTGGATGAGTAGGGAATAGGCTTACATAATTCTTCTATAGGAGGTAAATTCTTGACATCTGCAGCTGACATGGGTATACCCTACAGGCACTCGAGTTTAGTATATACGGTCCAAATACATACAGGCCCACGGTGTCGCCAAGGCCCGGATGGAAGGACTCGAGTAACCTACGGACTCTCGATTGCTTGAAGAACAAGAAGAAGCTAAAGATAGAAAGATTAAAGGGAAACCCCTAACTTGTAACCGACTCGACCTGCTACTCGATACCTAGCCTATCTATATAAATGCTAGGATGGGGAGGCGAGGAGGACACACGCAACCCTATTTTCCACAACCTTCGCCAGATTACATCTGCGCACCATTGTAACTTTCGACTCCTTCAATAATTCCACGAGCAGGCAAGCAGGAGTAGGGACCTCTATGAGGCCTGAACCTGGGTAAATCCTTTGTCCCCTGTGTGCTTGTTTGCTACCCGATAGATGTCTCCAGCGCTCCCTCCTTCTGCAAAACCCAAGTCCATAACAATGGGCATTGACGAGTTAAACCCTCGTCATTTGGCGCCGTCTGTGGGAACTAGGAGTGCTGATGTTGCGGCTTCTTCGGCCCCATCAACCACGATCTACAACTCCGCAACTGCGGAGATTCGCCAACTCTTCAGCGCCTTTGACTTCACCGTCCACACGCCGGCCACTCGCCCAGCCTTCGAGCCCGTGGGCGACGGAATCAGTCTGGCGATTGGGAGCTTCCGCTTCCAAGTTGGTCAGATGGGCACACTTCGCATGCCTGACCAGCCGGCAACACCAGTGATTGCCCCGGCATCATGGTTCCTTCCATCGATTGGCACCCTCAGCGAGCTCAACGCTCCGGTCAGCGACAGCAGTCGCGACTCCGAACTAAACGATCTGGCCACTAAAGATGGAACCTACAGTTCCGGATCTGAAAGTTGTGGAAGCAATAGCCTCCCTAATCACATCATGTGCGCCGTCATCAACGCGGGCGACACCTCCGCCAATCGCGGTAACGGTGGCAACACCGGCAACGGCACTGATCCACCCAATCGCGGCAACGGTGGTAACACCGGCAACAGCACCGACCCACCCAACGCCGACAATGGTGGCAACAGCGGTAACGGTGGCAACGGAGGAGCAGTCGAACCTCCTAGCATGATCAACGAGCAAACCGGCGAATGCGTCGTGATCAGGCTCAACGAGCAAGAGTGGGATCACTGCCACGAAGCCCTACGAGGTGCACCTCTCCCTTCGGGTCCCCGCAGGAACTGCTGATGGGCTACCACCGGCTCCTAAAAGAGGAATTCAAGCGCCAAAAACAAGCAATCGCGCAACTTGACGCACGTAAAAAGGCAGTGGATGAATCAAGCCTTCGTCGTGCTGGGCTCGCCTCCTACGGAGGATCCTCCTCAAGAGGCAACGAGTACCTCGCCAAGAAGAGGCAGTCGCGGATGGCTCACCTCATCGAATAAGAGCACATAGATGCCGCGAAATTCCTCGACTTCGGTTCTATGACGGTCGACACGAGAGGCAACGTGGTTCCCAGGACACAACAGGCCGCGGTGACAGCAGCCACCATGTACCTCCTCAATAACCAGCCGCCAGCTGGAGATCCCCGAACGGCCATGCACCGATCTACGATCACGGGCCTGGGGCTAATCTAGGCCGCCCTCGACAAGGAACCGGACCAGACCCAAAAAAGGGCAAAGCGCTACTCCTCGCCCTCGTCCAGCGATGACACTCATGACTTGTCTCGATGTCGCCGCTCACGGCGACACGATCGCGACTACGATGCACGTGACGAACTCACGCAGCGCAAGATCGACAAGTCAAGGGCACGACGTGCTCGGTCGACTGATTCGGAAGAGGAAGATGGGGAGCTCTGCGGCGCTAGATGCTTCAGCAGATCTATCAGGCAAAAGTGAATGCCTAAAGGGTTTAAACTCCCATTGGAGAACCCGAAATTTGACGGTGCAGGACCCCAAGATCTGGCTGGAGGATCACATCTCCTCCGTCAGGCTACATGGAGGAAGTCGAAGTACTGCCATGCAATGCTTACAGATACAGCTGCAGGGCGCCGCCCGGGCATGGCTCAATAACCTCCCACGCGGATCCATTCGTAGTTGGGATGAGCTAGTCTACAGCTTCATGCGCAACTTTAAGGGCACGTACAAACGCCCCGCCTCAATCGAAGAACTGAGATGCTGCCAGCAAAGATCTGGCGAATCGCTGCGCTCTTACATCCAAAGGTGGTCCATCATCAAGAACTCCATGGAGAACATCTCGGAAGACTGCGCGATTGATGCATTCAACGGTGGTGTCCGCCGCATGTAACTCAGTGAGGAGCCAGGTCGCTCAAAGCCTCAGACCAGCGACCACCTGATGGAGATCGCGAATCGGTGGGCCGATGGAGAAGATTCGGTGAAGAATCGCGTTCACTCTGACGAGGAGGCAGAACTCGAATGAAGACGCGACCGCCGGGGTAAGCGTCGCATGCCCGTCTACGACTATCGCGATGACGTCAACATGGTCGCAGCTGGCTACGCCGATAGACACTACGATAACCGCAACAGCGGATACCGCAGCGGCGGATACCGCGACTCCGGGAAAACCACGCAAGTGTGGCAACGCCGCACTCGCGATGAAGCACCCGCGACCTCCATCGAGGACAAAATGTCCGGGCCATGCACGGTACACTTCTACATCGACAAGCATGATGGCAAGAGAAAGTCCAGCCACCTCCTCAAGGACTGCCGCGAGTTCCTCAAGCTACACGAGGGATTGGTTCGGATGAACCGCAATGCAGTCGAAAGAGGCTACGGAGCCGCTCCAGGCACCATGGCACATGGCGCACCACCACCACCACCTGGGCCACCCCCGAACAGAGCTGCACCGGACCAGCACCACGGAGGCGAACCGTACCCACGGGCATGGGTACCATGATGATCCAAAAGGGGCGCCCCTCCAATAGGGTGCAGAAGGCCATCACTCGCCAAGTCAACTTGTCCATGCACTCGCCAAGCCAGATATGTCCTACCTCTGGACAATGCACTTCGATGGATCCAAGCGAAAAGATGGAGCAGGAGCAGGTGTCATACTGACATCACCTCAAGGAGACAAACTGAAATATATCCTGCGAATGTAGTTCACAGCCTCAAACAATGAGGCTGAATACGAGGCCCTGTTGCATGGGATGAGGATGGCAAAAGCCTGCGGCGCAAAGAGGCTCATCATATATGGCGACTCCATGCTGGTCGTCAACCAAACAATGCATGAGTGTGACGCACTGAACGACAACATGATCGCGTACCGCGACCTCTACGATACACTCGAAGGAGACTTCGACAGTTGCGAGTTGCGACACGTAGGTCGCGAAAGCAACGAGGAGGCGGACGCACTCGCCAACATAGGCTCTACCTGCGCCCCCATACCACCTGGGGTATTTCTCGAGCGCATCTGCGAACGCTCCATCAAGCCAAAGGCCACAGAGAAGAAAACAAGCGCAGCAACGGACTCGGGATCTACGCCACCCAGTGAGCCAATGGCACTCGATGACTTGGAGCTAGACACAGGACTCGAGGGACCAATGAGCGTCATGATGATCGAACAATCCTGGACGCAGCCGTACATTACGTACCTCCTGAGCAAGCGCCTACCGGATGACCCGACACACGCACGGCACATCGCGCGACGCTCCAAGGCATCCGCCGTTATCAACGGTGAATTGTATAAACGTAGCATCACAGGCGTATTACAACGATGCGTCTCCCTGGCCGATGGAAGAGCAGTCCTCCTCGACATCCACGAAAGGACCTGCGGGCACCACGCTGGCAGTCGCGCCCTCATTGCCAAAGCTCTACGAGCTGGATTTTACTGGCCCACGGCCATGCGCGACGCCAAGGACATAGTACAAAAGTGCAACGCTTGTCAGCGATTCGCGGACAAGCCACACGCACCAGGCGTAGAACTACGGCCTATTCCATTGGCCTGGCCCTTCGCACAATGGGGGCTCGACATGGTGGGCAAGCTCCCAAGATCCTCGCAAGGAGGCTACGTCTACCTCTTGGTTGCAGTCAACAAGTTCACCAAGTGGATTGAGGCCATGCCAGTGACCAAACAATCAGGGCACAACACGGTCATGTTCTTCAAGTCCATTGTGTACCGCTTTGGCGTGCCGCACAGCATCATCACTGACAACGGGACGAACTTCACATCCAAGGAGTTCCAAGAATTCTGCGGAAACCTAGGGATCAACATCACTTACGCCTCAGTCGCGCATCCACAGACCAACGGTCAGGTGGAAAAAGCAAATGGGCTCGTCTGCACCGGCATCAAGAAGCGACTCCTTCGACCACTCAAACAAGCCGCGAGTTGCTGGCCAGATGAGCTCCAATCCGTACTCTGGAGCCTACGTACAACTCCAAACAGCGCCACGGGCTACACGCCATTCTTTATGGTGCACGGAGCAGAAGCAGTACTACCCGCCGAAGTAAGGTACAAGGCTCCGCGCGTAGTCGCTTACAGCGAACAAGAGTCCTCTCTTGCACTCGAAGACTCCGTCGACCTCCTCGACGAGTTAAGAGAAATCGCCGCAGAAAGATCCACGATCTACCAGCAGAACCTGCGCAACTACCACAGTAGAAGGCTTCGCCCCAGATCCTTCGTCGAAGGTGACCTAGTCGTGAGACTGAAGTAGCAGGGGCATCTCAAGCTCGAATCCCCCTGGGAAGGACCGTAAGTGATTACAGAAGTAATCCCAGGTGGCGCCAATCGCCTTCAAGATTTAGAGACAAGAGTCGCATACTCCAACCCTTGGAATGTCGCACAACTGCGACGCTTCTACCCCTAGTTGTTTTACTTTTTACATCGCAAATAAGGCTACTCAGCCAAGGCTACTTAGCCACACATTGTACCTCGTACTGCTCTTCAAATAAATAAAAGCTAAGTGCCCCAAAACTCTGTGTTTTTCTTTCACTTTTGTCAATTTTATACTCGGGGGCTATGCCACCCTACCTACATCTGTTCTTCGAACCAATAAACGCGATATCCTGAGTAGCTGGCACATCAATCGAACCCCTTAACACAAACTCAACCCAGCCACAACGCGCCTGGCAGGTTGACAAAGGGATGGCCAGGCTAACGAAAAGGACTCGCATAGTGCAACGCACCTGACGCTGACAAAGCTGTTTATACACATTCGACAATAAATTATCTACAACATATATATGAACTTTACAACACAAATACACTTATGCGCAGGATACAAATCTAGCTACTGCTGCAACAGAAGAACATTGGTTTGTTCCTCGAAGAAGTCGACAATCTCCTCTGCTGGACGGTCCACCGCCTGATAGTGCGGCACCATATTCCAAGCAGATCCGGCTGGCGGCGCCGGCGGCCCGGAAGTAATGGCGGTGACATCCACGTTAGGCCTGTGCAATCGCACCATCGAGAGGGCAGCCTTGGCACCCGCCACCAACTGCTACCTCACGCACACGCGAACCGCGGACGTGTCTTGAAATTTGGCCAGGAGAGCCAGCAGGCTTGATGGAGTGTCATCCAACGGGAACATCGCCCGATAGATGTTCTTCAAACATGAATGCGACTTTTTCAGGAAGAGCAGCACTCGTGAAGTGCGATCCTGCAGGGTCGCCAATGCAGTCGCACGATCATGATCTACCTAGAAGTATCCACTCTCTTGAAGTTGCTCCTGGGTGAGATCATGAAGGCGGATGGCAATCCTATCCCTCTCCTCCTGCGGATAGCGTGCGCTAACAACTACACGAAGCAGCACCAACATCATGAGTACAACGTACCATTGCGACTAACTACAAAGGAAAAGATGAGGACGAGCAAACTAACACTTAAACTAGTCGCCCAGCCGCGTCACCTCGCCAAGCAGATATTACTCGCGGGCGGCGGATATTTCCGCCTTCGACTTCCACACGTCCGCATTACCACGGATAAGGGGCAACTCATGCTCTAGCTGCTTCACGCGATCACGAAGTCGCGACAGCAAGGATAGCTCCTCTACCCTGGAGCGCAGTGGTGCTACTGTCTCATCAAGAGATGGCGAATCCTGGTTTTCCCCCACAGGACCACTCGATGTGCCCTACCACAAGTCAAGACAAAAGCAAATAAGACGACCAAATCAACACAAAGGCAAGGGGAACAGACGCATTCAAGATAAGCATAAGTGTTTACAAACACACTCGCCAGCAGGCACGTCCTTAGACTAAAAGGACATCTGATCAATTATTACAACAAGTTAACTACGGAGCAGGCTTCTTCGACTTCGACGCCTTCGGGGGCTTCATTGAGTCCGTGGCAGTATCAGATGCCACAGACTTTCCACCGGCCCCTGAGGCCGAAGCTTTTGCCGCCTTCTTCGCACATTGGAGCTCCTCCGAATACTTGGCAACAATATTTATCAAGGAATGGCAATATTTGGCGCAAGCAGTCGCAAAGGGAGTGAAGACTACCTGTTGACCATCCGTGCCAATAGGCATCACCTTTGACACAGAAGAGGGATCTATCTCGACTCCGTGGGCTTGCACCATGGTGAGTGACATCGTTGCAACAGCTGCGCGCAGGGAGTTCTTGTAAGTAGCAGGCACACCCCCGGCGAGTGACTCCACTAGCTTGTCCATATTATTGACTAGCTCCGCCTTCGGCATCAACTCCTCCCGGAGGCGACTAAGGGCGACCTTGGCCTTGGACAACGTATCCTGAATGGCGGCACTTCGGTCCTCGACCGCAGATACCGCGCCGGCCAGAGCATCATCATGACGAAGGTCCTGCGGGTCAAAACTCAAGTCGCCAGCATCTACACCGAAAATACACACATGGATCAAACTTCTAGTGCCACCGGCAAAAACTCTAGATGCAGAGAGGAACATCAATAAAATATCTACTAGTAAAGGTACCTGAGAGGGCCTTGGCGACTAAGAACAGTTGCTCTTCGAACAACTTTTCCCTAGCCGCAAAGGAGGCACGAAGATCCTCTTCGCGCTTCTGGGCATCATCACGAGCCGCGATTGCCTCATCGTGCCCCTTCACAGCTGCGGCTAATGTCTTCTCCAACGTGGCGACATTGTGAAGTAAAGCGTTATGCTCAGCTACATGGTAGTTAATAATTGGCTATCAGTCGATTGTACCAAAATAGAGAGAAGACGAAAAGAATAAGTGTAGAGCACTCACTTTCGACCACGCGGTGAGGCCTCTCTAGCATTGCATGCTGGTGACCCATCGCCATCACCTGCTCCGCCACCTGCGCGGCTTCCTTTACAAGGAGTTGTCACACAAAACAAGGAGTTAGAAGAGGGTAGCAGAAGGCGTTGACTGCCACATTAAAAAAGAAGGAAAGATATACTTACATGGTCCTCTAGCGACTCCGAAGAAGTTTCCTGAACCGTCATCCGAGCAACCATTCGATGCTCCCCTATGTGAGGAGACCTCGAAGAATTATGCCCGGAGTGGGCCGCCGCCGGAGGAGAAGGAGCGCGCTCGACTTCTACTTTGGCCCTTGAGGTCACGACTCCAGATTCCTTCAAAAACTCGACGTCGCCAGAAGATGACGACGCCTCTTGGCTACAAGACCAAATCCACATTGAGAAAAGGAAAACTCTAGGGCAAAGCCAACAAGAAGAAAACAGAAAAGAATTAGTGAACTCGCAAATTTACCAGTCAAAGTTGTCAAGATTAAACGTGGCCTCCGCCGACTCTGATGAAGACTCCTTCGGCAATCACATCTTCTTGCGAGAAGATGGTGCCACAGCCCTCACAGGAACAGCGGGAATTGGCGATTCCACGCCAGCAGTTGTGCCTTCTGGAGTCGTAGGAGTCGACGCATCGGAATCCTTGCTACGTGAATGCTTGCGAGTATCCGGGCTCTCGGACTCGGGGGCTTCCTCTTCCACATCAGAAGGGACAGTCGACTCAGACTCGTCCTCTTCCAAAGCTTCGCGAGGAATAATACCCTTAGGGAGAGGAGGCATACAAGGCGACACCGCCCAATCCTGCATAAAGACAGTGAAGATCAGCAAACAGAACAGGTAAGCAACAGAAAAAGCAATCGCGAAAATAAGCTACTGCATAGCACAACTGTACCTCAGGAGGAGGATTCGAAGCATCGAAAGGAGGAACGACTGGCTCATTCAGAAGCACATCCTTGAAAGTGTACTTCGTGACCAGTCGCACCCTCTTATCTACCTCACTCGCGGACATGCCATCGGCAGACACACGACTGGCATCATCAGCGCCACCCCATTGAAACATGGGATGGACTCTGGCCTGTAGAGGCTGGACGCGACGACGCAGGAAAGTCCTGACAAGGGTGCAGCCTCCCTCTTTGGTGCCTATGCGACTCTCGAGGTCGCAGACGTGTTGATATAGCATGTATGTCTTCGCGAGTTCGGCAGGCATGACCACGTTCTTCCAAGAACGCATCTTCTTGCAGGGAGTCGCGGGATCGAAAGGCGCGAGTCCAAAGTGCTCGACCTTGGCCTTTCGGTCGCGAACATAGAACCATTTGTCCCTCCATCCCTGGATGGACTTGGCAAGCTTGATGTCGAAGTAGGTGGCAGACAGGTAGACATGGATTCCACAACCACCTACGTCGTAAACTAGAGAGCCAGAGGTGGACTGACGCTTCAGTTTAAATCAGCGTTTGAAAAGGCCAAAGTGCGGCTCGATTCCGAGCCAGCACTCGCAAAGAGTGATGAAATAGGTGATGTGGAGAATCGAGTTTGGGGATAGCTGATGGAGCTGGAGCCCGTAGAAACAAAGGAGACCCCTAAGAAAGGGATGGAGAGGCAAAGAAAGACCGCCAATGACGAATGCAAAAAACATCACTCGAAAACCAGCGGGAGGCACAGGAATGGTCTCACCGCTGGGGACGCGCGAATCAGCGACTGCTGCAGAAATAACTCTGTCTTGGCGAAGAAGATGGAGATCCGACGCCTTGATGATAGAAGGGCGCCATGCGCCATTGGTCACGTGGGTGCCCGCGACTTTATTTTTCCCACCGGCGGCGGCACTGGTGCCCGCAGCAGCAGGGCCACCCTTCTTCTTCGTCGCGGCAACGGTGGCTGCAGATTCAGCGGCAGTGCCTCCTTTCTTCTTTCCCATTGCGCGGCGGCAATGAGAGCGAAGAAAATAACTTGGAAACGAGCGGAGGTGGTCTAGAGTTGAGGAGGAGATGAGCGCAGGGAAAAGCAGATGAGCAGCAGCAATGGTGATGGCAGCGAGGAAGAAAAGAGTGCAGATGGAAAATTACCGCCGTAGCGCCGCTACTTAACCCCTAGGAGATGCAATCCAACGGCTCACAAAAACCCTACTAGACGCGTGGCGTGCATCACGCTCGACATGTGGAGAAGAGGAAGCGCGAACCGTCCCTCCACTGCTCCCATTACACGCGGAAATCGAGGAGGCACAGTTAATAATAAGATTACGCACGCACAGTCAAATCAAAGTCAGAAAGTGGGACCCATTGCTCGTCACGTCCCGTCAAAATCGCTCACGCGGACAATTGAGGTCATGCAAGCGTCAACACTGACGTCATCAAAGGCTACTTTAGTCCTTGCTGGAGTCTTCGACTCCACTAAGCACTCGGGGGCTACTCCCATAGGGAGCACTGGCCGCGCACCCTACGATTTTTCTTTTCTTATTGCAGGGATATAGGCAATCATAATCAAACCCAACCACTCGAATCACGGTTTGACTATGGACATGGGTTACTCCCATAGGGAGCGCCAGAAACAATTTCGACTAAAACAAGCAAGCGAAAGACGACAGCAGTCGCAAACGAGTTTTAGTCCCTGCCTGAGTCTTCGACTGAAACAAACAAGCAAAGATGACAGCAGTCGCAAAAATTCTTTAGTCCCTCCTGAGTCTTCGACTCAACCAGGCACTTAGGGGCTACTCCCATAGGGAGCGCTGGCCGCGCACCCTATGGTTATTTGCACAAAAACTGTGTGTTGATAACATCCACACTCGCAGATCATGGTGACACCGCCTCATAATTTTCCCTGCAAAGAGACTACGTCTCCTGGGTCGCCCAAATCGTCTCCGCGATGATAAAATTCGGATGTCGCGCTTATAGCATGAAGGTAAGACCTGAATAAGGCCTGGCAACGCATTTAACTGCGCACTAGCAGAAATATATCCGTGCATGCAGGCACGATGAACATGCCTTGACGGACGCGTCAAGTGCTCACACTCATATAACTGGAATTCGACTCCTGTAAGACCTCCGCGGCCTGAGTCGAATTACGCCAACACTTTTCCGGATTCGAGTCCGGGAACTCGAGTTTGAGTAGATTGTGTTGTTTCACCCTAAGGTGGTTAACTGATACCGACACTTTGACTATATCATGCACGTATATCAACAATCCCTATGACATAAATAAAAGCAGTCGAAAATGTACTCATTCAGGCACTCGAAGACTTCAAAAATTCCCCTGTCGAATCTGCGATTCCACTAGACACTCGGGGGCTACTGACATGGGTATACCCAACAGGCACTCGAGTTTGGTATATACGGTCCAAATACATATAGGCCCACGGTGTCGCCAAGGCCCGGATGGAAGGACTCGAGTAAGCTACGGACTCTCGATTTCTTGAAGAACAAGAAGATGCTAAAGATAGAAATATTAAAGGGAAAACCCTAACTTGTAACCGACTCGACCTGCTACCCTAGACCTAGGCTATCTATATAAAGGCTAGGAGGGGGTGGCGAGGAGGACACATGCAACCCTAGTTTCCACAACCTTCGCCAGATTACATCTGCGCACCATTGTAACTTTCGACTCCTTCAATAATTCCACGAGCAGACAAGCAGGAATAGGGACCTCTACAAGGCCTAAACCTGGGTAAATCCTTTGTCCCCTGTGTGCTTGTTTGCTAGCCGATAGATGTCTCCAGCGCTCCCTACTTCTCCAAAACCCAAGTCCATAACAATGGGCATTGACGAGTTAAACCCTCGTCAGCAGCTTTAATTCCCTTCTCCTTAAGACATTTCTGAGCTTCCTTCATCACTTCATCATTTAATTCAATAACTCCCCTCTTCTTTGATGTTGGAATAGGCACCGGAATAGATGGTTCAGGTACAATTACTTCAGGTATAGCCTGTTTAGGAGGAGTCCAATCCTCATAGTTCTTACTTATTTTAGCCATTAATTCCTCAACTTCCTTAGGAGTCCTATTCCTGAAAACACAATCAGCACAACTATCTAGGTATGTCCTAGATTCCTCTGTTAGTCCATTATAAAATATATCAAGAAGCTCATTCTTAGGTAATGGACTTCCAGCTTGTGCATGAATCAAAGCACAAAACCTTACCCAAGATTCAGGCAATACCTCTTTTTCTCCCTGTTTAAAATCAAAAAGTTCCTGCAAAATAGCATGTCTAGCACTTGGAGGAAAATATTTCTGCAGGAAAGTACCAATCAGGCACTCAGGGCTATCAATAGATCCAGGAGGTAAATTACTAAACTAAGTTTTAGCTTCTCCTTTCAGTGAAAAGGGGAAAATCTTAGCAACAAAGTAAGTTCGCATCTTAATATCATCAGAAAACAAGCCACTCATGGTAGAAAGTTCATTCATATGTGCTACCGCACTTTCATTTTTAGTCCCACAAAAAGGTTCTTTCTCGACAATACCTATGTAAGATAGATCGAGAGAGAAATCATAATCTTCATCTATAATGTTTATGGGAGAAGCAGCAAACTTAGCAACAGGAGACAATTTGGGTCAAATAGTACTCCTCTCAAGGAGACTCTTAGCAGCGCTCCTATCATGGGTGTTCTTACATTCTTTAATAAATTCATCGGTCATCTCAACATAACCATCTTCAATATCATAACTTTCACTAGACTCAGGTGAACTAACAGGTGTGGTAGTGTCTTCATTAGGAGTTTCGGTATTTCCAACTATAGTTCTACCAATCGTAGCATCTAGGAAAGGACCTAATGAACCACTCTTATCAAGCAAAGTAGAAGCAGCATCATAAGCATCAGAAGTTTCAGATTCAGCAGTAGTAGCAGCGTGTGTAGCTTGTGTATGTGGTGGTGTAAGGAACTTACTCATAACAAACGATGAATCAAGAGCATCAGAGGTGTTTAGAACCGTACCTCTTCTTGTAGTGGATGGTAAAATAGGAACCTTGCCATCACGAGACTTACCCATGATGGATGGATAACAACGAACAATAGAGAATCCAAGTGAACTTGATAAATAAAGCTATGCTCCCCGGCAACGGCACCAGAAAATAGTCTTGATGACCCATAAGTATAGGGGGTGTATCGCAGTATTTTCGAGGGAAGTGAAACCCAATTTATTGATTCGACACAAGGGGAGCCAAAGAATATTTATAAGCCTTAACAACTGAGTTGTCAATTCAGCTGCACCTAGAAACAATCTTGCTCACAGCAGTTTATCAGTAGCAACAGTTTTCTAGTAGGAATAGCAAAGTAAAACCAGTAGCAAAGTAAAGACAGTAGTAACAATAGTAGTAAACAGTGAGATTCCAGTGCGGTAGGCATAAGGATGGATGGACGGGCGTTGCATGGACAAGACAATTCACATAGCAATCAGAACATAGGGCAATTGCAGATAAATAAGATAAAGCATCCAAGTACTAGATAATCCTAGGCATGTGTTCCATATATAGTCATACATGCTCGCAATGAGAACTTGCACAACATCTTTTGTCCTGCCAGCCCATTTGCAGCGGGGCCTCAAGGGAACTACTGGAAATTAAGGTGCTCCTGTTAATAGAGCACCGGAGCAAAGCATTAACACTCCATGAACACATGTGATCCTCACATCAAAGCCATTCCCTCCGGTTATCCCGATTTCTGTCACTTCGTGGCCATTGGTTCTGGACAACAACGTGTGTATACAACTTGTAGATAAGACCATAAACAATAGTATCATAATGAATCAATAACATTTTCAGATCTGAAATCATGGCACTCGGGCCCTAGTGACAAGCATTAAGCACAACAAGTAGCAACAAAGTCATAAAGCACTAATAAAAGATACTAGGAACCATGCCCTAACAATCTGATGCCATTACATGAACGATCTCATCCAATGCCTACCATCCACATAGCCTATAGTGGGGGATTACTCACTCATAGATGGTGGAAACATGGATGGTCGATGGAGAAGCGATGGTGATGATGATGGCGATGATCTCCTCCAATTCCCTGTCCCGGCAGGGTGCTAGAATGGAGTTTCTGGTGCTGTTTTGTGGAATCTGGTGGTGGCGGCGGAGCGGAACTCCTTCTGGAAAAACGTCGAACCCCCTGAAGTTTTTAGGTCAGAAGGCTCCTTATAGGTGAAGAGAGAGGCCGAGGGGGTGCCTAGGGGGCCCACACCACCCCCTGGCGCGGCCTGGCCTGGCCCGCGCCACCAGGTGGTGTGGCCACCCCCTGGCTCTTCTCCGTCTCGTATTCTGGCTCCTAGAGTCTTCGCGTGAAATAGGATTTTTGGCATATTTTCAGGGATTTTTCCTGATAGTTGATTTTCTGCACAAAAAGTAGACACCAAGGCAATTCTGCTGAAAACAGCGTCAGTCCGCATTAGTTGTATCCAAATCACACAAGTATAGAGGAGAAACAATAGCAAAAGTGTTCGGGAAAGTAGATACGTTTTGGACGTATCAGGCCGCGTTGGGACAGGTCTTACATACGTGGTGAAGGGTGGGGACGCATGGAGACACGTCGGACCGGCCATTCTCGCTCTGAGCATGGAATAGCTCCCACACTTCTCCTCCGCTCCGCTCCCCCTCCGTTGTGCCCTCCTACCTGAGAGCCCCTCCTACCTTATGTCATCCTTGGCCCTCGAGTCGCCCCCTCCCCCTAGCCGTGGAGCCTACTCCGGCTCTGCTTCCTCTCCCGCTAGATCTACCCCTTTCGTGGAACAGTATGCAACACCGGTGCGTGTACCGGTCCTCCCCGTCAAGCGCTGAGAAGATTGGGTGGAATCGGAGGGATCTAACGCATGGATTCCATCTGGGTAAGTATTGTTTCCCTTTGTGGATTGATTATAGGCAGTAATTCAGCGCGAATCACCAATGCTCAGCTAACTTCCTTGCTTTTCGAATAGGATTGATCCAACGCGGGCATTTCGGCTGGCGGTTAAACTGGATACTACCGTAATTCGTGGTTGTGAACAGTATCTCTCTGGATTTTACTTCCTAGCGGTGGTTACAACCTCCATAATTCTCAGAGATTTGAAAGATAAAATATATTCTAAATTCCCCTAGAGCAATGGCGATTCAGTTGATTTGCAATATTTCAACATTAGCGAGCAAAGGTTGCTCCCACTAACTAGCGAAGCTGATCTGGTAATGCTTTTCTCTTTGAATGTTGCCGAACGTTTTGGTCGAATTCATCTTCATGTGCAACCTAAAGTTGAACACACGGGAAAGAGGGCTAAAGCATCATCTGGTGGTCAGGCATCATGTGTCTCTGCTAATAGTGTGTGGCCCGTGCTCCTTGTAGGTCCACAGCAGTACCATCTGTTGCACTGCGAGTGTAAGCCAAATCGCTCGTGCGACAGATGTGGAGGACGAAGCAGAGCTTGCCGAGGGAGCGCCTCCCCTAGATGATGGGGATGAGTTGATGTTTCCTAAATTGGTAGATAGATTCAGTAAACAAACACTAGAGGATCAATACACGGAGGAATTGGCCGATGGTGCCATATTTGATGACACCGATGAACAAGAGAATAAGGAGAACAATGACAGTATCATTTTAGCCGAGTACAATGGTGAGGACTTGCTAGTAATTGAGTAGGACAGGAATGATCCTAAGATTTCAGAAGGCACAGTATTTGAAACGATGCAGGACTGTCGTAATGCCCTTACTACATATTGCATTTGCACCAATAATGATTATGTTGTTATTAAGAGTGAGCCAGCAAGGTTCACAGTGAAGTGCCTATACAACAGGTGTAGGTGGACGATGCACGCATCCGCTATACTTAGGAGCAGTTTGGTTTAGGTATTACAGTTAGTTGTGTATTTTAGATCATTGTGTAGAATTTGTTAACTATACCTGACATTTTCATCATGTTTCAGATAAAAGGTAACTAGTTTGAACATTCTTGACCACCTCAAGGGGGACAGCTGATACGTCCATTTTGCATCACTATTCTATATCATAATTGACTATTATTCATTGATATATTTCATATTAACAGATGATACTTATGTTATTTCATCTGTTTTTGCATGGTTGATGACTTTTGGAGGATGGACCGCTAAAGTCAGGATTCTGATGGAAAAGGCACCGTTTGGAGGCGAAATTCGCGAAGATTAGACAATTCCAGAAAATACATAGAAAATCCTATTTTTCTAGATGACGAAGGATGCCAGAAGGGGGAGCGGAGATGGGCCACAGGGGGGCCACACCACCCCCAGGCGCGGGCCAGCCCTAGTCGCGCCACCAGGTGGTGTGGCCACCCTGGCCCACCTCTGGATCTCCCCTCTGGCGTATATTATCCCCACAAAACCCTAAGACTCGGGGAGGGACCACAGAAAGATTCCGCCGCCTCTGTGGGGCAGAAAACTGCAGAGAGACAAAGACCTCTCCGGCAGGCAAAAGTCTACCGGGGAAATTCCTTCCCGGAGAGGGGAGATCATCGCCATCAACACCGTCATCAAGATGGACTTCATTGGGATCATCATCATCATCTCCATCATCATCTCCACCAGCACCATCATCACCACTCCATACCTCTGTAACAATTGGGTTGAATCTTGCATAGTTCTTAGGGGAAACTTTCCCGGTGTTGATTACTTGTTGTAGTTGATGCTATTGAGTGGAACCATTGAATTATTGTTATGTTCAGATTGTTACTTATCATTATTTCATCTCTGATCTTGATCCATATGATGTCTTGTGAGTCGTTCGTTTAGTTCTTGAGGACATGGGAGAAGTCATGTTGTTAGTAGTGCAATTGTGTTGAGAAAGATTCAATAGTTTGTTATTTAAGTTGTGGTGTTATTCTTCTAGTGGTGTCATGTGAATGTCGACTACATGAAACTTCACCTTTATGGGCCTAGGGGAATGCATTGTGTATTTGGCTACTAATCGTAGGGGTTGCCGGAGTGACAGAAACGTAAACCCCCGTTAGGAAACCTTTGCACAAGGGAGTGTAGGATCTCAGAGTTTAAAGCTTTGGTTAGGTTTCCATCTTAATTACTTTCTTGTACTTGTGGATGCTTGCAAGGGGTATAATAACAAGTATGTATTAGTCCTAGGAAGGTCAGTAAATTAGCACAGGTTCACCCACACAACACTTATCTAACTAAAGAAGATTAATCAACTATATGAAGCGAAAGAACTTGATGATATTCCGTGTGTCCTCGAGAACGTTTGTTCATCTTAAGTAATACAACCGGCTTGTCCTTTGCTAAATAAAGGATTGGGCCACTTGCTGCAATTATTATTATTGTCTTTTATTTACTCGTACTTTATTTATCTGCATTATCAAAAACCCCTAAAAAATTGGTTTGCTAAGTATTTACAGACAATTCCTGATCCAAGCCACTCGTCAACACCTTCTGCTCCTCGTTGGGTTCGACACTCTTACTTATCGAAAATACTGCGATACACCCGTATACTTGCGGGTCATCACGACTATTTTCTGGTTCCGTTGCCGAGGAGTGAAGCGCTATTGGAGAGTGGAACTGGTAAAGGAAACTTCTACTGTAAGTATTGTTTACTTCTCTTAGTTACTTTATTTCAATATGGATAATTCACTTAGTTTCTTATTTCGTAATGTTACTACCATTGCTAAGGTAGTAGATGAACCACCACCTGCTGAAAATGATACTTTTAAGATACCTACAAGAATTATTGATCATGCTATGGTAACTACTATTTTGGAGATGGAACTGTCCATCCCGGTGATCATTTGCTCTTTATACACGAATTATGTGGGTTGTTGAAGTGTGCAGGTATAACAACAGATCAAGTCAAGAAGAAGTTATTCTCATTATCACTAAAAGGAAGAGCTGAGGAATGGTACAAGCTGCTGGAGAATGGTCAAGCTCTTGAATGGGAGGAAGTAGTACCTCACTTTTATTTAAAATTTTATCCTCCTAGTGAGATTCATAAAGATCGGAATCAAATATACAACTTTTGGCCTCTTGATGGAGAGAGTACAGCTCAAGCTTGGGGGAGATTGAAGTTACTAATGCTCAAATGTCATATTCATGAGCTCCCCAACAATATTATTATCAATAACTTTTATGCAAGGATTTCTCTTCATGATAAGGATCTATTGGATGCTTCTTGTGCTGGATCATTTACATGGATGGAAGAAGGAGCTAAATGGGATTTTCTAGACCGTATTCAAGACAATGCTGAAGCATGGGAGAATGATAAAGGATTAAAGTCAGGTATAAATTATGATTATGAATGCATTAAATCTTTTATGGGAACTGATGACTTTCGTAATATTAGTAATGCTTGTGGTATAGACTCTCAAGCTATTGCAACTTATTTTAAGGCTTTTGCTTCCTATATTGAAATTCCTAAAAAGAAGTGGAATAAGTATCATGAACCTTATACAGATATTGCTAATTGTGTTCCTGCAAGAGACACCGAAGTTTATACTGCTAATCATATTTTACCTGAACCTTACAATGAGAAAATGCCTTTCCCAGTGAAGATAAAGGAACATTCTATGATAGCTAGTATGGTTAATGAAAGTACAAATAAATCTGCTGAACCTTTAGTAGCAAATGTGAAAGACTTTGTCACTAAATATGTAGAAGATGGACACACTATCCTCTATAAGGATACTTCTAATAATGTTTCACAAAGTAGTGTTATGAGAGCTAGTGTCCCTGTGTTTTCTGTTAGAATAAGTGAACATTGCTACAATGGTTCATGTGATAGTTATATCATTAAATTTATGCATGATACTGACAGTTATTATGAGAGAGGGAATATGGTTCCAATGCATCTCAATAATATTAAGTTTCCTCGCTTTATGCTGAAAGTCTTCATGTTACATTTGTTTTGCCTTCCTATGCTAGCAGCCTCTGGTTTCAACAATTTATTTTCTTACAAAACTCCCTTGCAGAGGAAGTGGGTTAGACATAAACATGTGTATTTTTGCTTCTTGATGCTCTCTTTTATTTCAATTCATATTCTTATGTGTGCATCATTGAAATTATCATGCCCATCTTAGTGGCTATAAAGAAAGAGCTTTTTGGGAGACAACCCAATATTTTTTTGCTTTAAGTTTGTTTTTGTTTATTTGAGTCTTGGAAGTTATTGATTCTGCAATAACCTCTCCTTATCCTTTTTGTTTGGTTTTTGTGTGAAGATCAACCTCTGATGAGAGAGAAGTAAGATTTGGGGAAGTTGCTGTCCCAAAACAGATTTTTGTGCTTCACTATAAAAAATCGTGAAAGATTCCACAAAGTCATACTAATCTGTAATTTTTTTGTACATGCCGTAGGTTATTATTTAACTTTCGTTAGTATTGCACTTTTTGATTTGAGCAACATAAGAGTTTCGAAAAAATTGATCTTTACCTGCTGGTCTGTTTTGACAGATTTTTGCCATTTCTGCATTTGCCTCTTAAATTGATTTCCTTTTGGGATTTCGGAAGGATTTTCTACAGTAGCTTATGTTTTGATGGATTTCAGTTGAAATTGAACTTAAAAGGTCTATTACCTCGCCTACACTAATGTTGCTAATAAGAATTGTGTGAAGTTTTGTGTGAAAGAAATGTCCAGGTTGTAGGAGGAAATGGTTTAATAAGATGGTGAATGGTTAAATGACTCAAACAATATGTGTATAAAGATGAAGATATTGATGCTATTCAAATGGTGACTCCGGGAGAATTTATTAAATGCCAAGTTCAGAGACCTGCAGAGTCCGTTTTCGAATAGATAACAGTCCTGGTAAGGAAAGGTCCGCGAAAAATCTGTCAATTTATATTTTTGCAGTTTTTATCTAACATGGAAAGCAATGAGTAGAAAGAGGGACGGGAATAGAGCCCGGGTGGCTCACACCACCCTGTGGCATGGGCCCACCTGGCCGCGCCACCAGGGGGTGTGGCCACCCTGGAGCCCGTCTCCGACCCGTTTTCTCTCAGTACTTTCCTTTTGTTGTAAAAATTCATAATATATAATCCCCCGAATCTCCCGAGGTTCGTATATCGTGTTCTCCTGTGTTTTTGTTTCGATCTGTTTCTGACAGGTAGAGTCTCAGTTTTGGAGCCACAATGTCTTCCTCTGGATCAACCAAGGAAGATTCCTCCATGGACGTCATTAACCCTTACATGCGTGAGTTGAAGATTCATCCCGAGGAGTTGTTGCTCGAAGATGGGAATTTACAGATAAAACAGGTTTAGGGCCCTAAAGGTGAAGATAGTCTGGAGGAAAGGATGGAAGCACTGGAGCAACAAGTCTTTAGGTACAAGAAGATGGCGGAATGCAAAGTGGATATCATCCATAAGATTAGTTCCGAACTCATCGCCGAGCACCAGAAGGAGACTGCTCAGCTTAAGGATGAAATTCGCTCACTCCACTGAACAACCAACCAACTGCAAGCACAACTCTTTAACGTGCAAAATCAAAATGTGAGTATGAGGTTATGTTTAAATGCATAAGTGCTGCTGCTAGTTTCAGGATGTTGGAAACCAGGATGTCTTTTGTTGATGGGGAGCCCTTACCTTGGAAGTCGGACGATGACGAGAGAACACAACCACCACCGAAGGAGTAATTCGTCATCAGGTTTTGGCATCCCCTTGGTTTGTTCCAAGCTTGGGGGAGTGCCGCGGTATCACATCATTATCTTTTATCTTTTACCTTTTCAATAGAGTCATATAATGAATAGAGAAGTTATTCTATAGGATGGTTTGCATTATGGAAGTATCTCCCCTCTAGTTAGATATCTATGTATCCCTTGGTGTGAGTTACCGTTATGGAATATTAATGAGAATTTCTATCATTTACTCTTTTGCATATCTTATTTTAGTTTGCAATTTATATTCTATGATTGATCTTGTTGTTAGTATTGGTATCACTTTGGGATCATTAAGTAAATTTAGTTGGTTTTGGCAAACCTGGCTCGGTCAGTAGCAACACTATTATAAGAATTGAATGAAAAAGATAAAAGTACTCTTAAGAAATATAATTTCATCATATTTCTTTCTTGATTGGCTCATAAGCTTAGTATTATCTAGTTAAGATCTTTTGTGCTTCCAAGGAAGATTGCATGTTTGTTTTTATCACTTGTATGTTTGTTTTTTTTCCTTCAACTCTTATGCTTGCTACCCAGCCTTGCTAGCCAAAAACCTGTACTGAGAGGGAATGTTTCTCGTGCATCCAATCCTTAAACCAAAACCTATGACATTTGTGTCCACCATACCTACCTATTAGTACTATTGCTATTCCAAGTAAATTCATGTTTTTATCTACCTTCCGAATTAAACTTGTTATGTGAAAACTAGTGATTAACGCTCTCACGAACTTGATGGGACACTTTACTTTCTTGAACTTAATAAACTTGAACCATTGTTCCCATCTATGTTGCGTATATGCTTGCACTTTGTAAGTTGTGAATTAGCAGAACCATGCTGTCATGGGGAACGCTTTCAACATTGCACCTTATTTAGTTGATATCATGTTCTTTTGCTTATGGATCCCAGCGATGTGAAATGAAAGGGGAGCTTGTAAGGCTCATGGAGTTTGTATATGTGTTAGAGAAACACCTGGGTGGCTGGTCTAATCCATGCCTAATAATGGTGGAAACCTGCAGCGTAACCATACTGAGCAATCTATGAAGCATCCTATATAAAAAAGAGAGAAGCCTATGCAAATAGGAAAGAAAAAAGAGAGAAAGAAAAGAAAAAAAGAGATACCTATGCAAATAGGAAATAAAAGGATGCTGAGATGCTCATTGTCTGCTTGCCTTGTCATTTTGATATGGGGATTCTTCCGTATCATCGGGCAAGGGGTACCCCGTTGGTGGTTCTCTATGATACACATGTACTTACAATGACAAGAACTTACCTGTGACTAAACTTGAGTAGCATGAGGAATGGTACTCGTAAGTAAGGGGCATGAGATTTTCAGCTTATAACTTGTCAAGCATATCCTCATATTTGATCACTTTAACCTTAATCACTTAAATATGCTTATGATAGGGGTAATGAGAGGTGAAAGCTAATAAGTACCATAATTTTTGGAAGCTCTTTGTGAAACTTGAAATCACTGCTTGCCTCTGCGAAGGGCCTATCTTTTACTTTTTAGTTGAGTCAGTAAACCTATTCCTTTCTATCTCAAGCAAGTATTTTGAGTTGTTGTGTTTCATTCATTCATATGATGATTTATTCAATCATGTTTCTTATGTTCCTTGTTTCGCACACTGCTCTTATCTTAGTGAATATTACTTTGAAAGCTATCATTGAAAACCCCTTTATGTTTGAACTTCTGCAAATTGTTAACTATTCTTTGACCAAGAGCAAAGTTTGCCATTACAAATTATGATTTACTTTATGTATCTTTATTGTGTCTCATTTACTTATTACAAGTTAAGTTATATAATAGTGAGTTATCTTCTATTATGATTTGTGTATTGATGAATGTGATGCTTCTTGTCTGTATTCTTTTATCGACTCTTCACTCCATAAACCTGAGGTCATGTTTATTGAGCTAAGTTTTCACTTGGGGACAAGCAAAGTCTAAGCTTGGGGGGAGTTGATATGTCCATTTTGCATCACTATTCTATATCATAATTTACTGTTATTCATTGATATATTTCATATTAAGAGATGATACTTATGTTATTTCATCTGTTTTTGCATGGTTGATGACTTTTGGAGGATGGACCGCTGAAGTCAGGATTCTGATGGAAAAGGCATTGTTTGGAGGCGAAATTCGCTAAGATCAGAAAATTCTAGAAAATACATGGAAAATCCTATTTTTCCAGAAGACGAAGGATGCCAGAAAGGGGAGCGGAGATGGGCCACAGGGGGGCCACACCACCCTCTAGCGCGGGCCAGCCCTGGCCGCGCCACCAGGTGGTGTGGCCACCCTGGCCCACCTCTTGCTCTCCCATTTGGCGTATATTATCCCCACGAAACCCTAAGACTCGGGGAGGGACCACAGAAATATTCTTCCGCCTCTGCGGGGCGGAAAACTTCAAAGAGAGAAAGAGCTCTCAGGCAGGTAGAAATATACCAAGGAAATTCCTTCCCGGAAAGGGGAGATCGTCGCCATCAACACCGTCATCAAGCTGGACTTCATCGGGATCATCATATCCATCATCATCTCCACCAGCACCATCATGACCACTCCATACCGTTGTAACAATTGGGTTGAATCTTGCATACTTCTTAGGGGAAACTTTCTCGGTGTTGATTACTTGTTGTAGTTGATGCTATTGAGTGGAACCATTGAATTATTGTTATGTTCAGATTGTTACTTATCATTATTTCATCTCTGATCTTGATCCATATGATGTCTTGTGAGTAGTTCGTTTAGTTTTTGAGGACATGGGAGAAGTCATGTTGTTAGTAGGGGAATTGTGGTGAGAAAGATTCAATAGTTTGTTATTTAAGTTGTGGTGTTATTCTTCTAGTGGTGTCATGTGAACATCGACTACATGACACTTCACCTTTATGGGCCTAGGGGAATGCATTGTGTATTTGGCTACTAATCGTAGGGGTTGCCGGAGTGATAGAAACCTAAACCCCCGTTAGGAAACCTTTGCACAAGGGAGTGTAGGATCTCAGAGTTTAAAGCTGTGGTTAGGTTTCTATCTTAATTACTTTCTTGTACTTGTGAATGCTTGCAAGGGGTATAATCACAAGTATGTATTAGTCCTAGGAAGGTCAGTACATTAGCACAGGTTCACCCACACAACACTTATCTAACTAAAGAAGATTAATCAACTCTATGAAGCGAAAGCACTTGACGATATTCCTGTGTGTCCTCGAGAACGTTTGGTCATCTTAAGTAATACAACCGGCTTGTCCTTTGCTAAAGAAAGGATTGGTCCACTTGCTGCAATTATTATTATTGTCTTTTATTTACTCGTACTTTATTTATCTACATTATCAAAAAACCCTAAAAACACATTTGCTAAGTATTTACAGAGAATTCCTGATCCAAGCCACTCGTCAATACCTTCTGCTCCTTGTTGGGTTCGACACTCTTACTTATCGAAAATACTGAGATACGCCCCCTATACTTGTGGGTCATCAACAACCAAAGGACAAAACAAAACTAGCAAAGACTAGGTGGTTGCCAGATGCAATCATGGATTGGATGAGAATGAACCCATCAGTTGGTGCAATAGCGCTCATAAAAAAGTTTCTGAAAAGTTCAATATTATAGTACCTTACATGAGGATGTTCTATGCAAAGGAAATGGCTCTTGATAGGATCAATGGTCCATGGAAAGAAAGTTTTCAGTTGCTTTAGAGCTTCAAAGTTGAAGTGGAGATGTCTAGTCCAGGTAGTGTTGTACAGATAGTCAGGCATATAGTTCAGTACAAAATAAGAGGGAAGATAATGGAGAAGGATTGCTTTAGAAGGGCTTTTGTTTGTTTCAAAGCTTGTTGGCAAGGGTTTCTGGATGGTTGCGGGCCTTATTTGGCCGTGGATGCAACAACTCTTCATGGTAGATTTAAAGGACGGCTAGTAGCTACTATTGCAGTTGATGGCCACAATTGGATGTTCCTTGTTGGTTTTGGAGTTTTGGAGATTGAGTCAGAGGAAAGTTGGACTTGGTTTCTGGAGAATTTGCACGAACTTATAGGTCATCCACCAGGACTTACTATCCACACGGACGCTTGCAAAGGTTTAGAGAAAGCTATAGAAGCAGTATTCCCCAGAGTGGAGCATAGGGAATGTATGCGACCTTAGTGCAAAATTTTACAAAGAAATTCAAGGGTAAAGTTTATATTGACAACCTATGGCCAGCTTCATATACATGCAGTTTGAGGAAGCATCTGTATCATTTGGAAGTGTTGTATAAACAAAAACCTGTGGTGAAGGAGTACTTGGATGCACATCATGGAATGGTATGGTCAAGAAGCCAATTCAATGAAATTTGCAAGGTAGACTATGTGACAAGTAACCTTGTAGAGAGTTTCAATGCAAAGGTCAAGTCATTGAAAGGGTTTATGTTGTGGAAAATATTTGATAAGATTAGGTAGATGATCATGATAAAGATCGATTTGCATCAATGAATTGCACCAATAGTATATGCTAGCCATCTCATCCTCCCATCTTTGATTAAGGCATTGCATGCTAGGGCAAAACAATTGAAGATGAAATGAATTAGAAAATGAATGGAGGCTGAGGTAACGTACACTGAAAGTAAAGATAGGCAATGGAGGTATCCAGTGAGTTTGGCTGACAGGACATGCCATTGCAGGCAATGGCAGCTCCGTGGGAAACCCTGCATACATGCATTGTTTTTCGTGGGTGTTCTGGGAGGTGAAGAGGGTGAAGTTGATCAGTACGTGTCGGAGTATTTCTCCATTGCCAAATTTAGGGCAGATTATGCTCAGAATGATCCAGCCTTGTTGGGAAAAGACCAATGGATGGAAGTGAATCAAGGCTTCAAGATATACCCTCTAGTTTTTACTAGACCAGGAGGTATGCCAAAGAAGAATAGGATGAGAGCTAGTGCTGAGGGTGGTGCACCACCTCGACGATGTAAGTGCAAACATTGTGGGATCCTAGGGCACATTGCTATGCTTTGTAAAAATTAAGTGGACCTAGCTTATGGAATGGGTGATCAGGCAGGAGCAGCAAATGCAGATGAGAATGAAGTATCTGAACGAGAGGAGAATGAAGCAATGGATACATTGCAGATTGAACCAACAGATTGAGAGGAGATTGGACCAGGTGCAGGGGAGACTGAACCAAATGCAGGGGAGATTTAACTAGATGCAGTGGCAATTGAACCAATGGATCGAGAGGAGATTGAACCAAACGAAGGGGATATTGCACCAAATGCATGGGAGATTGATGCAATTTATTCATTAGAAGTAGAGTTTAAAAGTAAAGGAATTACACAAGAGGATATTAAAGAAATGATGCCAATGTGTTTTGAACCGTATGAACCAATGAATCGAAACGTGGTTGAACCAATTGTACGACAGACTGAAGCACTTGATTCATTTGATGCAGAGAAAAAGAACAAAGGGAACAAACGGACGAAGCTGATGGTGGACTCCGAGAATATTCCAGCCAGGATCACCCGAAGCAAGATGGTGAACTCCGAGAATATTCCAGCGAAAAACACTAGGAGCAAGAAAAAAATGAATTTGACTTATTAATTTGAATTTGTATGATGAATTTGAACTACTGTCAATGTTTGTGATGTTTCCAAGTTTGTTATGTTAACTAAAACCTTCGCATGGAGTCTTGTTATGTTAACTAAAACCTAGCATGAATAATAAAGGAAAAGGAAATAAAGAGAAATGGACTTCTCCCCTAAACCACTTCTTGGAATGAGCTACTAGCTATGAAGACGCATGGCTTTCTACTCACTCAACCTCCAAGATAACCCATCCCAAAACATACTTTGTCTAAATGAGGCCAAATTTGGCACATTTGTGTATCTTTGAGTGGCAAACAATATAATGTCGGCCAAGATGGATTATTTTGTTCAAATAACACATTTTCCATTTGTTATGCCAAAAGCTTGAATTTTCCTTAGCCATTTTTTTATCTGAGAGCCCTTGTTTTCCTTAGCTCTACTCAGTTTTCCCCTTCCGCTAAAGTTTTCCTCAGTTTTCCCCTCCTGCTAAAGTTTTCCTCACTTTTCCCCTCTCTCATTTCTCAGTTTGGCTAGCGATCTGATTGGTCGAGATGTATGTCACACGGATCTTGGCCAACCACCGTTGGATACATCATGATCCGACGGGCTGGAGATCTCTCTCTCTCCCAATGGGCACACCTAACCTTGTATGGCGAGGAGAGCCCGATAGGCTATATGTCTCTCCCTCCATTTCCCTGTTGCACGTATATCAGACGCATCAACTAGCGCTCAGTTTGGTTGCGCTCTGATTGGTCGAGATATATGTCACACGGATCTTGGACAACCACCGTTGGATACATCATGATTCGACGGGCTAGAGGTCTCTCCCTCCCTTTCCATGTCACACGTATACCAGCCGCATCTTCCTCCCATCCTATCAACGTACGGCAGTGCGGTCCTACGCGTGGGGTCGGAACGGCTTGTGGCGGTGCAGATCTAAGCGCGACTGCAAGAATGGTGTGCGGCAGTGAGGACCTAACCGTCTGAAAGACACCGATGGAAGCCATCATCCGCAAGATCAGGGCGACGGCGGGTGGTGCCGACAGTGGCCATCGATGAAAGACAATGATGGAAGCTATCATCCATTCACATCTACGGCTATGGTGTCGACAGTGGTCCTTGATGCGACGATGATTGTAGCCATCATCCACAACATCTACGTCTGTGGTGCCGACATCGGTCATCAATGCAAAGACGATTGAAGCAATCATCCGCAACATCACTGCAACGGCACGTCGAGGTGCATTCAACGGTGAAGGCTAGATGGGATCACTTTGCCCGTACTTCTTAGAGTACACATACGGTGGGGAGGGCGGCTAGCTCACCGTCCACTTAAAATTGGGACAAATTTAAGCCCAATTTGAACCAAAATTTCGTGACTTAAAATATATGTATGATTTGAATAAATTTGACATGTATTTGAGCCATGAGACCGGTGGATATGCTCTAAAGCTGATTCATAGGTAGTAGTACTTGCTTTGACAATCTTCGGTGGGCTTGTATAAATTTGATCAAAATATGTATGATTTGAATCAAAATTGAGATGTATTTGAGCAGTGAGGATGGTGGATATGCTCTAAAGCTAATTCATAAGTAGTACTCCCTCCGACCCAAATTAGTTGATTTAGATTTGACTAGATTCGATTGTATCTTGAGGAATTTGAGTCAACTAACTTGGATTGACAATATCAGCCACTAATTTGGAACGGGGAATGGATGTTGCCGCCAACGCTGCAACTCTACAACGCAGCCACGCCCCGATGGCAGCGATAGAACAACCAAAACTGATAGGCCCCAACTTGACCCTCTAGGCAGTTGGCATGCCAACTATGGGCAGCTAGTTCCAATGGCAAGCAACTCGGGTCCCGCAATGCATTCTCTCGAAAACTTTGGGAACGCTAGATCCAATGGCAAGCAACTCGGGTAGCGCAATGCATTCTCTCGACCACTTTGGGACCGCTAGATCTAATGGCAAGCAACTCAGGCACCGCAATGCATTCTCTCGACAACTCTGGGACCGCAAAGTGACTAAATTAGTAGGAACTAACAACCATCTATTGAATAACAATTCCACTCTCTACTCCCCCCCCCCCCCGCGCGCTTCACTTGAAGTTCACGTTTTAGATTTTCTACGACTTGATCATATAAGGCAAGAACAACCTCAGGTGTCAACTTCTCTTTGTGAATAAGGTCTGAATTCTTCCTTAACGGTACGCTTTACCTCGCATATCAACAGGTTTTTACGGGCCAATAAATCACCTAACTTGGCAACCATCTCCTCCAAATCCATCCTATGGCTAGACCACTGTTGATTCATCTTTCTATGCAATGTACCATGGACCACTAGCCTGCATAGCACACTGTAACAATCCCAAAACAAACTAAATTGAATAAGTCCGACAGGCCATGTCAGCATTTCAAATTCAACAGTAGTACAAAGAGAAGGAGCTACATGCACTTCCAACGTGGTAGGATAAGGAGAATGTGTCCATGACATGATCGATTCCCCACCCTCACTAGTGTACCCGCTACGACCAGACATTGAGGACTAATTTGCACCTACAATATCGAGGAAATTACAGGAACCGAATCGATTAGGGTGGGCGGAGCAGGAGCAGAGGTCTTAGCAAGCACTACTAGCAATTGTTGCGACTGTTCGTCGAGCTATGGCGGCAGAACAAAATCTCGGTCATTGTGGGTGGAGGACCTACCTGCGGTTAGTACTGCCCCAACGTAAAATGCGTGCGGACGATAAAGGTGCCGGAATCGTGGTTGAGGTGCAGTGTGATAGTCCTTCCGATACCGCCTTAGGACAGATCCAGCGAGACACCGACGATGGCTGCTCTATCCGCCGATGGGATAGGAGCTGCGCGGGGCTGGGGGCTGGGAGCGGATGAGAGAGAGAGCCGACGTGTCATACATGACCCCAGCTATCAATTATTTCATATTTGCCAATTTTGCATATCTGCCAAACTTTTTCTTTGAAATTTGCATATTTGCCACATGACCACCACATTCCAGTGACACACAAAATGGTAAATATGCAAGTTGCAAAGTAAAACATGGCAAAGATGCAAATCCCCCCTCCAGCCCCACATGACGGCCCCACCGGTCATTGGCTACGAAGGCCCCATAGAACGGCTCCACATAGCGCCCCCATCATTCATTGGCTTCGACGACCCCACAGAACATCCTCATTTGTCATTGGCTGCACCGACCACACAATCAGGAAAACTGGGACCACAAGTCAGCGAGAGAAAGATGGCTGGTCCGCCGTGTACCACGTCCCCACCTGTCAGCATGAACGGTCGAGGCGACGTAACGTAACACTCAACGCAGGACCCGCCCAACGTGGTCCCACCTGTTAGCATGTAACGGTCAAGCCTTTGACCTGATTGCATCCACCCGTTCGAGCGCATGTGAGGGTTTAATAATGGTGGGAGGGGAAAAGTGAGGAAAAACTAAGCGGTTGGGGAAAATTGAGTATAACTAACGAACCAGGGGCACGAAAATAGAAATCCCTATGTATTACTATTGGAGTACTGGTAGTACAACTCGAGTATAAAAAGACATATACTCCATATTACTAGTGTACTAGTTCAAATGTACTACTACTACTACTCTGTATCTGGACAAGATTTAACCACAAGAAAGAAATGGAGAAGAGAAACGAGCATGCCATGCCGAGAAAGAAAGAGCCAGAAGAGACAAGTAGATAGAATAAAATGCAGATGGTGTTGAAGACATGCATGCATTCCTTGTTCTCGCAGCATTATACACTTTGCGCCAGGCCCTAGGTTTCTAACCTAAAAGTATTATGGTGAAATTAAAACGAATTTAAGCTTAGTTGTCAACGAGTATGAAGAATTCTTGTATTTCAAGACGAACCACCAAGGTCAAGGCCATATCTGCATCATACTTTATGCTGATGATACCATATCCAAGAATTTGCATGCCAACAAATTTAGCCATATTTTGAAAACAATCGAAGATGAAGTAGTATGAAGAGTATGGCTTGATCAGCTACTCTCTAGAGAAGGAGCTGAACTCGACTGTTTTCCTTGCTTAATTTTAGGGTCCTTTGTGCTAAATTTATGGAGCTCGATGTAATTTCCCCCTTTTGTTAGGTCTAAAAGTGTAAGTAGTGAAATTTAGACGATTTTAAGCTTACTTGTCAATGAGTATGAGCATTCTTGGATTTCAAGCCGAACGAACAAGGTCAAGGCCATATCAACATCATACTTTGTGCTGATGATCCCATGTTTTGAAAACAATCAAAGAGGAAGTAGTATTAAGAGTTTGGCTCAGATCAGCTGATCTCTCGAGAATGAGCCAAACCAGATTTTTTCTTTTAGGGTCCTTTGTGCTAAATGTATATGGACCTCGATGTAATTTTTAATTATTTGAGGTCCGTGATGTAAATTGTACTCCAATGGACCGTGTAAATTTCTAACCTAAAAGTAAGTGGTGAAATTTACACGAATTTAAGCTTAGTATGAACCGTTCTTGTATTTCAAGACGAACCACCAAGGTCAAGGCCATATCTACATGATACTTTATACTGATGATCCCATATCCAAGAATTTGCATGCCGACAAATTTGGCCATATTTTGAAAACAATCGAAGATGAAGTAGTATGAAGAGTATGGCTCGATCAGCTACTCTCTAGAGAAGGAGCTAAATCCAACTATTTTCCTTGCTTAATTTTAGGGTCATTTGTGCTAAATGTATGAACCTCGATGTAATTTCCCCCTTTTGTTAGGTCTAAAAGTGTAAGTGGTGAAATTTAGATGATTTTAAGCGTACTTGTCAATGAGTATGAGCATTCTTGGCTTTCAAGCCGAACGACCACGGTCAAGACCATATCAACATCATACTTTGTGCTGATGATCCCATGTTAAAGAATTTGCATGGCAACAGATTTGGCCATGTTTTGAAAACATTCAAAGATGAAGTAGTATTAAGAGTTTCGCTCAGATCAGCTGATCTCTCGAGAATGAGCCGAACCAGATTTTTTTATTTTAGGGTCCTTTATGCTAAATGTATATGGACCTCGATGTATTTTTTTTCTTTTTTAAGGTCTTTGATGTAAAACGTACTCCGATCGACCGTGTAAAGTTCTAACCTAAAAGTATGGTGGTGAAATTAAACGAATTTAAGCGTAGTTGTTAACAAGTATGAAGCATTCTTGTATTTCAAGACGAACCACCAAGCTCAAGGCCATATCTACATCATACTTTATGCTAATGATCCCATATCCAAGAATTTGCATGTCGGCAAATTTGGCCATATTTTGAAAACAATCGAAGATGAAGTAGTATGAAGAGTATGGCTCGATCAGCTACTCTCTAGAGAATGAGTTAAACACGACTGTTTTCCTTGCTTAATTTTAGGGTCCTTTGTGCTAAATATATGTACCTCGATGTAATTTCCCCTTTTGTTATGTATAAAAGTGTAGGTGGTGAAATTTAGATGATTTTAAGCTTACTTGTCAATGAGTATGAGCATTGTTGGATTCCAAGCCGAATGACCAAGGTTAAGCACATATCAACATCCTACTTTGTGCTGATGATCCCATGTTAAAGAATTTGCATGGCAACAGATTTAGCCATGTTTTGAAAACAATCGAAGAGGAAGTTCTATTAAGAGTTTGGCTCAGATCAGCTGATCTCTCTAGAATGAGCCGAACCAGTTTTTTTCTTTTAGGGTCCTTTATGCTAAATGTATATGGGTCTCGGTGTATTTTTTGCTTTTTTGAGGTCTGTGATGTAAAATGTACTCCGATCGATCGTGTAAAGTTCTAACCTAAAAGTATTGTGGTGAAATTTAAACGAATTTAAGCTTAGTTGTCAACGAGTATGAAGTATCCTTGTATTCAAGACAAACCACCAAGGTCAAGGCCATATCTACATCATACTTTATGGTGATGATCCAATATCCAAGAATTTGCATGCCGACAAATTTGGCCATATTTTGAACACAATCGAAGATGAAGTAGTATGAAGAGTATGGCTCGGTCAGCTACTCTCTCGAGAAGGAGCCAAACCAGACTATTTTCCTTTCTTAATTTTATAGTCCTTTGTGTTAAATGTATGGACCTCGATGTAATTTCCCCCTTTTGTTAGGTCTAAAAGTGTAAGTGGTGAAATTTAGATGATTTTAAGCTTACTTATCAATGAGTATGAGCATTCTTGGATTTCAAGCCAAATGACCAAGGTCAAGGCCATATCAACATCATACTTTGTGCTGATGATACCATGTTAGAGAATTTGCATGGCAACAGATTTGGCCATGTTTTGAAAACAATCGAAGAGGAAGTAGTATTAAGAGTTTGGCTTATATCAGCTGATCTCTCGAGAATGAGCCGAACCAGATTTTTTTAGGGTCCTTTATGCTAAATATATATATGGACCTCGATGTAATTTTTGCTTTTTTGAGGTCCGTGATGTAAATTGTACTCCGATCGACCGTGTAAAGTTCTAACCTAAAAGTATTGTGGTGAAATTTAAGCTTAGTTGTCAACAAGTATGAAGCATTCTTGTATTTCAAGATGAACCACCAAGGTCAAGGCCATAACTACATCAGACTTTATGCTGATGATCCCATATCCAAGAATATGCATGCCGACAAATTTGGCCATATTTTGAAAAGAATCAAATATGAAGTAGTATAAAGAGTATGGCTCGATCAGCTACTCTCCAGAGAAGGAGCTGAACCCAACTGTTTTCCTTGCTTAATTTTAGGTTCCTGTGTGTTAAATGTATGGAACTCGAGTAATTTCCCCCTTTTGTTAGGTCTAAAAGTGTAAGTGGTGAAATTTAGATGATTTTAAGCTTACTTGTAAATGAGTACGAGCATTCTTGGATTTCAAACCAAACGACCAAGGTCAAGCCCATATCAACATGATACTTTGTGCTGATGATCCCATGTTAGAAAATATGCATGGCAACAGATTTGGCCATGTTTTGAAAACAATCGAAGAGGAAGTATTATTAAGAGTTTGGCTCAGATTAGCCGATATCTCCAGAATGAGCCGAACCAAAAAAAATTCTTTTAGGGTCCTTTATGCTAAATGTATATGAACCTCGATGTAATTTTTGCTTTTTTTGGTCCATGATGTAAAATGTGTTGGAGATATGCCCAAGAGGCAATAATAAAGTGCTTATTATTATATCTTTATGTTTATGATAAATGTTTACATCCCATGCTATAATTGTATTAACAGGAAACATTAATACTTGTGTGTTTTGTAAACATAAAAGAGTCCCTAGTAAGCCTCTTGTTAAACTAGCTTGTTGATTAATGGATGATCATGGTTTCCTGATCATGGACATTGGATGTCGTTAATAACAAGATCATATCACTAGGAGAATGATGTGATGGACACACACCCATAGTAAGCATAGAATAAGATCAAGTCATTAAGTTTGTATTGCTGTAAGCTTTCAAATGCATAGTAACCTAATCCTTCGACCATGTGGTTATGTTAATCACCATCACCGGATGGATACTTTGATGACATCAAACACCACTTCGTAACTGGGTGGTTATAAAGGTGTCATTGGGTATTCTGAAAGTATGTGTTGAAGCGCATGGACCAAGATTGGGATTTGTCCATCCATATGACGGATAGATATGCTCTAGGCCCTCTTGGTGGAATGTCATCTAGTTAGCTTGCAAGCATGTGACTAGGTCACAAGGGATGACATAACATGGAACGAGTAAAGAGTACTTATCAGTAACGAGGAAGAACTAGGTATGGAGATACCGACGATCAAACCTCGGATAAGTAGAATATCGCGCGACAAAGGGAATTGGTTTCGTATGTTAAAGGTTCTATCGATCACGAAGTCATCATTGAGTATGTGGGAGCCGTTATGGATCTCCAGATCCCGCTAATGGTTATTGATCGGAGATGTGTCTCCATCATGTCTACATGTTCACAAACCGTAGGGTGACACACTTAAGGTTCGAAGTTGTTTTAAGTAGATATGGAAGATGCGTTGGAGACCGAATGTTGTTTGGAGTCTCGGATTGGATCCGGGACATCACGAGGAGATCCGGAATTGTCCGGAGAATAAGATTCATATAATGGGGATCATTTTCTAAGTTAGGAAATGTTCCGGAGTGTTTGTATGGAGATTCTAGAAGGTTTAGGAATGTTCTGGAAGGTTCTAGAAGATTTCTTGGAGTTTGCTTGAAAACCAAGAAAGGATCAAGGAATCTTTGTGGGGCAAGACACGGATTCGTGGGGGAGGAGGATTCCTCCCCCCTCCCAATCCGCCGGCCAAGGAGGGAGGGGAGTCCTACTAGGACTCCCCCTCCCATGGCGCCTCCCTCCTTTAAATAGAGGAGAGGGGGCGCTAGCCCCTAGACCTCTCCCATAACAAACCCTAGCCGCCGCCTCTCTCCTCCTCCTTCGCTCTACTCCAGCTTAGGCGAAGCCCTGCAGAATTCTCTACTCCACCACCACCACCACACCGTCGTGCTGCTGGGATTCCGTGGAGAAGATCTACTACCTCCGCTGCTCGCTGGAATAGGGAGAGGAAGGTCTGCTTCGACTCCGCACGTGTGACCGACAGCGGAAGCGCTGCCGGAACGCGGCGCCGGAAGGATCGTCCACTGGATTTAGAGATCGGCAAGTGATCGACTACATCAACCCCGAGATCTAATCTCGTAACGCTTTCGGTTCTACGAGGGTTAGTACAGATCTATCTTGTCGCACATGCCTAATAGATTAGATCTTGGCTTTTATCTAGATTAGATCTGGGTTTTGTTCGTTCTTGCGGTAGAAATTTTTTGTTTTCCATGCTACGAACCCATCAAAATGTACTCTGATCGACCGTGTACAGTTATAACCTAAAAGTATTGTGGTGAAATTTAAACGAATTTAAGCTTAGTTGTCAACGAGTATGAAGCATTCTAGTATTTTAACACGAACCACCTAGGTCAAGGCCATATCTACATCATACTTTATACTGATCATCCCATATCCAAGAATTTGCATGCCGACAAATTTGGCCATATTTTGAAAACAATCGAAGATGAAGTAGTATGAAGAGTATGGCTCGATCAGCTACTCTCTAGAGAAGGAGCTAAACTCGATTGTTTTCCTTGCTTAATTTTAGGGTCATTTGTGCTAAATGTATGGACCTCCATGTCATTTCCCCCTTTTGTTTGGTCTAAAAGTATAAGTGGTGAAATTTAGATGATTTTAAGCTTACTTATCAATGAGTATGAGGATTCTTGGATTTCAAGCCGAACGACCAAGGTCAAGACCATATCAACATCATACTTTGTGCTGATGATCCCATGTTAGAGAATTTGCATGGCAACATATTTGGCTATGTTTTGAAAACAATTGAAGAGGAAGTAGTATTAAGAGTTTGGCTCAGATCAGCTGATCTCTCGAGAATGAGCCAAACCAGATTTTTTTCTTTTAGGGTCCTTTATGCTAAATGTATATGGACATCGATGTAATTTTTGCTTTTTTGAGGTCTATGATGTAAAACATACTCCGATCAACCGTGTAAAGTTCTAACCTAAAAGTATTATGGTGAAATTTAAACGAATTTAAGCGTAGTTGTCAACAAGAATGAAGCATCCTTGTATTTCAGACGAACCACCAAGGTCAAGGCTATATCTACATCATACTTTATGGTGATGATCCCATATCCAAGAATTTGCATGACGACAAATTTGGCGATATTTTGAACACAATTGAAGATGAAGTAGTATGAAGAGTATGGCTTGGTCAGCTAGTCTCTCGAGAAGGAGCCGAACCTGACTATTTTCCTTGCTTAATTTTAGGATCATTTGTGCTAAATGTATGGACCTCGATGTAACTTTTCCCTTTTGTTAGGTCTAAAAGTGTAAGTGGTGAAATATAGACGATTTTAAGCTTACTTATCAATGAGTATGAGCATTCTTGGATTTCAAGCCGAACGACCAGGGTCAAGGCCATATCAACATTATACTTTGTGCTGATGATCCCATGTTAGAGAATTTGCATGGCAACAGATTTGGCCATGTTTTGAAAGAGGAAGTAGTATTAAGAGTTTGGCTCAGATTAGCTGATCTCTCGAGAATGAGCCGAACCAGATTTTTTTCTTTTATGGTCCTTTATGATAAATTTATATGTACCTCGATGTAATTTTTGATTTTTTGAGGTCCTTGATGTAAAATGTACTCCGATCGATCGTGTAAAGTTCTAACCTAAAAGTATTGTGGTGAAATTCAAAGGAATTTAAGCTTAGTTGTCAACGAGTATGAAGCATTCTTGTATTTCAAGACAAACCACCAAGGTTAAGGCCATATCTGCATCATACTTTATGTTGATGATCCCATATCCAAGAATTTGCATGCCGACAAATTTGGCCATATTTTGAAAACAATCTAAGATGAAGTAGTATGAAGAGTATGGCTCGATCAGCTACTCTCTACAGAATGAGCTGAACCCGATTGTTTTCCTTGCTTAAGTTTAGGTTCCTTTGTGCTAAATGTATGGACCTTGATGTAATTTCCCCCTTTTGTTAGGTCTAAAAGTGTAAGTGGTGAAATTTAGACGATTTTAAGCTTACTTGTCAATGAGTATGAGCATTCTTGGATTTCAAGCCGAACGGCCAAGGTCAAGCCCATATCAACATCATACTTTGTGCTGATGATCGCATGTTAGAGCATTTGCATGGCAACAGATTTGGCCATGTTTGGAAAACAATCGAAGAGGAAGTATTATTAAGTGTTTGCCTCGGATCAGCTGATCTCTCCAGAATGAGCCGAACCAGATTTTTTTTCTTTTAGGGTCCTTTATTCTAAATGTATATGGACCTCGATGTAATTTTTCTTTTTTGAGGTCCGTGATGTAAAATGTACTCCGATCGACTGTGTAAAGTTCTAACCTAAAAGTATTGTGGTGAAATTTAAACGAATTTAAGCTTAGTTGTCAACGAGCATGAATCATCCTTGTATTTTCAAACGAACCACCAAGGTCAAGGCCATATCTACATAATACTTTATGGTGATGATCCCGTATCCAAGAATTTGCATGTCGACAAATTTGGCCATATTTTGAACACAATCAAAGATGAAGTAGTATAAAGACTATGGCTCGGCCAGCTACTCTCTCGAGAAGGAGGAAAACCCGACTATTTTCCTTGCTTAATTTTAGGGTCCTTTGTGCTTAATGTATGAACCTGGATGTAATTTCCCCCTTTTAGGTATAAAGTGTAAGTGGTGAAATTTAAACGATTTTAAGCTTATTTGTCAACGAGTATGAACATTCTTGGATTTCAAGCCGAACGACCAAGGTCAAGGCCATATCAACATCATACTTTATATGATGATGATGATCCCTTGTCAGAGAATTTGCATGGCAATAGATCTGGCCATGTTTTGAAAACAATTGAAGATGAAGTACAATCAATAGTTTGGCTTAGATCAGCTAATCTCTCGAGGAGTGAACTAGAAATTTTTCCTTTTAGGGTCCTTTATGCTAAATGTATGGACCTCGATGTAATTTTTGCTTTTTTGAGGTCCCTATTGTAAAATGTACTCTGATCGACCATGTAAAGTTCTAACCTAAAAGTAAGTGGTGTAATTTAAACGAATTAAAGCTTGGTTGTCAATGAGTATGAACTATTCTTGTATTTCAAGAGGAACGACCAAGGTCAAGTCCATATATATATATCATACTTTATGATGATGATCCCATATCCAAGAATTTGCATGCGGACAAATTTGGCCATATTTTGAAAACAATCGAAGATGATGTAGTATGAAGAGTGTGGCTCGATCAGCTACTCTCTCGAGAAGGAGCCGAACTCGACTATTTTGCTTGCTTAATTTGAGGGTGCTTTGTGCTAAATGTATGGACCTCGATGTAATTTCCACCTTTTTAGGTCCTTGTTGTAAAATGTACTCCCACCGAACCTAAAAGTAAGTCATGAAATTTAAACGAATTTCAGCTTATAGTTATCGACGAGTATGAACATTTTTGGATTTCAAGCCGAACGACCAAAATGTCAAGGCCATATCTCTACATCATAATTTATTCTAATGATCGAGTATCCAAGAATTTCCATGGCGACAGATTTGGCCATATTGTGAAAACAACCAAAGAGAAAGTAGTATGAAGAGTATGGCTCAATCAGCTTCTCTCCCGAGAAGGAGCCGAACCTGACTATTTGCTTTGCTCGATTTTAGGGTCCTTTGTGCTAAATGTGTGTACCTCTATGTAATTTTCCCTTTTTCGGTCCTTGATGTAGAATGTACTCCCACCGACCATGTAAAATGCTACCTTAAGAGTAATTGGTGAAATTTCAATGAATCTAAGCATAGTTGTCAACGAGTATGAAAAATTCTTGGATTTCAAGGCAAACAACCACAAGGTTAAGGCCATATCTCTACATCGTACTTTATGCTCATGATCCCATATCCAAGAATTTGCATGCTGACAAATTTGGCCATCTTTTGAGAACAATCGAAGATACTAAAACAAAAAATAATCAATTTCAATTTTCCAAGTGACAGGAATTTATTTTCTAAAAAGCAAGTAAGAAGAATTCATTTCCTTTTTTCTGTTAAAAAATAATGAGCGAGAAGAGACTATGAGCATATAGGAGGCAGCGAGAGAGCTAGAAAGAGGAGGATTTGAGGGCGGTGCAATGTCAGAGCAAAGCTGAGATGGGCTCCTGACATGAGGTACAGGGTACAGTGAGTAGAGTAAATTTCAGGACCACAATATATATGCATGCAAAACAAAATGTGTTTTCTCTCTCCTTCACTCCCTCATCACCACCCCCGCACCCCGGCTGGATGATCTCTCCCTCGTCCACAATGTGGCGCTGCGCACGCGCGTCGACCGACGACCTGCCTTCTGTCGGTGGCTCCGTGTCTTTGTCTAGCGTGTTCGTCAGCTGCGTTGGTGTGAACCATTTTGGTCCTTACAATAGAGTAGCAATTTAGACTTTCCTGGTTTCAAAATTTTCACTTCCTTCACAAACATCCCGGGGGAAGGATATTCAATAGATCGCCATTCGCATTACTACTAGTACTACTGAGTACAATGAGTAGTACCCAAAGAAACTTTTTTTTGATGAGTAGTACCAAAAGAAACTTCATTCAACCATTAACATAACAGCACGAGTTTACATATATAGGACTCACTGCTTAACTAGTGCAGGTCCGGCCCCTCTTATCACCTAGTCCACACCGCCAGCGGCAGCTCGTGACATTGGCACCAACGACAGCTCCAGCAACAGAGCCGGCTCCTGACTCATCGACACCTTCGGATAAGGCGGCGACACCTCTTGAGCCATTGGCGGCACCACCAGATAACGAAGCGGCACCTCCGGAGCCATCGGCAGCTCCGGGAGAACACCATGGATGAAGTTTCCCTTGTTTGGTAACCGGTTCCAGTAGTTGGTGAACATGTTCAAGCCGATGAACACCACCATCTTGTAGCCAAAGTGGAATGACTGGCCATAGAGGATACGGGAGTCCCTAAAGTTGACGAACTTGACCTTCAATGTCCCATCCAGATTGTCGTAGAGTTCGTACATCTAGTACTTGCAGTGACCGTACCCAGCATCAAGGAAGGTGCATGCTAGCTGCCACTTTGTTCTCCATGGGGAGAAGGCCCAAATACGCAGGGCATTGTCCTCCTGTGCGGTGATGTCAGGGTCTTTGCGCTCTGTTACAGCCGGCAGCAGCCGGAAGGTGGCCATGGATGACAGACGAGGGCGGAGATGGTTCCTAGAAGTGGGGGATTAGTGATGGTTTGGTGCGGGGAAGGGGAGAGATTAAATAGGAAGGTGGTGATCCGAGATTAATGTTGCAGATTACCAAAGAGAGGGAACAATCAATGTCGTTGATGAAGTTGATGCGTGTGGCAAATATCAATGATGATCACTAGGGTAAGCGATTGGATAGAATGCTGACTCTGCTTCCCGCACTCGATGGCCCAGTCATAATTTTGTGGTGCGTCCAAGGCGACCGCGACCTCCCCAATCTGTGGGCCCAAAGTGGATGACTGAGTTGATGGGTGAAAACAAATTGATGAAGTGGTACTATTCAACACGAATCCTGCTGCTCTGAATCATTGGTCTAACGGCCCAACGGTCAGGATGAGTGCTATGGATCCAATTCAAAACTACTCCATTATAGTAGTAGAGAAAAGTACCACCAACCGGTAGAATGGAAAAAAGAAGATCCAATGGCTAGCATTGTTGGGATTCGCGAGTCTTGATCCAATAGTCAATACTCAAAGTTATTCGTACATTATATAGTGGTAAGATAAGATAACAAAGACTATCAATAGTATCTTCTAGATTATGGAATGGATTAGAGGATCTAATAACTAGCAGTAATGTTGGGATTCGCGGGTCATGAATCAGCGGTCAATATTCAAAGTTGCTCGCACACTATATATAAAAAATAGTGGTAAGATAAGAAAAGAAAGACTATCAATTGTATCTTCTCGATGCTAAAATGGAAATGAAGATCCAACATCTGACAATGTTGGGATTCATATCTTGATCCAACAGTCAATATTCAAAGTTATTTGTACACTATACAGTGCTAAGAAAAAATGAGACATGTGTTTTGACACCTTTGAATACAAAAAAATGCTCTGGCTTCTTCACAATGTGTATTGGCCTACAGTGTATGAACATTCCTGGCTTTGACCCAAACAGCCAAGGTCATGACCATATTGACATCATATCTCTACTACTATAATGGAGCAGTTTTGAATTGGATCCATAGCACAAATCCTGACCGTTGGGCTATTAGATCCAATGGTTTAGAGCAGCTCGATTCATGTAGAATAGTACCTACAGCAAACTCCACCATGTTCTAGAACTATCATGTCACCACCCCCAAAATTTGATAGCACTGTAGGTTGTATTCTCAATATGTGTAGATAGTTATTATTAATAGACTTAATTTATGCATTTTGGGGTGGTGACATGAGGGTTCTAGAACATGGTGGAGTTTTCTCTAGGTACGGACTATTCAACACGAATCCAGTTGCTCTGAACCATTGGATCTAATAGCCCAACGGTCAGGATTGGTGCTATAGATCCAATTCAAAACTACTCCACTATAGTAGTTTGGGGGTGGTGATATGATGGTTCTAGAACATGCATGGTGGAGTTTGCTCTAGGTACTATTCAACACGAATCCAGCTTCTCTAAACCATTGGATCTAACAGCCCAACGGTCAGGATTGGTGCTATGGATCCAGTTCAAAACTGCTCCATTATAGTAGTAGAGATATGTTACCACTATATAGTGTACGAATAACTTTGAATATTGACCGTTGGATCAAGACTCACGAATCCCAACATTATTTCCATCCATTGGATCTCCATTTCCATTCTACCATCTAGAAGAGTCTACTAATAGTCTATAGGATAATGAATGCTATGCACAAACCTCAAAACACACTTCTCCATCATACTAGAATCTTCTCCCTCGTAGCTAATAATCGTTGAATTCTACATGATCTGATCTTATCTTACCACTATATAGCGTATGAATAACTTTGAATGTTGACCGTTGGATCAAGACTCATGAATCCCAGCATTTCTAGTTGTTGGATCTTCTTTTCCATTCTAGCATGTGGAAGATTCTATTGATAGTCTTTGGCATAATGAATTCTATGCAAAAACCTCAAAACACATTTCTCCATCATACTAGAATCTTCTCCCTTGTTTCTTTAGACCATGTTATCAAAAATAATCTTTGACTTCTACATGATGATACAAAGTACAAGGACCAAATATACACCCATACTTTATAGATGTTGATCAAATTTATAATTTATTGTGATTTACCAATTCTAATTTTATATAGTGATGATGATATGTCATACGTCTACTATCTGTCTCACGTGCAAGGCACGCGCAACTTACTAGTATAGTTTATGATACAGTTCCCGCATCTGGTAGATTCATGCATCTTCTTCAACAAGATCTGATAAAAGTGAGGAGTGCGTTGTTTTCTTTTATTAAGCAAGTACTAGTCTTACCATTACCACTATCTTAACACTATATGGTGTACGAAAAACTTTGAATATAATATTAATTGTTGGATCAAGACTCACGAATCCCAACATTTCCAGCTGTTGGATCTTCTTTTCCAATCCAACATCTAGAAGATTCTATTGATAGTCTTCATCACAATGAAATGCTATATGCACAAAACTCAAAACACACTTATCCATCATTCTTGAATCTCCCCCTCGTTTTTATAGACCATGTTACCAAAATTTCCAAGTATTTGAATTTAGGGTCTTTTGTGATAAATGTATGAACTTGGATGTATTTTTCATTTTTTAGGTCCTTGGTGTAACATGTACACATCGACTTACCGTGTTAATTAACTGAAGAATCTCTCTCCCTCGGGACATATACCTTATTAGTCAAAAAAAGTACCACCACCCGGTAGAATGGAAAAAAGAAGATCCAACGGCTAGCAGTGTTGGGTTTCGCGAGTCTTGATCCAACGGTCAATACTCAAAAGTTATTCGTACATTATATAGTGGTAAGCTAAGATAACAAAGACTATCAATAGTATCTTCTAGATGATGGAATGGATTAGAGGATCCAATAACTAGCAGCAATGTTGGGATTCGCGGGTCATGAATCAGCGGTCAATATTCAAAGTTATCCGCACAATATATATAAAGTAGTAAGTTGCACATGCCCTGCACGTGATACTAAGATAATAGATGTCTGACATATCATCACTATATAAAATTGTAATAGGTAAAGTAGAAAAAATATAAATTTGATCAACATCTATAAAGTATGGGTGTATATTTCGTTCTTGTACTTTGTATATCATGTAGAAGTCAACGATTATTAGTTATCTAAAACTTCCAAAAAAATTGGTAACATGGTCTAGAGAAATGAGGGAGAACATTCTAGAATGATGGAGAAGTGTGTTTTGAGTGTTGTGCATAGCATTCATTGTGATGAAGACTATCAACAGAATCTTGTAGATGCTAGAATGGAAAAAAATATCCAATGATTGGAAATGTTGGGATTTGCGAGTCTTGATCCAACGGTCAATATTCAAAGTTATTCGTACACTATATCTCTACTACTATAATGGAGCAGTTTTGAATAGGATCCATAGCACCAATCTTGATTGTTGGGCTATTCAATCCAATGGTTCAGAGTAGCTGGATTCGTGTTGAATAATAACTAGAGCAAACTCCACCATGCATGTTCTAGAACCATCATGTAACCACCCCAAAATTTCATAGCACAGTAGGTTGTATTCTCAATATGTGTAGATAGTTATTATTAATAGACTTAATGTATGCATTTTTTCTCTAACAAGACTTAAAATATGATGGTTCTAGAACATGGTGGAGTTTTCTCTAGGTACTGTTCAACACGAATCCAGCTGCTCTGAACCATTGGATCTTATAGCCCAACGGTCAGGATTGGTGCTATGTATCCAATTCAAAACTGCTCCATTATAATAGTTAGTGATAATGGAGTAGTTTTGAATTGGATCAATAGCACCAATCGTGACCGTTGGGCTGTTAGATCCAATGGTTCAGAGCAGCTGGATTCATGTTGAATAGTACCTAGAGCAAACTCCACCATGTTCTAGAGAACCACATGTCACTACCCCCAAAATTTCATAGCACAGTAGGTTGTATTCTCAATATGTGTAGATATATTATTAATAGACTTAATGTTTTCTCTAACAAGACTATTGGTTAATAGCAACTTAATGTTTGTTAAATCACATTTCATACAGTATATACATATGTGGCACGTGCCTTTTACTAGTAGTGGTAACATAAGAAAATAAAGACTATCAATAGTATCTTCTCGATGCTAAAATGGAAATGAAGCTGGAATATCTGACAATGTTGGGATTCGAGTCTTGATCCAACGGTCAATATTCAAAGTTATTCGTACACTATATAGTGCTAAGAAAAATATGAGAAACATGTGTTTTGACACCTTTCAATACAAAAATGCTCTTGCTGCTTCACAATGTGTATTGGCCTATGGTGTATGAACATTCCTGGTTTCGACCCAAACATCCAAGGACATTACCATATTGACATCATATATAGTTTATGATACAGTACCTACATCTGGTAGATTCATGCATCTTCTTCCACATGATCTGCTGAAAGTGAGAAGTGCGCTATTTTATTTTGTTAAGCAAGTACTAGTCTTACCATTACCACTATCTTAACACTATATGGTGTACAAAAAACTTTGAATATTAATTGTTGGATGAAGACTCATGAATCCCAACATTTCTAGCTGTTGGATCTTCTTTTCTATACTAGCATCCAGAAGATCCTATTGATAATCTTCATCACAATGAAATGCTATGCAAAAACCTCAAAACACACTTCTCCATCATTCTAGAATCTTCCCCCTTGTTTCTATAGACCATGTTACCAAAAATTTCAAGAATTTGATTTTAGTGTCCTGTATGTTAAATGTATGGAGTTGGATGTATTTTTAGTTTTTGAGGTCCTTGGTATATGTACACATCCACTTGCCATGTTAATTAATTGAAGAATCTCGCTCCCTCGGGACATACCTTAGTCAAAAAAACGTACCACCACCCGGTTTTCAGAAAAAATGGGGACCATGTTTTCTTACAATTCCCTAGTCTTAGCACATTTCAAGATTCCCTAGCGAACCGTCCCCACTTAAATAACTTTATGTCGATTTAAATAAATTAGGTCAAATTTGAACTACAAGTAAGCGTGATAGATTCCTCTTGAATTTTCCTAACATCGTCTGAAGGGACCCATGATGTCTATATATCAAGACTTAAGTCCGGGACGGAGTACTAAACACTAGTAGTAACTGCATCCAAGGCTCAAGGCCTATTTTTTTGAAAAGTCAAACTATGCATAGTTTAAACAAGTTTGTAGAAAAAATATATTAATATTTACAATATGAAATACATACCCTTTGATACATCATGAAACATATATTCACATTGTATCTACTAATATCATACAGTAGTTATTGATATTTATTTTTAGAAGTTTGGTCAAACTTTCCCTATCTTGACTTATCAAAAAAAAGAAGCCTTAATCTTTGGGACGGAGGTACTAGTGAGATGAGGGAAAAACGAAGAGCAAGAGGAGCTCGGAGAATAAAAGGGAGGCATGGCGGGAGGGCAGCATGACATGGCACTTGAAGGCGGTGCGATGACAGAACAAAATTATGATGGGTTCCTAACATGAGGTACTACAGCCTTTACAGCACACACACTCTAGTAAATTTCAGGACTTATGTGCACTCAAAACAAAACAAATTTTTTTTTTTGCTCTCAGTCACTGCCTCACCATCCATCTCGGCACTCCCTTGTCCACGACTATTAGCTATTTAAAACTTGAAAATTCTGGTAACATGGTCTAGAGAAATGAGGGAGAAGATTCTAGAACGATGGAGAAGTGTATTTTGAGTTTTGTGCATACCATTCATTGTGATTAAGACTATCAATAAAATCTTCTAGATGCTAGAATGTAAAAGAAGATCCAACGGCGAGATATCTTGTGATTCGCGAGTCTTGATCCAACGGTCAATATTAAAAGTTATTCGTACACTATATAGTGGTAAGATAAGATAAGATACGATATATATGTAGAAAAAACGTCAAAACACACTTATCCATCATTGTAGCATCTCCTCAATTGTTTCTCTAGACCATGGTTCTAGAATTCAATTATTAGATAGCTAATAAACGTTTATTTCTACATGATATAAAGTGCAAGAACCAAATATACACTCATACTTTAGAAATGTTCCTCAAATTCATAGATATTTCAAACTTTACCTATTACAATCTTATATACTAATGATATGTCATGCTTCTGTATATTATGTGAGTTTCACGTGCAAGGCACGTGCAGCTTACTGGTACTACTACGAAGAACATGGCTCAGCTCCATGATGGTGGAGCAGGACCTAACTACTAATTTTAATTGCTTGATTGTAGGGTCCTTTGTGTTAAATGTATGGACTTGGCTGCAATTTTCACCTTTTTAAGGTCCTTGGTGTAACATGTACAACATGCACTAGCTGTGTTAATTATTGAAGCATCTCACTCCTTCGGGACATACCCCAGTCTTAGGACATGTTTTCAGAAAACGGGGACATGTTTTGTTACAATTCCCTATTCTTAGGACATTTCAAACTTCCCTATATATTAGCTAACTACGCCCATGCAGTCAAATAACTTTATGTCAATTTAAAGAAAGTAGGTCAAATTTGAACTACAAGTAAGCGCGATAGATTCTTTCTTGAATTTGCAAGAGATCCAACAATTAGCAATGTTGGAATCTATCAATCTATATCCGATGATCGATGTTCAAAGTTATCCGTGTTATATATCTTATTAGTAAGTTGCACATGCCTTGCAAGTGAGAATCAGATAGTATAAGTATATGCCATATCCTTTTTCTCTACTACTATAAAGGAGCGGTTTTGAATTGGATCCATAGTACCAATCCTAACCATTGGGCTATTAGATCCAATGGTTTAGAGCAGGTGGATTCGTGTTGAGTACTACCTAGAGCAAACTACACCATGTTCTAGAACCATCATGTCACCCCCCCCCCAAAACAATTCATAGCATAGTAGGATGTATTCTCAATATGTGTAGATAGTTATTATTAATAGACTTAATGTATGCATTTTTCTCAAACAAGACTATTTAATGCCTGTTAAATCACATTTCATACAGTATATACGTGTGTGGCACGTGCCTTTTACTACTTTATATAAAATTATAATAGGTGAAGCCCAAAAATAATTATAATTTCGAGCTACGTCCATAAAGTACCGTTGGATCTTAATTCTATCCATTCTAGCATCTAGAAGATACTATTGATAGACTTTAGCACACTGAAAGATATGCACAAACCTCAAAACACACTTCTCAATAATTCAAGAATGTTCTTCGTCATTTCTCTAGAGCATGGCGAGTACTATTAGGTAGCTAATAGGTTGATTACTACTCCATGATACAAAATATAAGAACCAAATATACAACGGATATTCTATGGACGTGGCTCAAGATTATAATTATTTTTTGAGCTTCACCTATTATTATAGTTTTTTAGTAGTCCTATTTATCAGAGTTGGGCGAGCTAGCTTGAGGATTGACGTCCTTTTATTTTGGCATGTGGGTCAAATCCTTCGCGTGTGAGAAAAGCGATTCTACGGTGCATGCTATCTAGGGAGGGGAGAAATGTCGGTTCACGTCCTTTCCTGAAACACAGTCTACATGATGAGACCATACAATACTGATCCAGGACGTGATAGCTTGCTAGCCTAGCACTCTAGCTATAACTCCAGCAGGCATCCTCGATCCACTACAGAAGACTGACGATGGAACAAGCAAAATTAACACCCCTCGTTCAAAGAGCTTCCCATCTTCCCCATCTCTGGCGATCCCCATTCGCTACTGCTGGCTACCGCATTTTCGATCCTCTCAAGTGCTGTACTTCCTAAATTTTCCTAGCCATTTCTTGCCTGCTGTATCGGTTCTTGCAGGCCTCCATCACTCTCCTCCAAGAAACCCCAACAATCATATTTGAATCCGCCCTTGCCCCTAGTCCATCCGGACGCAATGGCGGATTCAATGCACAACATTCAGTATAGTGGCTGGATCAAGGTCAGCGATGATGGCTTCAGAGAAATCACTATGCATATGGACACTACCAGCACCATCCGACTGGCCGCATGCTCCAAGGAGTTGCGCCGCCAAGTCATCGATGGAAAAGATAGCAGATGCCCTAATGACGGTTGCGGGACATTGGTCGCCATCCACGACTTCCTCAACCATAAGATGGCGTGCCCGCACGGCCCATGTAACTACATTGAGCCTAGCTGCGAGTTCACCGCCCTACACACAACGCTCCTCGCTCACCTTGAAAAAGCCCACTCATATGAAGTGCAGAGTTTCCACTACGGCGAGGAACACAGGTACATCTCTCAGCCTTTGTTGGCACCTGGCTCATGGAGAGTAGAGACCATGGTATCCAGGGACGATGGTACATTGTTTGCCGTGTGATTTGTCATGCTGGACTATGGCCTCGTCGTATCCGTCCAGTGCGTCAGGTCGGCGGCGTGCTTGTTTTCGGGGTACATGGTGGAGTTGCACTTCTATAAACCTTCAATGATTCGAGAGGACTTGGAGGAGCTCGCCGAATATAGCCTATTTTTCGAGCTGAAGAGTAGCATGTCGCTGGCCTCCGTCAGGATTACTGAAGATTATTGTAACACCCTCGAATCGGCCCTATGCAGATTTTAGGGATTCCTGCCAAACCCGCATAGAAACGATTCAAAGTTGCCCACCAAGCACTTGCATGCGGGTGGAAAATGAAGTAATATCATTACACATTAGTCCACGATGGAACCCACAGAACATTTATATACAACGACTCCATGAGTCAACAATACAAATATATAATACAAAGATCCAAATCTCCTTGAAAACGATACAACATCCGAGTACGGATAAGATGCAAATGGGGCTAAGAGCCCTGAAGAATAACCAATGGCGTCCATAACCCTGCCCAGGCCAAGCCGGAAGGGTAACCTTGCTAACGACATTGAACTTATACCTGTTAAACAAAAAGGAGTGCCGACAAAGGGCAAAGGAAAAAGGGAGCGGTCAGTACTGAGGCCAGTACACAGCGAGTCTAGAATTCGGCGGCTCTCGCCTACATAGGTATGGTGGACTGAAGCGGCATCGTAGTGATGTCTACGCACTTCTATGGTAGGGAGATCATGGCGGTGGTGCTTGCTCGGGATCTGGGGTGCGCGAGGTTGGGAACGAGGGAGGCGTGCGAGAGGAGCGAGGAGCAAGGTGATTAGGTGGGTCCGGGGCGGGATTGTGAGCAGGCACTAGCATCGCGTCACGAGTGAGCGAGGGGGTGGGGTAGCTCGAGAGCGTGTCGGTGTGCTGGGTGGGATGGGTGCAGCAACGTGGAGGGGCGGGGTTTGCAGGATCGCACATTGCTCGCCTCGTGGCATACTTGCCCGCGTGTGATCAGTTCAGCATGCGGGTGTGGTGCGGTCAGTTGTGGCTGGGTCGGGGTGGCGGCTGCGGCACGGTGAGGGGTAGGTGGGGATTAGGGTTTGGGTAGTCTAGGGTTTAGTTTGGTTGGGTTGGGGTCATAGGCTGCTAGCTGCTTGGCATGGCAGCTGGCGGCCTCCCCTAAAATATTTTTAGTTTTAGTTTATTTGTTTTATTTTTAGATAGGAGTTTAGAAATAGTTTTTAGACAAATAAAATATCCGAAGAAGATCGGGTTTTATATTTGAAATAAAGGGGGGGAGAATAGAAAACAAGGATAGACTTTTAGAAAATAGTTTTAGGCAAACAAAATATGAATGCGGACATGAAGATGCTCAAATGCAATGTGGCATGATGACATGAGCATGTGGTCATGATGATGCACAAAATAAAAACAACATGCGATTTTCTAGTAGTGGTTTTACCGGGGTGCTACAATTCGACACCACTAACAAGGGATCTCGCCCTCGAGATCTGCCTCATGGTAGGGGAAGAAGGCCGACGATCTGAATCTTCTCGCTTCGTGTAGATCCTCGCGACACCACTAACAAAGATTCTTACTCCATCTTGAAATCATGGACACTACCAACAAGAGGTTGTTGCTCTCGTTCATCGAGGGAACACTCCGAACAAACAAAGACGAAGGTAAAGGTCTCAAAAGATAAGGCCACCTTTAACTTCCGTGGAAGGAGTAAAATCACATTGAACAGCTAATTCAATGTACAAGAGCTAATGATGAGAGTAGTTGTATGGTCATGACTCCATCCCGCACTCAAAGCATTACTCTATACATGAATAGAAGAATTATGCAACCAACTCTCGAAATTCAGACTGAAGACTTCAACAAGGGGTGTTCAGAAACAAAGGATCGATGTAGGCTCTTCTGATGTAGATGATGTCGTCATGTTGGAAACCACCAGAAGATACAAAAGAAATCGTATGAAAAGACACAATGATTAGGTTTCGTGATGGTTTCATTGGCATGAACAACACATGCTCAAGGTATACTCCAACTACACCAATGCTCTTCCTTCTCACATGTTTTTCAATGATTCGGATATCCGTCAAGGTACAAATACAGATAAAGAGTACAATGGCCAAAAAGATTAGATGAAGGGTACAAAAAAACGAGATGTAGATTGGATGATTGTAGCTCCAGTGTTATAACAGGGAGGAAGAGAAACCATGAAGGTACGAAGAAAACCCAACCACGAGAAATCATGGACTCAAAGAAAAGATAAGATTAGATTCAAAACACGTAGAGGTAAGAGAAGAATAGCATAGGGGTAAGGAGTAAAAACAGAACTAATCAGATCTATCCAACCGATTTTCCAAAATAGTTTTGACACTCTACATCTATCGTTAGCTAGGTTATCCTCCAGGCCGGACTAGTGGGGTATCGCAACTCCTGAGCTCTGATACCACTTTGTAACACCCTCGAATCGGCCCTATGCAGATTTTAGCGATTCCCGCCAGACCTGCATAGAAACGATTCAAAGATGCCCACCAGGCACTTGCATGCGGGTGGAAACAGAAATGTAATATCATTACACATTAGTCCATGATGGAACCCACATAATATTTATATACAACGACTCCATGAGTCAAGAATACAGATATATAATACAAAGATCCAAATCACCTTGAAAACGATACAACATCCGAGTACGGATAAGATGCAAATGGGGCTAAGAGCCCTGAAGAATAACTAATGGCGTCCATAGCCCTCCCCAGGCTAAGCCGGAAGGGTAACCCTGCTAATGACATTGAACTTATACCTGTTAAACAAAAAGGTGCCGGCAAAGGGCAAAGGAAAAAGGGAGCGGCCAATACTGAGGCCAGTACATGGCAAGTCTAGAATTCGGCGGCTCTCGCCTACATAGGTATGGTGGACTGAAGCGGCAGCGCAGTGATGTCTACGCACTTCTATTGTTGTAGACAGTTGTTGGGCCTCCAAGTGCAGAGGTTTGTAGAACAGCAGCAAGTTTTCCCTTAAGTGGATCACCCAAGGTTTATCGACCTTAGGGAGGAAGTGGTCAAAGCTATCCCCTCTCAAGCAACTCTGCAATCAAGATACAAGAAGTCTCTTGTGTCCCCAACACACCCAATACACTTGTCAGGTGTAGAGGTGCACTAGTTCGGCGAAGAGATAGTGAAATACAAGTGGTATAGATAATTATAAGTGGTAACGGTGCTAGAAAATAGCTTGATGGCGTGGAAGAGACTAAAGGCAAACTGAAATAAAGATAGAAGCAAGCAAACATGTAATAGATCTAATAGCAAACGGTGTTTCAATTCTTAGAAACAAGGCCTAGGGATCATACTTTTGCTAGTGAACACTCTCATATAAATATATTCTTCTTTATGATACTACGTTGAACTACTCTCCGGTTGGACACTCTAATCCATGGTAGGGCTATAACAGCACACCTCAAAGTAAGCCTTTCCCATCTAGATAACCCCACACTATCACCTTGAGCACTAGATGGTTCAAACAAACACCACAATTTCATAAAGACATCCAACTCCAAATATAACTCATAACAAGTATTTGAAATCTCTAGCCTAAGTGCCACCATGGTGTGCACGTTGTCACTTTCACACACATGGGGAGAGCAGAGATCTATTAAAGCACTTGAGTAGCAAGGTAGATTTACTTGATTACAAAGCTCATGATCACAATATGATCATGCATAGAGAGAGAGATGAACACATAGCTACCGATAGAACCCTTAGCCTCGAGAGAGAACTACTCCCTCCTTATCATGGGAATCAGCAACGGTGATGGAGATGGTGGTGGAGATCAATGGAGATGGATCCGGGGGCACTTCCCCGTCCCGGCAGGGTGCCAGAACAGAGACTTTATGTCCCCCGAATCTCCCCTTCGGTGGCGGCGGTGTTGTGGAACTTTTCGTGGATTTCTGATTGACGATCTACGGTTTTTTCCTCGGGGGAGATATATAGGCGAAAGAGGCAAGGTCGATGGCCGTCCAGGGAGGCCACACCATGCCCTGCGCGGCCAGGGGGACCCGCGCATAGGGATGTTGTGGACAACCTATGGCCCCTCTCTGACTCTCCTTCTGGCTATGTGAATATTCCGAGAAAATAACAACTTTGGCTTTTGTCCGGTCCAATTCTGAGAATATTCATTTTCTAACTTTCTTGGAACCAAAAACAGCAGAAAACAGGCAACTGGCACTGTGGCATCTTGTTAATAGGTTAGTCCAAGAAATCATATGAAAAGTACTCCAAAGTGTGGACAAAAAATAAGAAAGTAGATAAAACCAAGCATGGAACATCAAAAATTATAGATACATTTGCAATGTATCAACATCCCCAAGCTGAACTTCTGCTCGTCCTCGAGTAGGTAAGTGATAAAAAGAAAGAATAATTTTTGAGGTGACATGCACCATCATAAACTTGATCAAATTATTTGTAAAACATTGATAGCTAGGATCATAGTACTTCAATCATAACATGAAAGACAAAGTTCTAACAATAAGACAAAGCAACTATGTTGCAACATGAAAAGGCACAAACAAAAGATTCATGAATAACAATGCTTTGCACAACGTTTGTTTGTTTCACATAAAGAAAACATAGCATAGTGGCATTCAGCTTGTCCCTCATAGAGTAGCAAACATAAATGCATCGGACACCTTCAAAGTACATAAGAGTGACTAGATACAAATAGTTTAAAACAAGCAATATCAAAGCTATGCATTAATCAGCAAGTCTTGGGACAATGCACATAGAACTAATAATGGCCACTATGCTCTCAAAGTAGGTGCATAAAGGTAGAAGGTGGAGACTCAACAAAAAGGTAAAAGAAAGGGCCTTCATAGAAGGAAGTAGGGATTCAAGTTTCATAAAGAGCTTCCAAAAATTATGGTACTTTTTAGCTTTCAGCTCTCATTGCCCCTATCATAAGCATCTTGAAGTGATTAAGGTTAAAGTGAACAAACTATGGTGTATATGCTTGATGAAGTATAAGTTGGAAATCTCATGTCCCTTGAATACGAGGGACGCTCCTCATGCTAGTCAAGTTTAGTCACCAGTAAGTTCTTGTCATCGTAAGTACATGTGTATCATAGAGAACCGCCAACGTGGTACCCCTTGCTCGATGATACGGAAGAATCCCCATATCAAAATGACAAGACAAGCAGAAAATGAGCATCTCAGCAATCTTCTTATTTACCATGGGAATATGGTGATTTTTTCTATCTTTCCTCTTTTCTCATATCTCTTATTTTCTTTTTTCTCAATATCTGACTCTTTTTTTATAAGAGAATGCTTCATAGACAGCTCATTATGGTTACGCTGCAGGTTTCCGCCATGACAGCATGGATTAGACCAGCGGCCCACGCGTTTCTCTAACACATATACATAACTCCATGGACTTACAAGCCCCCCTTTCATTTCACACCGACGACATCCATAGACAAAAGAGCATGATATCAACTAGGTACAAAGTACAAGTGCAATGTTGAAAGCTTTCCCCATGACAACATGGTTCTCCTAATCCCCAACAAATAAGTGCAAGCATATACAACACAGACGACAAAATGGTTCAAGTTTATTAAGGGCAAGAAAAGTAAAGTGTGCCATCAAGTTCGTGAGAGCTTTAATCACTAGTTTTCTCATAACAAGTTTAATTCGGAAGGTAGATAAAAACATGAATATACTTGGAATAGAAAATGCTAATAGGTAGGTATGGTGGACTCTTTGGAATAACTTGGTTTAAGGAGTTGGATGCATGAGTGGAACTCATACTTGGTTACGGATGCTAGCAAAAGACTGGGAGCGACAAACTAAGAGAGCAATAATGGCCATAATCATGCAGAGCGACGAAACATCATTTATCAAAGCATAAAGTGATACTACAAGTTGAAAACTAAAGGATCATAAAGGCTATGGTGACTTGGGATAGTCATAATATGGTGTGAGCATGTGCCAAGGCAACCCAAATAAAGCATCAAAGGAGAATACCACAATACTATGCTTTAATATGCTAAAACAACGCATGATTCTTCAAAGGCACATTAAGAAATATCAATTGTTTATAACAAGTCATGCTAGAGCACATAATACTAAGCATAAAGCCAAAAGAATATCAAGCATGGCATGACAAAGCATAGGCCACAGTAAAAAACAAGCTCTCTTTACCACTTAAGCTTGAACTTTCCTACTCTTTTCCAACCCAAACCAAACTATTTGAAAACCAATGCATGAAAGGGGGGTCCAACCAATTTATTCAGCAAACTAAGCAAACAAAGCAAACGAAGAACCAAAATGGAAATGAAAAAGAAGACGCTCCAAGAACAACACAACTGTGCATGAAACAATAAAAATGAAGCGTTTGGAAGAAACCTGGGATTTTTATTGATGAAGAGGGGGATGCCTTGGGCATCCCCAAGCTTTGACGCATGTACTTCTTGATATTTCTTTGGGTGACATGCGTGGCATCCCCAAGCTTGACCTTTAGTCCATCCTTCATCTCATTACTCATTTCTTCCATACACCTGAAATTTTTCCCTCATACAAAACTTCACACAATCTTTATTAGCAACATTAGTGCACTCAAGATAATAAGTCTTTAGGTGAAGTTCTAACACCAATAAAACTTACATTAAAACTCTAGCTACTGTAGCACTTCGCTCAAAAATCTCAATTCCCCAAAAGAAATCAAAAAGGAACCAACAAGAAGCAAATGCAGAAAATGGCAGAAATCTGTCAAAACAGACCATCAAATAAGAAATTTTTTCGAAGACCTTCTGTTGCTCAAATCAAAAAGTGTTGAACTAAAGAAAATTAGATAACATCCTGGGGCAGAAGCATAAAAATTCACGCCTCAAAAGGACGTACAGAGATTTTACAAGAATTTTTACGGTGAAGCACAGAAATCTGTTTCAGGAGAGCAACTTTCCCAATCATTACTTCTCTCTCATTAGAGGTTACTCTTGGCACAAAAAGCAAATAAAAAGGATAAGGAGAGTTTATTACTGAATCAATAACTTCCAAGACTCAACTAAAACTTTTGGGTAATCTCCCAATAAGTACTTTTATTTAACGCCTTTAAGTTAGGCATGATAGTTTGAGAAGATGCTCACATAGGAAATATGAATTGAAGTAAAAGAGAGCATCAAGAAGCAAATTCAAAGCATATTTAAGTCTAACCCACTTCCTATGAAAAATAATCTTTTAAAGAAACAAGTCATGAAAGCACAAAGCAACAAGCATAGGAAAGCAAAACAAGTGCAACTTCAAGACTTTCAACATAAAGAGGGGAAACTTAATATTGTTGAGATACATAAAACCATGTTTCCCTCTCTCATAATAAATTTCAGTAGCATCATGAATAAAATTAAAAATATAAATATCACATCAAACATTATTATCATGAGCCACATGCATATAAGAATTAATACTCTCCACATAAATATAGTCATTCTTATTAATTGTAGTGGGAGCAAATTCAACAAAATAGCTATCATTATAATTCTCATCACCATAATCATCAAATATAGGAGACATATTGTAATCATAATTAATTTTCTCCTCAATAGTAGGTGGACTTAAAATATCATATTCATCATTGTAATCATCATATATTGGAGGCATAGTATCATCAAAGTAAATTTTCTCCTCCGTGCTTGGGGGACTAAAAATATCATGCTCATCAAAACCAGCTTCCCCAAGCTTAGACTTTTCCATAGCATTAGCAATAATGGTGTCCAAGGAATTCAGACTAACAACATTGCTATTAGCATGCAAATATAGTTCCATAGGTTTTTTAATTTTCTCTTCAGACACTTCATGTCCTAACTCAAGATAAATACTATAAAGCTCTCTAATTTTGTTGTTGTTTTCCATTAAGCCTAACTAGTGAAAACAAGAAACAAAAAGACAAAATTGCAGAATCTAAAGGAAATAACTTCGAGCACTCACACCGAAGGATGTGAGTACCTTTTACCTTACCTACCCGACAACGGCGCCAGAAAATAGCCTGATGTCTACGCACTTCTATTCTTGTAGACAGTTGTTGGGCCTCCAAGTGCAGAGGTTTGTAGAACAGCAGCAAGTTTTCCCTTAAGTGGATCACCCAAGGTTTATCGAACTCAGGGAGGAAGTAGTCAAAGGTATCCCCTCTCTAGCAACCCTGGAATCAAGATACAAGAAGTCTCTTGTGTCCCCAACACACCCAATACACTTGTCAGGTGTATAGGTGCACTAGTTCGGCGAAGAGATAGTGAAATACAAGTGGTATAGATAACTATAAGTGGTAACGGTGCTACAAAATAGCTTGATGGCGTGGAAGTGACTAAAGGCAAACTGAAATAAAGATAGAAGCCAGTAAATATGTAATAGATCTAATAGCAAACGGTGTTTCAATGCTTAGAAACAAGGCCTAGGGATCATATTTTCGCTAGTGAACACTCTCATATAAATATATTCTTTTTTATGATACTATGCTGAACTACTCTCCGGTTGGACACTCTAATCCATGGTAGGGCTATAACAGCACACCTCAAAGTAAGCCTTTCCCATCTAGATAACCCCACACTGTCACCTTGAGCACTAGATGGTTCAAACAAACACCACAATTTCATAAATACATCCAACTCCAAATATAACTCATAACAAGTATTTGAAATCTCTAGCCTAAGTGCCACCATGGTGTGCACGCTGTCACTTTCACACACATGGGGAGAGCAGAGATCTATTAAAGCACTTGAGTAGCAAGGTAGATCTACTTGATTACAAAGCTCATGATCACAATATGATCATGCATAGATAGAGAGATGAACACATAGCTACCGGTAGAACCCTTAGCCTCGAGAGAGAACTACTCCCTCCTCATCATGGGAATCAGCAACGGTGATGGAGATGGTGGTGGAGATGGCTCCGGGGGCACTTCCCCGTCCCGGCAGGATGCCAGAACAGAGACTTTCTGTCCCCCAAATCTCCCCTTCGGTGACGATGGCACTGCAAAACTTTTCGTGGATTTCTGATTGACGATCTAGGTTTTTTGCCTCGGGGGAGATATATAGGCGAAAGAGGCAAGGTCGATGGCCAGCCAGCGGGCCCACACCATGCCATGGCTCGGCCAAGGGCGACCTGTGCCTAGGGGTGGTGTGGCCACCCTATGGCCCCTCTCCGACTCTCCTTCTGGCTCCGTGAGTCTTCCGGGAAAATAACAACTTTGGTTTTTGTCCGGTCCAATTCCGAGAATATTCATTTTTTGACTTTCCTGGAACCAAAAACAGCAAAAAATAGGCAACTGGCACTATGGCATCTTGTTAATAGGTTAGTCCAATAAATCATATGAAAAGTACTCCAAAGTGTGGACAAAACATAAGAAAGTAGATAAAACCAAGCATGGAACATCAAAAATTATAGATACATTTGCAATGTATCACGCAGCATGCACTAAACAATCTATAGGGACTCGATTCAACTATCGGCTATTAGAGAGGGATAAGAAAGACCTATTCGGATCCAACCTGATAGTAACACCAAAACATACCCATCCTGGTGTTTCCCCCTCGAGAACACACGAGGAAGTCAAACCGATGAACTCACATAGTTGGCAGTTTTATTCATTCCATTATAGTTGTAGCACTTACTAGTCATATATAGATAGCACGAGTCATCCTTATATCATAAGAAGTGGGAAATTTTACTTAACCATTCCATTGTAGTTGCAATACTTACTAGCCAGATACAATTAGATGAGACATTCCAACTCCAGCAGTTGTTGGCACTTTTATTGACTCATTCCGTTGTAGTGAAACTGATTACTAGATATGTAGAAGTCATATTTATAGCACTACTTTAGTTATGCTTGTCTATGATCGAGATACTATGCTCCAAGTCATCCATAACCGCGGACACGGCTTTCAGAAAGATTTACCCTGCAGGGGTGCACAAATAGCAACACACGCACGATCAACCACGGAAAAACCAAATAAAACCCAATGAGGCTTTCACGACAAAGCAATCACATGATTCATAAAATATTTCAGGGGGGCACCCCATTAAGCTACCCGTAACAAAGTTGGCCGGCACTGAGACTGACCCAGGGTTTGCGTCAATGGCTGTAAACAGCTGGGAACCCGAAAGTATGACTGAGCTTGTCGATACCGCGAAAACACTCCGCATTCCAAAACAGTACAGGTGCTCCACGCACAATCGTAAATAAAGCAATAAAGCATGGCATAAGTACAGGATAGTAATAAAGCCCCGAACTAGTTTGTGGCCCCAAGAAATAAGAAATGAATCAAGCTCTGGCTAAGGGGATAAATGGTCCCAGATGCGGATAGTGCGATAGTCAAGGAACAGGTATCAAGTACTCGGGGACTACGGGACACAAGTGGGCGGTTAAAAACCAAATATTAGTTATATCTATTTATAGCATTTTGATGATCAAGTTGTAATTAATTCCATGATCATCTCCAGCATTATACATGTGCCAACCTTCCAACAACTATGGAACGACAATGACGTGAAACAGCACCTGAGCAAGCAATTACGACTCGCAAGGACGACTGTCTATCAAACAACAGGCAATAGGATGTGTCCAAGGAAATATAGAGGTTGCAGGGAATATAAATGGTGCACAGAAACTAAAGCATCACAACAAGGATAGCAATAGATCAACAGGAGGAAGTAAAGACTATAAACACAAAATAGGTAGAAAGGGGGAGAATGCTCGTCTAGGAAACATTGCCGAAGGTTCATTATCCGAAGAACTTGTCGATACTCACATCCACTCAACAGCCTAATCCATGAAGAAGCAAAGCACTAAAACAAACACCAGGTGCACTATTTAATACTACGGCAAAAGATAACGCATGATGTATGTATGATGCATGACATGACAAAGATGTGGTGCAATTAGGCAATATTAAGCGGAACCGGGGTCCCGACAATTAATTAAGAGGTTCATGTTGTTTAGATACCCCACAATTTAAATGTTGGATTAACAAGGCAAATTATGTCATCAGTTCTCTACACAAATTTAAATGGATCCGATATAAGACTATAATAGCCCGCATATAGTCTCCATATTTAATTATGAGGTGAATCGACAAAGTGTCCCCAACCCACATGATGCGATGCAAGAATGAATATTTTAAATTCCACAAGATATATGTCATTTATAAAAATAGGGGGGTCTTGGATAGGGGCACACATCAAATCGACGATCTTGGTGTTCACCAGGGGTTGATGGGGTTCGGTCTTAATGGGATCGATCTTCGGGGCAATGGCCTTCGGATCCCGGGGTCGGAGTCTTTAGGTCCGCTGGATCTTCGGGCCCGGGGATCGGTCTTCGAATTCCTGAGATCAAGGGCGTCGGGGTCCATGAAGAAGATTTTGTCGAGCCACATCACCGATGTACTTGTCTAACTTGTAGCTCTTGTCCGTCGGGTGTTCTACTTCAACATCTCACCAGTCCATCAACCGTTTGAGAACAACAACACATTGTCTGAGGAGCCGCATAGAGGAAATGAGCTTGAGCAGCAATAGGAACCCGCAGAAGCAGCATCGCACGCTAGACACAGGAAACGGTGGCGGATACGAGGCCGGGCTCTGCTCGGGGGTGGTGGAACTCGGGCTCCAGCGAGAGGGGCACGGGGAGGACGCAGGGCACAGGCAGCAGGGTCACGCGGGGAAGGTGGATCCCACAGCGACGGAGCTCCTAGCGGTGGCTTGTGCCGGGGATGCTCGCACGGGAGGCGAACGAGGATTCGTGCGTCGGCGGCGGCGGTTGACGGCCTTCAGGGCCGAGCAACCCGGCGGGGACTCACAGGGCACGGCGGCACCAGACAAGGAAGATGGGGCTCGAGGCTCGAGCGGGTGGCCGTGGTCGGCGGGACGCTGGCGGTAGAGGGAGGCGAGCGACGACGCGCTACCGGGCCTGGTCATAGCGGCGGGGGCTTGGCGGGAGGAGCTCTGCAACGGGGAGTGATCGACAGTGATGAGGATGTAGAGCACCACTAGGAGACGACCAGCGGCTAGCGGCGCTCCAAGGCAAGGTCGAGGCCGACGAAGGAGGCCGAGAGGATCTCGATGGCAGGGAGATCATGGCGGCGACACTTGCTCGGGATCTGGGGGCGCGCGAGGTTGGGCACGAGGGAGGCATGCGAGAGGAGCGAGGAACAGGGTGATTAGGTGGGTCCGGGGCGGGATTGTGAGTGGGCGCTAGCATCATGTCACGAGCAAGCGAGGGGGTGGGGTCGCTAGGGAGCATGTCGGTGTGCTAGGTAGGGTGGGTGCAACAACGTGGTGAGGGTGGGGTTTGCAGGAGCGTGCATTGCTCGCATCATGGCATACTTGCCAGCGTGTGATCAGCTGGGCGCGCAGGTGTGGTGCGGTCAGGTGTGGCTGGGTCAGGGTGGCGGCTGCGGCAGGGTGAGGGGTAGGTGGGGATTAGGGTTTGGGTAGTCTAGGGTTTATTTTGGTTGGGTTAGGGTCGTAGGCTGCTAGCTGCTGGGCCTGGCGGCTGGCGGCCTCCCTAGAATATTTTTAGTTTTAGTTTAATTGTTTTATTTTTAGATAGGAGTTTACAAATAGTTTTTAGACAGATAAAATATCTGAAGAAGATCGGGTTTTATATTTGAAATAAAGAGGGAGGCGAATAGAAAACAAGGATAGACTTTTAGAAAATAGTTTTAGGCAAATAAAATATGAATGCAGATGTGAAGATGCTCAAATGCAATGTGGCATGATGACATGAGCATGCGGTCATGATGATGCACAAAATAAAAACAACATGCGATTTTCTAGTAGTGGTTTTACCAGGATGCTACAATTACCATAATTTCCTGATTAAGAAACATGATAGGTTCAACTGGATTACTCATTTTGCATCCACAATGTGGGAGATGGCAAATATGACCATCATGATTCTGATCATGATCTGCCGTTCAAGTTTGTTTAGATCAAACGCTAGAGATGATCTAGCATTTCCTTTGTAACATGGCTCTGTATTTTTTCTTGGGAGTGCCTAGATCTCAGGCGCATGAGAACTTCTTATATGTATATTTGGCATGCTGCAATTTAGTCCGCCGATTCTTACTTCCTTTAGAAATCCCAGGTTCATCTCTTAGCCACTGTCGGCACCGCGCTCATCAAGACTAGAGAACATTGGATCTGGGGACAATGGTACGGTGTTTGCTGTGCTATTTGACAAGCTCGAGTGGGGTGACATCATCGTATCCATCGTGTGTGTCAGGCTAGATGGGTGCTCGTCGCCCTTGTACAATGTGCAGTTCACCGTCTATCACCCGTCCCCAGAGGCTGGGTTTTGGGAGGGTGCAGTGCGCAACTCCTTCACTCCTGGGAGCAGGGCGGTGCCTGGCATCATGCAGAAGGAAATGCATTCCATGGTGGTGTACCTTCAAACTTCTCAGACCCAGGGCCTATATTACTCAATATGCATCCATCGCGAGGGAGAATTCCAAATTGACCATTCTACTACCTCATATTTTTATCCCCCTTTCACTACATACCATGGACGTATGTGTACTGGACGTTGGATTTTGGAGGCAGAGTAGTACTAGTATAGCAGTAGTTCTTGTACTTCGGACTATTTTGTACTACTATATACTGGTACTGCTAGTACTTGTTTAGGCCAATGACAGGAGATGGTCTTGCTTTGCCTTTATTCTGTCGTTGCTATTACTGAAGTATTTTGTTTAACTAATAGTGATATACTGTTACTTGTTTAGATCAAGTGCAACAGTATGTCTTGCTTTTTTTGAAAGTTACCATTATCACAATTATCTAGATGAGTTTTGGGCATTTTGGGTTGCATATGGGGGGTCACACATGCATTATCACTTGATCGTCAGTTTTGCTTGCTCCAATGATCGAGTCTGTTTTCTGAGCTGGCACAAGAACTAATTCTCTCTGTATTGCTATTGAATTTCAAGCAGGAAAGCTATTGAATCTGTCAAATGTTCTGTCGTTGATATTACTAAAACATTTTGTGGAACTGATATTGATGTACTGTACTTGTTTAAATCAAGGGCAGTAGATAGTCTTGCTTTCTTTTGAAACATGCCCTTGTCGCAATCTAGATGAGACATGGGCATTTTGGGCTCCATATGGGGGTCACACAAGCATTGATCGTCAGTTTATCATGCTCCAATGGTCGAGCATTTCCTTTCAAACATGGCTCTCTGTACTAGCATCTAGCACTACTTGCTTAGATCAAGTAGCTTTTCCTTTGAAACAATGGCCTTGTACATGTACTCCGTATCTACTCCCTCCATTTCAAAATATATAAAGATGTTTTAGCTTTTGTGAAACCAGTTTATCTAGACTCTTTTTAGTGTGTAGTTTGGAGTGACCCCATATACTAAGGCCTTGTTTGGTACTAGAGTTTTTGTGGGGATAATCCCCACCAAACCCAAATCCCCACTTACTTTTAAAAGTACATTTGGTACTAGAGTATTGTGTGAGTTTAATCCCTATTTATCTCCACTTTTCCCTAAATTTTAGTGCATTTTTCTCAATCCCCAATACTCTACCCATACCTAGTGGATTGTGGGTGAAGTTTTATGGGGATTGGGTGAAGGTTGAGGTTTCACCCAATACTCTAGGGGATTATCCCCACTAATTCCCACAAAACTCTAGTACCAAACAAGGCCTAAAAGGGGTCTAGATACACTCGTTTCACAAAAGCTAAAATATCTTATATTTGAAATGGAGGGAGTACTATGTATGTTTTATCATAGACAGGTTACTCATATTTACTTTATATTTTTTCTTATAATATTTAGCATGCTACAATTTAGTTCACTGAATCTTACTTCCTTTAGAAACTCCAGGTGCATCTCTCAGCCGCTGTTGGCACCGCGCTCATCAAGAGTAGAGAAGATCAGATCAAGGGACGATGGTACGGTGTTTGCTATGCTATTTGACATGCGCAAGTCGGTCGACATCAGGCGATCCGTCATGTGTGTCAGGCCGGACGCATTCTCATCGCCCTTGTACAATGTGTTGATCACTGCCTATTACCTGACAATAGAGCTGGGGTTTTGGACCCGTACAATCTGCAGTTCCTCCATGCCTGGGAGCTGGGAGGTGTCGGGCATCAGCCGGAGGAAAAAATATTCCTTTATGTTCTGCAGTGAACCATCTCATATTACCGGCCTGCATTGCTCAATATGCATCAATCGCGAGGGAGAATCCCCAATTGACACAATATATATTTAACCCGCTTAGGGATCTCTGTGTGTTGGAGGGTGGATTTTGGATGCATAGTAGTACTAGTTCTTGTACTACGGAGTATTTTATATTGCTATATACTGGTAGTACTTGTTTAGGTAAAGGGTAGGAGATGGTCTTGCTTTGCCTTTGTTTTGTCGTTGCTATTACCAAAGTATTTTGTTGAACTAATAGTGATGTACTGTTACTTGTTTAGATCAAGTGCAGCAGATTTTCTTGCTTTTCTTTTGAAACCTAGAATTGTCACAATTATCTAGATGAATCTTGGGCATTTTGGGTTGCATATGGGGGGTCACACAAGCATTGACGAAACGAGGTGGTATTCGCACAAAAGCAGACATGATCATCAGTTTTGCTTGCTCCTATGATCGAGCCTATTTGGAGAACAGGGAAAACTGATCGTGCGCCAAGGTTTTTTGAGATGGTACAAGAACTTATTCTCTCTATACTGCTATTGAATTTTAAGCAGGAAAGCTCCTGAATCTCTCAAATGTTCTATCGTTACTTTTACTAAAGCATTTTGTGGAACTAATACTGATGTACTAGAACTTGTTTAAATCAAGGGCAGTAGATGATCTTGCTTTTACTTTGAAACATGGCCGTGGCAAAATCCATATGAGACTTGGGCATTTTGGGTTGCATAAGGGGGTCACACAAGCATTGATGTGAGAAGGTACTCAAAGCAGACTTGATCGTCAGTTTTGCTTGCTCCAATGGTCGAGTGTGTTTGGTGAAAAGGACAAACTGACCACACGACAAGGTTTTTAGAGCCGAAACAAAAAATGGTTCTCTTTGTACTGCTATGGTATTTCATTGGCTGTATTGCTGAATTGGTTACTTTTGAAATGCTGCTGAATTGGTCAAGTGCTCCTGAATATGAGCTTCAAATCTGTTCATAATTTTTCTACCTTATTTTGTACTGCTGAATTTTGACATGAATAGCTACCAAAAAGAATTATCGCGTTTCCCCTCCTCTCTGAGGTCTTTGTTTCGAATCCGGCCGAGCACATCACAATGCATTTTTTGTTAACTAGGAGAAGAAATCTAGTAGCTAATTCGGCCCCTCTTTAGCCCAGAACATTTTTGTTCGGTCTTTTCGGGGCCAGGGGACTGCTCACCACAACCAGTGAAATTTGAGAAAGGACCCCATGGAGCATAACTGAGAACATATTAATTCGGCCTTCTAGGGGTTAGGGGACTGCTGAGCACAGCCCACTGAAATTTGAGAATGAAGCCCATGGAGCATAGCCTACGGAGTATAACCCACGTAGAGCAGCCTATGTAGAATAGCCAAACTCTTTTTAATTCGGCCTTTTGGGCATTGCCCCCACCTCTCAAAATAAAATAAAAACTCTTCCTACCCATGTTTTTAAGAAAATACTCCATTATGTGGCATTTTATAAATTGAGATGCCAGGAGCGCTACCCTTTTATATTTTAAAAGAGATAAACATAGACACACAAAATATTTTTAAGAAGACTAATACATAAATTGAAGTACTAATAAAAGTTTAATGATATTTATTCTATAAATATCTTTGTTGTAGTGGCAAGGCACTTAGTTTATGTTTATTTGATTTGAATGTCTTTTCTTCTAACAATATCGCATTACGCAGAGGCTGATATCACGGACCCACCAGCATGTAGCGTCCCTGGAGTTTGTTTTGAGGGTGGGTTCGAAAAAACAGTTTAAATATTTGTACAAAGAGGCTCGCATCGGGCACCCACCAGACAGAACATACAAGGCTGCATCGGGGACCCACAAGCCAGAACAAACCAAAGAGGCTGACATAAGGGCCTCAGCAGTAAGACCATACATGGCTGCCATGGTGAAAACAGCGGACGCGGCCGAAAAAAAGTCCATCATACACACGTTGCACTTACAGAGAAGCTGACATGTCGGACCCAGCAGGCCTAATCATAGCCCATGAAATTAGCCTATCAGCCCCAAGCATAGGCCAATACCTTCTAATTTGGCCTTTTCGTGGTCCTGTGGCCACCGACCATAGCCCATTCAATTTAGGAGTGAGCCCATGGAATATAAGCCATGATGAATAGGGCATCCGCCCTGAGTTATCCCAGAATCTTTTTAATTTGGCCTTTATAAGCATTTTTTGTACTCTGAGGCTGACATCTAGGACCCAAAAAACAGTCCAACATACACATGTTTCTTTCAAATAGAGGCTATCAGCTGGGACCCAGCATAGACACGTTTCCTGCACAGAGGTGGTTGACATCTGGGACCCAGCAAGTTGCCAAGGTCAAAACAGCGGATATGGCCAAAAAAAGTCCATCATACGCACGTTTCATTTACAGAGAGGATGATATGTGGGACTCAGCAGCGCGACCTTATACATATGCTGCATCGAGCAACGTTGCCAGTTTGAAACAGGGAGACGCGAGCGAGAAAAAAGTTCAGCATGCACATGTTTCTTGTAATGAGAGGCTGAAATAGGGAACCCAGCAGCATGAGCAAATAATAGATTTGTCGAGCAACGCTAACTAGTTTGGAACAGGGTAGCACTAGAGAAGAAAAAATTCCATCATACCCACGATTCTTCTAATGTGAGGCTGACATAAGGGACCCACCAGCCTGAATAAACGACTGATGCAGCGAAAAACGATATCAAGTTCAAAACACGAAGGCGCGATAGAGGGTAAAAATCCATCATACACACATTTCTTCTAATGACAGGATGACATGTCAGGCCCAGCAGCGTGATTAAACGGTAAATGCATCGAACAACGCTATCAAGTTCGAAACAGGGTAGCGCGAGCGAAGGAAAAATACATCATACACATGTTTCTTCTAATGAGAGGATGACATGTGGGGCTCATGAGGTTGGTTAAACAGTATATGCGTCGAGAAACGCTATCAACTTCGGAATAGGGTAGCGCCAGTGAAGGAAAAAGTTCCATCATACACACGTTTCTTCTAATGAGAGGATGAGATGTGGGTCCTAGGAGGTTGATTAAACGGTAGATGCATCGAGCAGCGCTATCTACTTCGGAACAAGGTAGCGCGGCTGAAGGAAAAAAATTCCATCATACACACGATCCTTCTAATGAGAGGCTGACATGTGGGACGTAGCAGCCTAACTAAACAACAGACGCATCGAGCAACATTATCGAGTTCAAATCAGGGAGGCATGACCGAAAAGTATGGTCCACTAGAGACACTGACGTCTGGGCCCCACACGCCTCAAAAGACTTCGGTGAGTCAACATCATGCGAGGAAATGAAAAATCTTGCTTCTACCACGTGCCAACAGAGCTTCCTCCACATTTTTAGCAGTTCCGTCATATTAGAGGGCCGTGAAATCGGAAAAAAAAAGTTTTCCATCGGCCATGGCCGAGCTAAGAATTTTGTCGTGGAAGACACGCCTTCTACGACGACCGTCAGGCCAAGTCATTACGGAAGGAAACTTTTCTTGTAGTGAACGTCATTATCTACGGAGAGAAAAATAGAAAGAAAGGATTGCATACCCCTTTGATCATTAGGAATTAGTCGCAACATAGAGAGATATTTCATCAAAAATATGAATAATATCCAGTTTAAATGTGGATGTAGATGGCTATATTTCACAGCCATCAACATGCAACTAGTTTTGCATAAGTGGCTAGCGGGTTTTTGTCTCTCCTAATATAGTCATTATATGATTTACAACAAGTTACTAATAATTTGGTTATCATCGTTGTGGTTCCATGTTCGTAGGTAAGACCGATTCTATCTTTAAAAGCCCTAAGCCACGTAAACCTGCAATTGATAAATTAGAAGCGTCTAGTTTAGATTGTTGTTGGGAGTGTCATGATATGGTAATGTTATAATTTGAAGTATAGTTGATACTCTTGGAAATTATAGCATACCTAACGTGGATGTTCCATATACCTTGGCCTTACACATAAAGGAATGATAAAGATCATACCACGATGCACATGATAGTGATCAAGTGCAAGAACCATATCATTTCACTTTATGCATATGATCTTTTGTTTGCATCTTATATTGCCTGTTTGGCGCTTTAGTAGCATTATAAGATGATCCCTCATTTAGATATCAATATAAATGTGTTCTTCCTTAAGTATACACGGTTAAGAAAGTTCATCGTTTCGAGACATCACGTGATGATCGGGTGTACTTGACTCTACGCTTTCATACAATAGGTGTAAGACAGTTTTACACACGCGAGTACTAAGGTTATTACTTGGCGAGCCTAGCATGTACAGACATGCCCTCGGAACACGGACCTAAAGTTTAAGCATTAGTCATATGGTAGATATGATTTCCATATAGATGCTCGCCTTTGAAGCTACACCGACTCATGTGATGATCGGACTTAGTGTAGTGGATTTTGTTCATGTAATCACCAAAACAACTTGAGGAATGTTGGTTTTGAGTGGGAGTTCATTTGTAATTTGGATTAGTCGAATTCAATTTATCATAAACTAAAACCAAAGTGAATTTGCATAATTTGTTGTAGTCATTGGCATTCGTTTACTACCTTGTGCTTAGTTTTAATTGAGATAATAGAACTATAGAATTTTGGATATTTACTTTATGAACTGGTATCGTATTATTTTGAGTGTCAATCTAAAGTATAGAAGTCATATTGCAAACTTTCAGTAAACTCCATTTACTCAATGAAGTTTAATAAGTACTACTAAATCAAGAGTAACAATTCTAGTGTTAGTTTATAAAGTATCATGTTTGCCTCCATGATTCTTGATATTCAAAAGTTGTTTTAATATTGAGGTTATCTAGGAGCTGAAAGAATTGTTTCAGAAACCATCATGTGTGAAAGATATTGAGATATCTGAAACAATGTTTAGGTTACAACATGATAGAATATAATTTGGCAAAATACATGCTCGCATATTGTATGAGAATTTGCGAAGGTCGGAGACGCTAGACGTCATAATCTCCCAACAAGGTTTTTGGAACTGACATTATACTCGTGATTCATCCATATAGGCAATATTAGCTTGATCATGAAAGTTTTCATGATAAGGATGAATCTAAGATGTAAGTAAAATGTTTACTACACTAAAAGATTACTAAAGAATGGAATTTTGAAAGAATGCCAAGCATTGTATGATGGTGATCCACTTGAAAGTGCAAGTCCAAAGGTATTAGTATTTGACTATACATGCTTTGGATTATGTGTCATATGTATGGTGCCACTATTGATGTTGATATATTCCTTTAAAAGGAAAAATAAATCCTGAAAGGGAATCTATAAAGTATTTGGCAGAAAATGTCCAGCTAAGGTATATAGATGATATACATGTTATGGTTGTATTCTTTTCTTGTTAAACAATGTGGTTCTTTGGTATTGGATACCGAACTGGTTGGTATGAAATGTCATACAGAACAACACAATTCATGAACTACAATGGCCTAAGTAACTAGCAAAAGAATATGTGATGATGTTCATCAAAAACAAATAAAGTGTTATTATTTCTCGTTGACATCAAAACTTGCCTTCTAGATTTGTTTTAATAATTGTTATTTTGATCCGGTATTATGAGAACAATGGTTGTTCAAATAATTAACATATTCCATAGAAGATGGATGAACTTTTACAAGTCTAGTTGGAGAAATCATGTCCATAAAAAACTAATGCTAAAATGCCGCAATACAAATGATTGAAAGATCACTTACGAAGTGACATCGCCATTTAAATTATATTGCAAAGAAAACATAAATAAACTCCATGTTGATGGATTTTTGGAGTCTTTGATTTTGATCAATTAACGCTTGTGAGACTTTGCTCGAGATAATTGAAACTTTGTTCATAGGCCAAAGAGAAATAGATGACTAACTTATTGGACATTGTACATGTTGATGTATATGGGCCATTATGTGTAGCCATATGTAGTGGATCTTTCAACTTCACATGCTTTCTCCGAAAATTTGAGTGAATATACGTGCATATTTACTTAATAAGGAAGAAGTATGAAACATTTGAAAATTGTTCAAAGACTTTCAAGATGAAGTGGAAAATCATTGTAATGAGAAAATAAAGAATTTATGATTCGATCATAAAGGAAGATATTTGAGTTACATGTTTAGCAAAACACCTAAGGTTTGAGGAATTGTTCCATGGATTTGTGTTTCCAGATAAACCATAGGAGTATGGTATGTTCGAGAGATCAAATCGATACTTGTTGACATGGTAAGATCAAAGTTGTCATTTATAAAACTGCCATTATGTTTTAAGGATTAAAGCTTTAGAGACTACCACTTTTACACTGAAAAGAGCACCATCGTGATCCATTGAAAAATGACACCATATGTGTTATGGTTTGGGATAAAACCCGAGTTGTCTTTTCTTAAATTTTGGTGTGCTATGCATAAGTAAAATGTTTACAACCAAAGTCGGATAAGGACGTCTTTGTAGGTTATCCCAAAGCATTTATTGGCTATTTCTCATCAAGGGCAAAAAAGTTTGTCGCTTGGAACGTGAAGTTTCTTGAGAAGGAATTTTTGCGAAAAGTTAAGTGGGAGGACAATAGAAGTTTGATAAGGTTATTGAACCTTAGCTATATGTGTTAAGTAGCGCAACGCCCGAAAGTGTCCCGGTGGCGGCCACAATGCTCATGGCTCCCGTGATTACAAAGTTTGTGATCCCGGAGATTAGAGTTCCTATTTGAACCGTATGCGTCAGGTAACAGTCAAATGGTGAGATTTGATAAAAATGTCGTTATTGTTTTGACAATTACAAACTGACTGCATGCAAAGAAGCAATGATGGGACATGACTCCATAAAATAACTAGAAGTCATAAAATCTGTGATAGTATCCACACACGAGAAATCAAGTTTATGAACTTGGAAGACCCTCTGGAAAGGCATGAAGCCTATCAGTCGTATTAGGATCTAGAAATAAATAAGATATGGATGTTTGACATCTATGAAATAGCCGACATGTCACAAAAGATTTTACGACAATGTTCAAGGAGTTGACTATGACAAGATTTGATCTTTCATAGCGATATTTAGTCTTGACGGATTAATATAGCAACCACTATATATAATTTGTTACATGGTAGTTGAACAAACAAAAAAAGTTCTTCTAATAGAATGGTTAAATTAAAGGATGCTAAAAAGGGCATGCAAACTTCAATGGTTGAAGTAAGCATAGTGGAGTTGGAATCTTCACCATGATGAAACTATTAAAATATTTAATTTTATCGGAGATGATGAAGATGCTTGATTTGCAAGAAATTAAGTGGGAGTGCTGAGACAAATTTCAAATACATTATGTATAAGGCATGTTGTTGATTGGAAACGATGTATATTTTATTGACACGGGTTAAGAACTTCATTAAAATTGGATTTCGATGAAAGACTTGGGCAAGACCCGCGTGTGCAGCAGCACGTCCTTCGCCAGCACGCTGCCCCGCCGCCGTGCTCACCGCGGGCCCACCATAGTCGCCACGCGTGCAAGTAGCAGCAGCAGTCGCGCGTGCAAGCAGCACATCACAGCAGACCGTGCCACGCACCCCTGTTCCTCGCCGACTTCCCGTCTCTGTAGACCTTCTCTAAAGATACTTCCTAAACCAATGTTGTAGATCTACCTGCCCTCTTTAATTTTTGTTTTTTGGCATCACGAGTTTCACCGTGGTTTTTTTGAAAATATCATCCAAAGTTGGCACCAGCTAGAAGTGTTTTGCAAAATCGATCTTCAGTTTCGACAGATATCCCGGACACTTTTGCTCATAGGCCCCCGAGCTTTCCAATCCCTCCCACCGCAGTACCCTACTTCTCCACATGTCTCCATCCTAGCCGCTCACACGCATAGTGGCCTTCCCCTTGCTGGCCCACCTGTCAATGACCTTGGGTAATAAAGCTCCGAGTAACAAAAGTCTCTTTGTATTTTTCTAATTCAAATAAAAATCTAGAAATTGATAAATCTAAATAAATTATATCTTTTTAAATAATTGGAATTTGATAAAACTTATAATATGAAATATGATTAAAATTCAAAAATGAATTCAAACGTATTTTCAAATTTGACCAAATTCAAATTTAACTAGTCAAACCTATTATTTTCGCCTCTAATTTAATTGCTTTGCATTTAATAATAAATTTAAATTCATAAATTCAAATAATGCATACAAGTATGTTATATGGTCAAAAAAATGCCATGCATTCAAATATGCCATCCGAAATAATTTTTGGCCAATTTAAAATTTCGAAATTATTTAAATGCCAATAAATGCCTTTATCTTAATAAATTAATAACTTTATTTCCGTAATTCCAAATTCGACAAATAATATGTCTAAATCGATCAGCGCGATTAGCCAGTTGTAATTATGTATTCCATGGTATGAATTGAGGCTTGAATCATATAAATATTAAAGGGGAAATAAGGTTTATGGAAGCAAAATATGAATAAACAACTAATAAAAATGCTTATTTCTTGTTTCCACATCTCACCCATGCCATGCTATGTTATACCATGCAATTGTGCATCATTCCATTATGGCATACTTTATTTGATTGTTGCATATATTCATATGATTGCACACTTTATTTATTACAGCCCTTTGTGTGTTTGGTTTTTATCCAAACAAACACCAAGCAAGTGAACTATCAGGAGAACCAAGAGTACTACCCGGATCCCGGTTACCCTGCTTCTGATTCGACATGCAAGAAATTCCCATTGCTTTCATACATATAGCACCTATGCCTCTATCTTATTCTTGCATCATCGAGTCATGATTTTTTATTAAAATTGAATACCAAGTATTGCATAGCCTTTACTTTTAAACACCACCGAAATTTGTATACTCAATACTATGAGCCATTACTACATGAGTTGTTTGAGCCATGTGAGTCATAGAACTACATGTGTATGGTTTGTGCAAGTGTTTGGATAATGAGGTACCTATACAACTTAAATAGTGTAGTAATGGGTGACATGTCCATTTTGCATCACTATTCTATATCAAAATTTACTATTATTCATTGTTATATTTCATATTAAGAGATGATACTTAAGTTATTTCATCTGTTTTTGCATGGTTGATGACTTTTGGAGCATGGACCGTTGCAGTCAGGATTCTGATGGAAAAGGTGTTGTTTGGAGGCAAAATTCGTGAAGATCAGAAAATCCGGGAAAATACATGGAAAATTCTATTTTTCCAGAAGACGAAGATTGCCAAAATGGGAAGTGGAGATGGGCCACAGGGGGCCCACACCACCCCCTAGCGTGGGCCACCCAGGCCGCGCCACCAGGTGGTGTGGCCGCCATGGTCCACTCCTGGCTCTCCCCTCTGGCGTATATTATCCTCCCGAAACCCTAAGACTCGGGGAGCGACCATAGAAAGATTCCACCGCCTCTGCGGGGGCAGAAAACAACGAGAGAGAAAGATCTCTCCGGCAGACAGAATTCTGCCAAGGGAATTCCTTCCCGGAGAGGGGAGATCGTCGCCAGCAACACCACCATCAAGCTGGACTTCATCGAGATCATCATCATCACCACCATCATCTCCACCAGCACCATCATCACCACTTCATACCGCTCTAACAATTGGGTTGAATCTTGCATAGTTCTTAGGGGAAACTTTCCCGGTGTTGATTACTCCTTGTAGTTGATGCTATTGAGTGAACCATTGAATTATCGTTTATGTTCAGATTGTTACATATCATTATTTCATCTCTGATCATGATCCACATGATGTCTTGTGAGTAGTTCGTTTTGTTCTTGAGGACATGGGAGCAGTCATGTTGTTAGTAGTGGAATTGTGTTGAGAAAGATTCAATGGTTTGATATTTAAGTTGTGGTGTATTTATTCTAGTGGTGTCATGTGAATGTCGACTACATGACACTTCACCTATATGGGCCTAGGGGAACGCATTGTGTATTTGGCTACTAATCGTAGGGGTTGCCGGATTGACAGAAACCTGAACCCATATTAGGAAACCTTTGCATAAGGGACGTCAGGGTCTTAGAGTTTAAAGTTGTGGCTAGGTTTCTACCTTAATTACTTTCTTGTAGTTGCGGATGCTTGAAAGGGGTATAATCACAAGTATGTATTAGTCCTAGGAAGGTCGGTACATTAGCACAGGTTCACCCACACAACACTTAGCAAACTAAAGAAGATTAATCAACTATATGAAGCGAAAGCACTTGACAATATTCTCGTGTGTCCTCGAGCACGTTTGGTCATCTTAAGTAATACAACCAACTTGTCCTTTGCTAAAGAAAGGATTCGGCCACTTGCTGCATTTATTCTTATTGTCTTTTATTTACTCGCACTTTATTTACCTGCTATCAACACCCAGATTTTTAATCCCAGATGCCTGTTATGCCATACATCGCAATCCCAGGATTACCATTTTTGCGAGACATAACAGATTGGATATTACAGTACATCATCCATTACAAACCATAATAAGGTCTTACACAAATAAAGGATCTCATGATCCAGTCTTAGTACAAGAAAGTAGCGGAATAGTAAGCGTAGCGGTGGGCTCCATCTTTAGTGTCACAGGCAATGCTGACAATGGGAGATGATCCTAGTTGTTGTAGCCGTCCTGCTATCCTTCTTCCGGATAGTCCTCCTCATAGTGTGGCCACAGGAATAGCCAGGGACAAAGTCATGAGTACTCTTTAAGTACTCGCAAACTATCACTAACAAGTAAGGTAGTTCTAGTAGGAATGCTAAACTCTAAGTTTATTTGCAAAGTTAAGTTTGAAACTTGAGCTGAGTTCAGAAACAAAGAAAGATAAAATAAAGTTCTAAATCACCAAAGTGGGAACTTAGTTTTCATAGTCACAACCATGTTGTGGTCAAGTCAAGTCACAATTCATTTCATAAGTCATTTTGAAAACATCTGAAGACAGAACAATATGGCCACTCCAACTGTCCATGACCGCAGATGCAGCTATTTGAATAGTGTGACACTCTACAGAGGTGGTACACTTTCACCACAAAATTCAATACATCCGTCAGGGATAACCCTGAATCATCATACTTAGTATGCGGATAATCAATCATAACCTTTCCTTTACACACGCTAGTATAAGCACCTCTCCTATGAGCTTGGCCTCCCAGCCATGGCCATCTGCCATCCTGGGCACTGCATAGGTGGACAACATCAAGAGGTAGCCTCAGCTCAAACCTCTCCCGCGAGGGAACCAATACTAATGCATATAAACTTCTGGCTAAGCTTTACCCAATTCAGGTATTGTGGTTGTACGATAAAATTGGAATGGTATCGCATCCGAACCCAACCATCAGTTTTTATAAAGGGCTAAGACTCATGCCTCAACATTTTCATCATCATAAACCATTTGTGTTTCTCAACACATGTCAAAACATATCAATAGAATGACTTATCATTCCAAGGTTTTCATAAGCATTTTCACCAAGTATTCCCATCTAGCGTGATCAAGTTTTCTTTAGCTCTAACCACTAAGTTAAGAGTGTTCACTAAGGTGGGATGCTAATCTAAATCTCATGCCATAGAATGACATCTAGTATAGGCAAAGTTTTATACTCTTTATGCTATCTATACTACTTTCTAAAATCTCACAAAGCATTACTAGAAGTAAAGAAACTTTGATAAAGCAAAAGTAAAACTTGTAAGAAAAACTTGGGAGGGGTATAAATCAAGAGGTATAACCAAAGCATGACTAATGCATCTTGCTTAGGTCATCTTGTATAATTCTAGCTTGCTAACAATAGCTTGCCCTGATTGGTGAAGTGGTTGAAATTCTCCTTGTCTTCTTTTGGGTAGAACTCCTCCTCGTAGACTTGGTCGATACTATCGTCTATAAATACATATGGGATACACAATCACCAAACAATACTTAACTAGTCTATTTAACACACTAAGGCACACACTTGATGATCTAGTATCATCACAATCATCACAAGATTTAATGAACTAGTTTCATTTATTTTATTTGAGAAAAGTGATTTCTACTCATTGAAATTAATTAAGATTTAATATTCTCCTATTAAAATATGGGATCGTGTGTACACATGTCATCACCACATATTCTAATACGTGGGAATGTGATTTAAATGTTGGATCACCTTTTATAAAGTCTAATATTAATATTTAAATGATTTAAAGTGACTAGAAATGCCTATATAGCATTATTTTGGTACTAGTCCAAAGTCACTACATGCAAACCTAAATATTATTACATATTCAAATAGGTATTGTCAAATGTGATTTTTGAGAGTTGGAATCAACTCAAAAGCTATTATGGTTAATTTTTGAAAAATGTTTGAATGTAGAAAAGTCTCTGTTTTGTTATTTTTTCTATATGTGATCTATAACTCCAATTGATTTAAATCCAATGGGCTTGGATAGATATTTGAATTATATTTCTAGCAAAATTTGAACCATTCATTTTGGTTCAGTAGAACTCCCTAAATTTATTTTTAAACTAGTGGATAGAACCTAGTTTAAACTTAATTAGAAAAACATTCATTTGAATTTTAGGGCCAGCGCGGGAAACTAAACGGGCCAGCCCAGTGACACTCCGCGGCCCAGAGGGCAACTGACAAGGGGGTCCCGCATGTCAGCGGCACTTAAAACCCGAAATGGTATGGGGCGATATTAGCCGTGCGATTAGATTAGAAATCGACGGCCGTGGCTCATCGTCGACGACGAACATGTCGCCGGCGAGAATGAACCCTAGCGGCTCGGTGGTGGTTGATTGGGGGCTTACCAGGGATCCAACTAACATGGTGATGGGGGCGATTGAACTGGTGGATGACGGCGGTCTCAAGTGTGGTCACGGCGGCTCCTGGGGTGGTCGCAATTAGCGGGGCCCTTCTCCTCCAGTAGCGGCCAACTCCGGTGGAATTCTGGTGACTGCAAGCTCGAGCGGCTCCGGGGAGAAGTAGGGAAGGCTTAGTGGCGAGAGGGGAGGTGAGTGGTGTGCAGAATGAGGCTGGGGGTGGCCTCCTTATATAGGCTCGACGACGGGACAACATGGCGTGGCCAGGCGATGGTGGCGACATGGCTATGGGCTACGAGAGGCGTGGCTGCGAGCGGCGATCGATGCACGGTCTCCTGGCAGTCCGCTACGGCGTAATGGTGCGGCTAGGGGCCGTGGCAATTGGTCGGGTGCGGCTCGTGCTCTGAGCGGTAGAGGCGGCGTTCGATGCGGCGTGAGATGGCTGCGGATCAAACGGTGGCGAGCGGGGATGTCTGGGGGCGTGTTGGTGTTAAGGCAGGTGCGCGCATGCGAGCTGAGGGCAAGGCGGGCTCTGTGCGAGGCTGTCGGGGGCGGCACACTGGTGCGGTCCATGCACGGTGCAGAGGCGGAGAGCGCAGGCATTCTGCGGTGGTCCAGTGCCTGGCTAGGCTTGGGGAAAGGACATGGGGCGGCGGTGTGGTCTGGCCTACCTCCTAGACACGGTGAGAGGGGGCGGGTTGGTCTCATATGGCTTGGGCATGGTTGGCCCGTGGCAACCATTCTTGGGCGACACGGTACTGGCGCAGCGGCGTAGAGGGGATGTTGTCTTGGGAAGGGTTATTGTAAGAGGGGACAAAGGAGAGATGAGAGGGTTAAATGGGTGACAAGAACTTGATTAGCAACAGTGTTAGTTAGGCCAGATTATTTTTGCCTGCCAAGTGTTCGACAAAATGGCCGCAAGAAATTAAATTTTGAATTTTGAAAAGATTTTTGGTGGGTGTGTTAGTCATAAGCTTGATCATCTATGGTTGCTTGGGATTGTCAAGGTGAACTCATTTGAGTGGTTTTGAAAAAGTGGGATCTATGCATATGTAATGGATTCAATTTTCTAATGTCATTTAAAATTAGTGGTTAAATGTTTTTGTAAGATTTCAAAGTAGGCCTTGGTAGATCTTTACTTGTACTAGCAAGGGGTGAAAAGAGTTAGAATTATTTCTATTAATAATTGACTTCTAGGAACACCTAAAGTGAGCTAGTGGGTTAAAATAGCACAAATGACCATTTGCATTTATTAATCTTATTTGATTTCTTTTTCTTTGGATTTTGTTTGGGAATGATCTAGATGATGTGGCATTCACCTTTGAATCATTTCACAACCATTAGAGCAAATAAACATGGCAATTTCAAACAATTATATATTAATGCAACACACATGCATTCATAATTTTTTTTAATAATAAAAAGTTTTTGTTAACCCTAAATTGGGTGATTTGAACTTGATTAACCTTGATTAAAGTTTTGGGATGTTACACCTCTATTATCAAAAACCCCTAAAAATCCGTTTCCTAAATATTTACAGAGAATTCCTCCTCCTCGCCAGCAGCTTCTGCTCCTCGTTGGGTTCGACACTCTTACTTATCGAAAATACTGCGATACACCCCCTATACTTGTGGGTCATCAAGACTATTCTCTGGCACCGTTGCCGAGGAGTGAAGCGCTATTGGAGAGTGGAACTGGTAAGGAAACTTCTACTATGAGTATTGTTTACTTCTGTTAGTTACTTAATTTTCAATATGGATAATTCACTTAGTTTCTTATTTCCTAATGCTACTACCACTGCTAAGGTAGTAGATGAACCACCACCTGCTAAGAATGATACTTTTAAAATACCTACAAGAATTATTGACCGTGTTATAGACAACTATTATGTTGGAGAAGGAACTGTCCATCCCAGTGATCATTTGCTCTTTATACACGAATTATGCAGGTTGTTCAAGTGTGCAGGTATTACAACAGATCAAGTCAAGAAGAAGTTATTCTCATTATCACTGAAAGGAAGAGATGAGGAATGGTATAAGCTGCTGAAGAATGGTCAAGATCTTGAATGGGAGGAAGTAGTACCTCTCTTTTATTCTAAGTTTTATCCTCCTAGTGAGATTCATAAAGATCGGATTAAAATATACAACTTTTGGCCTCTTGATGCAGAGAGTACAACTCAAGCTTGGGGGAGATTGAAGTTACTAATGCTCAAATGTCCTATTCATGAGCTCCCTCACAATATTATTATCAATAACTTTTATTCAAGACTTTCTCTTCATGATAAGGATCTATTGGATGCTTCTTGTGCTGGATCATTTACACACATGGAAGAAGAAGCTAAATGGGATCTTCTAGACTGTATCCAAGACAACTCTGAAGCATGGGAGAATGACAAAGGAAGGAAGTCAGGTATAAATTTTGATTATGAATGCATTGAATCTTTTATGGAAACTGATGACTTTCAAAATATTAAAAATGCTTATGGTCGAGACTCTCAAGCTATTGCAACTTATTTTAAGGCTTTTGCTTTCTATATTGAAGTTCCTAAAAAGAAGGGAATAAGTATCATGAACCATATAAAGATATTCCTAAGTGTGTTCCTGCAAGAAATACTGAAGTTTATACTACTAATCATGTTTTACCTGAACCTTATATTAAGAAAATACCTTTCCCAGTTAAAGTAAAGGAACATTCTACGATAGCTAGTATGGTTAATGAAAGTACAAATAAAGCTATTGAACCTGATAAACAAATGGATGATGGACCTATAATAGCAAATGTGAAAGACTTTGTCACTAAATATGTATAATATGGACACACTATCCTATGTAAGGATATCCCTAATATTGTTTCACAAAGTAGTGTTATGAGAGCTCGTGTTCCTATGTTTCCTGTTAGGATAAGTGATCATTGCTACCATGGTTCTTGTGATAGTTATATCATTAAGTTTACGCATGATACTGAAGGTTATTATGAGAGAGGGAAGATTGTTCTTATGCACCTCAATAATATCAAGTTTCCTCATTTTATGCTTAAAGTCTTTATGTTGTACTTGTTTTGCCTTCCTATGCGTGTAGCTTTTGGTTTCAACAATTTATTTGCTTACAAAATTCCTGTGCATAGGAAGTGGGTTAGACTTAAACATGTATATTTTTTCTTCTTAATGCTCTCTTTCACTTCAATTCATATTCTTATGTGAGCATCGTTGAAATTATCATGCCCATCTTAATGGCTATAAAGAAAGAGCTTTTTGGGAGACAACCCATTATATTTCTTTTGCTTTCATTTTTTGTTTATTTGAGTCTTGGAAGTCATTAATTCGGTAATAACCTCTCCCTATCCTTTTTGTTTGGTTTTTGTGTCAAGATCAACCTCTAATGAGAGAGAAGTAAGATTGAGCTGTAATTTTTTGTGCTTCTGCCCCAGGTTGTTATTTAACTTTCCTTAGTTTAGCAATTTTTGATTTGAGTAACAGAAGAATTTCGAGAAAATTGATCTTCACCAGCTGGTCTATTTTGACAGATTTTTTCCACTCTTGCATTTGCTTCTTAAATCAATTTCCATTTTGAATTCTTTTGGGCTTTCAGAAGGAGTTGCTACAGTAGCTTATGATTTGATGGATATCAGTTGAAATTGGACTTAAAAAGTTTATTACATCGCTTATTCTAATGTTGCTAATGAGAATTGTGTGAAGTTTTGCGTGAAAGAAAATTTCAGGTTAGTGGAGAAAATGGTGTAATAAGAAAGTGAAAGGTTTCATGAGTCAAGCAATAAGTGTATGAAGATGAAGATATTGATGTTATCCAAGTGGTGACTCCGTAAGAATCTACCAAATGCTAAATTCAGAGACATGCAGAGTCCATTTTCGAATAGGTAACAGTTCTGGTAAGAAAAGTTCCACGAAAAATCTATCCAGTTATATTTTTGCAGCTTTTATCCAACAAGGAAAGCTATGAAGCGAAAGAGGAAGGGAAACGGAGCCAGGGTGGCTCACACCACCCCCTGGCACGCCCCCTGGCCGCGCCAGCATGTGCTGTGGCCGCCCCGGATTCCGTCTTCGACCCGTTTTCTCCCAGTACCTTCCTTTTGTTGTAAAACTTCGTAATATATAATCCCCCGGATCCCCCAAGGTTCGTATATCGTATTCTTGTCATGTTTTTGTTTCGATCTATTTCTGTCAGGAACTATTCTTGAAAGTTTAGAAGCATAATGTTGTCCGCCAAGGATAAGGGAAAGGAGCCTATGGAGGAAGATCTCCAAGACCCCGGGCAGGAGAAGGAGATCAAGAGTGAAGAGGAAGCAAAGCAAATCCAATATCCTCACACCGGCACTACCATTGCAAGCATTGGAGTGTTGGCGAACCCTGCCAAGATCAAAAGGACTGCACGTATGTCAACTTGAGGGAAACCTCCGCGTCACTGTTTGGCTCCACGATCACTTCCTCCACGCACCAAGAATCCTTTCCATACCCTTATCCATGAGCATCAATACCAGAATATTCCCATGGAGAAACTACCCTCCAATTAGGATTTGCCTCGTTCTAGCCATGCAGGAAAAGAAGACTTCAAGGAGGAAGAGTGGGGAAAGAATCGCAAGAGTTGGAATTCGTAACCCGACATGATCATGAGCCGCATTGAGCCAAACTCAGAGTTGATTCGTACTCTCACCTTCGAGATTGAGGATTTGGGGAAATTAATCAAAAAGCTCATCGAGATAATACCACCACCGAAGGAGTAATTCGTCATCATGTTTTGGCATCCCCTTGGTTTGTTCCTAGCTTGGGGGAGTGCCGCGGTATCACATCACTATCTTCTATCTTTTTACCGTTTTAGCAGAGTCATATCATGAATAGAGAAGTTATCATGTAGGATGGTTTGCATTATGAAAGTGTCCCCCCTCTCGTTAGATATCTATATATCCCTTGGTGTGAGTTGCCGTTATGGAATATTAATGAGAAGTTCTATCATTTTATTCTTTTGCATATCTTATTTTAGTTTTCAATTCATGGTTATATGATTGATCTTGTCGTTAGTATTCGTATCACTTTGGGATCATTGAGTTAATTTAGTTAGTTTTGGCAAACCTGGCTCGGTCAGTAGCAACACTATTTTTGAGAATTGAATGAAAAAGATAAAAATACTCTAAAGAAATATAATTTCATCATCTTTCTTTCTTGATTTGCTCATAAGTTTAGTATTTTCTAGTTAAGATCTTTTGTTCTTCCAAGGAAGATTGCATGTTTGGTTTTATCACTTGTATGTTTGTTTGTTTCCTTCAATTCTTATGCTTGCTACCCAGCCTTGCTAGCCAAAAACCTGTACTGAGAGGGAATTCTTCTCGTGCATCCAATCCTTAAACCAAAACCTATGACATTTGTGTCCACCATACCTACCTATTAGCACTATTGCTATTCCAAGTAAATTCATGTTTTATCTACCTTCCAAATTAAACTTGTTATGTGAAAATTAGTGATTAAAGCTCTCACGAACTTGATGGAACACTTTACTTTCTTGCACTTAATGAACTTGACCCATTGTGCCCATCTATGTTGCGTATATGCTTGCACTTTGTAAGTTGTGAATTAGCAGAACCATGCTGTCATGGGGAACACTTTCAACATTGCACCGGTACTTTCTACCTAGTTGATATCATGCTCTTTTGTCTATGGATGTCATCAGTGTGAAATGAAAGGGGAGCTTGTCAGTCCATGGAGTTATGTATGTGTGTTAGAGAAACGCCTGGGCCGCTGGTCTAATCCATGCTTTCATGGTGGAAACCTGCAGCATAACCATAATGAGCTGTCTATGAAGCATTCTTTTATAAAAAAAATATAAAGAGAGATTGAGAAAAAGATAAAAATAAAAAAAGAGATGAGAAAAGATGAAAGAGAGAAAAAACACCACATTCCCATGGTAAATAAGAAGATTGCTGAGATGCTTGTTGTTTGCTTGCCTTGTCATTTTGATATGGGGATTCTTCCGTATCATCGGGAAAGGGGTACCCCGTTGGCGGTTCTCTGTGATACACATGTACTTATGATGACAAGAACTTACCGGTAACTAAACTTGAGTAGCATGAGGAGCGGCCCTCATATTCAAGGGACATGAGATTTTCAACTTGCAACTTGTCAAGCATATCCTCATATTTGATCACTTTAACCTTAATCACCTAAAGATGCCTATGATAGGGGCAATGAGAGCTAGAAGCTAATAAGTATCATAATTTTTGGAAGCTCTTTATGAAACTTGAAATCCCTGCTTCCCACTATGAAGGGCCTATCTTTTACTTTTTAGTTGAGTCAGTAAACCTATTCCCTTCTATCTCAGCAAGTATTTTGAGTTGTTGTGTTTCATTCATTCATATGATGATTTATCCAATCATGTTTCTTATGTTCCTTGTTTTGAATTTTGCTCTTATCTTAGTGTCCACTACTTTGAAAGCTATCATTGAAAATCAGTTATTTGTGAACTATTCTTTGACCAAGAGCTAAGTTTGCCATTACCAATTGTGAATTACTTTATGTATCTTTATTGTGTTTCCTTTACTTATTGCAAGTTAAGGTATATAATAGTGAGTTGTCTTCTATTATGTTTTATGTATTGATGAATGTGATGCTTCTTGTCCATATTCTTTTATCGACTCTTCACTCCATAAACCTGAGGTCATGTTTATTGAGTTCAGTTTCGCTTGGGGATAAGCGAATTCTAAGCTTGGGGGGAGTTGATACGTCCATTTTGCATCACTATTCTATATCAAAATTTACTGTTATTCATTGATATATTTCATATTAAGAGATGATACTTATGTTATTTCATCTGTTTTTTGCATGGTTGATGACTTTTGGAGCATGGACCGCTATAGTCATGATTCTGATGGAAAAGGTGCTGTTTGGAGGCGAAATTCGCGAAGATCAGAAAATCTAGGAAAATACATGGAAAATTCTATTTTTCCAGAAGACGAAGATTGCCAGAAGGGGAAGTGGAGATGGGCCACAAGGGGCCCACACCACCCCCTGGCGCGGGCCACCCCATGTCGCGCCACCAGGTGGTGTGGCCGCCCTGGTCAACTCTTGGCTCTCCCCTCTGGCGTATATTATCCTCCCGAAACCCTAAGACTCAGGGAGCAACCATAGAAAGATTCCGCCGCCTCTGTGGCGCGGAAAACACCGAAAGAGAAAGATCTCTCCGGCAAACACAATTCTGCCAGAGAATTCCTTCCTGGAGAGGGGAGATCGTCGCCATCCACAACACCATCAAGCTGGACTTCATCGGGATCATCATCATCATCACCACCATCATCTCCACTAGCACCATCATCACCACTTCATGCCGCTGTAACAATTGGGTTGAATCTTGCGTAGTTCTTAGGGGAAACTTACTCGGTGTTGATTACTCCTTGTAGTTCATGCTATTGAGTGAACCATTGAATTATTGTTTATGTTCAGATTGTTACATATCATTATTTCATCTGTGGTCATGATCCATATGATGTCTTGTGAGTAGTTCGTTTTGTTCTTGAGGACATGGGAGAAGTCATGTTGTTAGTAGTGGAATTGTGTTGAGAAAGATTCAATGGTTTGATATTTAAGTTGTGGTGTATTTCTTCTAGTGGTGTCATGTGAACGTCGACTACATGACACTTCACCTATATGGGCCTAGGGGAGTGCATTGTGTATTTGGATACTACTCGTAGGGGTTGCCGGAGTGACAGAAACCTGAACCCCCGTTAGGAAACCTTTGCACAAGGGACGTCGGGGTCTTAGATTTTAAAGTTGTGGTTAGGTTTCTACCTTAATTACTTTCTTGTACTTGCGGATGCTTGCAAGGAGTATAATCACAAGTATGTATTAGTCCTAGGAAGGTCGGCACATTAGCACAGGTTCACCCACACAACACTTAGCAAACTAAAGAAGATTAATCAACTATATTAAGCGAAAGCACTTAACGATATTCCCGTGTGTCCTCGAGAACGTTTGGTCATCTTAAGTTATACAACCGGCTTGTCCTTTGCTAAAGAAAGGATTGGGCCCCTTGCTGCATTTATTCTTATTGTCTTTTATTTACTCGTACTTTTTTTACCTATATTATCAAAAACCCCTAAAAATCCGTTTGCTAAGTATTTACAGAGAATTCCTGCTCCCAGCCACTCGCCAGCACCTTCTGCTCCTCGTTGGGTTCGAAACTCTTACTTATCCAAAATACTGCGATACACCCCCTATACTTGTGGGTCATCAATGGGATAACTAAAGAAAGAGGCACCGGTGGGCAATGGCTTTTATTTGGTTCTTGCACGCCCACTTATGTCCCGTAGGACCCCGAGTACTTGATACCTGTTCCTTGACTATTCGCACTATCCACATGTGGGAGACTCTATGGATCCCCCTTCACCTGAGCTTCATTCACGTTTTATTTGGGGGAGCAACAAACTAGTTTGGGGCGTTATTAATATCATGTGCTAATGCCATGTTTTGCTGCTTTATTTACTATTGTGCATGGAGCGCATGTACTATTTAGGAATGCGAAATATTTTCGCGGTATCGACAAGCATAGTCACACTTTTGGGTTCCCAGTCATTTACAACCATTGTCGCAAACCCTGGCTCCATCTCGGAGCAGGCCAACTTCGTTGTGGGTAGCTTATTTGGGTGGCCCGTGAAATGATTTATGAATCATGTGAATGCAGTGTCGTGAGGTGCCATTGCTTTTTATTAGGTCTTCTCGAGGTTGATCATGCGGGTGTTGCTATTTGTGCACCCCTGTAGGGTAAATCTTTTTGAAAGCCATGTTCCTGGTTATGGACGACTTGGAGCATAGTTTCTCAATCATAGACAAGTATAACTAAGACATGACTAGTTAATAGTGCAATACTCATGGCATGGTTAATAAAATTTCCAATGGATGGGATGTTCATCCGCCCTCTCGTTCGGTAAGCAAGAAGGAGGGCGAGCGATGTATATTTATGTTACTTATATAACTGTTGTTTCTAATTAACGAGTGTCCGTCCATATCTGGTTGGGCGGATGTTGTAGTGTGTCTCTATAGAACTGTTAGTTATTATCTTTCGCTGCAATTGCGTCACCCCAGGTTGTTCCCTTTAGATGCAGTAAGACTTGCTGAGTACCCCTAGGGTCTCACACGATATATGTTTTGCTTCAAATCGACAGGTTTACTCTCGGGAAGGTTACTGGGTCGAGGAGACTAATGACGGCGGCAACAATCATCAGGTGTAGAGATTCTAGGGATGGAGATCCTTGAGATCTATGGGCGGGATATGCTTATTTTTAGGACATCATATGCTAATTTTCTTCTTGTTCATACTCGGATCTTGTTTTCCGCTTCTGCTTAATACTCTCATGTGTGATGTATGAGGATGTACCCTACACTATTATCTCTATCTAGGATATTTATATCTTGCCGTATGGTGTCGAATATTTTTGTTTCTATTGTTTTAGATGGTCTGTATCTAATGTACTATTCTATGTCACTGGCATACACACTTGTGCATGTTTTGTTTGCATACATGTCTACTATGCCAGTCAATCTTGTCCTGGTGTTCTTGAAAGTGGGTAGGGTGCTTGGCCGGTACCGTGCCCTGCTCCGCTTCTACGGGCCTACACGTGGGTGGCCTTGGGCCTCCGCGGTAGAATCCCTTATCAACTTTTGGGTCCATCCTGGCTTGTTGCTTAGAGCTTAGGGTCCAAGGTATTACAACTGGTATCAGAGCCATTCTGCCCTTCAGGGTCTTAGCCTAGATGGTCATTGTCAGTCTAGAAAATATTTTGGTTGTTATTTATAGTAGGGACTGCTTCCACTTTTCTTCTTACCCACCCACCCACCCTTTTCTATTAAGTAAGTCTAACATTTGTCTGTCCTCTTCTAAACATTTAAACTAGGATTCACATGTTCGGGGTATCTATAGTACTATAGGATGTGTTAATCCTTTGTTGATCTGTTGCATCCAACCTTGCTTCACAATTTTCCTTTGGTTATCAACTATTGATACATTCCATATCGACAGGCTTATGTTAAACCGACACGATCTATCTTACTCTTTGTTAAACGATGCGATATGGTTAAGGGTTTTCTTCCTTCCGGCATGTTTCACTCTATCTGTTAAGTGGTTTTGTGCATCTTGTTGGTATTTTAATGTTGAAAAATGCGAAAAAAAATTCTTTGATACATCTGTGTTCCACTCTTCTTTTCAATCGTGTGCGATAAGCTAATTATCTTCTTGTGGTCAGCATATTCATGCTAACTCATTCTTGTTGTCATTGACGCATAATCTGAAGTTTTTACCTCATCTTCAATTCTTTTGGGCTAAATACATAACATGTGTCAATCTGATGCTTGTGATTGTAATCTGGCTCTCGGTATAACTATATAACACTTATCATGAGTGGAATATGTTCCATGCAACCAATCCATTTCTATAAATGATGGCGGTTATCTCTTGTGATTTTGACTTATATCGTGATCATATCTAGATAGATTCAAGTATCTTTGGCAATCCATAGGTTTCTTAAGGCACTATGGTGGATTATCATCAGTTATCATGCTTCACATCTTTTCAACTCCATATTTGCAAAGGTTCTCTTTGATACAGGAGAATCACATCACTTCATCTCTATTATCTTTGCTTAATGTATGAGGTATCATCGCTTCTTTATCCAAGATCTCCTTATCTTTTCATCCAGTGATCCGATCAACTATGTAACCAATGTCCATCTATTTCCTCATCTAAAGGGTCAGATAATCTATTCTTCCAATGCATCTTTTTCAACACTCCTTGCTCTTAGTGTTGATCTTTCAAAGAGAGTTGAGATCAGTAAGTGTTTCGAGCGTTTGTTTGTTTCTCTCGCCTCATGAACTTGGTATTCTCGGAATAACTCGTCAAATTCATGGTGGTATATCTTTTCAATAAGCATGCCTATTCTATATCAATGGAAGATCATCTTCTTCTCTTTCTCTCAAGCTTCATGAACGCCGCTTGTGTGCAAAGTTATCAAAGTATGAATTTTGACTTTTCGAAGTCACCTATCTCGGCCATGTCCTTCTGCTAAACACATTGCTACAATTCTAGAATCAGCAATCCCATTGTTAATTCCATCCTCCACCTTCAATCAAATATAGAGCTTTTCCTTGTTTAGCAAGTATCATTGTCATTCCGCTGAAGTTTCTTCAAGACTGCCAAATTTCTCTTGGATCTTCTTAAGAAGGACGAGAAATTCATTTGGTCTTCCACTCATCAAGAAACCTTTTGAAACTCTCTCGCTTTATCTTCTATACTCAACCCGACGGATGCCATGAAGACTTTTTAGATCTTTTGCAATTCTTCTACTCTAGACCTTGGTGCTTTTCTTGTTTTATCTGTTGGACCTATCATTTGTTTCAGTGGTCTTCCTTGATATCTTTTTCCGGTGGTTTGGGAATGTCAACACCCGGCTTTTTAATCCCAGATGCCCGTTATGCCATACCTCGCAATCCCAGGATTACCATTTTTGCGAGACATAACGGATTGGATATCACAGTACATCATCCATTACGAACCATACATAAGGTCTTACACAAATAAGGATCTCATGATCCAGTCTTAATACAACAAGCATCGGAAATAAAAGATAAGCAAAGCGGTGGGGTCCATCTTCAGAGGCACAGGCAATGCTGACGAAGGCAGATAGTCCTAGTTATCATAGCCGTCCTGCTGGCCATCATCTTGATAGTCTCCTTCATAGTCTAGCCATGAGAATAGCAGTGGTTGAAGTTGTCTTCCTCCTCTTGGTAGAACTCCTCCTCCTCGTAAGCTTGGTCGGTACTATCTTCTATAAATACATACGGTATACACAATCACCAAACAATACTTAACTAGTCTAATTAGTACTCTAAGGCACATATTTGATGATCTATTATCATCACAAGCATCACAAGTTTTATTCACTAGTTTCCTTCTTTTTATTTTAGAAAAGTAATTTCTACTCATTGAAAATTTAACTAAGATTTAATATTCACCACTTAAAATATGGGATCATGTGGACACATGTCATCACCACATATCTTAACATGTGGGAATGTAATTTAAGGGTTGGTTCATAATTACTTTGGTTTAAGTTCATTATTTAATGATTTAAAGTGACTAGAAATGCCTATATAGCATTATCTTGGTACTAGTCCAAAGTCACTGCATGTAAACCTTAATATTATTACATATTTAGATAGGTATGATGAAATGTGATTTTTGAAAGTTGGAATCAACTCAAAAGCTAACTTGGTTGATTTTATAAAAATGTTGCAAGGTGTAAATGCTTCTATTTTGTTATTTTTACTAGGAGAGATCTCTAACTCTAAATGAATTAAAACCAACGGGCTTGGGTAGATCTTTTCAGTAGCTTTCTAACAAAATTGGAATCACTCCATTTGGATATGTAAATCTCTCTGAATTGATTTTAAAACTAAGGGACAGAACTAGGTTCAAACTAAATAGAAAAATCCTAATTTGAATTAACTGGGTCGCGCGGGAACGCTAACAGGCCGACCCAGTGTCACTCCACGGCGCGGGGATCAGCTAACAGGAGGGGTCCACCGGTCAACGGCTCAGAACGTGCGAAACGGTACGGGGCGATATGGGGCGTTGGATTAGAACAGGGATCAACGACTGGGGATCATCGTCGACGACGAACTAGTCGCCGACGAACTCTAACCCTAGCGGCTCGGTGGGGGTGCATAGGGGGCGTACCAGGGCTCCAGCGATGACGGCATTAGGGGCAAACGAACTGGTGGTCGACGGCAAGCTCAGGGATGATCGAGGTGGCTTCGGTGGTGGTCGCAATCAGCGACGCCCTTCTCCTCTAGAGGCGGCATGCTCCGGTGCAATTCTAGCGAACGGCTGCTCCAGCTAGAGGTGTGGGACGGTCACTGAGGTGAGGGGAGGTGAGTGGTGTGCTGCGAATGGCTGGGGGTGCCCTCCTTTTATAGGCTCGACGACAGGACAGCACGGCATGGCCAGGCGACGGTGGCGACATGGCTACGGGCTGCTAGCGGCATGGCTGCGAGCGGCGATCGACGCGCGGTCTCCTGGCGGTGCTCTAGGGCTTTAATGCGGGCTTAGGGGCGGTGGTATGCGATCGGGCGGAGCTGGCGCTCTGAGCGGCAGAGACGGCGGTGTCCACGGCGAGTGGTGGCTGTGGTGCATTGGGCGGCGAACGGGCATGTCCGGCGTGCTCCCTGGGTCGTGGCAACATGGTGGGCGCGGGCTGCGGTCGAGCGGCGGCTTGGGCACGCGTGTCGGGGGCGGCACTCTGGCGCGTGCTCAGCATGGTGCAGTTGCTCTAGGCGTGGCGGTTTGGCGGTGGTCCATGGTCTGGCCTGCCTCGAGGAGGGGACAGAGGGTGGTGGTGAGGTCCTGGCTAGGTACTAGACATGGCGAGAGAGAGTGAGGTGGTCTGCTGGGGTGAGGGCATGATCGGCCGGCCAGCAGGTGCTCGGCTTGGCATTGCCATGCTGATAGGGGGTAGGGGTTGGGTTGGTTAGGCCCTGGTTGGATCATTTTGAGACAGTGGGAGCAAATGGGGGTCAAATGAGAGACAAGTTTAGCCAGAACACTATTCAAATAGTGAATTTGGTTTTTGTTTGAAATCTGTCTGCAAGGTGTTTGTGAAAATGGCTGAAAGAACATTATTTTTGAATTTTGAAAAGATTTTTGGTGGGTTTGCTAGTACTAAGCTTGAGACTCTGTGGGTGCTTGGGTTTTGAAATTTGAGCTTGTTTGAGTGGTTTTTGAAATAGTGGGATCTTCCCATATGAAATAGATTCAATTTTCAAATGTCAATTAAAATTAGTATTTGAATGTTTTTGGCAGATCACAAAGTGGGCCTTGGTACATCATTATGTGTACTAGCAAGGGGTTCAAAGATCCATCATTGTTTCTGTTAGGTTTTGGGTACTAGGAATAGCCAAAGTAGGCATGATAGTTAATTTGGCCAAAATGATCATTCACTTCATTTATTCATTTGGAGTTGTTTTTCTTTGGGAAATGTTTGGGAATGATTTAGATGATGTTTATTTCACCTAATAATCATTTTACAATCAATGGATCACAGAACCATGGCAATTCAAACAACTCCTATTTTAAATGCACATACACATGAATGCTTTAATAATTTTAATTGAAAAAGTTTTTGTTAACCCTAATTTTGATGATTTGGATCTTAATGACCTTGGATTAAAGTTTTGGGATGTTACAAACCTTCCCCCCTTAAACAAAATCTCGTCCCGAGATTTACAAAGAAAACTAGGAACTCTGTCCTAATGTAATATTCGCGCTCCCAAGTGGCTTCCTCCTTGGTACGGTTGCTCCACTGAATCTTCAGAAACTTGATACTCCTGGTCCTAGTGGTTATGTAAGATTCTTCCAAGATACGGATAGGTACTTCAGGATATGTCAGGTCATTGTTGATCTCTACAGCTCTGTGATCGATGTTCTTGAAAACTTCCGTCTTCTCCGGCACTTCTAGGCATTTGCGAAGTAACGAGATATGGAACACATTGTGGATGGCTGACATCTCTTCAGCTAGTTCCAGTTGATATGATACTTCTCCTCGATGGTTCAGAATCTTGAAGGGCCTGATATATCTGGGGGCTAACTTTCCTTTCAGACTAAAGCGTTGGGTTCCTTTCAATGGTGAAACCTTGAGATATACAAAATCTTCGACATTGAAAGTCAGGTATCTCCTTTTTTTGTCAGCGTAACTCTTCTGTCTGGATTGAGCGGTCTTGAGGTGCTCACGGACTTGGTGAACTTTCTCCTCTGCTTCCCGGAGAATGTCGGGTCCAAAGATCTGACTCTCTCCTACTTGCGACCAATTCAAAGGGGTACGGCACTTTCTTCCGTATAGGAATTTAAATGGTGCATCTGCAAACTAGCTCGATAACTGTTGTTATATGAGAATTCTGCGAAAGGCAAGCAGTCTTCCCATTTTGATCTGTATTCCAACACACAAGCTCTAAGCATATCCTCTAAGATCTGGTTGACTCTCTCAATCTGTCCATCAGTTTGCGGATGATACGCGGTGCTGAAATTCAATTTGGTTCCCAATCCTTCCTGGACTTTCTGCCAAAATCTCGAGGTAAACTGGGTTCCTCGATCTGATACTATGGTCTTGGGGGTTCCATGCAGACTAACAATTCTAGCTATATATAGTTCTGCTAGCTTCGCACTCTGGTAGGTAGTCTTGACAGGTATGAAGTGAGCTACCTTGGACAGTCTATCAACTATGACCCAGATTGAGTCATTTCCCCTACTGGAAGTAGGCAAACCGGTGATAAAGTCCATTCCGACAGAATCCCATTTCCATTCCGGAATCTGCAATGGTTGCAACGGTCCTGCAGGTCTCTGGTGCTCTGCTTTGACTCTTTGACATATGTCACACTTGGCGATGTAGCTTCCGATTTCTCTCTTCATCTTGTGCCACCAAAATTGCTCTTTCAAATCTTGATACATCTTTGTTCCTCCGGGGTGGATAGAATAAAGAGTATCATGAGCTTCCTTCATGATAACTTGCTTTAGCTCCGAATCTGCTAGTACACAGATACGTCCTTTGTACCACAACACTCCTTCTTCGTCTTAAGTGAATCCAGGTACCTTTCCTGTACCAATACGACGTTTGATTCCGTCGATACTTTCATTTCCCTTCTGGGCATCCTTGATTTGGCTAATCAGAGTGGGCTGAAGTTCAATGCTAGCTAAGAATCCTTTGCTAACTAACTCAGTCCTGAACTGCTCCAACTCCTCATACAAACTTGGATGCTTCTCCTTGATCATAGTGTTAAGCCTGCACGGCAATCTGCTAAGAGCATCCGCTACCATGGCTTTGTCGGGGTGATAGTGAATGTCAAGGTCATAATCCTTGATTAACTCTATCCATCTCCTTTGCCTCATATTCAGCTCCTTCTGAGTGAAGATATACTTCAAGCTCTTATGATCCGTGTAAATCTCGCAGCGATTACCCATCAGATAATGACGCCATGTCTTCAATGCCAGCACTACGTCTGCTAATTCAAGATCATGGGTCGGATAGTTCTGCTCATGCTGCTTCAGTTGTCGAGACAGATAAGCGATGACTTTGCCTTCTTGCATCAATACACATCCAAGACCAATCTTGGATGCATCACAATATACATTAAACGGCTTCTTGATATCTGGCATGATCAATATTGGTGCTGATATCAATCTCTTCTTCAGCTCCTGAAAACTGGCTTCACACTTGTCAGTCCATTCAAACTTTTTGTCCTTCTTCAACAATTGGGTCATGGGTCTGGCGATGCTCGAGAATCCTTCGACGAACTTGCGGTAGTATCCCGCTAATCCGAGAAATGCACGGACTTGGGTTTGAGTGGTTGGGGCTTCCCATGCTTCGACATATTTGATCTTGATGAGATCAACAGAGACTCCTCCGGCAGACACAATATGTCCTAGGAATCCTACTTCTTTCAGCCAAAACTCACACTTGCTGAATTTGGCATATAACTGATGCTCTCTCAGGGTTTCTAGGATGATTCACAGATGTTGCTCATGCTCTTCTTCTGACTTGGAGTAGATAAGGATGTCGTCGATAAACTACAAACTTATCTAGGAAATTCATAAAGATCTTATTCATGAGATTCATGAAATAAGCAGGGGCATTGGTTAATCCAAAAGACATAACCGTATACTCATATAAACCATAGCGAGTAGTAAAGGCGGTCTTCGGAATATCTGTTGCACGAATCTTAAGTTGGTGATAACCAGTCCTAAGATGAATCTGTGAGAATACCTGGGCTCCAGTCAACTGATCAAATAGGTCCTCTATCTTTGGGAAAGGGTACTTGTTCTTGATGGTGACGTCATTCAACTTTCTGTAATCTGTACACAAACGGTTGCCTCCATCTTTCTTGTCGACGAATAACACTGGTGATCTCCATGGCGATGAGCTCGGTTGAATCAAGCCTGTTGCTAACATGGCATCTAACTGCTTCTTCAACTCAACTAACTCTGAGGGGTTCATGCTATAGGGTCTCTGGGCTATGGGTCCGGTTCTGGAGATTAGCTCGATAATGAACTCAATATCCCTATCCAGGGGCATACCTGGCAATTCATCTGGGAATACGTCGGGGTATTCACAGACTACTCTTACTTGGTCTATGGTGGGTAGGGCTAGACTCTTGTTTCACTTGAATTGACGGGGTAAGGTTTTAGATATATGCTCTACTGTTATTCCAGAACTACTGGTCATGGTGATGGCTTTCTTAGCACAGTCTATCAGTCCTTTATGCCTTGACATCCAGTCCATACCTAGTACTACTTCCAATCCTTTGGTTCCAAGTACTATAAGGTTGGCATAAAAATCTATCCCATGTATTCTGATAGGTACAACTTTGCAAATTTTTCTAGCTTTTGTAGTTGATCCGGGGATTTGAACTATCATGACATGCTTCAGGTTGGTTGGGTGAATCTTACTAGTGCATGCAAATTCTTTGGTGACAAATGAATGCGATGCTCCCGGATCAAACAATACTCTTGCTAAAACTGAGTTGACAGAGAACATACCTAGCACGACATATGGCGCTTCCTGGGATTCCTCAGCGTTCATGTGGAAGAGACGACCGTTGCGGTTGTGAGGGTTCCCTAGGGCAAACCTTTCCCTGGTTGAACACGACGCTGCTGTTGAGCTAGGGCATTCACATTAGCAGTGGTGGCAGTCTTCTTGGGACACTCATTGGAATAGTGACCCTTCACTCCACACTCGAAACAAGTGATTTGGGACTTGTCCTTGGCTGCGACAGGCACAGCATTGCTGCCATTTCTGGGTGCAGTGTTGTTGTTGTTGTTGTTACTGTTGTTGTTCTTGGGAGGTGCACGGTGGCAGAGTCGACTAGCTCTTCGAGATCCTCGAAACGGATGTTGACGAGGACAGTCTGCATCTCATCATGCAGTCCGTTCAAGAATCTCTCCTTCTTCTTTGCCTCCGTATTGATCTCGTCAGGTGCATATCTGGCAAGTGACAGGAATCTGTCACGGTACTCCACCACAGTCATTCTTCCTTGCTTCAACTCTCGGAACTCATCCCTCGTTCGGGTGACTAGACCTTGTGGCACGTGGGTGCGGCTGAACTTGACTTTGAATGCTTCCCATGTCATAACTTGATCATGGTTCATCAGGCGGACACTGTTCCACCATGCTCTTGCATCTCCCGCCAGATAGTGGGTGGCGAAGAGAACCTTCTCATTGTCATCAACTCTGGCTACCTCCAAGTTATTCTCCATCGTCTGCAACCAGTCATCAGCATCTAATGGGTTTTCTGACGTGCTAAAGATTAGGGGATTTGTATTCTGGAAGTTCTTCAGCTTGGATCCTTGATGATCCTGATTCCCATGCCCTTGGTTGTTGAGAGCCATCTGGGAGATCTACTGTAGTGTTGCTAAGTTGGCTTGGCGCTCTGCCCTGCTTGCTTCATGGTCTGCGATGAGATGCTGCAAGATCTGCAGCATTGGGTCTTGCGACGACCTGCTCCCTCCTTGGTTTCCACGAGTCATCTGAAGATTGAGGTATATAAAGGGGTAAGAGGGAAATTCTAAGGTTTATGGTTTGGGTTTCAAATCTAAAACTTTGAGTTAGACTCGGGTTTTCCAACTAACTCCATTTCATTCATGCAAACAAGCACCCGATACAACACACACCACAACAATCAAAAGAAAACAGATGGTTTGAAGAACCATTCTGTAAGCTACGATACAGTGGGACCGATACATCTCATGCTACGATAGTGCTCTAGTGCACCTACTCATCGTCGATGAAGTCGGAGTCCTCATCGTCAGTGTAGAAGTCCATAGCATCCTCCTCCAGAAAGTCATCATCATTGCTGAGGTAAGAATCCATGTCTCCTGGATGTCTTCACCCTCATCTTCTTCTTCCTTGGCTGCAAGCGGAGCTTCCTGCGCCTTGACAGTCTTCTCGAGATCGGCCACCTTCTTGCGAAGACGGGCGATGGTGAGATCCTTCTTGGCACGCTGGCGGCAAAGAGACTGGCGATCTTGGACGAGCAGTGTGAAAGTCTGGGCCTTCTTGTCGGCAATGGCACGATTTTGGTTGGCTAACTCCCTGGCATTGTCCAGTTCCTGCTGTCTGTCGTGCAACAAGAAATCGAGATTCTCCACTTGACGGCTCAACTCTGGGTGACTTGGCATCTCCATCGGCATTCCCATGAAGTCACGTCTTGCATAGTGAGGAAAATGGGTTCCCTGGAGTTGGTTGACAACGAGGGCACATAGACGTGTGAGAGCTTCATGCATTGCCCTGGCTAATCCATCTAGCCAGTTGTTCTCTCTCATAGAGAACTGGATTCTCCCAGAAGTTGGTGCTTCGATGCTTCCTCTAAGATCCGCAATGACTAGCCATTGTAGGTCTCCTCCTGGGGGTCCTGGAAGTTGAGCTCCAAGAAACTCCGGATGCGGGCGTCCCAATAACTCCGACAGTGAATCCAGATCCCTCTCGAAGATCAGCTGACCTCTGTTTCCCAACTGGTAGAACTTGCTGAACTGAGTCTTCATCTACAAGAATTAAGGATGAGTAAATTATTGAAGTGATCAAGTGTGTCAAATTTTAAGTAGTAATGTAAGAATTTTGAGGAACATGAATTTTTGAGAAAGAATGAATTCCCAAGGTTAAGAGAGGAAATAGTTTTTCATAAATACTCATTTTGGTCTTGAAACTACGTTTTTTTTTCGGACGTCCATTCTAACTAGGGTCTCCTATGCTCAGGATGGCTCTGATACCAACTTGTCAACACCCGGCTTTTTAATCCCAGATGTCCGTTAGGCCTTAGCTCGCAATCCGAGGATTACCATTTTTGCGAGACATAACAGATTGGATATCACAGTACATCATCCATTACAAACCATAAATAAGGTCTTACACAAATAAGGATCTCATGATCCAGTCTTAATACAACAAGAAGCGGAAATAAAAGATAAGCGGAGCGGTGGGGGCCATCTTCAGGGGCACAGGCAATGCTGACGAAGGCAGATAGTCCTAGTTATCATAGCCGTCCTGCTGGCCATCATCTTGATAGTCTCCTTCATAGTCTGGCCATGAGAATAGCCAGGGACAAAAGCCATGAGTACTCTTTAAGTACTCGCAAACTACCACTAACAAGTAGTATAGTGCTAAGTTAAAGTGTTAAATCTAAGTTTCACTATAAAGTTAAGTTTGAAACATAAGCTAAGTTCTGAAGCAAAGAAAGATAAAATAAAGTTCTAGAATCACTTAAGTTGGGAAGCTATTGTCAGAAACACAACCCTGTTGTGGTCAAGTCAAGATTCATCACTCAGTTCATCAGTTGTTTTGAAAACATCGTACAACGAAACAGTATGGCCATTCCAACTGTCCATAACCGCGGACGCGGCTATTCGAATAGTTTGACACTCTGCAGAGGTGGTACAATTTCACCACAAGATTCGATACATCTGTCAGGGATAACCCTGAATCATCATACTTAGTATGCAGATAATCAAACATAACCTTCCCTTTACACACCCTAGTATAAGCACCTGTCCTATGAGCATGGCCTCCCAACCATGACCATCTGTCATCTTGGGCACTGCATAGGTGGACAACATTAAGAGGTAGCCTCAGCTCAGACCTCTCCTGCAAGGGAATTAATACTAATGCATATAAACTTCCGGCTAAGCCCTACCCAATTCAGGTATTGTGGTTGTAACGTAAATTTGGAATGGTATCGCATCTGAATCCAACCATCAGTTTTATAAAAGGGGCTAAGGCTCATGCCTCAACATTCTCATCATCAGAAACCATTTGTGTTTCTCAACACATGTCAAAACATCTCAATATAATGACTCATCATTCCAAGGTTTTCATAATTCATTTTAACCAAGTGTTCCCATCTAAAGTGAATCAAGTTTTTATCTACTCTAAACTACTAAGTTAAGAGTGTTCACTAAGGTGGAAAGATGGGATCAATCTCATGCCATAGAATGATATCTAAAGTTATCTAAAATAGGTCAAGTTTTATACTCTTTATGCTACCTTCAAAACAAGTAAGGGACTTTGTGTAAAGTAAAGGAAGCAAAGCTTGAAATTAGTACTTGGGGTAAAGAATAGTCAAAGTAGTTTAACCAAAGCATGTCTAAGGCATCTTTGCTAAACCATCTAGTTTAATCCTAGCTTGCTAATAGTAGCTTGCAAGGGTTAGCTTGCATTGTTAATGGTGGCTTGCAAGTACAACTTGCAAGGGTTCACTTAGATAGTGCTAGCTTGCCTTGGTTGGTGCAGTGGTTGAAGTTGTCTTCCTCCTCTTGGTAGAACTCCTCCTCCTCGTAAGCGTGGTCGGCACTATCTTTTATAAATACATACGATATACACAATCACCAAACAATAATTAACTAGTCTAATTAGTACTCTAAGGCACACATTTGATGATCTATTATCATCACAAGCATCACAAGTCTTATTCACTAGTTTCCTTCTTTTTATTTTAGAAAAGTAATTTCTACTCATTGAATAATTAACTAAGATTTAATATTCACCACTTAAAATATGGGATCATGTGGAGACATGTCATCACCACATATCTTAACATGTGGGAATGTAATTTAAGGGTTAGTTCATAATTACTTTGGTTTAAGTTCATTATTTAATGATTTAAAGTGACTAGAAATGCCTATATAGCATTATTTTGGTACTAGTCCAAAGTCACTACATGTAAACCTTAATATTATTACATATTCAGATAGGTATGATGAAATGTTATTTTTGAGAGTTGGAATCAACTCAAAAGCTAACTTGGTTGATTTTATAAAAATGTTGCAAGGTGCAAATGCTTCTGTTTTTGTTATTTTTACTAGGAGAGATCTCTAACTCTAAATGAATTAAATCCAATGGGCTTGGGTAGATCTTTTCAGTAGCTTTCTAACAAAATTGGAATCACTCCATTTGGATTTGTAAATCTCTCTAAATTGATTTTCAAACTAAGGGACAGAACTAGGTTCAAACTAAATAGAAAAATCCTAATTTGAATTAACTAGGTCGCGCGGGAACGCTAACGGTCCGCCCAGTGTCACTCCGCGGCACGGGGCTCAGCTGACAGGAGGGGTCCACTGGTCAGCGGCTCATAACACGCGAAGCGGTACGAGGCGATATGGGGCGTTGGATTAGAACAGGGATCAACAGCTGGGGATCGTCGTCGATGATGAACTGGTCGCCGGCGAACTCTAACCCTAGCGGCTCGGTGGGGGTGCATAGGGGGCGTACCAGGGCTCCAGCGACGACGGCGATGGGGCAAACAAACTGGAGGTCGAAGGCGAGCTCAGGGACGATCGAGGTGGCTCCGGGGGTGGTCGCAATCAGCGACGCCCTTCTCCTCTAGAGGTGGCCTGCTCCAGTGCAATTCCAGCGAACGGCTGCTCGCCTTGCTCCGGCTAGAGGTGTGGGACGGTCAGTGAGGTGAGGGAAGGTGAGTGGTGTGCTGCAAATGGCTGGGGTTCCCTCCTTTTATAGGCTCGACGACGAGACAGCACGGCATGGCCAGGCGCCGGTGGCGACATGGCTACGGGCTGCTAGCGGCATGGCTACGAGCGGCGATCGATGCGCGGTCTACTGGTGGTGCTCTAGGGCTTTAAGGTGGGCTTAGGGGCGGTGGTATGTGGTCAGGCAGAGCTGGCTCTCTGAGCGTCAGAGACGGCGGTGTCCATGGCGAGCGGTGGCTATGGTGCGTTGGGCGGCGAACGGGCATGTCCGGCGTGCTCCCTGGGTCGTGGCAACGCGGTGGGCGCGGGCTGCGGTCGAGCGGCGGCTTGGGCACGCGTGTCGGGCGCGGCGCTCTGGCGCGTGCTCGGCATGGCGCAGTTGCTCTGGGCGCGGCGGTTTGGCGGTGGTCCATGGTCTGGCCTGGCTCGGGGAGGGGACAGAGGGTGGCGGTGAGGTCCTGTCTAGCTACTAGACATGGTGAGAGAGAGGGAGGTGGTCTGCTGGGGTGATGGCATGGTCGGCCGGCCAGCAGGTGCTCGGCTTGGCATTGCCATGCTGCTAGGGGGTAGGGGTTGGGTTGGTTAGGCCCTGGTTAGATCATTTGGAGACAGTGGGAGCAAATGGGGGTCAAATGGGAGACAAGTTTGGCCAGAACACTATTCAAATAGTGAATTTGGTTTTTGTTTGAAATCTGTCGACAAGGTGTTTGTGAAAATGGCCGAAAGAACTTTCTTTTTGAATTTTGAAAAGATTTTTGGTGGGTGTGCTAGTACTAAGCTTGAGAGTCTGTGGGTTCTTGGGTTTTGAAATTTGAGCTTGTTTGAGTGGTTTTTGAAATAGTGGGATCTTCCCATATGAAATAGATTCAATTTTCAAATGTCAATTAAAATTAGTATTTGAATGTTTTTGGCAGATCACAAAGTGTGCCTTGGTACATCATTATTTGTACTAGCAAGGGGTGCAAAGATCCATCATTGTTTCTGTTAGGTTTTGAGTACTAGGAATAGCCAAAGTAGGCATGATAGTTAATTTGGCCAAAATGACCATTCACTTCATTTATTCATTTGGAGTTGTTTTTCTTTGGGAAATGTTTGGGAATGATTTAGATGATGTTTATTTCACCTAATAATCATTTTACAATCAATGGATCACAGAACCATGGCAATTCAAATAACTCCTATTTTAAATGCACATACACATGAATGCTTTAATAATTTTAATTGGAAAAGTTTTTGTTAACCCTAATTTTGATAATTTGGATCTTAATAACCTTGGATTAAAGTTTTGGGATGTTACAGGGAACTTCCAACATGATGAAAACATCAGCATCTTTATCTAATTTGGATCTGACGAAGTGTTTGCATCACCTCCTTGTTTTCTTACGAAGCTTCATGAATTCTGCTTGTTAAGATCGTCAGTCTAAATTTCTGAGAGTTGGGTTGCATGATTTTCCTATTCATCAACGGAGTAATGCTTTGGGTGTGGGGTGGAGTAGCTACCATACCACTACTCTTACAATTCGCTCTTGTACATTGAAGTGGTGGATTAAAGCGATTTCACTCATTCCACCAAAGCCAGAAGTGGCCTTTATCCCTCAAAACATCTACTTTTGTCCTTTTTTCCGGAGTGTTCTCTCGACAAACGTGAGCAACAATCTCTTATTGATGGTCTCGTCTATTTCAACATGGAGCAAAATCTTAAAAAATCTGATGGAAACAAATGCAAAATCTTCTCTGTCCTCTTCTTTCTACTGTCGCTCGACATCATCAAACAAGATGGATGGAAGATATATCTGACTTCTTTTGGTCAAATTCATTTCCCCTTCGTAAAGCCAATTATGGTTGATGCCATTAATCGAAAAATCTATTACATTAACCCCATGGTCAAGGAGAGCAATAAGAATCTCAACAATAACGTCTAGATATTTAACTTTCAACTTCTTCTTGGGATTCCACCATAAACTAGCATCACCTCCTTCTGGTGAACTATAAATCCGTGCACCTCAATTGCGTTATCCTTTGGTTCTTACCACCACAAGAAGAATCTAATCTGAGAACTCATAACCCGAATCTTTTCCGTCGATATCAAGGAACTCAATTGTTTGAAGGCAACATTGTTCTCCAAACTTCATTCTTAAATTAAAGGAAGAAAAAATGCTATTTTTGTAGTGGTTGATAACTTCTCCAAAGTTGATATTTTCTTCCGGTGAAACAAACAATCTTATCCACGTGCATCTATTGATCTTTAACCCTAACGATGTGTCTTTTTTTTGTCTCTTGATGCGTCCAAAATTGAAGCATATTTACCTTTTGTTTTTGCATAAATAGAGTAGGTTTTTTTGTATTTCACTACACCTACGTGCGCTATTTCGTTCTTGTTTCAACAGGATCCCAAATCATGGAGTCATATATGAACATATCAATTAGAGCTATCATATTGGACAATTATATGATATTTATAAGTGATAAAAGTAATTTCATGGATTTACCTTTGCACCTGGAAGAATAACAAACAAGGAGGAGGCACCAGTTCCCCCTATACCAGGCCCCATCATGACTGCCTCGTCAAATATTTTCTCCTGGCGAAGACGAGAGGGAGATCCGACATTCACAACCACCAGAAACCATGAAACACCACACCCGAGAGGGATCTAAAGGAGGAACTTGGCTCAAGTAAAATCCTGGCTGCTTCACGGATCATTGGAGGACAACGCATCATCACCTTCATCATTGACCGCTGCATCCTCATCACACCCATTACTCCCATATTTCGTCTATTAGATCTCTTCGTAATTCCAAATCTAATTGTGGTTTGCATTAGATCTACCATCGTACTTTTATCCATCTATTTGATTATGATGATGTTGTTGATTGTTTTCATGAGTGAGTAGTTCCTTTGTTCTTGGGGAGATGGAGAAACCCTAGCACCATTACGAACTTGTAATTAATATGATCTATTCTTGTGTCCATATGACTTGCTTGTCTATGATATATTTATGATTTGTGTTTGATTTCTCTCTTTAGATGATATGTGAGGTCGACCACATATCATTTTCCTTCAGGACTAAAGGGAGGAAGAAACCCTTTGGACATATTGGAAGCATACCCAGAATGCCTGGCGACAGATTAGCGCCGGCTCGTAACCTACATGGTCAAAAGGAGATTTAAGAGGGACTTCCTAAGGTAATTACGATATCCATGGGGAAACCCTTAATTGCGGTAGTTTGTATGGGTGATTGCTTTCAGACATCACGGTGGTTATTTAGAAGTGACCTCACACTTGGCTTAACAAAGTGGCTTCCTACAAGCCTTGTCGTGAACATCTTATTACGGGGCTCTCTCGACACATATCATGACATAAGAAGTATGTTATCTAGATTACATATAACAATAATACTATACTAGTGGATTATCCTACATCCCTGAGAACGTTTTAGCCCTATTGAGTTCAACCACGCTTTCACACAATCTTGTTTCTTGTTTTCCTCTACTTGTTTTAATTGTTTTCTGCAAACAATTAAACACCATGACTACAATCAGACTGATTAATCAGCTCGACCTCGGGAAATTCAATAGAGGATTAGTTTAAGAATTCTCGAGTGGGAGCGAACCAGAGTATGAGGTCAACCCTTGTTTTATCGCTATCATTAAAGAGAAAACTTTTACAGGAGATGACCCCGATGATGTAGCACCCCGGGTAAAACCACTACTACAAAATCGCTTGTTGGTTTTATTTTTGCGCATCATCATGACTGCATGTCCATGTCATCATGCCACATTGCATTTGAGCATCTTCATGTCTACATACATATATTTGCCTAAAAACTATTTTTTTTCTAAAGCCTATCTTTGTTTTCTAAATACCCTGTCTTTATTTCAAATTATAAAATCCCAGTCTTCTGAATATTTTGCTTAATCTGAAAACTATTTATAAAAGCCTTTAAAATAAAACTGCAATCTTATATAATAAAAATATTTTATTAGTAGGGGAGGCAGCCGGCCAGGCACAGAAGTCGCCGCCAGCCAGACTACCACCCCAGATATATAAAACCTAACCCAAACCCTAAGCTAGCCTAGACCTATCCCACACCCAACCCGACCCGGTGCCACCCTGCCGCACCTAACCTCCCACGCCAGCTTTCCTGCACCCCTGCACTACCACGCTCGACGCACGATCCACCCGCCCCTGTCACGCCCCACCCTCCCGTGCACCGCAGTGCACGCCACCAGCTGCCGCTCGCCCGGCCCCACCCCCGCTTCCCCTTGTCGCTTTCGCCCAGGGCCACCCACCCCGCACGCGGAACCCCTCCCCATCGCGACCCCGACCCATCTCCTCGCGCTGCAAGCTCTCGTTCCCCCGCCCATCTTCTTCCTCGCTAGAGCCGCCGCCGCCCCGGACATCGCCTTCCCCGTCATGAGCGCCTCCACCCTGTTCTCCGACCGCTGCCCCAGGCGTCCTCTGTCGCGACCCTACCCCGCGTCGTCTGCCGCCCAACGAGCCGAGACCCCGCCGCCTCCGCTTGTTCCTCGACGTGCGCCGCCTTTCTCTGTGCTGGATGCTGGTTGTGCGCGACCTCCTAACCACCCTCGTCCGGTCGCCACTTCAGGCCGCCTCTGATCTCTCCCACGACGCCCTTGATCCGCCACCGAGCACCGCCTCGTCGTCGCTGGCTGCCCTCTGCCCGCCGCCAGGGCCGCCCCTCTCCGACTTCCACCCTGCACGCCCTCGAGCGCCATGGTTGCGCCTCGACGACATCACCCCAAGCCCGCCCTTCCTGCCTGATGGTGTCCCTGCTCAAGCAGTCCTCCGTGCCGGCCGTCGCGCATCGTCGCCCTGCTCGTCCAACTTTGCCATGTCCTCGCGTTCTGCCGACCTCCCGTTAGCCTCATGTGCGTCCCCGCGCTGCTCCGCTTCTGCTGTTCTGACCCGCGCGGTCATAGATGCCCCTGCAGGAGAGGCTCAGTCCTCCTTGGCTCTAGTGATGTTCAGGTGAGGACCTAGTTTTGTTTTGCTACCACTGTTTGTTGGGACACATATGAAGTGTGGAGATGGATGAGTTGTAGTGGTGTTGATATGCCCGCAGATGTGGTCGTGGTCATATGAAGATGATGGTGTTATCTGAAGAAACCCCAACCCCGGTCCGAAGATGTGTGACCATCGGCAAGTCAAGTCCCCGGAATCTCGGATGTCGCTAATATGTGATGCCACCAGAAGAACCACCGAGATGCACTCAAAGTAATCATTGCCATATTCGAAGGTTTTCCTCGTGAACAGCAAGATCTCCTACACGGATCCGAAGATCTGAAGACCAAAACCCTAAAGCCCCGACCCCGAAGACCGATCCTGGAGTCCGATACCAAACCCGAACCCCGTCGAACCCCCAAATTGTCAAGTTCTTCACGGATCCAGTGGCTGAGACCCTGAAGACCCTGACCCTCGAACCCCAAGATCATCGATACCCTAAAGTGTGTCCCCTTATCCGAGACCCCTATTTTTATAATATGACATTATCAATTGTTGCATATTAAATGGTTCATGCTCGCATACATATTCATTTGTTTGGGGGTATGTTGTCGATTCACCTCATAATTAAATATGGAGCCCATATGCATGTTTTTCTAGTCTTATATTGGCTCCATTTAAATTTGTTTAGTGAACCGATACCATGTTTTGTCTTGTTAATACAACATTTAAATTGTGGGGTACCTAAATAACTTGAACCGTCTAATTAATTGTCACGACTCCAGTTCTGTTTAATATTATCTAATTGTATTGGATCGTTGCCATGTCATGCATCATACACGTATCATTCCCATTCTTCTGCTGTAGTATTAAATAGTGCATTCAGTGTTTCTTTTAGTGCTTTGGTTCTTCGCGGATTAGGCCGTTCAGTTGATGCGAGTATCGGCAAGTCCTTCGGATATCTATCTTTAGCAGTGTTTTCCAGGCGAGCGTTCTCCCTCTTTCTACCTATTTTGCATTTATAGTCTTTACTTCCTCCTGTTGATCTATTGATATCTGTGTTGCGATGCTTTAGTTTCCGTGCACCATTTATATTTCTTGCAGCCTCTATATTGCCTTGGATACATCCTCTTGCCTATTGTTTGATAGACAGTCAGCCTTGCTAGTCTTAGTTGCTTGCTCAGGTGCTGCTTCACGTCGTTGTCATTCCACCATTTATGGAAGGTTGGCACATGTTGAATGGTGTAGATGATCATGGATTTCCTTATAATTTGTTAATTAAAATGCTGAAAATAGATATAATGTAGAGGCACCGGTGGGTAATAGTCAATATTTGGTTTTTAACCGCCCACTTGTGTCCACCTAGGACCCGAGTTCTTGACACCTGTTCCGAGATCGAGCGCGCTAACCACAAGTAGATGTGTGAGCACCCTATCGGCTTACTACCTGATTTCAAAGTACTATGCTGGGGGCCACAAACTAGTTTGGGGCTTTATTACTATCCTGTACTTATGCCATCCTTTACTCCTTTATTTACAATTGCGCGTGGAGCGCTTGTACTGTTTAGGATTGCGGAGTGTTTTCGCGGTATCGACAAGCCCAGTCACACTTTTGGGTTCCCAGTCGTTTACAGCCATTGGCGCAAACCTTGGGTCCGTCTCGGAGCCGGCCGACTTCGTTGCGGGTAGCTTAGTGGGGTGGCCCCCATGTACTTGCTTTGGGTCTGAGAAACGTCGTGTCTGAGGCCCCGTCGCATACCGTTGGGTGTATGTTCAGGATCTTGCTCATATTCGGATCTGACAATAAGGGTTGAAGTGCGTATGGATACTTTGGTGCACCCCTGGAGGGTTAAATCTTTTCAAAAAGCCATATCCGCGGTTATGGACGACTTGGAGCATAGCTTCTCGATCATAGACAACTATAACTAAAGTTGACTATTTTAATTTGCTTTGTATCTGATATGACTAGTAAGTTGGATAACCACCATGGAAAGGATGAATAAAAGTGCCAACCGTGTGACTTTCCTCGGTAGGACTTTCTCGTTTGGTTTCGAGGGGGAAATACCAGGATGGGTATGTTTGGTGGTAGTATAAGGTTGGTTCTGCATAGGTCTTTCTTATCTCTCTCTGAGAGCCGACAGTTGTATTGAGTCTCTATAGATTGTTTAGTGCATGCTGTGCTATCGCTACAGTCCACCATACTTATGTAGGCGAGAGTCGCCGAATTCTAGACTCGCCGTGTACTGGCCTCAGTACTGACCGCTCCCTTTTTTCTTTGCCCTTTGTCGGCACCCCTTTTTGTTTAACAGGTATAAGTTCGCCATCGTTAGCAGGGTTATCCTTCCGACTTGGCCTATGCAGGGTTATGGATGCCATTGGTTATTCTTCAAGGCTCTTAACCCCATTTGCATCTTATCCGTATTCGTATGTTATATCGTTTTCAAGGTGATTTGAATCTTTGTAATATATATATGTATTCTTGACTCAAGGAGTCGTTGTTGTATATATATGTTCTGTGGGTTCCATCGTGGACTAATGTGTAATGATATCTTCGTTTTCCACCCACACGCAAGTGCTTGGTGGGCATCTTTGAATCATTTCTATGCGGGTTTGGCGGGAATCGCTAAATTTGCATAGGGCCGATTTGAGGGTGTTACATATGATGATCCTTATAATCATTTGATGCACTTTACCAAGTTATGGTGTACTCTGAAATTGAGAGGCTATTCTGATGATGAATTGAAACTTAAAATGTTTAGTCAATCTCTAACCAACACTGCTTTGGCTTGGTATAGAATTTGCCCTGCAGAAAAAATTGATACCTGGAAAAAACTTTAAGTGGAATTTGTGTCTCGATTCTTTCCCAACATAAAAATTGCTGAAGTAAGAAGGGCAATTACAAACTTCAAGAATCGCCTAGGTGAAGTTTTGGTAAGAGCCTACACAAGGTACGAGTCTCTACTTCACAAATGTCCCCATCATGATTTACTAGAATGGTATGTATTGCATATTTTTTATGGAGGACTTAATCAAGAAATTAAACATGAGCTTGACACGAATTCAGTGGGTTCTTTCATGGAGTTAACTATAATAAAAGCTTGAGAACTTTTAGAATGAATTCGCCGTAATAGAGAAACATGGAGATTTGATTTAGGAGGCGAAGGAGATATAGAAATTGAATATGATCGTCTCAATGCTTATAAAGTCTCCGGTAAGCTACAAGAAACTGCTAAATAACTGCAACTTGATGATGATATTATTTTGCAAATCCTTCAGTCTTTTACAGAACATATTGAAGCTACAAAGAAAGACTGACTTCATTATACTCCGCCACATGAGCTAGTTATTGAAGAAGATCCAATAATTATGTCCCCTATCAAGCCAATGAGGGCGGTACCCCCGTATGTTGAACCCTTTACTTTTCCAAGGATAGTGAGAAGACATATGATGGCTCAGCAACTTGAGGATCAACGCAAAGAGGAAGAATTATTTCTCAAGGGGCTGGAAGAGGAACCAAAAATAAGGAAAACTAAAGAAGAGCGTGTACAAGAGACAGAGACATCAATAAAGGAAGATATTTTAACCATGTTTGCACATTGCAACTTGATTGAGCTAGATTTCAAAGTGTCACAATTTGTTGAAGGAAAGGTAAAAGCTAAAGAAGTGGGTAAGCCTATCCTTCCATGCACTTTCGGAGAAACTTCCTATTATGGTCTTTGTGATACCGATACAACTGTTAACGTTATCCCTTTTAATTTTTATTTAAAAATTCAAAATGAATTAGCCCTAACTGAATTGGAAGATACGGATATGACTATAATGCTTGTAGATAAAACACTAAGAGTCCCCATGGGAATAATTAGGGATGTACCAATATGTATTGGACCTTACAAATATCCTATTGACTTTGTGCTTATTGATATGCCCACTGACGCTTATTGTCCCATCATCTTTGGAAGAACTTTTCTAAATACCACAGGAGCAAACTTAGAATGCAGGAAGCAAACTGTATCCCTCAAGTTTGGTGAAGAGAAAATGGAATTTCATTTCTCCAAATTCGACTGTAAGCCGGCTATTGAAGAGTTAGATGATGATGAGTACGAACACGAGGAAGAAGATAATATTGTAAATTTAGCGTCAATATTCATCGAGACACCCAATGATGATCTAGTAAGAAGTTTAGTCAATAATAATGATACTTATCAAGATGTAGAAAAATCTGAAATAGATAAATATCTTGACTCCACACCTGCGGTGGACATGGAGATTAATCAAAAATATGAAGAACTAGTAAGGAAAGGAGATGAGGCGCTCCCTCCTCCAACTCTTAAAACTCTACCAAAATAACTAAAATATAGGTTTCTTGATGAGACAAATAATTTCCTTGTTATTTTAAGTTCTAAGCTTGTAGAGAAAGAGGATGAAAACTTAATGAAAGTTTTCCGCATGCATCGAAATACTCTTGGGTATTTGATGAGTGACTTGAAGGGGATTAGTCCCTCGATAGCCACCCATATAATATTCATGGAAGAAGGAGCTCAGTTGGTCACGTACTTTCAGCGACGTCTTAAACCTCACATGAAAGAGCAGGTAAGAAAATAAATAATAATTGTTGGATGTAGGCATCATCTTTCATGTGGAGGATAGTGAATGGGTAAGTCCCGTTCACTGTGTTCCAAATAAAGGTGGGTTCACGGTTGTGGAGAATGAACATAATGAAATGGTGCCTACTAGGAATGTTGTTGGACACAAGATGTGCATTGACTATAGGAAACTAAATAAGAAAACTCGGAAATACCATTACCCTTTACCATTTATAGATCAACCTTTAGAAAGGCTTGCTATGCATTCTCATTTTTGCTACATAGACGGCTATTCCGGTTTTTCCCAAATTGTTGTACACCCTGATGATCAACTGAAAACTACTTTCATTTGTCCTTATGGCCTTTATGCTTATCGTCATATGCCTTTTGGTCTTTGCAATGCTCCTACCACTTTTCAAAGATGCATCACTGCTATTTTTGCCGATTATGTTGAAGGTATTATGGAAGTGTTCATGGACGATTTCTCTGTTTATGGAACTTCCTTTAATCATTGTCTCCATAATCTTCACAAAGTTTTGCAGAGATGTGAAGACACTAACTTAGTCTTAAACTATGAGAAATGTCATTTCATGGTCCAAGAAGGCATAGTACTCGGTCACAAAGTCTCAGGTAAGGGCATATAAGTCGATAAGTCAAAGATTGAAGCAATAGAAAGGTTGCCCCTCCCCGAGATATAAAAGGTATAAGAAGTTTTTTAGGTCATTTACGGATTTATAGAAGAGTCATTAAGAATTTTCCGAAAACTGCTAGACCAATAACTAACCTTCTTGAAAAGGATGTTTGTTTTAATTTTGATGAAAAATGTCTTACTTCTTTCAACATATTAAAACAAACCCTTCTTGAAGCTCCCGTTATAAAACCACCTAATTGGAAGAAACCTTTTGAGCTATTTTGTGAAGCTCGCCATGAAACTGTAGAAGGAATTCTTTGTTAGTATGATGGTGATGATCTTAATACCATTCATCATGCTAGTCACACCTTAAACGGGACCCAAAAGAACTATCCTATGGCTGAAAAAGAATTCTTTGTTGTAGTCTTCTCTTGTGATAATTTTAGATCTTATATCATGGACTTCAAAGGTAGAGTACATACTGATGGTGTTGGCTTAAAGGAAATCCTAGAAAGCACTAATGTTAAGCCGAGAATGATCCGTTGGACTGTACTTCTGCAAGAATTTGATTTACAGATCTTACAAATGAAGGAAGAAGTGTAGGAAGCGTTCGTGGATACTCAGGGAGTTGTTCATCCTAAAGAGGTATCATCCATGTGTACACTTGTGGGAACCCCACTGCCAAAAGGAGGTTCCCTATTTCCTCTTGCAATGGTTTTGGCAATTTTCTACAACCTGTTTTATTCGAAGAGAGGAAGAAAAGAAACTCAAATGAGACTATATTCCCTCGATGATCATGGCTTATGAAATCCTAAACACATTTTTGTTCTGGATGATTTTCTGATATTTCTTTTTGCATATTTGAATTCCTCTCATTTTTCGGAGTCCTTTGCCAGGCCTACGAGATTGGTACGAGCGGGATGTACAGCCGGATCCGCCCGTACCACTGGTCATTAAAACTGCAGGTGCCTTGGGATTCGTTTTCGCATAACCGGTATGACCGGACCATACGGGTGCACTCCCCCATATGGTCGGTCGTTATATATTCTATGACCACTTGCCGATTTTCATTTACTAGGTCGTGTTATTTTTCGAAACGACCCGGTACGAGCGTGCCGTACGGGCGTGCGGCCGTACCAACTGGTCATTACGACCAGAAATTCCATCATTTGCACTTTTTTGTATCCATAATTGTTCGGATTCTTTTCTTCGGTGACCCTTTTCCTCCCGGTATGAATTTTACCTTGCCTCTAACCCTTTATAAGTATCCCAAAGGGTTCTATCTTCTTATTGATAATATAGATCTTCTCCACAATCTACTTCTTCGCCAAAAAACTCTTTGGAACCATGACCTCTACATGGAGCACCCTTCAAGAAAAGGAAGATATCTATGGGTCGTCTTCAAAGTTTATGGAGGAAGACAATGCTGCTATACTGGAAGAAGAGAATTTTGAAGATGAGGATGGATTTAAGCTGATGGAAATAATAAAGGATGGACGCAAGGTGTTCAGTCTGGGCATTGGAAAAGAAGGCGACTTTGACGAAGTTCAACTTGATTTAGAAGGAGATGGGGAGTTTTTCCTAGAAAGGGTGAATAGACAAGGGGAGGAGATTCAAGCATCCCTGGACAAGCTCGATCGTCGCATCAAGAAGGTTGAGGTAAAAGCTCCAGGATCTTCTAAACATATTGAATTATTGAGCCGCTACCTGGACCAAATGGACTTGAATATAATGAAGGGACTAGAGGCAAATCTCAACATCAGCCTCAGATCCATCAACACTCTGAAGCAATTAATAGAGATGCACAAAGGTCTTGTTGAGCAGTTGGAGAAGGTCAATGAGCAACACCGGATCCATATCTTGATCTTGGAGACACCAAACAAGATACCATGTGCAAGTCTTCACGATTCCGGAGCCTCTCCACCATGAAGCACGCCACGGTATCAAATAATCACAAGGGATTATTTGATCCACCCGGCTTGACTCCAAGCCTGGGGGATCTGTGAGAACCTTGTAATCTATCTTACAGTTTTTGCCCATTTACTTTTCCATACACATGGTTAGGTTTAAGTTTCCGAATTTGCATTATTTGCATCAACTTTGAGTTCCCTTGTTCAAGAGAAGAATTGTATCTGTTGAGCTGTGAGACTTTATGATAATTGAAGTTGTGTTTGATTCATGATTATTATATTAGATGATTGAAGTAGGTTGAGTGTTATGATACTTGTACAACTATCATAATTTTAGAGACTTCCACACCAATAGTAGTATTGATTAAGTTATGAGAAGAAGAATTCTGGCAGCATATTATAATTAAATGTTTTCGAAAGCCATTGAAGTAGTGAGCATGATCAAATAGCTTGCTGAAAATAAAAATAGAAAAAAGGGAGTAAGTGAAAATATAGACATTCAAGTATCAAAAGAAAATAAGAAAGCAGTTATCAAAAGAATCGAACATAGAAAAAAGGGGGAAGAGATAGAGAGAAAAAGAAAATGATCATGAATCTTCACTATTGAACTTAGTGCTACATATCTCTAAAATCCATGATTATATGATATGTTGATTCATTAGTAGCTTCTTATAATTTCATTGATACTGAAAAAGGTGTGGAAGCCTCTAAGCTATGTAATGTCTAAGGGTATGGTAATACCTCCGACGTGTCTCTATATCCGATATTGTACTCCTGCTTCAATTTCTGCCTTATTCATTGAAATGTATCATGTCTCATGAACATGATGATCTTGTCCATAAGCCACCATCTTTCTCGGGGACGAGCAAGAGTCTAGCTTGGGGGAGTTGATGCGTCCAAAATTGAAGCATATTTACCTTTTGTTTTTGCATAAATAGAGTATGGATTTTTGTATTTCACTTCGCCTACATGTGCTATTTCATTCTTCTTTCAACAAGATCCCAAATCATGGAGTCATATATGAACATATTGATTAGAGCTATCATATTGTGTACTTATATGATATTTCTAAGTGATAAAAGTCATTTTTATGAATTTACCTTCGCACCTGGAAGAATAACAAACAAGGAGGAGGCACTAGTATCGTTAACGACCACAGGTACGGACGGAGCCCGCCCGTACCGTCCGCCCGTAACAGGCTCCATCACGACCACCTCGTCAAATAGTTTCTCCTGGCGAATACAAGAGGGAGATCCTACATTCACAGCCACCAGAAACCACGAAACACTACACCCAAGAGGGATCTAAAGGAGGAACTTGGCTGGAGTAAAATCCTGGCTGCTTTACGGATCATTGGAGGACAACGCATCATCCCCTTCATCGTCGACTACTGCATCTTCATCACACCCATCACTCTCATCTTTCATCTATTAGATCTCTTTGTAATTCTAGATCCAATTGTGGTTTGCATTAGATCTACCATCGTACTTTTATCCACACATTTGATTATGATGATGTTGTTGATTGTTTCCATGAGTGAGTAGTTCCTTTGTTCTTGGGGAGATGGAGAAACCATTATGAACTTGTAATAAAGATGATATATTCTTGTGTCCATATGACTTGCTTGTCTATGATATATTTATGTGTTGTGTTTGGTTTCTCTCTTTAGATGATATGTGAAGTCAACTACATATCATTTTCCTTCAGGACTAAAGGGAGGAAGAAACCCTTTGTACGTGTCTTGGAAGTGTATCCGGAATGCCGCGTGACAGATTGGCGCTGGCTCGTAACCTACACGGTCAAAGGGGGATTTAATTGGGACTCCCTAAGCTAATTATGATATCCATGGGGAACCCTTAATTGCGGTGGTTTGTATGGGTGATTGCTCTCAGACATCACAGTGGTTATTTAGAGGTGACCTCACACTTGTCTTAACAAAGTGGCTTCCAACTAGCCTTGTCGTGAACATATTATTATGGGGATCTATCCACACATATCATGACATAAGAAGTATGTTATCTAGATTACATATAACAATAATAGTATGCTAGTGGTGTATCGTACATCCCCGAGAAAGTTTTATCCCTCATGAGTTCAACCACACTTTCACACAATCTTGTTTCTTGTTTTCGTTTACTTGTTTTAATTACTTTTCTGCAAACAATCAAACACCTTTTAAACACCCTTTACTTGAGATCAAAGACAACTTACAAGTATTCTTTGGTAGATAGTAATGAGGGGCATAAAGACCATTACCAATAGCTCTCTGTGGGTTTGATAGCTTTACTTCGAAACAAGCTACAATTGATCTATGCACTTGCAGTCATCATCTCCTCAATACATCGTCTTTTCAAATTCTTTCAAGAAGTGGTTTTATTCCTTTATCGTGTTTCTTGAGAGCACTGGAGCTATGTTAATCATATCTTTCTCATCTCACAACAATTCTCTAGGTTCTTCAAGTCCTTCGTTTCTAAAAAGCAAATTGCAAGACTCACAACAAGTCTAGAAAGTTTTGCAAGGTGTAATGGTCACACTATTCCATTATTCATCGACTTGGGAACACGAGGATCACCTTCGTTCTGAACACCCGCCTTTCCTTGTGCCTTTTCTTTTCCCTAAGAAACTCGGGGCGAGATTATTGTTTAGTGGGGGAGAGTTGTAGCATCTCAACTGTCTAACAATTGTAATGCTACTTTCCTAGTATATATATTGCTACTTCCTACATGTCATTTATTGCATCATCACTATATCATGCTCATGTCACCATGCCACATTGCATTTGAGCATCATATAAAACCCCTTTAATTTGGTTCTTCCCCTCATAATGCATTTGCCTTATTAATTGTATTTGCCTCTGTAACATCCCAAAACTTCAATCCAAGCTTATCAAGATCTAAATCATCAAAATTTAGGGTTAACAAAAACTTTTCCAAATTAAAAATGAAAGCATTCATGTGTATGAGTATTTAAATTAGGAATTGATTTGAATTTCCATGGTTCTGTGATTCTTTGGTTGTAAAATGTTTCTTAGGTGATTTAAACATCATCTACATCATTCCCAAACTTTTACTAAAGAAAATCAAATCAAAAACAATTAAAAAGGAGGAATGGTCATTTTGGCCATTTTAATCCACTACACTACTTTGAGTGTTCCTAGCACTCATTTCTTAACAGAAACAATTCATGATCTTTGTATCCCTTGCTAGTACACATAATCAGATACCAAGGCCCACCTTTTGATTCACTAAAAACATTCTTTTGCTTATTTTAAATGGCATGCGAAAATTGAATTCGATGCATATGCATAGATCACCCCTATTTGAAAAACCATCAAAACGAGCTCCACTTTCAAAACCCTTGCAACCAGAGACTACATAGCACTAGTGTAGGTTACCCAAAAAATTTGAAACCAAAATTCAAAAGTTTACTTCTTGCGGCCATTTCATCAAACAGGTGGCAGGCACAAATCTGGCCAAATTCAAAACACTATTTTGAGCAGTGATTTTGGTCACCATTTGGGCCTAACTCGGTCCCCTTGTCCCCCTCAGTGCACCCCTACCCCTTGCTAGCCCGGCCAAGCCCTGTGCACACGACCAAATGGTCATGGCCATTAAGGTCGAGCACCTTGAGCACCCTCACCGGCGACATCGCGCCACAACAGCCGCCAACCTCTCTCACCTTGTCTAGCACGTCGCCCGTGGTCCACCTCCAGCGTCCAACCAGCCCCAGCCCAGAGCCATACACCAGAACAGCCAAGAACCGCCGCGCCCGGAGCTGGTCGACCATGCCGACACCTCCCGTAGAGCGTGCACTGTTCCCGCGTGCACAGACCGCCCCTCGGCCGCAGCCCGTGCCTACCGCTTCGACAGCACCTAGGGAACACCCCAGACACCCCCGCTGGCCGCCCAACGCACCCCAGCCACCGCTCGCCATCGATCCCTCAGCCTCTGCCGCCCAGAGCGCGTGACGCTCCCGACCAGCACAGAGCTCGCCTTGCAACGCCTTTAAGCCTCAGCGCACCACCAGGAGACAGGCTACCGTCCCCTACCTCGAGCCACGCCGCTAGCCCCCTGTGCCGCCCTCGCCGGAGTCGCCTGCCCACACTGCTCGGTCTCACCGTCGGGCCTATATAAGCTGGCCTCCCCAGCCTCATTTCTCCACACTCACTCACTCCCCACCTCTCACTGGACCTCACCCACCTCTAGCCGACGCCGCTCGAGCTCTGCCTCGCCGGAATTGGAGCCAGAGCTGCCGAATCAGGAGGAGAAGGGCGCCTGAGATTTAGGGCACCCAAACTCCGCCGCAACCGTGCCTTGCCTCGCCGTTGTCTTCTAGTTCGTTTGCCTGCCTCACCGACCTTGCTGGAGCCCTGGTACGCCCCCAGTCGACCCCACCGCCGCGTCTAGGTCAAGTTCTCGCTGGAGTAATCCGTCAACGACGATGAACCCCTACCGTTAGATCCCATTTTAATCATGCGACCTAGAATGCTATATACCGTTTCTCTATTTTTGTGCCGCTGACTGGTGGAGCCTGCATGTTAGCTGAGCGCCGCGCCACGGAGCGCCACTGGGCCGGCCCATGTTCGTTCCAGCGCTAGCCCAGCCATTCAAAATTGGATTTTTCTTTTTAGTTTAAATATTAGTTATGTCCCCTAGTTTGAAAATCAATTCAGAAAGATTTATAAATCCAAATTGCATGAAACTAATTTTGTCTGAAAGGTACTGAAATGATCTATCCAAGCCCGTTGGATTTAATTCAATTAGAGTTATAGATCTCTCCTAATAAAAATAACAAAACAGAAGCTGTTGCAACTTACAACATTTTTATAAAATCAACCAAGATAGATTTTGAGTTGATTACACCTCTCAAAAATCATATTTCACCATAGCTATCTGAATATATAATAATATTAAGGTTTGCATGTAGTGACTTTGGACTAGTACCAAAATAATGCTATATAGGCATTTCTAGTCACTTTAAATCATTAAATAATGAACTTAAACCAAAGTAAATATGATCCAACCTTTAAATCTCATTCCCACATGTTAGAATATGTGGTGATGACATGTGTCAACATGATCCCATATTTTAAGTGGTGAATATTAAGTCTTAGTTAATTTTTCAATGAGTAGAAATTACTTTTCTAAATTAGAAAGATTGAAACTAGTGAATTAAACTTGTGATACTTGTGATGATAATAGATCATCAAATGTGTGTCTTAGAATGCTAATTACACTAGTTAAGTATTGTTTGGTGATTGTGTGTTCCGTATGCATTTATAGACGATAGTACCGACCAAGTCTACGAGGAGGAGGAGTTCTACCAAGAAGAAGAAAACTTCAACCACTGCACCAACCAAGGCAAGCCACCATTAACAGTGCAAGCTAGTGTAGTAAACTGGAATTAAGCTAGTTAATTTTATCCAAGATGCTTTAGGCATGCTTTGATCACACCCCCTTTAACTATTAGTTACCCCAAGTCTTTGTTTACAAGTGTTACCTCCTTTAGTTTACACAAAGTCCCTTACTTGTTTTGAAGGTAGCATAAAAAGTATAAAACTTGACCTATTTAGAAACCTTTAGATGTCATTCTATGGCATGATATTGAACGCATCACTTCCACCTTAGTGAACACTCTTAACTTAGTAGTTTAGAGTAGATCAAAAACTTGAGTCACTTTAGATGGGAACACTTGGTGAAAATGAATTGTGGAAACCTTGGAATGATGAGTCATTCTATTGAGATGTTTTGACATGTGTTAAGAAACACAAATGGTTTATGATGATGAAAATCATGAGGCATGAGCCTTAACCCTTTTTATAAAACTGATGGTTGGATTCAGATGTGATACCATTCCAAATTTACCGTACAACCACACTACCTGAATTGGATAAGGCTTAGCTGGAAATTTATATGCATTAGTATTAGTTCCCTCGTGGGAGAGGTTTGAGATGAGGCTACCTCTCATGATGTCCACCTATGCAGTGCCCAAGTTGACTGATGGTCATGGTTGGGAGGCTATGCTCATAGGAGAGGTGCTTATACTAGGGTGTGTAAAGGGAATGTTATGTTTGATTATCTGCATACTAAGTATGATGATTCAGGGTTATCCCTGACAGATGTATCGAATCTTATGGTGAAAGTGTACCACCTCTGCAGAGTGTCAAACTATTCGAATAGCCGCGTCCACGGTTATGGACAGTTAGAATGGCCATACTGTTTTGTTGTCAGATGTTTTCCAAATAACTTGAAATGAATGATGAATCTTGACTTGACCACAACACGGTTGTTTTTGTGATACTAGCTTCCCAACTTAAGTGATTCTAGAACTTTACTTTATCTTTCTTTGCTTTAGAACTCAGCCTAGGTTTCAAACTTAACTTTTAGTTAAACATAGAGTTAGTACTTGACTTAGAACTATATTACTTGTTAGAGGTAGTTTTTGAGTACTTAAAGAGTACTCATGGCTTTTGTCCCTGGCTATTCTCATGGCCAGCCTATGAAGGAGACTATCAAGATGATGGCCAGTAGGACGGCTATGATAACTAGGACTATCTGCCTTCGTCAGCATTGCCTGTGCCCTTGAAGATGGACCCCACCGCTACGCTTATCTTTTAATTCTGCCGTTTGTTGTATTAAGACTGGATCATGAGATCCTTATTTGTGTAAGACCTTATGTATGGTTTGTAATGGATGATGTACTATGATATCCAATCCGTTATGTCTCACAAAAATGGTAATCCTGGGATTGCGAGGTATGGCATAACGGGCATCTGGGATTAAAAATCCGTGTGTTGACAAGTTGCTATCAGATCCATCCTGACCATAGGAGACCCTAGTTAGAATGGACATCCAAACCAAAAACTTAGATTCAAAACAAAAGTGAGTATTTATGAAAAACTATTTCCTCTCTTATCCTTGTGAACTCATTCTTTCTCAAAAATTCATGTATCTCAAAATTCTTACATTACTACTTAAAACTTGACACACTTGATCACTTCACTAATTTCCTCATCCTTAATTCTTGTAGATGGAGACTCAGTTCAGCAAGTTTTACCAGCTGGGAAACGGAGGTCAGCTAATCTTCGAGAGGGATCTGGATTCACTGTCGGAGTTCTTGGGACGCCCACATCCGGAGTTTCTTGGAGCTCAACTTCCAGGACCCCCAGGAGGAGACCTACAATGGCTAGTCACCGCAGATCTTAGAGGAAGCATCGAAGCGCCAACTTCCGGGAGAATTCAGTTCTCCGTGAGAGAGAACAACTGGCTAGATGGATTAGCCAGGGCAATGCATGAAGCTCTCGCACGTTTATGTGTCCTCAGCGTCAACAAGATCCAAGGAACCCGTTTTGCTCACTATGCAAGACGTGACTTCATGGGAATGCCGATGGAGATGCCAAGTCACCCAGAGTTGAGGCGTCAAGTGGAGAATCTTGACTTCTTGCTTCACGACAGACAACAGGAACTGGACAATGCCAGGGAGCTAGCCAACCAGAACCATGCCATTGCCGACCAGAAAGCCCAGACTTTCGCATTGCTAGTCTAGGATCGCTAGTTTCTTTGCCGCCAGCGTGCCAAGAAGGATCGCATCATCGCCCGTCTTTGCGAGAAGGTGGCCGACCTCGAGAAGACCATCAAGGAGCAGGAAGCTCAGCTTGCCGCCAATTAAGAAGAAGATGAGGGTGAAGACATCCAGGGAGACATGGATTCTTACCTCAGCAACGATGATGACTTTCTGGAGGAGGATGCTGTGGACTTCTACACTGATGATGAGGACTCCGACTTCATCGACGATGAGTAGATGCACGAGAGCACTGTCGTAGCATGAGTTGTATCGGTCCCACTGTATCGTAGCTTGCAGAATGGTTCTTCAAACCATCTGCTTTCCTTTGTTTGTTATGGTGTGTGTTGTATCGTGTGCTTACTTGCATGAATGAAAATGAAGTTAGTTGAAAAACCTGAGTCTAACTCAAAGTTTTAGCTTTGAAAACCCAAAACCATGAACCTTAGAATTTCCCTCTTACCCCTATATCTATCTCAATCTTCAGATGACTCGTGGAAACCAAGGAGAGAGCAGCTCGTCGCAAGACCCAATGCTGCAGCTCTTGCAGAATCTCATCACAGACCGTGAAGCAAGCAGGGCCGAGCACCAAGCCAACTTAGCAACATTGCAGCAGATCGCCCAAATGGCTCTCAACAACAAAGGGCATGGAAATCAGGATCACCATGGATCCAAACTCAAAAAAATTCAGAATACCAATCCCCCAATCTTCAACCAATCTGAAAACCCATTAGATGCCGATGACTGGTTACAGACCATGGAAAACAACCTCGAAGTTGCAGGAGTTGATGAAAATGAGAAAGTTCTCTTTGCCACCCACTATCTGGCAGGAGATGCAAGAGCTTGGTGGAATAGTATCCGCAATATGAACCATGGTCAAGTGATGACATGGGAAGCATTCAAAGTCAAGTTCAGTCGCCCCCACGTGCCGCAAGGTCTAGTCAACAGGATGAGGGATGAATTCCGTGAATTAAATCAAGGAAGAATGACTGTGGTGGAATACCGTGACAGATTCCTATCACTTGCCAGATATGCACCAGATGAAATCAACACGGAGGCCAAGAAGAAGGAGAGATTCTTGAACGGACTGCATGATGAGATGCATACTGTCCTCGTCAACATCCTTTTTCAGGATCTCGAAGATCTAGTCGACTCTGCCATTCAGATGGAAGGGAAAATTAACCAGGCAAATGACAACTGCAAGCGTCACATGATGCAGCAATCTAGATCCAGCAGTCACCAGAAGTACCATCCCAACCTCTCACCAGGATATGCACCCAGGAACAACCGACCCCATGTCTCACCCAAGCTAACCCAACCATAGCGAAGGCAATGTGAAGTACAGAGGAAACCATCCCAACTCCGGCAATGCCAACAATTTCACCCGTGCCCCTCCCAAGAGCAACAACAACAACACTGCACCCAGAACTGGCAGCAATGTTGTGCCTGTCGTAGCCAAGGACAAGTCCCAGATCACTTGTTTCGAGTGTGGAGTGAAGGGTCACTACTCCAATGAGTGTCCCAAGAAGACTGCCGCCAATGCCCCTGTAAATGCCCCAGCTCAACAGCAACGTCGTGTTCAACTAGGAAGAAGATTTTCCCTAGGGAACCCTCACAACCGCACCGGTCGTCTCTTCCACATGAACGCAGAAGAAGCCCAGGAAGCGCCAGATGTAGTGCTGGGTATGTTTTCTGTCAACTCAGTTTTAGCAAGAGTATTATTTGATTCGGGAGCATCGCATTCATTTATTACCGAAGAATTTGCATGCACTAGTAAGATTCATCCAACCAACTTGAAGCATGTCATGATAGTTCAAATCCCTGGCTCAACAACTAAAGCTAGAAAAATTTGCAAAGTTGTGCCTATCAGAATACATGGGATAGATTTTTATGGCAACCTAATTGTACTTGGTACCAAAGGATTGGAAGCAGTACTAGGTATGGACTAGATGTCAAGGCATAAAGGACTGATAGACTGTGCTAAGAAAGCCATCACCATGACCAATAGTTCTGGTGTAACAGTAGAGCATATCTCTGAAACCTTACCCCGTCAATTCATGTGCAACAAGAGTGTAGCCCTGCCCACCATAGACCAGGTCAGAGTAGTCTATGAATACCCGACGTATTCCCAGATGAATTGCCAGGTATGCCCCCGGATAGGGATATTGAGTTCATTATCGAACTAATCCCCGGAACCGGACCCATAGCCCAGAGACCCTATAGCATGAACCCCTCAGAGTTAGTGGAACTGAAGAAGCAGTTGGATGCCATGTTAGAGAAAGGCTTGATTCAACGAAGCACATCACCATGGAGATCACCGGTGTTATTCGTCGACAAGAAAGATGGAGGCAACCGTCTGTGTACAGATTTTGGAAAGATGAATGACGTCACCATCAAGAACAAATACCCCTTGCCAAAGATAGAGGATCTATTTGATCAGTTGACTAGAGCCCAGGTATTCTCAAAGATTGATCTTAGGACTGGTTATCACCAACTTAAGATTCGTGCAATGGATATTCCGCAGACCGCCTTTACTACTCGCTATGGTTTATACGAGTATACGGTTATGTCTTTTGGATTAACCAATGCCCCTGCTTATTTCATGAATCTAATGAATAAGATCTTTATGAATTTCCTAGATAAGTTTGTAGTTGTGTTTATCGATGACATCCTTATCTACTCCAAGTCAGAAGAAGAGCATGAGAAACATCTAAGAGTTATCCTAGAAACCCTGAGAGAGCATCAGTTGTATGCCAAGTTCAGCAAGTGTGAGTTTTGGCTGAAAGAAGTAGGATTCCTAGAACATATTGTGTCTGCCGGAGGAGTCTCTGTTGATCCCGCCAAGATCAAGGATGTCGAAGAATGGGAAGCCCCAACCACCCAAACCCAAGTTCATGCATTTCTCGGATTAGCGGGATACTACCGCAAGTTCGTAGAAGGATTCTCAAGCATCGCCCGACCCATGACCCAATTGTTGAAGAAGGACAAGAAGTTTGAATGGACTGACAAATGTGAAACCAGTTTCCAGGAGCTGAAGAAGAGATTGATATCAGCCCCAATATTGGTCATGCCAGACATCAAGAAGCCGTTTGATGTGTATTGTGACGCATCTAAGATTGGTCTAGGATGTGTATTGTTGCAAGAAGGCAAAGTCATCGCGTATCTGTCTCGACAACTGAAGCAGCATGAGCAGAACTATCCGACCCATGATCTTGAGCTAGCAGCTGTGGTTCTAGCATTGAAGACATGGCGTCATTATCTGATGGGTAATCGTTGTGAGATTTACTCAGATCACAAGAGCTTGAAGTATATTTTCACTCAGAAAGAGCTGAATATGAGACAACAGAGATGGATAGAGTTAATCAAGGATTATGACCTTGACATTCACTATCACCCCGGCAAAGCCAATGTGGTAGCGGATGCTCTTAGCAAATTGCCGTGTAGGCTAAACACCATGATCAAGGAGAAGAAACCAAGTATGTACGAAGAGTTGGAGCAGTTCAGGACTAAATTAGTTAGCAAAGGATTCTTGGCTAGCATTGAACTTCAACCCACTTTGATTAGCCAAATCAAGGAAGGCCAGAAGGGGAATAAAAGTATCGACGGAATCAAACGTCGTATTGGTACAGGAAAGGTACCTGGATTCCCTGAAGACGAAGAAGGAGTACTGTGGTACAAAGGACGTATCTGTGTGCCAGCAGATTCGGAGCTGAAGGAAGTTATCATGAAGGAAGCTCATGATACTCTTTATTCTATCCACCCCGGAGGAACAAAGATGTATCAGGATTTGAAAGAGCAATTTTGGTGGCACAAGATGAAGAGAGAAATCGGAAGCTACATCAGCAAGTGTGAAATCTGTCAAAGAGTCAAAGCAGAACATCAGAGACCTGCAGGACTATTACAACCATTGCAGATTCCGGAATGGAAATGGGATTCCGTCAGAATGGACTTTATCACGAGTTTACCTACTGCCAGTAGGGGAAATGACTCAATCTGGGTCATAGTTGATAGACTGTCCAAGGTAGCTCACTTCATACCTGTCAACACTACCTACCAGAGTGCGAAGCTAGCAGAACTGTATATTGCTAGGATTGTTAGTCTGCATGGGACCCCCAAAACCATAGTATCAAATCGAGGAACTCAGTTTACCTCGAGATTTTGGCAGAAAGTTCAAGAAGGATTAGGAACCAAGTTGAACTTCAGCACCGCGTATCACCCATAAACCGATGGACAGACTGAGAGAGTCAAGCAAATCCTAGAGGATACTCTTAGAGCTTGTGTGTTGGAATACGGATCAAAATGGGAAGACTGCATGCCTTTCGCAGAATTCTCATATAACAACAGTTATCAAGCTATTTTGCAGATGGCACCATTTGAATTCCCATACGGAAGAAAGTGTTGTACCCCTTTGAATTGGTCGCAAGTAGGAGAGAGTCAGATCTTTGGACCCGACATTCTCCGAGAAGCAGAAGAGAAAGTTCACAAAGTCCGTGAGCACCTCAAGACTGCCCAATCTAGACAGAAGAGTTATGCTGACAAGAGAAGGAGAGACCTGACTTCCAATGTCGGAGATTTTTTATATCTCAAAGTTTCACCATTGAAGGGAACTCAACGCTTTAGTCTGAAGGGAAAGTTATCCCCCAGATATATCGGACCTTTCAAAATTCTGAACCGTTGAGGAGAAGTATCGTATCAGCTGGAACTGCCTGAAGAGATGTCAACCATCCACAATGTGTTCCATATCTCGTTACTTCGCAAATGCTTGGAAGTGCCTGAGAAGACTAAAGTTTTCAAGAACATCGATCACAGAGCTGTGGAAATCAACAATGACCTGACCTATCGGGAAGAACCCATCCATATCTTAGAAGAAGCCTACAGAACCACCAGGACCAGGAGCATCAAGTTTCTCAAGATTCAGTGGAGCAACCATACCGAGGAGGAAGCCACTTGGGAGCGCGAAGATTCCATTAGGACAGAGTTCCCAGATCTCTTTAGTTCCTAGTTTCTTTGTAAATCTCGGGATGAGATTTTGTTTAAGGGGGGAAGGTTTGTAACATCCCAAAACTTCAATCCAAGCTTATCAAGATCTAAATCATCAAAATTTAGGGTTAACAAAAACTTTTCCAAATTAAAAATGAAAGCATTCATGTGTATGAGTATTTAAATTAGGAATTGATTTGAATTGCCATGGTTCTGTGATTATTTGGTTGTAAAATGTTTCTTAGGTGATTTAAACATCATCTACATCATTCCCAAACTTTTAGTAAAGAAAATCAAATAAAAACAATTAAAAAGGATGAATGGTCATTTTGGCCATTTTAATCCACTACACTACTTTAATCTACATCGCGCCACAGCAGCCACCAGCCTCGCTCACCTTGTCTAGCACGTCGCTCGTGGTCCACCTCCATCGTCCAACCAGCCCCAGCCCAGAGCTAGATACCAGAACGGCCAAGAACCGCCGCGCCCGGAGCTGGTCGACCATGCTGACGCTGCCCGCAGAGCGTGCACTGTCCTCGCGTGCACAGACCGCCCCTCGGCCGCAGCCCGCGCCTACCGCTCCGCCAGCACCTAGGGAACACCCCTGCTGGCCGCCCAACGCACCCCAGCCTCCGCTCGCCGTCGAACCCGTGGCCTCTGCCGCCTAGAGCGCGAGACGCTCCCGACCAGCACAGAGCTTGCCTTGCAGCGCCTTTAAGCCTCAGCGCACCACCAGGAGATAGGCCACCGTCCCCTACCTCGAGCCACGCTGCTAGCCCCCTGTGCCGCCCTCGCCGGAGTCGCCTGTCCACACCGCTCGGTCTCACCGTTGGGCCTATATAAGCTGTCCTCCCCAGCCTCATTTCTCCATACTCACTCACTCCCCACCTCTCACTAAACCTCACCCACCTCTAGCCGACGCTGCTCGAGCTCTGCCTCGCCGGAATTGGAGCCGGAGCCGCCGCAACAGGAGGAGAATGGCGCCTGCGATTTAGGGCACCCCAAGCTCCGCCGCAACCGCGCCTCGCCTCGCCGTCGTCCTCCAGTTCGTTTGCCCGCCTCACCGACCTTGCTGGAGCCCTGGTACGCCCCCAGTCGACCCCCACCGTCGCGTCTGGGTCAAGTTCTCGCCGGAGTAATCCGTCGACGACGATGAACCCCCACCGTTAGATCCCCTTTTAATCGTGCGGCCTAGAATGCTAGATACCGTTTCGGTGTTTTTGTGCCGCTGACTGGTGGAGCCCGCATGTCAGCTGAGCCCCACGCCGCGGAGCGCCACTGGGCCGGCCCATGTTCGTTCCCGCGCTAGCCCAGCCATTCAAAATTAGATTTTTCTTTTTAGTTTAAATATTAGTTCTGTCCCCTTGTTTGAAAATCAATTCAGAGGGATTTATAAATCCAAATTGCATGAAACTAGTTTTGTCTGAAAGGTATTGAAATGATATATCCAAGCCCGTTGGATTTAATTCAATTAGAGTTATAGCTCTCTCCTAATAAAAATAACAAAACAGAAGCTATTGCAACTTACAACATTTTTATAAAATCAACTAAGATAGTTTTTGAGTTGATTACACCTCTCAAAAATCACATTTTACCATACCTATCTGAATATATAATAATATTAAGGTTTACATGTAGTGACTTTGGACTAGTACCAAAATAATGCTATATAGGCATTTCTAGTCACTTTAAATCATTAAATAATGAACTTAAACCAAAGTAATTATGATCCAACCTTTAAATCTCATTCCCACATGTTAGAATATTTGGTGATGACATGTGTCAACATGATCCCATATTTTAAGTGGTGAATATTAAATCTTAGTTAATTTTTCAATGAGTAGAAATTACTTTTCTAAATTAGAAAGAATGAAACTAGTGAATTAAACTTGTGATACTTGTGATGATAATAGATCATCAAATGTGTGTCTTAGAATGCTAATTAGACTAGTTAAGTATTGTTTGGTGATTGTGTGTTCCGTATGCATTTATAGACGATAGTACCGACCAAGTTTACGAGGAGGAGGAGTTCTACCAAGAAGAAGAAGAAAACTTCAACCACTGCACCAACCAAGGCAAGCCACCATTAACAGTGCAAGCTAGTGTAGTAAACTGGAATTAAGCTAGTTAACTTGATCCAAGATGCTTTAGGCATGCTTTGATCACACCCCCTTTAACTATTAGTTACCCCAAGTCTTTGTTTACAAGTGTTACCTCCTTTAGTTTACACAAAGTCCCTTACTTGTTTTGAAGGTAGCATAAAAAGTATAAAACTTGACCTATTTAGAAACCTTTAGATGTCATTCTATGGCATGAGATTGAACCCATCACTTCCACCTTAGTGAACACTCTTAACTTAGTAGTTTAGAGTAGATCAAAAACTTGAGTCACTTTAGATGGGAACACTTGGTGAAAATGAATTGTGAAAACCTTGGAATGATGAGTCATTCTATTGAGATGTTTTGACATGTGTTGAGAAACACAAATGGTTTATGATGATGAAAATGATGAGGCATGAGCCTTAACCCTTTTTATAAAACTGATGGTTGGATTCGGATGCCATACCATTCCAAATTTACCGTACAACCACACTACCTGAATTGGGTAAGGCTTAGCTGGAAATTTATATGCATTAGTATTAGTTCCCTCGCAGGAGAGGTTTGAGCTGAGGCTACCTCTCATGATGTCCACCTATGCAGTGACCAAGATGACAGATGGTCATGGTTGGGAGGCCATGCTCATAGGAGAGGTGCTTATACTAGGGTGTGTAAATGGAAGGTTATGTTTGATTATCTGCATACTAAGTATGATGATTCAGGGTTATCCCTGACAGATGTATCGAATCCTGTGGTGAAAGTGTACCACCTCTACAGAGTGTCAAATATTCGAATATCCGCGTCCGCAGTTATGGACAGTTGGAATGGCCATACTATTTCGTTGTCAGATGTTTTCCAAAATAACTTGAAATGAATGATGAATATTGACTTGACCACAATAGGGTTGTGTTTATGATACTAGCTTCCCAACTTAAGTGATTCTAGAACTTTACTTTATCTTTCTTTGCTTCAGAACTCAGCTTAGGTTTCAAACTTAACTTTTAGTTAAACATAGAGTTAGTACTTGAGTTAGAACTATATTACTTGTTAGAGGTAGTTTGCGTGTACTTAATGAGTACTCATGGCTTTTGTCCCTGGCTATTCTCATGGCCAGACTATGAAGGAGACTATCAAGATGATGGCCAGCAGGACGGCTATGATAACTAGGACTATCTGTCTTCGTCAGCATTGCCTGTGCCCCTGAAGATGGACCCCACCGCTACACTCATCTTTTAATTCCGCTGCTTGTTGTATTAAGACTGGATCATGAGATCCTTATTTGTGTAAGACCTTATGTATGGTTTGTAATGGATGATGTACTATGATATCCAATCTATTATGTCTCGCAAAAATGTAATCCTGGGATTGCGAGGTATGGCATAACGGGCATCTGGGATTAAAAATCCGGGTGTTGACAACCTCTTAATATACTGTAGTTGGTTCTTGATATAATGCTCGATGCCCAAGTTCAGTTGGGGGAATATATATTACAATCTAGGGATTTCTATTTTCGTGCCCCTGGTTCGTTAGTTGTACTGAGTTTCCCCGGTCTCTTAACTTTTCGTCACTTTTTCCCATCTCCTTCTCGGAAACTCATCAAAGAGATCGAACGACAGTTGCCGTCAGGTTAACCATTGGCTGACATGTGGGGCAGCGTAGTGTGGGACCACATGGGGCCGTTTGGTCAGGAACGTGTTATGCTGACGTGTGGGGTCGTGCCATGTGGGACAGCTGGGGCCGGTTTGTTGGGAACACGTTATGGGGGAAGTGGTGTGGGACCATGTGGGGCGTGTTTGGTTGTTACGCGTGCCCTATCTCCTAATCTGGAAGTTTTATTTTTTTCTTATTTTTATGATTGGCCTTTTTAAGTGTGCCTTTTCCCCCGCTCTCTCGCTAATAGTTGTGTTTTTTTGGCCCAAAAAGTAGCGAATCTAGAGCAACTTCTCTCTTCATTCATTGTTCCTTTTGGCCCTCGTTTTCCCAATCTGGTAGCAAATCTAGTGCAGCAAATCTGACCAGCACCATAAATACATTCAGTAAACAAAGTAGATGTAGATAAACCAGCTAATATAGGATATATAGCAGATGTAGATAAAGCAGCTAATATAGTACGGTACTTAACGAGGTTCGAAAATTAGGCTGCTTAGCAGTAGCAGCGGACAAGTTCAACACGGACAATACAAAACAAGCTGCTTTATAGTAGCAGCAATAACAAAAGATCACTGGCCCCTCATGGCCTCCGCTAGGAGGGCCTCTGCCTCCTCCCTCTGGCGCCTCATCCACTTCTTGTTGCTCAGTCCCTTGACCTTGGGCGCCTTGGGCTTGATCGGGGGCTTGGGACCCTCCTCGATGGCCACCTTCTGGAGGTTGTGGAGGTGAAAACCGAGCGCCTGGTGCCTGGCTCCAAAGCCGTGGACATTCACAGACTCGCCGTAGGTCCTCACGTTCGCGGAATGCTTCACGAGGGAGTTAAAGTCGGTGGCGTGGAGCCTCCTGGTGAAGAAGGGGAACCGGTAGACATCTTTAGCGAAGAAGTTGTCGTACTAGCTGTACTTTAGCCTCCTCAGCACCTAACGAGTCTTGGTGTCCTTGGACTCGTCGTCGCTGTAGACATCACTGCTATCCTCCTGTTGGAAAAACAATAGCATGCAATAAGGACATGATTGAGATACCTTGATAATCAGGATTGATTATTTGCATAAATTAACCGATTGAAATCCCCTGACTATTCCCCAATCCCCATATCTCAAACCAAATCTAATACTGATCCCAACTATAGTTCGATGCTAGTATTAACTAGATAATCCCTTAACTGCAACTCAGAGGACAAATAAAATAGGATTGAAATACGAATAGGGGGGTTCATTGAAATACGAGATCTAACACAAGAGGACTAGCTAATGTAAAAATACCTAGCATCCAATGATTGAAAAATAAGAACAGTCGAACCCTAATAACATATGATCTAGCATCTAACAATGAGAATGGGGGTAGAATAAGGGAAGGGGAGAAAACCCTAGTTACCTCTAACCATGGGTCGGTGATGCTGGCATTGTTGGGGTTCTCCATCCTGATATAATCCTCCTCCTCATAAGGGTCCCGGCCGAGCGGGATCTGCCTAAGACCGGTGAAGGCCTCCTCACTGGTGGCTACGGTGGAAGCGAGGACGGTGAAATGGATCGTATGGGAACCTAGAGGGGGTGAATATGTGCTACTTCAATTTTTTAATGCTTTTTCAATTTTAGGCTTGACACAAGAGGTAAATTCTCTAGATATGCTATTATATAGAATTTCCCTATATGCAAACCTAACTACTAGCGAGTAAAGGAGAGTGAGATAGAGGAACGAGTAAACCGTAGTGGAGCACGCGAAGACACAAGATTTGTTTTACCGTAGTTCCTTCCTTGTTAAGGGAAGTACATCTGCATTGGAGGGGTGGGCGGTACTAAGACCACCACGCCACAATAGGCCTCACCCTGTTCTTCGATTGATCCCGCCACAAAAGGCCTGATCCACCTTTCCACTATAGGAACCCTTTGAGGTGGGAACCGGCGCCTTTACACAACTAGTAGGGCACAACTCCACAACAAAATTGGAGGATCCCATAATGACAACAAGATGCCACAAGAACAAGTTATCAATACAAAACACAAGATCTAGATATTAAACGAGAATACTAGATCAGGGATTTCTCCAAGTGAATGGAGAGGAGTTGATGCGCTTGATTCATGATGACGATGTAGGTTATCTCCTCCTTCAATTCTCCCAAAGATCAAAGCCTTCGAGTGGTTGAAGTGGGAGATCTAGAGAGAGAGATCTTGCAACAGGTCTGGCCTTTTTCGAATAAACCAAGAAGACTGACCGACGGGGATGATGAGGCTTTTATACCCCCTGTCCCAACTAAACCGTTGGAGCCTTTGGGGGCTGGATTATCCGGCCCAATTGAGGGCTGGATTATCCTAATCCGGCCTAGGGAAAACTCCGCCCCAGACTCGGATTATCCGGCAAATAATGCGCCCCCAGTTAGAGCGATGCGCCGAGCCAGCCCTTGCTTGTCTCCTGGGGGCCGGATTATCCGGCCCAAGGTGAGGGCTAGATTATCCGGTCGTGGGAAGAAAGTCCACCCCACTTCGGATTTTCTGGGGGGAAATCCGCCCCCAGTCAGAGTGTCGCGCCATGCTATCCCTTGATCGTCTCTTGGGGGCTAGATTATCCGACCCAAGGTGAGGGCCGGATTATCCGGTCAGGGGAAGAAAATCCGCCCCTTCGGATTTTCCAAGGGAAAATCCGCCCCCAGTCAGAGCGTCGCGCCATGCCTACCTTTGCCAGGTGAGTTAGGCTGGATTATCCGGCCCTTGATGGGGGCGGATAATCCGGCCCCCAAACATAATAATATTTCCCTGCACACTTAGCACACAGGAGAAAACTCCACGGTATTGTTATCTAACATACAAAACACAGGGAACCATGAAATGTTCTTTCAATCTCCCCTTTTTGGTTTTAGATGACAATACTAGGATTTGCAAGATAGTTCTCAAGACAACAATATTTAATGAATGAAACAGACTCCCCCTCAATGTGTGCATACTAGAGATTGCATTTGATTACAAATACACACAAGAAGGTATAAGTCTATTTCATTGAAACATACGCGAAAAACTCATACCACTGGGAGAGAGATAGATGCATCCTCAAAATATTATAAGAATATCCAATGATAGCCATAATGAGCGCCTCCCTCGATATAGATATCCAATATAGCCAATAGGATAGATGATTCCATAAGGATAATCCGCAAGATAAATCCAGAGCCACACAAACATAGTCTCATATAGCACAAATCACAAATAAAAGTTCAACGCTAAATGGTAACAAGCGAGAGAAAGACCGAAAAGATAAAGTGCAAATGCTTGTGCCCGACCCATGCAAATCCACGAAGACCTAATAGAACTACTTCTCCCCCTTTGGCATCGAAACACCAAAAAGGACAAAGAGCGATGCTAGCGCCCCAAGGGATCACTCGTAGTCATCATCGTCCTTGTCCCCGTCCTCGTCCTCATCCTCAAGCTCCTCGGTGTCATCCTCCTCATCATCAGTAGTGGCCACAGGAGCAAACAACTGATGCTCAATCTCACCATAGTTGAGCCCAGAAGAAGAGTTCCACCGAGCATATGGGGTGGGAGTAGTAGGAGTAGGGGGATCGCCTGATGCACCAGACACATGGTGGAAGATGAGCTGTTGAGTGTGAGCCAGCTCGTGGCACTGCTTGTATGCCTCATACTGTCCCTTGCGAGTGTCCACGCCCACGCAAAGAATGTTCCGCTAGAACCAATTCAGCTGCTTGATCTCACGAGCAATAGGAGGCACTGGAGGCCTACAATCACTACCACGAGCATCCCTCATGAGACCCCTAGGAGCAGAAGATGGGTGTGAGGTCTTCCTCACCTTTTTGTAGATCTTCTTCGCCTTGTGTTCCACATCGATGTTGAACTCTTCAGTGGGAAGCAGGTGCTAGATCAGCATCATGATGTATGGAGCATATGTGATGGATAGCCTATTGAACATGGCATCGATCAACTCATGGTAAATAAAGTCCATCACATCCATCTTGTATGAAACAGACTCATCCTCACAGTACGCCACCTCATGAGAGAAGGCAAGAAGCTGAACCAGGTGACCACGGATACTATCATTGTTTCCTCCACTTGGGGTGATAGAATCACGGAAGAGACCCACCAAGCTAGCATATTTGGGAGAAAGACTAACAAAGGAGCCCACAATACCATTGTCAACTGTGCACGGAGAGAGAACTGCATCTTTATTGGGCTTGAGTTGGGTGATGATACAGTGGCCACTGGCATGATCCCTATTGCGGAAGGAATATCCAAGCACCCCAGCAAAAACACGAAAGTCGTCTTGCATCGGCCTGTCACGAGTCATCCACTTCATAGTGCGGTGCTCATCACCACAAATAACCAAGGTGGAGAAGAACTGCTTCACAATCTCAGAATCATAGGAGCATTGAAGGGCCATGAGATGGTGCAGCCCCATCCTCTCAGTCACATACATGGCATCAACAAGTTCAAGCTTCTTGATGTCTACGCACTTCTATTCTTGTAGATAGTTGTTGGGCCTCCAAGTGCAGAGGTTTGTAGAACAACAACAAGTTTTCCCTTAAGTGGATTACCCAAGGTTTATCGAACTCAGGGAGGAAGTGGTCAAAGGTATTCCCTCTCAAGCAACCCTGCAATCAAGATACAAGAAGTCTCTTGTGTCCCCAACACACCCAATACACTTGTCAGGTGTATAGGTGCACTGGTTCGGCGAAGAGATAGTAAAATACAAGTGGTATGGATATAAGACAACGGTGCTAGAAAATAGCTTGATGGCATGAAAGAGACTAAAGGCAAACTGGAAAAAAGATAGAAGAAAGCAAACATGTAACATATCTAGTTGCAAACGGTGTTTCGATGCTTAGAAACAAGGCATAGGGATCATACTTTCACTAGTGAACACTCTCATATAAATATCTTGTCTTTATGATACTACTCTCCGGTTGGACGCTCTAATCCATGGTAGGGCTATAACAGCACGCCTCAAAGTTCGCCTTTCCCATCTAGATAACCCCACACTGTCACCTTGAGCGCTAGATGGTTCCAACAAACACCACAATTTCATAGAGAAATCCAACTCCAAATATAACTTATAACAAGTATTTGAAATCTCTAGCCTAAGTGCCACCATGGTGTGCACACTATCAACTTCACACACATGGGGAGAGCAGAGATCTATTAAAGCACTTGAGTAGCAAGGTAGATCTATAGATTGCAAGCTCATGATCTCAATAAGATCATGTATAGAGAGAGAGAGAGAGAGATGAACACAAAGCTACTAGTACATCCCTTAGCCTAGAGATAGAACTACTCCCTCCTCATCATGAGAATCAGCAACGGTGATGGAGATGGTGGTGGAGATCGATGGAGATGGCTCCGGGGGCACTTCCCCATCCTGGCAGGGTGCTGGAACAGAGACTTTCTGTCCCCCGAATCTCCCCTTCGGTTGTGGCGGCGCTGCGGAACTTTTCGTGGCTAGAGGCTTCACGATTTAGGGTTTTTGCATCAGGGAGATATATAGGCGAAAGAGGCAAGGTCGGTGGCCGGCCAGGGGGGCCCACACCATGCCTTGGAGCGGCCTGGGGGGACCCGCGCCTAGGGGTGGTTTGGCCACCCTGTGTCCCCCTTCGTATCTCCTTCTGGCTCCATGAATCTTCCGGGAAAATAATGACTTTGGCTTTTGTCCGATCCAATTCCGAGAATATTCATTTTCTAACTTTCTGGAACCAAAAACAACAGAAAACAGGCAACTGGCACTGTGGCTCTTGTTAATAGGTTAGTCCAAGAAATCATATGAAAAGTACTCCAAAGTGTGGATAAAACATAAGAAAGTAGATAAAACCAAGCATGGAACATCAAAAATTATGGATACGTTAGCAACGTATCACTTCTCCATGGCCTCAACAAGAATCAGAGGATGCATATGCCGAATCTTTTGCCGAGCATAAACATCTTCATAGATACCTTTTTGTTCAGCACACCAAAAACGAGAGTCACCCAACTCAGTATCATGCGGCAGTTCATCAAATAGATCACGATGATGAATGGAAGAGAAAGTAACAGGATCCATCTTCTTATAGTCAATCTTGGGCTCTTTGCCCTTCCTCTTGGACACACCCTTCCTATCCCTCTTTGCCTGTTCAGCCATGTGTTTTTCCTCGTTCTTCCTTCTCCTCAGCTCAACCTCGTCCACTAAGTTATCCTCACCGTCGTCCCGAAAGTATTTAGCATGAGGACGACACTTGTATGTCTTGGGAGCACTAGAACCACCTGTGAAGCGAACAAGACAGATAGCAAGGGGATAAGCACACACACAAGTCCAAGAGAGAACGTAGAAATAGTAGGCAAACAGTTCATAGTCCAATCATACTAAATGCACAAAATCCATACGAAACTGAAGCAGTTTTGACTCTGTCAGGCTGGATTATCCGGCCTAGCCAGGGGTGGATAATCCGGCCCTGGCATAAAAGTTCAGAATTGCCTAGATTGAATGCAAAACCGTAGATCAGGCCTAGATACTGCAAGACTACAATTTCTACACGAAACAACAACCTTCTAAACAACATTCCACCCAACAAGTAACACATCTAGCCGAAGATGGGGAGAGAGGGAGTTACCCTCATTCATTAGAGGAAGAACGCGGAGGAGAAGGTACCCGGAGGTGCAGAGAAGAAGATCCGGGGAGGCCCAGAGAGGCTCCGAGGAGGGTGGGGGCGACAGGCAGCGGCTAGGGAGAGGGAGAAGTGCTGCTCGTTATGAGCCCTTCTCCCCGACCCTAGCCCTTAAAGACTGCAGCCGCCAGGGCCGGATAATCTGGCCTACACTTGGGCCGGATTATCCGGCCAAAAATATGAAATTCTGTTACACACAGATTCAGGCCCGCACGTCCCCAAACAACACCCCCACAAGGTGAACAAAGGACTTGTGTGCAAGAGGAGATGGGTTAGGGGTAAGGAAAGGCTTGGGATTAAGAGAAATAAACTGAGATGGTACTACACACTCAAAATTGCAAGAATCAAATCAACTAAAGGCCAAAATTGAGTGTGATTCCCATAAGAACATGAGATGAGCAAAAACAACCAAAAAGATCCACATAAATCCAAGTCTTCTCGTGGAAGAGGGCGGTGGCCAAGGCCACCTTGTAGGAGTGCATGGTATGACACCGTGAAAATATATCTTGGGTTCATGACCAATACTCATCAATAATCTCACATATCACAAAATGATATTAAGAGAAATGTTTTGACTTGCTTTCGGCATTATGGGGGGAGGGTTAACCCAATCAATTAGGACCACACTCCCCCTATATCCATGCCCACACCTAGACCAAATAAGACTGAGATGTAAGAGTGAGTGCATGGGTAATCAAGACAAGCTCCTTGAATCAACAATATTTAGCTCATTCCTCAAGAAAAAAAACCTTGCTTCATCAAATGGCTTCGTGAATATATCAACAAGTTGGTTCTTCATGCTCACAAAGGATAGATCAATATCGCCTCGAGGCACATGGTCCCAAATAAAATGATTCCGAATCTCAATATGCTTCGTCCTTGTGTGTTGTACTGGATTGTACGCAATTTTGATGGCACTTTCATTATCGCAAAAAAAAGCACTTTGTCACAATTGACACCATATTCCTTTAAAGTTTGCCGCATCCATAATAACTGAGTACAGGCACTAGCAGCAGCAACATATTCAGCTTTGGCGGTGGAGAGAGATAGACAATTCTGCTTTTTAGAAGACCAACATACTAGAGACCTTCCCAAGAACTGACAAGCTCTAGAAGTTGATTTCTGATCATCCTTATCACCAGCCCAATCTGAATCAGTATAACCACATAGAGAGAAATTGGAGCCCTTGGGATACCATAGACAAAAATTAGGGGAATGAACCAAATATCGGAAGATCCTCTTGACTGCCACTAAGTGGCTTTCTTTAGGAGCTGCATGATACCTTGCACACACACCTACACTCAACACAATATCGGGTCTAGATGCACAGAGGTAAAGAAGAGAGCCGATCATGGACCGGTATATCTTTTGGTCCACATCTTTACCATGGGGATTAAGTTCAAGGTGACATTTTGTTTGCATCGGAGTGGCGACGCCTTTAAGATCCGTTATCTTGAAACTCTTTAGCATGTCTTGGATGTATTTTGCTTGATTGATGAAGGTTCCTTCTCTAAGCTGTTTGATCTTGAATCCAAGAAAGAACCGTAACTCCCCCATCATAGACATCTCAAACCTGTCAGTCATAAGCTTTGAAAATTCATCATTAAAAGCTTTATTAGTAGAGACAAAGATAATGTCGTCTACATATAGTTGGCATACGAAGAGCTCCCCCTTAACCTTCTTAGTAAAAAGAGTGGAATCGATTTGCCTAACTTCAAAGCCACGGTCTAACAAAATCTCTTTAAGGTGCTCATCCCACGCACGTGGGGCTTGTTTAAGGCCATAGAGTGCCTTATCGAGTTTGTAGACATGGTTCGGGAAGTTAGGATCCTCAAATCCCGGGGGTTGCCTTTACATATACCAACTCATGTAGAGGACCATTAAGAAAATCACTCTTAACATCCATTTGCTGTAATTTAAAATTATTATGAGCAACATAAGCAAGAAGGATACAGATGGACTCAAGACGAGCCACAGGAGCATAAGTCTCGCTGAAGTCAATGCCCTCAACTTGGGAATAGCCTTGTGCTACGAGTCTTGCCTTGTTCCTTACAACAATGCCATTCTCATCTTGCTTGTTTTTAAATATCCATTTTGTGTCGATAACATTGTGGCAATCCTTGGGCTTCTCTACTAATTTCCAAACCTTGTTGCGTTCAAAGTTATTCAACTCTTCATGCATAGCAACAACCTAGTCCGGATCTTCAAGAGCTTCAAACACTTTCTTGGGTTCCACCATAGAGATGTGATCTTGATGCTCACCGAAACTTGCCAACTCCCTTCTTGTGGAAACACTTTGTCGAAGATCACCTACAACTTTGTCAAGAGTGTGACCCCTTAACTCAAGGTTCCTATCTGCACGAGCTTTGCGATGAAGTTCAATTAGCTTGTTGTCTCTTGGGGGAATAACTTCATCATTTGAGTCTTCGTTGGAATCATTGGCTTGGCCTTGATCTGTAGCTTGATTAGCAGAAGTAGGAGATGATGAACCTTGCCCTTGATGCTGATCAACAGCCATAATAGGAGGCTGGTGCTCTTCAGGAGTTTCAGGGCAGGATAATCTGGCCGAGGGTGAGGCCAGATTATCCGGCCTGGGAGAACCTGAAACATCTTCGCATGCTGGACTGGATCTTGCTTGAACTGGAGAGTGGCCGGATAATCCGGGGTCAGCCAGAAAATCGGGCCTGGGACTTGCATCAGTTTCTTCGATAAGTTGATCATTTCAGCCAGCAGAGGAGGGTTGGCCGGATAATCCGGTGTCCACCGGATAATCCAGCATGGAGCTTTTAGGAGCATTTTGATCTTCATCAATTTGTGTGGTTGGTGTAGAAGTTTATCCAATGGTTGGAGCATGTTGAGCTTGTGTCGATGAGGGCTCCACTTGAGTAGAGCATTGTCCTTCCCGATCCACCACAAGGGGTTCCTCAATGGGGCGGAAAATCCCACGCCCATTATTCTTATGGCATCTTGGGGTATTTCAACATCTGCATCACAAACATCAACTTGTCCCGCACGGGAGCCATCATTTTCCTCGAATACCACACTACAAGATTCTACAACAGTTCTAGAGAGCTTATTGTAGACTCTATAAGTTTGGGATTTGGCACCATAACCAACAAAAATGCCTTCTAAAGCCTTAGACTCAAATTTAGATAAACGAACTCCTTTAATGAGAAATAAACACTTTCAACCAAATACCTGGAAGTATGAGATGTTTGGCTTGTTACCGGTAAGTATTTCATATGGAGTCTTGTCCAAGATTTTACGGAGATATAGCCGGTTGGATGAATGGCAAGCGGTAGAGATTGCTTTAGCCAAAAGTTATACGGAGACTTGAATTTAGCTAGCATAGATCTTGCCATATCCATTAAGGTCCGGTTCTTCCTTTCAGCAACACCATTTTGTTGAGGGGTGTACGTAGCGGAATATTGATGTCTCACTTAGAAATTCATTTAAGGTGTAGTTCTTGAACTCGGAGCCGTTATCGCTTCTAATTGCCAAAATTGGGAGATTGTGTTGACGTTGAACCTCGTTGGTGAAATCAATGACCGTTTGTTGAGTCTCACTCTTCAACTTGAAGAAATAGACCCAAGTATATCTTGAATAATCATCAACAATTACGAGGCAATATTTCTTCCCACCGAGGCTTGCATGAGATGGAGGACCAAAGAGATCCACATGAAGGAGCTCCAAAATCTTCGTTGATGAAATAATGGTCTTCTGTCGATGGGGAGAGTCGTGCATTTTTCCTTCAACACAAGACCTACAAACATGATCTTTGGCAAAGTAAACATTTTATTTTAGTCCAAGGATGTGGCCACCCTTGTGGAGACTTTGCAAAGTTCTCATGTTAACGTGGGCTAGTTGGCTATGCCATAACCAACCCACGGTGGCCTTTCCGGAAAGACTCATCGGGCCTGTAGTGGTTTTCTCGGAGAAGTCCACCACGTACTGGTCATTTTTGACATATCCCACGAAAGCGACCTTTAGAGACTTGCTCCACAAGAGTACCACCAAATCAGCATCAATAAAAACTGCAAAGCCCATCTTACCAAGGGCACAAACTGAAAGTAAATTGTAACCGAGGGTCTCAACAAGCATGACGTCCACGAGAGAGGTGTCGTGAGCAACCACAACTTTGCCAAGACCCAATACCTCAGATTTAGACTTGTCACCATAGGAGATGGTTATGTGATCAAGGTTTGGCCGCATCTCTGAGATGATCTCCTTGCTTCCGGTCATATGACTAGTGCACCCACTATCGAGTACCCATTTAGACCCACCGAAAGCATAGCCCTCGGACTCTCTTGCCATAAGGCAAGTGACGTTGTTATAGATGACATTTTCGTTAGGAGAGTCGAAGAGAGATGACGGGGTAGATGTGGTGGCTATAGCAGCCACCTCTCGAGAGCTATCTTCATCCTCTTCGTCTTTGCTCGCAGAGGAATATTCTTCTTGTGCCACCAAGACAATCTTGGGTTGCTTCTTGTAGGGACCATTCTTTTTGATAAATGGCTTCTTTCGAGGATCCTTGGATTTTTCTTTAAGGATGAGCCTACCACCATTGTCTTCTCTACTTTGGTATGGACATTCAGCCACAAAGTGCAACCTATCCCCACAATTGTAGCATGTCCTCAGTTTTGGGCCATTCTCTCTTCTTCCACTTGACCCATTCTTGCGTTCAAGTTCAGACTTGGCCTTGGTTGGATCCTTCCAAAAATTCCTTGCATAAAAGGCCATGTACTCCCCATGAGCATGCTTGACTTCCTCGGGACAGCCCATGGAAACTACATCGTATCCTCTTTCATCATCATCTTGCTCAACAACATTTGCTTTTAGAGCCACATTGATTCCCTCTTGGATTCCAATAGCCCGAGCACGAGCATCTTCGGCGTTCTTGGAAGCAACCTTGAAGGCCGCCAGTTCTTGCATAACTTCATTGGAAGTAATTTGGTGGTAGTTGTGTCTACCTTGCAAACTCTTCCAATCCGTTGGCTCAAATGGCATGAGGGCACTCATATATTTCCTTTTGATCCAGGCATCGTCAATGTGAGTGGCTCCATGCTTTCTAAATGTTGTTGCAATGCTCTTGAGCCTTCTATACATGTATTCATGGTCCTCACCATCCAACATGTAGAAACCTTCAGCTTCATTACTAAGAGCATCGTACCTATTCCTTCTCATGCTTTCATTTCCAATGAATATAGGTCGGTGAGAGCATCCCAAGCTTCATTGGCGGTGTTGAAATGCTCAATGTGGGGCATGTCCTTGGGACCCACTCCGAGCTATATCATGTGGAGAGCCGTTGCTCAAAGACTACCGCGAGTTCCTCAAACTCCATGAGGGCCTGGCTCAGATGAATCGCGACGCAGTGAACAGGGGCTACGGAGCCGCCCCAGGCGCTATGGCACATGGAGCTCCTCCACCACCACCCAGACCACCACCAAACGCAGCTGCGCCTGACCAGCATCACGGAGGCGAGCCGTACCCACGGGCCATGGGCACCATGATGATCCAAAAGGGACGCCCCTCGAATCGTGTGTAGAAGGCCATCACTCGCCAAGTCAACCTGGCTACAAACTCACCACCATCCACCACTGAGTACCTCAGTGGAAGCGACTCCTGCATTACCTTTGACAAGCGCGACCACCCGCCCTAGGTACCTCGTCCAGGCCATTGTCCCCTCGTCCTCGAGGCACAAATTGGAGGTTTCGACATGAGTCGCGTCTTCATGGACGGCGGAAGCGGCATCAACCTTATGTTCGTGAGTACCTTGCGAGCAATGAGGATCCCTCTAACTTGCCTAGAGGCCTCAGACACAACATTCCACGGCATCATCCGAGGCAAAGGCGTGTACCCTCTTGGCAAAATCAACCTCGACGTCATATTTGGCATGCCGAAAAACTTTCGACGTGAGCGCATCGACTTGAAGTCGTCGACTGGCCCTCATAGTACCACTGCATCCTCGGACGCATCGCGTTCGCCAAGTTCATGGCCGTGCCTCACTACGCCTACTTGTAGATGAAAATGTCAGGCCCTAACGGCATCATCATAATCAACTGGAGCTTCGAGAGATCCGACAGTTGCGATAGAGAATTCAACAGATCTCCCAGTCCTTCGGCATGCAGGAGGAACTCGCAAGACTGAAGGAGTCAACAGACAACAGTCTGCCTCCCCTAAGCCGGCCAAGCTCACCCGACTTATCCTTCGAGTCATCGGTGCACACGAAGAAAGTCCAGGTCCACCCATCGGATCCCACCAAGACGGCCTTAATCACCAACAACTTGAGTCCCGCATAGGAACTCGCGCTTGTGGAATTCCGCCGTGAACACTGGGAAATCTTCGCCTGGTGTCCAGCAGACATGCCAGGAGTTCCCAGGGAATTCGCCGAGCATGCACTCAATGTCAACCCAGACACAAGGCCAGTCAAACAAACAATTCGGCGACTGTCTGAACCAAGAGCAAAGGCAGTCGGAATGGAGATCAACAGACTCCTTAACGCCAAATACATACGCGAGATCAAGGAAAGTACCTGGGTCGCCAACACAGTGCTATTACCAAAAAAGGACACGGATATCCTGCGAATGTGCGTGGACTTCACCTCTCTGAACAAGCACTGCCCGAAGGACCACTTTCCGCTACCACGAATCGACCAGATCATCGACTCTGTGTTTTCTTTTATTTTTCGCAAATTATCCACTCGGGGGCTACGCCACCCTATACACATCTGTTCTACGAACTAACGCGATATCCTGAGTAGCTGGCACACCAATCGAAACCCTTGACAAACACCAACCCAGTTGTAGCGCACCTGACAGGTTGGCAAGGGGCTGAGATAAACACAAGTCAGGCTAACGAAAAGGAATCGCATAGTGAAACGCACTCGCAAAACATACACGCTAACAAGCTCTTTATATACATCAATGTTAACCAATTATACACAGCATATATATGAACTTTACAACACTGGTACAATAATGTGCAGGATACAAACTAAACTACTGTTGCAGCAAAGGAACGTTGGTCTGCTCCTCGAAGAAGTCAACGATTTCCTCCTCTGGGCGATCCACCGCCTGGTAGTGTGGAACCATGTTCCAAGTCGAACCTGCTGGCGGCGCTGGCGGTCTGGCCGCAATTGCTGCAACGTCCACATCAGGCCGGTGCAGTCGCACCAGCGAGAGAGAAGTCTTGGCACCAGCCACTAACTGTTGCCGTACACACTCGCAGACCGCACTCAAGTCCTGGAATTTAGCAAGAAGGGCAAGCAGGATCGATGGAACGACGTCCAGTGGGAACATCATCTGATAAATATTCTTCAAGCACGACTGCGACTTCTTTAGGAAGAGAAGAACTCGCGACGCATGATCCTGTAGGGTCGCCAGTGCGATTGCGCGATCATGATCGACCCAGAAGTATCCACTCGCCTGAAGCTGCTCTTGGGTTAGATCATTCATGCGAATGGCAATCCTATCCTTCTCATCCTGCGGATGGCGCACACTGACAACTATACCAAGCAAAGGCAAAAGTATGAACACAATGAACCACTGCGAGTGACTACAGGGAAAAGGTAAGGAAGAAGAAAACTAACATTTGAATTGGTCGCCTAGCTGCATCACCTCCCCCAGCAGATATTGTTCTCGGGCGACGGCCTTCTCCGCCCTCGATTTCCATACATCCGCGTTACCATGGAGTACGGGCAATTCACGCTCCAACTACTTCACGCGGTCATGGAGTCACGAGAGCAGAGACAACTCATCCACCCTTGAGCGCGACAGTGCCAAGGTGTCATCAGGGGGTGGCGAATCCCGATGTTCCCTCAAAGGATCACTCGATGTGCCCTATCACAAGTCAAGCAAGAGATAATAAGAAGACTAAGGCTATGCATAGACAAAAGACTCGAGTGCATTCAAGATTAACAAAGTAACAGCAGATACACTTGCCAAATGACATGTTTCGACAAAAGAAAAAAGCTATTTAACTATTACAAGACGTGACTACTAAGGAGCAACTGGCTTCTTCGACTTAGACTTCGGTTTTGGGGGCCTCATCGAGTTTGTGGTAGTATCAGACGCCACCGACTTCTCGCCGGCCCCTGACGTCGCAGCATTTGCCGCCTTCTTGGCTCGCTGAAGCTCCTCAGAGTACTTCGCAACTGTATGGATCAGCTATGACCCGTACTTGCCACAAGCAGTCGCGAAAGGAGCAAAGACTACCTGCTGGCCATCCGCGCTGACATGCATCGCCTTGGAGACTACTGCAGGATCAACTTCGACTCCATGGGCTTGAACAATTGCGAGTGACATTGAAGCGCCAGCCGCACGGAGCGAGTTCTTGAAGCTCGCAGGAATGCCCCTAGCAAGGGACTCCACCAGCTCATCTATATTCTCGATCAACTCAGCCTTGGGTGCCAGCTCTTCCCGGAGGCGACTGAGCACGCCCTTGGCCTTGGTGAGCGTCCCCTGAACGGCAGCGCTGCGATCTTTGACTGCCGAAATGGCACCCACCAGGGCATCATCACGACAGAGTGCCTGGGGGTCGAAGCTCAGACCCCTGGCATCTACACACAAATCAAGCACCGACACAAAAGTCAAGCACGACAACAAATTCGAAAGAAAGGACACGACGAAAATCTAGACAAGGGAATACCTGAGAGGGCCTTGGCAATCGAGAAAAGCTGTTCTTCGAACAACTTCTCCCTAGATGCAACGGAGGCGCGCAGATCCTCCTCGCGTTTCCGTGATTCGTCCTGTGCCGCGAATGCGTCATCACAGCTCTTCACTGCCGCAGCGAGCATTTTCTTGAGGGAAGCAGTGCTACGGAGGAGTGCATTATGCTCAGCTGTGATATAAACAAACATAATCTGTCAGTCGAATATATCACAAGGATGAAGAAGAAAAGTAAAGAATACTCACTTTCAACTGGTCGATGGCGATTGTCCAGCATTGCATGCTGACGACCCATCGCGAGCACCTGCTCCGCCAGAGGAGCGGCTTCCTTCACAATGAGCTACAACAAAATACATAGTAAAGCGTCAACAAATGGCATAGATGAAAATTCGACTACAAAATCAGAAGAAGAGATACTACACTTACATGATCCTCCAATGACTCCGAAGCCGACGGATGCACAGGTGTCCAGATAACCATCTGGTGCTCCACATTGTCTGGAGAACTCGACGAATTATGCCCGGAGTAGGCCGCCAATGGAGGAGAAGGGGTACGCTCAGCCATTTTCTTGGCTTTGGAGGTCGAGACTCTAGATTCCTTCAAAAATTGTACGTCGCCAGAAGATGACGACGCTGGCTAACTGCAAAGCAATACCAACATCAAGAAAAGGCAACTTCAAAGAATAACCAGAAGGAAGACTCGTACACTTACCAATCAAACTTGTCAAAATCGAAGGTTTGATCCCTAGACTCTGACGACGATTCCTTCGGCAGTCGCATCTTCTTGCGAGAAGATGGCGCCACGACACTCATAGGAATGGCAGGTATCGGCGACTCTGCACCACCAACTGCACCTTCCAGAGTCGAAGGAGACGATGCATCCGAGTCCTCATTGCGCGAACGCTTGCGAGTGTCTGGACCACTCGAATCGGGGGGCTTCCTCCTCCACATCAGATGGGACGGTCGACTCCGACTCGTCCTCTTCCAAGGCTTCACGAGGGATAACCCCCTCAGGAAGAGGGGGCATACAGGGTGACACCCCATAATCCCGCATACAAAAAACAATTTAGCGCAAAGTCAAGAAAAAACAGCAAAGAAGCAGTCGAATGGAGGTACGTCTGGATCATTGGGAAGCACATCCTTGGAGGTGTACTTGGTGACCAATCGCACCCTTTTATCTACCTCACTGCGGAAATGCCATCGGCAGATACGCGAGTGACATCGTTCGTGCCAGCCCACTGGAACATAGGATGGACTCTGGCCTGCAGGGGCAAGACGCGACGATGCAGCCATGTGCGAATGAGGGCGCAGCCTCCCTCCTCTTTACCCATGCGATTCTCGAGGTCACAGACACGCTCGTATAGCACATCTATCTCCGCGGACTCGTTGGGCATCACTACGTTCTTCCAGGAGCACCTCCTCTTGCACGGCGTCGCGGGATCGAAGGGCACGAGTCCGAAGTGACCTCTGTCGGCCTTCAGGTCGCGGATGTAGAACCACTTGTCCCTCCACCCTTGGACGGATGCCTTGAGTTTGATGTCGAAGTATGTGACAGAGGAGTCGACGTGGATACCATAGACGCCTACATCGTAGACTACGGAGCCAGATGCCGATTGGCACTTCGGCTTGAAGAGACGCTTGAAGAGACCGAAGTGTGGCTCGATTCTGAGCCAGCACTCGCAAAGAGTAATGTAGCAAGCTACATGGAGGATGGTTGGGGGATACCTGATGCAGCTGGAGCCCATAAAAACAGAGAAGGCCCATGAAGAAAGGATGCAGGGGCAACGAGAGACCGCGGATGATGAACGCTAGGAACATCAACCGAAACTGGCAGGAGGAGAAGGGATTACCTCGCTGACGGGGACACGCGCGTCAGCGACTGCAGAAGATAGAACTCCATCTTGGCGTAGGAGACGGAGCTAGGAAGACTTGATCACGGATGCAAGCCACGCGCCATTGGTGACGCGAGTGCCCGTGCCCTTCTTTTTCCCGGTGGCGGCGGTGCTGGTGCCCGCAGCGGCAGAGCCGCCCTTCTTCTTCGCAGCAACCGTGGCGGGAATCGGCCACAACACCTCCTTTCTTCTTCCCCATTCTACGGTGGTGGTGTGACTAGAGAAAGTAACTGGGGAATACGCGGAGCTGGTCCAGCGCCGCGAGAAAGATGAACACAAAGGAGCAGAGGAGCAGCAACGATGGCGACAGAGGCAAAGGCAGAGAAAAGAAGCAGATGTGAAAAATTACCGTCGCAACATCACTACTTAACCCCCTGGAAGATGCAATCTAACGGTCAGGAAAACCCTATCAGACGGTTGGCGTTCATCGTGATCAACACGTGGAGGACCCGAAGCGTGAACTGTCGCCCACTACCCCCATTACGCGCAGAAATCGAGGAGGCACAGTTAAAACAGAGATTACGCACACCCGGTCAAGTCAGAGTCAGAAAATAGGACCCGCCGCTCGTCACATCCCGTCAAACCCGCTCACGCGGGAAACTGAGCTCATCACATCATCAGCACTGATGTCATCAAAAATTGAGGAGCAGAAGACTTCGACTACTTTAGTCCTTGCTTGAGTCTTCGACTCCACCAAGCACTCAGGGGCTACTCCCATAGGGAGCGCTGGTCGCGTAACCTACGATTTTTTCTTTTTCTTTTAGCAGGAACATGGACAATCGAAACAAACCCAACCACTCGAATCTGCGATTCGACTATGGACATGGGTTACTCCCATAGGGAGCGCTGAAAATAAATTTGACTGAAACAAGCAAACAAAAGAAGATAGCAATCGCAAAAGTTCTTTAGTCCCTGCCTGAGTCTTCGACTCAACTAGGCACTCGGGGGCTACTCTAGCGCTGGTCACGCACCCTATGATTATTTGTACATCATACTGTGTGCCACACTCGAAGTTTATGGCGACACCGCCTCCTGATGTTTCCCTACAAGGAGACTGCATCTCCTGGGCCACCTGAATCATCTCCGTGATGACAAAAATTTGGATGCCGTGCTTGCAGCGTGAAGATAAGACCTGAATAAGGCCTGGCAACGCATTTTCTGCGCACTACCAGAAATATATCCGTGCCAACAGGTATGACGAACATGCCTTGACGGACACATCGAGTGCTCACACCCATATACTGGAATTCGACTCTTGTAAGACCTCTGCGGCTTGAGTCGAATTACACCAGCACTTTTCCGGATTCGAGTCCAGGGACTCGAGTATGAGTAGATTGCGTTGTTTTACCCTAAGGTAGTTAACTGATACCGATACATCGGTTAAATCAGGCACGCACATCAACAATCCCTATGACACAAACAGAGCAGTTGAAAAACATACTCAGTCATGCACTCGAAAGGATTCATAAAGTCCCCAGTCGAATCTGTGATTCCACTGGACACTCGGGGGCTACTGACATGGGTATACCCTATAGGTACTCGAGCTTGGTATATACGGCCTGAATACAGCGAAAGCCCACGGTGTCGCCAAGGCCCAAATGGAGAACTCGAGTAACCTACGGACTCTCGATCGCTTGCGGAGCAAGAAGAAGTTAAAGATAGAAAGTTTAAAGGAAAACCCTAACCTATAACCGACTCGACCTACTACTCGAGACCTAGCCTATCTATATAAAGGCTAGGAGGGGGCGGCGAAGAGGACCCGCGCAACCCTAGTTTCCACAACCCTCGCCAGATTGCATCTGCGCACCATTCTAATCCTCGATTCCTTCAATAATTCCACGAGCAGACAAGCAGGAGTAGGGACCTCTATGAGGCCTGAACCTGGGTAAATCTTCGAGTCCCCTGTGTGCTTGTTTGCTAGCCGATAGATGTCTCCAGCGCTCCCTCCTTCTCCAAAACCCAAGTCCATATCAATGGGCATTGATGAGTTAAACTCTCGTCAGCAATACTCATGGAATGGTTAATAAAATTTCCAATGGATGGGATGTTCTTCCTCCTTCTCATTCGGCAAGAGAGAGGGAGAGCGAGCGATGTATATTTATGTTACTTATATAACTGTTGTTTCTAATTAACGAGAACACGTCCATATCTGGTTGGCCAGATGTTGTAACATGTCTCTATAGAACTGTTAGTTATTATCTTTCGCTCTAATTACGTCACCCCAAGTTGTTCCCTTTAGATGCATTAAGACTTGCTGAGTACCCCTAGGATCTCACATGATATATGTTTTGGTTCATATGGACAAGTTTACTCTCAGGAAGGTTACTAGGTCGAGGAGACCGATGATGGTGCAACGATCATCTGGTGTGGAGATTCCAAGGATGGAGATCCTTGAGATCTGTGGGAGGGATGTGATGGCTCAAAATATATCGAGCTCGTTGGGGAACCCCAAGAGGAAGGTATGATGAGCACAGCAGCAAGTTTTCCCTCAGTTATGAAACCAAGGTTATCAAACCAGTAGTAGCAAGGAAACACCTCCAAGGTGTTGTTTCCAACTTGGAATCCTGCACAACACAACCACATAACTTTGCCCCCAACTTACAGTGAGGTTGTCAATCTCACCGGTTTTGCTGAAAACAAAGGATTAAACATATTGTGTGGGAGATAGTAATTGCTTGTAGAAAGTAAATAGTAAACAGTAAATAGTAGATGGTATATAAATGGTAAAAGAATGGACCGGGGTCCGTAGTTCACTAGAGGTGATTCTCCTTAAGATAAATAGCATGTTGGGATAAAAAATTACAGCGGGGCAATTGATAGACTTGAGAAAGCATACAATGCATATACTAGACATCTTGACTCCTATGAGATTTGATTAGGCATTACAACATTATACATAGACCGTAATCCAACTGCATCTATGACTAATAATCCACCTTCAGGTTATCATCCGACCCCCCTCCAGTATTAAGTTGCAAGCAACAGATAATTGCATTAAGCAAAGTGTGTAAAGTAAACAATACGATTGTTCTATGAACAAAGGATTGTTGCTTTCTCCCTAGTAGCAACAACACATCTAGTACCTTAGAGATTTCTATCACTTCCCCAGATTACTAGAGGCATGAACCCACTATTGAGCATAAATACTCCCTCTTAGAGTTGCTAGCATCTACTCGGCCAGGATAGCTACTAACAACGGAAAGCATGCAAGATCACAAATAACAAAGACATGATAGAATCGATAATCAATCTGAAATAGCATCTCAATATCCATCGGATCCCCGCAAACACAACATGTATGATTACAAATAGATGATCTTGATCATCAACGGAGCTCACAAGATCTAAACATGGTATCACAAAGGAGAAGAACCAACCATCTAGCTACTACATGGACCCGTAGTCCAGGGATGAACTATTTAGGCATCACACCGGAGGCAGGCATTGTGATGAAGAAGGCCTCCAGGGTGATCTCTCCCCTCCGGCAGGGTGCTGGGAAGAGCTTCATATCCCTCCCAAACTAGGGATGGATATGATGGCAGCTATAGACTCTTTTGTGGAATTTTTATCGGGTAACTTAGGGTTTCTGTATCTGAGGCTTCTTATAGGCGAAAGGGGAGGCTGAGGGGGTGCCCGAGGCGGCTACACCACCCCTAGGCGCGGGCCAGGCCTGGCCACGTGGCCAGGTGGTGTGGCCGGCCCCTGGCCCCTCTCCATCTTGTCTTCTGGCTCCGTGTTCCCCTCGGTGAAATAATGACTTTGGCTTTTGTCCCGTCCAATTATGAGAATATTTATTTTCTGACTTTTCTGGAACCAAAAAGAGCAGAAAACAGGCAAATGACACTGTGGCATCTTGTTAATTGGTTAGTCCAAGAAAGTGTATAAAAATACTCAAAGTGTGGACAAAACATAAGAAAGTAGATATAAAACAAGCATGGAACATCAAAAATTATAGATATGTTTGCAACATATCAACATCCCCAAGCTTAACTCCTGCTTGTCCTCGAGTAGGTAAGTGATAAAAAAGAAAGAATAATTTTTGAGGTGACATGCACCATCATAATATTGATCAAGGCATTTATAAAACATTGATAGCTAGGATCATAGTACTTTAACATAGCATGGAATATATAGTTCTAACAATAAGACATAGCAACTATGTTGTAGCTTGAAAAGGTACAAATAAAAGATTCATGAATAACAATGCTTTGCAAGACGTTTGTTTGTTTGACATAAAGAAAACATAATGAGAATGGTATTCAGCTTGACCCTCATACTGTAGCAAAACATAAATGCATAGGACACCTTCAAAGTTCATAAGGGTGACTAGATACAAATAGTTTAAGAACAAGCAATATCAAAGTTATGCATCAATCGACAAGGCTTGGGACAATGCACATTAAACTAAAACTGGCCACTATGCTCTCTTAATAGGTGCATAAAGGTAGAAGATGGAGACTCAACATAAAAGTAAAATAAAGGCCTTCATAGAAGGAAGCGGCGATTCAAGTCTCATAAAGAGTTTCCAAAAATTATGGTACTTAATAGCTTTTAGCTCTCATTGCCCCTATCATAAGCATCTTGAAGTGATTAAGGTTAAAGTGAACAAACTATGGAGTACATGCTTGACAAAGTATAAGTTGGCAATCTCATGTCCCTTGAATACGAGGGCTGCTCCTCATGCTACTCAAGTTTAGTTACCGGTAAGTTCTTGTCATAGTAAGTACATGTGTATCATAGAGAACCGCCAACATGGTACCCCTTGCCCGATGATACGGAAGAATCCCTACATCAAAATGACAAGGCAAGCAGACAATAAGCATCTCAACATCTTGTTATTTACCATGGGAAAATGGTTCTTTTTTTCTCTCTTTCCTCTTTTCTCATCTCTTTTTTTTTCTTTTTTTCTCAATCTCTATCTCTTTTTTTATTAGAAGAATGCTTCATAAATTGCTCATTATGGTTACGCTGCAGGTTTCCACCATGATTAGGCATGGATTAGACCAGCCGCCCAGGCATTTCTCTAACACACATACATAACTCCATGGACTTACAAGCTCCCCTTTCATTTCACACCGACGACATCCATAAACAAAAGAGCGTGATATCAACTAGGTACAATGTACAAGTTTAATGGTGAAAGTGTTCCCCATGACGGCATGGTTCTGCTAATCCCCAACGTATAAGTGCAAGCATATACTACATAGATGAGACAATGGTTCAAGTTTATTAGGGGCGAGAAAAGTAAAGTGTGCCATCAAGTTCGTGAGAGCTTTAATCACTAATTTTCACATAACAAGTTTAATTCAGAAGGTAGATAAAAACATGAATATACTTGGAATAGCAAATGCTAATAGGTAGGTATGGTGGACTCTTTGATATACCTTGGTTTTATTTGGAGTTGGATGCATGAGTGGAGCTCATACTTGGTTATGGACGCTAGGAAAAGACTGGGCGTGACCAACTAAGAGAGCAACAATGGCCATAATCATGCAAAGCGACAAAACCTCATTAATTAAAGCATAAAGTGACATTACAAGTCAAAAACTAAAGGATCATAGAGGCTATGGTTACTTGGGATAGTCTTTACATGGTGTGAGCATGCGCCAAGTCAACCCAAATAAAGCATCAAAGGAGAATACCACAATACTATGCTTTAATATGCTAAAAGAGCGCATGATTCTTTCAAGGCACATTAAGCAATCTCAATTGTTTATAACATGTCATGCTACAGCAAAAATCACTAAGCATAAAGCCAAAACAATATCAAGCATGACATGACAAAGCATAGTCCACAGTAAAAAACAAGCTCCTTTTTACCACTTAAGCATGAACTTTTCCTACTCTTTTCCAATCCAAAGAAACTTATTTGAAAACTAATGTATGAATGAGGGGGTCCAACCAATTTATTCAAGCAAACTAAGAAAATTAAAACTAAAAACAAAAACAAAGACGCTCAAAGAACAACACAATTGTGCATGAAACAATAAAAATGAATTGTTTGGAAGAAACCTTAGATTTTTAGTGATGAAGAAGGGGATGCCTTGGGCATCCCCAAGCTTTAACACTTGTACTTCTTGGATATTTCTTGGGGTGACACGGGGTGGCATCCCCAAGCTTGAAATTTTGTCTATTCTTCATCTCATTCCATTACTCTTCCCTACACCTAAATTTTTTCCTTCATACAAAACTTCACACAATCTTCATTAGCAACATTAGTATGTTCAAAAGATAATAGACCTTTGGGGTTTTAGATTTAAAACAGCATAACTTTCACTAAAGACACAAGCTACTATAGAAATTCCCTCAAAAAGCTCAATTTCCCCAAAAAGAACCCAAAAAGGAATCAATAAGAAGCAAATGCAAATAATGGAAGAAATATGTCAAAACAGACCAGCAGGTAGAAACCGATTTTTTCGAAGACCTTATGTTGCTCCAATCGAAAAGTGTTGAACTAACGAAAGTTGGATAACAACCTGGGGCAGAAGCACAAAAAATACAGCTCAAACCAACGTACAGAGATTTTTCACGAATTTTTACAGCGAAGCACAAAAATCTGTTTCGGGACAGCAACTTTCCCAAGCATTACTTCTCTCTCATTAGAGGTTACTCTTGGCACAAAAACCACACAAAAAATGATAAGAAGAGGTTATTACTGAAGCAATAACTTCCAAGACTCAATTAAAACTTTTGGGTTATCTCCCAATAAGTACTTTTCTTTAACGCCTTTAAGTTAGGCATAAGAAGCAAGAAAAGAATCAAGTATTCTCAAATGAAGAAGCATTAAGATTGATACCAGAAATATCTTCAACAAGGCAAGGTATCTCATCCAAATATGTTCTAGAGGATCCTCTCTCAATGCTCTTGGGTTCACTATTTTCATCAAACGGGTTTTCAGGAGCAATCCAATCAAAATTATTTTCTAAGGCTTCATGCATTCCTACAAGTTTAAAAGGTATTGTTATCTTAATTCCCTCCCCATTAGGTTCAGTTTTGTCCATCTTTTCTCATGTACCAATAACGTTTACACATGAGCCTAGCATATTAAAATGATCAAAGAATTTTCTAGCTTTCGTAGCAACATCATAGAATTCTTTAAGCAAGGTTTCTAGAATAAAATCTCGCTTTTCAGGGTCCTCAATTTCTTTAAGTTTAAGAAACATTACTTGCATTATGGGGTTAAGGTTAACAAACCTAGCTTCCAACATGTGAACTAAAGAAGATGCAGCAATTTCATACTTTGGAGCAAGTTCTGCGAGGGATCTATCCTCAATATTCTCATGCTTACTAACATGATTAAAGAATTCTCAATGTTATCTATCTGGTTGATTCTTAGCTATGACAGTAACTATATGCCATTGTGTAGCTCACCGCAAATTCTGAGTAACCCAACGACTCTTGCATTCTAGGAGATACCACTGCTTCCATATATATTTTCTAAAATGACCTGGCTATTTTATATTTATTGAAATTCTAAGAAACACTTTGTTTGATTTCTCATTTCATTCTAGGCACACTTATCCAATGCTTATTTGTCCTGTTCTACAGGTTCACGAGGGACGCCATTATATCTCGCATCTAGTTCTGGTTTTTCCTAATAACGACATAACTATCCTCTACTATATATAGTTCATTCATGGTTTGCATTCCTCCTCTACAAGTTCTCATATGATGCAGTTACAATTTCTATCTGGTTCATTCTTCTCCATGACAGTAACTGCATGCCATTTTGTGGCTTAGTGCAAATCCGAGTCACCCAACGTCTCTTGCATTTTAGGGTATACAACTGCTTCCATATATATTTGTTGAAATGACCTGGCTAGTTTTTATTTGCTGAAATTCTAAGACACACACACATGTTTTATTGCTCGTTTCACGGTAGGCACACTTGTTTAATGTGGTGCTTGCTTGTCCTATTTGTTTGCCGTGTTGGTTAATAATTGAACCATTGACTAGTTGTAAACTCCAGTTCAGAACTCCTATCATTTCAGTCAAATGAGTAGTTTGTCTTGTTTATTCTATTAACTTGTTATTACTTAGTTTCAGACTGCAATTATTACTATCACCACCGAAGAGGGGGCTGCAAGATCATGTCTCCTCTAATGTAGCTGTTAGACTCAAAGGAAGATGGAGGTGATCGATTGAGAAAGAAAATTGAGGACTCTGATATCAACTCGATTGTGAACTGAAATGCCGAATTTTCTTTCCCTTGAGATGATAATGTGTAACAATTTTAAGAAGTTTGCAGCTGATGTAATATCTAGATAACTCGCTTAGGCCATGTAGGCATTTAGTTGACGCCATTGATGTCTACACAATTCTATTCTTGTAGACAGTTGTTGGGCCTCCAAGTGCAGAGGTTTGTAGAACAACAACAAGTTTTCCCTTAAGTGGATCACCCAAGGTTTATTGAACTCAGGGAGGAAGTGGTCAAAGGTATCCCCTCTCAAGCAACCCTGCAATCAAGATACAAGAAGTCTCTTGTGTCCCCAACACAACCAATACACTTGTCAGGTGTATAGGTGCACTAGTTCGGCGAAGAGATAGTGAAATACAAGTGGTATGGATATAAGATAACGGTGCTAGAAAATAGCTTGACAGGAGGAAAAGTCTAAAGGAAAAAAGATGGAAGCAAGCAAACATGTAATAGATCTAGTTGCAAACAGTGTTTCAATGCTTAGAAACAAGGCCTACAGATCATACTTTCTCTAGTGAACATACTCATATAAATATCTTCTCTTTATGATACTACTCTAAACTACTCTCCGGTTGGACACTCTAATCCATGGTAGGGCTATAACAGCACACCTCAAAGTTCTCTTTCCCCATCTAGATAACCCCACACTGTCACCTTGAGAACTATATGGTTCCAACAAACACCACAATTTCATAGAGACATCCAACTCCAAATATAACTCATAACAAGTAATTGTAATCTCTAGCCTAAGTGCCACCATGGTGTGCATGCTGTCACTTTTACACACATAGGGAGAGCAGAGATCTATTAAAGCACTTGAGTAGCAAGGTAGATCTACTTGATTACAAAGCTCATGATCACAACATGATCATGCATAGAGAGAGAAATGAACACATAGCTACCCGTAGAACCCTTAGCCTCGAGAGAGAACTACTCCCTCCTCATCATGGGAATCAGCAACGGTGATGGAGATGGCGGTGGAGATCGATGGAGATGGCTCCGGGGGCACTTCCCCATCCTGGCAGGGTGCTGGAACAGAGACTTTCTGTCCCCCGAATCTCCCCTTCGGTTGTGGCGGCGCTGCGGAACTTTTCGTGGCTGGAGGCTGTTCTATTTAGTGTTTTTGCATCGGGAGGCATCTTATAGGCGAAGAGGCAAGGTCGATGGGCGGCCAGGGGGCCCACACCACATGGTGGCGTGGCCAGGGCTAGCCCACGCCACCATATGGTGTGCCCACCCTGGTGCCCTACTCCTTCTCTGCTTCGTGTTTCCGTGTTGCTCCGGGAAAAATATGCATATTGGCTTTTGTCCCGTCCAATTCCGAGAATATTGATTTTCTGCCTTTTCTGGAACCAAAAACATAACAAAACAGGCAACTAGCACTGTGGCATCTTGTTAATAGGTTAGCCCCAGAAAACATATAAAAATACCTCAAAGTGTTGACAAAGCAAAGCAAAGTAGATACTAAACAAGCATGGAACATCAAAAATTATAGATACGTTTTCAACGTATAAACATCCCCAAGCTTAACTCCTGCTCGTCCTCGAGTAGGTAAGTGATAAAAAGAAAGAATAATTTTTGAAGTGACATGCACCATCATAAACTTGATCAAAGTGTTTGTAAAACATGGATAGCTGGGATCATAGTACTTCAACATAGCATGAAGGATAACGTTCTAGCAATGAGACATAGCAACTATGTTGCAACATGAAAAGGCACAGACAAAAGATTCATGAATAAAAATGCTTTGCAATACGTTTGTTTGTTTCACATAAAGAAAACATAGCATAGTGGCATTCAGCTTGTCCCTCATAGAGTAGCAAACATAAATGCATAAGACACCTTCAAAGTTTATAAGGGTGACTAGATACAATTTGTTTAAGAACAAGCAATATCAAAGTTATGCATCAATCAATAAGTCTTGGGACAATGCACATAGAACTAAGAATGGCCACTATGCTATCTCAATAGGTGCATAAAGATAGAAGGTGGAGAGTCAATATAAAAGTGGAAGAAAGGCCTTCATAGAAGGAAGAAGGGACTCAAGTTTCATAAAGAGCTTCCAAAAATTATGGTACTTATTAGCTTTCAGCTCTCATTGCCCCTATCATAAGCATCTTGAAGTGATTAAGGTTAAAGTGAACAAACTATGGAGTATATGCTTGACAAAGTATAAGTTGGAAATCTCATGTCCCTTGAATACGAGGGCCTCTCCTCATGCTACTCAAGTTTAGTTATCGGTAAGATCTTGTCATAGTAAGTACATGTGTATCATAGAGAACCGCCAACGGGGTACCCCTTGCCCGATGATACGGAAGAATCCCCATATCAAAATGACAAGGCAAGCAGACAATGAGCATCTCATCAATGTTCTTATTTACCAAGGGAAAATGGTGCTTTTTTCTCTCTTTCCACTTTTCTCATATCTTTTTTTCTTTTTTCTTTTTCTCAATCTCTATCTCTTCTTTATAAGAAGAATGCTTCATAGATAGCTCATTATGGTTACGCTGCAGGTTTCCACCAGGACAGCATGGATTAGACCGGCGGCCCAGGCGTTTCTATAACACATATACATAACTCCATGGACTCACAAGCTCCCCTTTTATTTCACACCGACGACATCCATAGACAAGAGAGCATGATATCAACTAGGTACAAAGTACAAGTTCAATGTTGAAAGCGTTCCCCATGACAGCATGGTTCTGCTAATCCCCAACATATAAGTGCAAGCATATACAATATAGACGACACAATTGTTCAAGTTTATTAAGGTCAAGAAAAGTAAAGTGTGCCATCAAGTTCGTGAGAGCTTTAATCACTAGTTTTCTCATAACAAGTTTAATTTGGAAGGTAGATAAAAACATGAATATACTTGGAATAGAAAATGCTAATAGGTAGGTATGGTGGACTTTTTGGAATAACTTGGTTTTATTTAGAGTTGGATGCATGAGTGGAACTTATACTTGGTTACGGAGGCTAGCAAAAGACTGGGAGCGACCAACTAAGAGAGCAATAATGGCCATAATCATGCAAAGCGACAAAACATCATTGATTAAAGGATAAAGTGATATTACAAGTCAAAAAATAAAGGATCATAAAGGCTATGGTGACTTTGGATAGTCATAACATGGTGTGAGCATGCGCCAAGTCAACCCAAATAAAGCATCAAAGGAGAATACCACAATACTATGCTTTAATATGATAAAACAACGCATGATTCTTCCAAGGCACATTAAGCAATCTCAATTGTTTATAATAAGTTATGCTACAACAAAGATCACTAAGCATAAAGCCAAAACAATATCAAGTATGGCATGACAAAGCATAGGCCACAGTCAAAAACAAACTCCTTTTACCACTTAAGCATGAACGTTCCTACTCTTTTCCAATCCAAACCAAACTTATTTGAAAAATAATGTATGGAAGAGGGGGTCCAACCAATTTATTCAGCAAACTAAGAAAACCAAGCAAATGAAAAACCAAAACAAAAACAAAAAAGAAGACGCTCCAAGAACAACACAACTGTGCATGAAACAATAAAAATGAAGTGTTTGGTAGAAACCTGGGATTTTTATTGATGAAGAAGGGGATGCCTTGGGCATCCCCAAGCTTTGACGCTTGTACTTCTTGGATATTTCTTGGGGTGACACGAGTGGCATCCCCAAGATTTAGCTTTAGTCCATTCTTCATCTCATTACATCATTCCTTCCATACACCTGAAATTTTTCCTTCATACAAAACTTCACACAATCTTTATTAGCAACATTAGTGCACTTAAGATAATAAGTATTTGGGTTCAGTTTCAACACCAATAAAACTTCCATGAAAACACAAGCTACTGTAGCATTTCCCTCAAAAAAGCTCAATTCCCCAAAAGAACTCAAAAATGAATCAACAAGAAGCAAATGCAAATAATGGCAGAAATCTGTCAAAACGGACTAGCAGGTAAAAACCAATTTTTTCGAAGACCTTCTGTTACTCAAATCAAAAAGTGTTGAACTAACGAAAGTTAGATAACAACCTTGGGAAGAAGCACAAAAATTCACGCCTCAAAACGGCGTACAGAGATTTTACACAAATGTTTATAGTGAAGCACAAAAATCTGTTTCGGGACAACAACTTTCCCAATCATTACTTCTCTCTCATTAGAAGTTACTCTTTGCACAAAAAGCAAATAAAAAGGATAAGGAGCGGTTATTACAGAGGTAATAACTTCCAAGACTCATCTAAAACTTTTGGGTTATCTGCCAATAAGTACTTTTCTTTAACACATTTAAGTTAGGCATGATAGTTTGAGAAGATGCTCACATAAGAAATATGAATTGAAGTAAAAGAGAGCATCAAGAAGCAAATTCAAAGCACATTTAAGTGTAACCCACTTCGTATGCATAGGAATCTTGTAAAGAAACAATTCATGAAAGCACAAAGCAACAAGCATAGGAAAGCAAAACAAGTGCAACTTCAAAAATTTCAACATAGAGAGGGAAAGTTAATGTTGTTGAGATACATAAAACCATGTTTCCCTCTCTCATAATAACTTTCAGTAGCATCATGAATAAAATTAACAATATAACTATCACATAAAACATTCTTATCATGATCCATATGCATAAAAGAATTAATACTCCCCATGTAAACATAGTCATTTTTATTAATTGTAGTGGGAGCAAATTCAACAAAATAGCTATCATTATTATCCTCATCACCATCATCAAATATAGGAGGCATATTGTAATCATAATTAATTTTCTCCTCAATAGTAGGTGGACTAAAAATATCATATTAATTATTATAATCATCATATATTGGAGGTGTAGTATCATGATAAGCAATAGAATAACTATCTTCCAATGCTGGGGAACTAAAAAGATCATTTTCATAAGAACTAGCTTCCCCAAGTTTAGACTTTTCCATAGCATTAGCAATAATGGTGTCCAAAGAATTCATACTAACAACATTGCTATTAGCATGGAAATAAAGTTCCATAGGTTTTTTAATTTTCTCTTCAAATACTTCATGTCCTAACTCAAGATAAATACTATAAAGCTCTCTAATTTTGTTGTTGTTTTCCATTAAGCCTAACTAGTGAAAATAAAAACAAGACACAAAAAGACAAAATTGCAGAATCTAAAGGAAATAACTTCGAGCACTCACACCGGAGGATGTGAGTACCTTTTACCTTACCTCCCCGGCAACGGCGCCAGAAAATAGCTTGATGTCTACACACTTCTATTCTTGTAGACAGTTGTTGGGCCTCCAAGTGCAGAGGTTTGTAGAACAGCAACAAGTTTTCCCTTAAGTGGATCACCCAAGGTTTATCGAACTCAGGGAGGAAGTGGTCAAAGGTATCCCCTCTCAAGCAACCCTGCAATCAAGATACAAGAAGTCTCTTGTGTCCCCAACACACCCAATACACTTGTTAGGTGTATAGGTGCACTAGTTCGGCGAAGAGATAGTGAAATACAGGTGGTATGGATATAAGATAACGGTGCCATAGCTTGACGGGAGGAAAAGACTAAAGGAAAAAAGATGGAAGCGAGCAAACATGTAACAGATCTAGTTGCAAACAGTGTTTCAATGCTTAGAAACAAGGCCTAGGGATCATACTTTCACTAGTAAACACTCTCATATAAATATCTTCTCATTATGATACTACTCTAAACTACTCTCCGGTTGGACACTCTAATCGATGGTAGGGCTATAACAGCACACCTCAAAGTTCGCTTTCCCCATCTAGATAACCCCACACTGTCACCTTGAGCACTAGATGGTTCCAACAAACACCACAATTTCATAGAGACATCCAACTCCAAATATAAATCATAACAAGTAATTGTAATCTCTAGCCTAAGTTCCACCATGGTGTGCACGTTGTCACTTTCACACACATGGGGAGAGTAGAGATCTATTAAAGCACTTGAGTAGCAAGGTAGATCTACTTGATTACAAAGCTCATGATCACAATACGATCATGCATAGATAGAGATGAACACATAGCTACCCGTAGAACCCTTAGCCTCGAGAGAGAACTACTCCCTCCTCATCATGGGAATCAGCAACGGTGATGGAGATGGCTGTGGAGATCGATGGAGATGGCTCAGGGGGAACTTCCCCGTCCCAGTAGGGTGCCGGAACAGAGACTTTCTGTCCCCCGAATCTCCTCTTCGGTGGCGGCGGCGCTGCGGAACTTTTCGTGGCTGGAGACTGTTCTATTTAGGGTTTTTACATCGGGAGGCATCTTATAGGCGAAGAGGCAAGTTCTGTGGTGGCCAGGGGGCCCACACCACCTGGTGGCATGGCCAGGGCTAGCCCGCGCCACCATATGGTGTGCCCACCCTGGTGCCCTACTACATCTCTGCTTCGTGTTTCCGTGTTGCTCCGGGAAAAATAGGCATATTGGCTTTTGTCCCGTCCAATTCCGAGAATATTGATTTTCTGCCTTTTCTGGAACCAAAAACAGAAGAAAACAAGCAACTGGCACTGTGGCATCTTGTTAATAGGTTAGTCCCAGAAAACATATAAAAATACCTCAAAGTGTTGACAAAGCAAAGAAAAGTAGATACTAAACAAGCATAGAACATCAAAAATTATAGATACGTTTGCAACATATCAGCCATCCACATATGGCGTGGTCGTTACTGTAACTACGCCAGCCAGGTTGATTAGGAAACAATAGAGTGCTTTGTTATTGGCCCGTCTTGTATTCGGCGGAGGATGAAAAGTAAAAGATTCTCGCTAATTACACACCTTTTATGATATTGGCATGGGCTTAACTATAAAAGGCCGTAACTATAAAAGACCATAAATGTAATGTGCCGGCCCACATGTGGGAACATGAAACAGTAACATGCCAGAACAGTAGCAGGCTAGAAAAAAAATAGGCCATAATAGTAACAAGCCACAAAACTAAAAAGCAAGAAATGTCAAAAGGATAGAACAATAATAGGCTAGAGGACTAACGGGACATAACAATAATAGGCCACAACAGTAAAGGACCACAACAATAAAGGCAAAAACAGTTAAAGGCCAGAATAGTAAGGAGTCAGAATAGTACTGGCCCGAGAAAATTCTTGTCAAGAACAGTAACAGGCTAACAAAATTACTAGTCCAAAACATTAACAGGCCGATTGTGGCATGAACCGTTAACGCCCGGAACAGTAAATGGCCAGAATAGTAACATGCCATCTTAAAGAAGGACCGATAGTAGAGCAGAAGGCTACGAGAATAGTGATGGGTCGACAGAAGGCCTTAATAGTACCGGACTAACTAGGTGCAGGCTGCTAATGGGCTGCACGGTGCTGGACCAACTTGGGCCTTCTATAGGCCAAAACAATACCCGACCTAAAATTTCGTGGGCCTCTGCTGCTGTATTATTGGGCCCGTTTCAAGCTGTGCAGGGAGAAATAGTAACGTGCCGTCTTCTTATTTTGTTCTCCTCATGGGTCGGCCCACTTAGTAATTAGAAGGCCTTGGTTGGGCCTGGCTTCTGCCACGATTTCTTTGTATGTTAGCGACAGTAACCGGCCGTTAACGGCGGTAACCACTTGGCATTTTGCATGACGTCAGCATTCAACGCGGCTGGCAAATAGATCTACGACGGAACACGTTTTCATGGATGAAGGGTGCGATCCGCCACAATAAAAAAACCATGGTAGATTCTTTTGTGACGGGGCTTTTAGCACGAAGGTTATCCATCATAGAAGACTTTTTAACCATGAAAAATAGGCCTTCAACCACGAAAATCATCCGTTGTAAAAGCCAACTTTTCTTGTAGTGAAAGACGAAGACAAAGGTATATGTGTAATTGGTAGGATTCTCTTAGACTTTATTCATAAGATGATTGAGAGATCGTACTGAATGTCTACAAGATGGTCTTGGTGGGATTATAATGACACCCAACGAGAGAGATGAATATATAGTTATATGACTAGGGGTAATGACGAAGCCTCGAGCGACCATGGCGTGTATCGTTTAGGTGAATTTCCTTGAGTACTTATAGTGGACGATGGTAGCAGAGTCCCCGTTAGTCACGTTAGGTATTCATCTTGGCTTGCATGTAATCTTGATGTTCGATCTCCCTTGTATGTAAGTATGGTCTTCAAGATATCCAGGGAGCCTTGTTGCATCCCCACAGGTCAGGTTGGTTGATTTTAGGTAGGTTGAGAGCTTATAGATGCATGAAAACATGTCCTTGATCATAGATGTAGGCATGGGTAGGAATTGTAGATTAAGGCCCATGTGAGGTACAAGCCTAAATCCACCCATAACCGACAAGCCCCGATCAATACCTTTAATAAGATGGCCCTCTTTTCAGCAAAGTTGCTTCAGATCATGATTAGCCTTCGCCTAGTGAGCTCGATGACTTCTTCTTGGTCTTAAGGCACAAGGTCTTAGTGAATTCTCGAGGTCTTTTCATAAGGTATCCTACATATGTTGACATCTCAATCACGTAGACCTTTCCACATGCTCTTTTTTAGAGCTAGCCTAGTGCGCCTACCCATCTTAGATGTCCTAGGGTAATGGTCTTACATCAAGGTTCTTCAAAAGGATTAATAACAAAACTAGAAAATTCCTTCTATGCAGAGGTGTCAATACCTTGGCGACATAAGAAGGTCTAAGGGGGAGGTCCCTTATGTGACATGGAGTACCAAAATGAGAGGTTGAGAAGGTATCCATAAATATAGATCTTATCATCTTGGAACCTGGCATGTAGACCCATCTAACGTACTGAAGTCGCAGTGGGGTTTTGGTCTAGTCCAGGATGACGTAATCAGTGACACTGATAGGTGATTTAACTTCTCTTGTGACCTGAGGAGGTCTGTTGAGAGGATCTTTTCCATGGCCGTGAGTACTTGAATCTGAATTGATTGGAGAGGTATTTTACAATAACACCTACTTCTCAGAGCTCTTCTACCACGTGGCAATTTCTTTAGTCCGACAAAAGTGATGGTGGTGATCATAATGAGATTCCAGCCCACGATGCTAACTGACAGGACGTGTCGCTGCACATGTTCAAGGATATTTTCATTCGTGGCTGATCCTATACCAGTTTTCTTAACACGACCTGCATAGCAGTTTTTCCCCTTCACCGTTGAACCCAATATAAACGGTCATAGTTTATCTATGAGGAAGCGAGAGGTCACGAATCCTTTTCACTATAAAAACTTAGTTGTCCTAGAGAAGGGAGAGTTGTGTCATCTGTCTAGTCTCCTTCCTCTAGCACAAAATTACCCAAAAACACGCAACATGGTTTCTGGTAGCCGTCATGGCGGACTTCCTGCTTGACCCTCGCTGAGGGCAGAGCACTTTGATCGGGAGGATGTCTCGCCGGTTCCATAGATCTCCGAGGATGATATAGAGGAGATGTGCACCACGAGGGTCGTCCCTTATTCCTTTATTTACACTCTGGTGTCGATTGATCATTTCAACTATTGACTTAGCTTTCCCATTTCTCGCTTCACATGTGAAATTCTAGGATTTTATGGGATTCAGTTCATGCACCTCTCCACGCATTCAATTATGATTCTTTCCTCATTTCCTCATTTCCTGGAAGCATACATCAGGATTCGCCCTTCTGATGGTCTCATGTCCTTCTTCTTTTATATTTCATGTTCATATGTAAACTCCTCTAAGATCCTTTCGAGATGCAACTTCCTTCCTAGGGCGCATAGGGAGGAGGAGTATCTTCTAATTCCTTGAATAATTGGATGGCCAAGCCTGTCCACTAACTGGGTACTGGTGGGAGGTTCAGAGGACATTCCCTATTTTGAAGACCGTCTGATAGTTCAGACCGAGGATTGGGCAGAGGAGCTAGACAATCTGGATCTCTTCACGCTCTATCATGATGCCATCCGAGAACTGTCGAACCAGGGCCTGATGATAGGCCATGTCATGGAAGATTTCCTGCTTCGCCAACTGTACCCTTTAAAGAGCAAGGGACCTACGTGGGCTCATGCTCCCAAGAGAGATCCACAGCAGGAGCACCGTGGTAGGTCTTCACCCCATTCTCTGTTGGTGATATTATTTGCTTCTATCCACTTTCTCCGTTTATCCTGACACCTTTATTGTCTCTACTAGAGCCTTTGCTCGGTGGTGAGATGAAATTGATGGTGATATTCGCTGACCTCTCGTGGAGGACCAAATCTTCGAGATCCCTATGTTACCTCCCTCCAGCTGAGCGACACAAGAGAGTTGTAGTAATTCCTCATATCTAGGCTAATACCCCCTTACCAAATTCTTGTTTTCTATGGTACCCCTGACTTATCAGACCGCTGCTATGTGGGAGATGGTAGAGATGCCTCTTGCCGATGTTCCTCCTCCAGCGGTAAGGTCCTCCTTCATGGGAGATGCCAAGAGGAACCCCTCCATCTCGGGGAAGAAGAAGCGCACTCTTCCCCTGCAGGACCTAGGCGCAAGGTAAGCCAATCTTTATCCTAATGTTGATCTCCTAGTCGTGACCAAAATTTCCCTTTTCTTGTTACTCCAAGAGGAAGCTATCACTATCCCCAAGCTATATCGATGAGCAGGAGCTCGCGAAGGTGATCCTTCCTGCAAGGTCTGTGAGGTCTCCGAGTGTTGCCAGGCCTACTTCTCCAAAAAGGACTAGTTCCACAAGATGATCGTGCTAGGCGATCTACCTTCTTGCTTCTTCCATACAGTTAGTCATGTTCCCATTCTTGCGCTTCCCTATTTTTTATTTCACTATGTTTCTCCAGGATGGATGTTGATCCGCGCTCGGCCCCCGTTGTTCCTGCCAGACGCAATCCTATGACCTTGGTGGTTGCCCCTTTGAGAGCTAGGAGGCCGGAGATAGTTCCGGCGGACGCCCAACAGATGGATGAAAGTCTCTAGATGATAATACTAGGACTAGAGGTCAGACCCTTATCTTTTCCTTCCTGAGCTATTATAGACCTGCGCACCTCAACATGAGGCCCCATACTTCTCGCCTCCTTTTGTATATGGGGAGCCTTCTCATTTCTTCAATTCACTCGTGACTTGGCGAGCTTTTCAGAAAGCTCAAGAGCCGATGCGGAAGCCCTCAACGCTATAGAGGCCAATATCTCTTTGCTTGAGAAGGACCTGGCCCTAGTAAAGGGGAGGCTAGGTCACACTCGATGGGAGTTACCGAGGCCAACCATCAGGAGGGAATCATCCGTCGTGCGGTGCTGCGCCTGGCCCAGCAGGTTGCTGGCCTAATGTCTACTAAGGGCTTCCCTAAAGACCTCGACCTTTGTGACATACCATTGAGAAATTCCCACTCCATCGTTGATGACATGGTGGGACTCTTAGCCCACTTCTCCTAGCTCACCGAAGACTTTTAGGGAGGCACCACAACAGGCTTCTAATGGTGTGGTGATCGCCTTGACAAGGGAAAAGGTTGCCGCACCCAATCTGATAGCAATGGGCCCTCGCTTTGCCTTTCAAATCTTGAAGGTAGACGCACGCGTGGAAAGCTGGCGAGGTCTCGCGGAACCTTTCATGACCCTCCAAGACTTCAATACCAAAGAGGTCTAGGAAGAAGAAGCCGACGAGGATGGTGACAAGTAAGACGGGCAGAGGCTTCGCCGTCCTTCCTTTGCTTTGATGTAACAGCCTTTAAGAACCTTTCCTTTTGATTGGCTATGTGGTCATGTATAACCCAGTACAGCTTCCTAATGTTGGCTTGCGCTTTCCTGAATCCGATATTTTAGGTGCAAATTTGCTTTGTAACTGTGTTGTGCCAAGGGCCTTTGCTCTATTAGTTCTGGCCATAGCTGGTATCCCTTGTATATGTACATTGGCCTTGCGTGTCAGGTATGGCTGAGGTAAGTATCTCGGGCTCTTGCACGGTTGTACCTCCTATAGGTCGAGGTTAGTAGCTCGGGCTTTGTGCGCATATATCGCTTGTAGGCCGAGGTTAGTAGTTCATGCTTGGTGCGGGTGTATCGCCTGTACGGGTCCCCATACAATTCTCATCGTGTTTAAGATGGGTGTGAGTTTATGGCTAACCTAAGACTTAGTGCTCATGAGGATGTCGTCCATCTCTATCCCGCTAGCAATGTTCGTTGGGCCATTACCACTTATGGATTACATCGGGTTTTATAATTTTCCTACACTATGCCCTGTAGTGGCGTTTTGGTCATGTATCTGCCCGAGTAATCCCAGTTGAAGTTCTTTGTGTTCCAGTCACCTATGCTGGCGGTTTTGGCATACGACATAATTTTAGGCTATTAGAGTGAGCATTGATCCCTGCACGGCCCCTTCATCACTCGTGGCATCCGCATACCTGTCCTCTCTAGTCGAACATAAGTAGGAGTGTACAAGCCTAGCCTGGGTGAAGAAAGGATCATGAGCGTTTTCAGCGGGTTTTTGGTCTAAATAGACCGGAGAGCACACAATATTTCGTTTAGGGGCTCAGGTCATGTAGGTTAGTAGCCGCATAACCAATCATTTAGTGTGGGTCTTGCCTGACATCATATGTTCCATCATAAGAGCATACCTTGTGATCCTTCTTAGACATTCATGTTATCATAACTAGTGTACCAGGAGGAATCATAAAACAGAAGGTTGAAATTACCTGGAAATTTTATATTAAGAGTATGAAACACCCCTACGTGCAGCCCTCGGGTGTTCAGTCAAGTCTGGAGGACTTGTTCTGTCAGCCTAGTAGAATGGGCGTGTAATACCTACCTTTTTTGTTACAATATCAGATGCCTTGCCACGCTGGGTTTAGATGGTGGCATCCAAACCCTCGAGTTGTCACGTTTCTAGACTGTGGGGAATAGCTGGCTCAGGTTTTTCTTCCCTGGAGGGGCCAGAGGTAAGTTCGTTTACTGGTATTTTTCGGTAGCTCGAGATGCCATCTAAAATGGTGCTAGTACTAGAGCATGAGCCGTTGTTACTACTGGAGCTAGCATCCTAGTTCAAGGTGATGTCGGTTTTCATCTCACAGAGTTTATTTATCATTCGGCTTTTCCGTAACTGCGCTTACTTGAACCACTACAGTAGAGGAATGTTCTTAATATAGATCTCTATAGTCCCCTAGGGTTTATCGCTCCCGCACGACAAGGTCCTGACCCGCTCGGCCGCCTACGCAGCTCAGCGTGTGGGTTTCCACCAATGTCCCAACCGGGTATAGGGGATATTGCCGATTATTTTTGTGGTCGTTTGTGAATTTGTACAGAAGGCCGACTTCCCTGGAGGCCTGCAGTTGGTGGGATCATTCTAGTCGTCGAGCCCTTGGGTAGGTGTTGTTTCCACAGATCTCCTGCCATCAAGGCCTGACCTTCCTGGTAGGTCCGAACTCCACACAATCTTCAGGTTTTCTGGCATATGGTCTAACTCGTTTTCCTCTGGCCGTTACTTCCCTCTATGTTTGAGTTAACTTGGGGTCCCCACTGGAGGGGACGTTTGCATCTCTCTACTACATCCCCTATCTCACGACTGCTGGTTCCGGTAGGATGTACTCTATGAGTATTCTTGTCGTCGTGTAGGCTTTGGTGAGGAGGGAGATTCCAAGAGTGTTCCTTCCTCCCGTAGGTCCCAAAATAGACCATGACGCGGCTTCTTCCCGATCTGCGGGTTTAGTACCTAGGTGAGGCAGGTCCTCCTTCACTATGATACGACTTCTTGGGACAGGGAGGACTAGTATCAGGTTAGATGGATCCAGGTTTGCCCCAAACTAATTTAGCTGTCTGCATCCTAGCACGACCTGCTGCCATGTCGATCGGTCCATGACCTCCTATTGGGGATATACTTTCCGGGAATACCCACTGTGACTCGCTGACCAGGGTGGCCCACTTTGGGTTAGAGCTTTGCTTCACGGATGGCCTAGTCAGGTAGATAAGTTGAAAGCCCATCCAGCTACACGAAGGCCCAGAAAACTTACTGACTTAGGCATGTATAGTTACTTGTAGTCCAAGATGTACTATGTAACCGACTCTGTATCGTAGCCGGATAGGTCTCTCCTGTGACCCTAGGCCAGATATCTATATAAGCCGTCCTAGTGACCAGCCTTTAGGGCACCCACAACTTACAACCTCAATTCGCACAGGCGAAACCTGTCTTGTTATCTGTACTTCCGTCCCAGCCATATTACTAGATTGCTAGCAGGAGTAGGATCCGTCCACCACTGACAGATTCGGTCCTTGGTAAAGCTTATGTGCTCACCATCTCGGAACACCATCGTCTCACACCCCATCTTTCTCCACACGTTGAGGACCCCCTCTCGACATACATGTATTCAATATGATGACAGTTGGCACCCTTCATGGGGCAGGTGACCTTTGGATCAGTGTTCCGGGCAAAATCAACGTGAGTTGGAATCGGCGAGAAAATAACCGTCGGCCAGGTCCTCTACGCCAGCTATGTCCCTCTTGTCCTGCTCGACAAGACTTGGATTCTGGCTAGGGAACCCGTGACCACCTACACAATCACGTCCTTTGGCGAGATCGATGTTTATCTTGGTTTTGTTGAATCTGCCCAACCCACCCCAGCGGTGATGATAGAGGCACAAGAAATTTCTGGATCCACTTTGTCCGTAGAGGCGGCAGAGTTCCGGGTCTCGGAAAACCCTAATCCCACCTAGCCCACACCTCAACCGGAGATAGTGGAGAAGATTTGATGTGAAGAAGATCTCCCCAAGGAAGTCAAATCTCAAGAAGAACAAAGAAGCAACAACTCTGGATCTAGCTCTGCCAAAGCTGGACCAGGAAAATCACTCCGAAGGCACACCATGAAGATGATGATGAACAATGCCATAGTCAACACAGATGCAATTCTCGAGACAATAAGATGTTTCGAGGAAGCCAACAAAGAAAGTCGCAATACCTCAGGGCACACACGTAGCACTTTGTTGGATACGTTGGCTCCGGATCTGGCTCTACCGATGCTAGAGATGACAACGACTCGGTGCTGGAGGAAATCGGAAGAAACACTCACATATTGGCATCCTCGGATGATTCCATGACTTCGGCAGAATTCCGAAAGTTCTCCGCGAAAATGAAGAGGAGATCAACTCCAAGGCAGTGGAAGAAGGAGAAGCTATGGATAAAATCCCCTACAACAGTATGGATGAAGGATCCGGAAAAAACTCACCCAAACCACATGATGATATGGATCTTGCAGATAATCTCGATGTCTAGATGTCCAAAAGTACTGATAGAAGCTTGACTGCAGGAATCAGACCAAAAGCCGTCTTTTTGACAAGTTCTACCAAGAAGGCAAAGACGGAGAAGAAGACTTCGGCTACGGATCCTCTGACTCTAGAGGTAATCACTGAAAAATATGAAGAGGATTTAGATGGAGCTCTGATCCCCAATGAACCAAAAAGCACTATGTTGGATGGACACGTGGTTACCCCTGGGGCCCATAAGATTATCGGAGATGCACTCACAAGGTACTCCTTGATGAAGCGCATCGCCAAGTTCTCCTTGATGAAGCCACTCACCTCCTTGAGGAGAAGAAGTGCATTGCAGGGGTAGGGCACCTAGCTCCGTACAACATCAGAAGACCCGACACGACCCTGAGCTAGCTAATAAAAATCCGGAAGTTCACAACACACTTTTCGAAGGAGGTATACCCCTGGGAATACATCAGATCGATAGCAAAGGAAACCGGGTGTATAAAACACCGGTAGAAAACACTGCTACGGACCGAGAGATCCTGGAAAATAATCCAAGTCCAGACCATGTCCGGCTAAGTGTGAAGCTACTCGCCAATGGCCTAGAGAAATAGAAGGTCGCCACGTCCGGCATCAGAAATGCCGCACGGACGGACAATGTCGTGCCGCACAGACCAATGCCGCACGGACACTGGTCGACATCAACATGTAAGGTCCCGACGGGAACCAGAATGGTGCTACCGTCTCGACCCTCGAGAATACAATTATTCAAGAACAGACTATTTAGGAGAGCGGCACAGACCCGCACGAAGCTGGAGCAACATCGCCCCGGCCATAGAGCGAGACGTTGTAGCATCAATGGTTCAATAGCAACCTCTCCGACAACAGTTAAATAACCAATGGGAAGACGAAGAAGCACGATGTTGGGAGTAGGACCGGCAAATAATGCCCCCTCCTAGACACACACAACGTCCGGCTGAGCCACATCACCATGACGACAATGATTGACGAAGGAACGACGAACACCGCGCCAGATAAAGCCATCATCGTGGCCGTCACCACGAATCTCCTGATGGAGGAAATAACCCACCGGCACCACCCTCTAAACCAAGCAGCTCCCATGGAGGCCAAGGAGGGAACCGAGGTGGAGGCGGTGGTCGAGGAAATAGAAATTCGGCTCCACGACATTATAGCCACTACAAACATCTTAGACGATGCTCTTTGGCACCAAGTGACGCGAGGCACCGGATCAACTCAAACATAGAGGCTTGGCACTACGAGTCGAATAATATATACGTGGGCCAAAAATGCTTCAGGCCACGGATTCGACAAATAGATTTCCTAGAGGGATTTCCTATCTCAAGGCACATTCAACCCTACGACAGTGTGGCTCGGCTAGATACTTGGCTCCAGAACTTCTTCCAGGGCTGCTGCATCCCCAAAGGAGGAAACAACATTGTCGTGACCCGGTATCTCCCGCTTATGCTTAGGAAGATGACTCACTCATGGCTCAATGAACTCCCAGAAAACACCATCCACAACTAGTATGACTTGCAAAGTGCTTTCTTTTGGAAATTCGAGGGAACATACGGGAGGACCTACATGGTCGGAGATCTACAGCGGTGCACCCCGAAACCCGGAGAAACTTGTCGGGACTACCTCGGATGATGGATTGACACAAAGAACTATTATGAGGGAGTAAACGACCAGACCATCATCGAAGCTTTCATCACGAGACTCCCAATCGGATTATTGCATCATCGCCTGAAGTGTGAAAAAGTTACTAACTTGGGGGCCTGGTAGAAATGGCGAGCAAGTATGTTGACGTTGATGATGAGTCGAAAGGGACTGATAATGTACTGGCTATGCCACGGTTGGACAAGAAGCCGAAGTAGCAGCAAACCCAGAAATGAAAGAACACCTCAGAAGATAAACCCAATCTGGAAACCGCAACAGTAAACGCAAATTACGGGTCTGGAGGACGAGCAGGCCGTGGCGGTTGCCAGGGACAAGCCCGTGGAACTTCTAGAGTCCAGGGTAGAGAAGACCAGAAACCTGGCAAAACCTACTCTTGGGCCGACATCGCCAATAATCCATGTGTGCATCACCCATACAACAACGGGGGCTCGTCCCACTCCAATGTTGAGTGTCGTTTCAATGACGGCATCAAGAAATATGAATCCGCTGGCTACAGAGCCAGGCGACGAAAGGGAAAGAAACATTCCAACAAAGATAAGGAGCTCAAAGAAGATTCCTACATGGAGGAGGCAGAGGCCTCAAATCCCAAGTTGGATGGAAAGAAGACCTTCTAAAAAACAAAGACACCTGCGTCTGCTTCCTTGGATCCCAACCAGCTAAAGTCAAAAAGGCAGTAATACATGAGCCCAACGCACCTATTCCGGCTGTCCCTCAGTTACTGGACTGGTCGGAAGTCACAATTACCTTTGACCGAAGTGATCATCCGCCTAAGCCACACAAGCGAGGAAAGTATGCTCTGGTCGTCAATCCACCGATCAATGGCTACAGGTTCTCCAAGACCCTCATGGACGAGGGTAGTAGCATCAACATCATCTACGTCGAAACACTACGATGTATGAGGATATTAGAAACACAACTGAATCATAGCTCCATGGTTTTCTATGGAGTTGTACCCGGATGACAAGCAAACTCTCTGGGAGAAATCACCTTGGATGTTACTTTTGGAACTCCAAGGAACTAATGGACGGAAGCACTATCCTTTGAAGTGGTTCCGTTCAAGAGCGCATACCATGCTATCTTTGGCCGTCCGGCTTACTAGGATTTTATGGCTCGCCCTTGTTATATTCCATGTCCCAATGGCGTCATCACGATCCGGGGAGACCCGAAGAAGGTACGATAATGCGAGGACGAAAATGCCGCATTTGCTGAAGTCGTACTACACAAAGAGGAGTACCAGGAGATCATGAAGAACATTGTCCCATTCGAGATGCCTACGATGAAGAAGGAGGTGAAAAAGCTATCTCCGGAGTTATATGCATCGGAAGAGACTAAGACGACATCGTTGAAGGATGATGACCCCTCTAAGGTGACTCAGATAGGAGGAGGTTTAAACCGCGCATAGGAAAGCACGCTCGTCGAGTTCCTCAAAGCTAACAAAGATATCTTCGTGTGGCAACCTTCTGACGTGACCGGAGTAACTAGGTAACTTGTCGAGCACTCTTTAAACATGTATCCAAACGCTAAACCTGCCAAACAGTCCTTCGATGTTTCGGCGATGAAAAGTGTAAAGAAATAGCTAAGGAACTAGCCCCACTCGAGTTAGGCAAATTCATAGAAGAGGTCATCCACACTGAGTGGTCGGCCAATCCTATAATGGGTCCCTAAAAAGAACACCACTGATTTAAGGATGTTTGTTGATTATACTGCCTTGAACAACGCTTGTCCCAAAGATCCATTCGCTCTGCCTAGAACCAATCAATTTATTGACTCGACATAAGGCTTCGAACTCCTATGTTTTATCGACGCATATTCAGAATATCACCAAATTTGGATGAATTAGTCAGACAAACTAAATACTTTGTTCATCACCCCCTTCGGAACCTTCTGCTACGTAACGATACCTTTTGGGCTAAAAACATAGGAGCTATGTACCAGCGCACTATGTAGCGTTGAATCCATGACCAAATCGGATGCAATGTGCATACATACGTGGTCGACATAGCTGTGATGTCCAAAAAGAAGGAAACACTCATTTCCAATGTGGAGGAAGCATTCAGCAATCTACGAAAATACAATATAATGCTTATCCTGAAGAAGTCTTTCTTTGGAATACCAGCCAGAAAATTTTTAGGTTTCATCATGGCCCAAAGGGGCATAGAGGTGAACCAGGAAAAAATAAAAGCTACACTCAGCATTACCAGGCCTATTCGCCTAAAGGACGTACAATGACTCACGAGCTGCATTGTTTTGGTTAGTCAGTTCGTAAGACGGCGTGGTGAAAGAGCCGCACCATTATATAAGATCTTGAAAAAGACCAAGAAGTTCGTATGGACCGACGAAGCTGAAGCTGCACTATAGGACCTAAAATCCTTCTGATGTGTCCGGAGTACCTAGGCCTCTGTGCTTCATCAAGTATTCAATCCACCTCTTGGCACGGATCAAATCTTTAGTGAGAGCTAGTGCTTCTACATCCCAAGACTCTTGGGGAGTGGCAGCACTGTCGATGAAAACCGACAAAGCTTCTTACTTGGCGGGAGTAGGCTTATCCCTGTGATAGAAAAATGTGAAAGGCCACCTTTTCCCTTACTCGCTGGCTATAACTTTAGGGTAGAATTGGTCTTTCCTAAAGCTTAGGATTAGCGTTCCAGTAATGTAGGGATTACTAGCGATGATGGAGTTTTTCTGGGTACCAAAGTTATACCGGAATAATGTAAGACTCGGTTCGATTCCGAGATAACCCTAACAAAGGGATGCATGGGCGCAACGCTCTAGAATCGTATTGGGGGGAATATTATGGAATTGAAGTCCATAATAATTGATCACCTCAAAAAATAATTTTGAGGGAGGAAAACTCAAATCTCGGTCTAGATGGGTGCCGAAATGAACCCTCTCATTAGCGTGAGGGGGGACGGTTTCCCCGAAGCTGCTACGCCATTAGTGAAGGAAATATGCCCTGAGAGGCAATAATAAAGTTGTTATTATGTATTCCTTGTATATGATAGATGTTTATTTTACATGCTATAATTGTATTGATAGGAAACATCAATACATGTGTGTTTAATAAACAAAAAGGGTTCCTAGTCATGCCTCTCTTATAGACTAGCTTGTTGATTAACAAGATGATCAAGGTTTCCTAATCATGGACATTTGATGTTGTTAATAGCAAGATCACACCATTGGTGGAATGATGTGATGAACATTTATCCGAAGTATAGCATTACGATCAAGTCATTGTGTTTATATTGCTATAACATCATGCAAAGTAATCTTTATCCTTAGACCATGAGATCATGTTAATTGCTAACACCGGAAGAGTATCTTGATAACATCAAACGTCACACCGTAACAGGGTGACTATAAAGATGGGTTCAGTGCTACGAAGGTGTTATGTTGAGGCTCATGGATCAAGAGTGGAATTTGTCAATCCAGATGACGGATAGATATACTCTAGGCCCTCTCGGTGATATCACATTAGGATAGCTTGCAAGCAAGCTATGTGATCACTAGAATGTTATATCACGGGAACGAGAAAAGAGTGCATGTCGGTAACGAGATCAAACTAGGTATGGAGATACCGATGATCAAATCTCGGACATGTAATTTATCGAGAGACAAAGGGATTTAGTTACAAACGTTAAAGGTTCTCACGATCACAGGAGTCATCATTGAATGTGTAGGAGTCAGTACGGATCTCCAGGTCCCGCAGCTGATTATTGATCGGAGAAGGGTCTCGATCATGTCTGCATTATTCGCGAACCGTAGGGTGGCACACTTAAGAGTTACCGGACACCATTTTGGAGCACATATGTTTCAGACGAAAGAATTGCAAAGCGCGGGAATTGTTTCAATAGAAACCGGAAATTGTTTCGTGTGAAATTGCAGAAGGTGGTTCTGCATGTGATATTGAAATATTTCAAGGGGCTATATGTGAATGTTTGTTAATTAAAGTAATTAACAAAATTCTGAATAATTTTAATAAAATAGTTTTTATTAAATGAGAGAGCATTAAATTTGGAGAAACTTAATGCATTTAAAGTGGAGACTTTAAAAGGGAATGTGAATAGGCATTTTAATGTGGAGGAGTTACCACCACATGAATGGGGGAGGTGAGGTGTCACCCCCCATGCGCCGGACATGGAGAGAGGGGGCACCCCCCCTCCTCCTATAAAAGGCCACCCATTCCCTCCTTCATCCTCACACCTCCTTGTGAAGGATCTCTCTCCCCCTCTAGAATTATTCCCCCATGGTCTCGGATTAGCGAGATACATGTTCCTGGTGGCATTTCGTCTGGAAGGAGTTGCTGCTTCCGCTGGATCGCTGGAGCGAGGAGGTGGAGGTTGTCCGGTGGCTTGAACATGTGTGCGAGTGCGGATGCGCTGCTGAGTTGCGGCGCTCGGACTTCCTCACGATCTTGAGATCGGCAAGTGTACGACTACATCAACCACGAGTTCCTACTCATTAACAAAGCTCGTTGTCTTTGAGGGTAAGTTATCTATGGATGTATGTCCACCCGTTTGCTTTGTACCTAGTAGATAGATCTTGGCGTGTAGTTCACACCGTAGGAAATTTTTTGTTTTCTATGCTGCGGACCCAACAGTGGTATCAGAGCCTGATCTATGCGTAGGTGCTTTGCACGGGTAGTACACATATGTTTATATGTGGGCGATGATGATCATGTTATTGCATCTTCTATGTACTTTGGATATTGGTGGCATAGTGGGATGAAGCGGCCCGGACCAACCTTACATGTCATCGTACATGAGACCAGTTCCACGACTGACATGCAAGTTGTTTTGCATAAGTGGCTGGCGGGTGTCTGTCTCTCCTACTATAGTCAATATCTAATTTACAACGAGTTGCTAATAACTTAGTTATCCTTGTTGTGGTTCATGTTCATAGGTAAGGACGGTTCTATCTTCGAAAGCCCTAAGCCACGAAAACTTGCAATTGATAAATTAGAGGCGTCTAGTTTAGATCGTTGCTGGGCTAGTGTCTTGATATGGTATTGTTGTAAGTAGTTGTATGATAGATACTCTTACAACACATTCAACGTGTAAGTTCCATAGACCTTGGCCTTACACACAAATGAATGATAGAGATCATACCACGATGCAAATGAAAGAGATCAAATGCATGGACCATATCATCTCACTTTACACATTAGATGTTAGCATCTTAAACTGCTAGTTTGGCGCTTTCTGTAGCATTGTAAGATGATCCCTCATTTAAATATCAAGATAAAATGTGTTCTTCCTTAAGTATGCACCGTTCTAAGGATCGTGTTTCGAGACATCACATGATGATCGGGTGTTCTCAACTCTACGCTTTCATGCAACGGGTGTAAGACAGTTTTACACACGCGAATACTAAGGTTCTTACTTGGCGAGCCTAGCATGTACAGACATGGCCTCGGAACACGGACCGAAAGGTTAAGCATGTGATGACCATATTGATGCTCGCCTTTGAAGCTACACCGACTCACATGATGATCGGACTTGGTGTAGTGGATTTGGTTCATGTAATCACCAAAAAGGCACGAGGGATGTCGTTTTTGAGTGGGAGTTCATTTCTAATTTGGATTAGTCGAACTCAATTTGTCATAAACTAAATCGAAGTGAATTTGCATAATTTGTTGTAGTCATTGGCATCTGTTCACTACCTTATGCTTAGTTTTAATTGAGATAATAGAACTATAGAATTCTAGATATTTACTTTACGAACTGGTATCGTATTGTTTTGAATGTCAATTTAAAGTTTATATGTCCTATTGCAAACTTTCAGCAAACTCTATTTACTCCATGAAGTTTAATAAGTAGTATTAAATCAAGAGTAAGAATTCCAATGTTAGTATGTAAAGTATCATGTTTGCCTCCATAATTATTGATATTCAAAAAGTTGTTTTAATATCAAGATTATATTGGAGCTAAAAATTGTTTCAGAAACCATCATGTGTGAAAGATATTGTGATATCTGAAACAATGTTTTTGGTTGCATTATGATAGAGTATAATTTAGCAAAATACATGTTCTCTTATTGTATGAGAATTTGTGAAGGATGGAGATGCTAGGCATCCGAATCTCCCAAAAGGTTTTGGGAACTAAAATTATACTCGCCATTCTTCCTTATAGGATATAGTAGCTTGATCATTAAAGTTGTCATGATAAGGATGAATAGAAGATGTAAGTAAAATGTTTACTACACTAATAGATTACTAAAGAATGGATTTTTGAAAGAATACCAAACATTTGATGATGGTGATCCACTTCAAAGTGCAAGTCCAAAGGTATTAGTATTTGACTATATACGCTTTGTACTATGTGTCATGTGAATGACACCACTATTGATGTTGATAGATTCTTTTAAAAGGAAAGGAATTGCTGAAAGAGAATCTATAAAATATTTGGAAGAAAAGAAAAAGTTGGAAATGTCCAGCTTAGGTATATAGAAGATATACATGTTATGGCTGTATTCCTTGCTTGTTAAACAATGTGGTTCTGAGGTATTGGATACCGGTATTGGATACCGAATTGGTTGGTATGAAGTGTCATACAGGACAACACAATTCATGAACTACAATGGCCTAAGTAACTAGCAAGAGAATAAGTGATGATGTTCAACGAAAACAAATAAAGTGTTATTGTGGTTTTCGTTGTCATCAAACCAAGCCTTCAAGATTTGTTTAAATAGTTGTTATTTTGTTCCGGTATTATGAGAACAATGGCTGTTCAAATAATTACCGTATTCCATAAAGGATGGATGAACATTTACAAGTCTAGTTGGAGAAATCACATCCATAAACACTATTGCTAAAATGTCGCAAGACAAATGATTGAAAGATCACTTATGAAGTGACATCGCTGTTTAAATTGTATTGGAAAGAAAACATGAAGAAACTCCATGTTGATGGATTTTTGGAGTCTTTGATTTTGATCAATTGACGCATGTGAGACTTTCCTCGAGATAATTGAAACTCCGTCCATAGGCCAGAGAGGAACGGATGACTAGCTTATTGGAAATTGTGCATGCTGATGTGCATAGTCCATTATGTGTAGCCATATGCGATGGATCTTTTTGCTTCATATGCTTTCTCTGAAAATTTGGGTGAATATATCTGTATATTTACTTAATAAGGAAGAAGTATGAAACATTTGAAAATTGTTCAAAGACTTTCAAGATGAAGTGGAAAATCATTGTAACAAGAAAATAAAGAGTTTATGATTCGATCATAAAGGAAGATATTTGAGTTACAGGTTTAGCAAAAACACCTAAGACTTGAGGAATTGTTGCATGATTTGTGTTTCCCGATAAACCATAGGAGTATGGCATATTCGAGAGATAAAATCAAACCATGTTTGACATGGTAAGATCAAGGGTGTCATTTATAAAACTGCCATTATGTTTTAAGGATTGAAGCTTTAGAGACTACGCTTTTACACTTAAAAGAGCACCATCATGATCCGTTCAAATGACACCATATGAGTTATGGTTTGGGATAAAACCCGAATTGTCTTTTCTTAAATTTTGGTATGCTATGCATAAGTAAAATGTTTACAACCAAAGTCGGATAAGCATGTCTTTGTAGGTTATCCCAAAGAATTTGTTGGGAATTTCTCGATAACAACGAGGACAAAAGAGTTTGTCGCTTGGAACGTCAAGTTTCTTGAGAAGGAACTTTTCGTGAAAAGTTAAGTGGGAGGACAATAGAACTTTGATAAGGTTGTTGAACCTTACCTATATGTGCTAAGTAGCGCAGCGCCGGAAAGTGTCCCGGTGGCGGCCACAATGCTCATGGCTCTCGTGATTACAAAAGGTGTGATCTCGGAGATTAGAGTTCCTATTGAACCGTGTGGGTCGGTAAGAATCAAATAGTAAGATTTGATAAGCAAGTCGTTATTGTTTTGACAATGATGAACCGACTACATGCAAAGAAGCGATGATGGGCCCTGACTCCATAAAATGACTAGAAGTCATAGAATCCGTGATAGTATCCATACACGAGAAAACAAGTTTCTGAACTTGGAAGACCCTCCGGAAAGGCGTGAAGCCTATCGGTCGTGTTTGGATCTATAAAGAAATAAGACATGGATGTTTAACATCTATGAAATAGTCGACATGTCGGAAAGAAGTTTACGATAATGTTCAAGGAGTTGACTATGACAAGATTTGATCTTTCATAGCGATATACAGTCTTGACGGATTAATGTAGCAACCACTACATATAATTTGGTATATGGTAGTTGAATAAACAAAACAAGGTTCTTCTAATAGAACGGTAACCTAGGACATGTACATGACATGGTCCGAAGGGTTTTGTTAATTCAAAGGGTGCTAAAAGGGCATGTAAACTTCAATAGTTGAAGCAAGCATAGCGGAGTTGTGATCTTCACCATGATGAAACTATTAAAAGAGTTTAAATTCATCAGAGATGATGAAGATGCTTGCATTTGCAAGAAATTAAGTGGGAGCGCTGAGACATATTTCTAATACATTATGTAGAGGACATATTGTTGATTGGAAATGATGTATCTTGTATTGACACAAGTTAAGAATTTCATTAAAATAGGATTTCGATGAAAGACTTGGGCAAACCTAGAATATTAGGCATCAATATCTATATGTATAGATTAAGGCGCTAATATGGTTGTGCCAAACATACATATATGAGATATTGAAATGGTTCAATATGGAAACAACAAGAAAGGTTCTTGCTGCATGGAAAGAATTGTATTCAGATTCAAGTGTTTCAACACTTGGTGAGTAAAATCACATGAAGATTCTGATCGATTATACCATGATATGTATATATCCAGAATGTCCTATGCTCTAAATGTTATGAGCATATACCAGAATGATTCATAAGATGATCATTGGATAATAGTAAAGATATTCTTATGAGCTTTAGAAGAACTAAGAATATATAATGTATACGTGACTAATAGTTAAAGTTAGTTCATTGTAAAGTGTTACATTGATACTAGTTTTGTCACAAGATACAAATTAAAGTTATCTCAAATTAGACTATGGGTGGCACAATATAATGGAAAGTATGTTCCATGATGGATTTGGATGAGTTCCAAAGTTGAGATATTGTGATGGATACTACAACAAAAGGCTAAGTATATGACTGCTATAGTAGCAGCATAGGAGGGCATTTGTGTTAAGTAGTTTGTTATCAAACTAGGTGTGGTTCAAAGTGGGCTAATACTACGAAGATATATTGTGTGACAATAATATCAACATATTTTGAGCCAAACGAACTAAAGGTCTCACCAAAGGACCAAATCTATACAATGCCATCTCATTTGAGAATGAGTGATGCGCAAAGACATGCAAATACACACGGACCTGAAATTGTCAGATCCGGAGATTATGTTAACCACTAGCAATAGCGTATATACAACACCAGAAAGCCATAGGTGTTCAATACGCAAAGTTTTTCAAACTAGATTATTGACTCTAGTGCAAGTGGGAGACTGAAGGGAATATGCCCGAGAGGCAATAATAAAGTGGTTATTATCTTATTCCATGTTTATGATAAATGTTTATTTTGCATGCTATAATTGTATTGATCGGAAACGTCAATACATGTGTGTTTAATAAACAAAAAGAGTTCCTAGTTATGCCTCTCTTATAGACTAGCTTGTTGATTAACAAGATGATCAAGGTTTCCTGATCATGGACATTGGATGTTGTTAATAACAAGGTCACACCATTGGTGGAATGATGTGATGAACATTCATCCGAAGTATAGCATTACGATCAGAGTCATTATGTTTATATTGCTATAACATCATACGAAGTAATCTTAGTCCTTAGACCATGAGATCATGTTAATTGCTAACACCAGAAGAGTATCTTGATAACATCAAACGTCACACCGTAACAGGGTGACTATAAAGGTGGGTTCAGTGCTACGAAGGTGTTATGTTGAGGCTCATGGATCAAGAGTGGGATTTGTCCATCCCGATGACGGATATATATACTCTGGGCCCTCTTGGTGATATCACATTGAAATAGCTTGCAAGCAAGTGATGTGATCACTAGAATGTTATATCACGGGAACGAGTAAAGAGTGCATGTCGGTAACAAGATCAAACTAGGTATTTGGATACCGATGATCGAATCTCGGACATGTAATATATCGCGGGACAAAGGGATTTAGTTACTAGCGTTAAAGGTTCTCACGATCACAGAAGTCATCGTTGAATGTGTAGGAGTCAGTATGGATCTCCAGGTCCCGCTTCTGATTATTGATCTGAGAGGGGTCTCGATCATGTCTGCATTATTCGTGAACCGTAGGGTGAGACACTTAAGGGATACCGACACCATTTGGAGCAAATATGTTTCAGATAAAGATTTAAGAAAGTGCTGGAATTATTTCAATAGACACCGAAACTGTTTCGGGTGAAATTGCTGAAATTGGTTCTGCATGTAATATTGAAATGTTGTAGGGGGTTTTATGTGAATGTTTGTTAATTAAAGTAATTAACAAAATTCTGAATAAAATTAATAAAAGAGTTTTATTAAATGAGAGAGCATTAAATTTGGAGAAATTTAATGCATTTAAAGTGGAGACTTTAAAAGGGAATGTGAAGGGGCATTTTAATGTGGAGGAGTTACCACCACATGAATGGAGGAGGTGAAAGGTCATCTCCTCCATGCGCCGGCCATGAAGGAGGGGCACCCCCTCCTCCTATAAAAGGCCCCCCTCTCCTCACTTCTCATACACACCTCCTTGTGAAGGATCTCTCTCCCCCTCTAGTATTATTCCCCATGGTCTCGGATTAGCGAGATACATGTTCCCGGTGGCTTTATCTGGAAAGGAGTTGCTGCTTCCGCTGCTTTGCTGGAGTGAGGGACGGAGGTTGTCGGGGTACCGGACGTGTGTGCAATCATGGATGCACCGCTGCTTTGCGGTGCTGGACTCGGTGGTGCTGGAGCTGGATCTGATGGACGTGCTGGAGCCGGACATGCTGGACTTCATCACGATCTTGAGATCGGCAAGTGTATGACTACATCAACCACAAGTTCCTACTCGTTAACAAAGATCGTTGTCTATGAGGGTAAGTTCTTATTGGATGTATGTCCACCCGTTGCTTTGTACCTAGTAGATAGATCTTGGCGTGTAGTTCACACCGTAGGAAATTTTTTGTTTTCTATGTTGCGGACCCAACAACTAGGTTGGTGAAGTTGAACTTCGGTCTTCTTGCATGCATGGAGATTGGTGCAGTCTTTGGTCTTGATTGCGATGGATGATCTTATTTTCCTTTTGGGCTCGATATACTACTTTATCGCACTTAGCCTATTCGAAACTATTAATTTCGTGGATCGTCCAAACTGGTAGACTGATGGAGATTAGCGAATTTGTGGTCCTTCAGGCAGGTTTTCAGCTGACATAGTGGAGGGACTTTAGTTAGTTTCTCTTCTGATGATTCGCGAGTTGCTGTTTGACGAAAAAGCATCAGATCTGGAGATCTATTCCGGCAGACAGTCTTCAGGGTTTGAGTAGGAAAGACACTATCTTTCCACCTTAGCGCTTCACTAGGGTCCTTCCAGAGTGGTGCAGATCTTCCGTCTTGAAGGGATGGCGTAATGCTGCAGAAGTATGTATCTCCTTGGGTCTTGGGTTGAGATCTCCGAGAGTCCTGCTATTGTGTGAACCAAGTCGGGGTGGTTTCCTAACAAAGTCTTAGGAGTTTACTATAGGTAGGTTAGTAGTTAACGACACTTATTGTTAGCCTTCAGTTGAGGTAGAGACGTCCAGCTTCGGAGGAGCAGTCTTCGCTTGAGCTCTTTGTGTTGCTCTCCCTCTATCGGAGTGGACTCATTGCCTTCATACATCCTTATCTTCAAGATTTTGGAGTATTCTGTCCTTCTGGTGAGGGACTTCCCATTGGTTTGGGTAGGGTTGACTAAACTAGCGAGTCTCTTTGTGGTTGTCGGAAGTTCTAATATACCGAAGGTTAGTGCAATTAGGTCTTCACTTCTTGTCTTGGTTAGCCAGCCTTGGGGTTTCCTGTGGATAGTGGGGATCCTTCGATGGTCGATTTCCAACTTCAACAGGATCTTGATATGGTTGGCAGATGAGTGTTGGAGTGCAGTATTGATGACGAGTCTTGAGAAGTGAGTTTGACAAAGTATGCCATCCTACTGAGGAGAAGTCTTCGAGTTGATCTATCTTGACGATGTCCTACTCCTGGTTCTTATGAAGCCTTTCCTCTCATCACTCCCGAGGTTAGGATTGGTTCTTGTTAGCGATAACTAACAGGGGGTGCCTGAGTTCTTAGGTGGTGTATTGGTCATCAAAACATCTTTTAATTGATTCAATCAAGCCAGACCTACATACAAGGCAAACAGCGTGGTGTAGTCTCCTTGTGTTTGCTGGTAGTTGCTTCTCTTTATCTTGTTCTCATCGTCTTCACCTAGTTCAAGGTCCTATTTGTTTGAAATCCGTATGTTTGAATTTTGGATGAGAGCTAGAGGAAGTCATTTTCAAAATCATCTAAACTAGATTGAGATAAGAAGTAGAAACTTTCAAAATGTTTTGAGGAATTAGTTTTCAAAAGCCGGTGTTTCCAAAATAGTTTTCCTGTCTAACAACCATGCTAACTAAGGTTCTCCTACAGTCAGGATGGCTCTGATACCAAGTCTATGGGGCCCCCAGATTAATCCTTCGAGAATCCATGTTATGCATACACCACGATCCCATGATCAGTTTGTCATGGCACATAACGACAAGTATCAAAGTAAACATCCATTAATTACACGTATACAAGTCATACCTTAATTTGCCATTATGGCTACATCAACATTATTAGCAGAACATCATCAAGCATGGAGCCCGAGCCATGCCTTAACCTACAGGCAACTGACTAGGAGAATGTCCTATCTCGTATAGTCATCATCTTCACCTTCTTCTCGATGTCTGACCAAGTTAATAGCCAGGGACAATGACAGTGAGTACTTTGAATGTACTTGCAAACCACCTTAAGATAAAGTAATAACAACAACAGCATATGCAGTATGGCTATGGTAGTAGGAGGGCTCCAAGAGAGGTTCTTTTCTTAGATAGTTTCTCTTGTAGATATAGCATCTACATATCTTTGTTGAAAACTTTTGTAAAACATTTTAGAAACCTTTTAGCAAAGTTTTAGGGAATCACTAGGATTAGGTCACCCATTTGTTTCGTCCTTCCGGCCATCCCATCACCAAACTCCTTTCCTTCCTTTCTGACCATCCCATGGTCAAAACATGTATCTTTTCCGACCATCCCATGGTCAAACCATTTCCAAAGCCATTGCTTTTCCGAAATCATTTTTGAAAACAAAACTAGCACCGCTCTATAGTAGTTTTTCCAACCTGTCCATAACCATGGACACGGCTATTCGAATAGATTTACACTCTTCAGAGGTTGTACACTTTACCCGCACCATCCGGGGTACCCTACCCTGATCTACACCGATCGTGGGTCGAGTAACCGATCAAGACTCTTTGGATGCCCACTCCAATATAAGTGCCTACCCTATGAGAGTTGTTTCCCCTCAACACCGGGACGCCCTATATAGTTCACAAGCCAACCGGAGTGCTTTTTGCACTGCACAAAGTGTGCACTTTCAATGAGGGGCTCATAGTAACGTGTGGAGGCCCGTAGACCCTTAGTTCCTTATCCAGGTCGATGTCTCACATGGACCTTTAAAGGAGAAGGCCCACCCTCCAAGATTTTGAAATCCCCTGTAGTAGTTGTAGCCAGCTTATATCAGAGTAAACAAACATCAAGCCCAGCCCTGTCCCATTCCAGAGTAATGTGGTTACACGTATTAAGTTGTTATAGATAAAGCTGCAAAGAACCGGGTGCGCTTTCATAAACATTTTACCTCCTCTTTCCTTCAGCATCTTTTGTAAAACGAAAACCTTTTTCTTTCTCAGACTTCTCTTGGTAGGTCAAACATGACCAAAGTTTTAGCATAAAACTCTTTGTAAAACTTTTTCGGGGTCTTCCCATCCTATAGCTTTGCTTCGGCTAAAATAGGGTCTCCAAAGGGTTATGGTGTCATGCACCATCTATTCTACTAGGGACAAGTAGGCGTAAACAAGGGGGTTGTACTTAATAGTACTATTATGTAATGGTTTGGAGGAGCAAAGCCACAACCATAGATAACACATCATATAATAAAATAATGTAGTTTCGTAAACAGTAGATAAAAACATGCATAAGTAAAACAATAGGACAAGGCTTATGAGCAAGAATGTGGCTTGCCTGATGATCAACAATATGGCAATTTGACCCTGGACTTCTTTTTAGAAAACCATAATATAGCAATAATAATAACCATCTTCTTGTCTTTGATTTAATCGCATTTATCGTCGATATGGATCACATGCAAGCAAACAAAGGGCACAATCAATACAAGGCATACAATCATCATTACAATACAGCTAACAAACCTTCAACACATTATTCACTACAATAGGTGATACGTCCATTTTGCATCACTATTCTATGTCTTAATTCACTATTATTCATTGATATATTTCATATTGAGAGGTGATACTTATGTTATTTCATCTGTTTTTGCATGGTTGATGACTTTTGGAGCATGGACCGCTATAGTCAGGATTCTGATGGAAAAGGTGTTGTTTGGAGGCAAAATTCGTGAAGATCAGAAAATCTGGGAAAATATACGGAAAATCCTATTTTTCCAGAAGACTAAGAATGCCAGAAGACGGAGTGGAGATGGGCCACAGGGGGCCCACACCACCCCCTGGCGCGGGTAGCCCTAGGCCGCGCCTGGAGGTGGTGTGGCCACCCTGGCCCACTCCAGCCTCTCCCCTCTGGCGTATATCATCCTCCCGAAACCCTAAGAATCGGGGAGCGACCACAGAAACATTCCGCCGCCTCTGCGGGGTGGAAAACACCGAGAGAGAAAGATCTCTCCGGCAGACAGATTTCTGCCGGGGGAATTCCTTCCCGGAGAGGGGAGATCGTCGCCATCAACACCACCATCAAGATGGACTTCATTGAGATCATCATCATCATCATCATCACCACCATCATCACCATCAGCACCCTCATCACCATCTCCATATTGCTGTAACAATTGAGTTGAATCTTGCATTAGTTCATAGGGGAAACTTTCCCGGTGTTGATTGCTCTTTGTAGTTGATGCTATGGAGTGAACCATTGAATTATTGTTTATGTTCAGATTGTTATACATCATTATTCCATCTCTGATCATGATCCATATGATGTCTTGGGAGTAGTTCGTTTTGTTCTTGAGGACATGGGAGAAGTCATGTTGTTAGTAGTGGAGTTGTGTTGAGAAAGATTCAATAGATTGTTATTTAAGTTGTGGTGTACTTCTTCTAGTGGTGTCATGTGAACGTCGACTACATGACACTTCACCTATATGGGCCTAGGGGAATGCATTATGTATTTGGCTACTAATCATAGGGGTTGCCGAAGTGACAGAAACCTGAACCCCCGTTAGGAAACCATTGCACAAGGGACGTAAGGGTCTTAGAGTTTAAAGTTGTGGTTAGGTCTCTACCTTAATTACATTCTTGTACTTACGGATGTTTGCAAGGGGTATAATCACAAGTATGTATTAGTCTTGGATGGGGCGGTGCATTAGCACAGGTTCACCCACACAACACTTAGCAAGCTAGAGAAGATTAATTAACTATATGAAGCGAAAGCACTTGACAGTCTTCCCATGTGTCCTCGAGAACATTTGGTCATCTTAAGTATTACAACCGGCTTGTCCTTTGCTGCATAAAGGATTGGGCCACTTGCTGCATTTATTCCTACTGTCTTTTATTTACTCGTACTTTGTTTACTTGCTTTATCAAAAACCCCTAAAAATCCGTTTGCTAAGTATTTGCAGAGAATTCCTGATCCATACCACTACCCAGCACCTTCTGCTCCTCGTTGGGTTCTACACTCTTACTTATCGAAAATACTGCGATACACCCCTATACTTGTGGGTCATCAAGACTATTTTCTGGCGCCGTTGCCAGGGAGTGAAGCGCTATTGGAGAGTGGAACTGGTAAAGGAAACTTCTACTGTCAATATTGTTTACTTCTGTTAGTTGCTTTATTTTTGATATGGATAATTCGCTGAGTTTCTTATTTGGTAATGGTACTACCACTGCTAAGGTAGTAGATAAGCCACCACCTGCTGAGAATGATGTTTTCAAAATACCTACAAGAATTATTGATCGTGTTATTGATAACTACTATGTTGGGGATGGAACTGTCCATCCCGGTGATCATTTACTCTTTATACACGAATTATGCGGGTTATTCAAGTGTGCAGGTATTACTACAGATCAAGTTAAGAAGAAGTTATTTTCATTATCGCTAAAAGGAAGAGCTGAGGAATGGTATAAGCTGTTGAAGAATGGTCAAGCTCTGGAATGGGAGGAAATAGTGCCTCTCTTTTATTCAAAGTTTTCTCCTCCTAGTGAGATTCATAAAGATCAGAATCAAATATACAACTTTTGGCCTCTTGATGGAGAGAGTACAACCCAAGCTTGGGGGAGATTGAAGTTAATAATGCTCAAATGTCCCATTCATGAGCTCGCCAACAATATTATTATCAATAACTTTTATGCAAGGCTCCCTCTACATGATAAGGATTTATTAGATGCTTCTTGCGCTGGATCATTCACTCGTATGGAAGAAGAAGCTAAATGGGATCTTCTAGACCATATTCAAGACAATGCTGAAGCTTGGGAGAATGACAAAGGTAGAAAGTCAGGTATAAATTATGATTATGAATGCATTGAATCTTTTATGGGAACTGATGACTTTCAAAATATTAAAAATGCTTATGGTCTAGACTCTCAAGCTATTGCTTCTTATTTTAAGGCTTTTGCTTCCTATATTGAAGTGCCTAAAAAGAAGTGGAATAAGTATCATGAACCTTATAAAGATATTGCTAAGAGTGTTCCTGTAAGAAATACTGAAATCTATACTACTAATCATGTCTACCTGAACCTTATATTGAGAAAATGCCTTTCCCAGTTAAGATAAAGGAACATTCTATGATAGCTAGTATGGTTAATGAAATTACACATGAAGTTGTTGAACCCGATAAACAAATGGATGATGAACCTATAATAGCAAATGTGAAAGACTTTGTTACTAAATATGAAGAACAGGGACACACTATCCTTCGTAAGGATACCTCTAATATTGTTTCACAAAGTAGTGTTATGAGAGCTAGTATTCTATGTTTTCTGTTAGAATAAGTGATCATTGTTACGATGACCCTTGTGATAGTTATATTGTTAAGTTGATGCATGATACTGAAAGTTACTATGAAAGAGGTAAAAGTGTTCTTATGCATCTCAATAATCTCAAGTTTCCTCGTTTTATGCTGAAAGTTTTTATGTTGCACTTCTTTTGCCTTCTTATGCAAGTAGCCTTTGGTTTCAACAACTTGTTTGTTTACAAAAATCCCTTGCATAGGAAGTGGGTTAGAATTAAATGTGTGTGTGTGTGTTTTTGCTCCTTAATGCTCTCTTTCACTTCAATTCATATCCCTATGAGAGCTCCTTCAAAAATTATCATGCCCATCTTAATGGCAATAAAGAAAGAGCTTTATGGGAGACAACCCAATTTGTTTTTGCTTTCAGTTTGTTTTTGTTCTTTGAGTCTTGGAAGTTATTACTTCGGTAATAACCGCTCCTTATCTGTTTTGTTTTGTTTTTCTGTCAAGATCAACCTCTAATGAGAGAGAAGTAATATTTGGGGAAGTTGCTGTCCCGAAACAGATTTTTGTGCTTCACCGTAAAAATTCATGAGAGATCTCTGTCGGTCGGATTAAGTTGTAATTTTTCGTGCTTCTGCCCTATGTTGTTATTTAACTTTCGTTAGTTTTTCACTTTTTGATTTGAGCAACAGAAGTTTTTCGGAAAAATTGATCTTTACCTGCTGGTCTGTTTTGACAGATTTTGTAAATCTTGCATTTGCTTCTTTATTCGATTTCCTTTTTGAATTCTTTTTGGGTTTTCAGAAGGAGTTGCTATTGTAGCTTATGTTTTGATGGTTTTCAGTTGAAGTTGGACTCAAAAGGTTTTATCACTTCACTTATACTAATGTTGCTAATGAGAATTGTGTGAAGTTTTGTGTGAAAGAAATTTCCAGGAAGTGGAGACAATGGTGTAATAAGGAAGAGAAGGGTTTTATGACTCAAGTAATAAGTGTATGAAGATGAAGATATTTATGTTATTAAAGTGATGACTCTGGAAGAATCTACTAGATACCAAATTCAGAGACCTGCAGAGTCTGTTTTCAAATAAGTAACAGTTCTGGTAAGAAAAGTTTCGCAAAAATACTATCCAACTATATTTTTGCAGTTTTCAGTCAATAAGGAAGGCTACAAAGCGAAAAAAGGGAGAGAAACGGAGCCACACCACCCTGTGGCGCGGGCCCACCCCTAGTCGCGCCACCAGGTGGTGAGTCCACCCCGGACTCCACCTCTGACTCGTTTTCTCCCAGTACCTTCCTTTTGATATGAAACTTCATAATATATAACCCCTCGGATCCCCCCGAGGTTCGTATATTGTGTTTTCGTCGTTTTTTCGTTTCGATCTGTTTCTGCCAGGACATACTCTTTGAAAGCTTAGAAGCACAATGGTGTCCGCCAAGGATAAAGGGAAGGGGCCCATGGAGGAAGACCTCCAAGACCCCGGGAAGGAGAAGGAGATCAAAAGTGAAGATGAAGAGGAAGCAAAGCACACCGGCACCACCATTGCAAGCATTGGAGTGGTGACGAAACCTTCTAGGGTTAGAAGGACTGCGCGGTTGCAGACTAGGGGGAAAGCTCCCGGTCATAGTTTGGCTCCACAGTCACTTCCTCCACACACCAAGAATCCCTTCCATACCTTTCTCCATAACCATGCAGGAAAAGAAGACTCCAAGAGGGAAGAACGGAAAAAGAATCACAAGAGCTGGGATCCACAAACTGAAATGATCATGAGCCATATTGAGCACAACTCGGAGTTGATTCGTACTCTCACCTTCGAGATTGAGGACTTGGGGAAATTGGTCAAGAAGCTCATCGAGAGGATACCGCCACAACCAAAGGAGTAATTCGTCATCAGGTTTGGCATCCCCTTGGTTTGTTCCAAGCTTGGGGGAGGGCCGCGGTATCACATCACTATCTTCTATCTTTTTACCTTATTAGTAGAGTCATATCATGAATAGAGGAGTTATTATGTAGTATGGTTTGCATTATGGAAGTGTCCCCTCTCTCGTTAGATATGTATCCCTTGGTGTGAGTTGCCATTATGGAGTATTAATGAGAAGTTCTATCATTCACTCTTTTGCATAACTTATATTAGTTTTCAATTTGTGGTTATATGATTGATCTTGTTGTTAGTATTGGTATCACTTTGGGATCATTGAGTTAATTTAGTTGGTTTTGGCAAACCTGGCTCGGTCAGTAGCAACACTATTTTTGAGAGTTGACTGAAAAAGATAGAAGTACTCTAAAGAAAAATAATTTCATCATCTTTCTTTCTTGATTTTCTCATAAGTTTAGTATTCTCTAGTTAAGATCTTTTGTGCTTCCAAGGAAGATTGCATGTTTGTCTTTATCACTTGTATGTTTGTTTGTTTCCTTCAACTCTTATACTTGCTACCCGGCCTTGCTAGCCAAAAACCTGTACTGAGAGGGTACTCTTCTCTGCATCCACCTCCTTTAAACCAAAACCTTTGCCATTTGTGTCCACCATACCTACCTAGTAGCATTATTGCTATTCCAAGTAAATTCTTGTTTTATCTACCTCCCAAATTAAACTTGTTATGTGAAATTTAGTGATTAAAGCTCTCACGAACTCGATGGCACACTTTACTTTCTTGCATTTAATAAACTTGAACCATTGTGCTCACCTATGTTGCGTATATGCTTGCGCTTTGTAAGTTGTGGATTAGCAGAACCATGCTGTCATGGGGAACGCTTTCAACATTGCACTGGTACTTTGTACCTAGTTGATATCGTGTTCTTTTGTCTATGGATGTCGTCGGTGTGAAATGAAAGGGGAGCTTGTAAGTCCATGGAGTTATGTATGTGTATTAGAGAAACGCCTGGGCCGCTGGTCTAATCCATGCTGACATGGTGGAAACCTGCAGCGTAACCATAACGAGTATCTATGAAGCATTCTTCTTATAAAAAAAGAGATAGAGATTGAGAAAAAGAGAAAAAAAGAGATATTATGAAAAGAGGAAAGAGAGAAAAAAGCACCATATTCCCATGGTAAATAAGAAGATTGCTGAGATACTTGTTGTCTGCTTGCCTTGTCATTTTGATATGGGGATTCTTCCGTATCATTGGGCAAGGGGTACCCCGTTGGAGGTTCTCAATGATACACATATGCTTACGATGACAATAACTTACCGGTGACTAAACTTGAGTAGCACGAGGAGCGGCCCTCGTATTCAAGGGACATGAGATTCTCAATTTACAATTTGTCAATGCATATCCTCATATTTGATCACTTTAACCTTAATAACCTAAAGATGCCTATGATAGGGGCAATGAGAGCCGAAAGCTAGTAAGTATCATAATTTTTGGGAGCTCTTTATGATACTTGCAATCCCTGCTTCCCTCTGCGAAGGGACTTTCCTTTTCTTTGTAGATGAGTCAGTAAACCTATTCCCTTCTATCTCAGCAAGTATTTTGAGTTGTTGTGTTTCATTCATTCATATGATGGTTTATTCAATCATGTCTTATGTTCCTTTCCTAGCACATTGCTCTTATCTTGATGTTTACTACTTTGAAAGCTATCATTGAAAACCAGTTATTTGTGAACTCCAGCAAATTATCAACTATTCTTCGACCAAGAGCTAAGTTTGCCATTACCAATTATGATTCACTCTATGTATCTTTATTGTGTTCCCTTTACTTATTGCAAGTTGAGTTATATAATAGTGAGTTGCCTTCTATTATGATCTATGTATTGATGAATGTGATGCTTCTTGTCCGTATTCTTTTATTCACTCTTCACTCCATAAACCTGAGGCCATGTTTATTGAGCGTTCGCTTAGGGACAAGCGAAGTCTAAGCTTGGGGGGAGTTGATACGTCCATTTTGCATCACTATTCTATGTCTTAATTCACTATTATTCATTGATATATTTCGTATTGAGAGGTGATACTTATGTTATTTCATCTGTTTTTGCATGGTTGATGACTTTTGGAGCATGGACCGCTGCAGCCAGGATTCTGATGGAAAATGTGTTGTTTGGAGGCAAAATTCGCGAAGATCAGAAAATCCGGGAAAATATACGGAAAATCCTATTTTTCCAGAAGACTAAGGATGCCAGAAGACGGAGTGGAGATGGGCCACAGGGGGCCCACACCACCCCCTGGCGCGGGCAGCCCTAGGCCGCGCCTGGAGGTGGTGTGGCCACCCTGGCCCACTCCAGCCTCTACCCTCTGGCGTATATCATCCTCCCGAAACCCTAAGTCTCGGGGAGCGACCATAGAACTAGCACCGCTCTACAGTAGTTTTTCCGAAATCCTTTTTGAAAACAAAACTAGCTCCGCTCTACAGTAGTTTTTCCAACCTATCCATAACCGTGGACATGGCTATTCGAATAGATTTACACTCTGCAGAGGTTGTACACTTTACCTGCACCATCCGGGGTACCCTACCCTGATCTACACCGATCGTGGGTCGAGTAACCGATCAAGACTCTTCGGATGCCCACTCCAATATAAGTGCCTACCCTATGAGAGTTGTTTCCCCTCAACACCGGGACGCCCTATATAGTTCACAAGCCAACCGGAGTGCTTTTTGCACTGCACAAAGTGTGCTCTTTCAATGAGGGGCTCATAGTAACGTGTGGAGGCCCGTAGACCCTTAGTTCCTTCTCCAGGTCGATGTCTCACTTGGACCTTTAAAGGAGAAGGCCCACCCTCCAGGATTTTGAAATCCCCTGAAGTAGTTGTAGGCAGCTTATATCAGAGTAAACAAACATCAAGCCTAGCCCTATCCCATTCCAAATTAATGTGGTTACACATATTATGTTGTTATAGATAAAGCTGCAAAGAACCGGGTGCGCTTTCATAAACATTTTACCTCCTCTTTCCTTCAGCATCTTTTGTAAAACGAAAACCTTTTTCTTTCTCAAACTTCTCTTGGTAGGTCAAACCTCACCAAAGTTTTAGCATAAAACTCTTCGTAAAAATTTTCTGGGGTCTTCCCATCCTATAGCTTTGCTTCGGCTAAAATAGGGTCTCCAAAGGGTTATGGTGTCATGAACCATCTATTCTACTAGGGACAAGTAGGCGTAAAAAAGGGGGTTGTACTTAATAGTACCATTCTGTAATGGTTTGGAGGAGCAAAGCCACTACCATAGATAACACATCATATAATAAAATAATGTAGTTTCGTAAACAGTAGATAAAAACATGCATAAGTAAAACAATAGGACAAGGCTTATGAGCAAGAATGTGGCTTGCCTGATGATCAACAATATGGCAATATGACCCTGGACTTCTTCTTAGAAAACCATAATATAGCAATAATAATAACCATCTTCTTGTCTTTGATTTAATCGCATTTATCGTTGATATGGATCACATGCAAGTAAACAAAGGGCACAATCAATACAAGGCATACAATCATCATTGCAAACAAACCTTCAACACATTATTCACTACAATAGGTGATACGTCCATTTTGCATCACTATTTTATGTCTTAATTCACTATTATTCATTGATATATTTCGTATTGAGAGGTGAAACTTATGTTATTTCATCTGTTTTTGCATGGTTGATGACTTTTGGAGCATGGACCGCTGCAGTCAGGATTCTGATGGAAAAATTGTTGTTTGGAGGCAAAATTCGCGAAGATCAGAAAATCTGGGAAAATATACGAAAACTACTATTTTTCCAGAAGACTAAGGATGCCAGAAGACGGAGTGGAGATGGGCCATAGGGGGCCCACACCACCCCTGGCGCGGGCAGTCCTAGGCCGTGCCTAGAGGTGGTGTGGCCACCCTGGCCCACTCCAGCCTCTCCCCTCTGGCGTATATCATCCTCCCAAAACCCTAAGACTCAGGGAGCAACCACAAAAAGATTCCGCCGCCTTTGAGGGGCGTAAAACACCGAGAGAGAAAGATCTCTCCGGCAGACAGATTACTACCGGGGGAATTCCTTCCCGAAGAGGGGAGATCGTCGCCATCAACACCACCATCAAGCTGGACTTCATCGAGATCATCATCATCATCATCACCACCATCATCACCATCAGCACCCTCATCACCATCTCCATATTGCTGTCACAATTGAGTTGAATCTTGCATTATTTCATAGGGGAAACTTTCATGGTGTTGATTACTCTTTGTAGTTGATGCTATTGAGTGAACCATTTAATTATTGTTTATGTTCAGATTGTTATACATCATTATTCTATCTCTAATCATGATCCATATGATGTCTTGTGAGTAGTTCATTTTGTTCTTGAGGACATGGGAGAAGTCATGTTGTTAGTAGTGTAGTTGTGTTGAGAAAGATTCAATAGATTGTTATTTAAGTTGTGGTGTACTTCTTCTAGTGGTGTCATGTGAACGTCGACTACATGACACTTCACCTTTATGGGCCTCGGGGAATGCATTATGTATTTGGCTACTAATCATAGGGGTTGCCGGAGTGACAGAAACCTGAAGCCCCGTTAGGAAACCATTGCACAAGGGACGTAAGGGTCTTAGAGTTTAAAGCTGTGGTTAGGTCTCTACCTTAATTACTTTCTTGTACTTACGGATGTTTGCAAGGGGTATAATCACAAGTATGTATTAGTCTTGGATGGGGCGGTACATTAGCATAGGTTCACCCACACAACACTTAGCAATCTAGAGAAGATTAATCAACTATATGAAGCGAAAGCACTTGACAGTCTTCACATGTGTCCTTGAGAACGTTTGGTCATCTTAAGTATTACAACCGGCTTGTGCTTTGCTGCATAAAGGATTGGGCCACTTGCTGCATTTATTCCTACTGTCTTTTATTTACTCGTACTTTGTTTACTTGCTTTATCAAAAACCCCTAAAAATCCGTTTGCTAAGTATTTCTAGAGAACTCCTGATCCATACCACTAGCCAGCACCTTCTGCTCCTCGTTGGGTTTGACACTCTTACTTATTGAAAATACTGCGATACACCCCCTATACTTGTGGGTCATCAGTAGGTTTTGATAGATTGAGTTTGTTGCATTTGGAAGTAATGGAAATGCCTTGGTGGAAATTCCTTTATGATTTAATTGCCCATAAACCACCTAACAAGGGGGTTTGAACTAGGGCTTGGGTAAGAATGACATCCATGTGCAAAAATTTATATATATTCAGATAGGTAATGATAAAGAAAAACCAACAAGAGTGGTTTCATGATTTTATCAATTTTCCTTAATTAGTTACGAATTTTCTACTGAAATAAACCCTTGTTTAGGTTAATAATTCACCATAAAAATCTGTAAGACAAATAAATTTTTACACAAAGTATGTTGTACATATTTCAGTTTGTGATTTTGAGAGTTGGAATCACCACAAAATAATTAGCATATTGCCCTTGGGAAATTTCCAAAGTCAGTTCTGTAGTTAATTTGTCTTTTTCACCAGATTAAATCTATAGATGCTTTTGATATGATTCAATGGACATAGGGTAGAAATTACTAGTACCTTTCTAAATAAATTAGACTCACCCTTTTTGGAGTTGTAAAACTTCTGTAGTGATTTTTGTACTAAAATTACCATAGGCAGAGATGATTAATTTACCAAAATTAAATAGAGCTTCAATAAAAATTTGATCTCCTGAATTTTGATATACACTAGGGTACCACATCACAAAGAGTTGGAATCGACTCAAAACATGTTATAGTTTGGCTGGAGGAATTTTATAAAGTCAATAAATAATTGTTTATGTTATTTTTACTAAGGTAAAATTAGGGTTCACCTTGACATGATACAAAGTCTAATGGCTAGGTATGGAAAATAAATTTCATAGAAACTTTGATCCATCCCATTTGGATAAGGCTAGCTGACAGAGAAATTTATTTAGTGTAAAACATAGATTTTAGTGGATATAATGCCAGTAAATAATGAAAATTATTTTTGGCAAGTGACCAGTTTTGCATGTTGCATAACACACTAAGGTACCTGGTAAAAATTGCGATCTGGACAAAAAGTGTAGTTTCCATTTTTATTTCGATTTAAACCAACAGGGTAAAGTCTGGAAATAACAGATCTGCTAAAAAGGAAAAGAGAAGAAGGTGCAGTGGGCTGGATATGCTAGGGAGTTGGGCCGCGTCAGGGGAATTCGGTCCACGGGGGCGATATGCTGCGTGGGAGGGTGCGGGTTTGAAGCTGCCAAGCGGGGCCCGTCCGTCAGCGGCTCGCTATGCCGAAGAGGTAAGGGGCAATTTTGGCCATCCGATTAAGGCAGGATCGATAGAGATAGGTCGCCGTCCTCCCTGGACTCAGCGGCAGCGAGGGGGAAACCCTAGCAACGTCTTGAAGGCGGAGGGGGCTCACCAGAGCGGCGAAGGGGCGCTGGAGAGGGCCTAGGGCGACACAGAGCATCACCGCAAGCAGAACAAGGGGCGGCATGGTGTGTTTTGGCCCTGTCTTGGCCCTCGCGCGATGGTGCCCGAATCGCAAGCCTTGGAAGCTCACCAGCATCAGCGACTGGGGGTTACCTGGAAAGAAAAGGGGTGGGTTAGCTGTAGGAGGTATTGGGGAGGTTGGGAGGATGACATGTAGAGAGAAGTAAGCGGAGAAGTACCCACACCGCTCAAATCTTGGGCATGGCCAAGAACTCTTGTTCTCCCCTTCTCTCGACATGACAGGGCTAGGGAGAGGGAGTTGTTTAGAGGGGAGGTGAGTGGGGGTGAGAGGAGGCAAATGAGAGGCAAAGTGGGGGCGGTGGTGGCCTCTGGCTTATTTAAACCGGGGTAAGTGGGTTCATGGTGGACATTGTCTAAGGAGGGGGAAGGGGAGAGGTGCTACTCGTTGGTTGGGCCTCAAAGGCGGTGGAGAGGGTGTGGAGGTGTGCTCTGGGGTCGTGCATAGGGCAGAGGGGCAGTGGGGCTGCTGCTGCCTTAATTCTAGGCTTTTAACTTAAAGGCCATGTCTCTCTCCTTTTTAAACACATGTGTACAAGGTGTGGGGGTATTTCTCCAACACTATGCTTCAATGTAGCACGACTAGGGGAGAGTGGGGTTGTTGTAGAGTCGCAAATGACCAATTTGGTGAAGGTTTGAAATGATTTGGATCATAGTGTCGTGGTGGTGTCACGGCAGATGCCATGGATAGGCTAAAGGTGGGGACTAATATGCGCTAGGGGAATCCAGGGAGGGATAGTAGAGTGATTCTCTACACAGAAGTTTGTATTGCTATATCTTCAAGATTACAAGTGCTCCTTGAGCTTTATTGGCGAGAGGAGGAACAAGGTGCTCTCTTACTCTTGCCTACTATCTAGCCCAAGAACCCTAGATCTACTAGTGCTCCACCAACTAGAATTCTGCCAACCCCCTCTACCAGAACCCTAACCTCCCTTATATAGAAGAGGTTCGGTCCTGGCCTAGGGCATACGTGGAGGCATATTCCTAAGAATATGCCCCCTCCCAAAGTGGTAACCCGACTGGGGTGCTTTTCCCCCGCGTCACACATGCTTTAGCGACGTCAGCCGACGCGAGCGTCGTCACCCTTGTCGGCCACGATCCGGTGGTCCTGCCCTTGCTTTATTCGCTCATCCAGTACGTACCGGACCTTGACTAGAGAGATTCCTTCCTTCTCCTAGAAGCTAAGCGAGGATCCGGATCATAGTAGACCTGGCCCCACCTGTTCCTGCATATAAGTTAGTCAAGCATTTCCAACTTACTCCTTAAGTCAGATGAGACAATGTTAGGCGACGCCCCCTAGTACGGGTTACTCCGTGATCCGGCCTGCCTTGAGGTGACTCGGCCAGCATCCGCCTTGACCTTGCCGAACCTCGGCTAACTCGGCCCTTATACCCCGGAGTGACCCTACCCGAGGGTATCCCCCCAACATTAGTCCCCGAAGCTGGTGCGGTCTTAGCTGCCTCGGACGCTAAGGCCACATCAGGTTCATTTATGTCCGAGCATCAGGCGTTCAATTCCGGGTTAGCTCCTTATCTCGGATAACATGGATTTACATTCCCTTCGCATGTTCCAAGTTTTCACTTGCGGGCCGGGTCACTACTTTGGCTCGGATCCCATAGTTATCATGGTTTGATCCGGGCCCCATTTCCTTCTCTCATACGCCAACCCACGTGGAGGATAATCATTACCTTGTCTTATTTTAAGGGCCTGCACAGTAACCGCCGTAGTAATTGTCAGTTTTACTGTGCGCGGGTTACGTCATGCATGTCTCCTCGTTTACCGCAACAGCACGTCGCGTCATGGGATCTCATCTACTCTGTGGCCCCCTGTGTGGCTTCTCTCTGATTGGCTGATGCCTGTGATACACGGACACACCGTGTGGCTCGACGGCGCAGCGCGATCCCACTCATCGATCACTGGGGGCGGTTAAATAGGGGAGGGGCGCGTCCCTTAGCATTTTTCCATCTCCGCGCCCCTTTGCCCTTTGCGATTTTCACCTTCGTCTTCCCTGCGACCACACCGCCGCCGGTGCTTTCCATCAGCAACGCCGTCGCCGCACCTCCCCGTGCCTCCGCACCGCAGCCACCGCTGCACAACTGTTTAGCCACGGGTCCTCGTCAATCTAGACCACAGACCCCCGCTTCCGCTAGCTCCAGCAAGGACAGCGGATACGAGATGACTGAGGAGGAGCTTGTCATCGCCGAGCAGGAGATGGAGGAGGACACCGGCGCGGCGGACCGCGGCGCGTGGGCCGGTTCGTGGGTCTGCCAAGACAACATCGACTGGCTCTACCGGACTAGGCATATTCCTGCCGGTGTTGCCGCTCGTCTCCCCTCCTTGGAACTGGCCCCCTCACCCAATCCGGGTGAGTTCGTCGTATTCCTATCCCATTTCCAACAGGGATTTGGTCTCCCGGTGAGCGACTTCTTCCGGGACTGGGTCAGGACGTACCACCTGCAGCCGCACCATCTCCCAGCGAACGCAATCACCTCTCTTTCTGCCTTTGTCTCCACGATCGAAGGTTATACCGGACTATGGCCCACGAAGGATCTGTGGATCTGGTTCTTCGGTCTTCGTCGCAACGTCGTCCCCAACATCCACGTCGAGTCGGAGGACAAGCAGCTCACCCAGTTCGGAGCTGCCTCGATCTTGCCCCGGAGATTTTCACTTTCCCCGGGTCACCGGGCTTGACTCCTGCAAAGGATGGGCCCGGACCTTCTTCTACGTCCGGAACGAGGGTACCGAAGACTTGATTCGGTTGTTGTCCTACGCTCCGGGTCCCCCTGACACGGATTTCTGGGAGGAGGTCGCCAAGAAACCTACAGCTCTGGCCAACCAAGTCAACAAAAGGTTCGCGGAGCTGAAGAAGCTCGGATTGCGCAACGAGGATGCTATGATCACGTTCGTGCGCAACCGAATCTCTCCCCTCTAGAGGCGCACCCACAAGTTGTGCCACATGAGCTTCGGTCGCGACCCCAACCGAACCTCCTCCTTCGAATTGAGCAACACAGAGATCTTCCACCGGGTCAAGGCTCTGTTCACCACTCACAAGGATTTCTCCGCCGAATGGACATGGGGAATCGAGCATTACTGCCGTGACAGGCTCCCTCCCGCGGTAAGCTTCGCGGGGTAAACTTATTTCGGATCAGTTATGTGTCGGTTTTTGTCATATTTTTGACTCTACTCTTTGTGCTTTTTCTCAGCTGTTTCTCTAGCAAACTCTCGAGGATGGCACGGATCCGACCCTTATGTGGTGCCGGACCGAGAGATCCCGGATGAGGAGGAGCCGGACCAGGAGATGTTACTCCCTATGACCGACACCACCAAACGTCTCTGCGGTAAATTCTCTTCTCTTAGAGATTGGCCCAATGATGAGGATGACTCGGATATCGACGTGATTGAACCCGTTGAGGCTGTCCCTCTTTGTTTTGCCTTTCCGGCATCAGCTAACCTCGGTGGGCATATCCACGAGGATCCTCCACTTGCCACGGGCGAGCCGGTTCCGGTGGCGTCGAAGAAGAAGCGCGGATCCGCGTCAAGTTCTTCTTCCGTACCTTCTCAGCCCACCAAAAGGCAAAAGAAGGCCAGAGACAAGACTGCCTCCAAGCGGGCAGGCAAAGCCCCGGCCCGGAGGGCCCGGAAACCCAAGGAGGCCGAGACCTCGGATGCGTAAGTCATTTTTCACTGCGCAACACACTTCTCCTTGCATCGGGGTAATTTCACTCTTGACCTCATTTTCTTTTGCAGGCCTCCTGTGGAGGTTCCTCAGAGCAGATCAAGCATCTCTTCTCCCCTTCGGTCCGGTCCTTCCCCTCCTCGTGACAATGAGTCACGCCCGCTGAGCCCTATTCCGGAGGGCTCTGCGGCTGCTCCGGGTTCCGCAGTACCTCATCAAGAGGAACGTGACCTCGGATCGGGAGGGGTCGGTTCGGCCGAGGCAACGGCGTCCACCACTTCGGCATTGCCGCAACCAGCAACTACCAAGTCTACCGCAACCCCAGCACCAGCAGCAGCTCCAGTACCAGCTTGCGAACCAGCACCTGTCCCGGCAGCTAGGAAACCCACCGCAACTCCAGTACCAAGTTCCTCTGCCTCTTCCGAGTCATCTCAGCCCCGGCGAGGAACCATTCCAGCAGCTTCCAAAGGGAAATCCGTCGTGGTTACTTCTTCCCAGCAATCTAAAGGCAAGAAGGCTCCGGATGCTGCCAAGTCTACATCCGTCGAGGCCGGGCAGCGAACCTTGTCGTCAATGCTTCCGAAGAAATCACCAGCAGTGACGGATCCTCCTGCCGAGCCAACCGATGCGCAACAGATGGTTCTTCACACCAGCCCAGCTCTTTCCCTAATTGAGAGGAAGGAAGCTCATGCGAAGGGCTTGGTGGCACCCCACATGCCCACTGGCGAACGGTACCCTCCGAGCCTTATCGAGTTCGTCATGAACTGGAATAAGGCGGAGTTCGTCTACAACGACGATCTCCCGGAAAAGTTCGGCCCCCACAGAATTTTCTGCCCAGATGAACACTGCCGCCAAGGCAATTAACCTCGCGGGGCGAATGATGGAGGTATGTCGTTTCTCCTTTACATGATGTAGATAATAACCATTAGTCCCTGAGCCTCCGACGGAGTAACTTGTTACTCGGCCGGATGCTCATTAGAAAATCAACGTAGCTGCATGTAAACTTCAAATATGCACACTCCTAGAGCCGGGTTAAGTTCCACTTGGCCCGGATCTTGCACACTTCGAATATGCACACACCTAGAGCCGGGTTAAGTTCCACTTGGCCCGGATCTTGCACCATTCGAATATGCACACACCTAGAGCCGGGTTAAGTTCTACTTGGCCCGGATCTTGCACACTTCGAATATGCACACACCTAGAGCCGGGTTAAGTTCCACTTGGCCCGGATCTTGCACACTTCGAATATGCACACACCTAGAGCCGGGTTAGGTTCCACTTGGCTCGGATCTTGCACAGTTTGAATATGCACACACCTAGAGCCGGGTTAAGTTCCACTTGGACCGGATCTTGCACACTTCGAATATGCACACACGTAGAGCCGGGTTAAGTTCCACTTGGCCCGGATCTTGCACACTTCGAATATGCACACACCTAGAGCCGGGTTAAGTTCCACTTGGCCCGGATCTTGTACACTTCGAATATGCACCAAACTAATTTTACACTTCTGTACTTATTTCAGGTAACTACCAATCGCCTGAGCGCCGAATTTCAACGCCTGCTTCATACCCAAAAGATCCTGCGTGCAAAACATGTTGCACTTGGCGCAGAACATGAAAAGAGGGGTAATTTTCTCCCTCAGCACCTCTCCGTTTTTCTTCACTTGTTTCCGCCGAACTAACCTCCTCATTCGATTTTTTGCAGCTGGGGTGGAGGCTGAGAACAAAATTATGCGGAATAACTTGGAGGAAATCCGAGGTATGTCCTCTTTTGCCCGACCATGTTGTGTTTTCCATTTCTTCTTCTCCTTGGCTTGGCAAACATTCACTCCTCGGCTTTGCCGGGTCAACATACTACTTCAGCATCGCTTGAGGATAGTGTGCCCGTGCCTGATATGATTCTGCATTTTCTCGAACAAGCAAGACAGCATCAAGCTGAGCTGAAGAAGAAGAATGATGAGCTTGCCCTCCTCCGGACCAAGGACGACGAGATAGCCAAGCTCAAGGCTGAGATGGAGAAGATGAAGGCCCAACACAAAACCGAGCTCCAAAAAGTTGGCCAGAACTTCACCGAAGAGCATGAGCGCCTTACTCTCCAGATCTCCAAGGACCAGGACCTGCTTAAAGAATCCGAGGTCCAACTTGGGTTGGCGATCGCTGAGCTTGAACAACTTCACCAGAGACGCGACAATTGCATGAAGGAGTTGACCCGGATTCACCACCATATCTCACGTAAGTTTCTTTCCCTTATCCGACATAATTTTCCGGCTCGGCCCATATGTGTTTGCGTCAGCATCTTCCTTTTCCTTGTTTCCAGACCACTTTCCCGAGGGTACTCCCATTGCCAGTGCTGCTATTGCCAAATTCCGCCGAGAAAGGGGTACTCCTGTCGCTCCTGATGGTGAGATCATCCCCTTAGACATGGAGGACCTATTGGTCAGTGTGTCAGCTCATGTGGAAACCATTAAGAACTATGGGAAAGATCTCCTCGACGTTGCGGTCCGGATCTACAACACCTTCTGGCCAAGCGAGAGCGCTCCGAAGAGGATCACACTCCTTGCCGAAAAGCTGTTGGAAATTGAGACCCAACTTGACCTCTAGAGAGAGTCCGCCAGGCGTGCCACAGCAGATACCCTCCTTCATCATATTCTTACATGGTACGAGAAGATCGACCTGAGCCTCCTCACACGCTGGCGCACCGGATCCAAATGGACCGACGATCCGGAGTGGGTAGCTCGGCGCCAGACTTGCGCCTACAGCCTCGTCGAATATTCTCCGATCCATGACTGGGTTGAGGGACCGAGCTTTCTGGAGTCCGGTGGGGATGAGCATATTGAGAACGTGGAGGATGGGTCGGGTGAGGATGGAGAAGATGCTGCTTCGGATATTGAAGACAGCGATGACGACGCCGAACTTCCTCCTCCTGCTGCTCCTTAGTTGAAAAAAAACTCGAAAATTTTATCAGATCCCCGGTATGCCGGGTGCAATTGTATGCTTGATATGTGATATTTTGCTACTATGTTTGTATGCCGGATTAACTTGGGCGTAGTCCCCGAGTTTCATTTTCTTGTTCGTCCAATTCTCTGGCTCGACCCGTGTCTACCTTGATTCGGTTTTACGACTTACGAATCCGAGCTTCAAAAATTGTCTTAACAATACTTAGAAACTTTGAGGCTTGGCTCAAAATAATTCAGCATAATAACTTGAAAATAAATACAGGATTAGTCCGTAAAAACAAACGTTAGCTCGAATAAATTCATTTCCTTAGTGGTTTTTCACGTGCTACGCAATTCCAAACTTGTTCCCTTGCTTGCCATGAAGCCAATCCTTGTTGGACAGCAGCAAGTCGAAGGGTTGGGTTTTTGGTGCTCACACATTACTAATCCGGGTTAAGTAAAACGACTCATTCCAGCTACCGCATAAGAAATTACGACAAACATTATTAAGGCAGTCCCCGAGTTACTGCTCGAGGCGCTGCTATTTCATTGATAAGCTCATTGCCGACATACATACCGACATATGAGATGACTCGGATACATACACTTCTTAGCTAAGTGTAGAAGGGACGAAGTAGTGCTACATTCCACGGTCGCTTGGATTCCTCTCTGGACCTGTTCGCCTTGTTCTTTTCCTGTGGCTTTGCATCTATGAGATAGTAAGAATCATTATGCAATGCTTTGCTCACAATGAACGGCCCTTCCCATGGGGGGGATAATTTATGCATGCCAGTAGTACGTTGTACCAACCGGAGCACCAGATCGCCTTCCCGGAAGACTCGGGGGCACACTTTCTGGCTATGATAGTGTCGGAGATTTTGCTGATATATGGCGGATCTGGACAGTGCCAGTTCTCTCGCTTCTTCTAGCAGATCAACATCATTTTGTCGGGCTTCTTGCACTTCGGCTTCTGTGTATTGGGTGACCCTAGGAGAATCATGCTCTATGTCGGCTGGTAATACAGCTTCTGCCCCATATACCAGAAAGAATGGCATATAGCCTGTTGATCGATTCGGAGTTGTTCTTAAGCTCCACAGTACTACTGGTAGTTCTTCTATCCAGCACCCCGCTGATCTTTGCAGCGGCTCAATGAGCCGGGGTTTTATCCCGGATAATACTAATCCGTTGGATCTTTCCACTTGTCCGTTCGATGCGGGGTGGGCTACCGAGGCGACATCGAGTCGGAACTTCTTATCTCGGCAGAAGCGTGCAAATGCTCCTTCTGCAAAATTTGTTCCATTATCAGTTATAATACTGTGTGGATAACCGTATCTCAAGATGATATCTTTGAGAAATGTCACGGCCGTAGCTCCATCACATTTTCTTATAGGTTTCACTTCAATCCATTTTGTGAACTTGTCCACCATGACCAAAATGTGTGTCATGTTTCCTCTCGCAGGTTTGAACGGGCCAACCATATCCAAGCACCATACAACAAATGGCCACGTAATTGGTATGGTCTTGAGTTCCGACATAGGCATATGTGTCCTAGTGGCGTACCTCTAACAACCATTGCATTTTCTCACTAGATCTTCCGCTTGTTCCAAGGCACTTGGCTAGTAGAATCCATGTCGGAACGCCTTTGCCACCAAGGCTCGGGATGAGGCATGATGCCCGCATTCCCCTTGGTGTATATCTCGGAGGATGTCAAGCCCTTCTTCCGGGTCAACGCATCTCTGGAGGACATTGGTTACACTCCGTTTGTACAACTCGAAATTGATGATTGTGTATGCTTTTGCTCTCCTATGAGTTTTCCTGGCTAACTCCTCCTTGGCGGGTAACGTTCCATCTCTCAGAAATTGGAATATAGGCAGTGCCCAAGATGGTATGGCTCGTGGAGGGAATATCTCCTCATCAATTTCCATCTGATCCACCGGCATAACTTCAGCCGGATCACGCTGAGCAGTCCCCGGGTTTGCCAAGGCAGTCCCCGGGTTTGCTGACGCAGTCCCCGGGTCTCGCGTACCACCTCCCATGTCAATGTCCATGGGCTCAGCTCCGGATTCCGTATTTTCCGGGACATAGATCGAGTCGGTTCCTGGGGAGGGCCTGATAGATGGTTTTCTGAGGTGTTCCAATGCTATGCCCGGTGGAATTGCCTGTCTGGTCGATCCGAGCTTCGACAACATGTCGGCAGCCTCGTTTTCCGCCCGGGGTACATGGTGAAATTCACACCCCTCGAAGTAACCAGATATCTTCTGCACGTGAAATTTGTATAGTGCCATGTTTGGATCCAGGGCGTCCCACACTTCGGACACCTGCTGCACCACCAGGTCCGAGTCGCCAAAGAATATTATCCGACGTATGCCAATCTCCGTTGCCACTTTCAGCCCATGCACAAGAGCCTCATACTCAGCGACATTGTTCGATGCTGCAAAATGGATCTGCAATACGTACTTTAGCTGATCCTTCTTTGGCAAGGCAAGCACAACCCCGGCGCCTAATCCGGTTTTGGTTTTCGACCCGTCAAAGTGCATCCTCCAGTAATTCAGATCTGGTGGCGGTGGTTCGTATTGTACCTCGGCCCAATCCACCAAAAAATCAGCCACAACCTGAGATTTGATCGCTTCTCTTCTGTCGTATTGGGGCACATAAGGGGCTAGCTCAATTGCCCATTTTGCGATTCTGCCACACGCATCCTTGTTACCCATTATCTCGGATTTGGGAGCTTCACATATTACTTTGATGGGGTGCTCCTCAAAGTAATGCTTTAACTTCTTCGCCGCCATATAGACACCGTATGCCACCTTTTGAAAGTGCGGATATTTCTGTTTTGAGGCAGACAATACCTCGCTCAGGTAATACACTGGCCTCTGCACCGACTTACCCTCTTCATTGCGTTCCACTATGATTACTGCACTTACAACTCGGTTGGTTGTGGCTACGTAGAGCAACATTGGCTCCTTTGATAGTGGAGAGGCTAACACTGGCGCAGTGGCCAACATCTTTTTCAAGTGGACAAAAGCTTCATCGGCCTGTGGCGTCCAAACAGATTTATCCGATTTTTTCATGAGTTGGTAGAGAGGCAGTGCCTTTTCTCCCAACCAACATACAAACCGACTCAACGATGCCAGGCATCCAGTGAACTTCTGGACATCATTGAGACACTTCGGTAGCTCCATTCGTTCGATGGCTCGGATTTTAGTTGGGTTAACTTCAATACCTCGGCTGGAGACGAGAAATCCGAATAACTTTCCAGCCAGGACACCGAAGGTACATTTTTCCGGGTTAAGCTTCATCCAGAACCTTCTCAAGTTCGCGAATGTGTGCCTTATGTCGTCAAGGAGCGTTGTGCTTTCCTTGGTCTTGATAACCACATCATCCACGTATACTTGTACGTTTTGACCTATTTGGTCGTGTAAACATTTTTGCATACATCTCTGGTACGTTGCACCTGCATTACGTAAACCAAACGGCATAGTGCGATAGCAGTAAGCCCCGTACGGGGTAATAAACGCTGTTTTTATTTGATCATCCGGGTTCAGAGGTATCTGTGGAAGCCAGAATATGCATCAATGAATGACAACAGTTCGCATCCCGCGGTTGAGTCTATGACCTGATCTATCCTCGGCAGTGGAAATGGATCTTTTGGACACGCCTTGTTCAGGTTCGTGTAATCGATACACATACGCCAGACCACTACCACGTTCGGATCATCCTTCTTCTTTTCTACCAGTATCGGGTTACAGAGCCAATCCGGATATAGTACCTCCATGATAAATCCTGCCGCTAGTAACCGAGCTATCTCGTCTCCAATGACTTTTCTCCTATCCTCGGCGAAGCGGCGGAGAGGTTTCTTCACCGGCCTTGCTCCGGGTCTTATGTTCAAAGAGTGCTCGGCCAACTCCCTCGGAACACCTTGCAAGTCCTGTGTAGACCAAGCAAAAATATATCGATTCTCATGGAGGAAGTTGACGAGCTCGCTTTCCTATTTGTCAGTTAACCCAGCACCAATCGTTATGGTGCGCTCCGAAAACATGTTATCAACTGGAATCTTTTTGGTGTCCTTTGCGGCTTGAAATGAAACGCTGCCATGCGGGTTACTTAATGCCGGCATATATTGCTGTGTGGACTGAGCTAATGCTGCCACCTCTTGGATTTTTCTTTTCTCTTGCGCAATCACGAGTGACTCGGCTAGGTTAGACCCGGCTGAAGCACACTCCATGGAACGTCGGAAATCTCTAGCGATGGTAATTACTCCATTTGGCCCGGGCAACTTCATCTTCAGATAACTGATGTGGCATCTTGCCATGAATTTGTTCAATGCTGGTCTTCCGAGTAACTTGTGATACGCACTTTCCAAGTTCACCACTTCAAACTCCAGATTTTCAGTTCGGCAGTTATCCCTTGTGCCGAATAGCACGTTGACCCGGACTTTGCCTATGGGCTCGCACGAAATGCCTGGTACAATGCCATGGAAAGTTGTTCTCATAGCCTGGAGCATGTCCTTCGAGATGCCCAACTTGCGCATCGTGTCTGCATACATGATGTTAATGCTACTGCCATTATCAATCAAAACCTTGGAGAACCTCATGTTGATGTTCGGTCCAATGAATGTCGGATCTAGCACTAGCGCATACGAACCTAGGCTCGGCATAAGTTTAGGATGATCTTTGATGTTCCAGGTGATTTCCTGGTCCGACCAAGGCATGTACCTCGTCACCGCTGGCATGACCGCATTGACCTCCATATGTTGGTGCTACAAGCTCTTTCTATCTGTTTCCTTAGTCGTGAACACACAATAACGCTGGTGATGTGCCCTGTACTCATTCCTTCCCTCGTTTCCGGGGTACCTCTGATCCGGTTGTTGCTGATTTTCCACCTGATGCACCGCATCCCTTCTTTCATTGTTGTCATACCTCGGCGGAGGGGGAGGCCACATTAGCTGCTGCGTGTTCGCTCTGGAGAGCAATTGCTGCCGGGGTAACTCCTGCCGAGGTTGATCATTCCGGGGTGCCTGAGCATTCCCCGAGCCACCTTGCTCTATCTTTCGCATCCACTCACATTGCCTCGCCGTGTGACCCGCCGGGCTATTCGGATTCGGCGTATGAAACTTACATGGTTGGTCCAGCATCGACTCATAGGTATACCTCGGACGGTCTTTCTTTTCCTGCCACTGTTTCTTCTGCTCCGGAGTCCATGTTTTCTTGCCATCATTTCTTGGAGTCCACTGCCCTCCAGTTCTCTGGCGTTGGTTACTTCCTCCTCCGGATTGATCTTGATTCACTACTGCAACTTGTTGCGAGCCATAGCGATGGTCTGGTCTGTCATCTCTCCTTTTTCCTCTGTAATCATTCCTCCGGGATGACCCGGCTCCATCTCTCTGATAGTATTCCTTGTTTGAGTCATTTTAGGGGAGCCTAAAGCATACGAATCAGCAATCCGGATCATCTCTGCCAGCGTAACTGGCATTTTCCTTTGCAGCTTCATCCACAGCTCGTTGCCGTATCTGCACCCTTGCGCAAACCACGCTATGGCCTGTGACTCTATAACGCCCTCACACGAGTTTCTTACGGTACACCACCGGGTTAAGAATTCTTGATCCGTCTCGTTGGGTCTTTGCTTGCACATTGCCAGGGTCTGCGGTCTATTCGGCCTCTGGTACGTACTTGAGAAGTTGCTGATAAACATTTCTTCAAAATCTATCCAGCAGTTGATGCTTCCGGGCGGCAAGTTATTCAGCCATACTCTGGCCGGGCCTTCCAACATCTGGGGCACGTAACGCACAGCCCATCTCAAGTTGCCAGTTGCAATTTTCACCGCTGTAGCATAGTTTATCAACCAATCCTCCGGCTTAGTACTGTCGTCATACGTCTTCGTGCCCCTGGGTAATTGGAAGTTGGGTACCGGTGGTTCCTTCATGATCCGGGGTCCAAAGCACGCCGGACCCGGAGGACCTTGACATTCGATATGTTCCGACCTATACAGGTGATCCAGTTTCAATCTGGCGTCATCTGGCATCAAATCCCTGCTCCCCAACCTAGACCCTATCACATGATAGTCCGGTCTGGGGTACCCTGCGTTCACCATCTCCGAATCACCGTCATTGTATTGGTTTCTCTCTCGCTGCACGTCTTTCTGCTGCATACCTCTGTCGGTGCTTTGCTCTTGCCTCGGTTTATTCCGCTGCTGTGGTTGTCCTGCCCCTGCGGAGTTGCGCTGTCCGGCATTGCCGTTGGCAACGTCCCGTTTACCGGCATTGCCTTGGTCGCGATTACCTCGTCCAGCTTCACCTCGGCTCACACTCTGTCGATCATCACCTTTCCGCATCTCTTTTTCTTTTCCCGCACGCGTTGGGTCGTACGGGATGATCGGTTTGTTACGTCTGGCCGAGGTTACTACCTCCTCTCTCCTTGGGCCGCCATGTGGCGATGATGCGGCTCCAGCAGATTTCTCCGGGTTACCCATCACCGAATGGACGATCTTGGAAGCCCCAGCTCTCTCCGGGTTAGCTCTCAGTAGCTCCTTGTTCTGCCTGTTCGCGATCCGAACCAGCTCGTTAACCCTGTCTTGCTGTCTTTGACGGGCCTCACCCGTCAGACCCTCTAACTCGGATGCAGCGGCATCTGCTGCTCTGAGGTTCTTCGCCGGGGTACTATACCTCGGCAACCCCACAGACAGAAAGTTTTCCGACCCTTCTGCTCCATCATCACCTTCTCTGTTCCTCTCACTTATGAGATTTTTCCCTTTTACCCTCACTGCATCAACCTTGTTTGCCTTTGCGTACTCACGCAGCGTCATGTTCAGTGACTGCTGAGCCGCAGCTATTTTCTTTGGGCCCTCTAGTATCTTTTGCCGAGTTTCCTCTAGCTCGGCCTGTGCCTGAGCCGGATCTACCACCGCTTCTACCGGGTTAGCCAAGCTATCCATAGCTTCCCTTAGTACATTCTCAGGCCTCTCTAGTGGAGCTCCTCTACCTTTCCTCGGTGCCTTAGGTGTTACCTCCGAGTCTGGTGCCGGATCCTTGCTTGCGCCTGCACCTAGCGCAGTCATCATCACCTCCGCATGGTCCGGGGAGCGAGCGATACGCGCCCCGCGAGCCACAGTGAGGGGTGGTTCCCCCGCATCGACGACGCAACGCGGATGAATGCACGAGACGTCAACAGCAATGTAGACCTTGTGCGTGCCGAGCTTGACGAAGAGGCCGTTGCGCGGAAGCGGGCGCGTGCCGAAGCAGCCAGCGTTGTCGCTGACGAAATCCAACGCTCCAAAGCGCTGAACGAGCCCGAAGACGATGCGCTCGCCGGTGCCGATGATGTTTCCCGTCCGGATGTTCACCCCTGCTAGCGCCGCTAGCCCCACGGTGGGCGCCAATTGTCGTGGTGGTGTCACGGCAGATGCCATGGATAGGCTAAAGGTGGGGACTAATATGCGCTAGGGGAATCCAGGGAGGGATAGTAGAGTGATTCTCTACACAGAAATTTGTATTGCTATATCTTCAAGATTACAAGTGCTCCTTGAGCTGTATTAGCGAGAGGAGTAAGAAGGTGCTCTCTTACTCTTGCCTACTATCTAGCCCAAGAACCCTAGATCTACTAGTGCTCCACCAACTAGAATTCTGCCAACCCCCTCTACCAGAACCCTAACCTCCCTTATATAGAAGAGGTTCAGTCCTGGCCTAGGGCATACGTGGAGGCATATTCCTAAGAATATGCCCCCTCCCAAAGTGGTAACCCGACCGGGGTGCTTTCCCCCGTGTCACACATGCTTTAGCGACGTCAGCCGACATGAGCGTCGTCACCCTTATCGACCACGATCCGGTGGTCCTGCCCTTGCTTTATTCGCTCATCTAGTATGTACCGGACCTTCTTTTTTGACCAGAGAGATTCCTTCCTTCTCCTAGAAGCTAAGCGAGGATCTGGATCATAGTAGACCCGGCCCCACCTATTCCTGCATATAAGTTAGACAAGCATTTCTGACTTACTCCTTAAGTCGGATGAGACAACGTTAGGCGACCCCCCTGGTCCGGGTTACTCCGTGATCCGGCCTGCCTTGAGGTGACTTGCCCAGCATCTGCCTTGACCTTGCCGAACCTCGGCTAACTCGGCCCTTATACCCCGGAGTGACCCTACCCGGGGGTATCCCCCCAACACATAGTTTTAGATTTTGTCAAATGTTGGTCATAGTAGTAGTTATGAAGGAATTTCTCCAACCTGATCTTGGAAAGATGGGATAAGGGTGCTGGTAGATAGGTATGGTCAGGGTGTACCTCCAGAAATTTTTTGGCATTTATTGGGTCGTTTTTGATCATGTTTATCTCATTTATTCAAATAGTGCAGAAATGGTTTCTAGAAGCTCATTTGATATTTTTACTTTGGACAAGGTTTGTTTTTATGTGAGATTATCCTAAATACAATATCTCATATTGGAGAATTTTCTTGGATTTTAATTGGAAGGAAAAGTATTTTTAAGGATTTATTTCTTGTTTCTGCCATTTAAGAAAATGGGTAGAAAGAATTATTAAAACTCTTCAAAAATATTTATTTTTGAATTGGGAAGATAGGGTATGATATATGGGCCTCAAAAGAGCTTAAAGTTGGGGAAGTTCTTTGTCAAAAACCAAACCTTCCTTTGTACATGGATATTTTGAGATTTTTCCCATTAAACGAATTAAATAGGTTTTGAGCCATAATAATTATGGATAATATTTGATAAATCTTTATAATCAAGGTATATGTTGTACACAAGGGGTATATAGCATTTTCAACCTTGGGTGTTGAGAATCAAACTTGATTTTGGTGGAAACCATGAGATTAAGGATCTAGGGTAATGTTATTTTATTGCCTTCAGATCTCCCCTTGGGGAATGGAATATATGGATGGATAGGCCAAGTGATGGAGATTCCATGGTGCAGAGGTTTGAGGTTGATCATGTTTGAGCTCTCCCAAGATTGATTCCAAACTTTGAATAAAATAAGGGTGCCAAAGCAGGTTATTAAATAGCCTTCAAAACATTGTGGGATTTTGGAGCACAAGCATCCATTTGGAACAAGTGAAGTAGGTACTACCAAAACTTTATGAGTAGAACACCATCATGCAAAGAGTTGGTCCTAGGAAGGTAGGGTGAAGGTGTGAGCTTCTTCCAAAGTACGCTAGTTGATAAAATTTGCAGAAGAAGTTATTTTCGTGCCTGCAAAACTATCAAGAACAAATGGGTTAAAAGTTTATCTAGACAAAGGAAAAAGTGGTCCTTGGTAGACCTTATGATGGTATACAATATGGTTCAAGTGCATTACCAAAAATGCAGAAGGTTTGGAAATGAGCGAGACTCAAAGATGTGATATTAATATCAGATTTCCAGATAGTCATTCTTGGTAGAGTTAGAGATTTTGACTAGAATATAAGAGGGGATGATTTTGAGGGGATGCAAGCTTCCAAATCATCATCAAATGGATGGTGATGAAGATTAGAGTGAGTATATAAGGATCTAGGCTTGATATAGGTCTTCATAGACTTGGGAACTTCAAGAAAGGATTAGTCTTAAAGGGATCTAGTTAAGGGTTTAGATGATCACCTAGTGGCTAGGGATTAGATCTAGCTTTGTAAACTTGCTTGGGTTCGATGTTCTTGGGTTAGCTAGATGCTAGTTGATGAGCTCCTAGGGTTTCTCATACTACTCCTAAGCACATAAGTCAAAAGAAGATCAAGGCAACTCATCTTAGCAAACAAATCTATCTATTATTAGGGTTATCATCAAGCCTAGCTTTGGATAAGGATGGGTATTTTTAAAAGGTTGTGTTTTGAAGTAGACAAGAGTCCCTTGGTAGTTCTATCAAAGATAATAGTCCCTTGGTAGTTCTATCAAGAGTAGAATTCAAATGCTTTATAAAAGGTTTTGGAAAACCTAGAGGTAAGACTAGTTGAAGGATCTGCCGTGAAAACATAAGGAGATTGTAGCTCTCCATAGTTTTGTCAATAGAAACTACTAAAAGAGTTTGGGTTGCATAAGCATCTTGGCTCAGGTTTTGAAATGTTAGAACGTTTGAGAATATGTAAAAAGAGCCAAGCCAATTTTGTTAAATAGCTTTTGTAAACAGAGGGTGAGGTAAGAAGTATATCATCTGTTGCACATTTAGATGCATAAGCACAGACAAGCAATCAAGCAACACTTCATCAATCAACAAGAAAAGTTTTTGTTCCCCTTGATTTTTGCATCCTGGACAACTAATCAGGGTTGCTGAAATTGGGATGTTACAGTAACATATACTTGTATGCAACCAAAACAAACTAGATAACAATTGCGATAACAATTCACTACTCAAACATCGACATAGTCATACAATAGATCATGGGAAAATAATATATTGCATCATACATCATGTTTTCCAAGATATTACAGTGGGGGATGATGGGATCTTGTAGTATATGGTGATGGAGATGAGCCTACCAAGGGGGAGAGGCGTCCACGCGTGGTGGAGAGGCGGCGCCCTAGCGGCTCCCTAGGGTGGCGTCGGCCCTAGGGCATGGAGGCCCCTTGCACCTTATTCTTCCTTGGACATGGTTATGGTGTGGAGGAACTTCTCCCCCTCCATGGGGGCTGCCAAGGAGGGGGATTTTCGTGGGTATGGTGGATGCCTCCAAAAGTAGGGTTTCCTCTCAATATAGTGGTGGAGATGCAATCTTGGCCATAGGATGGAGGCCCCTTGGATCCAAGGGCTCGTGGGTATCTTTAGAACCTTCCTAGGAGTCCCCTATGTCCTTAACGAGTCCATCAAGTCGTGGTTAGGCCGAAATCATCAAAGATGGAAGGAGTTTGAGTTAACCATGTCACATATTTTCGGAGTCCCAAAACTGCTTCTGTCCTCTGTAGTAATATGGCTCTAAAAATGCATCCAGACTATTGCGGCGAATTTTATGTATAAATTGTTTAGAATTAGATTCCCCACAACTTTTCTTTCTACACTTTTTCCATTGGACATAATCGGCGGGCTCATTTCTAGAAATCTTCAAAAAAGTACCGTAGGGACACTTCTAAGAATTTGCAAATTTCACCATAATGAGCGGTTTCCTTCCATATTTGTGTATTTCTACACAACAAAGTGTAAAACAAGAACTTGTGCCTTTTTGCAATTATTAGTAGGTTAGTCCCAATAAATATAATAATGTTGCAAAATAATAATGATTTTGAAGCAATAAACGACAAAGTTCATGGATGCATTTTACATGCATCAAACATCCCCAAGCTTAACCTATGCTCGTCCTCAAGCATAAATGTGATAAAATTAACATGGACTTTGGAGTTTGTTGTTTTTCATCTTTTTTATTGCCACACAAAGTTCACTAGGTTTAATATTGAAGGAATAACAACAAGCAAGTGGGATATAAAGTGATATCTTTTGCACTCTAGAAACATGCTCAATAATAATAGACTTGTGTTCAAACAAATGAGAGATAAAAAACCTTCAAGCATACTTAGATGAACCTATAGAATTGTTGGAAGCATTTTTCCTATAATTGGCATGGTTTTTTTTGCCTTTCTACTTTGGGCTACTTCTTAGTTTCATGCCCTTTACCTGGAAGACTCACTTATTAGTTTTATCTCTTCCCTTAAGATATTTTTATATCTCGTACCGAAAGTAAGCATGGATTAAACATGTGCAAAGGCCTATTTAGCTTCCAAACTCCATTTCATTAAGTTTATGATTGATCAATAGTTCATCATTAGTGTTTGGTACCATTTACCCCTATCATTAGTACATTTCTAGTTCAAAGAAGAGAATAATTATAACAAGATAGACATGAAGTTCAACTTTGTCGAACACTTTCACCATTTTTTATATGGCATCAGTTAACGGTCTTGCCCTCCTAGTAACCAGTATAAACCTTATTCATAGGTCTTTCAATCATGGCATATGCTCTAAAACAACCTTTTCTTTTCACTTTCCATGGCTAGCCAAATCCTCGAGTGTCTACCTTTCCAACACTTTTCCTTAGAGCATATGTATTGAAATACCCATGACCCTCAGTTTACTCATTGATTACTAAGTAGAACAAGAGTATATCATGTCCCCTTGTTATCATTCCTTCCACTTTTTTATCTTAGAAAATCATTTTATGTTTCATAAATCATTACCACCTTAGGTGGTTGTGCCTTCAAGTTCGTGTTCACCCCACAACCAACTTCTCTATGACAACCCTAACCATTTGAGCAATATTATTTGGAAGCTAAATAAAACAAGGAAAATGATAAATATACTTGGAATAGCATTGATTCTATATAGTTATGTATGGTGTACATTGTGGAATTGGTTTTAAGGGTATTTGGATAAACAAGCTTTGCTTGTATAGGATTTTTTGGGCTAGCAAAAAGATGTACAAGTATGCCATTGGATCCATAGTGCCCAATATTTATCATCACAGAATGCTCCTTAGTATTAAACATCAATGTATATGAGCAAAAGGTATCACAAAAAAAGGCACTATCAAATTATCATTCATTAAACTATTTGAGCTAGCAACACTAAGCATGACTTTGAATTTCAGCTTTTTGCTTTAATTCCCTTTTCTTTTGATAGCACACAACTCATTCTCGTCAAAGAATTTAATCATGGGATAGATTTTTTAGTAGATTTTTCCTAAGCATGCAAAACATCTATCATGGTGGTTTGATGGCTCAGTGTTGGTGCCAGAAAAATGTTGGTGCAATGTTGATGTAGAGCTCGTTGGGAACCCCAAGAGGAAGGTATGATGAGCACAGCAGCAAGTTTCCCTTAGTATGAAACCAAGGTTTAATCGAACCAGTAGGAGCAAGGAAACACCCCAAAGGTGTTGCTAGCTGAGCCTTGGCAGGGCGCACTACCGGTGCTAGTAGCAACGTGGAGACCTGCACAACACAATCATAGAACTTTGTCCCCAACTTGCAATGAGGTTGTCAATCTCACCATGTTTTGTGGAAAACAAAGGATTAAACGTATCGAATGGAAAGAAGTAAAAGTTTGCAGAAAGTAAATACAAAGTAGTAAACATTTTGTAGATTGTATGTAAAGAAAGAGACAAGGACCGGGATCCATAGTTCACGAGAGGTGGCTCTCCTTAAGATAGATAACATACTGGGTGAACAAATTACGGAGGGGCAATTGACGAACATCGAGAAAGCAATACATGCATATACTAATCATCTTGACTCCTTTGAGACTTGATTGGGCATTACAACATTATACATAGACCGCCATCCAACTGCATCTATGACTAATAATCCACCTTTAGGTTATCATCCGATCCCCCTCCAGTATTAAGTTGCAGGCAACAGATTATTGCTTTACGAACTGTGTGTAAAGTAAACAATACGATTGTTCTATGAACAAAGGATTGTTGTTTTCTCCCTAGTAGCAACATCACATCTAGTACCTTACAGATTTCTGTCACTTCCCCAGATTACCAGAGGCATGAACTCACTATCGAGCATAAATACTAACTCTTGGAGTTGCTAGCATCTACTTGTCCAAGATAGCTATTAACAACGGAAAGCATGCAAGATCACAAATAACAAAGACATGATAGAATCAATAATCAATCTGAAATAGCATCTCAATATCCATCGGATCCCCGCAAACACAACATGCAGAATTACAAATAGATGATCTTGATCATGAACAGAGCTCACAAGATCTAAACATGAAAGCACAAAGGAGGAGAACCAGCCATCTAGCTAGTACATGGATCCGTAGACCAAGGATGAACTACTCACGCATCACACCGTAGGCTTGCATGGCGATGAAGAAGGCCTCCAAGGTGAATTCCCCTCTCCGGCAGGGTGCCGAGAAGAGCTTCAGATCCCTCCCGATCTAGGGAAGGAGATGACGGCGACTACAGACTCTTTCATGGATTTTTGATCGGGCCCTTAGGGTTTTCGTCCCTAGAGCATCTTATAGGCGGAAGGGGAGGCCGAGGGGGTGCCTGGGCTGGCCACACCATCCCCTGGCGCGGGGCAAGCCTGGCCGCGCGGCCAGGTGGTGTGGCCGCCCTCTGGCCCCACTCCGTCTCGTATTCTGGCATCTGATGACTTCCGTAAAAATAGGCACTTTGGCTTTTGTCCCGTCCAATTCCGAGAATATTCATTTTCTGACTTTCCTAGAACCAAAAACAACAGAAAACAGGCAGCTGGCACTGTGGCTCTTGTTAATAGGTTAGTCCAAGAAATCATATGAAAAGTACTCCAAAGTGTGGGCAAAACACAAGAAAGTGGATAAAAACCAAGCATGGAACATCAAAAATTATAGATACATTTGCAATGTATCAACATCCCCAAGCTTAACTCCTGCTCGTCCTCGAGTAGGTAAGTGATAAAAAGAAAGAATAATTTTTGAGGTGACATGCACCATCAAAGACTTGATCAAAGTATTTGTAAAACATTCAAAGCTAGGATCATAGTACTTCAATCATAACATGAAAGACAAAGTTCTAGCAATAAGACAAAGAAACTGTGATGCAACATGAAAAGGCACAAACCAAAGATTCATGAATAACAATGATTTGCAAGACGTTTGTTTGTTTCACATAAATAAAACATAGCATAATAGCATTCAGCTTGTCCCTTATAGAGTAGCAAATATAAATGCATAGAGTGACTAGATACAAATAGTTTAAAACAAGCAATATCAAGATATGCATCAATCAACTAGTCTTGGGACAATGCACATAGAACTAAGAATGGCCACTATGCTCTCTAAGTAGGTGCATAAAGATAGAAGGTGGAGACTCAATATAATGGTGGAAGAAAGGCCTTCATAGAAGGAAGTAGGGATTCAAGTCTCAAAAAGAGCTTCCAAAAATTATGGTACTTATAGCTTTCAGCTCTCATTGCCCCTATCATCAGCATGTTGAAGTGATTAAGGTTAAAGTGAACAAACTATGGTGTACATGCTTGACGAAGTATAAGTTAGAAATCTCATGTCCCTTGTATGCGAGGGCCGCTCCTCATGCTACTCAAGTTTAGTCACCGGTAAGTTCTTGTCATTGTAAGTACATGTGTATCATAGAGAACCGCCAACGGGGTACCCCTTGCCCGATGATACGGAAGAATCCCCATATCAAAATGACAAGGCAAGCAGACAACGAGCATCTCAGCAATCTTCTTATTTACCATGGGAATATGTGATTTTTTCTCTCTTTCCTCTTTTCATAATATCTCTTTTTTTCCTTTTTCTCTTTTTTTCTCAATAGGACTCTTTTTTATAAGAAGAATGCTTCATAGACAGCTCATTATGGTTACGCTGCAGGTTTCCACCATGTCAGCATGGATTAGACCAGCGGCCCAGGCGTTTCTCTAACACATATACATAACTCCATGGACTTACAAGCTCCCCTTTCATTTCACACCGATGACATCCATATACAAAAGAGCATGATATCAACTAGGTACAAAGTACCAAATGCAATGTTGAAAGCTTTCCCCATGAAAGCATGATTCTGCTAATTCCCAACAAATAAGTGCAAGCATATACAACATAGACGACATAATGGTTCAAGTTTATTAAGGGCAAGGAAAGTAAAGTGTGCCATCAAGTTCGTGAAAGCTTTAATCACTAGTTTTCTCATAACAGGTTTAATTTGGAAGGTAAACAAAAGCATGAATATACTTGGAATAGCATAAGCTAGTAGGTAGGTATGGTGTACCCTTTGAAATAACTTGGTTTAGGGAGTTGGATGCATGAGTGGAACTCATACTTGGTTGTGGAGGCTAGCAAAAGACTGGGAGCGACAAACTAAGAGAGCAATAATGGCCATAATCATGCAGAGCGACAAAACATCAGTGATCAAAGCATAAAGTGATACTACAAGTTGAAAAATAAAGGATAATAAAGGCTATGGTGACTTGAGATAGTCATAACATGGTGTGATCATGCGCCAAGTCAACCCAAATAAAGCATCAAAGGAGAATACCACTATATTATGCTTTAATATTCTAAAACAACGCATGATTCATCCAAGGCACATTAAGCAATCTCAATTGTTTATAACAAGTCATGCTACAGCAAATAATACTAAACATAAAGCCAAAACAATATCAAACATGGAATGACAAAGCATAGGCCACAGTCAAAAACAAGCTGTTTTTACCGCATAAGAATGAACTTTCCTACTCTTTTCCAAACCAAACCAAACTATTTGCAAACCAATGTATGAAAGAGGGGGTCCAACCAGTTTATTCAGAAAACTAATCAAATAAAAGCAAATGAAAACCAAAACGAACACGAAGAAGAAGACGCTCCAAGAACAACACAACTGTGCATGAAACAATAAAAATGAAGCGTTTGGAAGAAACCTGGAATTTTTATTCATGAAGAAGGGGATGCCTTGGGCATCCCCAAGCTTTGACGCTTGTACTTATTGGGTATTTTTTGGGGTGACACGCGTGGCATCCCCAATCTTGAGCTTTAGTCCATCCTTCATCTCATTACTCATTCCTTCCATACACCTGAAATTTTTCCTTCATACAAAACTTCACACAATCTTTATTAGCAACATTAGTGCACTAAAGATAAATAAGTCTTAAGGTTCAGTTCTAACACCAAATAAACTTCCATTAGAACACTATCTACTGTAGCACTTCCCTCAAAAAGCTAAATTCCCCAAAAGAACTCAAAAAGGAACCAACAAGAAGCAAATGCAGAAAATGGCAGAAATGTGTCAAAACAGAATAGCAGGTAAAGACGAATTTGTTCGAAGACCTTCTGTTGCTCAAATCAAAATGTGTTGAACTAACGAAAGTTAGATAACAACCTGGGGCAGAAGCACAAAAATTCACGCCTCAAAAGCACATTCAGAGATTTTACACGAATTTTTACGGTTAGGCACAGAAATCTGTTTCGGGACACCAACTTTCCCAATCATTACTTCTCTTTCATTAGAGGTTACTCTTGGCACAAAAAGCAAATAAAAAGGATAAGGAGCGGTTATTACTGAGGTAATAACTTCCAAGACTCATCTAAAACTTTTGGGTTATCTCCCAATAAGTACTTTTCTTTAATGCCTTTAAGTTAGGCATAAGAAGCAAAGAAAGAATCAAATGTTCTCAAATGAAGAAGCATTAAGATCAATACCAGAAATATTTTCAACAAGGCAAGGTGTATCATCCAAATAAGTTCTAGAGGATCCTCTCTCAATTATCTTAGGTTCACTATTCTCATCAAAAGGGTTTGCAAGAACAATCCAATCAAGATTCTTTTCTATAGCATCATGTATTGCTACTAGTTTGAAGGGTATTGGTATCTTAGGTTCCTCCCCAGTAGCTTCAGTTTTGTTCATCTTTTCTCGTGTACCCACAACATCTACACGTGAGCCTAGCATATTGAAATGTTCAAAGACTTTCCTAGCTTCCTTGGCAACATCATAGAACTCCTTAATCAAAGTTTCTAGAATAAAATCCCTCTTTTCAGGGTCCTCAATTTCTTTAAGCTTAAGAAACATTACTTGATTAAGGGTTTGAGGTTAACAAACCTAGATTCTAACATGTGAATTAAAGAAGCTGAAGCAATCTCATAGTTTGGAGCAAGTTCTGCAAGGGATATATCCTCAGTATCTTCATGCTTACTAACATGATTAAAGAATTCTTCAATATTATCTTTCCCAATTATAGAACGACTACCAATTGAAAGGTCCTTCAAGGTGAATTTAGGGATCAACATGGTGAGCTAAGGAAGAGGTGACAACTAAAGGAGACATAATTTTTTTGTGTTTTTGATAACAAAGCAAGCAAACAAAACAAAAAGAAACTAAGCAAAACAAAAATAACAAAGTAAAGAGATTGGTTATGAGGGACTCCCCTTGTGAAGATGTCCTTGACTCCCCTGCAACGGCGCCAGAAAAATTCTGCTGGCGCGTGGTTGACGTGGGAGTTTCTTCTTCTTTGTTCCCCAGCAACAGCGCCAGAAAAATGCTTGATGGCTCAGTGTCGGCGCCAGAAAAATGCTGGTGCGATGTTGATGTAGAGCTCGTTGGGAACCCCAAGAGGAAGGTATGATGAGCACAGTAGCAAGTTTCCCTCAGTATGAAACCAAGGTTTAATCGAACCAGTAGGAGCAAGGAAACACCCCAAAGGTGTTGCTAGCTGAGCCTTGGCAGGGCGCACTACCGGTGCTAGTAGCAACGTGGAGACCTGCATAACACAACCACAGAACGTTGTCCCCAACTTGCGATGAGGTTGTCAATCTCACCGTAAACAAAGGATTAAACGTATCGAATGGAAAGAAGTAAAAGTTTGCAGAAAGTAAACACAAAGCAGTAAACAGTTTGTAGATTGTATGTAAAGAAAAATACAAGGACCAGGATCCATAGTTAACTATAGGTGGATCTCCTTAAGATAGATAACATGCTGGGTGAACAAACTATAGAGCTGCAATTTACAAACATCGAGAAAGCAATACATGCATATACTAATCATCTTGACTCCTTTGAGACTTGATTGGGCATTACAACATTATACATAGAACACCATCCAACTACATCTATGACTAATAATCCACCTTCAGGTTATCATCCGAACCCCCTCCAGTATTAAGTTGCAAGCAACATATTATTGCTTTACGAACTGCCTGTAAAGTAAACAATACGATTGTTCTATGAACAAAGGATTGTTGTTTTCTCCCTAGTAGCAACAGCACATCTAGTACCTTAGAGATTTCTGTCACTTCCCCAGATTACCAGAGGCATGAACCCACTATCGAGCATAAATACTAACTCTTCGAGTTGCTAGCATCTACTTGGCCAAGATAGCTACTAACAACGGAAAGCATGCAACATCACAAATAACAAAGACATTATAGAATCAATAGTCAATCTAAAATAGCATCTCAATATCCATCGGATCCCCGCAAACACAACATGCAGAATTACAAATAGATGATCTTGATCATGAACGGAGCTCACAAGATCTAAACATGAAAGCACAAAGGAGGAGAACCAGCCATCTAGCTACTACATGGATCCGTAGTCCAAGGATGAACTACTCACGCATCACACCAGAGGCTTGCATGGTGATGAAGAAGGCCTCCAAGGTGAATTCCCCTCTCCGGCAGGGTGCCGGGAAGAGCTTCAGATCCCTCTCGATCTAGGGATGGAGATGACAGCGGCTATAGACTCTTTCATGGATTTTTGATCGGGCCCTTAGGATTTTCATCCCGAGGGCATCTTATAGCCGGAAGGGGAGGCCGAGGGGGTGCCTGGGATGGCCACAACACCCCCTGGCGCGAGCCAAGCCTGGCCGCGCGACCAGGTGGTGTGGCCGCCCTCTGGCCCCACTCCGTCTCATATTCTGGCATCTGATGACTTCCGGAAAAATAGGCACTTTGGCTTTTGTCCCGTCCAATTCTGAGAATATTCATTTTCTGACTTTCCTGGAACCAAAAACAGCAGAAAACAGGCAGCTGACACTGTGGCTCTTGTTAATAGGTTAGTCCAAGAAATCATATGAAAAGTACTCCAAAGTGTGGGAAAAACAAAAGAAAGTGGATAAAAACCAAGAATGGAACATAAAACATTATAGATACATTTGCAATGTATCATGGTTTCATTTATTCTCAAGGCAATATGCAAAACTAGACATAAAACTAGACAAAGACGCTCCAAGTTTCTATGGTCATTCTATGTTGCTCGAAAAACAAAGTTTAGAGATTTGCAAACCAAGAATTTGATAGGTCTAGTGGGGTTCCTTGGGCATCCCAAACCTTATGGTCTTCACCATTTCTGGATAACTCTTAGTGTGGTGTTCCTGCAGGCCCTATCAAAAAATTTAACACAAAACTTTCTCCCATTTCTTTTCTATGGATTGATATTAGTGGTACAAAGATATAGTGCTAGATGTGATAAAATCCCAAAATAAAATTTGATTTTAAATGTCCAGAGAGTTACTTAAGTGGATAGTATCCATAAAATATCAAAAGTCTCAAAAAGAATCAAATCAAAACTCAAAAAGGCCACTCTTGCAATAAAAGGCAGATTATGTCCATAAAAAGAGCAGTTGCAGAACGTATTTATTTCGCCGACTTAAACATGTCAGGAATTTTAGCTAATTTTTGCACCTATATAGGATGAAAAGTTGTAACTTTAGTAGAAAATTTAGCTCAATCAGAGTTACAGAAAAATCATAAAAATCATTTGGTAAACAGGAGCATGCAGAAATTTTCAACTCCAAATATATGTTTCAACTTTTAACATCCAAAATGGGTAAAACTTGGTAATTTATTTTTGTAAATATTAAAAAAATATAAAACCTTTATTTTAGTAGAGAACAAATGTCCAAAAACCAAAAATGTTAAATAAACAAAAAGAACCTAGAAAGAATCAAGAGAAGCAAACAAACAAGAAACAAAATCTTTTTGTTATTTTTTCTTTATGAAAAATGAAAAGCAAAAAAAATGAAAAAAGGGTAAAATATTTGTTGTTGTTTGGGTTTTATAAAATAAACCACCAAATGACAAAAAAAGCACAAAATATTTTTGTTGTTTTTGTTTTAAGGAAAAACAAGAAGGAAATAAGAACCAAATGAAGAACCTTAAAATGTTTTAAGGTTTTAAAAACAACAGGCAAGAAGAAGGAAAAAAGAATCAAATAAATATAAAATCTTTTTGGTATTTTGTTTTTATAAAGAATATGCAAAATAAGATCTAAATAAAACAAAAAGGTAATTCAAACATGGTTTCCACAAACATATAAACAAAAACATGAAGGTAAAACTAAAACATGAGTTTGGAATGATATTACTAGAAATATTTAAAGAAGCGAGGGTGTGTGGGCATCCCCAAGCTTCTGGTCTTGCTAGTTCTTGCCCTCTACTTCTTTCTCATCATATCACTTCACTCATCAACAAAGAAATATGTTCATCTTCATGTTACTTTAATGCCTACAGAATGGTTAGTTCTCCAAACAAATAATACAATAGTTTCTACCATGATGCAAAGTTTAGTAATTATTGGGAAACCATTTTATTCAAGAAGCTAATATATTACAAAATATACACTCTTTTTATTTTGTTTTACGGGGGAAGTTTTAATGATCTAGACTTTGCAATAGTTCCATTGGCATGAGCAGCACATGCTTAAGGTCGACCCTAACTTCTCCATTGCTAATCCTTCTCATTTACTCTGCCAACTTTATATTTAGTTAAAATCTTAAAATAATTGTTAAATAACAGTAGCTAAAGTTATTTTACATGTTATATGGATATCAAGGTGTGCTCAAATAGAATAGTATTTTAAAGTATATGGAGCACACCACAAAGCACATAGACATTAACATTTTAGTCTAACTTTCTTCATATGCATTGGCATTTTATATATGAATAAGTAGCAGCAAGGTTATGGTATCCAATGCACATAATGATCAGTAGCTTCTATTTTAAATAGAATGGAAACATAAAGAGGGTTTTTATCTCTTCCTCTTTCATAATTATTGCAAGCATCAAAATTGAACTTAATCTCATAGTTTTGAATAGATTCACCATATAAAGAAAAGTCATCTAATGAGCATAATCGATCATCTAACTCAGTTATATCACTTTTATCCTCCCATATATTACACATAATTGTTACACATAGAGGACTACTAGGCAATGAAATATCATCATCATTATAAGAAGAGTTGTTCATGGGAATTTGTGTGTTACCCTTGTTGGGAGTAGGAGATGGGTAGCTACTCCATTCTTCCTCCACTTTTTATTCGTTCTCTTCTATCTCCTTTTCATTGGGATCCATGGGTATCACCAAGCTTAGAATTTTTTCATCTTCTTCCTAACACTTTTATCATGATTTCTTGCATTCAAAAAGTTAGTGCCTATAATACCTAGGACCCTATGCTCTAAGATCAAGCATGGATGAACCCAAAATTGGATAGGACATAATACCGTGGGGCCACGCAGCCACACACAGTAGGCCCACCTTGTGTAGCATGGCACGGTACCGACCAAACGTCCGACCCACTTTCAAAAACATGCAAATGAGTATATATCTCAGTGACATACAATAGACATCAGAGCCATGCCATCTAAAAATAATAAAGATAGAAATATTCAACGCAATATGGCAAGATCCAAATATCCTAGATAGAGATAATAGTTTAGGATACATCCTCATACATCACAGATCAGAGTATCAAGCGGAAGCGGGAAACAAAATCCGAGTACGGACAAGAAGCAAATTGGAATAAGATACCCTGAAAATAAGAACATCCCGCCCCGCAGATCTCATGGATCTCCAACCCTGGAATCTCTACACCTGACAGTCGTTCCCAGCATCATCAATCTCTTCGACCCAGTAACCTTCCTAAGAGTATACCTGTCCATCTGAACCAAATATTTATCGTGTGAGACCCTAGGGGTACTTAGCAAGTTTTAATGCATCTAAAGGGAATAACCTAGGGGTGATGCAATTGCAGCGAAAGATCATAGCTAAATAGTTCTGTAGAGACATGCTACACATTCGCCCAACCAGAGATGGACAGATGCTTGTTAATTAGTAACAACATGGATATAAGTAACATAATTAAGCATTGCCCACCCTCCTTCTCTCTTACAAACGAGAAGGCGCAAGAACATCCCATCTGTTGGTCATTTTATTAACCATTCCATGAGTATTGCACAATTTAGTAGTCATGTCTTAGTCGAATTAAAGACGGTACTTTAGTTATGCTTGTTTATGATCGAGAAACTATGCTCCAAGTCGTCCATAACCGTGGACACGGCTTTTAGAATGATTTACCCTACATGGGTGCATAAATAGCAACACACATCCACACGCTAAACCTCGGGAAGAACTAAATAAAAAGCAACGAGGCCTCATGACAATGCATTCACAATATTCATAAATTATTTCAGGGGGCACCCCAATAAGCTACCCGCAACGAAGTTGGCCGGCTCCGAGACTGACCCAGGTTTGCGACAATGGTTGTAAATGACTAGGAACCCGAAAGTGTGACTGGCTTGTCATTACCACGAAAACATTCCGTATTCGTAAACAATACAGGTGCTCCACGCGCAATCGTAAATAAATCAGTAAAGCATGGCATAAGTATAGGATAGTAATAAAGCCCTAAACTAGTTTGTGGCCCCAAGAAATAAAGTGTGAATCAAGCTCAGGCGAAGGGGGATCCATAGAGTCTCCCGAATGTGGATAGTGCGAATAGTCAAAGAACATGAATCAAGTACTCAGGGTCCTACGGGACATAAGTGAGCGTGGAAGAACCAAATAAAAGCTATTGCCCACCGGTGCCTATTTTTCTTTAGTTATCTCATTACTACACAGTTTAAGTTGTTTAGGTACCTCATGATCCAAAGACTCGCACGAACCCTACACATGCAGTTCTATGACTCGCATGGCTCAAATAACTCCTGTAGTAATGGCTCATAGGATTGAGGTACAAGTTTAGGTGGGGTTTAAAAGTAAAGGCTATGCAATACTTGGGGTTAGATTTAATGCAATCGTGACTCAACAATGTAAGAATAAGATAGAGGCATAAGTGTTATATGTATTTAAACATGGGGAATTGCTTGCCTATCGAATCAGCAGTTGGGTAACCAGGATCTGGGTAGTACTCTTGGTTCTCCTAATAATTCCCTTGCTTAGCATCTGTCGAATAAAAACCAAACACACAAAGGGTCATGATAAATAAAGTGCACAATCATATTTATATATGCAACAATAAAACAAAGTATACCATGATGGAATGATATATAATTGCACGGTATAAAATAGAATGGCATGGGTGAGGTATGGAAACAATAATAAAGCACTTTATTTAATTATTTAAGCATGTTTTACTCCCATAAATAGTTATGAATATTTAATATTTATGCGATGAATTCTTAAATTCATATCATGGAATGCATATTCAGAATGGTCTCGTCGCGCTAATCGATTTAGATATATTATTTGTCGAAATCAGAGTTATGGATATAAAGTTATGAATTTATTAAAAAAAGGCATTTATTAGCATTTAAATAATTTCGAAAATTTAAATTTCTCCAAAATTATTTTGGATGGCATAATTGAATTCCTGGTATTTTTCTGATAAAAAACATATATTATTTGAAAATGTAGATTTAAACATTATTTAAATACAAAATAATTATATTCAGTGTAGTCAAAGGTTTGACTAGTTAGACTTGACTCTGGTCAAATTTGAAAATAGTTTTGAATTCATATTTCATTTTATCAGTTTTTCTATATTCAAAACATTTAAATAGATATGAATTTATTTAGCTTAAAACAATTTCTAGAATTTTTGTTTAATTCGAAAATCCTAAAAACCTTTCTTACTCGGGTTTGTGCTAGCCGTAGCCATGACGGGTGGGCCGCCGTGCTTACTGTGCGAGTTTGAGTGGAGTAACTAAGGATAGTAAAGTTGAATCTATTTTGGGTACTACGATTTAAGATAGAAAGAAACCCAAGGGCATGTTTATAAAATCTTCTGTGCTGAAACTGACAAAACTAAAGGTGATCAGGAAAGTTTGAACGAAATCGACCCGAGTTCGAATAAACATGGCGACGAATCCGATAAGCATTTGGGCATGCCGCAAAAACGAAAACTGAAGATCTTCTCACCATCTATAACTTCATCCATTTGGAGCAACGTCAAAGGAAGGCTGTGGGCTCCAGAAACAGATAATGAATAGGACGGATTCAGCACAATTTCAAAACATGTTCCGCGATAAGGTTTCGAGCAGAACTGTGATGGAATCTCCTATCACACATAGACCTCCAAATTGGGCACCATTTGAAGCTCTAGAAACCTGGTTCTAAGGAGAACAACTTTCGTGTTCAGAGTTTTCATGACGAAGAAACACACGCGCCGGAATATGAAGAGGAGTTCAACTCCAAGGCTGCAGAAGAAGGAGAAGCTATGGATGAAGGATCCGGAGAAAACTCTCCCAAAGTGTAGGATGATATGGATCTCAGAGAAAATCCTGACACCCAAATTTCCGAAAGTATTGATCAGAGCTTGACTCCAGGAAACAGACCCAAAGCCATCTTTGCTACTGGTGCTGCCAAGAGGACAAAGAAGAAGAAGAATAAGGCTCCGATGAAAGACACTCCAGCTGAGGAGGCAATCACGGAAGAATACGAAGAAGACTCAGATGGATCTTTAATCCCAGACGAGCCGAAAACCACTCCCCTGGTGCCCATAAAATCCTCGGAGATGCACTTACTACACTAATCCCCACTGCTACAGACCTTATACCTGTAGAGCTGGAACATAGGGCCCAATCCCTAGAGGCACATCGTCAAGTACTCCTACATGAAGCTAATAATATCCTCGGGGAGAAAGAGCGCATTGCATCTACGGGGTAGTTTAACTCCCCGCAGCACCAAAAGACCTGGAACAGCCTTGTGCGGGCTAACAAAAATTTGGAAGTCCACAAGACCCTCTTTGAAGGAGATTGATGTCGTCAAAGGAGAAACTTGGCTCAACAGCAAGGAAGACCTGGTGTATGGAACACCAGTGCAAAACATTGATGCATCCCGAGATATCCTGGTGAACAATCCAAACCCTGACCAAATCTAGTTAGGCGTAAAGCTACTTACCAAGGGCCTGGAGCAGGAGAAGGCCACGAAATTTGGAAGTGGAAAACTGGTCTCTAAATCCCCGGACCCGTCCTGGCAGACAATTACTGGAAGGATTACTTAAGAACCAGATCTTCAGGGTCACGACACAGAGCTGCACGTTCCTGGAGTAACGTTTCCCTAGCCATAGAGTGAGACGCAGATGCAGCACTGGTTCGAAGACAGTCTCCTTGGCGACAATCAAACAATCGCTAGGAAGACGAAGAAGAGCGACGTCGGGAGGAGGACCGAAAAAGGATGCCACCTCCTAGACATACAAGTCGTCCGGTTGAACCTCATCACAGTGGTGGAAACGACGGATGAAGGAACGATGGACACCATGCCGAGTCAAGCCGGTAGGAGGCTCATCGTAACCAAGACCCTCCCCGGAAACGGAATAATGATGCTTCGGATGGAGGCTGGCGCTCAGCCGGAAATAATCCTCCTGCACCACACTCTCCACCAAGCAGCCATCATAGAAGCTCTCGAGGGACCCATGGAGGGCGTCGTGGCAGAGGAGGTGGTGGTGAACGCGGAAGTCCGTCTCCAAGGAACCGCAGCCATAGTGAACAACCACGACGGCGTTCTCTGTCACCAAGTGATGCGAGGCACCGGATAAACTCTAACATAGAGGTGTGGCGCTACGAGTCAGACAACATCTACATAGGTCCAAAATTCTTCGGACCATGCATTCGACAAACAAACTTCCCAGAAGGATTAGCCATCTCTAGGCACATCCAACCCTACGACAGTGTAGCTCGTCCAGACACGTGGTTCCAAGACTTTTTCTAGGCTTGCTGCATCGCCAAAGGAGGAACCATCTTGGTCGCGACCTGGTATCTCCCGCTTATACTGAGGAAGATGGCTCGATCATAGCTCAATGAACTTCCAGAAAACACCATCCACAATTGGTATGACATGAAAAGCGCGTTCTTTCGGAATTTTGAAGGAACATACCGGAGGCCCTGTATGGTAGGAGACCTACAGCGTTGCACCCAGAAGGCTGGGGAAACTTGCCAGGATTATCTCGGATGATGGATCGACACCAAGGACTCCTGTGAAGGAGTAAATGATCAAACTACAATTGAAGCTTTCATTGCGAGACTCCCAATTGGTTTGCTGCGTCATCGCTTGAAGTGTGACAAAGTTACTAATATAGGGGAGATGGTAGAGACGGCAAGAAAGTATGCATATGCCAACGATTATTCAGAGGGACTGCTGAACATCCTAGTTGTACCACAGCCGACAAAACATCTGAAGCAGCAGACCCAAAAGTGCAAGAACACCTCGGAAGAAAGCACTACTGCAGAATAGACCATCAGTGACAGGCTCAAATGGCCCATTAGTGACAGGCAAAGTGCCTGTCACTGATGACCTGTCACCGGTACAAGGTTACTAGTGACAGACAGTTGCCTGTCACTAGTATGTGTACCAGTGACAGGCGTTTACAGGAGCATGTCACAAGTATGTACGTATTAGTGACATGCAAAAAAGATGCTTGTCACTGGTTGCGATCAACGATCATAGCTCTCCGAGGTTTTGTAGTGATAGACTCATTATCCTGCCCGTCACTGTTTTGTACTGGTTTGAATTTTGGTAATAATTTTTTCGTTTTCCACAATTATTCTAGATAGCATCATTATTACAAAATTAAATGCATTTCCCACTAATATTTAAAATACCACAATAAGATGGTGTACCAATAATACGTTCACATAACTGAATGACATAACTGTTACACGACCAGACACATGCGTACAATCTCCGCCGCAAAAACAAAACTTGGGTTACCAACACATGCAAACCCTAACTATCTCCTAAGTAGGAGTCTGTGGCATATTTTTTACACGACCAGACACATACGTTCAATCACTATCTGCACAATATTCAATTAATCTGACAAAATTAGGATGGTACAAGAGGCTTAGTATGAGAACCTCCACAAGAAATTCATGACTTCCCTGAAAACCATTTCTATCGAGTTGCTTCATAGCAATAGCCTGCTAAATGACACAACCAATGTCAGTAAGGAAATCATAGAAATTACCATTAAATCTATCTCCTAATTAGGAGTCGGTGATAGAGAACATAGTTACATTGACGGAATAGGAATGCACAGCGAAAAAGAGCTAGCAATAACAAACATGTCCATTCTCCATGTGTCCTTTATAGACGCAAACAAGAGCTAGCAATAACAAACCTGTCCATTCTCCATGTGTCCTTTATAGACGCGACCACAGATCTAACAGTTTCATTATCTGAAACCAATAGATTAGGTGAGCATATAGAATAACTACTAAAATTATGACTATATTGGTCTGCAATTGGTGTATCGATTTTTGCAGGGTCAATACTTTTTGGTAAAGTGAAGTAATATGTAAACATAAGGAAATAATAAAAAATATACCAAGTATTAGTAGTTCATCTATACACATATTGGTGTTGATTCAAGTGTGGGAAGTTTGTGGCTACAGAAATTTCAAAGACCTTGGACGGAAATAGGCAATCTAAGCCAGTAAAAAAACTTGGTAACATGCCTGAATTAATCCATGAAACATATATCTAAAAAAGGAACATATTAACTTGCAATATGCACATTACAAAGTAGGTGTGAAGAACATCAGGAAAGCTTCCAACGAGATTATGAATGGTTATATATATGATCAGTATATAACTATAAGCACAATTTATTGTCTATGAAACTAAAACAACTCAAAGATAAAAGAGAACCACATACAACTCAAATCAGGAAAATGGAACTGAATATAATTTCAAAGTTTGTTGGCATCCTAAGAATTTCTCAATTGGAACTGAATACAACTCAAATCAGTGAACCACGTGCGTGTAGTATGAATAGCCCAACAACATCAAGATACTTCATGTGAATAATTATTCAAAACATAAAATAAGATAGCCCGTTAGTGATCATTGAACACCTACTGCTCTTGTTTAACGTACCACCACAAATGTTTGATACATACTGGTATATTGATGTTACAATGTAAGATATGCCATTAAGAAATATTGGTTTTAGATGTGTGGAAATAAGACTATCCTTGTTATATCAGATCTACTTAATAATTGGTATTGACCTTAATATGGATCATGGAAGCAGCTTGCATTCCTGGAGACGAATATGATGATATTCAAGTCTAGTAGAGGGCGCCAGCGACCGCTGCAGGCAGATCGCTGAACGTGAAGGATATATGCCCTGAGAGGCAATAATAAAGTTGTTATTATGTATTCCTTGTATATGATAGATGTTTATTTTGCATGCTATAATTGTATTGATAGGAAACGTCAATACATGTGTGTTTAATAAACAAAAGGGTTCCTAGTTATACCTCTCTTATAGACTAGCTTGTTGATTAACAAGATGATCAAGGTTTCCTGATCATGGACATTGGATGTTGTTAATAACAAGGTCACAACATTTGTGAAATGATGTGATGAACATTCATACGAAGTATAGCCTTACGATCAAGTCATTATGTTTATATTTCTATAACATCATACAAAGTAGTCTTAGTCCTTAGACCATGAGATCATGTTAATTGCTGACACCAGAAAAGTATCTTGATAACATCAAACGTCACACCGTAACAGGGTGACTATAAAGGTGGGTTTAGTGCTATGAAGGTGTTATGTTGAGGCTCATGGATCAAGAGTGGAATTTTTCAATCCCGATGAGGGATAGATATACTCTGGGCCCTCTCGATGATATCACATTAAGATAGCTTGCAAGCAAGTGATGTGATCACTAGAATGTTATATCACGGGAACGAGAAAAGAGTGCATGTCGGTAACGAGATCAAACTAGGTATTTGGATACCGATGATCGAATCTCAAACATGTATTATATCATGAGACAAAGGGATTAAATTACTAGCGTTGAAGGTTCTCACGATCACAGAAGTCATCGTTGAATGTGCAGGAGTCAGTATGGATCTCCAGGTCCCGCTTCTGATTATTGATCTGAGAGGAGTCTCAATCATGTCTGCATTATTCGTGAAGCATAGGGTGACACACTTAAGGGTTGCCGGACACCATTTAGGAGCAGATATGTTTCATACAAAAGGTTTGCAAAGCGCAGGAAATGTTCCGATAGAAACCGGAATTGTTTCGGGTGAAATTGCAGAAAGTGGTTCTGCAAGTGATATTGAAATGTTACAAGGGTTTTTATGTGAATGTTTGTTAATTAAAGTAATTAACAAAATTCTGAATAAAATAAATAAAAGAGTTTTATTAAATTGGGAGTTGCATTTAATTTGGTGGAAATTAAATACATGTGAGTGGGATTTTGGGTGGAGGCCATGTTTATGTGAGTGGAGTTTCACCACATGAATGAAGGAGGGGAGGAGTACCCCCCTCATGCGCCGGCTATGGGAGGGGAGGGGTCTCCCTCCCTCCTATATAAATACCCCCTCTCCCCTCTCACAAACCACACGTCCTCGTGAAGGATCTCGCGCCCCCTCTAGATATTTCCCCATGGTCTCGGATTAGCGAGATACATGTTCCCGGTGGCCTTGCGTCTGGAAGGAGTTGCTGCTTCCGCTGATTCGCTGGAGCGAGGAGGTGGAGGTTGTCCGGTGGCTTGGACGTGTGTGCGAGGACGGATGCACTGCTGATTTATGGCGCTCGGACTTCCACACGATCTTGTGATCGGCAAGCGTACGACTGCATCAACCACAAGTTCCTACTCGTTAACAAAACTCGCTGTCTTCAAGGGTAAGTTCTCCATGGATGTATGTCCACCCGTTTCTCTGTATCTAGTAGATAGATCTTGGCATATAGTTCTCATCGTAGGAAATTTTTTGTTTTCTATGCTGCGGAGCCAATAGTGGTATCAGAGCCTGATCTATGCGTAGGTGCTTTGCACGGGTAGTTCACATATGTTTATATGTGAGCGATGATGATCATGTTATTGCGTCTTCTATGTATTTTGGATATTGGTGGCATAGTGGGATGAAGCGGCCCGGACCAACCTTACATGTCATCGTACATGAGACCGGTTCCACGACTGACATGCAACTAGTTTTGCATAAGTGGCTAGCGGGTGTCTGTCTCTCCTACTATAGTCAATATCTGATTTACAACGAGTTGCTAATAACTTGGTTATCCTCGTTGCGGTTCATGTTCGTAGGTAAGACCGGTTCTTTCTCCGAAAGCCCTAAGCCACGTAAAACTTGCAATTGATAAATTAGAGGCGTCTAGTTTAGATTGTTGCTGGGCTAGTGTCTTGATATGGTATTGTTGTAAGTAGATGTATGATAGATACTCTTACAACTCACTTAACGTGTAAGTTCCATAGACCTTGGCCTTACACACAAAGGAATGATAGAGATCATACCACGATGCAAATGATAGAGATCAAATGCATGGACCGTATCATCTCACTTCACGCATTAGATGTTAGCATCTTATATTGCTAGTTTGGAACTTTTGGTAGCATTATAAGATGATCCCTCATTTAGATATCAAGATAAAATGTGTTCTTCCTTAAGTATGCACCGTTTTGTGGATCGTGTTTTGAGGCATCACGTGATGATCGGGTGTTTTCGACTCTACGCTTTCATACAACGGGTGTAAGACAGTTTTACACATGCGAATACTAAGGTTCTTGCTTGGCGAGCCTAGCATGTACAGACATGGCCTCGGAACACGGACCAAAAGGTTAAGCATGAGTCATGTAGTTGATATGATGCCCATATAGATGCTCGCCTTTGAAGCTACACCGACTCACGTGATGATCGGACTTGGTGTAGTGGATTTGGTTCATGTAATCACCCAAAAGGACACGAGGGATGTCGTTTTTGAGTGGAAATTCATTAGTAATTTGGATTAGTTGAACTCAATCTATCATAAACTTAGTCTAAATATACTTTACAAATTCTATTGTAGATGGCACCACATGCTTTTAATTTCAATGTGCTCATGGAGAAAGAGAAGCTTGTTGTGAATGGTACCAACTTGACCAACTAGGCTATGAATTTGAGGATTCTCCTCACTGCTGCACAAAAGCAATATGTGCTAGAGGCGCCGCTAGGCCCTCACCAGCTCCTGATGCCCCTGACGAGGAAAAGAATGTCTATATAACTTGTCAGGAGGATCACAACTTAGTTCATGGCGGCATACTATATGGGCTAGAGCCAGAACTTCGAAAACATTTCAAAAATGGCAATGCCTTTGATACCATGGGAGAATTGAAAATGATTTTCGATACCCATACTACCGTAGAGAGTTATAATGCTTCTGAAAAGTTTTTTAGCTGCATGATGGAGGAGAACAACTCCATTAGTGAGCACGTACTCAAAATGACTGGGTACACCGATAAGCTTGTGTCCTTGGGATTAACGATCCCCATTGATTTAGGCATACACCATGTTCTCCAATCTTTGCCACCTAGCTACAAGAGCTTCGTGATGAACTATAATATGCCGGGCATGAAGAAGTCTCTTCCCGAGCTTCTGTCAATGCTTAAGACTGTAGAAGTGGAGATTAGGAAAGAACATCAAGTGTTGATGATCAATAAGACCACCGGTTTCAAGAAGGACAAGAAAGGCAAGTAGAAGGGAAAGAAGGCCGGCAAATCTGTTGCCGCACCTGAAAAGAAATCCTGAGCTGGCCCTAAGTTTGACACCGAGTGTTACTATTGCAAGGGGACTGTCCATTGGAAGCACAATTGCCCCAAATATTTGGCGGACAAGAAGGCCGGCAAGGCAAACAAAGGTATATGTGATATACATGTTATTGATGTATACTTGACTAGTACTCACAGTAGCACCTGGGTATTTGATACGGGATCGGTTGCTAATATATGTAACTCGGTTCAGGGGCTGTGGAACAAGCGACAACTAGCAAGGGATGAGGTCACGATGCGAGTCGGCAATGGATCAAGAGTTGATGTGATTGCCGTCGGAACGATGCCTCTCCATATGCTGTCGGGATTAGTTATAAACCTGAATAATTGTTATTTGGTGCCTGCACTGAGCATGAACATTGTATCCGAATTGTGTTTGATGCAAAGTGGTTATTCGTTTAAGTCTGAAAACAATGGTTGTTCGATTTATATGAATAATATCTTTTATGGTCATGCACCTGTGTTGAATGGTTTATTTCTGTTGGATCTTGATACTAGTATTACACATATTCATAATGTTGATGCTAAAAGGATTAAACTTGATAATGATATATCTGCATATATGTGGCACTGCCGTCTAGGTCATATTGGCGTTAAACGCATGAAGAAACTCCATTCTGATGGACTTTTGGAATCACATGATTTTGAATCATTTGATACATGTGAGCCATGCCTTATGGGCAAGATGACTAGAACGCTATTTTCCGATTCAATGGAACGAGCGACAGATTTATTGGAAATCATACATACTGATATGTGTGGACAAATGAGTGTGTCGGCGCGAGGTGTATATCGTTATTTTGTTACTTTCACGGATGATTTGAGTAGATACAGGTATATCTATTTGATGAAACATAAGTCTGAAACCTTTGAAAAGTTCAAGGAATTTCAGAATGAAGTGGAAAATCATCGTAACAGAAAGATAAAATTTCTGTGGTCCGACCGTGGAGGAGAGTATCTTAGTTACGAGTTTAGCACACATATGAAAGACTGTGGAATAGTTTCACAACTTATGCCTGCCGGAACACCACAACGTAATGGTGTGTCAGAACATCGTAATCGTACTTTATGGGATATGGTTCGATCTATGATGTCTCTGACTGACTTTCCACTGTCATTTTGGGGTTATGCACTGGAAACCGCTGCATTCACTTTAAATAGGGCACCATCTAAATACGTTGAAAAGACACCATATGAATTATGGTTTGGAAACAAACCTAAGCTCTCATTTCTTAAAGTTTGGGGATGCAATGTTTATGTGAAGAAACTTCAACCGGATAAACTCGAACCCAGAGTGGAAAAATGCCTCTTCATAGGATACCCTAAGGAAACGATTGGGTATACCTTCTATCATAGATCTGAGGGCAAGGTTTTTGTTGCCAAGAATGGATCCTTTCTTGAGAAGGAGTTTCTCGCAAAAGGTGTGAGTAGTCGGAAGGTAGAACTCGAAGAGGTTATTGAACCTTCTCTTCATGAAATGGCGAGTAGCACAACACCGGAAGTTGTTTCGGAGTTGACTTCACCTAATGAGGAGAGAGCTAATGATATTGATCATGAAACTCTGAAAGAGGACCCTACCGAACCTCGCAGGTCAAGCAGGACACATGCAGCTCCTGAACTGTACGGCAACCCTATTATGAATTTCATGATTGATGAAATAGATGACCCTGCGACGTATGAAGAAGCGATGATGAGCCCTGATTCCAACAAATGGCTAGAAGCCATGAAATCCGAGATGGAATCCATGTACGAAAACCAGGTTTGGACCTTGGTGGACTTACCTCACATCGAAAGGCCGTTGAGAATAAATGGATTTTCAAAAGAAAAACTGATGCTGATGGTAATGTGACCATCTATAAGGCTCGACTTGTCGCAAAGGGGTTTCGACAAATTCAAGGAGTTGACTACGATGAGACATTCTCTCCCGTAGCGATGCTTAAGTCGGTTAGGATTATGTTAGCAATTGTTGCATATTTCGATTATGAAATATGGCAGATGGATGTCAAAACTGTGTTCCTCAATGGTAATATTGAAGAAGAGTTGTATATGATACAACCTAAGGGTTTTGTCGATCGTAAGGATGCTGATAAGGTATGCAAGCTTCAGCAATCCATCTATGGACTGAAGCAAGCATCCCGGAGTTGGAATCTCCGCTTTGATGGGGTGATCAAAGAGTTTGGATTTGTCCAAACATCTGGAGAGGCTTGTATTTACAAGAAAGTGAGTGGGAGCAATGTGGCATTTCAAATATTATATGTGGATGACATATTACTGACTGGAAATGATATAGATCTTTTAAACAGTGTTAAAAGTTATCTAAAACAGCAAATTTTCGATGAAAGACCTTGGTGAAGCTTCATATATATTAGGCATTAAAATCTATAGAGATAGATCAAGATGCCTAATTGGGCTATCGCAGAGTACATACCTTGAGAAGATATTAAATAAGTTTAATATGGACGGAAGTAAGAAGGGGTTCTTACCTATGTTGCAAGGCAAGACATTGAGTAAGACTCAAAGTCCGGCTACGGCGGAAGAAAGAGAGATAATGGATAAGATCCCCTATGCCTCAGCCATAGGCTCTATAATGTATGCCATGCTATGTACAAGACCGGATGTGGCACATGCTATTAGTTTGACTAGTAGGTACCAATCTGATCCAGGTTCGGAACACTGGATAGCGGTCAAGAATATCCTTAAGTACTTGAGAAGAACTACGGATATGTTTCTTGTATACGGAGGTGAAGAAGAGCTAGTCGCTAAGTGTTATGTCGATGCTAGCTTTGACACTGATCCGGATGACTCTAAGTCTCAATATGGATACGTATTTCTCTTGAACGGAGCATCAGTTAGTTGGAGGATCTCCAAACAACCTGTGGTGGCTGGATCAACGACGGAGGCGAAATATGTTGCTGCTTCAGAAGCGGCGCAGGAAGCGGTTTGGATGAAGGAGTTCATAACGGAACTAGGTGTGGTTCCTAGTGAATTAGACCCAATGGTGATCTATTGTGACAACAATGGAGCCATAGCCAACGCCAAGAAACCAAGGTCTCACAAGAATTCCAAGCATATTAAGCGTCGGTTTCACTCCATCTGCGAGCATGTCAAGGATGGAGATATAAAGATTTGTAAAGTGCACACGGACCTGAATGTAGCAAATCCATTGACTAAAGTACTCCCTAGGGCAAACATTATCAACACCAGAACTCCATGGGTGTTAGATTTATCACTGTGTAAACTAGATTATTGTCTCTAGTTCAAGTGGGAGACTGAAGGAAATATGCCCTGAGAGGCAATAATAAAGTTGATATTATGTATTCCTTGTATATGATAGATGTTTATTTTGCATGCTATAATTGTATTGATAGGAAACGTCAATACATGTGTGTTTAATAAACAAAAGGGTTCCTAGTTATGCCTCTCTTATAGACTAGCTTGTTGATTAACAAGATGATCAAGGTTTCCTGATCATGGACATTGGATGTTGTTAATAACAAGGTCACAGCATTTGTGAAATGATGTGATGAACATTCATCCGAAGTATAGCCTTACGATCAAGTAATTATGTTTATATTGCTATAACATCATACGAAGTAGTCTTAGTCCTTAGACCATGAGATCATGTTAATTGCTGACACCAGAAAAGTATCTTGATAACATCAAACGTCACACCGTAATAGGGTGACTATAAAGGTTGGTTCAGTGCTATGAAGGTGTTATGTTGAGGCTCATGGATCAAGAGTGGAATTTGTCAATCCCGATGACTGATAGATATACTCTGGGCCCTCTCGGTGATATCACATTAAGATAGCTTGCAAGCAAGTGATGTGATCAATAGAATGTTATATCACGGGAACGAGAAAAGAGTGCATGTCGGTAACAAGATCAAACTAGGTATTTGGATACCGATAATCGAATCTCGGACATGTAGTATATCATGAGACAAAGGGATTAAATTACTAGCGTTGAACGCTCTAACGATCATAGAAGTCATCGTTGAATGTGCAGGAGTCAGTATGGATCTCCAGGTCCCGCTTCTGATTATTGATCTAAGAGGAGTCTCAATCATGTCTGCATTATTCGCGAACCGTAGGGTGACACACTTAAGGGTTACCGGACACCATTTAGGAGCACATATGTTTCAGACAAAAGGTTTGCAAAGCGCAGGAAATGTTTCGATAGAAACAGGAATTGTTTTGATAGAAACCGGAATTGTTTCAGGTGAAATTGCAGAAAGTGGTTCTGCATGTGATATTGAAATGTTACAAGGGGTTTTATGTGAATGTTTGTTAATTAAAGTAATTAACAAAATTCTGAATAAAATAAATAAAAGAGTTTTATTAAATTGGGAGTTGCATTTAATTTGGTGGAAATTAAATACATGATATACTACATGGGTGGAGGCCATGTTTATGTGAGTGGAGGTTCACCACATGAATGAAGGAGGGGAGGAGTCCCCCCCCCTCATGCACCGGCTATGGGAGGGGAGGGGTCTCCCTCCCTCCTATATAAAGCCCCCATCTCCCCTCTCACAAACCACACCTCCTCATGAAGGATCTCTCTCCCCCTCTAGATATTTCCCCATGGTCTCGGATTAGCGCGATACATGTTCCCAGTGGCCTTCTGTCTGGAAGGAGTTGCTGCTTCTGCTGATTCGCTGGAGCGAGGAGGTGGAGGTTGTCCGGTGGCTTGGACGTGTGTGCGAGGACGGATGCGCTGCTGATTTGCGGCGCTCGGACTTCCACATGATCTTGAGATCGGCAAGCGTATGACTACATCAACCACGAGTTCCTACTCGTTAACAAAACTCATTGTCTTCGAGGGTAAGTTCTCCATGGATGTATGTCCACCCGTTGCTCTGTATCTATTAGATAGATCTTGGCGTATAGTTCTCATCATAGGATTTTTTTTTGTTTTCTATGCTACGGACCCAACAGAACAAACTTACCCGGAAGATGCTGGCAGGTTGCATGCGTATATGGAGTCGACAATGGTGCATCGTATCGGAATCCAGTAGAATCTGAACAAATCATCTCTCAATTAGTTATCTAGGAATAAAAAACAACAAATGGTGAATCGTAGTACATTATCTCTATACTAGGTTCCATATATAACACCTAGAGGCTGGCCACTGCAGCTGTAGTTGGCGTCGCGGCCATTAGAGCCTTGAAGCTCCCGGTTGCCTCGTGGTAATAGCCGGCTGGCTGCTGCCCGCTGCCACCATGTTGCACCAATTGCTTCGCCGGTCTTGACTCTGCCTGCAAGGCTACAACTCCGCCCAAAATGCTGCACCGCCGCATCCACGCCTAGGTTAGGGATGTGCAGGTACGCGATTCTTCTTTCTGTATACAAGTGTGTTGGCATTTATCCAACTGATCAGTAGGTCCGGTGTGTTGGCATTCAGACCTAGACATTGAAAGCACCCATACCACATCTTTCTTGCATATATGCACTACACCAGAATATGTTCTACATAATCTTGTTCCTGCATGCAAGTGTAATAGCTTGAAGGGTGTTCTTGTAGCCCATGGCGAGCCCTACAATCAGAAGTCCTCGAGTTGCACGCCTGCCTGGAATAAATTATTCGACCATTGTGGTTTACAGTAGCATATAAGTAGCAATCAAGTTGCAAGCACACCTGGAGTTGACTGGGAAATTGACAATTATTCAACCTTTATGTGGTTTACAGTAGCATTACTACGATTCTAATTCCAATCAAATTTCAAAGAACACATGAAGTATATAGACATATAGTCTAGAATATGAAAAGTAGCAGACACCTTCAAGGACTGGGAAAGGAGGACGTCGTCGAGCACGGAGGAGTTGGATGCGGTGACCTTCAAGGATTGGAGAATGGAGGCGCACGGGGCCTTGCCCAAATCCCATTGAATGCAGTCGCCGGCAGCGCGGCCCTGGGATGCGGTCGACCACGCCTTGGATGCTGGCGGCGTGTTGGGCGGCCAGCGCAGTGCGTCGGCGGTGTGCGGCGCGGAGGAGCGCTGCAATGGGATGCGGCACACGGCGCGGGGCCGGTGCCCAGAGAGGAGCTCCGTGACTCCTAGGATGCGGTGGCGGCGGAAAGCATGGGGCGCCGATGCGTCATGACGCGTGGCGCGAGGGCGGTGCCCTGGGATCTGTGGCGAGATGCAGGCAGCAGCGTCCTAGAGTGGCGGTGGCCTCGCGTCGGGGGCATGGGCGACGGGGCGTTGAGATGCATGGCATCGTTGGAGGGCGGCAGCGTTGGGATGCAGGGCGGCGTTGGAGGGTGGCAGCGTTGTGGATGATATATTGCAAATGTATCTATAATTTTTTATGTTCCATGCTTGGTTTTATCCACTTTCTTATGTTTTGTTCCAACTTAGGAGTACTTTTCATATGATTTCTTGGACCAACCTATTAAGAAGAGTCACAGTGCCAGCTGCCTGTTTTCTGCTGTTTTTGGTTCCAGGAAAGTCAGAAAATGAATATTCTCGGAATTGGACGGGACAAAAGCCAAAGTGCCTATTTTTCCGGAAGGGATCAAGTGCCAGAATACGAGACGGAGAAGGGCCAGGGGCCGGCCACACGACCTGGCCGCGCGACCAGGCTGGGCCGGCGCCAGGGGGTGGTGTGGTGGCTCCCGGCACCCCCTCGGCCTCTCCTTCTGCCTATATATTGCCCTCGGTACAAAAACCCTAGGTACCCGATAAAAAATCCACGAAAGAGTCTATAGCCGCCGTCATCTCCATCCCTAGATCGGGAGGGATCTGAAGCTCTTCCCGGCACCCTGCCGGAGAGGGGAATTCACCCTGGAGGCCTTCTTTATCACCATGCAAGCCTCTGGTGTGATGCGTGAGTAGTTCATCCTTGGACTACGGATCCATGTAGTAGCTAGATGGCTGGTTCTCCTCCTTTGTGCTTTCATGTTTAGATCTTGTGAGCTCCGTTCATGATCAAGATCATCTATTTGTAATTCATACATGTTGTGTTTGCGGGGATCCGATGGATATTGAGATGCTATTTCAGATTGATTATTGATTCTATCATGTCTTTGTTATTTGTGATCTTGCATTCTTTCCGTTGTTAGTAGCTATCTTGGCCTAGTAGATGCTAGCAACTCCAAGAGTTAGTATTTATGCTCGAAAGTGGGTTCATGCCTCTGGTAATCTGGGGAAGTGAGAGAAATCTCTAAGGTACTAGATGTGTTGTTGCTACTAGGGAGAAAACAACAATCCTTTATTCATAGAACAATCGTATTGTTTACTTTACACGCAGTTCGTAAAGCAATAATCTGTTGCTTGCAACTTAATACTGGAGGGGGTTCGGATGATAACCTGAAGGTGGATTATTAGTCATAGATGCAGTTGGATGGCGGTCTATGTATTATGTTGTAATGCCCAATCAAGTCTCAAAGGAGTCAAAATGATTAGTATATGCATGTATTGCTTTCTCGGTGTTTGTCAATTGCCCCGCTGTAATTTCTTCACCCAGCATGTTATCTATCTTAAGGAGAGCCACCTCTAGTGAACTATGGATCCTAGTCCTTTTTCTTTACATACAATCTATAAACTGTTTACTGTTTTCTGTTTACTTTCTGCAAACTATTACTTCTTTCCATTTGATACGTTTAATCCTTTGTTTTCCGCAAAACACGGTGAGATTGACAACCTCATCGCAAGTTGGGGACAAGGTTCTGTGGTTGTGTTGTGCAGGTCTCCACGTTGCTACTAGCACCGGTAGTGCGCCTTGCCAAAGCTCAGCTAGTAACACCTTTGGGGTGTTTCCTTGCTCCTACTGGTTCGATTAAACCTTGGTTTCATACTGAGGGAAACTTGCTGTTGTGCTCATCATACCTTCCTCTTAGGGTTCCCAACGAGCTCTACATCAACACCGCACCAGCACTTTTCTGGTCGCCATACACAAAGCCATCAAGCATTTTTCTGGCGCCGTTGCCGGGGAGTCAAGGACATCTTCAAAAGGGAAGTCGCTCACAACCAATCTCTTTACTTTGTTGTTTTTGTTTTGCTTAGTATCTTTTTGCTTTGTTTGCTTGTTCTGTTATCAAAAACACAAAAAAATTGGTTTTACCAGTTTGCTTTCTTTATTCAAAAACACAAAAAAATAGTTCCTATCTTGAGTTGCCTTCATGTCTAGCCTTGCTCTAATCACTATGTCACCCGAGGAAATGATTTTCACTTTTAAACAAGGAATCGAGGAAAGTTTTAAGGAAGCTTGGTCTAGAATCGCTAATCTACATGAAAAAACTGAGCCTAAAATGACTCAAAGCTTGTTCCTTAGCAGTTTTTACCTTGGGATGGCTCTTTGCTATAGATATGCTTTAGATGCTGTTGTGGGAGGAGATTTCCTCCAATGTAATGAGGATGATGCTATTAATTCTATAAAGAAATTGATCCTCACTTACAACATGCCTAGCCAAACTGATATTTCTTTCGCAAAAATATTTGCTAGGTTGAACACTCTTGAGACTAGCACTACTATCTTAAAAGATTGCTGTAATACGCTTAGGGAGCATCACAATTATGTTCCAATAAATGCTGAACCCTCAAAGTGGCTCCCTACAGTAAAGATTGAGATAAACACTGAAACTTTTCAAGCCCGTTGTGATATCATGTCTGAGTTTTGTCTTATGCCCAAAGATATTTATGAATCTTTGAATCTTTGGGGGCTTACTAAAGGAGGAAGAGAAATATATCTTGCTAATAATTCTACCATATTACCTCTTGGAATAGCTGAAGGAGTGTTTACAAAGATCCTTGGGAAAATGATTTCTTCTGATTATCTTGTTATTGAATGTGCAGGAAAAGGACAAATTACACTTGGAAGGTCCCTATTAGAACTCCTTGGAGCAATAATAGATGTGGGAAAAGGGACCATGCACCTTTCTTCTCCACCAAAAAATCATATTTTCCCCAAGGTTAAGAATAAAAGTAAGAGAGGTAAGGGCAATAAATTTGGTCTTAATGCTTCTTCACTTGAGAACAATTGATTTTTTCTTACTTCTTATGCCTAACTTAAAGGCGTTAAAGAAAAGTACTTATTGGGAGATAACCCAAAAGTTTTAGATGTGTCTTGGAAGTTATTACCTCTGTAATAACATCTCCTTATCCTTTTTATTTTGCTTTTTGTGCTAAGAGTAACCTCTAATGAGAGTGAAGTAATGATTGGGAAAGTTACTGTCCCGAAACAGATTTTTGTGCTTCATCGTAAAAATTGGTGAGAGAGCTCTGCATGTCGGATTGATCTGTAATTTTTTGTGCTTCTGCCCCAGGTTGTTATCTAACTTTCGTTAGTTAAACACGTTTTGATTTGAGCAACATAAGGTCTTCTAAAAAATTCGTCTTTACCTTCTGGTCTGTTTTGACAGATTTCTGCCATTTTCTGCATTTGCTTCTTGTGGGTTTCTTTTTGAGTTCTTTTGGGGAATTGAGCTTTTTGAGGGAAGGTCTACAGTAGCTAGTGTTCTAATGGAAGTTTTATTTTGTGTTAGAACTGAACCTTAATACTTATTTATCTTAAGTGCACTAATGTTGCTAATCAGATTGTGTGATGTTTTGTATGAAGGAAAAATTTCAGGTGTATGGAAGGAATGAGTAATGAGATGAAGGATGGACTAAAGCTCAAGCTTGGGGATGCCACGCGTGTCACCGCAAGAAATATCCAAGAAGTACAAGTGTCAAAGCTTGGGTATGCCCAAGGCATCCCCTTCTTCATCAATAAAAATTCCAGGTTCCTTCCAAACGCTTCATTTTTATTGTTTTATGCACAGTTGTGTTGTTATTGGAGCGTCTTTTTTTTGTTTTTATTTTGTTTTTAGTTTGCTTGGTTTGCTTAGTTTTCTGAATAAATTGGTTGGACCCCCTCTTTCATACTTTGGTTTGCAAATAGTTTGGTTTGGTTTGGAAAAGAGTAGGAAAGTTCATACTTATGTGGTAAAAAGAGCTCGTTTTTGACTATGGCCTATGCTTTGTCATGCCATGCTTGATATTGTTTTAGCTTTATGCTTAATATTCTTTGCTGTAGCATGACTTGTTCTAAACAATTGAGATTGCTTAATGTGCCTTGGATGAATCATGCGCTGTTTTAGCATATTAAAGCATAGTATAGTGGTATTCTCCTTTGATGCTTTATTTGGGTTGACTTGGCGCATGCTCACAGCATGTTATGACTATCTCAAGTCACCATAGCCTTTATGATCCTTTAGTTTTCAACTTGTAGTATCACTTTATGCTTTGATCATTGATGTTTTGTCGCTCTGCCTGATTATGGCCATTATTGCTCTCTTAGTTTGTCGCTCCCAGTCTTTTGCTAGCCTCCACAACAAAGTATGAGTTCCACTCATGCATCCAACTCCCTAAACCAAGTTATTCCAAACAGTCCACCATACCTACCTACTAGCATATGCTATTCCAAGTATATTCGTGCTTTTGTTTACCTTCCACTTGTTATGAGAAAACTAGTGATTAAAGCACTCACGAACTTGATGGCACACTTTACTTTTTTTGCCTCTAATAAACTTGAACCATTGGGTCCTTCTTTGTTGCGTATGTGCTTGCCCTTTATAAGTTGAAATTAGCAGAACCATGTACCATGGGGAATGCTTTCAACATTGCACTTGTACTTTGTACCCCGTTGATATCATGTTCTTTTGCTTACGGATCCCGACGGTGTGAAATAAAAGTGGAACTTGTAAGATCATGGAGTTTGTATGTGTGTTAGAGAAACGCCTGGGCCGCTAGCCTAAGCCATGCCTAATCATGGTGGAAACTTGCAGCATCACCATAATGATCACTCTATGAAGCATCCTCAATAAAAACCTATGCAAATAGCAAATAAAAAGATCGCTGAGATGCTCATTGTCTGCTTGCCTTGTCATTTTGATTATGGGAAAGCTCCCGTATCATGTGCAAGGGGTACCCTGTTGGCGGTTCTTAATGATACACATATACTTACAATGACAAGATCTTCCTCGTGACTAAAGTTGAGTAGCATGAGGATCGGTTTTCGTAAGTAAGGGGCATGAGATTTCGGTTTATAACTTGTCAAGCATATCCTCTTAGTTGTGTCACTTTAACCTTAATCACCTTCAAGATGCTTATGATAGGGGCAATGAGAGCTGAAATCTACAAGTACCATAATTTTTGGAAGCTCTTTATGAGACTTGAATCCCTACTTCCTTTTACAAAAGGCCTTTCTTCCACCATTATATTGAGTCTCCACCTTCTATCTTTACGCACCTACTTTGAGAGCATACTGGCCATTCTTAGTTCTATGTGCATTGTCCCAAGACTAGTTGATTGATGCATAACTTGTTATTGCTTGTTTTAAACTATTGTATCTAGTCACTCTTACGAACTTTGAAGGTGTCCTATGCATTTATATTTGCTACTCTATTGAGGGACAAGCTGAATACTTTTATGCTATGTTTTCTTTATGTGAAACAAACAAACGTCTTGCAAAGCATTGTTATTCATGAATCTTTTGTTTGTGCCTTTTCATGTTGCATCATAGTTTCTTTGCTTATTTCTAGTACTTTGTCTTTCATGTTATGATTGGAGTACTATGATCCCAGGTTTGAATGTTTTGCAAATACTTTGATCAAGTCTTTGATGGTGCATGCCACCTCAAAAATTATTCTTTCTTTTTATAACTTACCTACTCGAGGACGAGGAGGAGTTAAGCTTGGGGATGTTGATACATTGCAAATGTATCTATAATTTTTGATGTTCCATGTTTGGTTTTATCCACTTTCTTGTGTTTTGTTCCAACTTTGGAGTACTTTTCATATGATTTCTTGGACTAACCTATTAACAAGAGCCACAGTGCCAGCTGCCTGTTTTCTGCTGTTTTTAGTTCCAGGAAAGTCAGAAAATGAATATTCTCGGAATTGGACGGGACAAAAGCCAAAGTGCCTATTTTTCCGGAAGGGATCAAATGCCAGAATACGAGACGGAGAAGGGCCAGGGGCCAGCCACACCACCTGGTCGCGCGACCAGGCTGGGCCCGCGCCAGGGGGTTGTGTGGTGGCTCCCGGCACCCCCTCGGCCTCTCCTTCTGCCTATATATTGCCCTCAGGACGAAAACCCTAGGTACCCGATCAAAAATCCATGAAAGAGTCTGTAGCCGCCGTCATCTCCATCCCTAGATCAGGAGGGATCTGAAGCTCTTCCCGGCACCCTGCCGGAGAGGGGAATTCACCCTGGAGGCCTTCTTCATCACCATGCAAGCCTCTGGTGTGATGCGTGAGTAGTTCATCCTTGGAGTACGGATCCATGTAGTAGCTAGGTGGCTAGTTCTCCTCCTTTGTGCTTTCATGTTTAGATCTTGTGAGCTCCGTTCATGATCAAGATCATCTATTTGTAATTCATACAAGTTGTGTTTGCGGGGATCCGATGGATATTGAGATGCTATTTCAGATTGATTATTGATTCTATCATGTCTTTGTTATTTGTGATCTTGCATGCTTTCCGTTGTTAGTAGCTATCTTGGCCAAGTAGATGCTAGCAACTCCAAGAGTTAGTATTTATGCTCGATAGTGGGTTCATGCCCCTGGTAATCTAGGGAAGTGACGGAAATCTCTAAGGTACTAGATGTGCTGTTGCTGCTAGGGAGAAAACAACAATCCTTTGTTCATAGAACAATCGTATTGTTTACTTTACACGCAGTTCGTAAAGCAATAATCTGTTGCTTGCAACTTAATACTGGAGGGGGTTCGGATGATAACCTGAAGGTGGATTATTAGTCATAGATGCAGTTGGATGGCGGTCTATGTATTATGTTGTAATGCCCAATCAAGTCTCAAAGGAGTCAAGATGATTAGTATATGCATGTATTGCTTTCTCGGTGTTTGTCAATTGCCCCGCTGTAATTTGTTCACCCAGCATGTTATCTATCTTAAGGAGAGCCACCTCTAGTGAACTATGGATCCCGGTCCTTTTTCTTTACATACAATCTATAAACTGTTTACTGATTTGTGTTTACTTTCTGCAAACTTTTACTTCTTTCCATTCGATACGTTTAATACTTTGTTTTCCGCAAAATACGGTGAGATTGACAACCTCATCGTAAGTTGGGGACAAAGTTCTTTGGTTGTGTTGTGCAAGTCTCCACGTTGCTACTAGCACCGGTAGTGGGCCCTGCCAAAGCTCAGCTAGTAACACCTTTGGGGTGTTTCCTTGCTCCTACTGGTTTGATTAAACCTTGGTTTTATACTGAGGGAAACTTGCTGTTGTGCTCATCATACCTTCCTCTTGGGGTTCCCAACAAGCTCTACATCAACACCGCACCAGCACTTTTCTGGGCGCCATGCATAGAGCCATCAGCGGATTCAGGCCAGCACGTCGGGGGAAGGCATCCTCAGGTTGGCGCCGCTGCGAGGGATGGCGTTGGATGGGTGGTGTCGGTTGGGACTGGGAATCATGGAGGGCACGGGGAGCAAGGGGCGGCGGTTGCGGATGGGTTTCGTGTACCCTTTTTTTTTCTTCGAGGGAACATGTACTCTAGGCTCCAGCTAATCGGTTCTTTGACACGAATGTGTTTTAGTTCGTTTGTAGCTAATCTAGTGAAGCAGAAACATGGGCCGAGTCCGTCCCACATACATGTGGATGCCAATCTTGTCGAGTCGATTTGCAGAAAAATATGGCCCTTAAACTAGTGACAACCCTTTACAATGTCTATTACTAAGAATTTGCATAGTTAGCACCGCCCTACAAGGAAAATATTAGCGACAAGTATAAATTTAGCCCGTCACTACTTATAGGATTTTTAGTGACAGGCATTTACGTGCGCCTGTCACTAAAATATTTTTTCACCCGGACAACCTCAAAAAATAATATTAGTGACAGTCACATTTGTACGCATGTCACTAATGTTTCGTACTAGTGACAGACTTATTCTTGCCCGTCACTAGGAATACACAATAGTGACAGGCATAATTTTGCCTGTCACTAACCACATGGAGGCTATAAGCCTTTCTGAAGTAGTGAAAGCCCACCATGGAAATAGCTGTAGTCAATGCTACTTTCACGTCTGGAGGACAAGGAGGGTATGGAGGCGGCTACAGACGTGGACGTGGAACATCCATAGTCCAAGGTAGAGGAGACCAGCAACCTGGCAAAACCTACTCTTGGGCCGATATCGCCAACAATCCATGTGTACATCACCCGGACGGCAATGGAGTCTCGTCCCACACAAATGCTGAGTGTTGTTTAAATGACGACATCAAGAAAGACGAATCTGCTAGCTATAGGGCCAAGTGACGAAAAGGAAAGAAAAATTCCGACAAAGAAAAAGGGACCAAGGAAGATTCCTACATGGAGGAGGCAGAAGCTTCCAATCCCAAGTCGGATGGAAAGAAGACCTTCCCAACAAAGAAAGACACTTATGTCACTTTCCTTGGGTCTCAACCGGCCAAGGTCAAAAAGGCAGTAATGCACGAGCTCAACGCAGCCGTTCTAGCTGTTCCTCAGTTTTTGGATTGGTCGAAAGTACCAATCACCTTTGACCGCGGCGATCATCCGCCTAAGTTGCACAGGCGAGGAAAGTACACTCTAGTTGTCAATCCACTTATTAACGGCCATGGGTTCTCCAAGACCATCATGGACGGAGGCATCACCATCAACATCCTCTAAGTTGAAAAGTTGCATTAGATGAGGATCTTGTAAACACAACTAGATCACAGTTCTGTGGTTTTCCATGGAGTTGTCCCCAGAAGACAAGCAAATTCTCTAGGAGAGATCACTTTGAACGTTACCTTTGGAACTAAAAAGAATTATGAGACAGAAGCACTTTCCTTCTAAGTGGTCCCATTCAAGAGCGCATACCACGCTATCTTCGGACGACCGACTTACTAGGCTTTTATGGCTCGTCCATGTTACATTTACAATATAATAAAAATTCTAGGTCCCAAGGGCATGATCACTAGCAGGGGAGACCCGAAGAAAGCACGAGAATGCAAAGACGAAAATGTTGCCTTTGCTAAAGCCGTACTGGACGCCCAGGAGTACTAGGAGATCAAGAAAACCATCGACTAGTCCGAGATGCCCTCGACGAAGAAGGAGGTGTCGAAGCCAACTCCGGAGTTCAAGGCATCGGAAGAGACGAAGATGACGCCATTATAGGAAGGATATCCCTCCAAGGTGACGCAGATAGGCATAGGTTTAGATTGCGCATAGGAAAGTGCGCTCGTCGAATTCCTCAAAGATACTAAAGATATCTTCGCATGGCAACCTTCTAACATGACCGGAGTACCTAGGGAACTTTCCGAGCACTCTCTAAATGTACACCCAAATGCTAAACCCTTCAAACAGTCTCTACGACAGTTCTGCAATGAAAAGCGAAAAGAGATAGCTCAAGAACTAGCCCGACTCGAGTTAGCCGGATTCATAGAAGAGATCATCTACACTGAGTGGCGGCCAATCCTGTAATGGTCCCTAAAAAGAACATCACTAATTTAAGGATGTGTGTTGATTATACTGCCTTGAACAAGGCTTGTCCCAAAGACCCATTCGCTCCGCCTAGAATCGATCAAGTAATTGACTCTACGGCACACTAGGAACTCCTATTCTTTCTCGATGAATATTCCAGTTATCACCAAATCTGTATGAAGGAATCAGACAAAGTAAAAAACTTCATTCATAACCCCCATCAGAACCTTCTGTTTTGTTACGATGCCTTTTGGGCTCAAGAACGCATGAGCTACATACCAACGCACTATGCAGCGTTGCCTCCACGATCAAATCGGATGCAATGTACATGCATATGTGGATGATATAGCGGTAATGTCCAAAAAGAGGGAAACACTAATTTCTGACTTGGAGGAAACATTTGCCAATCTATGCAAATACAACATAATACTTAACCTGAAGAAGTGTTTCTTTAGAATACCAGCCGGGAAATTGTTAGGTTTTATCGTGTCTCAAAGAGGCATAGAGGTGAACCGAGACAAGATTAAGGTTATACTCAACATTTCCAGGCCAACTCGCCTGAAGTACGTACAATGACTAACTGGCTACATTGCTGCAGTCAGTCGATTTGCAAGCCGGCTCGGTGAGAGAGACGCAACACTTTAAAAGCTCCTAAAAAAACACCCCAAAATTCATCTGGACTGATGAGCTAAAGCTGCACTAAAAGACCTGAAATCAGTACTCTTATCCGCTCCTATCCTTCCAGCGACGGAACCTCAGGAACCGATGTTGCTCTATCTAGCTAAAACAAATAGGGTTATTAGTTTTGTCATGGTGGTGGAATGGCCAGAGAAAAAGCAGGAACATCTGATGCAGCGTCTGACTTACTACCTCAGCGAGGTCTTGACTAAATCCAAACAGCGGTATCCACACTATCAAAAGCTGGCCTATGGTGTGTTTTTCGCATCTAGGAAGCTATGACATTATTTTTAGGAGCACCACATTGCCATGGTGAGTGCAGCTGCCATGAGAGACATAATCAACAATAACGACTCCATAGGTCGTGTCACAAAATGGGGAATAGATTTCTCAGCTTCCGACATTGAGTATAATTAAACCTCGCACAACAATCCAATCCCAAATCCTCGCTGACTTTGTCGCTTATTGGACAGAGACAACGGAGAATATGACCCTACCAGAGTCGGAATACTGGACCTTACACTTCAATGGGTCCAAGGTTCTCGGGGGCTAGCGTCATGCTCAAATCACCCCAAGGAGATAAGCTTTTCTATGTGTTGCAGATCCACTTCACGGCAACAAACAACATTGCCAAATATGAGGTGCTACTGCATGGAATCCGGATTGCTAAAGACATCGGCATCCAACGACTTATGTGTTATGGAGACTCGGATCTTGTTGCTCAACAAGTGTTGGATCACTGTAATACAAATAAACACATGACAGCATATAGGGTTGTCGTCGACGAACTATCTAAATTGTTTGAAGGGTTTGAGGTTCAACACGTCCCTAGAAAAGAAAATGAGGAAGCGGATGCATTATCTCGAATAGGCTTTGCACAGAAAAAGGTCCCGAATGGTGCTTTCCTCGAACATCTTAAAGTTCCCTTAATAGCAGTACTGGTTGTAATTCCCAGCTGGACAAAACCCTACCTTCATTTCTTGGTAGATGGAAAATTACCTTAAGACGAGGTTCTGAGCCGGCAGATCGTCCGACGAGCAAAAGCCTATACGATAATAAATCTTAAGGGAGATCCACGAAGGCGAATGCGGACATCACGCCACAACCAAATCTTTAGTGGAAAAAGCTTTTAGACACGGATTTTTCTGGCTTACAGCCAAGGCAGATGCCGAACGGCTTGTCAAGACGTGCAAAGTCTGCCAAAAATATGCCAAACAAGCTCATGTTCCGGATGATCAGCTGCGAACAATTCCGGTAACATGGCCCTTCGTGGTCTGGGGGCTTAACATGGTAGGACCATTTAAATGGGCTCCAAGTGTATCTACTCACCTCTTCGTGATGGTGGATAAGTTCACAAAACGGATTGAGGCTAAACCCATAACAAGTTGTGATGGATTAACAGCCAAGAGATTCGTCGAGGACGTCATAATCCGATACGGTTATCCGCATAGTATTATTAAAGACAACGGTAGCAATTTTTCTATGGGAGAACTTGCCCAAATTCTGCAACGATCAAAAAATTTGGCTTGATATTGCATCAGCCGCACATCCACAAGCCAACGGACAAATCGAAAGAGCAAATAGTTTAATCCTTCAATGCCTCAAACCAAGACTCGAAGCACCACTTCACCGTGCTACGGGGGCTTGGGCGGATAAATTGCCTCAAACCAAGATTCTGAATAGGTCAACAGGGAACACACCTTTCTTCTTGGTCTATGGCGCAGAAGCACTTCTTCCTAGTGATTTAATCCACACTTCTCCCCGAGTTGCTACGTATATCGAAGAGGATGCCAAGGTTTCTCGACAAGATGATCTCGATATAATGGAGGAAGTTCGCGTCGTTGCTGAATAGAGATCCATAGCCTATCAGCAGAAGTTATGCAAGTATCATAGTCAGAGAGTCCAGAATCGATCTTTCAATAAGGGTGACTTGTTTCTCCGGCTTGTGCAAAAAAGAAAGCACAAACTTTCCTCACTATGGGAAGGGACCTTTTTGGTTAGTCGAGTATTGCACAATGGTTCTTACTACCTAACTGACATAAGGCCAGTCACAGAAAGACCTGCTACTAATAAGAGAAAGAGAGTTGGAGGCAGTACAAACCTGGAAGAATTAGACAGACTGTGGAATATTGCTTAGCTATGTCTGTTTTATTCTTAAAAATTTCTTTCTTTATAACCACATATATGTACATGTTCAATGAGAAATAAAGTATTGGTTGCTTCAATATTTTTTCTGAGAAGTTTTATAGTACCATCTTATTTCCGAATGATCATGACATAAGTCGAAAATATTTGAATGTACTTTATGCTCATGTTTGTTCTGGTTAGACTTCCGATTGTTAAAATGATACCTTCGAGTGTAAGTATAAACCTTATTTCTAGTTTATACTTGGGTTTTTTGTCTGATTGCTAGATGCGGGTATTTTCCGAGTAGTGAATTGTTGGTACTGGAAGCCGGCCTTGTTTCCGAGTTTAAACTGGTTTAGCAATTGAGCTCCATTGCTCGACAAAGTTTTCGTGCTGAAAGTTTGCCAGCTCACGAAAGGGACAAGGCAGAAATCCAGATAAACAATAGGTATAGAAAAAATAAACAAGTGCTTATGTACAAATTTCAAGCACATTAAATAAAAGCCAAAAGTGCTAAAAGGGAGTAAAGCATCAATTCTTACAAACTTTGCAATTGATGGCCCAAATATATCGAGCTTGTTGGGGAACCCCAAGAGGAAGGTATGATCAGCACAGCAGCAAGTTTTCCCCTAGTAAGAAACCAAGGTTATCAATCCAGTAGGAGCAAGGAAACACCCCAAATGTGTAGCTAGCTGAACGTTGGTAGGGCGCACTACCGGTGACATTAGCAACGTGGAGACCTGCACAACACAACCACAGAACTTTGCCCCCAACTTGCGATGAGGTTATCAATCTCACCGGTTTTGCTGAAAACAAAGGATTAAACATATCGAATGGAAGGAAGGAATAGTTTGCAGAACGTAAACACAAAGCAGTAAACAGTTTGTAGATTGTATGTAAAAGAAAGGACAGGGGTCCATCATTCACTAGAGGTGGCTCTCCTTAAGATAGATAACATGCTGGGTGAACAAATTACAGCGGGGCAATTGACAAACATCGAGAAAGCATACAAGCATATACTAATCATCTTGACTCCTTTGAGACTTGACTGGGCATTACAACATTATACATAGACCGCCATCCAACTGCATCTATGACTAATAATCCACCTTCAGGTTATCATCCGAACCCCCTCCAGTATTAAGTTGCAAGTAACAAATTATTGCTTTACGAATTGCATGTAAAGTAAACAATACGATTGTTCTATGAACAAAGGATTGTTGTTTTCTCCCTAGTAGCAACAGCACATCTAGTACCTTAGAGATTTCTGTCACTTCCCTAGATTACCAGAGGCATGAACCCACTATCGAGCATAAATACTAACTCTTGGAGTTGCTAGCATCTACTTGGCCAAGATAGCTACTAACAACGGAAAGCATGCAATATCACAAATAACAAAGACATGATAGAATCAATAATCAATCTGAAATAGCATCTCAATATCCATCGGATCCCCACAAACACAACATGCAGAATTACAAATAGATGATCTTGATCATGAACGGAGCTCACAAGATCTAGACATGAAAGCACAAAGGAGGAGAACCAGCCATCTAGCTACTACATGGACCCGTAGTCCAGAGATGAACTACTCACGCATCACACCGGAGGCTTGCATGATGATGAATAAGGCCTCCAGGGTGAATTCGCCTCTCCGGCAGGGTGCCGGGAAGAGCTTCCGATCCCTCCCGATCTAGGGATGGAGATGACGGCGCCTATAGACTCTTTCATGGATTTTTGATCGGGTCCTTAGGTTTTGGTATCGGATTCAATATATAGGCGAAAGAAGAGGCCGAGGGGGTGCTGGGGTCGGCCAGACCACCCCCTGGCGCAGGCCAGGCATGGTCGCCCGACCAGGTGGGGTGGCCGGGCCCCAGCCCTTCTCCGTCTCTTATTCTGGCTCTAGATGTCTTCTAGTAAAATAGCAACTTTGGCTTTTGTCCTGTCCAATTCCGAGAATATTCATTTTCTGACTTTCCTGGAACCAAAAACAGCATAAAACAGGCAGCTGGCACTGTGGCTCTTGTTAATAGGTTAGTCCAAAAAATCATATGAAAAGTACTCCGAAGTGTGGACAAAACACAAGAAAGTAGATAAAACCAAGCATGGAACATAAAAAATTATAGATACATTTGCAATGTATCAACATCCCCAAGCTTAACTCCTGCTTGTCCTCGAGTAGGTAAGTGATAAAAAGAAAGAATAATTTTTGAGGTGACATGCACCATCATAAACTTGATCAAAGTATTTGTAAAACATTCAAAGCTGGCATCATAGTACTTCAATCATAACATGAAAGACAAAGTTCTAGCAATAAGGCAAAGAAACTATGATGCAACATGAAAAGGCACAAACAAAAGATTCATGAACAATAATGCTTTGCAAGACGTTTGTTTGTTTCACATAAAGAAAACATAGCATAATAGTATTCAGCTTGTCCCTCATAGAGTAGCAAATATAATTGCATAGGACACCTTCAAAGTTCATAAGAGTGACTAGATACAAATAGTTTAAAAAAAGCAATATCAAGTTATGCATCAATCAACTAGTATTGGGACAATGCACATAGAACTAAGAATGGCCACTATGCTCTCAAAGTAGGTGCATAAACATAGAAGGTGGAGACACAATATAATGGTGGAAGAAAGGCCTTCATAGAAGGAAGTAGGGATTCAAGTCTCATAAAGAGCTTCCAAAAATTATGGTACTTATAGCTTTCAGCTCTCATTGCCCCTATCATAAGCATCTTGAAGTGATTAAGGTTAAAGTGACACAACTAAGAGGATATGTTTGACAAGTTATAAACCGAAATCTCATGCCCCTTACTTACGAAGACCGAACCTCATGCTACTCAACTTTAGTCACAAGTAAGCTCTTGTCATTGTAAGTACATATGTATCATAAAGAACCGCCAACGGGGTACCCCTTGCACATGATACAGGAGCTATCCCATAATCAAAATGACAAGGCAAGCAGACAATGAGCATCTCAGCGATCTTTTTATTTGCTATTTGCATAGGTTTTTATTGAGGATGCTTCATAGAGTGCTCATTATGGTTATGCTACAAGTTTCCACCATGATTAGGCATGGCTTAGGCTAGCAGCCCAGGCGTTTCTCTAACACACATACAAACTCCATGATCTTACAAGTTCCACTTTTATTTCACACCGTCGGGATCCATAAGGAAAAGAACATGATATCAACGGGGTACAAAGTACAAGTGCAATGTTGAAAGCGTTCTCCATGATACATGGTTCTGCTAATTTCCACTTATAAAGCGCAAGAATATACGCAACAAAGAAGGATCCAATGGTTCAAGTTTATTAAATGAAAAAAAGTAAAGTGTGCCATCAAGTTCATGAGAGCTTTAATCACTAGTTTTCTCATAACAAGTTTAATTTGGAAGGTAAACAAAAACATGAATATACTTGGAATAGCAAATGATAGTAGGTAGGTATGGTGGAATCTTTGGAATAACTTGGTTTCAGGAGTTGGATGCATGAGTGGAACTCATACTTGGTTGTGGAGGCTAGCAAAAGACTGGGAGCGACAAACTAAGAGAGCAATAATGGCCATAATCACGCAGAGCGACAAAACATCATTGATCAAAGCATAAAGTGATACTAGAAGTTTAAAACTAAAGGATCATAAAGGCTATGGTGACTTGAGATAGTCATAACATGGTGTGAGCATGTGCCAAGTCAACCCAAATAAAGCATCAAAGGAGAATACCACAATACTATGCTTTAATATGCTAAAACAATGCATGATTCATCCAAGGAACATTAAGCAATCTCAATTTTTTATAACAAGTCATGCTACAAAAAATAATACTAAACATAAAGCCAAAACAATATCAAGCATGGCATGACAAAGCATAGGCCATAGTCAAAAACAAGCTCTCTTTAACACTTAAGCATGAAATTTCCTACTCTTTTCCAAACCAAATCAAACTATTTGACAACCAATGTATGAAAGAGGGGGTCCAACCAATTTATTCAGCAAACTAAGAAAACAAAGCAAACGAAAAACCAAAACGAAAACGAAAAAGAAGACGCTCCAAGAACAACACAACTATGCATGAAACAATAAAAATGAAGCGTTTGGAAGAAACCTGGGATTTTTATTGATGAAGAGGGGGATGCCTTGGGCATCCCCAAGCTTTGATGCTTGTACTTCTTGGATATTTCTTGGGGTGACACGCGTGGCATCCCCAATTTTGAGATTTAGTCCATCCTTCATCTCATTACTCATTCCTTCCATACACTTGAAATTTTTCCTTCATACAAAACTTCACACAATCTTTATTAGCAACATTAGTGCAATCAAGATAATAGGTCTTTAAAGTTCAGTTCTAACACCAATAAACTTCCATTAGAACACTATCTACTGTAGCACTTCCCTCAAAAAGCTCAATTACCCAAAAGAACTCAAAAAGGAACCAACAAGAAGCAAATGCAGAAAATGGTAGAAATCTGTCAAAACAGACCAGCAGGTAAAGACGAATTTTTTCGAAGAACTTCTGTTGCTCAAATCAAAACGTGTTGAACTAATGAAAGTTATATAACAACCTGGGGCAGAAGAACAAAAATGCACGCCTCAAAAAGACGTTCAGATATTTTACACGATTTTTTATGGTGAAGCACATAAATCTGTTTCAGGACAGTTTCCCAATCATTATTTCTCTCTCATTAGAGGTTACTCTTTGCACAAAAAGCAAATAAAAAGGATAAGGAGAGGTTATTAGTGAAGTAATAACTTCCAAGACTCATCTAAAAATTTTGGGTTATCTTCCAATAAGTACTTTTCTCTAATGCCTTTAAGTTGGGCATAAGAAGCAAGAAAAAGAATCAAGTGTTCTCAAATGAAGAAGCATTAAGACCAAATTTTGTTTTCATAGGAGAGGCAAAATAAATCTTCTCTCTATTCTTAGGGAAGTGTTCTATACCTTTATTGAGTGGGAGTTGATATTTAATGGTGCCTTCTTTCATATCAATAATGGCACTAACAGTTCTAAGAAAAGGTCTTCCCAAAGTAATAGGACAAGAAGCATTGTATTCAACATCCAAAACATAGAAATCAACGGGGACATAGGCATTGTTAACCATAATAAGAACATCATTAAGACTCCCCATGAGTTTCTTTTTAGCATTATCATCAAGTGGGATATTCAAATAACAATCTTCAAGTGGAGGCAAATCAAGCATATCATAAATCCTTCTAGGCATAATAGAAACACTACTATCAAGATCACATAAAGCCTTGAAATCAAAATCATTCACTTTCATATTAATGATGGGTTCCCAACCATCTTCTTGTTTTATAGGAATTGAAGCTTTATGTTTCATCTTTTCTTCTTTAATCTTTATGAGAGCATCAGTAATATGTTTTGTAAAGGCCATGTTCATAGCACTAGCATTAGGACTTTTAGCAAGCTTTTGTAGGAACTTAATAACTTCAGAGATATTGCAACCATCAAGATCAAAATCAAAATTATCATCTAAAGTAGTAGAACATTACTAGCCTCAACACTAGTGGTAGTGATAGTAGAAACACTAATGTTTCTAGCAATTTCATCTTCTCTTTCCAACTTAGCATGTAATTCAGCTAATAGTCTAACATTTTCATCAATTCTTACTTGTATGGCATTAGTAGCTGGAAAGGGATTATCATTAGTTTCAGGTTTAGCAGCCATTTTATTAATCAAAGAGGATTGAGCTTCAGACAAAGATGATATATTCCTTTCAGCATTAGAAAGTTTCAATTGTAAACTAGGAATTTCCCTATTTAGACTCTCAAGTTGATGGCTAATGTTCTTCAAAATGGTAGATTGTTCCTCCATAGTTTTAGTAAATAGTTGGTTTTGTTCATATTGCATTTGCATGAAGTTCTTAGTGGCTCTTTCAACTTCTAAAATGCTTTCTTCACTAGGTAATCCAGGATTGCATTATAACCATAAGTATTATTAGGAGGGTAAGGCCTATAATTGTTACTACCATAAGCATTATTGCCAAAATTATTATTTCTTCTGAAGTTCACATCAACTTGCTCTTCTTGAGCAACCAAAGAGGCCAAAGGAACATTATTTGGAGAAATATGGGCTTTCCCATTAACAAGCATAGACATAATAACATCAATCTTATCACTCAAGGAGGAGGTTTCCTCAACAGAATTTACCTTCTTACCTTGTGGAGCTATTTCAGTATGCCATTCGGAGTAGTTAACCATCATATTATCTAGAAGCTTTGTTGCAGCACCCAAAGTAATGGTCATAAAGGTACCTCCAACAGCACAATCCAATAGGTTCATTGAAGAATAGTTCAATCCTGCATAAAAAGTTTGGATGATCATCCAAGCAGTCAGTCCATGACTGGGACAATTCTTTACCAAAGATTTCATTCTTTCCCAAGCTTGAGCAACATGTTCATTATCAGATTGTTTAAACTTCATTATTTACCTTCTCATAGATATAATCTTAGCAGGAGGATAGTATTTTCCAATGTAAGCATCTTTGCATTTAGTCCGAGAATCAATACTATTCCTAGTTAAGGAATTCAACCATTCTTTAGCTTGTCCTCTCAAAGAGAAAGGAAACAATTTCAGCTTAATAATATCACCATCTATATCCCTATGCTTTTGCATCTCACAAAGTTCAACAAAGTTATTTAGATGGGCAGCAGCATCTTCATTACCAATACCAGAAAATTGTTCTCTCATAACAAGAGTGAGTAAAGCGGGTTTTATCTCAAAGAAAGTAGCTTCAGGAACAGTGGAGCAATAGATGTGCTCATAAAATCATTGTTGTCGGTGGTAGTGAAGTCACACAACTTAGTGTTTTCAAGAGTAGACATTTTTTTGTGTTTTTGATAAAGAAAGCAAACTTGTAAAACTAATTTTTTTTGTTTTTGATAAAGAAACAAGCAACCAAAACAAAAAGAAACTAAGCAAAACAAAAATAACAAAGTAAAGATATTGGTTATGAGGGACTCCCCTTGTGAAGATGTCCTTGACTCCCGGACAACGGTGCTAGAAAAAGCTTGATTGATGGCCCAAATATATCGAGATTGTTGGGGAACCCCAAGAGGAAGGTATGATGAGCACAACAACAAGCTTTCCCTCAGTAAGAAACCAAGGTTATCAATCCAGTACGATCAAGAAAACACCCCAAAGGTGTAGCCAGCTGAACGTTGGCAGGGCGCACTACCGGTGCCAGCAGCAACATGGAGACCTGCACAACACAACCACAGAACTTTGCTCCTAACTTGTGATGAGGTTGTCAATCTCACCGGTTTTGCTGAAAAAAAAGGATTAAATGTATCGAATGGAAGGAAGTAATATTTTGTAGAAAGTAAACACAAAGCAGTAAAAAGTTTGTAGACAGTATGTAAAAGAAAGGACCGGGGTCCATAGTTCACTAGAGGTGGCTCTCCTTAAGATAGATAACATGCTGGGTGAACAAATTACAGCGGGGCAATTGACAAACATCGAGAAAGCATACAAGCATATACTAATCATCTTGACTCCTTTGAGACTTGGTTGGGCATTACAACATTATACATAGACCGCCATCCAACTGCATCTATGACTAATAATCCACCTTCAGGTTATCATCCGAACCCCCTCCAGTATTAAGTTGCAAGCAACAGATTATTGCTTTATGAATTGCGTGTAAAGTAAACAATACGATTGTTCTATGAACAAAGGATTGTTGTTTTCTCCCTAGTAGCAACATCACATCTAGTACCTTAGAGATTTTTGTCACTTCCCCAGATTACTAGAGGCATGAACCCACTATCGAGCATAAATACTAACTCTTGGAGTTGCTAGCATCTACTTGGCTAAGATAGCTACTAACAACAGAAAGCATGCAAGATCACAAATAACAAAGACATGATAGAATCAATAATCAATCTGAAATAGCATATCAATATCCCTCGGATCCCCGCAAACACAACATGCAGAATTACAAATAGATGATCTTGATCATGAACGGAGCTCACAAGATCTAAACATGAAAGCACAAAGGAGGAGAACCAGCCATCTAGCTACTACATGGACCCGTAGTCCATAGATGAACTACTCACGTATCACACCGGAGGCTTGCATGATGATGAAGAAGGCATCCAGGGTGAATTCCCCTCTCCGGCAGGGTGCCGGGAAGAGCTTCAGATCCCTCTCGATCTAGGGATGGAGATGACGGCGCCTACAGACTCTTTCATGGATTTTTTATCGGGTCCTTAGGGTTTTGGTATCGAAGGCAATATATAGGCGGAAGGAGAGGCCGAGGGGGTGCTGGGGTCGGCCAGACCACCCCCTGGCGCGGGCCAGGCCTGGCCGCGCGTCCAGGTGGTGTGGCCGAGCCCCAGCCCTTCTCCATCTCGTATTCTGGCTCCAGATGTCTTCCGGTAAAATAGCAACTTTGTCTTTTGTCCCGTCCAATTCCGAGAATATTCATTTTCTGACTTTCCTAGAACCAAAAACAGTAGAAAACAGGCAGCTGGCATTGTGGCTCTTGTTAATAGGTTAGTCCAAGAAATCATATGAAAATTACTCCAAAGTGTGGACAAAACACAAGAAAGTAGATCAAACCAAGCATGGAACATCAAAAATTATAGATACATTTTCAATGTGTCACTTTGCACTAGGAAAATAACTTACTACTTATTACAATCAGGCTGTTTTAGAATAAAACATTGTTTTCTCTAATACACGATGATGCAGGTGGGGAGGCAGGATTTGCCAGCTCGCTCGACACATCACCAGTATCACCGCTATACCTTTCCGAGACAAGTAAGTCAGACTCAGTCTGCTCATCGTCTTTGGAAACTTCACCAACTGCATTCTTTTGGGGTGGTGGAGTCACTATGGGCGTGAGAAATGGTTCTTCATAGTTGGTCAGCTCAGACACATGCGAGGCATATCCGGCGCAGGAAACCTAGATTTCCTTGATGCTCTACTCGTTGTCGTCTTCATCGACGGTCGAATAACCCCTGGTAACTTGCCATATTTCCATGCTTCCATGGTGGCTCATTACCATTGTCAGGGCATTATGTGCCGCTGTGCGTGCATAGGACATATTCCAATCCATAACAAGGTGGGGCATATCCTTTTCCTTGTCTCGTAACTCAAAGGCCGAGAATGAGTCTTGGCCTGAGAGTTGGACGGATTCATCGATCTCCTCCAAAGTGTAGCGAAAATCGTGGATCAGGTCCCCAACGGCCACAAGTCGGTGGTACGAGGTTCAGATGAAGAGGCACCCAGCATGTTGAGAGGACCTTTAAGAAAGAAAATCAAGGTCAACATTAATACATATCAGATTCTCATAATTTTGAAAAACGATGAATCAGGGATGGAAAAATTACCAAAGATAACATCATCTACTTTGGCCCTCTCCTCTTGAAGGCTCTAGGGTTCATTCTGGAGAGCTTCAGTGGTGTCCTTCTCCCTGTACAAAGCATCTTCAAAATTCGAGATTCTTTTTTCCTGTTTGGCGATGGTGCGATCACGCTCTTCGGTTGCGTGATTGCTGGACTCAAGAACACTTGCGATGCTAGTCTCATGGTCTACCTTGAGTTTCTCCATTTCATCTCGCAAGTCAGCGTTCTCCACTTCCAGGACTTTATAATCATCGGCTTGTTCGATCATCTTGCAGGATTGTTTCACAACTTCTGGCAAGATATGAAAGTCGGATAGAATTTTGGCTATAAAAATAAATAACAAACTACGCAAAAGAGGTCTGAAATGTTTACCTTCAAGCTCATCTTCGGAAATAATTAATTGAGCATTTTCAAGATGGAAAGCTCTTAACTCTCTCCGCTTATTGAAAATATTCTTCATCAATTCCTGGTTATAAGCATTAACTTTCTGTAAGTTAGAATAGTAACCAGAGTTAGAAGTCTACTAAGACTCGGGCTAATATTTTAACTAAGTTAAATATCAGCACAAGCCTTGGGGGGCTATACTAGTTCATTCGGCATCCTATAAAACCATAAATTCGGACTTCCTATCCAACTTCATGCTTGGGGACTAGAGGATATGATATGAAATACCATAAAAAGAGGAGTCAGATTATGACTTACATAATGTTCATGAGTTAATTTATTGAGGCTTTTGTGCACCTCAGTCAAAACCTTCTCAGCGAGAGTTAGAGGAATTACTGGCGATCGCGGGGCCACACCAGCCTTCAACTTCTCGTCACGGAGACGACTTGATCAAGAAGATCGACAAGTTTGACGTCTTCAGCTTCTTGAGCTTCCTCCTCCGCTGTAATATTCTGGATCTCCAAGAATGGAGAGCCAGCTTCTGGATTTCTTCTACACTCTTCTGAGTAAGGGCAAGTTTGGCGAAACCTAGATTTTGCATAAGATTATCTGCGAAGGTTTTAGCTGAGGGATCATTACCCTTTGAGGGTTCACCCTTATCAAGTACCGAGTCACACACGATAACGTCGGTATGCGAACCTAGGTTCGCTGGCTCTGAAGTGCGAGCCGAAACATCTTCAATGTGCGGGGAAGAGGTATCCTTCGGCAGTGATGATGGCCTTGTGTTAGGAGTCGGAGGCGGAACATCGGGAGAGCCTAGAGTCAATTTCTGTTGGCGTGGACTTTTCCCCGGTTTTCCTTGCCCCTGCCCTTTGTGGGTGTTTTGGCCCTGAAATGGTAATAGAAATAAGATCAGTGCAATTCTAGGAGAAAATATGATTTAACATTCAAAACCTTGTAAAGAAGGTCACCTCTTTACAACGGGCACCTTTTGGGCGCCCACAACAACTATCGATGTCTTGCGTTTCTGAGTAAACGTTTCCGGTAATGGAACAAGTTCTTCATCCTCCTGAGGAGCCGGTCTCTTAGGTGGATATCCCTCGAGAGGAGAAAGCTCCAACTCGGGGAGGTCAGCAAGCTAAAAGAAATATTATGTAAGTATTGAGAAAACTATGAAAACATACGGATGAGCACTTATTCAAATATAAGAGTCAAATCTGAAAACTTACTGATGTCAAAGGATTGTCAGCCGTATACATGTCCAGAGAGAGGTCTGGAATCTTCCTTTCGACCAGCTCTTTAATCAACCATTTAATTTGGGACTCGTATTCCTTGTCCGAGATTGGTTTCGAGCAGATCCTGAGGGAATCCATCTTGCTATTGGTGATCGTGTAAATGAGACGGTCACCATGGTGCTAGAGGGGTTGTATCCGACGTGCTAGCCAGCAGTGGATCAAGCTGGATCCTTTAGACCCTTTGCTTCATCAGGTACTTGATCCGTCTCTTGGCAAGAAGAAAATCGGCAGAAAGAGCTAGAGCTTCCGCATCCTAGGACTCTTGGGGCATGGCAGCACCATCAACGAAAGCCGGCAAACCAGTTTCTTTGTCGGGAGCCGGTCTGTACTTATGGTAAAAGAACATGGACGATTCTTCACGGACTCACTAGCCTTAATCTTAGGGTAGACTCGGTCTCTCCTAACAGTCAGGCTAAGAGTTCTGGTAATGGAAGGATTACCAGAAGTGATGAAATTTCTCCAGGTACCGAAGTAATACTAGAACAAAATGAGACTCGACCTAATTCCAAGATAACCCTCGCACAAAGAAGCGTAAGCGCGAAGTTCTAAGGTTGTGTTAGGGGGAAGTTGTGGAGTTGAACTCCATAGTAATCTACAACCTCTGAAAAGAACTCTAAGGGGGGAAAGCTCAAACTTTCATCGAAGTGAGTGTCGAAGTTAACCCTTTCGTCGGTGCGAGGGGCAGGGACTATCTGGTCATAGCCACTCCGCCAGTCGCTTGCATAGAGAAGGCCTTCCTTCTCAATGATGTGGAGGTTCTCGTCGTCTAGGACGCACGAGATCCATTCCCCACGGAAGTTTTCTTTCTCCACTGCTGTAGAGGTTGCCGCCATGCCAGATGAAGAAGCGTCGGTCATTTGGTCTAGCACGGTGACCTAAGATGGGCGGCGTTGTGGAGTTTGGGGAAGGAAAAGGAATCTAGGGAGTGTTGCGCTGCTGGAGGAAGGAGAAGGCAAAGACAGGTAGAAGAGAAAGAAGAAAATGTCAACCCCTATTGTACCTGTTCTGTGTCAAGATTCATGTATGAACACTATGGAGTTAGCCACGCGTCGTGGAAGGAGCTAAGGTAACTTTCTCTAGAATATTACGCCTCCTCGATCTCCTTGCATGCATTAAAATGGTGCCTCAGTTCTGCACGAACCGGGCCCACCAACGGTCACGTTAACATAAATGTCTGTCAGTGACATGACCAGACCTTGACTGATGTCATATGATGTCAGGAGAATCTTCTGGTTTAGTTTGAAATCAAGCAGGGAAAAGAACAAGTGAAATATTGACAACTCGGACTCACCTTGAGATTCGAATCCTACCCTTTGTTTTGGATAGTTTCAGGAACCCTTCAAGATTCGGCAAGATGAAGAGATATCAAGCTAGACAATGAAATCCAACTTTGGATCTTGGAGGCTTCTGGGGGCTACTGATAACTGCAGGTGAACAGATCGTTTGTAGCCAGTTTCGAAATAAAGATATCGATTCCACAGGGAGGAGGAGATTGAAGTCTAGTAACTCTTGAATTAAATACTACAATGGAAATGCTAAATAAAGTTCTAAGTGACAAGATAAAATGTGAGTATTGCATAAAAAGGTGTTTTTGGGTTTTGGGTATAAGAGCAACAATAAATAAAGTAAAACAACTAAACACAGAAAATAAGTATCGCGTATGTAAGAGAGATTGGAACTGCAATAGGGAAAAGGCATTCTTAGGGAGTAGCGAATACACCACTAGCATTATAAAGAGCTGAGGAAAGATTATTATCATGATCATTCTCAACTGTGTATGTGTGGGAGGAACTCCATATTTGTACAAATAGACAGCAACCACTGCTCACATCACCCTCATAACCACAACAGTCAGCAATCGACATAAATCGAATTACTGCGCTATTAAGGCACTTAATCCCGTAGGACGTATCCCATGGCATGGATAGTGTTCCGTGAGTTTCCTTTGTTCCCAAGTTGATACGTAAGGAGTGCCAACAACTTTATAGTCACTATAAGTGCTAACACACCTCCGTCTACCAACATGTAGTTCCCTCCATCAAGTCCCCATAAGAGGCAAATATTGAGAGGTCGACTCCCAACATCAAGATGAAGACAATCTAACACATGGTCATAGTGATGAATATCATAATAACTTTATCATATTTCAATCTCATATTAGTGTTTCTCCATCTCCCCAAGAACTAAAGATCTACTCAAACATGGAGGCAATCAACATCATGGCAATAACAATGGAATCTATCGTAGATGAATAGTACTTGTATAAATCCACAAAGAGGACCGAAACTACAACAAGTTCTAGATAAGATGTAGATGGGATGGACGGAGATGGTGGTGATGTAGTGGTTGATGATGAAGATCGATGCCTTAGCCTCCCGGATCTGCGCAGTGCGAAGATGGATCACTGGTGGACGAGTTCCCCCTCCACATGCCTTCTGGAGGTGAAGTTTTGGCGATTTCTGGTTGTTCTGTATGTCCTCTTTCTGATCCAGTTGTATGGGGTGAAACTATTTGAGGAGGTGGTGGCGGTGCCAACTATATGGCAGGAACTATACGGTCGGAAAATTTATTCCTACCATATAGTTGGTCGTTAAACCGTCTGTGTCCTTTGTTCGCTTCAGGTTTTCTTCTGGTATTATTGATATTTCCCAAATAAGAGATTTACGTTGTTTTTCACTCCTTTCCTCCTCGGTACAATTGCTTCAAGAATTGTGTCCATTGTATCCATCATTTGTCCTGATCCTGCTGAAAATAGACATAAAATGTGCACGCGAGCGCCGTAAAATACCAAGATCCTGCATCCACAATGCAAAATAATAATATAAAACATGATGCAAATATGCACTCATCAACTTCCCCAAGCTTAGACTTTTGCTCGTCTCGAGCAAGTTAGCTTAATGGATGTGATCCTCACATTCATAAAGCTAAGTCGATAAAATAAATGAGGCAGTTGAAGCATGTGTTTATCGTAGATGATACATAGGAATAAGTTCATGAATTGTACCTTACTCGAACCATCCGAATAATATTAGTAGGCTTCCACACCTTAGAATTTAATAGTTCACAAAAGATCACTCTCAATAAGATGTAAAAGTATTCATTTTAATCGAATGAGTTAGCGAGGTAGTCCCAAGTGTTTTAGGATTTAACATATTCACTTGGGATTCAAAATCTCGAAATGTCTCTTTGTCATACTAGAATATAGTGATGTATGCCTATTTGCTCTTTGCACATTCGCTCTTTTTCTTCTTCTTCTTTTTCTCTTTTTCTTTTTATATATGCTCAAACTTTTGTTTAAGTGCTGTGCAAATAATCTAGCCATACATTCCACTTCATGTAGGAATTCAAAGTTAAACGATCTCAATTACCAAATTCCAATTGTATATGAAGCAATCTTTATAGCTTGATTATTCTACCTCATCTTGATCTCATTCTAATTTGATAACACTTTTTATTTTCCTTTGATCAAGGTTTCTTTTTCAATTTAACTGATTAGATAAATTTTCTTTCTTTGTAAATCAAACTATCTACCTACAACATATTGACCAAATTAGCTTTGTATGTTCCATTAATACCAATGGGGTGGAAGACTCCTATTGTTATCATCAAGTACAAGTAAATCATACTCAAGCTATTCATATATCCAACAGGACAAACACAAATTCAATATTGGTCCATATATGATAATAAACTCGGAATTTCATAAAAGGGATTGACTATTCTTGAAGGGAATTCTAATGATGCAAAATTTATTTCTAGTTTGAACTAATGCGAAAATATTAATGAAAAAATTATAAGATAGATCACAAGGTCTTAAAGATCTTCCCAAGCTTGGAATCAAGTCAGGCGGGATCAAATAACCCCTTGCGATTATTTGATACCTTTATTATTGTAGATCACTGTGGTGCCATGGCATGTAACACCGTGGTGCGTAGCTTCTTGTTGGTATCCTCCAGAGTGGTGATGCTACTGTAGCACCTGTGCAAATCAGATTGCAAAGTGTCCACTTTATCCGCGAGTTTAGTAACTAGTGGGAGAAGATCATCCTTCTTCTATATCTCTTTGAGATGGTGGCGAACTTCAACGCGATGGAGTAGCTCTTGCTTCTGATATATCTCCACCGCTTGCATGCGGTCCTTGGTCCTAGGAGCAGCTTCCTCTTCCTCATCCATGATTGATGGATCAGGGAAGTTGAAACTGTTCCTCCACTCTTCTTGAGGCTTCACCCTCATACGAGCACCAATAGTAGGCTTCAAGAATGGCGCCCTTGCTCCATTGCTAGCACCTGCACCAAGATTAGGTAATTTCTTATGCTTGTGTGGCATGGGGTTCATGGTGATGAACTTGACTGTCTCCACGTGTCCTTTTCCATGCGGTTTATGACCTTCCCTCTCTTCTTGAGTTCTTTTCATTGCCTCCCAATTGATCTCTGGTGGATCATAAATATCGCGATAGATGTAGATGTCGCTCACTTCATCAGAATCGTTGTTGTAATATCTTGGCTTGACGTACTCCTTGTACCCTGGGTTAAACCTCTCCACCACCTCCTCGTCATCTTCCTCCATGGACCGGCTGCTAGAGCGGTCCCCAGATGGAGCAATGAGACCCAGGGGTTTTCCACGGCTTGGGGTAGGATAACGCATTGCTAGATTAGTTCCTAGAGATTATAATTAGAGCGAGAGACAATGGCAGTATATAAGGGGGTCAGAGGTCGGTAAAAGTCACGAGAAACACCAAATGCATGCCCAAGAAAAGAATCTTATGTTGTGTTTGGATGTAGGAATTTTAGCTCGGAATTGAATTGGACCAGAAATTCCAAATCCAAGATGGAAAGGAAATGGCCTCTATTTCTAATTCCAGTGTTTGGATGTGCATGGAATTTTCCTTTGTAATCAAAGGGTAGCACCCAATTCCAAATCGTGTTTGGATGTACAAGACATGGAATTAAATGTTTTGTTGATTTTGGCAATATAAAATTGTTTAAACTAGCATAATCAAGCTCCATTGCGAGAAACACATTTCTTTCAAGACCATTTAACAACAATGTACACCTGAATCACCCAACAAACACTCAATCAGGACGGGAGGACCGTCCAACAAGACAAGAGCAAACAAGAAACTCCCAAAAATGACAGTGCTATTCAAATTAAAATGGCAGTGATGTTCCAACGACCAATACATCTCATAAAAGACCACATAGTGAGTCATGACACACTCGATCATCTAACTATAGGATACACCTGAATTCTTGAAACAAAGAAGGAACCCAAAAAAGATAGAGAGGACGGTCAACAAAGAAAAGGACAGTCTAGGATGAGGTGAAATTGCTGACGCCCTTGGTGCCCTCAGAGTCGGAGACAGCATGCTTGGTGAGATCGCCAGGAAGTCTGACTTGGGGAGTGGCCGTCGTTCCCCCCGCACAGTTGTTCCGCCTGCCACCGCTGTTCCCCACCTGCTGGTCGATCTAGGGTCCAGGCGGCACTATGGAGGGACAGACAGCTTCGACCAGAACTCGGGTAAGGAGGGTGGTGAATCGGAAGGGGAGAGGGAGAGGAGGGCGGGGCAGGGAAGAGGGAGAGGAGGACTGACCGGAGCCCTGCCGCCGGCTTGCTCCAGGTCACGGGCGTAGCGGAGGGGGTCGCGCGGGGCACAGCTGTGTTCGTCTTTGCCGAAGCGGTACGAGGGTGCGAGTTTCTGAGGCTTTCCGAGCCTCTCCGCTCGGAATCTAGCGAGGCCGGACGGACGTGTTGTCGAGCGTGGCTTGGAATTTCTCCCTGTTTCCAAGCCATAATTCCTTGGCCACACAAACATGTGAATTCGGCCTAACTAATTCCAAAAGGACGATTCCGAGCCAAGTTTCTGATATCCAAACACAGCATTAACAAAACAGGGATAGAAATCGCGGATTTGGAGAAGTCCTGCCGCTTAACGACCAACTATATGGGCGCGACCCGTATAGTTCCGGCCGTATAGTTGGTTCCAGGTAGATATTTCCAAATATCTCGAGTCCAGGTCAGTTAAGTTACCGACTTGGTGTTGGGCACGCAGAGATAAACAAAACTTTTTCCCTAACGCGGTACACCCAAGATCCAGCTCAGGTTATAGGCCACGAGATTGCCGCTAGACATGCAGAGGCGGAAGTTGATGTAGCGCGTCGAAGCAGTGTCGAACGATCCCCGGACAGCCCTTCCGAAATCCCATGAACTCCTTCGTCAGATCCTCACGAGCTTCCCGTCTCCAGTGCCGCACGTGCAACACCTCTACCGGTATCCACACATACATGAAGGAGCTTCGAACAGAGGACTGCTAGATCCTGTCTAGCCCGAAATGGAATTGGAGAAAGTGACGGCTAGGTCAGGGAGTATCTCTTGTCACTCCACTTATATACACTCCTAGTTGGGCTCAACTCTTGAGGCCCATCTAGGCTGTACTCCAATCTCGATATGGATCTAATCCACTTGGGCTCCTTACCCTTAAGTGTGTGACCCTGTAGGTTCACGTACACCTGGACACGACATGAGCTACTCCTCCAAGTATCCCGTCATGGCTTTGAGTGCAACTCACTCCCATGAACACTCGGTCTCAAGTCTATAGATGGTAGCAGCTTCTAGCAAGACGTGCCAACTTCCAAGTGTCGTAAAGTCCGAAGACGAACCTTCAATGTGACTTTCATCCAAGTCCCTTTGCCTCACAATATATCTGTTAAGCTATAGGCGAGTAGTTGTCATCCCTTTAATAGCTTAACTTCTCTTCTCGTACCATGATATGTGATTCACTGGACTAACTCTTAGTCCGACTCCTCAGTTAACACTTAACTGAGTAGCGCATGGCCATGCTTCCGAATCATATCACACGAGAGGGCCGAGAGAATATCTCTCCATTACGGAGGGGCAAATCCCATCTTGGTAATCCACGTCACGCAGCTTGCTTCACAACCAACCCGAACTCTACCTTTATAACTGCCCATTTACGGAACAACGTTTGATAGAACCTAAGTTGGCGATCCACAACTCGGATCATGCAATCACCTCAGGTCAAAGGATTCCATTGCTTGAGAGTGCAAATGACAACATGCTCGTTGCATCTCAACTGTGGGTCAGTCTGACTCGCTAAACTCTTTAGCCGAATCAGTGTAAGTCGGAATAGCATCACCATGCCCATGACAAGTGGAACCGTGTCATCAGCCGACCCGCACATTGGTCTAAGTTGTGTGTCCAGCACAACCTCAACGACCAAGGACAATCTAATATGAACAATCATGAATACATAGTTCCACAACTGAATCACGCATTCAGTGATATATATCTAATGTTCATATAAGGACAACTTTAATTTATGAATACTTTGGGAAATATCATCAACCATGATTGCCTCTAGGGCATATTCCCAACACTTGGAACCAACAATACCGCTTCTTTTTTTTAATCCGGAGAATAAAAAAGTACGGAGATGTCTGATAGTTTAACGACCAACTATACGGCTGGAATTTCATCTCTGGTCGTATAATTGCGACCATATAGATACATACACCAAAAATCAAAAGTGCCTGAGAGTTTAACAACCAATTATACGGCTGGAATTATTTCATCTGGTCGTATAGTTGCGATCGTATAATTCTAGACATCAAAAACAATTTTGCAAACAAGATACAGAGAGTTTAACAACCAACTATATGGTGGGAGCTTCCTCTCCGATCGTATAGTTTCGCCCGTATAATCGGTAAAACCCTCAAAACATCAGAAAACACAAGGAATTCAAAGGCAGAAAATTTAGGAGTAAAATCTGTGAAAATAAATCACTTATTGGAGTAAGAACACTTACCTTGAACTTACCGTTTACTTATTTGGGGATGATAAGGTCCCCGAACAACAAAGACTTCTTCTCTTTTGGAGGAATTGACCTTAGTTCATTGAATAATTTTCGCAAGCGAAAATCACCAGGACTAAAGTTCCTCTCAACAAGATTGGTGTCTTTCTTGGCAAATATGGACACTGCATCCAACATCTTTATTTCTTGCCTCTGCATGATCTATAACTCAAATTCTTGAAGTAAAAGAATCCAACGGATTAGTCTTGTTTTATGGTTTTTCCTCTCAAGGAATTCTTTAAAACCATCACGATCTGTATGAAATCTTACTTTTGCATCAACTATATAAAAACAAAATTTATCACAAGAGAAAAATACAGCAAAAATTCCCTCTCTTCCTTAGGATAAATCTTTTGAGCACTATTGAGAGTTCTACTAGCATGATGTATAATATTAAATATGAAACCTATGTGTTATCCCAGAGTTACTCCTACGGCATCATCACTAGCTTCACATATTAAGTCAAAAGTCATATCCTAGATAGGTGGTTTAATGATAGGAGCATGGGATAAAGCATTTTTAAGTTTATGAAAGGTTATAAGACATTTCTCATCAAAATTAAATCTTACACCCTTTTGCAGGAGATTAGTCAAAGGTTTAGATATTCTAGAGAAATTTATAATGAACCTTCTATAAAAACCCACATGACCAAGGAAACTTCTTATACCTTTTATATCCCTAGGTTGTGGCATTCTCTCTATGGCCTCAACCTTAGCTCGATCCACTTCAATTCCCTTACCTGATACCTTATGTCCAAGGACTATACCTTCTTTGACCATAAAATGGCACTTCTCCTAGTTTAGAACAAGATTTGGTTTATTTGCAACGCTGCAAAACTCTTTTGAGATTATCCAAGCAACTAGTAAACGAAGTTCCATTGATAGAAAAGTCATCCATAAATACTTCTCTTATCAGTTCTATGAAATCCGCAAAAATAGCAGTCATCCATCTTTGAAAAGCAGTTGGAGCATTACATAAACCAAAAGGCATACGTCAGTGAGCTTGTAAACCATATGGACTAATGAAAGTTGTTTTAAGTTGGTCATCAGGATGAACAGCTATTTGAGAAAAACCAGAGTATCCGTCCAAGTAGAAAAAATGAGTGTGGTTTGCTAACCTTTCTAAAGTTTGATCTATGAACGGTAAAGGATAATGATCATTCCTAGTTTCTTTATTCAATTTCCTGAAATCTATGCACATCCTATGTCCAACAATAGTTCTAGTAGGTATCAATTCATTGTTTTCATTAGGAACAACAGTAAAACTGCCCTTCTTAGGGACACAATGAACATGACTTACCCATTCACTTTATTTTACAGGATAGATTATACCTGTGTCCAATAGGCGTACAATTTCCTTTCTTAACACTTCCTTCATTTTGGGCTTCAGCCTTCTATTAAATTCCGCAACTGGTTTAGCACCTTCCTCCATGAATATTTGATGGACGGTTATCATGGGACTAATGCCCTCCAAATCATCCATTAAGTACCCAAAGGCCTTGTGATGCTCCTTAAGTATTTTCATGAGTTCTTCTTCTTATTCAGGGGGCGGTAATTCCTTGTCTGGTATCATCCTGAAAGTTTAGTACTAATAATAATAGGAAATTTATCTGTATCATCTAAAAATCTGTATTTAAGATTATCTGGTAGAGTCTTCAATTCAGGGGGCGGTAATTCCTTGTCTCCTCTCTTTTCTGGCTCTTCAAAAGTCTCATTAGTTGGAGGCCCTATAATGCGAAGTGAATCGAATTCATCTTCTAGTTCTTCTAGTGACTTATCCTGCATAACTATTTATTCATAATTTAAGTCTTCATTTATTTCTTATTTTTGATCACTAAAGAAGAGAGATGCCATTTCCTCAATAGTTTTCTCTTTCTCTTCTTCTTGTATTTGTGGAGGCTTGTCTTTAAATTTTGAAAAGTGGAATTATTTTTCCGCTTTCCTAAGCTTAAGAGACACAATCTCTTTTTTGAAATCAACATTGGCACCTACATCACTCAAAAAGTTTCTTCCAAATATAATAGGGCAAAGAGTGTCAATTGGCATATCAACAACTACAAAATCTATTGGAAAGTTTTTATTACCAATTGTGACATTTGCATCTTCAACTACTCCCATTGGGATTCTAAGAGTTTTATTGGCTAACATGATTGTCATATCAGTGTTTTCAATTGTAGCCGGTTCTATTTCTTCTTTTATTTCTAAATAGAAATCATAAAATATAACATTAACTTCGGTGCCAAGATCACATAAACCATAATGCGAGGTTTCTTTAAATATGCAGGGAAGAATAGGCTTACCCACATCTTTTACCTATGTCTTACCTTCGACCAATACGAAAGTCTCTTTATCAAGTTCAACTATGTTACAATGCGCATATATAGCCATAATTGCTTCCTTGGTTACCTCTTCATCTTTGGTTTCTTCCAGGTGTTTTACAACTTCTGGCATAATTTCCTCTTCCTTCTTCTCCTATACTGCTTTGACCTATTCATATTCAAAAATATGCTTTTGTGCAGTGTTAGGGAAAGGTATCTCATATGTCGGTTCAAGGGAGGCCAATGTTGCTTTAACTTCTTTCTTCTTTTCAGTTTCGGGTGGTGGATCATACTTGACCAAACCCTCTTTTGGAGCTTTGATGTGTTCTGTAAAGCTTTAATAACTTGCAATACAAGATCTGAATCTAAATAAAGTTCTTTAGATAACTCTTTAACATGGCCCTTTTTGTTATAGTCATGAATACACTCATGATCTATTTCTACACGTCCTTCGCTTCCTAGACGAAAATTCCATGAAACTCTATGATCACAAATTATATTAATGAAAGCCCAAGCCTTAGTTATAGGAAGATTCATAAAGGCTCCTTCCACGAACGAGTCTAGTTCAATTTTATTAGGTTCAATTAGACCGCCATAGAAGATATGCAACAAATACCATTCAGACAAATCATGATGAGGACATAGATTAAGTAAATCTTTAAATCTGATATAAGCTCTTACTAGTCCTTCATTAGGACGGTTCCTCCAAGTCATTATAAGAAGCCTGATTCCAAAAGATTCTGATAATGGGTAATATTTTGCTAGAAATTCACAGGCTAAATTATCCCAAGTAGTAGTGGATTCTAGGGGTAGAGATTTATACCATGAGAGAGCCGAACTAGTCAAATTCTGACTAAAAAGTTTAACCCTTACCTCATTGGTGGTATATCCCGTCAATTGAAAAGTACCACATATATCTTTGAGACATGCTATATGCTCATATGGATCAGATCTTCTTCATCCCCTATAAATTTCTTCTTGTGTAGAATAGCAAGTAATAGAGGATTTATTTCAAACCCCCTTGTCTTCTCGTTGGAGTTGTCTCTTTTATAAATATCACAGGGCTTCCTAAAGTGGCTGAGTGGGTTAGCACTAGTCATATGCTCAGACTCCATCGTGTTGGTGGAAACTTGTAACTCAAAATAAAACTTAGCGAGACAAAAATAAATAAGAAAAAACTAAAAGACCTACAACGCTTAGCTCCCCGGTAATGGCACCAGAAAATAGCTTGATGACTACAAGTGCACCGATCCTTTGTAGCTAGTTTGGAAAAAAACATATCAATCCCACAGGGACCAGGAGACTGAAGTCTAGTAACTCTTGAATTACATACTGCAATGGAAATGCTAAATAAAGTTCTAAGTGACAAGATAAAATGTGAGTATTGCGTAAAAAGGTGTTTTGGGGTTTTGGGTATAAGAGCAACAATAAATAATGTAAAACAACTAAACACAGAAAATATGTATCGCGTATGTAAGAGAGATTGGAACTGCAATAGGGAAAAGGCGTTCTCGGAGAGTAGCGGATACACCACTAGCATTATAGAGAGCTAAGGTAAAGTTTATTATCATGAACATTCTCAACCGTGTATGTGTGGGAGGAGCTCTGTATTTGGACAAATAGGCAGCAACCGTTGCTCACATCATCCTCATAACCATAACAGTCAGCAATCGACATCAATCGAATTCTGTGATATTAAGGGACTTAATCCCGTAGGACGTATCCCTTGGCATGGATAGTGTTCCATGAGTTTCCTCGGTTCCCAAGTTGATACGTAAGGAGTGCCAACAACTTTGTAGTCACTATAAGTGCTAAAACACCTCCGTCTATCAACAAGTAGTTCCCTCCATCAAGTCCCCATAAGAGGAAAATATTGAGAGGTCGACTTCTCCCAACATCAAGATGAAGACAATCTAACACATGGTCACAGCGATGAATATCATAATAAACTTTATCTTATTTGAATCTCATACTAGGATTTCTCCATCTCCCCAAGAACTAAAGATCTACTCAGACATGGAGGCAATCAACATCATGGCAATAACAATAGAATCTATCATAGATGAATAGTACTTGTATAAATCCACAACGAGTACGGAAATTACAACAAGATCTAGACAAGATGTAGATGGGATCGATGGAGATGGTGGTGATGCAGCGGTTGATGATGAAGATCGATGCCTTAGCCTCCCGAATCTGCGCAGGGCGAAGATGGATCCCCGATGGATGAGTTCCTCCTATAGATTCCTTCGAGAGGTGAGGTTTCGGTGATTTATAGTTGTTCTGTATGTCGTCTCTATGATCCAGTCGATCGGGGTGAAACTATTTGAGGAGGTGGTGGCGGCGCCAACTATACGGTAGGAACTATACATCTGGAAAATTTATTCCCGCCTTATAGTTGGTCGTTAAACCATCTGTGTTGTTTGCTTCGGGTTTTCTTCTGGTATTATTGATATTTCCCAAATAAGCGATTTACGTTGTTATTTGACTCCTTTTCTCCTCAGTACAACTGCTTCAAGAATTGTGTCAATTGTATCCATCATTTCTCCTGATCCTAGTGAAAACAGACATAAAATATGCACGCGAGCGCCATAAAATACCAAGATCCTACATCTACAATGCAAAATAATAATATAAAACATGATGCAAATATGCACTCATCAGCTTCTGTTGGGGACATACTTTCTGGGTATCCTTATTGTACCTCGCTGACCAGGGTGGCCCACTTCGGGTTAGAGCTATGCTTCACGGGCGACCCGGTCAGAGAGAAGAGATGGAGTCTATTCCGGCTATACGAAGGCCCAGAAGACTTACCGACGTCGGCCTGTGTAGTTACTTGTAGTCCAAGATGTACTCTCTAACCGACTCTTAGTCATAGCCGGATAGGTCTCTCCTATAAACCCTAGGCTCGATATCTATATAAGACGTCCTAGGGACCAGCCTTAAGGGCACCCACAATAGTTTACAATCTCAACTCGCATAGGTGAAACCCTTATAACCCATATTCCAGCTGTGCCCTATTACTGGATTGCTAGCAGGAGTAGGATCCATCCACCGTCGGTGGATTCAAACCTAGGTAAACTTGTGTGCTCACCATACTGGAACACCGTACGACTCACAACCCTCTCTTCCGCATGCCCCGAGGACCCCCTCATGGCGTACTTGTCCTCAATCCGACGACATTGAGAACTTTGCACACAAGCACTATTCATGAAGCTAGAGAGAAAAAGAAGAAGATGTTCTTCATGTTCTTCCATTGATATAGACTGGCAAGCATATCGTCATGATATACCACCAAGAGTTATCGAGACGTTCCAACAATACCAACTTCACGGGGTGAGAGAAACGAACGAATGCTCAAAACACTTTCTGAGCTCAACGCTCTTTGAAAGATCAATGTTACGAGCAAGGATTTTTGTTTTAAGAGATGAATTTAAAGAATAGAATATCTGGTCTTTCGAAAGATAAAAAGATACCGAGTTGTTCACCTTGTTGATCGGATCACTAGTTGAAAAAGAGAAGAGATTTTGGACAAGAACCGATGATAAATCATACATTTAAGCAAAGCTATCAAAGATGAAAGAATGATATTCTCCCGTATCAAAGGGAACCTTGTAGATATGAGTGAATCATGATAAATAGATGATAATCCACCATAGTGCCTTACGAAACCTCCGGATTGACAAAGATACTTTAATATGATATAGATATGAGCACGGTATAACTGGAAATCACAAGAGATAACCGCAATCATTTGGACGATTAGATTGATAGATGATGACTACAAGTGCATAGATCATTTGTAGCTAGTTTCAAAATAAAGATATCGACCCCACAGAGGGCAGGAGTCTGAAGTCTAATAATTCTTGAAATAGTTATTGCGATAGAAATGCTAGATAAAGTTCTAAGTAACAAGATAAAATGTGAGTATTGTGTAAAAAGGTGTTTTTGGATTTTGGGTATATGAGCAATAATAAAGTAAAGCAAAATAACTTAATACAGAAAGTAAGTATCGTGTATGTAAGAGACATTGGAACAATAGTAGGGAAAAGGCGTTCTCAGGGAATAGTGGATACACCACTAGTATTGTAATGATTTAAGATAAAGATTATCATCATGAACATTCTCAACTATGTATGTGTGGGAGAAACTCCCTATTTGGATGAATAGGCAACAACTGCTGCTCACATCATCCTCATAACCACATAGTCAGCAATCGACATCAATTGAGTTACTGTGCTATTAAGGGATATAATCCCGTAGGACGTATCCCATGGCATGGATAGTGTTCCGTGAGTTTCCTCGATTTCCCAAGATTTATAGTCACTATAAGTGCTAGCACGCCTCCGTCTACCAACAATTAGTTCCCTCCATCAAGTCCCCATGAGAGGCAAATATTGAGAGGTCGACTTCTCTCAACATCAAGATGTAGAGAATCTAACACATGGTCACTACGATGAATATCATAATAGATTGTATCTTATTTCAATCTCATACTAGGGTTTCTCCATCTCCCCAAGAACTAATGATCTACTTAGACATGGAGGCAATCAACATCATGGAAATGACAATGGAAACAATCATAGATGAATAAGACTTGTATAAATCCACAGCGAGTATATGAATTACAACAAGATCTAGACAAGATGTACATGGGATGGATGGAGATGGTGGTGATGCAGCGGTGGATGATGAAGATCGATCCCTTAGCCTCCCGGATCTACGCAGGGCAAAGATGGATCCCTTGTGGATGAGTTCCCCCTCTAGATGCCTTCCGGAGGTGAGGTTTCTGTGATTTCTGGGTGTTCTGTATGTCGTCTCCTCGAACCAATTGCACGAAGTGAAACTATTTGACGAGGCAGAGGTGGCACCAACTATACGGGCAGAGCTATACGGGCGGAAGAGTTTCTCCTGTCGTATAGTTGGTCGTTGGGCTCTCTTCCTCCCTTGTTCGCTTCTTGTTTTTTTCTGGAATTATCAATATTTCCCAAATAAGTGATTCACGTTGTTTTGACTCCTTTTCTCCACAGCACAACTGCTCCAATAACTATATCCATTGGATCCATCATTTGTCCTGATCCTGGTGAAAACAGACATAAAATATACGCGCGAGTGTCGTAAAATACCAAGATCCTACATCTACAATGCAAAATAATAATGTAAAGCATGATACAAATATGCACTCATCAATAGCATCAGCCATATTCCACTCATGATAAGTGTTATATAGCTATATCGAGAATCCAATTATAATCACAAGCATCAGATCGACACAAGTTATGTATTTAGTCCCAAAAAAATTTGAAGATGAAGTAAAACTTCAGATTGAAACGCTGGTAGAAAAAGGTAGAGTTAGCATGAACATGCCGACAAAAAGAAGATAGATAGTGTATCACACACGACTAAAAAGGAGTGTGAAACACAGATGTATCAAAGAAATTTTTTCCACATTTTTTGACATTAAAATACCAACTAGATGCGCAAAACCATTTATCAGATAGAGATTAACAACTCCACATTTTGTGAAAGCATGCAGGAAGAAAGAACACCCTTAACAAGATTGTGTCGGTTAACAAAGAGTCAGATAGATCATGACGGTTTACACAAAGCTTATCGGTATGAAATGTAGCAACAGTTGATAACCAAAGGCAGATTGCGACAATAAGGTTGGATGCAACACATAGACAAGGGATTTGACACACACATCCTATGGTATTATAGAAATCCTAACCACGTGAATCCTAGTTTGAATTTTTAGAAGAGGATTGATAAACGTTACACTTCCTTACCATAAAAGAGTGGGTGGGTTGGTACCAATTGTAATACCTTGGAGCCTACGCTATAAGCTCAAGCCTAGATGAACCCAAAAGTGGACAAGATGTACTACCGTGGGGCCGCGCAGCCACACACAAGAGGCCCACCTCGTGGAGCAGGGCACAGTACCGGCAAACCAGCCCATCCACTTTCAAGAACATCAGGACAAGAGCGAGCGCTATAGTTGACAGGTAAAGCAATCAAAAACATACACAAATGAGTATGTATGTCACCTACATACAATAGACATCAGAGCCACACTATCTAAAAACAATAGAGACAAATATTCAACGCCATACGGCAAGATCCAAATATCCTAGATAGAGATAATAGTTTATGATACATCCTCATACGTCACACATCAGAGTATCAAGCGAAAGTGAAAAATGAGATCCGGATACGGACAAGAAGCAAATTGGCATAAGATGTCCTAAAAATAAGCACATCCCACCCACAGATCTCATGGATCTCCATCCCCTGAATCTCTACACCAGATAGGCGTTGCCACCATCATTAGTCCCTTCGACCCAGTAACCTTCCTGAGAGTATACCTGTCCATCTAAACCAAATATTTATCGTGTGAGATCCTAGGTGTATCCAGCAAGTCTTCATGCATCTAAAGGGAACAACCTGGTGATTCCGCAATTGTAGCGAAAGTTAATAGCTAAACAGTTCTATAGTAACAATAGTGATGGATGGACGCTCGTTCATTAGTAACAATAGTGATATAAGTAACATAATTAAACATCGCTCTCCCTCCTTCTCGCTTACCAACAAGAAGGTGGAAGAGCATCCCATCCGTTGGGCATTTTATTAACCATTCCATGAGTATTGCACTATTTACTAGTCATGTCTTAGTAAAATTAAAGGCGATACTTTAGTTATGCTTGTCTATGATCGAGAAACTATGCTCCAAGTCATCCATAACCACGGACACGACTTTCAGAAAGATTTACCCGGTAGGGGTGCACAAATAGCCACACACGATCAACCTCGAGAAGAACCAAATAAAAAGCAATGAGGCCTCATGACAATGCATTCACGGGATTCATAAATTATTTTAGGAGGACACCCTAATAAGCTACCTGCAACGAAGTTGGCCGCCTCTGAGATGGACCTAGGTTTTGCGACAATGGTTGTAAACAACTGGGAACCCGGAAGTGTGACTGGGTTTATCGATACCACGAAAACATTCCGCATTCCTAAACAGTACAGGCGCTCCATGCATAGTTATCCCATTACTACACAGTTTAAGTTGTTTAGGTACCTCATGATCCAAAGAAAGTTTAAGTTGTTTAGGTACCTCATGATCCAAAGACTCACACAAACCCTACACATGCAGTTCTACGACTCGCATGGCTTAAATACTCCTATAGTAATGGCTCATAGGATTCAGGTATAAGCTTTAGTCGGGTTTAAAAGTAAAGGCTATGCAATACTTGATATTCAATTTAATGCAATCGTGACTCAATGATACAAGAATAAGATAGAGGCATAAGTGTTATATGTATACAAGCATGGGAAATTGCTAGACTGCCAAATCAGCTATTGGGTAACTAGGATCCAGGTAGTACTCTTGCTTCTTCTGATAATTCCCTTGCTCGGCGTCTGTCTGGATAAAAACCAAACACACAAAGTGCCATGATAAATAAAGTGCGCAATCATATGAATATATGTAACAAACAAACAAAATATGCCATGATAAAATGATACACAATTACATGGTATAACATAACATGGCACGGGTGAGGCGTGGAAACAATAATAAAACACTTTATTTAATTTTTTAGGCATGTTTTACTCCCGTAATCAGTTCTGAATATTTAATATTTATATGATGCATGATTAAATTCATATCACGGAATGCATATTCAGAACAAGCTCGTTAAGCTAGTTGATTTAGACATACTATTTGTCAAAATCGGAGTTACGGAAATAAATTTATGAATTTATTTTAAAAAGCATTTATTGACATTTAAATAATTTCGAAATTTTAAAATGCTCAAAAATTATTTTGGATGGTATATTTGAATTCCTAACATTGTTCTGATCAGAAAACATATATTATTTGTATTATTTGAAAATATGGATTTAAACATTATTTAAATACAAAATAATTAAATCTATTATATATTAAAAGTACATGACGGGCTACCAGAAAAAAGAGAATTAATCTAGAAAATCTTACAAAAATCAGAAACATCTGGCCGTCAACATGATATAAGTAGGCGATAAGAGCCAATAGATCTCAGAAATAATCTTTAAACATTGAAGTTATAAAAAGTTACCCACCAATGCCACGTATAATTTTTCCATCTATCAACTAACAAGGCTACGTACATCCTCCATTAAAAAAGAAAAACTAGGCTAGGGCCTCCACCAGCACTTCCTCGCACACGCCGCCATAGAATTCGCCTTGGTGCCTCCGTCCAACCGACGACTTCCAATGCGCATCAATCAGTGCCTATATCGATCTTGCTTGACACATGCATGCAGCAGGCCACCGTGCACAGGCAACACTGCAAGTTTGCAAGGTGCCTCCGGCTGGCCGACGACATCCAATGCGCATCGATCATCGATCAGTGGCTATGGTTTTGATCTATGAGGCAAACCACTGCCCAAAAGCAACACTACAAGATCGCTGGGATGCTTTTCCTAATAAATATATCTTAGGTAAGATCGATCTCAAAGGTTCCCACATACGTCAGCCTTCAATTGACATAGAAGGAATCTATTTATTTGATGGTTTTTCATGTGTAGTTATGTGGAACTGAATGAGAACAAAGATGAGAGGAAAGTGTTGGAGGTAAAGATGGGGAATGTATGCTACACATCAATAGGACTAGGTGCCAAAGGAAAGAGGACCTCCGGAGTGACCAGGTAAAGTCTGGAGAGGGCGCTGACAACATGACTAGGTTCTAACTTCTAACTGCTAATATAGTCATCTACCACTTGATCCATGTTTTTGCCTGAAAACCAGAGGAGGTTTCAGCCTAGAGGGTTTGCATCTTTATTATGGTCTTTGTGACGGCAAGATTTCAGTTTATTTTCCTTTATTATTGGATAGAAACAATCTCTTTATTTGATGGTCTTCTTGGGGTAGTTATGGGAGATCAATTCACATCAATGGAGAGCCAAGAGGAAGGTGTTGCCGGTGAAGTTGAGAGAGTGTGGATACACATTAGGAGGACCAGGTATGTTGTGCTAAGTATTATACTACAAACTACGAAAGGATGTCCCGAGCGTCAGGTACAATATGGTGAGGATGCTGATGGCATCACCATGCCGCGCTCGGTCCTAATATATAACCATCTATTGTTTGATGGTTTTGCCTAAAAATAGGAGAAGATTTCATCTGGTAAAGTGTGGCGAGATGCCGACAACATGACCATGGTGGGTTCATGTCCTAATATGTGGCGTGATTGTTTTCTTGAAAACCCAGAGGAGCTTTCATCTTACAGGTTTTGCATCCTTATTATAGTATTTGTGATTACAAAAATTCAGTTTATGTAGCCTTTTTTTCCCCAAATGGTTGGATTTATCTTATCTACTACCTGGAAACTGGAATTAGAAATAGCTAGGAGAGCAGTCTGAGAATAAGGACTGTATGCTCTTCAGGATGTGTAAGAGTAATCTACATAACTGAAAGGACTCTGCAGTCTTGCTCTTTGTTCTTTTGGGATCCTTCCGAGAATTCATGGAAAATATAATTTTGAAACATATTATTTTTACAGGTAGTATTTTCTCAAATATCTACCTTTTTGTGCTTTTATTTTTTGTTCAGATAGAATCATACGCATGTTGGGATTAAAAAATTCTCACGATACATGTAAGACGCATTTATTTTTTCTCTCATTTTTTATTATTTGATATTTTAAGATGCATAGATAGCCATTTATGATTACATCAACAAATTATATGTTTAGATTCTCCATGTAATATCTTGCATATTTTCTTTCAAATACATGGATAAATAGAATTAGACTTCTTTAAATATATGTGAAGGACCAAAAGGAATGGATTCTCTCATGTTTGGATTGCATGGTGGTGGTAGCCGCTGGCCATCTACATGACATACATCCTCCTTGCAACGCCCACTCTCATGATGGTCATCCAAGGATTTCATCCTTGATCTACTAGCTGGGCGCTTGAGAATCCCTTCCCGGCCTCTTTAGACTTCAGCAAGGCCATCCTCATTGCTAGGTTCAAGTTAGTTCATAATTCCTTCATAATCACAAGCTTAACTTGGTGGATTTTGATGATTTAGCTCGGTAACATTAAAGATAACATGCAATATATGACTGCACCAAGCTACCGATCCGCCAGATCCCCATCTCCACTATCTCCCAGCCCCTATAGTTTCCTTCCCCATGCTTTAGGCGTGCTTCACATTATTGCTTCTTTAAATAAAATATATCGAAGGAATCTTGAAAATATTTGTGGGGGCTATACCAACTTATAGAATCCATCACGATTTTAAGCCCGCAATATTACTATGTGGTAGTTATGATAGCGTGCAAGAATATGCACTAACCATCTATAAATTATGATTTTAAGTCACGTGAAATAGTGGTATGATCCCATATGTCTTAAGTGGCTCCAGTTTAGGTATTTTGAAATTATTTTCTTTCTATATATAGCAGTTGTAGATTACATACATAAAGCTGAAGATTCTCCGTGATATTAAGTTCTGCCATATATATCCATGCTGACCCTAGGATCACCCCCACATTTTTTACTTCTTGGATTACCATGTTGAACTTGCTCAATCCATGTTGTGGTTAATACCTCTCAAAAAACAAGAGCAGCGAGAACCAATAATCACTAAGAGAGGGGCCATGCAAGAACATATACGTAGGTAATGGCATATTCCATTTCTGTATGAATCTCTTAAATGGTGATTTCAGTCTTGATTAAGGTTGTTCTTTGGTATTAAATTGTTTCATATTTATAGGTTAAGGTGTTGATTCCAGCAATTATGCGAGGTATAGTGATGGTACCTTTGCCAAGATTATTTGGATATATTCATGGTATGGCCTTCTAATACAGATTGAGTAGTCATGTAGCTTTGTATTTTTTGAAAAGAATTTACTTTAAGTTTCCACTTTTCTGAGTTTCCTCATTTGTGTCGTTTTTTTTTTCCTTGCTGGAAGGTCATTGAGAAATTAGTATATATATTAATTTCATTTTTGCTAGGACGGCATGAGACACATATGAAGTTCTCGACTTTTAATTTAGAACATACACATGCTGACATGAATATTATAAAGATGAATTTCGATTTCGTAGCTATATTATTACTATACAATAGCATTATGATCTTCTTCTGTAACCTACTGTTCTTGGTTTCTAATATTATCCATCATTGAAACATCGGTGTTCTGCTTCAAGCTGTAGAAAATCAGGAGGAAATCAAACAAGTGCTTGTGTTTGCAATGCCCCCTTTCCACCAATAGTACTTAGGGATGCAAATCAATCAGGGGCGGATGAATGAAGGGAGGTTCCAAAGTTTGCAATCCAAATTACGCATAAGATTAGTATCCTAGGATACGACATTTTGATACTTAGATAATAGGGTAGTTGATCTCTACATGTTGTATTATATATTGAAATATATATTTTACAATAGCCAAATTATCATGCTCGGTCAATTACATTGTTCTTGAAGATGGCTGATTTTCCTAGTTTCATTGTTTCGAAATTTAGGCACAAATAAACCTTTAGTATTGTATTGACCGTGTGATGAACTCGTGATGACTCGTGATATGCACCATAGAAGAGCAATGAATGTAAGCAGATATTTCAGTATATTCCTTATCATAAAATGATGATGAATAGGTCACTATGTATCCAATTAAAATCTCCTGGCATACAAGTAAAGTCCTACTATAATCTACATACAATCTTATATTGCACATGAAATAGGCTCCATATTAAGTGTATAGTATTGTGAGATGAACATCATCATGTCTACGTTTATAAACTTATTATTTCAAATAGGGTAATATGGCATATAACTTTTTCCTAAAATTTCAAAAAATATCTTTCCCATACAAATACGAGAGATTGAAATATTTCACTGATGTTGATGAATTAAAGTTTCATTAGTAGTAGCTCAGGAGAAAACTTACAAACTGAACGTATAGTTAAGCATTCTTATTTTTTTTGCTTCTAACAAGAATTCATAAATACAATGCCAAAGTTATCTTTGGCCGAGTAGAGTTGAGTTTGGATGATCCAAGGAGCTGTACAATGGTTTGCCAAGCTATTTTTCTCATGGACTTTTTAGAGTTCGTATAAGAATTGTCGTGAAGACCCTTTCTGGTAGTCATATAAGGTTTTCCATTTTTGTGGGCTCTTATTTAACATTGTTGTCCTTTTCAGGATCATAGTTACATAATAGTTCTCGAGATGTTTGAGATATGTTTGCATAATTGTCTACAATCAGAGACCTTCCATGACCTCATCAAGGAATTTTTGTGAATCAAGAAGCCGAAATGTGGTTCCTAATTAAGTATCCTGTTAAGAATAACAATGGAACCAAATGACGGAGTTTCTCAATGTTAGTTACTCCATAGAACTTTAGTTTACATCCCCAACATAGCTATGAGTAGTGCTTTCATAATTTATATGAGCTTCTGATGAAAATGTTATTAAATGATTATACTATACAAAATATTTTTTTTAGTTATATGTGATCACTTAATTGACTAGCGCGTGATTACAACAAAACATCTGGAGCTGAATTCTTAATTATGAAAATAATAGACATGTTTAGATGGTCGCCCGTGCAGGTGCGCGGGCCACTGTGCTAGTTATGGTTAAAAGTCAAATATTTGCTAGTTAGAGTTGACTATGTTCAAATTTGAAAATAGTTCCGAATTCATTTTTAAAATTCATTCATATTTCATTTTATAAGTTTTCAGATTCAAAATATTTAAATAGATATGAATTTATTTAGATTTAAACAATTTATGAATTTTTGTTTAATACGAAAATCCTGAAAACCTTTCTTATTCGGGTTTGTTCTAGCCGGAGTCTATGACGGGTGGGCCGTGGTGCTAACTGTGCGAGTTTGACTTGCGGAACTAAGGGTAGGAAAGGGGAATCTATTCTGGAGACTACAGTGTAAGATACAAAGAAACCCTGGGGCCTGTTTATAAAATCTTTTGTGCTGAAATTGATGGAACTAATGATCAGGAAAGTTTGAATGAAATCGACCCGAGTTCGAATGAACATGGCGACGAATCCGAGAAGAATTTGGCCATGCCGTAAAACCGAAAATTAAAGATCTTCTCACCATCTATAACTTCGTCCATTGGAGCAACGTTAGAGGAAGGTTGTGGGTTCCGGAAACAGACGATGAATAGGACGGATTCATCACAATTTCAAAACGTGTTCCACGACAAGGTTTTGAGCAGAACTTTGCCAGAAGCTCCTGTCGTGCACATACCTCCAAATTCGGCACTGTTTGAAGCTCTAGAAAGCTGGTTCTGAGAAGAACAACTTTCATGTTCAGAGTTTTCGCAACAGAGCATGCCGAAAAAATAAAAGAAGTATTGACCTAAGAGATGTATGTGTTGCTGTTGTTGCTGTCGGTGGGCGAGATCTAGGCTTACAGAGGATGCGCGCGGTGGCACCATCTTGCGATCAAGACTGTGAGAACTATACTACCCCGATTGGAGCGACCTTGGTTTTGTTTGAAAGAGGAAGCAAAGGGCTACACAACCATGTAAGGATCTTGGACTACAGTGAAGTGTGCGTGAAGCGAGGTTGCAACAAACAGAGCCCAAGCTTCGGTGTCGCGGCGACGGATGCACGGAGGCACACGCAGAGGGCGTTCGATGGAGGGCAGCGATGCTACAGTGAGCTAGAGGGAGGAGGAGCGTGTTAGTAGGCTGTAAGTGCTCACCACGATGATGCCGGCAGGTTGGATCGCGCGGATACGGTGGAGTGCTCGCTTAGGGCTCGCGGACCGCGGCTTCAGTTCCTTGCGGGCAATGGAGGCGATGACGGTGATCCGGCGAACTCTAGGGGTAGATCCCGGCACAGGTCGATGAAGGTGAATCTGTGGCATCTCCTGGACGTCTAGGCGGCTTGGGCGTGCAGCAGGACATCAGGGATAGCAGTTGGCCGAGCTAGGGCTTGTGCTTGGCATGGATCTGGCCATGGCTAAGGTGAAGAAGGAGGGAGGGGCTGGTGGTCTCGATCTAGAGTTGTTTCTGCATGCAGAAAAAAGGGAGGGGGATTGCTGATAAGGACAAGGGAAGGAGAGGGAGCACATGGGTTGCTACTAGCAGCAGCTAGAGAGAGAGGAGACTCTCGGGTGGATGGTGTTGTCTCTCACCTTTTCTTGATCAAAGGGAAATAGAGGGGAACCAGGGGAAAGGGACATGTCAGGCGTGGGGGTGTCCCGAGAGAGATGGGAGAGGGATTAAGAGGAAAGTGGCCACATGACCATGTGTGGCCTTGCTTGCCACGGCTAGGATAGATGAAGGGATGGATTAGAGTTTAGCTAGGTAAGTCAGGGAGAGAGATATAGGGTAGAGCTAGGTTTGGTTGGTAGATTAGGTTTTCTTTCTATATCACTTGTATTCCACTTGATCAATCCAAAACTAATGCATAAATTCAAGTGAAAACCCCACAAGAGAAGAGAAACAGGTTGTTTGGTTAGCATGGCCCATGCATGTACCCTAGTTGTGTAATCAACTAGGTTTTCAAACGACCTAGGTAAAATTCAAACATCCCCAAACAACAACCTAAGAATAAAATAAAAGGAGGAAGGTCCTCATTGAGATTTTTAGTTAGAAAGGCACCACTAATATGAGTTTGAATCATACAAGCTTCCTCCCAAAATCCCATAGAAATCCAAAAGAAAGGAAAAGAGAGGGAGCTTTGCATGGGTCATGCATAGTCATTAAATGCCACCACTATAATTGTAAAAACAACTATGAGTCCACATGTTCATATAATCTATCCATGCATTCTAATTAATTCAATTATGGTGCCACAAAAGCAACAAGCTTGCTACACATGGAATAGGGGAATGTCAACCATAGATGAACATAAATGGGCAATACTAGTGTGTGTGTCCCACTAGATGATTATTTAGCCACATATATATGCAACCTTGGTTATATATTCAAACAGAAACCATATGAGAGCTATATGAAATATTCTACACACATGGAATGCTAAGGTGGCCATGAGGCTCCACATATTTAATATTGTTAAAACAACATAATCACATATGGGATCATGTAGAAATTGAAGTGGATCCATCTTAACACATATGAGCTAGGCATAATACCCAAAAGAAATGCAAGTACTCATACATAGTTTGGATGGTGGAATTATAAGGTGGTGACAAATAAAGGTGGTGGATTTGTGAGAGATAAGCCCCCAACTCAACTTGGGCATCAAGCAATATATCAAGAACCAAATACAATATATCAAGAGACAAATACAATTAATAAGAATACAAATGCATATGAGGGAAGAACCAAATAAAAGGTTGTTTAATATGATGCTCAAATGCAATGTGGCATGGTGACATGAGCATGATATAATGTTGATGCAATAATGAAATGTAGGAAGTAGCAATATTTAATAGGCAAGTAGCATTACAATTGTTAGACAATTGGGATGCTATAGTTCCCACGGGAATATTCAAGCTTTCAACATATTTGACTAGCATATCATACACATCATTGTAAGAATTTTCCTTTTTTTGGGGTTTTAGTTTTATATGCAAGGTACTAAAAAAACTAGAAATGCAAACAATAATAGAAGCCTAGTGCTACGATCCTCGACAATAGTGCCAAAAAATTATCTTGATAACCCCCAAGTGCAGGGGATCACTAAAGTACAATTCGATAAGTATTTGAGTGCCGAACCCACGAGGAGCTGAAGGTAAACCATCTATTCTCTAAAGCACTATAACCCACTAATATGGCCTTCTATTCAAAGCTAGGATCTAAAGTGTGTGTGTGTGGTTGTTTTTGGTATTAACTAGAAAACAATAAAGTAGTTGAAATAAATACTATAAGTAAAATAATGCAAATGAAGTGGAGCTAGTGGAGTGGATGTGGATAATCTATGGGAGAAAATGTTTATGGAAATTTCTATTTCATTCATTTGGTTGTCACAATTAGTGAAGCACATATATAGTACTTTTATTGTTTCTTCTAGGAGGAGCCATAACTAGGTGTAGCCATAGATACGAGCAAATACACCACTAGTGATTGATCTCAAGGACAATTAAGAACAAACAAGGGAACATTAAGACATAAAGTCCAACCACCACATTTATATCTAAGGTACCCATGATAATACCCCGTTGATTAACCATGAATTAATACTACATATATTTCTAAGACTTGGGATTCGACTTCTGTTAAACTCCGTCTATCCCTCATCCTATCAACATAAAACAGTGATAACCTTGTGCATACCCCAACATATGTGTGCACTCATATGTTATTAGTGCATAAAGATCATCATAGAAGATAACATATACTTGTATGCAACCAAAACAAACTAGATCACAATTGCCATAACAATTCACTACTCAAATATCGATATAGTCATACAATAGATCATGGGAAAATTATATATTGCATCATACATCATGTTTTCCAATAGATTACAGGGGGGTGATGGGATCTTGTATTAGATGGTTATGGAGATGAGCCTCCGAAGAGGGAGAGGCGGCCACACCTGGTGGAGAGGCGGCGCCCTGGTGGCTCCCTAGGGCGGCGCAAGGCCCTAGGGCATGGAGGCCCCTTGCCCCTTATTCTTCCTTGGACTTGGTGATGGTGTGGAGGGTCTTCTCCCCCTACTTGGGGCTTCCAAGGAGGGGAGTTTTCGTGGGTATGAGTGGATGCCTCCAAAAGTAGGATTTCATCTCAATATATAGTGGTGGAGATGCAATCTTGTCCATATGATGGATGCCCCTTGGATCCAAGGGCTCTTGAGCATCTCTACAACCTTCCTAGGAGTCCCCTATGTCCTTAATGAGTGCATCAAGTCATGGTTGGACCGAAATCATCACAGATAGAAGGAGTTTGAGTCGACCACGTCACATATTTTTGGGGTCACGAAACTAGTTGTGTCCTCCGTGGTAATATGGCTATAAAAAATACATCCGGACTTCTATTGGGAGTAATTTTATGTCTAAATTGTTGAGCATAAAATTCCCCACAACTGTTATTTCTACACCTTTTTGATTGGACGTTATATTTGGGGTCGTTTCTGGCAATCTTCCAAAAAAGTTCTGCATGGACAGATTCTAGGAATTTCCAGATTTCACCATAATGAGCGGTTTCCTTCCATATTTGTATATTTCCTACACCACAAAGTGTAAAAAAATAACTTGTGCACTTTTTAAACTATTAGTAGATTAGTCCCAATAAGTATAATAATGTTGCAAAATAATAATGATTTTGAAGCAATAAACGACAAAGTTCATGGATGAATTTTACATGCATCACTTATTTAAATATTAGTCGTTATCGGACCAATGTTGTTTTCAGATATTAGATCTTATATCATCTAGAATACTGTGATTGCATAATCTTGTAATCATAAAGTCAAGTTCACACTTGCTTATGCCCTTTGGTTATTTTCTATCAAGTATTTGGAATCTATTATTGTTATCACCTACATTTCAAAAAGGAGGACATAAAACACTATTTTCATGATTAATATGAACTATTGGCTACTGATCAAGGGTGATCAGCAAATCTATTATGTCTGGCAATGGAATCACCATTGCACGGGAATGTATCATTTAGGACTTAACAATCAATGTCATAGTGATTCTTGCACCGTATAATATGTGTTAACCATAAGACTTAGAATGGGACAGGAAAGTCAGCTCAATCTTCTTCCTATTATTTTCCAACCGACGACCTTATCATGAAGCTGCAGATTCCTCACGTAGGATGCAGCACATGGGTGGTACCCCTCAAGGCCCCCATGATATTGATGTCTAGATTATCTATGAGGGGATGGTAGAGGTATTCCTACCACTTTAGCGGGGGTTTCCAGGTACATCATATGCTTATAGAGTCTTCAAGGGGTTACCAGAGTTATATCTGCCTACACGGGGGTTAACAGAGGTATTCCTGCTTGCATTGTCATGTTGTCAAGTGGGGTCGCGGAGAAGGGCAGGGAATGGCTTGGATCTTAGACTAGGCCCCACACCAATGATGTGTGGACGAGAATGCAACTCGGATGTTCAACAACGCTAAGGTCTCTTATGGGTAAAGCAACGCACCTCTGCAAAGTGTATAAAATTGTGACATGTTACTACCTATTCCGGGAAGGACTACAAACATAGGAAAGGAACTCCACGAAGTTCTAATCAACCTGCAAAGGCTGATAGACATAGATTTTCAGAATAAAAGAAACCTTTGAAGATTTTTTTATGAAAACCTACATAGCCTATGACCTTTGATCTATGGCTCTAGATACTGCATCAAACTATCCTTTTTAGTGAACTTGTTGAGTAGTCCTCCTCTTGTGTTCGTCATCAAATGCTCCGAAATCTAGCAAGGGTTAACAAGGTACGTGTTTACCTTCTTAACCTTTGCTAGATTTCAGAGCATTTGATGACGAACACAAGAGAACGACTACTTTGAAGAGTGGAAGATATTCAGTGGGAATCAACGAAGTTGACGACTACATCAGGAGCAATAGAAGAGAAGTTGAAGAATAGTGTATAGATAAATCTCTAGATACTAGAACCTACTTCTGTAGAGCATTTCTTTAACAGCAATCGCAAGCCATAGATATATTTTGATAGTAGTACTATTTCCAAAATAGTCATCAAGTTTCTATTTCTGGATATCTGTTGTATAGTGTTTTTCCTCACTATTTTGAAGATTGTTCTATGTATCTTTTGTAAAGATTTGTAATCTTTAGTCATGTATTGGACCCGTGATGTTTCTGTTGTACCACTCTGAGGGATGTAATACTAGTGGAACGGTGTTTCATTGGTGTTATATCAACGACTATAGTGTACTACATCATGAAGTGATATGTTGGGTCACCGCACTTTTTCCCTAGAAGACCTAGGTCTACCGAACCCTGGGAAATGATTACTATGTGGAAATAGTAAGGCATGTCTACAAGACTTTGTTTACTCGTTTTATTTTATGTTTACCGGACCTTTCTAGTTTACTTTGAATCGTTGGTTCTTGCAATGGATGGAAATAGCCCAGAGTTGAAGATTCAACTGCAACTCCACATACATATGGGATAAAGATAATAATAATAAGAACATTCATGTGTGAAAATATCTATTATATATAGGGTTGTGGGCAGCAGACCCGTAAACACTAAATCCCCTGCGAGCCACATGCATAGTAGAAGTGTTTTGATCCAACCGTTATAACATAAAGCACGAGGCAATGGCAAATATTAAGTAAAATATAGATCAAAGCATTAAGAATGGCGATGTTGCTGTTACTCCCAAGTGGATCCCTAAATGAATACCATACACCCATTGTTATCACTGGGTTTCACTTGAAGTCGTCATTCACCACTCATCTTACCTCGAGCCTTTATCCATCCATGGGATCTTGGGTACCTACAAGTCCATGGATCGAGACACGAGACATAGAAACAAAGATACATATCTCCTATTCAATCACCACACAATATTCCCATGTATTAGACTTACATATTCGATGTGAGGTTTCACCCCAACCCATAGCCCGTCAGGACTAATCACTCAGAACAATAAGATCAATGATAGAAAAACATTGTGCAAATACTTAGACTGAAATCAAATACTCTTACAATGGTCATGGAATCACAAGGGGATATCAAGTACAAGATAATGGCTATGGCTATGGATAGGGTGGAGGATGAACTCTGGTGGTGGATCTCCTTCGGTGGTTTTGTGATGAAATCTGAGAACGGCGGCTCTCAGCATGGAGACTGGAGTCTTAAAATATATAGGTGTCTTCACGAAAGTTGTAGTGTTTGACCTAATGAAGCCAGCTCCACACTGTATCGGTGGGCCATATCGGTAGTGTTTGCAAATGCATCCTTTTCATCCCAAGTTACCTTGGCCGAGTTGGTAACGTGATAAACTTCAATGAATGCTCCTAATTTTGCCTTAAAAGTGTGATTTCCTGCACAACACAAATTAAAGCCAAGGATTGAACATATTTGCAATAATTTGTCAACTACTTGACTTAGAATGTGATTTAAACACGGGGAAAGATGGCTATTTTCACAGCCATCAACTTTCCCAAAGCTCAAACCTTGATCATCCTTGAGCAAGAAACAAAAGAAACCATAAGGAACTCAGCGTCTAAACTAAAATAATGAGAAGATGGATTCACTTATGGTTGGTAGTCATATGCATCCAACACTTCTTCCATTTGAAAGGCTTATCAAAAATAGAGAAATGCCAAGTGTACTATGTACGCTTCGTTAAGTAAAAACAATCAAGTTCATGTATGTATAAAAAACTAGAGGTGTAACCATCATTCCAATTCTTCTAGTTAAATCTCATCTTGCCAAGAAACACTAGGAAGTTTATTACTAGAAGAATTAAGTATGGGAGATCATGTACAAAGTAGCTTAACAATGAAGTGTATTATTGACACCGACATCAACAGATCAAGACTATCAAAACACTACTATACCATTGATTGTCTTTCGAGAAAATTAATGTAGTAGTAACGAGACCATGCCAAAGACTTTTTATGCGACTCTCTTTCAAATATAGTTTCCAATCAAGGATCATTGAGTGACTTTTAAGCAATAATCCGCACAACCTTCAAGAGTACTAATACTTTTCCCATTACGGTAACAGTTGCTACCCATATCGACAACTCAATAGCTGAAATTAGGGGTTGTACCATTGATCGTCCGTAGGCCAGCGGAGTTGTTGGCATCCCAAAGGTGTGCATCAAACATGTATAAATAAGCAATAACATACTTTGACTCACAACTTTTAGCTTTGGCATGCATCTCAGTTACCACTAGACTTCATTTCAATCAAATAACTCCTTTCAAGAGTGCCATCAAGTCTATCAATATATCAATGGGGTTAAGTAGCTTCAAAGGTAAATTCCAGAGATAATCACTCAAGATACAAGTCATAAATTGGAGACTTTTCTTGTTGTACTAGTTTGCAAATATTATTTCCAAGGAAAGACTCGGTTAGCTACAAGAACTAGATAAAAAGGTTCCACAACTAACTATCCATGCAAATAAAAAGATTTCATGTAACTATTTTGGATTACTTCCACTAGCATAGAATCTTTAACAAATCAACTAACTAGGATAAACATTTAAAATTTCTAATGTGGGAGACATAGGACATACCTCTTCACCGGTTCTCTTCCTTATGGGGATGTGTTCCTTCAAAATCAAGTCAAATCACTCTCATAATAATATTGAATCAAAGAGGCAATAGGAAAATAAACTTTCACGAAAAAAGGATAAAAGGAAAAATCTTTTTGTATTTTTGAGGATTGAGACTAAAGAACATAAAAGACTTGCGACCAGGTGAGATACTAAAGAAAAGAATACAAACAAACAAAAAAGGAAAACAAAAGAGAAAAGCAAAAGAACAAGCAAAGTGTTGGGACAAACCCAACACGAGTGTTTCAAATCTCTGACAGAGTTGGAGTATAACCTCATTATTACACAAATAAAACTACTTAGGGAACACGTGCCCAAGCTCAGGCTTTTGCAAGCCCTTTTGTTGATCATTGTGGTGGTGGTGGATAATTTCGCAAGTTCCATTGGCTGCTCCAACTAGTGAACTGGGTTGAGAGGTTTGCGGTGGTATCTCAAAGGTTGATGGAGAGGTTGCTCATGTTATGGATATTTTCTTCAAGCACGTAGATGTATTAATGGGTGGTGTAGTAGTTTGGTGGCTTTTGCTCCTGTTTAGGGCCTTCTTGCTCTACTTCTTCAACTTCTCCTTCTTCATCGATGTGTAGTTCTTGTTGGGGTAGTCTTGCTTCAACCTGCACGTCATAACGCAAATGTCCATTGTCAATAGAGAAAAAAACATTAGGAAAAGGAGTAGGGATCAAGTGATCGGCTCCAGGTATATCAAACAAGTATCTACCATGTAATCTAGAAATCATACCACAAGCTTTGAGAGAAGAGAAAACGAGACAATGTGGAGTGCTCGAGCGAGAGTGGTGACAAATCCTCCTTCGTTTATTGACACTAGTACACTCACCAAGTGCCTGCAAGGTGTTAGCAACAATATAGAACAAATAACAAACAGCGAGACACTCAATTTGATTACCCTTGGGTGTAGTCAAAGGACCTCTCAAAAAGTTAAAATATTCCAAGGGCGTGGGACTCAGAATGAAACTAGTAGAGCGGATGTCGGTGCTGGTGTAAGCAAACCCAAAACATTGGGAACATTGATCGAGTGTTAAGTCATACTCATGGTTCATTAGGCGGATGGTGATGTGATCAACTCCCGGGATATCTTCCTTGGAGCAATAGACTGGACACACTATATGCGACAAGGTGCTGAGGAACTCAAGTGTCAAGTGGAGATAAGTGGCAATGGCCTGAAAAACAAAGTGAAACAAAACAAAATTGTTGCATAATAAATTGAAATCATGGCCAAGTCCTAGTTTTTTAAGAATAGAAGGACACGCCCATTTGGTGAACTTGATTTCTAGGCCCTTGAGATGGTTCAAACGGTTGAGGTGGTATTCCTCAGTGAACTCGATGCTACGTGACTCAAGGTTTAGCTCTTCAACAGGTGGTGCGGCTTGTTCCACAACCATCGCACATATATGGATCCTTGTGTTCATCTAAAGTTAAAATTTTAAAGCTAATTAAAGATTTGATCCAATAGAAACATAGCTAAAGTAATGCTCTAAATTTTGTACAAAAGAATCTGCTATAAAAAGAAAAGTAAGCATGCTTGTAATCAAGATTAGTTTAAGAACAAGGACCTGTGTCTAGATTAATAATGGCAAAGGATTGAGAAAGGTTTTGATGCATATAAGTAGGGGACTGGAGGAAAACAAACCTAAAAAAGAACAAGTTTGAAGATCCAATGGAGGTGGTTTTAAGTTTGGAAGAAGAAGAAAGATAATAAGTGTTAGGTTTAGGTTTACCTCATCCTGGGTTTAAATCGTGGCCGAACATGTGGTATGAGCAGGGGGTATGTTCAGAGTCAGCCCATACCAGGTGTTGTTACCTCGGGTTCGACGCAGACTCCAAGCGATGCACTTGGTATAGGCGCGCGGTACGGTCGCACGCCCCGTACTATTGGTCGTTAAGTGTGTAGTACCTTTTCTAAATTTGTGATGTTTTTCTCTAGGGTACTGTACAGGGGTGCGGTACGGGAAGCTCTAGTCGTACGGCAGGTCGTTAAAACGTCTATCTCGTAGAAAAAAATATAAAACTCACCCTTCGGTGCTGATATGTGGTACGGACACATGGTATAGCCGGGTCCGGTCGTACTTCTGGTCGTTAAATCCTCTGAAAACATCAAAACATAAAAACATTCAGTAGAAACTATATGCACCTTTGCACATCTACTCTAACAATAGAATAAAAGAAAAAATAATTCACTAAAATTCAATGCCTCTTTTACAATCGTTAGCAAATAATATAGAGGGAGGGGTACCTTGATTTCTTCTCCTCTATTCACGGACCTTCTTGAACACTCCTTTATTAAAACAAAACCAAAAACTGAACTAAACTAAATTAACACAAGAAAAAACTTTATTTCACAAGGGTTGCCTCCATGAAGCGCTTCTAGTTAAGGTCAATTACTGTAACATCCCAGCATTAGAGCTTAGAAATAAGCTAAGATCAGGTGTGTGCATTGCATTCATGTATAGAAAATCTGGATAATTTTTGCACTTTTAAATAAAACTTGTCAAAGTGATTGAAGCTTCCCTTAACTTGGTGGAACTGAAATATATCATCAAGTTGAGTGCAATAAGTTTCAATGTGACCTTTGCTACAACCTTACCTTTGGGTAATATAATTTGATCTAAGGGTAGATCAAATATAATAAAACTAAATCACAACACACTACTTAATACTACTAGAGAAAAGTTTATAGCAGCACTCCTTACCACCGGGGAAGTGGGAACATGCTCGCCGGCGGTAAGGGCTTCCAGTCCTGCGTACTGTTACCACCGGCAAAACACACTTGTCACGCCGGGGCTACGACACGTACCACTGACGAATTTGTCACGTGCATGCTAGGGATATGGTGGGATGCGTGCCCCCGGATGGGGCGCCACTTACCACCGGCAAATCCGGCTATGCACGCCGAGGGTAGCAGAAGGAGCGCCGGTGAACCGGGCCCACGCTCGCCAGGGATAGAGTGGGCTGCGTGCCCCCCGGATGGGTGGCCACTTACCACTGGCGAAACGGCCCGCCTGCGTCGGGGATAGGTGCACATACCACCGGCGAATGATTCTAAGCTCGGTGGGGATGATGTGGGGCCGGGTGGGCCATAGCGTCGTGCTATTACCGTCGGCACCTTTGCTTTTTCCGCCGGTGGTAACCTGGGATTTATTACCAGCTCGAACCAGCCACCTACCAACACCTCCTCACTCACCACTAGCTCACTTTTCATGGAAACTCAACCCCAAGCTTTGCTAGCTCATTCCCCCACTTCTCCCCACCCATTTTAGCTAATTCAACCAACCAAGTTTGATATATTTGAGGAGATGTCGCTCCCCTCGCATGCATTACTAGATCTACCTAGCAAGATCTAGATCTAGATCTCTATCCACCACCTTTCCCACTTCTCTCTATTGGTAGATCTAGATCTCGAGCATAAGGTCCCAACAACACATACACACTCTCTTCGGTCGATATTTGGTGTTTCTCCGGTGCTCTTGACCTCGCGTCAACTAATAGGTATAATGTGATGGAATGTGTGCATGAGTTGGCTACTCACGGGTGATGTCACTTGTAATGCTGAAAAGTGGTTGCACGCATATGTGGACCTTTTTTGTGTTGTTTTCCCAGTGGAATGTGCATGTACAATGAGTTGCCAATGTTTTGCCAGAATGTCGATTAACTTCCATTCCGACGAATTTCTGGCACTCTGGCGAGACTATTTTTAGCACAGGTCATGCCGAATTTTTCCGTGAAAGCCGAGCCGACGGTTCTAAGCTATTCTCTTATCGTGCAGGCGATGATGGTAATCGACATGAAGGAAAGCGACGTGGATAGATACGTGGAACACGCGACTAGCGACATGTATCAAAATAACTGCATGGAAATAAAATGTCCATGTCAAAAATGCAAACTATCGTCATTGTTTGACCCCTTGTCACGCACGGTGAATGAGCACCTGCTCAGGTATAGTTTCATGGAGGGCTACACTCAGTGGATGGATGATGAAGATGGCCATGAGGAAGAGGATGACGTGAAACACGAAAATAAAGAGGATGAGGAGGGAGAAGAACGGGATGTAATACAAGGTCGGGAAGAAGAAGAACATGCAGACGATGAGGACAGGAATAGTAATACCCCACTAACTGCGGCCGTGCACGACCCTCATCTTCAGGAAATTCTTCTTGGCAATGCCTCGACCGACCACAAATTCACCGGTAGACGGAAGTCTAAGCTGGATCAAATAGATATAGACTAGAGAACTCTATTGTACGATGCAGGTCGCGGGCAAGAGGAGACCTGCTTGAGAGTAAGTCTCGATCTTTTAGAGATGAAGGTAAAATACGGATGGAAAGACGCAAGCGCAGACATTCTCTTCTGATACTTGAGGAGGCCAAGAAAGTGGTGTGCCCTCTCGATTAACCGCATGAAAAATACCACGCCTTCATCAGTGACTGCGTGATGTATCGGAACAAGCACAAGGACTTGACCGCGTGCCCAAGGTGCGGCGAGCCTCGATACAAGAGAGGGACGAGAAAATCTCCTCGAAAAGTTGTGTGGTACTTCTTGCTCAGGACCCGTCTCCATCGGTACTTCGTGGACCCCAAGGAAGCGAAGCTCATGCACTGGCACGCGGAAAGAAAGGATGCGGTGATGAAGGATCTAGTGCGGGTTGAAAACCAAGTGCTGGCGCACCCTTCGGATGCAAGCCAGTGGAAAGAATTAGACGATGAGTACGAAGATTTTAGGAAAGAACCAAGGAACATCAGACTAGGTGCAAGCACCGATGGACTCAATCCGTTCGGGAACCAGAGCAGCAAGCACAGCACCTGGCCCGTGTTTGTATGGATGTACAACCTCCCCCCATGGCTATGCCTGAAGAAGAAGTACATACACATGAGCATGCTAATCCAAGGGCCGATGCAGCCAGGGAGCAATATCAACCTGTATCTTGAGCTATTCAAGGAGGATCTAGCCATCTTGTGGGACGAAGGGGTAGAAACATGGGACGCTCACCTCCAACAACCTTTCCGTCTGAAAGCAGCGCTGATCACGATGATGCAGGAGTATCTCGGATACGGATATATTGCATGCCAGGTGTGCCACGGACACAAGGCTTGTGTGAGGTGCATGGAAAGGACGGCGTTTCTTCAGTTGGGTAAGGATTCTAGGTCTTAGAAAACCGTCTACATGAGGACTTGGCTGTGGCTACCCCAGAATGACCCGTGGAGGAAGCGTGGAGATCTGTTCAACGGTAAGTATGAGCTCGAAGTACCTCCGCCTAAGAGCAACAGCGAGGAGATCAATGCTTTGTTGAAAAGTTGGAAACACTTCCCTCCGCCGGGTAAGATAAAGAAGCATAAGCAGAACCGAGGAGATAAGAAGAAGGAAAAGGAACACGGCCCGCTCATGGGGGTATGGAAAAGGAGTTCCGTGTTTTCGGACTTGCCGTACTGGAAGATCCTCGGTACGCCTCATAGCCTTGATGTCATGCATATCACGAAGAACGTGTGCGAAAGCTTGCTTGGCACTCTGCTCAACATGTCGGATAGGACTAAAGACGGGTTGAAAGCAAGACACGACCTGAAGGCCCTGAACATCAGAGAAGAGCTTCACCCCCTGTCTTCTAGGGTTGAGGAGGAGACAAACGATCGCAAGTGCAAAAGGGCGAGGAAGCAGCCGGTTGAGGAGGAGACGGAAGATCCTAAGGGAAAAAGGGCGAAGAAGAGTGAAACCCTGCGTCCCTCCTGCTTCACTCTATATCCTAACGAGCTCGAACAGATGATCGGTTGCCTCCTCGGAACCAAGTATCCCTTAGGCTATGCGAGGCTGATACGTAGATGGCTGGACCCGACGAAAGGAATCTTCAGCGGGATGAAGTCTCATGACTGTCACATCATGATGACGTAGATACTTCCAGTTGCAATCCGAGGGATCATGGAACCGCACGTCCATGCAACGCTGACTAGCCTCTGTAACTTCTTCGACGTCATCACTCGGAAGTCGATAACCGTTAAGAAACTCGGGAGGCTGCAGGAAGAGATAGTCACCATCATATCCGAGATGGAGATGCACTTCCCGCCCGCATTCTTCGACATCATGGTCCACCTGCTACTGCATATAGTGGACGATATCGAGGATCTTGGGCCTCTGTTCCTTCACAACATGATGGCGTTAGAAAGAATGAATGGGATCATCAAAGGATACGTCCATAACAAGGCACATCCGAATGGAAGCATCGTCTAGGGATTTCTCACCGAGGAGTGCATCTCTTTCTGCAAGAATTATCTTAACGAGGAAAACCCACGTCCGATTGGTTTGCCCACGAACAAGCACCTCGACAGGTTCGAGGGAGTAGGCCACCGCACCGGCATGAAGGAAGTGGACGTGGATCAATTTGATAGGGAGCCGACTTTGATAGGGCCCACTTAGTAGTGCTACAGCACATGGACGATGTCACGCCTTGGGTAGAAAAGCACAAAACCATGATCAAGAACAATGCTAACAGGACGATGACGGAAGAAGAGGTATTTAGACCGCACAACTCCTCTTTCGCGTGCTGGTTCAAAGACCAGATTGATGCCAATCCCCCGCCAATGAGAAGCGTTGCAGACAGAATCACATTGGCCTTGTCTTACGGGCCCGTGGCAAACCTCATGACTTATCAAGCATACGACATCAACGGTTACACATTCTACACGGAGGAGAGAGACAAAAGAAGCGACTATCAGAACTCGGGTGTGACGATGGAATCTTACATGGGTGAAGAGAAGAAAAGATACTAAGGAAGGATCGAGGAAATTTGGGAGCTCGGGGAGAAGCTACCGATGTTCCGTGTCACATGGGCTACATATGTAAGAAAAGAAGACGAGTATTTCACCACCATACGTATGCCCACCAAATCCAAGACCAAGAAACCCACCGCGCAAAATGAGCCATGGGTACAAGCTAAGCACATCGAGCAATGCTTCTTCATTACAGACCCATCAAGGCCTAGTCGTGTCGTCATGAGGAGAGGAAAAAGGGCCCTCATCGGAATGGATGGAGTCACTAACGAGAAAGACTTCGACGGACTTGTCGGTGACCCGATGATGGAAGAACCCGATGAAGATGATGCAACATACACAAAAAGAAGAAGGACCACGCTACCTAGGTCGTCAGCTACAAAAACTCCTCCGTACACAAGGAGTCACGATGATGAGACTAGCGGGGTCAAGTCAAAAAACACCAAGCAGAAGGGCAAGAAGAAGAATCAGAGTGCGAAGAAGAAACAGTAAGATTGGTGGCGTCAAGAAATTAACACTCATCATTTTATGTGTATCTCTTATTAATGATTTTATGTATAAGTGTGTACTATACTATTAAACTCCTATGGAGGCGACGAATCATTTGCAACTAACATAGCCATCATTTTATGTGTGTTTGTTGCCTCCGACGGAATTGTACTATCATTTCACGTGTGTTTGTTGCCTCCGATGGAATTGCGTTATCATTTTATGTGTGTTTGTTGCTTCCGACGGAATTGCGCTATCATTTTATATGTGTTTGTTTGCCTCCAACAGAATTGCGCTATCATTTTATGTGTGTTTGTTCCCTCCGACGGAATTGCACTATCATTTTATGTGTGTTTGCCTCCGACGGAATTGTGCGCTATCATTTTATGTGTGTTTGCCTCCGACGGAACTGCGCTATCATTTTAAAATGCATCAGCCCTCAGACAGAAGCATACTAATAATGCGCTGGCCCCACCTGGCAGTGACCCTAACAATACCACCGGCGAATTCGGACCAAACTCTTGGGTAGCACAGGCTGGCCCCACCTGCCAGCGAATACCATCGGCGAATTCGGACAAAACGCCGGGGGTAGCACGGGCTGGCCCCACCTGCCAGTGACCCTACTTTTACCATCAGCGAATTTGTGAAAACGCCAGGGGTAAAGCGTGTAACACCCCGTCCACTCCTGGGCCCGGGGGGTGTCACTCCTGGTAGCTTAATAGGATATCTAGACTGGCCCCACAGACCAACACTAGTCTTTTCTGCGCACTTTGTCCTCACTCGTGCGCACCCGGTTACCCACTTCCCGGTCGGTCACCCATCATAGAATTGCTCTAGGCCAAGCACGCTTAACCTTAGACTTCTTTTCGAATGAGCTTCCGGAAAAGAAGTTGCAACTTGTTGATATGGGTATCCTATCAATCCTATTAAGCCATGTGCCTGGATCTCACATACACCCACCCTTTAGAAGATCGAAGCCCTCATCGATCAAGCACACCCCAGGAACATTCCCTCTTGGCACGCGTCTGTGCGTCCAGTGCCGGCACATGTGCCATGCGGTGTCCACTCCAGGCCACGCGCGCCATGATCCACATGTCCCGCCGCTGACCCGCACACACCCGTGTAATCGCAAGGGTCGGCTCTGATACCACTTGTAACTCCCTGTCCACTCCTGCGCTGGGGGGTGTCACTCCTGGCAGCTTAATAGGATATCTAGACTAGCCCCACAGGCCAACACTAGTCTTTTCTGCGCACTTTATCCTTACTCGTGCGCACCCGGTTACCCACTTCCCGGTCGGTCACCCATCCTAGAATTGCTCTAGGCCAAGCACGCTTAACCTTAGAGTTATTTTCGAATGAGCTTCCAGAAAAGAAGTTGCAACTTGTTGATATGGGTATCCTATCAATCCTATTAAGCCATGTTCCTGGATCTCACAAAGTGCCTATGGGTCCCACCCGCAGGATAAGGTTTTGTTCTCGCTCCCTCTCAGATCAGATCGATCCCCACCTGTCTCGAGCGTCGATCTACCATCGTCCCCGTCGACCCGCCGACCCGCCGACCCTCCGTCATCCGCTGTTAGCGAGGTGAGTCCCTCCCTGGCCCCCTCTCCCATCCCTTCCTCTCTCCCCCTCGCCCTCCACTACCTAACCATCTCCACCTCACAGGAGCCCATGGACGGAGCCTGGAGGAGGAGGAGGCCCCTGTGGAGAAGGAGACCACCGTGGAGGAGGCCAGGAGGAGGAGGAGGAGACCGCCTGGAGGAGGAGGAGACCACCGTGTCGCCATTGCCATCCCGTCCGCCGGCTGCCCACAGGTACCACCTTCCCCCTCCCCCAGCCCCCTCTCCCCTCCCTTCCTCTCTCCCCCTCGCCTTCCACTACCTAACCCTTTCCACCTCACAGGAGCCCATGGACGGAGTCGCGCCCCTCGTCGACCGCTCGGAGGAGGAGGCCCCCGTGGAGAAGCCATCGTCGCCAGATTCCCGCAGGTACCCCCTCCCTCTCCCTCTCCCTCCCTTCCTCTCTCCCCTCGCCCTCCACTGACGGAAACCATCCTCGAGACCTCCTAGGGCTCTGCCAAGAGTTGCTACGATGAGAGCAACGGTTCACATAGATCATTGTATTTTACAAATTTCCGCCAAGAGTTGCTAGGATCATTATCTTTTACAAATTTCCGCCAGCCTGATATAATCCTTTTCTTTGTAGGACGACCGCCAAAATGCAACTCCCACCGTTTGCCAAGTCGCTGAAGACATATGTTTCGTTCTTTATCTCCCACGTATCTCTTGACATATTGTTTGGAGACACTCTAGTTACGGATTTGGGGTAAAATAATTAGATAATGACATCCAAGCAAAGTGCAGAAAGAAATAAAATTTCAATCCAAGATCACTATCATATGACAAAGTATATGATCTGTACATTAGTCATCACAAGGTTACCAATATAGCGCTTTCAACTGAAAACTATAGTTTAAAAGGCTTGCCCAAGATTTGTAGCAAAATGCAGTTTCAACAGAAAAAAATCAACACTTACTAGAGTGAACCCTCCCATAACATTGCACTTGTCTATTGGCAGCAAAATGGACCATACTTCCAGTAGGCAATAGCGTTTGCATGGTCTGAGGGTGCCCTTTAGAACATGTCACATTTTCTGTAGGTAGTTGCAGGCACACTGGTTGATCATGCCCTTGAGAACCGATTGCATTTTCAGTAGGGGATCACATTTTAGGGAGCTGGGAATTAGGGGATCACATTTCAGGGAACTGATGTAATTTTAGGAAAACACTATGTCTATGTGTCTAATTGATTCTCTCACTCCCTACTTTATTTATACATCAGACACTTACCCTTTGCATGAATTGATTCAATAGCTTCAAAAATAATGGTTCACCTCATCCACACCCGAAGTTTAGAATTTAAGTTTAGATTAAACCATGTGGCAGTTCTCTCTTTTCACAACCAAAGTTCAGATTAAATATTCTTGGGAGTATTTAGGAAGTTCACATTTCTTTTTCTAGTAATTTCGGTATATATGTAGGCAAATGAAGTATAGATCATTGCTAGAGCTAACAAAATGGACACAATGCTATGCTTCTCTTGTGATATTCCCCTAGTTTGTCAGCCTATTACTTTAACTGTTTATTGTATGGTACCCATCGAACTTGTTGCAGAGAGGTGTGAGGCTAAACTTGTCACAAAAGATTGGGAAGGTGCAGTTGAGGACCTAAAAGAGGCTGCCCAGAAATCACCACAGGTGAATTTTATGTGATTTTGCTTTGCTGTTAGGAATATATGACAGTTAAGCTCATTTTTCTCCCATTATTTTTCCAGCATGCCAATTAGATTTTTTTCAACTTTCAACTTTCTGCGTTTGAGTTACTCCATTGGATGTTGTGAGATTGATTCCATTGGAAGTTGTTGTGAATGTTGTGCAGGTACATTGAGTGCCAATGTTTCGCCGGAATCTTGATTAACTTCTGTTCCGATGAATTTCAGGCACTTAGGCATGACCATTTTTAGCAAAGGTCATGCCGGATTTTTGCCGTGAATTTGCGTATCTGAAATCCTTTCTTTTTGGTTGTGTCGTGCTTGGTATAGCCATGTCGTCTTCTGGAAACCGCAACAAAGACGATCGGGGCCAGCGAGACTTAGAGGAGCACTACAGGCTCATGTCCGAGGACATAGAGCTGGAGGAGGTAGGGGGTGAAGAAGACGACGAGACCACCGATGATGGCGGTGAGGAGATGGGCGTCGATGATGGCCTTGATGGCCATCATGAGAGGGGCGATGAGACCACCGATAGTGGTGCCACCAGGCGTGGCTCAGAGACAACGACCGAGGCCAAGTGGGAACGGAAGAAGCAGCGACCAAACACGGTCGGCGCCACGAAGGAGACATTCACAGTGGTGGACCCCAAGACCGGTATCCCTACGGAGCCAAAGCATCTCGCGAGGGGGTACGGCCTCCAGCTGGGAGCTATCCTTCGGCACGTCGTCAATATCAATGAGACGAAACTCCAAACAAAGAAGAAGAAGCATCTACAAGACCAACTCCTCTTGCGGATGCATGCGCGGTACCTGTTCCTCGAGGGCTTCAAGAGCCTGGATCCCAAGGAGAACATCGTGAACAAGTTCGCCCTCAGAAGGTTCACCAGGAACCTCAGTGGTTATAAAACCATGCTAAGGGGGATGATTGTTGAGGACGAGCCATGTGAAGAAATCAAGCGCCACTTCCCACAGCTTACGCCCGAGGACTACACACGCTTCCTGGAAAACATGGACCTAACCTACACCAAGGATCAGTCGACCTGGGGAAAGGAGCTGGCGGAGAAGAACATCGGTCGCCACCATCTCGGTTGCCGTGGCTATGATGGCAAGTCAGACAAGTGGCAGAAGGACGACCAGACCTATGCAGAGAAGGGCATCGAGAACCCTTGGTCCAAGTACAAGGATCCGCTCTTCAGGGCATTTGTTAGGTCCCGGTACCATAAAGAGATGGACGGGAAACTTGTCACAAGCCCTACAGTGGTGGAGGGTGTTGTCTTGGTCACCGACCCGAAGGTGGTGCAAGTTGAGAATGCAGTGGTAAGCAATTTTACCAGCTTACTAGTTTCATACTGCTCACCACAACTCCATCTCTAAAATTCTTCACGCTACTTCTTGCAGTTTGTGGAAGAAGCGAACGAGTCTGGCTCCTCGTCCCAGGCGTCGACCCAGACGTCGGTAGGCAAATTCCCGTGGGACAACCCTTTTATCAGGGGCTTGAAGATCGTGAAGGAGCATCCGCCATTGAAGAGGCCGGCAAGAGGCTGTGTCCCCGCTGCCGGAGGAGGTCGCCAGCATGTCGATTATGGCTTGGATGTGCCCACCACCAAGGACTCGCTGCAGGCGAAGAAGGATCAGGAGCACGCGGCTCTATTGGAGAAGGTGGCCAACTTGGAAGCAACCTTTGACCAGTGCCTCCAAGCTGAGGTAGAAACCAGGGTCCAGGCAGAGGTGGCCAGCAAGGTCGATGGCGTGGTGGCCAGCCGGTTCAATCAGATCATTCCTGGAATGGTGGCGTCGATCTCCACTTACTTCGCCAGCGGCCAATCAGGACCACTCCCGGTGATCAGCCTAGACGACAGCAACTCGGGCAACATGCAGCCTCTTGCTACACGGGCTCAAAACTCGCCTGTATTGGTGACTCCACCCGCCGGCGCCAATGTAGGTGCTAGGGAGGATTCGCCGGCCATGGGGGCAACCAGCAACCCCTTGGTCACTTGCACGCCTGACCCTGGTCCCTCGATGCGAGCCGAGCTCGACACTCTCACGGTAATTAATTGAGCCTCTACGCAAGTTAATTACTTCGTCGCCGCCCCTCTCTGACCTACACATGCATGTTTATTCACAGGAGCGAAGTGTTCCTTGCACCATTCTCATATATGTGGACAACAAGCTCAAGGATGTTGCGAGGGGACGCGTCATGAACCCAGCACACCGGACGTTCCACTACAAGCCTATGGACGATAGCATGCACTGGGTTGAGGTGGATCGGTCGTTCCCGGGATGCGCACACTTGGTTCCTCCTCATCAACCCCCGGGTGCCGAAGAAGAGCTAAAGGTCGGGCAACTGAAGAATCATGTCCTTCTATGGCCGAAAGCCCTACTTCGGCTAAAGACCGCCGAAGAAAGGGTCACTCCAACATCTGTGCCTGCGGAGAGAGGCCAAGAAAGGGTCACTCCAGCGTCTGTGCATGTGGCGGTAACCCAAGAAAGGGTCACTCCAGTGTCTGTGCCTGTGGCAGAAAGCCAAAGGGTCACTCCTCCACCTGCTGATGATCCTCCCAAGCCCGAGACACATGAGAACGACAACACGGTGGACATCGATAAGGCTCCCGTCGATTCGTTCATCGCTGATTTGGAGGCTCCCATCAATGTTTCTCTTTCCGAGGCACCCGCCTGTGATAAAATGACGAAGAAGAAGCTCTTCTCTTATCAAGAAACACCCGAGCCAGAAGGCGCTACTTCCTTCACCAGTCTGCCGCATGCTAAGGTTACCCCGAGGATAAGACAAAGTCGGCATCCCTTCATTCCATAAGAAGGGCGGCGGGAAGCGGAAGCCGAAGCATGGGAAAGACTCTACAACAAGAAAGAAAGTGGCTCTCGACAAGCTACCGACCAAGTGGAGGAGGATGCATTTCCTTGGTGAACCGATCCTGCCGGACAACATTGTCAAGACGCTGTCATCGGACCTGTGTAGCCTGGATGAGACTGTTCGGTATCTAGAGCAGCAGCTTCTCAAAGATAAAAATCCAGCGTACCTGCTCTTCACGGTCAGGGTGCCCACTAACTATGTCTTTGTCACCACCACCCCCGGCGAGTTGTTCTTCATCACGTATGAAGACATGTTCAAGATCTTCCACATGTTACAACTCGATCGAAACGTGGTCTGCCTAGTTTCATTAAAAATGGCGCACGATATCATCTTGGAGAAGACCCTGCACCTCACTATTATGGACCCCTTCTACATGACTGTAGGCACCATCGACAAGGAACAAGCGTTTGTCGCGAAGTATATCACGGATTTCTTGGTGGCGAATAAAGACAAGTCTTGCTTTCTCCTTCCATACTTTCCCGAGTAAGTAGTTGGTCGCTAAACTTCCCGCTATTACATTCTTTCGTGAATTTCCTTAATAGCCGAGGATGATGGTTTATTCCAACTATTTTGCGCAGAGAGAATGGGTGCGTCCTAATCACCTTTCAACCGTATTATTCCCATGTCATCTATCTCGACTCCAGGAGAGACGTGTAGTAAGACTACACCGACGTCAAATCTACTCTTGATAAAGCCCTCAATGGTTTCAGAGCCACGGTTGGCCCACTCAAGTATGAGAAAAGATCCAAAGGCATATATGTGAACTCCCACGTAACCAATTTCCCCTGCATTAATCAATCGTCGACTGGGATGGAGCCCTGGTTTGTCATCCTACAAATGAGGGAGTACGCAAAGGATGAGGAGCAACTCTTGATGCCATTCGGTCTCGAGAAAAAGGGCAGAGACATTACGGAAACGACCAATGGAAACATCAGAGCCGAGTTTCGTGCCATCCAGCGGAAGATTGGCACGATAATCAAGAGGGATGTCTTAACTAGAGGTGCCACATTCAACTACAACGGTATCTCGTTGACTAATGCAGAGATCGAGGACCGCTTAGCTGTGGTCGCCGATGGGAGGACATTCACCATGCTAGGTGGCATCCATCCCTTCCCATCGAAGCCGAAGAAAACCTGATCGAGTCACAAACTTGTCTCCTGCAAATGTTAGTCATAGAATTACGATTAGTTTATTTTATGCTTTTCTTTTTCCATACGTATCTTTCCATGCAAATGTTAGTCATTTAATTACTTAGCTATATCCGATGCTTTTTCTTTTTTGCATACATATATGTTATATCTATATTATGAATATGTGCTGACAAGACTAACATTTCTTTCTTGTGTGTGTGCGTGCAGATGCCGTGGTATGTCGTGTACGAGGGCAGTGTTCCCGGAGTCTACGACGACTGGGAGGATTGTAGGAGGCAGGTCCACCATTTCTGCGGGAATAGTTAGAAGGGTTATGCCACTTTGGAGGAGACGGAAACTAGCTACGCGAGGTTTCTAGAACGGTGGAGGAGGGAGATGTGGAGGAGCCGGTTGACCCCCTTTGTCGTGATGATGCTCGCAACCACCACCGCCTCTCTAGTCTATTTGCTAGATGGAGTCCAGTAGGTATCTATTGTGTGAACTATGAACTGTTTGAATGTGTGAAACTGTTTGAATGTGTCATGCAACTCTGGAGACTAGTAATATTATGTCATATATGGTCACTTTCTACACTTGTGTGAACTCTTTGAATGTTATTGATGCATGGTTTGAACATATGTGTATTTCCTATATCTGATGTGTGTATTCTGTCATTATCCTGTGTATTCTATCAATATTACAGTGTATTCTGTGTGTATTTCGATTTTCTTTTTTAACTCCTGATAATATTACCCTTGTGAAATAATGGTTCTATCCCTGGTGAATAACCTTTCGCCTGTACTAAAATACCACCGGCGAATATTGGAGGCGCCGGCAAGGCGTACTTACCCCTGTCGTTTGGAGGTGCTCGCCGGTGTTGGAGCATATTACCACCGGCAAAAAACGAAGGGTCCAGCGATGCGGACCTACCCCTGGCATTTGGAGGTGCTCCCTGGCGGTAGATGCATACAACCACCAGTGAATTACGAAAACACCGGCGATCAGGACTTACCACCGGCGAGGTGGTTGCCGGCAAGCACCGAAACACCGGTGATGAGCCTTTTCTGTTTGCCGGTGGTAGGGTTTTCTCTACTAGTGTAACAAGGAGTACTACATCTTATAGAGATCATTACATGGTATTCCATACAATAACTCAAGGATGAATACTTAATATTCTAAAGATGATATCAAGGTATTATCTACCACAAACCCTGAATATCAAGTTAAGTAAGGAAACCCATAACCAAATCTTGAAACACTTGTTTGCCATAGTTATTCCTACCCTGGGTATCATGGTAGTTCTTAAACATTAACTCTTATCACAAATAGAGTAGAAAGGGAGGTCAAGCTAAGACCATCCATCACATACCCTTAGTGTCATGTTAATAGATGACAATCCTATTTAAGTCCTAGTGTCAATTGATCATCATTAGTGAGTTATCAATTCTTGACCTAGCACTTATTGACTCTTAAAGTTGACCTATTATACATAACTTCCAAAGACCTTAATTAAATTAATAATAAAAGGAACTAGATATGGTAGAGTGTGCCATCATCAATGTAATGAGATCCTTACTAGTGATCAAACCATCTGATGTTGGAGGAGTTAACTCACTCCTGAGTTAACTAGAGAAAATACCTAAACCCAAGATAGAGTATGATGGAGTATATAACATAAGTTCTATGGAGTAGTTTAGGCCATAGTAGTTTAACTGAACTAATACAAGAACAAACTTGTATTATGGGAATAGTATCATGCTTCTTCCAGAGGTTTGGTAGAACTTGTTAGATAGTGAGCATTGTAATCTTGCAAGCCCTAGAAGTAGATGTAAGGTCAACATAGAGGAGTTAATGGTTGGAATTAGTAATAGCTGCATTGATGGACTTCCTCAAGAGTAGTTTAGAAATGGAAGTTATATATACTAGGAGAAGAATGAAGAAGGAGTAATGTTGAAGTGACATGACAATTCATCATATGATGATGGATATGGTGGAGTTAGATGATTGACTTAGTCAGAAAGATGTGATCTTTGTGAATAAGAAAGAAAGATATATAGAGTGTATTTAGGAAAGGAATTCCTTATCTAAAGGCAACCTTAGTGGGGTATTAAGGTAAGGATTCTTTAGAAGCCTTAAACAAGGTCTTATCAAGCCTTGAATAGAACCCTATCTACATCTTTGTCCAAAACCCCAGAGTGAAGCTAGTAGTGGGAGTAATTCCTATTCCTAGGTAACCATTGAATAATGTCTCTTGGACAAATGAAGCTTCCAAAAGATAATTAGAGAACCAGATGAGTGTTTATGGATGAAAGCCTTGTTTTCTTTATTATCTTAAACCCTAATAAAGACTTAGTCTCATATACCATCAAGACCATATTAAGAAGTAATCTTTATAGCTCACTCAAAGTCGAAATATCAAACCTACTCATAGATTTAGAAGTAGTGTCCCTAAACCTTGATCCTTATCCATATTCATAATAGAATAGGAGTCTATTAAACCTTCCTAATACACATGGCAATTCTAAACACTACAAATCAAGTAGAATTTGAATTGATGAAATCACCAAGCCTGGAGGATCATGAAATTAAAAGCACCATATTATGAAACCTAATATTTAACTCATTATAAGGTTATACATTAATTCTTATGTGAGGCCAAGTATGAAAAGAGTTATGTATACATCAGTAACCATCTTAAATAGTTACGATAACCATTATCATGGGAAAATGGAAATCATTTTCTCTATAAGGAATAAATCACTAAAACCTAAATACTTAATTATTTTGATTAATAAACAATTTCGTATATATTAGTGGATATTGAAATGCCCCAACAAGATTGCGTCAACTAACCAATATCAGGACCTATGAAATGTTGGAATTGTTGTACAATAGTTTTGGTGTTTGAAAGTGTTGAGATTTGAATTCAAAATGAATTATAGAAACAGAAAATAGCAAATAGAAAAAGAAAAAGAAAAAAAGGACTGCCAGCAGAACTGGGCCGCAGCCCAGCAACCTTCACACTGCCTGTCTCTCACGTGCAGTCTTAGCAACTTTTCACCACACTCCACCGCAGTCCAGTACCGGCCCAGGCCCAAGTACCGTTTTGTCGATCTAATTGCCATCGTCAACCTTGCGTGCCGCCGAAGCAGCTGCGTGGCATGCGCGCCGCCGCTCGCCGGCGTCGAGATCCATGCCACCATCGTCTGGGTGGATAAGGAGGCCACCACGACACCCTACTCCGACCATATCCCCATTTCCCCCTCACGAGCTCTCTCTCTGATTTCTCTCTATAGCCGAAACCCTAGCTCACAGGTCTCCGGTGGAGACCACCCCAGGAAGCGTAGTATAGCTTGGAATAAGCCCATCACTGTCCTTATTACTAGAGTGGTAGAAGTGAAGCAAAGAGAGCTCGGAATCATGGAGATTTCTCCATTCCCTTCCGCTGGTGTTTGCCAGAATTCTGGTCTAGACACTCATCTCCAGCCAAGCCAGACCTCACCAACATCGCCACTACAACCATGGTGAGTTCCTGGTGCTCCAGCACCTTTCCTCTCGGTCAATTACTAGCCTAATCTCCTTGCCCACGTGAGTCCGACCGCATCACCGGAGAAGCTCGTCGTCGGCGCACTTCTGGTGACCAAAACCTAGCAGCGCACGCATAGTTAGCTTCGCCTCATTGTCCTCATTCGAATGCACCCCTTCGCGAGGTCCCTAGTGTCGTATATTGGCGTCTCCGCCATACTCCGGCGAGAGTCCGGCGAACTAACGTCAGCTTGACATCATCTTTGACCGGTCCGCGCCGGCGTGGCTACTGACGTGGCGGGAGCCCCACTAGTTAGTGGCTGGGCTAGGAATAGCCCCGGTGAAAAAAAATCTGCCCCACCTCATGCTGACATCGGCATTACTTCATAAACACATTTAGTTATTTATTTTTAGTTCTAGAAATTGAATAAATCTCATTAAATCAATATCTTTTGTTTTACAATTTAGAAAAATATATATTATATATCAAAATATTTAAAAAATAAACTCTTTAGTTTAAACCTACTATTATACTTTATTTACCACCTCAAATAAAATAATTAGTATTAATTAGTAAATACCATATTAAGGATAAATCTTAAATAAATATATTTTATTATCTAAAAATTCCCAAAAATAGTTATAATATACCAAAATTCTTAGAAAAACAAAAATACATTTATAAATTTATTTCATATATTTTCGTGACACTTAACTAAATATTATTATTTATTAAGTCTATATAAAGAAATAAGACTTATAAAAATCATATCTTATTCTTTATAAATCATAAAATTATTTATAATATACTAAGATGATCACAAAAATAAAATCTATACTTTAAAAATATCATATTTCATAATTGAAGTAAAATAAAAGGTAAAGGTCTAATAAATCTTATTTAAATCCTTTTCTTTTATTTTAATTCATTAAAAAATACATAAATCTTTACTTTGCCTTTGGCATTATTTGTTAAAATTCTAAAAAGGAAATAACAAATTCAATTGATGTTTAAGTGAAGTTAACATAGGTCCAACTATTTTAAGAAATATTAAAAGTAATCCTTGAATACTTTTCTAAAATCCCTAATTGATTAATAAGCTTGCTTAAGAAATCTTTTAGATACCATGACCCATTTGAGTGCTTTAGTATTGTATGCTACTTGTTGTATTTATTTATTGTTTCACACACTCTCACAAACATTAATAAGAAGAACAAGTGTAAAGCTGTTATAAAAGTGAAACACATTCTAAAGAAATCATTCCTAGTTTCCGAACCTTGGATCAGATACGATTATTCTAGGGATTCGCGTTTATCAAACTACATTACATTACTTATGCATAATTGCATCTTGCTTCTTTAAACATTCGTCCTTACCAGACCAATGATGCTAATTACAGAATTTTGATCTTCTATTGTCTCGAATACCGTGAGTGCATAATCTTGTAATCACAAAAGGCAAGTTCACAACTTGCTCATGTCATTCGAATATTTTCAATCAAATGCTTGTAACTCAAATGTTGTCATCACCTGCATTTCAAAAAGGTCAGAAAACACTATTTTCATAATAATATGACTACATATTATTTCCCAAATCATAATAATCTACTGATACAGTTCCAGTGGTAAAGGAACATAATATCTAGGACTTAACGACCAATGTCGCCAGTGATACTAGCACCGCATATTACACATTAACCATAAGACTTGGAATGGGACGGGAAAGTCAACTGTATCTTCTCCCTTTCGCATGGACGGGTGACCTTATCGTGAAGCTGCAGATTTCTTGTGGAGAATTCAGCACATGGGTGGGACCCATCAGTGCCCTGTGATCTAGGTGTCTAGAATATCTGTGCATAGCTATCTTGGTGGAGGTTCACCATAGCTGATGGTGGCTGCCAGAGAGAGATGTTTACAGAGTCTTCGAGAAGCTACCCAAAGAGTAACCGTGGTATACCTTCTTGGGGGAATCGTGTCTGCATGCGGGGTCGTGGAGAGGGCAGTACTAGATTAGATCTTAGACTGGGCTCCATACCAAGGAAGTATGGACAAGCTCATGACTTGGTTGTGCAACAAAGCTAAGGTCTCTTATGGTTAAAGCAACACACCTCTGCAGAGTGTAAGAACTGTGACATGTTACTCCCTGTTCTGGGAAGGAGCTACGAAGGCGGTAGGAAAGGAACTCCACGAAAGTTCTGGTCAACTTGTGAAGGCTGTTGGACATAGTTTTCAGAATAAAAGCAACCTTTGAAGAAATGTTTATGGAAACCTTCATTGCCTACAACCTATGGTCTGTGGCTATAGAGATAGTGCATCATACACTCCTTTTTAGTGAAATTGCTGAGTACGCTCGTACTCAACCGTATCTTCATAACCCTTGCTAGATCCTAGAGCAAGCAATGGCGTTCCCAAGCAATGGTCTACTTTGAAGAGTTAAAGATACCAAGTGGACTTCAATGGAGTCAATGACCACATCAGAAGCTATGGAGGTCAAATTGAAGCGTAGAATATAAATAAATTCCTAGAAAACTAGAACCTACTTTTGTAGAACATTTCTATAGCAGCAATGGCAAACCAAAGATATATATATATATCTTAGTAGTAGTACTCCTAGGGTAGACTTCGAGTTGTTCTTTCTGGTTTTCTTCTGCATAATATTCCTCACTGTTCTGAGGAAGTTTCCTAGATCTTTTGTAATGTGATGTATGTAATCTAAAGTCATGTCTTGGACTCGTGATGTTTCTTCTGTACCAATCTAAGGGATATAATACTGGTGGAACGGTGTTTCATTAGTGTTATGTGAACGACTATAGTGTACTACATCATGCAGTGGTATGCTTGGTCACCGCGGCTAGTATCAGAGCAAACACTTTGACCTTAGGATTAAAACCCTTTTAGGAGATCTGTAGGTTTGATAGTGACTTTAGGAAGCCATCTTATCTACACCACAACTTATTATAAGTATGATGGATATTCACTTGAGAATAATCTTATCACAGTTTAGGGAATAGTTACTTGTCTAATATTTCTAGGTGAAATTACCGATATAGTATCTCTCTAAGTAGCTAATATACTTTTTACTAGATTATCCTATACCCATAATTAGGTCAAGTAGTATATCACCAAGCCAGAGTACCCCATAAGGGAGTAATCATGGTGTTATCTTGCAAGGAGAGGCCATGTAAAGAAGTAAAACTCCACTATTATCTTTATGATAGTGGGAAATATCAAGGAAGTACACCTCAAACCCTTTAACAACATGTATTTTAGGGGGAGTACTACATGTTTGAAAGCTATTACATGAAGAATAGAACCTTGTCGAGAGTTAACCAATAGGCTATGTTTACTTAACCCCATGGAGTATGCCAAATCCATAGTGGTAAGGCCCAAAAGACAGTATTCTTGCAATATAAGTCAATCTATATAGATTATGAAGCTTGTTAAAGCTTGAGAATTACCGTGGTTATAATGTAAAAGTACTTAGAGAAGATAGGATTAAAAACCCAGAGCAGAAATTTAAGGATGATGTTAAGGATTATGTCAAGGATAATTATGTAACAGCAAGTTATAGAGGGAATTACACAAACTATTGTTAGAGTTGAATCATTTTTGCCCAAAGTTATCCCTTTGCAAACGGGCAAGTGGTGTAATTAAGGAGGCAAAGAACATTATGATCTGTATATATAGTATACAACGATAGAGATCCATACACTAATATGTATCAAAAATTGTAGTGTATAACATCAAAGCCTGAGTACAAGAGATGTTTTGCTCAAAGTACTATTTCTACAGGTTTTTGATGTATGTTTGCTAGCCATAATATTTGCGATTTGTTGGATTTTATTGGATTTTGTTGTGTGACTAGGTCTATGCATGAAGTTGAACTTTATGGGCATATGCATGATGTTTCATGGAGTTCTTACTTGATGTACAGGTCTAGTGGGGAAAATGGGTTCGCGTGAGGGAGAGACGAATTATCACTCTAATGATGGGAAGATGAAGGCTCATGAGATGATGCTGACACAACAAAAGGAGGTTAGCAAGGCAATTTTGAAGGAGAAATTCAAATGCCGCATTTAATCACCAACGAAGGAGTTCTTCAGTATAGGAAGGGTATGGAAGATGGAAGAAAGGCTGAAATAGAGAGGCAAAATCAATTCTATCAAGAGACTTTAAATAAAATAAAAGATAATCAACTTCAGGAATTACAGCCAAGGGTTAAACTAGTGAAGTTCTTACAAACCAAGCCTTGGAGTTTTTCCATGGTAGAAGAACCTTTGGAGGGGGAAAATTGGTTAATGGATACATCTCGGAAGCCTAAAAGTGTGGGATGTAAGGATGAAGAAAAGGTGCGGTATGCAACTTATCTATTAAGCGGAACCACAGTAATGTATTGGGAGAACTCAAGGTTCACAACATTGGGAGAAGGTGTTAGTACCTGGGCTGAGTTCAAAAAGAAGTTTCGTGAAGAATTTGTTCATCGGAACAATGAGAAAAGGAAGGATGATGAAACCTTAGAAATGAAGAATCTTACAGTTCTGAAACATGTACGGGAGTTTAATCGTTTATCCAAGTACATTAGTGCGGAAGTAAACATGGAGGAGAAATGACAAAGGAAGTTCATGAAAGGACTACAAGCAGTTTTGAGGATGCAGCTTTGGATTGTGCGTACAAAGGAGTTCCGGGAATTATTGGATAGTGCACATATATTAGAAGGTGATGAGATTGTTGTACCTAATGGAAAGAGGAGGAAAGTTCAAAAACAGACCACAACATGTCAGGTCCGAGGACATATGATAGATAATTATCCGGATCCACATATGATGTACAACACAAAGAAGATAAGTCACATTTGTGGAATCAGGTGCCACGTTATTAAGGAGTGCCCAAAACCTAAGATATTATGTTACCAATGTGGAGAACCTGGACACATGATGATGAGTTGCCTAAACCGACCGATAACTCGTGGGTGGTTAACAGGAGGAATAGGACCAATAATTGGGCTACCATCTAGTCCAAACATCCATCCTACTCCAATGAAGAGAAATGCAAGAGCATTTCTAGGAAAGTGTAACAAGTGTGGAATTATAGGACACAACAAATCATGTTGTTCAGAACATCGGGAGAAATATGGAACATCCGTGGGAGGAAACCTAACAACCACTGGATTATCTTCAAAGGAGGGTGTAATTGAAGAAGGTACATCTTCAGGAAAACGGAAGTATGAGACCATGAATCAAGTCAATCTCAATGAAGTAGGTGGTAAGTCAAGACATTATTAGTTGTATAAGATGCTTCGTACATGCATTTAAGAAATCAGGGAATTCACACTAGTAATCACAAATGGGTGGGTGTACCATATGTTTCCTCGTGAGACCTTCCAGAGGTAAAGTATAAGCTAGACGAAGACCGATATCCTAACTATTGAGTTAATGGGTATTCTACATGTAGTTTAGAGACCATTAGGAAACACCAAGGGGGAGAGTAAACAATAAACACTGAAGTTTTGTTATCTAACTTTCTGACTAAAGGTTGGAGAAGAAGTACTAAGTCATGATGAGTTTAAGCCTTATTCATATAAGGTTATAAGAAGTCATTCGTATAACGAGTATCCTCAAGAGTATGTCTAGATGAAAGATCGAAGGAGGTATAATAGATTAAACCTAGTGGACTAGTTCTTAAAGAAACAACTCATAAGTTCTCCGTAAAGGGGGATAAAATACTCCAATATAGGCTAGTGTAGTGTAACAGGAAAACCTGATTGGAATGGACTAAATGTGTCAAAAACCAATCCTAAGTAGGACTATAAGGACATAATCCAATAGATTATAGTAAAAGAAACCATAGGATAAATTATAAGCGATAGTGGATATTATCAAATATGAAGAGAATTCAAGGAAAAAGATTTGCAAATGGGATACCACAATTATCCCCAATTATGATCACAATGAAGTTAAGAAATGTCGTGATCAATACAAGTCAACACCTTATTCCGAAATGTAAGAGAGTACGAACTTCGGGGACAAAGTTTATTTTAAGGGGGAGAGTCTATAACATCCCAGCATTAGAGCTTAGAAATAAGCTGAGATCAGGTGTGCGCATTGCACTCATCCATAGAAAATCTGGATATTTTTCGCGCTTTTAAATAATACTTGTCAAAGTGATTGAAGCTTCTCTTAACTTGGTGGAACTGAAATATATCATCAATTTGACTGCGATAAGTTTCAATATGACCTTTGCTACAACCTTACCTTTGGGTAATATAATTTGATCTAAGGGTAGATCAAATGTAATAAAACTAAGTCACAACACACTTCTTAACAAGGACTACTATATCTTCTAGAGATCATTACATGGTATTACATACAATAACGCAAGGATGAATACTTAATATTCTAAATATGATATCAAGCTATTATCTACCACAAACCCTGAATATCAAGTTAAGTAAAGAAACTGATAGCCAAATCTTGAAACACTTGTTTGCCATAGTTATTCCTACCCTGGGTATCATGGTAGTTCTTAAACATTAACTCTTATCACAAATAGAGTAGAAAGGGAGGTCAAGCTAAGAACATCCATCACATACCCTTAGTGTCATGTTAATAGATGATGATCCTATTTACCCCTGTCCTAGTGTCCAATTATCATCATTAGTGAGTGATCAATTTTTGGCCTAGCACTTATTGACTCTTAAACTTGACCTATTATACTTACTTTCCACTGACCTTAAGTAAATTAATAAAAAGTGGGAACTAGATATGGTAGAGTGTGCCATCATCAATGGAATGAGATCCTTAGTAGTGATCAAACCATTTGATGTTGGAGGAGTTAACTCACTCCTGAGTTAACTAGAGAAAATACCTAAACCCAAGAGTTAAGCTAGTGAGTATGAAGTTATAAGAAATCTAGTAGTATTAGAGTATCAAGTAATAATCTTGTTAAGCCAAGTTGGTATAGGCTTAGCGTAAGATTGCTTAACAAGATGAGCCTATAGAGAGACTAGTACAAGCCTACTACTTAGTTGAATATAGATCTTGATCGGACAATTAGAAGCCTAAGCTTTGCTTGCTCAAAGGTTGGTGGCCATTATTCTCAAGTCATTTGAGAATAGATGACAAGCTGTTGAAGAAGAGTTATGAGTATACCAAATTAGGCAAAACCTTAGTAAGCTAAATCATCTAGCTTGATCATGAGAAGTCAAGCTAGAGTATGATGGAGTATATAACATACGTTGTATGGAGTAGTTTAAGGCATAGAATAACATCCCAAAACTTTAATCCAAGCTTATCAAGATCTAAATCATCGAAATTAGGGTTAACAAAAACTTTTCCAAAGTAAAAATGAAAGCATTCATGTGTATGTGCATTTAAATTAGGATTTGATTTGAATTGCCATGGTTCTGTGATTCTTTGCTTGTAAAATGTTTCTTAGGTGAAATAAAAATCATCTACATCATTCCCAAACTTTTCCCAAAGAAGAACAACTCAAAATGAATAATTAAAGTGAATAGTCATTTTGGCTAAATTAAGTATCATGCATACTTTGGCTATTCCTAGTACTCAAAACTTAACAGAAACATGTGTGGATCTTTACACCCCTTGATAGTACACATAATGAGGTACCAAGGCCCACTTTGTGATCTGCAAAAATCTTTCAAATGCTAATTTTAAATAACAGTTTAAAATTGAATCTATTTCATCTGGGAAGATCCCACTATTTCAAAAACCACTCAAACAAGCTCAATTTTCAAAACCCAGGCACCCATAGAGTCTCAAGCTTATTCCCAGCAAACCCACCAAAAATCTTTTCAAAATTCAAAAGTTTATTTCATGCGGCCATTTCATCAAACACTTGCAGGCATGAATTACACACTAATCCTAGATCACTATTTTGAATAGGGTTTTGCCCCCCAAATGAACTTCATTTAATCCCTTTGTCCCCCAGGGTCTAACCAGGCCATTAGCACCCATCCCCTACCCCCCTACTGGCAAAGCCATGCCATGTCGAGCCACCCCTCGCCAGCCGACCATGCACTCGCCCCAGCAGACCACTTCCCTCTCTCTCGCCATGTCTAGGAGGTAGCCAGGACCTCACCGCCACCCTCTGTCTCCTGCCCGAGCCAAGCGCAGCAGTGGACCACCGAGGAGAGCCCGCGCATAGTGCCACCGAGCCATGCCGAGCACGCGCCAGAGCGCCGCACCCGGCACGCGTGCACAAGCCGCCGCTCGACCACAGCCCGTGCCCACCGCTCCGCCATGACCCAGGGAACACGACGGACACGCCCGTTCGCCGCCCAACGCACCACAGCCACGAATCGCCGTGGACATTGCCGCTTCTACCGCTCAGAGCGCCAGCTGCCCCCGACCGCATACCACTGCCCCTATGCCCGCATTGAGTTCCTAGAGCACCGCCAGGAGACCGCCTGTCGATCGCCACCCTCAGCCATGCCTCTAGCCGGCCGTAGCCATGTCGCCACTGTCGCCTGCCCATCCCGCTCGGTCTCGTTGTCGAGCCTATAAAAGGAGGGCACCCCCAGCCATTTGAAGCACACCACTCCACTCCCCTCACCTCACTGACCGTTCCTCACCTCTAGCCAGAGCAGCGCGAGCACTTGCTCGCCGGAATTTGGCCGGAGTAGCCCGCAGCAGAGGAGGAACGGGCGCCGCTGATTGCGACCACCCCCGGAGCTTCCTCGACCGACCCTGAGCTTGCCGTCGGCCACCAGTCCGTTTGCCCGCCTCGCCGAGCTTGCTGGAGCCCTGGTACGCCCCCTATGCACCCCCACCGAGCCGCTAGGGTTCGATCTCATCAGCGACAGGTCCGTCGTCGACGACAAGCCACAATCGTTAATCCTCAATCTAATCTAACGGCCCACATCGCCCCGTACTGCTTCACGTGTTATGAGCCGCTGACCGGTGGACCCCTCCTGTCAGTTGAGCCCCGCACCACGGAGTGACACTGGGCCGGCCCGCTAGAGTTTCCCGCGCGACCCAGTTAGTTTGAATTAGATTTTTCCTATTTAGTTTAAACTTAGTTCTGGCTCTGAGTTTGAAAATCAATTCAGAGAGTTTGACAAATCCAAATTACATAAAAACAATTTTTCCTGAAAGGTATTGAAATGATCTAGCCAAGCACGTTGGATTTAATTAAATTAGAGTTATAGATCTCTCCTAGTAAAAATAACAAAATAGAAGCTTTTGCACCTTGCAACATTTTTATAAAATCAACCAAGATAGGTTTTGAGTTGATTCCAACTCTCAAAAATAATGCTATATACGCATTTCTAGTCACTTTAAATCATTAAATAATGAACTTAAGCCAAAGTAATTATGATCCAACCTTTAAATCTCATTCCCACATGTTAGAATATGTGGTGATGACATGTGTCAACATGATCCCATATTTTAAGTGGTAAATATTAAGTCTTAGTTAATTTTTCAATGAGTATAAATTACTTTTCTAAAATAAAAAGGAAGAAACTAGTGAATTAAACTTGTGATGCTTGTGATGATAATAGATCATCAAATGTGTGTCTTAGAATGCTAATTAGATTATGAAGTATTGTTTGGTGATTGTGTACTTCGTATGTATTTATAGAAGATAGTATCGAGCAAGCTTACAAGGAGAAGGAGTGCTACCAAGAAGAAGAAGAAGAAAACTTCAACCACTGCACCAACCAAGGCAAGCTAGCCCTATCCAAGTTAACCCTTGCAAGTTGTACTTGCAAGCCACCATTAACAGTGCAAGCTATTGTTAGCAAGCTAGAATTAAGAGAGATGAATGAGCAAAGATGCTTTAGGCATGCTTTGGTCACACCACCTTGACTATTATTACCCCAAGTATTACCTTACAAGCTTTACTTCCTTTAGTTTACACAAAGTCCCTTACGTGTTTTGAAAGTAGCATAAAAAGTATAAAACTTTACCTATTTAGCTAAGCTTTAGATGTCATTCTATGGCATGAGATTGAACCCATCATCTTTCCACCTTAGTGAACACTCTTAACTTAGTAGTTTAGAGTAGATAAAAACTTGAGTCACTTTAGATGGGAACAATTGGTGAAAATGAACTGTGAAAACCTTGGAATGATGAGTCATTCTATTGAGATGTTTTGACATGTGTTGATAAACACAAATGGTTTATGATGATGAAAATGTTGAGGCATGAGCCTTAGCCCTTTTATAAAACTGATGGTTGGATTCGGATGCGATACCATTCCAAATTTACCGTACAACCACACTACCTCAATTGGGTAAGGCTTAGCTGGAAATTTATATGCATTAGTATTAGTTCCGTCGCGGGAGAGCTTTGAGCTGAGGCTACCTCTCAATGTTGTCCACCTATGCAGTGCCCAAGATGACTGATGGTCATGGTGGGGAGGCCATGCTCATAGGAGAGGTGCTTATACTAGGGTGTGTAAAAGGAAAGGTTATGTTTGATTATCTGCATACTAAGTATGATGATTCAGGGTTATCCCTGACAGATGTATCAAATCTTGTGGTGAAAGTGTACCACCTATGCAGAGTGTCAAACTATTCGAATAGCCGCGTCCGCGGTTATGGACAATTGGAATGGCCATACTATTTCGTTGTCAGATGTTTTCCAAATAACTTGAAGTGAATGATGAATCTTGACTTGACCACAACAGGGTTGTGTTTATGATACTAGCTTCCCAACTTAAGTGATTCTAGAACTTTATTTTTATCTTTCTTTGCTTTAGAACTCAGCTTAGGTTTCAAACTTAACTTATAGTTAAACTTAGATTTAGCACTTTAACTTAGCACTATACTACTTGTTAGTGGTAGTTTGCGAGTACTTAAAGAGTACTCATGGCTTTTGTCCCTGGCTATTCTCATGGCCAGACCATGAAGGAGACTATCAAGATGATGTCCAGCAGGACGGCTATGATAACTAGGACTATCTGCCTTCGTCAGCATTGCCTGTGCCCCTGAAGATGGACCCCACCGCTACGCTTATCTTTTATTTCCGCTGCTTGTTGTATTAAGACTGGATCATGAGATCCTTATTTGTGTAAGACCTTATGTATGGTTTGTAATGGATGATGTACTGTGATATGCAATCCGTTATGTCTCGCAAAAATGGTAATCCTGGGATTGCGAGGTATGGCATAACGAGCATCTGGGATTAAAAATTTGGGTGTTGACACATAGTAGTTTAACCAAACTAATACAAGAACAAGCTGGTATTATGGGAATAGTATCATGCTTCTTCTAGAGGTTTGGTAGAACCTGTTAGATAGTGAGCATTGTAATCTTGCAAGCCCTGGAAGTAGATGTAAGGTGAATGTAGAGGAGTTAATGGTTGGAGTTAGTAATAGATGCATTGATGGACTTCCTCAAGAGTAGTTTAGAAATGGAAGTTATATATATACTTGGAGAAGAATGAAGGAGTAATGTTGAAGTGACATGACCATGTCATCATATGATTATGGATATGGTGGTTTCAGATGATTGACTTAGTCAGAAAGATGTTATCTTTGTGAATAAGAAATAAAGATATATAGAGTATATTTAGGAAAGGAATTCCTTATCTAAAGATAAACTTAGTGAGGTATTAAGTTAAGGATTCTTTAGAAGCCTTAAACAAGGTCTTATCAAGCCATGAATAGAACCATGTCTACATCTTTGTCCAAAACCCCAGAATGAAGCTAGTAGTGGGAGTAATTCCTATTCCTAGGTAACCACTGAACAATGTCTCTTGGACAAATGAAGATTCCAAGAGATAATTAGAGAACCAGATGAGTGTTTATGGATGAAAGCCTTGTTTGCTTTATTATCTTAATCCCTAATAAATACTTAGTCTCATATACCATCAAGACCATATTAAGAACTAATCTGTATAGCTCATTCTAAGTTGATATATCAAACCTACTCATAGATTTAGAAATAGTGTCCCTAAACCCTGATCCTTATCCATATTCATAATAGAATAGGAGTATATTGAACCTTCCTAATACACATGGCAATTCTAAACACTATAAATCAAGTAGAATTTGAATTGATGAAATCACCAAGCTTGAAGGATCATGAAATTAAAACCACCATATGATGAAACCTAAGATTTTAACTCATTATAAGGTTATACATTAATTCTTATGTGAGGCCAAGTATGAAAAGAGTTATGTATACATCCGTAACCATCTTAAATAGTTACGATAACCATTATCATGGGAAAATAGAAATAAAACCCTAAATACTTAATTATTTTGATTAATAAACAATTTCCTATATATTAGTGGAAATTGAAATGCCCCAACAAGATTAGGTCAACTAACCAATATTAGGACCTCTCAAATGTTGGAATTTTTGTACAATAGTTTTGGTGTTTAAAAGTGTTGAGATTTGAATTCAAAATGAATTATAAAAATAGAAAATAGCAAATAGAAACAGAAAAAGGAAAAAAAGGACTGCCAACAGAACTGGGCCGCAACCCAGCAACCTTCGCACTGCCTGTCGCTCACGTGCAGCCTTAGAAACTTTTCGCCACTCCACTGCAGCCAAGTACCGGCCCAGGCCCAAGTACCAGTTTGTCAATCTAATCGCCATTGTCTACCTCGCGTGGCTGCCAAAGCAGCAGCGTGGCATGCGTGCTGCTGCTCGCTGACGTGGAGATCCGCGCTGCTATCGTCTGGGTGGATAAGGAGGCCACCGTGACACCCTACTCCGACCTTATCCCTATTTCCCCCTTGCAAGCTCTCTCTCTGATATCTCTCTATCGCTGAAACCCTAGCTCACATGTCTCAGCTAGTCGTCGATGGAGACCACCCCAGGAAGCGCGGTATAGCTTGGAAGAAGCCCCTCACTGTCCTTGTTACTGAGTGGTAGCAGTGAAGCAAGGGGAGCTCGGAATCATGGAGATTCATCCGTTCCCTGCCACCGGTGTTCGCCGGAATCCTGGTCCAAACAATCATCTCCGGCCAAGCCAGACCTCACCGACGTCGCCACTACAACTAGGGTGAGTTCCTGGTGCTCCAGCACCTTTCCTCTTGGTCAATTACTTGCCTAATCTCCCTGCCCATGTGAGTTCGACCGTGGCACCGAAGAATCTCATCGCTGGTGCACTTCCGGTGACCAAAACCTAGTAGTGCACGCGTAGTTAGCTTTGCCTCATTGTCCTTGTTCGAACGCACCCCTTCGCGAGGTCCCTGGTGCCGTATATTGGCGTCACCGTTGTACTCCGACGAACTAACGTCAGCTTGACATCATCTTTGACCGGTCCGTGCCCGCGTGGCTACTGATGTGGCGGGAGCCCCACCAGTCAGTGGCTGGGGCTAGGAATAGTCCTGGTGAAAAAAATCTGCCCCACCTCATGTTTACATCAGCATTACTTCATAAACACATTTAGTTATTTATTTTTAATTCCAGAAATTGAATAAATCTTATTAAATCAATATACTTATTTTTACAATTTAGAAAAATATATATTATATATCAAAATGTTTAGAAAAATAAACTCCATAATTTAAACCTAATATTATACCTTTGTTTCCAACTCAAATAAAATAATTAGTATTAATTAGTAAATACCTTACTAAGGATAAATCTTAAATAAATATATTTTATTATCTATAAATTCCCAAAAATTGTTATGATATACCAAAATTCTTAGAAAAACAAAATCTACATTTATAAATTTATTTCATATATTTCTGTGACACTTAACTAAATATTATTATTTATTAAGTCTTTATAAAGTAATAAGACTTATAAAAATCATATCTTATTATTTATAAAACATAAAAATATTTATAATATACCAAGATGATCACAAAAATAAAATCTATGCTTTAAAATATCTTATTTCATAATTGAAGTAAAATAAAAGGTTAAGGTCTAATAAATCTTATTTGACTCCTTTTCTTTTATTTTAATTCATTAAAAAATACATAAATCTTTACTTTGCCTTTGGCATTATTTGTTTAAAGGCTAAAAAAGGAAATAACAATTTAAATTGATGTTTAAGTGAAGTTAACATAGGTCCAACTATTTTAAGAAATATTAAAAGTAATCCTTGAATACTTTTCTAAAAGCCCTAATTGATTAATAATCTTGCTTAAGAAATCTTTTAGATACCATGACCCATTTGAATGCTTTAGTATTGTATGCTACTTGTTTTATTTATTTATTGTTTCACACACTCTCACAAGCCTTAATAAGAAGAACAAGTGTAAAGATGGTATAAAAGTGAAACACATTCTAAAGACACCATTCTCAGTTTCCGAACCCTAGATCAGATATGATTATTCCAGGGATTCACGTTTATCAAACTTCATTACATTACTCATGCATAATTGTGTCTTGCTTCTTTAAACATTCGTCCTTACCGGACCAATGATGCTAATTACATAATTTGGAGCTTCTATTGTCTCAAAGACCATCAGTGCATAATCTTGCAACCACAAAAGGCAAGTTCACAACTTGCTCATGTCCTTTGGTTATTTTCTATCAAATGCTTGTAACTCAAATATTGTCATCACCTGCATTTCAAAAAGGTCAAAAAACATCATAATAATATGACTATGGATTATTTACCAAATGGTAATAATTTATTGATATAGTTCTAGTAGTAAAGGAACATAATATCTAGGACTTAACAACCAACGTCATAGTGATTCTAGCGCCGTATATTACGCATTAACCATAAGACTTGGAACGGGACGGGAAAGTAAGCTGTATCTTCTCCCTTTCGCATGGACGGATGACCTTATCGTGAAGCTGCAGATTTCTCGTGGAAAATCCAGCACATGGGTGGGACCCCTCAGATTATCTATGCATAGCTGTCTTGGTGGAGGTTCACCATAGCTGATGGTGGCTGCCAAATAGAGCTACTTATAGAGTCTTAGAGAAGCTACCCAAAGAGTAACCGTGGTAGACCTTCTTGGGGGATCGTGTCTGCATGCGGGGTCACGGAGAGGGCAATTGACTTGGATCTTAGACTGGGCCCCATACCAAGAAAGTATGGACAAGCTCATGACTTGGTTGTGCAACAAAGCAAAGGTCTCTTATAGGTAAAGCAACGCACCTCTGCAGAGTGTAAGAACTATGACATATTACTTCCTGTTCTGGGAAGGAGCTACGAACGCAACAGGAATGGAACTCCACGAAAGTTCTGTTCAACCTGTGAAGGCTGTCGGACATAGTTTTCAGAATAAAAGCAAACTTTGAAGAAATGTTTACGAAAACCTACATTGCCTACGACCAATGGTCTGTGGCTGTAGAGATAGTGCATCATACACTCCTTTTTAGTGAACTTGCTAAGTACGCTCGTACTCAACCGTATCTTCTTAACACTTGCTAGATCCTGGAGCAAGCAATGGCATTCCCATGCAATGGTCTACTTTGAATAGTTAAATATACCAAGTGGAGTTCAATGGAGTCAATGACAACATCAGAAGCTATGGAGGTCAAGTTGAAGCATAGAATATAAATAAATTCCTAGAAAACTAGAACCTACTTCTATAGAACATTGCTATAGCATCAATGGCAAACCAGAGATATATATATCTTAGTAGTAGTACTCCTAGGGTATACTTCGAGTTGTTCTTTCTAGTTTTCTTCTTCATAATATTCCTCACTGTTCCGAGGAAGTTTCCTGGATCTTTTGTAATGTGATGTATGTAATCTAAAGTCATGTCTTGGACTCGTAATGTTTCTGCTGTACCACTCTAAGGGATATAATACTGGTGGAGTGGTGTTTCATTGGTGTTATGTTAACGACTATAGTGTACTACATCATGAAGTGGTATGTTGGGTCACCACAATTATCTTGACCTAGACGGTGATCATTTGGGCTTTGGAAGTGGAACGCCCACTCCAAATTAGTTAGCTTTCAAAATAATGACACCATTATCATTTGGCTTAGCCTTTTTTTTCTTCCTAGGGAAGTGAACTATAAAAGGTTCTCTGTATGGTAGTCCTATTCTCACATTCCCTAGTAAATTAATTGGAGATTTAATAGTTCTTAGTAATGGCCTACCTAGAATTATAGGTGCTATGGAATCTTAAGGCATGTCCACTATAACAAGATCAATAAGAGCAAGATATCCTTTAATTTCAACTACTATATTTTCTTTGAACCCAATTTTTTTTATAAATTTAATCAGCAAGATGGAGTCTTATTTGAGTAGATTCAAATGGCCCCAGGTTTAGTTTATCAAACAAACTTATAGAAATATTTGAAACACTTGCACCAAGATCACCAAGTGCAGCTAATTCATTAACTCCTGTTGTAACTTTAATAGTAGGCTCAAAGTTATCATCAAACTTAGCCAGAAGTTTATCGGATAGCCTTTTATATTCCATATATATCTCACGTACCTTTGATGCTACTTCTTTTATAAACTGTTGGTACATGACATCATTACCTTGTTCAATACAGGTATTTTTCACGGTGATCATCTTCCAAAGATCTTCCACGGTATAGTCCGGTGATGGCGGATTGATATAGTCTAGCTCTTCAGGCTTCTCATCTTTTTATACTACCATCTTCATCTTGAGGTATTCCACCTAGTTTGGCTCGGGCTTTCCAGCAAATCTTGCAAGTATGAGAGTTTGCATCTTGGCTATCTTTCTGAAATGTGCATCCATAGTACCAGTCCTTTCCTGTAGAGCCTACACGTCATTCGTAATAGCAATGGTTTGGTTAGATAATTTAACAATAATATTGTCATGGTTCTCCGTTATTTTAATAAGCAGATTATTTTGATTAGTTTTTCTTGCATAAAGGTTTTAAAAGAATTATACAAATGGACAGTACAATGATTTGCTCCATCATGATTATAGTTATTATTATTTGGAGCTCATATAGGATTAGAATATTGTTTTTGAAAGATCCATGTAACACCCTTGAATTGGCCCTCTGCAGATTTTAGTTATTCCTACCAAAGCCGCATATAAACGATTCGATGATCCCACCAAGAACTTGTGTGCGGGTGGAAAACAAAGTAATACCATTACAAAGTAGTACATGATGAAGACCAAGTGAACAGATATATACAACACGACTCAGTGAGTCAAGAATACAGATATACGTTACAAAGATCCAAATCACATTGAAAATGATACAACATCCGAGTAAAGATAAGATGCAAATTGGACTAAGAGTCCTGAAGAATAACCAATGATGTCCATAACCTTTATCATGCCAAGCTAGAAGGGTAACCTTGCTAACATCGTCGAACTCGTAGCTGTCAAAGAAAAAGGGGTGCCGACAAAGGGCAAAGGAGAAAGGGAGCGGTCAGTACTAAGGCCAGTACAAGACGAGTCTTTGAATTCGGTGGCTCTTGCCTACATGGGTATGATAGACTATAGCGGCAGCAAAGCATGTGCTAAACAACCTATACAGACTTGATACAATTGTTGGCTATTAGGGAGGAATAAGAGAGACCTATATGGAACCAACCTGATACTAACACCAAAAATAACCCATCCTAGAGTTTCCCCCACAAGACCTAACACGGAAGTCCTTTCGAGGAACTCACACAATTGGCAGTTTAATTAATCGTTCCATTGAAGTTGTGGTACTTACTAGTTTGATATAGATAGCATAATACGTCCCAATACCATCAGTTGTTAGCACTTTTAATTACCATTCCATTATCGTGGAGATGATTACTAGTAATGCCAAAGTAAAATTTATAGCACTAATTTAGGTTGAGTTGTCTATGGTCGAGACATTGTGCTCCAAGTAGTCCATAACCGCGGACATAACTTTTTTTAAAGATTTACCCTGCAAGGGTGCATAAATAGCAACACACACATGATCAACCGCAGAAAACAAATGACAACAAAGAGGCATCATGACAAAGCATTCATCAGATTCAAAAATGATTTCAGGGGGCCACCCCATAGACGCAGCCTCTACGAAGTCGGACGGGCTACGAGATGGACCAAGGGGTTTGCAACAACGACTAAGAAAGACTAGGAACTAGAAAGTGTGATTGTGCTTGTCCAAATAGCGTAAACATTGCGCGGGGTTCTAAAATAGTATAGTAGTAAACCGCTCATCAAGAAATAGTAGTAAATAAAGAAGTAAAGTATGACATAAGTATAGGATAGTAGTAAAGCCCCAAATTAATTTGTGGTCCCATGAAATAAGATGTTAATCAAGCTCAGGCGAAGGGGGGGTCCATAAAGTCTCCAACATGTGGATAGTGTGATAGTCAAGGAACAAGCATCAAGTACTCGGATCCTAGGTGGACACAAGTGGGCAGGATAAAAGCCAAATCTCAACTATTTTCCATCAGTGCATCTTTATTATTTATATGTATTCCCAATATTTTAATTATCAAGTTATAAGTAATCCATGATTATCTCCACCATGAAACATGTGACAACCTCCCAATAACTGTGGAACTTTACAAATTGAACCAATATCTGAGTAAGCAACTACGACTTGCAAGGACAACTATCTACCAAAACAATGGTAATAGGAAGTGAAGAAGGAAATATAGGCTGCCAGGAGTATAAATGGTATGGAAGCTAAAACATCGCAACACGGATAGCAATAGAGAGGAGTAAATCCATAAAGCGAAAAATAGGTAGAAAGGGAGAATGCTTGCCTGGGAACCATTGCTGAAGATACATGTCCAAAGAACTTGTCGAAGCTTACAACATCTCATCATCCTATCGGAGAAGAAGCAAAACATTAAAAGGAACAAGCGATGCAACAATTACAACTAATACAGAAGAACCAACATGATCATAAAAAGATGCATGCCATGGAAATTTAATGATGCAGATCATGTCGAAAATATGTGATTTGCATAGCACATTGATGATACAACATTATAGAGGCATTATTAACAAGAAATCATTATTTGCCTATTTTATTCATCATGTTTTCCTTGCATAAACAGTTATGGTTTTACAAGTTCTTCATGATGTATGATGCAGTCGCAAGTATGTAACGCATAGTTAGAAAGGGCTCGCCACTCTTATTTACTTAGACATATTATTTGTCAAATTTCGATTTACTAAATTAAAGTTATGAATTATTTTAAAAAAGCATGTTTAATGGATTAAAACAACTTCGAAATTTTAATTACCCAAAAAAAATTTGGATGGCATATTATTAATCCTTGCATTTTTATGATTCCAGAACATATATTATTTGCATTATTTGGAATTAGCTTTTAAAAGATGTAATTTAATTATTATTAAAGCATTCAAATAAAACATTAAAATATGTATTAATTTCAAACATGGAACTTTGTGAACAGAGGGCATATTCATGTAGACACTTCAAAAACATGCAAGTTTGGTATTTAAAACTTTTCAAAATTCAAAACAGAACTTGTTCAAAACCTTGGTGAAAGTTAACATGTGGTTTGACTCAAATTTAAGTTTTAATTCGAATTTGAATTCGGTTTGACCAACTTCCATAATGTCTAGGGGGGCTTGTGGAAAAGATTTCTACAAAAGGTTCCAAACTGAACTGATTTAAGTGAATTTTGAAGACAAAAGTTCAATGATGTTCGACAAACATCAGCTAAATATTATGGTCTGATTTGCAAGAGGTTTAAAGATGCGTGCATATGTATGTGCCTAGATTACTTTCGCGTGATGAACTACACCGGAACACATTGGATGTGGTCAGAAATTTCTTAGATACAGAGGAAGAAATGAGGCTGCCACTAGTGCTCTGAACTACAACTCTCTCTCTGGTTTTTGGCAGCGAGAAAAAAGTGGAAGGAATCATCAGTGGCGGTAGATCTAGGTCTCTGTTTGAAGCGCCGGTGGAGGGGAATCAAAGAGGAGACATAGAGCTTCGAGGAGGTGCTGAGGATGTTGTCGATATCGTCAGGAGAAGACGGGGAAAATGATCCGAATAGGGGATGTTTTCAATGTTGTTGCCTGACGAACAGTGTCGAAACTTCGGAGAACACGCACATATACGAGGACCGTGGCAAACGGCGAACGGTGTCACAGAACCGGGGGCGGAACACATTCATGGAGTAGCCCAGAAGGATTGCCAGGATGCAGTTCTTGGAGGGAGGAAGTGTGCGCGTGTGCTCGGTGTGCAATAGAAAGGCATGAGGAGGAACAACGACTACAAACAGCTACCTAGCTAAACACAAGCAGGTGAATCAAAATTCTTAGTGCAAAACTAGTACTCGCTCCGACCTATATTATTGTTCTCAACTTTATCTAGATTCGGATGTACCTATTTAATAATTTAGACTAGATTCATCCGAATCTAGATAAAATTGAGAACATTAATATGAACCGGAGGAAGTAAGCTAAACGATTGGGGACGTGCGGTATGGTGTTGGGCGCAAGCGGCTTGGCGTGATGCGGTGAGCACGGCATGACGAGCGGTGCGGCGGGCTGTAAGCGTAGGGACCGAAAATGAGAAGATGGAGAAGGTGTTGGGATGGGAAGATTGATCATCTCCATTGATTCTTCTCAGAGGCAGAGGCTTGGACCTTGGCAGCCGATAGCAGCACGAGGCTGTGTGGTGTAGCGACGCCATGCTCCAAGGCACACAGTGGATGATCGACGGTGGGAGGGGTGCTCGTGCAGAACTGTACTCTAGCACACTTGCAGTAGTCGAACGGAGTAGCCAGGGAATTCAAGGATGAGGAGTGCTTCAGTGCACACTGTCGTTTAGAGGAAGTCCGAACTGCTAAGGGCATTTTAGTCTGGCGCGTTTTGTTGGCTTTGTGTTTTTTGGCCTAGGCGGAACCCATATCCAAGTCCAGTATAGTCTCGTATCTGTATAAAGTGACTGACGACACCATACGACACGACTCCACGTGGGGTCCACCTAGACCTAATCACCGCGATTAGCTCCCACGTCCATGCATGCAGCATTGTTCGGTGTAACTGAAGCTTTCTCTTCTCCACCGCCTGGTAAAACTCGGTCGCTCGTACGCGTGGATCTGCTTCCCCTCGGCGTCGCCGATCTACCCCGCGTCCGCCGCCGCATATCCTCGAAGGTAGAAGACATGCCAGCGGCTCGGCGTCTTTGTCACTAGGGTTTCTAATTCAAATCGTCGGCTTTATCTTCCGATCTTGTAAGTTCATCCCATGATCATGCTTTGTCTCTAGGAATTGTTAGACACACATAGCATTGATAATTCTAACAATGTGGCGCAATCACTCATAGAGGAGATGGAGGACTCTAGATCTAGTATGAAAGATGATCAAATCGGGCATGTCGGTGATGATTCAATTTCCGCCAATACGCATCCCGAAGACGGCTGGAGCGAAGAAGAGTTTAATGTGAGGACACATTAGCTTCTTATTTGATATTTAAATGTTAAATTAAATAATATATGATATCTCATGGCTTGATTTATTTAGATTTTCTATGACGACGATTTCCACAATGGCCTTAACAACAATGAAGAAACAGACATATTTGTTGATACTGAGGTATGTGTAGTGGTGTAAAATTTTATGTCATGCACCATATGATGCAATTGTATACTAAATATTGCTAAATTATTCAGGTAACAAATGACTCTGGTATGGAGTATAACTATTTTGGTGAATCAGACTTGGATATGGGTAATTATGATGATTGTGAAGATGCACAAAATTTTGATATGTTCGTTGACACGAGTGAGGTATTATTTATAGGCTGTTTTTTAGCAATCAACAAACCGACTTGCATACTACTATACTTCTAATGGCTAGGTTTTGAATTTATAGCAGGCACCATGTAATCAGACTGAGAGTTCAAATAAATGTGGCAATAACACTGGGTATCCTGATGATAAGAGAGAACTATACTACAAGATAATAAAAATGACATTTGATAGTGAAGCAACAGCCTATTCTTTCTACAACAGATATGTCAAAGATCATGGGTTCGGCTTTACGAAGCACCAAGTGAGGCGGTTTGATGATGGACTTGTTCGTCTAAGGCGCTTTGTGTGTTGCAAGCAAGGGAAACATGACAAGAAGTTACTGACAATGGAATGCCGCAAATATAGGCTCAGAGGTGAGTCTAGGTGCAACTGTAAGGCACGTATGGTGGTGAAGTCTGATAGAAAAACTGGTCTTTGGATCGTTCAGAGTTTTGATGACACTCACAATCATGTGTTAGCGAGACCGGATGAAGTCCCTTTTCTTTGGTCTCATAGGAAGATCAACGACTCCCAAAGAGCTGAGATATTATCACAGTGTAACATGGGGGTTAGGAAGCATATCATTATGCGATCAATGATTAGCAACTCTGGTGGTTCATTTGCTGGTGTGGGATTTACAAGGAAGGATTTGTACAACATGTGCTCAAGGGAGAAGAGGAAGCTGCTTTATAAGAGTGATGCTAACACAACCCTGGGCATCATGGCGGAGAGAAAAAAGAGGGACCCTAAATTTTTTTATGATTACACGCTAGATGAAGGCCGTCTACGGCACTTGTTCTGGTGCGATTCTCAATCACGTCGGGACTATCCGGACTACAGCGACGTCGTTGTGTTTGACATCACATATAAGATGAATAAGTATAGAATGCCTTTTGTTCCCTTTATCGTCTTGAACAATCACCATAAAACAACGGTATTTGGCTATGCCATCCTATCAAACGAGACTGAAGAAACATATGCCTGGCTACTCCGGACTTTCTTGAAAGCAATGTGCCAGCAGAAGCCAAAGGCAGTAATCACGGATGCAGATGCCGCGATGATCTCCGTTGTGGATGAAGTACTTACTGGTGTATACCATCATATTTGCAGCTTTTACGTTGAAAAAATATGGATATGCACCTACCTAACAAGTCACTAAACGAGTTGAGGACTCTTCTATTTTACACCACGTCGGAGCAAGATTCGAGCAGCGATGACACACTTTTGTTAGGAAGTGGACGTCACACAAAATTACAAATTGGCTTAAGATAATATACACGAAGAAGAGATTATGGGCCGCCGCGTATCTTTCAGAAGGGTTCTGGCTGGATATGAAAAGCAACTAGAGGAGTGAAAGTTTAAAATCTTCTCTTCACCTCCACCTTGATGGGGAAATGAACTTAGTGGACATGGTTAGTCACTACGAGAATGCCATCGCACGTCTCCGTGAGAAGGAGGCCAAAGATGACTGCACGGCTTCACAGACATTTCCGATGTCAGTTACTGATTTCAAAGAACTAGAGGTAGCTGCTGCGACAGTCTTCACTCCAGCTGTGTTCTATACTTTGCAAGGTGACATTTCGAAGATTGGCGGCATGCAGATTTTAGAAAGAAAGCTAGGATCTGACTAGTACACCTTTGTCATTGCATGGAAAAATAATCTTGATAGCAAGTTTTAAGTGGAATACACTCCCAACTCGTTAGAAATTATAAGGTGCAGTTGCCGAAGGATGATTCACAAAGGGATCCCTTGCAAGCACATACTGCGCATGATCAATCACTTAAAATTTACTGCAATACCAGACTGATGTGCTCTGCGGCGTTTCACTAAAAATGCCAGGTTTTGATTGCCTGCTAGACGCAAGAGCGATATGTTTGGTTAAGGTTGGTCTGGGCTAGAGGAGCGGAAAAAATACAGCAGTATAAATATGTTGGCCTCACAAGCTATGCATATTGCATGAAATGACACAACGGTGTACGATCTTCCGAAGAGTACCATCGATGGAATTATTTCTAGAAGACAAGGGTATGATAAATACAGAGCATATGGTCCTCGTAGTTCAGTTAATGCAAATGCAAATGCAAGTCAAGCAACACAGTTTGATATTGGTGATCCCAAAAAAGTGTCCACCGAGGGCGCGCCTAAGCAAAATAAGAAAGTTCCAGTCGAGAAACAATCTCCCATGACCAAAAATGGTTGACCGCTAGGATACAAAGAGCGGAAGAAGCGGGTGTGCCGCGCTTGCCAACAGGAGGGACATAACAGGAAGAATCCAAAATGCATATATCATCCCAAGTACAGTTTTGAAAATTAGCTTGATATATTTCCTGCATTTTTATTAGACTTTATTATCTAATATTGTGTGTCATCTCGTGCAGGAATGTCCTACAACAGTAAGGATAGTCATTTTTCAAGTATCATACATGGAAATTATTTTTTAGACAGTTCGTGTGAAAATATGTATTTGTGATGTACATTTATAGTCTGCTGATGTTTGTTCAGGCAAATAGCTCCTGTGTGACGTTTTTTCATAGAATTGGAAGGAGAGCGACGTCCTTATAATTTCTCCTAGTTTTGTTTATCTTCTGATCATTGATCGTTAGACAACGCAATCAGTGTTCGAGTAAAAATCGTGATGCTTTGTTATCCTAAAACCCACTAACATAGATGTTATGGTCTATAGCTTTGGCTTGAATAAAATCAACTCGACTTCGGGCAAATTATTATTAGCTGCTCTGTTTTGCTTCTTCAGATCGTCAATGTTAAGAAAAAACCCACTGACAGTTTTGTTTTATGCACTTGTGTAGTTTCTTTTTGATGATAATTGTAGCGATATTTTTTCCAACCTTTTGATGCACAAGCTGTTATCACTTTTTGAGCCTTTTGTTTTATGCACTTGTGTACCCGTTTTGGTAGTATGCACAAGTGTGTTTTTGCACGAACTATAAGCACATATATTAATAAAACACGATTAGCAACCATTATATAGTAGCAAAGCAAGTACAACCATACACGACACGACACGAACAGACACGACACCGTCTTCTTCTTCCTCCAGCCCGACCGCTCCCTTGCTCCTCCTTGGCTCCTCCTTACACGTCATACCCCTCATCATCCTCCGCCATGATGTAAGGGAGAGAGTGGGCCGCGTTGTTGATGGACAAGATGCCGTGGAAGTTGGTGACGAAATTGTACGTCGTGAACACGATGAACTCGCATCCACGCCAGAACACTTGGCTGAGGAGGTGGTAGGCGTCGTAGTGGTTGACGAAGGTGACAAAGAGGATGATGCAGAAGTTGTTGTTGCCGTTGGCACCGTCAAACTCCTGCTCGATCTGGAACATGGGTGGAGTGCCGGGAGGGAGGTGGCGATAGCCAGCGTCAAGGAAGAAGCGGGCCAGCTCCTGCGGTCCCCTTCACCTTGAGATGGCCTAGATGCGGAGGCGGTTCTCCACAACCCGGCTGTTCGGCCACTCTGTCTCCCCCACGGTGGCAGAGCGGCGGTACGTCAGGCCATTGAACTTCATCGTGGCGGGGGACGGGGCGGGGGTGGCGAGCACTTGCTTGAGTGGTGGCGGGATGCAGCGGCTAGCGATTTCTTGAGTGGTGGCGGGCTCGGCAGCTAGCAGTTAGATGGATGGGTGCAAGCGAGTGAGAGAGGGAGATGTTGAGGGGCAGATATATGGGCGCATCATGGTCGCTTCGTTCTCCCCTCGTGTTTAAGGCGCACTGTTTCGAGGAGGCGCGGGCACACGGTATCGAGGAGCATTGAATCTTTTCCGCGGGCGCGTGACAGAAAGCTGTGCCCCGTGTGAAATTGTTTGGCGCGTGACCGACCGAGCAACATGCCCGCGTGAATTCGCAGCGAAAAAAGACGTGCAAGTAGCTAGGCTATGAGGTTGTGGCGATGTGCAATAAACAGGCTACGACGGTGCATGGAGCATGCATGGAAAAGGCCCACCTCATTAATACATGTTGAAACGGAGCGGTCGTTGGACCATTGGGCTGCGGGATTCCTGATTAGGCCCTGTCCCCAGCATGGATGCATGCATGGGCGCGCAGCTGAGCGGACACATCGATCGATGTAGCATGTAGCGCTTGTTTTATACTTTACGACACAGTGACTGCGCTCGTTTCAGACTCGTTGAATCAGTGCATCAATTAGCGATGCAGCGATTCAGAGAGCATGGAAAAAAAGACGACACGCTTGATCGATACGGCCACGCCTCATTTCGCACCAATACACGCGCGGAGTATCTGACGCGTCGTGCAGTTACTCACCGATCTTGTTCAAGCAGCGCTCCAGGCTATTTAAACTTCCATATCTCCATAGCATCCTCTCCCACACTCCACCACATCCATCTCCCAAGCCCTTCTTCTTCACTAAGGTCCATTGTCCGCCGCCTAGCAAGATCCATCACTCGCCGCCACCGTGTAGTTCAACGGTGCTACGTTCCGTCCGCCTCACACCGTGCCGGAGATGACCTACCCGGCCGGGGTCGTTGTTGAGGGGTCCCTCCGAGTATGGGCGAACTCAAGGTTGAGGTCCCCGAGGGAGTTGGCCCACGCCTTCCTTAGCGCCGGCTATCGCCACCTCTGACCCAGCTCTCTGGCCATGTCCCGCCTCGAAGATGACTATGCCCTCGGAGGTCTTGTGGTAGGGCTCATGGTGCACTTCACCAACCAGTATGATGCATACCTTCTCCTCGGCGAGGTCTACTGGTGTGGGTGTGAGTCGATCTTCTTCACCACCTTCAACATCTTCACGAACTTCGACAATACCTTCCCCACCATCAACGGGATGCACACTCTCTCGTACAACACTGAGGAAGAGTAAGGGCTAGGGCAGCGCCGAGGAGATGGGATCGAGGAGGGGAGCAGGAGCAAGAGGGAGGAGAGAGTCCAAATAGTGAACCCCTGTTGTGCTAGGGTTCACTACCATTTATAGTGTTTATTTTCATGTTTTTTGCTTGGGCATATATGCCCCTCTATGTATGTTTTCTATGTTGTAAGGGATGCCCCCTCCTATATTATATCTATCTCGTTGCTTTTATACTTTGTTCGTGTCCTTCTAGTTTGATTTCACCTAAATATGCAGATCAAGCTAAATATATTAAAATATGCAGAGCACGCTATGTATATTAAAAGGCGATTGGTTGAAAGAAACGAACAAGTTTTTCAACGTGAACAACTAATTTGGGTCGAAACAAAGTTAAACAACCAAACCATTTCTTAGTTTTGAGTTGACCCAACACAACAGGATATGGACTGTTGTCATAAAATGCAAACAATAAACAGTTTTACAAATCAATATGAATTTACCAGGTATGGTAAATATGTAGATCAAGGGAGTAGTAAATTCTCAAGGTACACTTTTATTAATCACTGATCTGACTTTCCTTTTCACAGCCTCTAGCTTGTATCTTCTAGACAGAAAAATCATTGCAACAGTAGGTCCTCTTGATTCCTCGATTATTGTCTGCACTACCATATAGAAGAGTTTATAAATTGAATTGTAATAATATTGATTTTTGCGACTATATAAAGGAATAGTGTACAGACCTGAGAAATATTCTTAGTCATACGATCTTCGTCCCAATGCTGTAGACATTGCAATATCCATAATCTGCATGAGTTGCTGCCATATTCGATGAAATAAAATTCATTTACGACATAAGTAGTGCGAAAGTGATATGATTCACAAGTACTTACGAATCATCTTGCTTTCCAATTTCATATTTTTTAATAGGACAATTATCGACGTCAGGAAATTGTTTGGGTGTAGTTTAGTTTGTCCACCATATGTCTAGTGCAATTTTTCCTTTCTGCAAAAGATTAAGAGTTAGTGAAACGCCAAAAGATAACATGGTTTTGATGAGAAAAGTAGATAATACCAAGTCATGCACAACTGCATGTGAATAGGTTAAATTGTACTTAGGTTCAAGGACTTGGAACTCCTTCTTGATGTTATGCATTACAACTATCACATAATGTTCTCCGCGTATATTCAGAGGGAAATATGCCTAGAAAATAAGATCACTCGCATGTACTATATAGGATTCCAAATAGATAACAACAACATTAAATTTATAAAAAACACTATTTACCTTGTCACGTGCAAAATATTTATTCATAACCCTTCATACAGCTCCTGGTCTTGGCACTTCTTCTACGTCAAAAATTTTCAAGTTTTTTTCGTTTTGTACATTTTAATGGCTTCATTAATAAGATAGGTTGACCTCAATGGTCCACATATGTGCGGATCATAGTCAACACGGGGAGCCAGCTCTAGAATGCAGGCATCAAGTATCTGAAATTAATAGTTATACAATGATTGTATGTTCATACTGCTTTGTTGTAAAATAACAATAATAGGTTAGCGAATTACTTACAACAGTACTAAGCCATTCTTTTATAAGGACATCGTTAAGATTTTTCGAAGACAAGATGGCCTTATCTATGTCCTGGTACGCCCTTTTTACAGCTTCTTTGGGAATCTTCGCCAAAGTTAAAACATATTCATAGCACCTTCTATTTCAGCAAGTGTTAACATAGTGTAACATTTCCCAATATCACGATGTTCAAATAACATCGTTGCATAACATTTATGAAATCACACAAGTTACCGCGTTGAACCATTTTGTTTGCTGAATACAAATAATTAATGAAATCTATAAAGCATTATACCTTTTGTATTTTTTGATTTACGTTTCGGTTGTTTCTGTCGCTCAAATAATGGGGAGCCATACTTATTATTACCCTTGGGTACATGTTTCCTTTTTCCTAGACCATTGTGAATTTCCTTTTTGCCGCTATCAATAAAATTACCACACTTTGTTGCATCTTCCTTCCCTGTGGTAGAAGTCATATCGTTGCGTGCATCGTTCTGCACGACACCGCTCTGTGCACCATTTGGTGTATCCTTCTGAGTTCCAAGAATGCATGACAGTACCTCCGATGACGACATAGACTTGGTATTTTCATTTACGTCCCACGGATTCTCCTCTGTACCATCCATCTTCCGAAGGTGGTCTGGTTTGTTCATTGACATGTCAACAAAAGTCATCGGCATACGTTTTTTCCTTCAAGGGTCTGACGTAACTGTCACCACCACATGGATCATCCGCAATGGCTACTTCAGAATTAGCCGACGTTTTTCTCAGAATGTCATCAAGCTTGGCTTCTTTATTATCATGTTTATAGACAAATTATTTACCTGATTGTGATTCACTGGAAATAGATTTTACATATTCACCATCTCCTCCTTTGTTCGAATGTGATGCTTCAGTTGGTTTGTGCATGACACTATTCGTAATTAACAATTTTAGCACCTGCATAATAAAAAATATTAAGTACTGAGTTTTCATTCATAGTGTAGTATCGTTATCATCAACATGAAACAACACATAATATAGATTGTATCACCTCTGCACATATTTGGGGTATAAATGCTATTTTCATGTCCATGTGATTTTTCAAATCTGTCGTCATACGTTCGAATAGGAAGTCTATCTTACTGACCCGTTTGTTTGAACTTGACTCTTCACCATTTATTGATGGTTTTTGCACACTCTTTTTCTTATATTGCTCCCCAATATTATTACGGATCTACATGTTACAAAAATTAACAAATTTTACAAATTACAAATATAAACACGAGCTATTTATGGTGGCATATCAAAAGAATGATTAAACTGACTACCGTCACTTTAGCGTTGTTTCCGAGGCCTCGACCATTCTTATAATCATAGCAACATCTCCTTTCTGATTTTTCTTCTGTCCATTTTTTATTAGTGGCCGAATGGACCCAGGGGGAATATAAGTAGGATCATCAACGTTCACCAACTTCTCCCAGTAAAAAAACTACAAACGAATTGTACAGACAAATAAATTTAGTTTTACATCGAAAGCTGAACATAAAAACTGATGATTGTTTAACTTAACATATATACCTGTGTTATACCTAGATTTCCTTTGGGCCATGCTCTCATAGTAGATCCTACAAAGTTATCCTTCAAACTATCTATGAGAAACTTCAGTGTGAAGTAATTCTAGTTAATCTAAAAAATACGAGGAACATCTTCCACTAAACAGTAGAAGGTCTTATGTACAGTTAAGTTACTCGATGGGTCTAGGACAAGACCAATTAGCGCAAGCACCTCTTTGCGGATGAAGTTGTCATCGGACGCCTTCTCGGTCTTTATATCATTAATCAAATCTCTTATCACTATATTACCGCTTGACTTGCTGAGAAAATATGGGGTGTGTTATGTATATTAGTTTGACTATCTTCCTTTATAATTTGAAATACAGAATAACCTTGGTTATGTAAACCATAAATATGTTCTACGTCCTCACAAGTTCCTACTATTTCTCCTGATCCTTCTTTTATGACGAAGGTGCTAGACGATGGATTGAACAACTCAATAATGAATCTGATTAAGTTTTCCCGCATCGTGATTCGTGGCACATCCAACATCGGCCGCAAAGTAGTGCTGGTAAATGTCGCACGTTGCATGCTTGTAAAGCCAGCTACCAAATCTGTCGATCTTATGTAGTTACAAAATATCTCCCCATCTAAATCATGCATTCTGCACGAATCATTTAAAGAATGTGTTAATGTTTCTCCATCTAAATCTACAGCAGATTCCCACAAACCTATATGAAAATCTTATATACACGACAAACAATCGATGAGACATTGATTCATTACCTGGACGACAGATGAGAAGAGGCGGTGAAGGGTGGCACCAATGAGAGACAGCGAAAGGGAGTCCTACGGGGATGAAGTGATGACAGGCGGCATCGATCCCTGGATGACATACGAGAGGGGGTGGAGAAGAGAGGCGACAATGTGGGATGGCGAGGGCGGCTCGTAATGGAGGTAGCAGTGAGAGACGGCCTACCTAGGTTGAGTCGTGGGTTGGTGGACGATCGACGTGCCGATAACTATGCCCTCCATGATTACAGCGACGTTGGGCCAATTGTAGATAGTTAATTGGGCCTACAGGGTTATTACTTTTTAGTGGCTTATTTTTTCTATTTTTATGCATTTTTCGTATGCTTAAGTGTTTTATTGTATTCTTTAATGTTTTACCATATTGAGGGTTTTTCTGAATTTGATATGCACAATAGGAAATTTAATTAATATAAACAGAATCAACTTCATATGATGGGAGTGTTGCTACTATCCTTAAAGAACTTTTAGTACATATATCGCAAAGGATGTGTATGGCGCACATGAGTCCTACCGAAGGATCACCGACATGTGTTCACAGCGAGAAACCCCAAATGAAAGATCAGCGACAAAACAAAAGGTTTGGATAAACCCAGATGCAAAACCGTAACATGGGTTCATGGCGAGAAATCCAAACGAAGCATCAACAATTGTGAACATAACATGAAATGATGATTACTTAATAATTTCATAATGACCAAACTAAGTAAGCCATAATCGTTACATAAATGTTTCACAAACATGAGAGTACATAAGCATAATATAGAACTATAACAGGAATTGGAGGTTGATTTCACACTTGATCAACCAGTAGTTTCGTAGTACCATCATCCCCACAACGGAACCAGAACATGAATTTCTAGTTAACTCTCCTACCATTCTTCCTGACAATGTTCATCCAGTTTGTTATAATCATGGCACCTTTAGGTACTCCATTCAATTGGGACTTGTTCATCACTAACTTAACTTGTGCAACTTTTCCATCTCTGGAATGGGCTTTTATAACTGCTGGCACTTAAATGTTTGTAACAATATGCTTCATGGTGAAGCTCTTTGAAAAGTACTCCACATAGATTTGAGAAACCAGTTATACAAATTATTTCACATTTACGCAAACAAATAAATGTGAAAAGTTCGTATGTACGGAATAGTTTACCATTTTATCTTTATTTTTCACTGTTTTGGATTTTTTGATGGTGCATACATAAAACGGGTCTTTTGGCATATGAGTCTCGACTAGTCGCTCAAGTTCATCAAATTCTTCCTCAGTCATCTTCACGTGATTGTCAAACTCAAGGAAAGCTTCAAAATCATGCTCGCTTTTTATTCCAGGACCTTAGTATAATTTTTGCACACATTAGCGACATCCAATATATCAATTGCTTACAAAATAAAATTGGCACAAAATGCTTACCCCCGACAAAAACAACATTTTTCTTCCTTTTGATTATAGCACAGATCTCAGCAGCGGTAACACGTAATGGAACCTAACGGAATATAGAAGAATAATTAAATCACATGTCATATTACGGCATGAATAATGCTAAACATTTATATGCATGCTAAGAGATACAAACAGTACGAATTAAAAATCAAAAGTAACCGAGCATCCGTTCGCCCAATTGATTTTCGCTTCCTAGGACATAGTCCGCATGCGATAACACCGGACGTTCGCCTACATGGAAAAGGAGATGGAGCGGCCGAGGGCTAAAATTGCGCCGATGCTAAAACGCACCTGCATGATTAGCCTAGACTAGATCTACGACAAACACATTTAGATATGTTTTTGAACAATTCAGATAATTATAAATCCGAATTTTTCACGATGAAACAAAAATTGCGAGGATTAGATCTACGTCTTCTTAGATCTATCGTCTGTCCGTGCTGTCCGTGGACAGTAAGTTAACCTAAATATAGATCGTTGATAGGGCTTCGATTTTACGTACATGCGCCATGGCGACTGAGGATCCGAATCTACCTCCTAGCGACCGTCGTTGACGAAGCTCTCTCCCGTCTAGTTTCAGATGAGACGAGGCGATGTGATGAGGTGACGGATAGATCTAAGGTAATGTGTACGTGTAGGAGGTAAATAGTCCTGGTTTAATAAGGTAGTTACCCTAAAGGCCGAGTTTACCTTAGGATCCTTCTTGTGGGCCGGCCCAACATAATATATTAAAATTTGAATTTAAATATAAATCATATAACCATATGTTTGAAAATGAAAAAAATATACTGTTGTGTTTCTAATAATACGGACATCTTAGAGTATTTTTTTAGAATATTTAAAAATAATTAAAAACCTTGACTTATTAGTAATGGCCCTCTCATGTAGGCATAAACGGTGTATTTTGTAGACATGTGATTTTTCCAACAATCTTAAAATTGCCTCAATTTTGTAGTACATGTTTGTGAGGGCATGGTGGAGCAATGTGCAAAAGAAGAGTACATACCTTGAACACTTACCTGATGATTTGTACGTACTTGTCCAAAACACCTCTAAAACCCTAGATTTTAGCCGTCTACTATGTCGAAGGCATGCCCAACCATGCCATCATTTCTCATTGAAGTGATATAAGTGTGTGGTGTGTCATTGTAAGCCATTTCTCAATAGTCCTACCGCTATCCTGATGGGTAGACGTGTTACATCCTACTACCCTAGACCGAAGTTGGACTGTGTGGGAAGTGCATGGCCAAGCACCATCTTGTTTGTAAAACAAGGGATGTGAGTATTTGTAAGAGCATGGAGGAGCAATGAGCAAAATGAGAGCACATTTCTTGAATACTTGGCCTGACAATTCGTCCGTAGTTGTCCAAAACACCTATAAAACCCTAGATTTTAGCCGTTACCGTGCCAAAGGCATGCCCAGGCATGCCATCATTCCTCATTGAAGTGATATAAGTGTGTGGTGTGTTATTGTGAGCCATTGTGCCAAGTTTGAGGCCATTCTTCAATAGTCCTGCCGCTATCCCGACGGGTAGACGCGTTACAACCTATTACCCTAGACCGAAGCTGGCCGGTGTGAGAAGTGCATGGCCAAGCACCATCTTGTTTGTAAAACAACGGATGTGAGTGTTTTTAAGGGCATGGTGGAGCAATTTTAAAAAGGAGAGCACATTCCTTGAACACTTGGCCTGACGATTCGTCCGTACTTGTCCAAAACACCCCTAAAACCCTAGATTTTAGTTGTCTATCATGCTGAATGCATGCCCAAGCATTCCATCATTGCTCATTGAAGTGATATAAGTGTGTGGTGTGTTATTGTGAGCCATTGTGCGAAGTTTGAGGTTGTTCCTCAATAGTCCTGCCGCTATCCTGACGGGTAGACGTGTTACACCCTACTACCCTAGACTGATGTTGGCCAGTGTGGGAAGTGCCTAGCCAAGCACCATCTTGTTTGTAAAACAAGTGATGTGAGTGTTTGTGATGGAATGGTGGAGCAATGTGCAAATGGATAGCACATTCCTTGAACACTTGGCCTGATGATTCGTCCGTACTTGTCCAAAACACCCCTAAAACCCTAGATTTTAGCCGTCTACCATGCCAAAGGCATTCCCAAGCATACCATAATTCCTCATTGAAGTGATATAAGTGTGTGGTGTGTCATTATGAGCCATTGTTCCAAGTTTGAGGCCATTCCTCAATAGTCCTGCCGCTATCCCGACGGGTAGACGTGTTACACCCAACTACACTAGACCGAAGCTGGCCAGTGTGGGAAGTGCATGGCCAAGCACCATCTTGTTTGTAAAACAAGGGATGTGAGTGTTTGTGAGGGAATGGTGAAGCAATTTTCAAAATGAGAGCACATTTCTTGAACACTTGGCCTGACGATTCGTCCGTACTTGTCCAAAACAACCCTAAAACCCTAGATTTTAACCGTCTACCGTGCCGAAGGCATGCCCAAGCATGCCATCATTTCTCATTGAAGTGATATAAGTGTGTGTTGTGTCATTGTGAGCTATTGTGCCAAGTTTGAGGCCATTACTCAATAATCATGCCGCTATCCCGACGGGTAGACGTGTTATACCCTACTACCCTATACCGAAGCTGGCTAGTGTGGGAAGTGCATGGCCAAGCACCATCTTGTTTGTAAAACAAGGGATGCGAGTGTTTGTGAGGGCATGGTGGAGAAAGTTGCAAAAGTAGAGCACATTCCTTGAACACTTGGCCTGACGATTCATCCGTACTTGTCCAAAACACCCCTAAAACCCTAGATCTTAGTCGTCTACCGTGCCGAAGGCATGCCAAAGCATGCCATCATTTCTCATTGAAGTGATATAAGTGTGTGGTGTGTCATTGTGAGACATTGTTCCAAGTTTGAGGCCATTCCTCAATAGACCTGGCGCTATCCCGACGGGTAGACGCGTTACACCTTACTACCCTAGACCGAAGCTGGCCAGTGTGGGAAGTGCATGGCCAAGCACCATCTTGTTTGTGAAACAAGGGATGTGAGTGTTTGTGAGGGAATGGTGGAGCAATGTGCAAAAGGAGAGCACATTCCTTGAACCGTTGGCCTGACGATTCGTGCGTACTTGTCCAAAACATCCCTAAACCCCTAGATTTTAGCTGTCTACCGTGCCGAAGGCATTCCCAAGAAAACCATCATTTCTCATTGAAGTGATATAAGTGTGTGGCGTGTCATTGTGAGCCATTGTGCCAAGTTTGAGGCGATTCCTCAATAGTCCTACCGCTATCCCGACGGGTAGACGCGTTACACCATACTACACTAGACCGAAGCTGGCCAGTGCAGGAAGTGCATGGCCAAGCACCATATTGTTTGTAAAACAATGGATGTGAGTGTTTGTGAGGGCATGGTGGATCAATGTGCAAAAGTAGAGCACATTCCTTGAACACTTGGCCTGACGATTCGTGCGTACTTGTCCAAAACACGCCTAAAACCCTAAATTTTAGCCGTCTACCGTGCCGAAGGCATGCCCAAACATGCCATCATTACTCATTGAAGTGATAGAAGTGTGTGGTGTGTCATTGTGAGCCATTGTGCCAAGTGTGAGGCCATTCCTCAATAGTCATGCAGCTATCCCAACAGGTAGACGCGTTACACCCTACAACCCTAGACCGAAGATGGCCAATGTGGGAAGTGCATGGCCAAGCACCATAACGTTTGTAAAACAAGGGACGTGAGTGTTTGTGAGTGCATGGTGGAGCAATGTGCAAAAGGAGAGCACATTCCTTTATCACTTGGCCTGACGATTCATGCGTACTTGTCCAAAACACCCCTAAAACCCTAGATTTTAGCCGTCTACCGTGCCGCAGGCATGCCCAAGAATGCCATCCTTGCTCATTGAAGTGATATAAGTGTGTGGTGTGTCATTGTGAGCCATTGTGCCAAGTTTTAGGTAATTCCTCAATAGTCTTGCTGCTATCCCGACAGGTAGACACGTTACACCCTACTACCCCAGACCGAAGCTAGCCAATGTGGGAAGTGCATGGCCAAGAACCATATTGTTTGTAAAACAAGGGATGTGAGTATTTTTGAGGGAATGGTGGAGAAATGTGAAAAAGGAGAGCACATTTCTTGAACACTTGGCCTGACGATTCGTCCGTACTTGTACAAAACACTCCTAAAACCCTAGATTTTAGCCATCTACCGTGCCGAATGCATGCCCAAGCATGCCATCATTGCTCACTGAAGTGATATAAGTGTGTGGTGTGTCACTGTGAGCCATTGTGCCAAGTTTGAGGCCATTAATCAATAGTCCTGCCGCTATCCCGACGGGTAGACGCGTTACACCCTACTACCCTATACCTAACCTGGCCAGTGTGGGAAGTGCCCGGCCAAGCACCATCTTGTTTGTAAAACAAGGGATGTGAGTGTTTGTGAGGTCATGGTGGAGCAATGTGCAAAAGGAGAGCACATTCCTTGAACATTTGGCCAGATGATTCGTGTGTACTTGTCCAAAACACCCCTAAAACCCTAGATTTTAGCCGTCTACCGTGCCGAAGGCATGCCCAAGAATGCTATCATTGCTCACTGAAGTGATATAAGTGTGTCGTGTGTCATTGTGAGCCATTGGGCCAAGTTTGAGGCCATTCCTCAATAGTCCCGCCTCTATCCCGACGGGTAGATGCGTTACACCCTACTACCCTAGACCAAAGCTGGCCAGTGTGGGAAGTGCATGGCCAAGCACCATATTGTTTGTAAAACAAGGGATGTGAGTGTTTGTGAGGGCATGGTGGAGCAATGTGCAAAAGGAGAGCACATACCTTGAACACTTGGCCTAACGATTCGTACGTACTTGTCCAAAACACTCCTAAAACCCTAGATTTTAGCGGTCTACCGTGCCGCAGGCATACCCAAGAATGCCATCATTGCTCATTGAAGTGATATAAGTGTGTGGTATGTCATTGTGAGCCATTGTGCCAAGTTTTAGGTCATTCCTCAATAGTCCTGCTGCTATCCCAACAGGTAGACACGTTACACCCTACTACCCTGGACCGAAGCTGGCCAATGTGGGAAGTGCATGGCCAAGAACCATATGGTTTGTAAAAAAAGGGATGTGAGTGTTTGTGAGGGAATGGTGGAGCAATGTGCAAAAGGAGAGAACATTTCTTGAACACTTGGCCTGACGATTCGTCCGTACTTGTCCAAAACACCCTTAAAACCCTAGATTTTAGCCATCTACCGTGCCGAATGCATGCCCAGGCATGCCATCATTGCTCATTGAAGTGATATAAGTGTTTGGTGTGTCATTGTGAGCCATTGTGCCAAGTTTGAGGCCATTACTCAATAGTCCCGCCGCTATCCCGACGGGTAGACGCGTTACACCCTACTACCCTATACCGAACCTGGCCAGTGTGGGAAGTGCATGGCCAAGCACCATCTTGTTTGTAAAACAAGGGATGCGAGTGTTTGCGAGGGAATGGTGGAGAAATTTGCAAAAGTAGAGCACATTCCTTGAACACTTGGCCTGACTATTTGTCTGTACTTGTCCAAAACATCCCTAAAACCCTAGATCTTAGTCGTCTACCGTGCAGAAGGCATGCCCAAGCATGCCATCATTGCTCATTGAAGTGATATAAGTGTGTGGTGTGTCATTGTGAGGCATTGTGCCATGTTTGATGCCATTCCTCAATATACCTGCCGCTATCCCGACGGGTAGACGCGTTACACCCTACTACCCTACACCGAAGCTGGCCAGTGTGGGAAGTTTATGGCCAAGCACCATCTTTTTTGTAAAACAAGGGATGTGAGTGTTTGTGAGGGTATGGTGGAGCAATGTGCAAAAGTAGAGCACATTCCTTGAACACTTGGCCTGACGATTCGTGCGTACTTGTCCAAAACACCCCTAAAACCATAGATTTTAATCGTCTGCCATGCCGAAGGCATGCCCATGCATGCCATCAGTGCTTTTTGCAGTGATATAAGTATGTGGTGTGTCATTGTGAGCCATTGTGCCAAGTTTTAGGCCATTCCTCAATAGTCTTGCCGCTATCCCGACGGGTAGATGCGTTACACCCTACTACCCTAGACCGAAGCTGGCCAGTGCAGGAAGTGCATGGTCAAGCACCATCTTGTTTGTAAAACAACGGATGTGAGTGTTTTTGACGGCATGGTGGAGCAATGTGCAAAAGGAGAGCACATTTCTTGAACACTTGACCCTACGATTCGTCCGTACTTGTCCAAAACACCCCTAAAACCCTAGATTTTAGTCGTCTACCGTGCCGAAGGCATGCCCAAGAATACCATCATTGCTCATTGAAGTTATATAAGTGTGTGGTGTGTCATTGTTAGCAATTGTGCCAAGTTTGAGGCCATTCCTCAATATTCCTACCACTATCCCGATGGGTAGAAGCGTTACACCCTACTACCCTAGACCGAAGCTAGCCAGTGTGGCGAGTGCATGGCCAAGCACCATCTTGTTTGTTAAACACGGGATGCGAGTGTTTGTGAGGGCATTGTGGAGCAATGTGCAAAAGGAGAGAACATTTATTGAACACTTGTCCTGACGATTCGTGCGTACTTGTCCAAAACAACCCTAAAACCCTAGATTTTAGCCGTCTACCATGCCGAAGGCATGCCCAAGCATGCCATCATTGCTCATTGAAGTGATATAAGTGTGTGGTGTGTCATTGTGAGCCATTGTGCCAAGTTTTAGCCATTCCTCAATAGTCCTGCCGCTATCCCGACGGGTAGATACGTTACACCCTACTACCCTAGACCGAAGCTGGCCAGTGCAGGAAGTGCATGGACAAGCACCATATTGTTTGTAAAACAATGGATGTGAGTGTTTGTGAGGGCATGGTGGAGCAATGTGCAAAAGGAGAGCACGTTCCTTGAAGACTTGGCCTGACGATTCGTGCGTAGTTGTCCAAAACATCCTTTAAACCCTAGATTTTAGCCGTCTACCGTGTCGAAGGCATGCCCAAGCATGCCATCATTGCTCATTTAAGTGATAGAAGTCTGTGGTGTGTCATTGTGAGCCATTGTGCCAAGTTTGAGGCCATTCCTCATTAGTCATGCCGCTATCCCGACAGGTAGACGCGTTACACCCTACAACCCAAGACCAAAGCCGGCCAGTGTGGGAAGTGCCTGGCCAAGCACCATCTTGTTTGTAAAACAAGTGATGTGAGTGTTTGTGATGGCATGGTGGAGCAATGTGCAAAAGGATAGCACATTCCTTGAACACTTGGCCTGATGATTCGTCCGTACTTGTCCAAAACACCCGTAAAACCCTAGATTTTAGCCGTCTACCATGCCAAAGGCATTCCCAAGCATACCATAATTCCTCATTGAAGTGATATAAGTGTGTGGTGTGTCATTATGAGCCATTGTGCCAAGTTTGAGGCCATTCCTCAATAGTCCTGCCGCTATCCCGACGGGTAGACGTGTTACACCCAACTACACTAGACCGAAGCTGGCCAGTTTGGGAAGTGCATGGCCAAGCACCATCTTGTTTGTAAAACAAGGGATGTGAGTGTTTGTGAGGGAACGGTGGAGAAATTTGCAAAATGAGAGCACATTTCTTGAACACTTGGCCTGACGATTCGTCCGTACTTGTACAAAACACTCCTAAAACCCTAGATTTTAGCCATCTACCGTGCCGAATGCATGCCCAAGCATGCCATCATTGCTCACTGAAGTGATATAAGTGTGTGGTGTGTCACTGTGAGCCATTGTGCCAAGTTTGAGGCCATTAATCAATAGTCCTGCCGCTATCCCGACGGGTAGACGCGTTACACCCTACTACCCTATACCTAACCTGGCCAGTGTGGGAAGTGCCCGGCCAAGCACCATCTTGTTTGTAAAACAAGGGATGTGAGTGTTTGTGAGGTCATGGTGGAGCAATGTGCAAAAGGAGAGCACATTCCTTGAACATTTGGCCAGATGATTCGTGTGTACTTGTCCAAAACACCCCTAAAACCCTAGATTTTAGCCGTCTACCGTGCCGAAGGCATGCCCAAGAATGCTATCATTGCTCACTGAAGTGATATAAGTGTGTCGTGTGTCATTGTGAGCCATTGGGCCAAGTTTGAGGCCATTCCTCAATAGTCCCGCCTCTATCCCGACGGGTAGATGCGTTACACCCTACTACCCTAGACCAAAGCTGGCCAGTGTGGGAAGTGCATGGCCAAGCACCATATTGTTTGTAAAACAAGGGATGTGAGTGTTTGTGAGGGCATGGTGGAGCAATGTGCAAAAGGAGAGCACATACCTTGAACACTTGGCCTGACGATTCGTCCGTAGTTGTCCAAAACACCCCTAAAACCCTAGATTTTAGCCGTCTACCGTGCCGAAGGCATGCCCAAGCATGCCATCATTTCTCATTGAAGTGATATAAGTGTGTGGTGTGTCATTGTGAGCTATTGTGCCAAGTTTGAGGCCATTACTCAATAATCATGCCGCTATCCCGACGGGTAGACGGGTTATACCCTACTACCCTATACCGAAGCTGGCTAGTGTGGGAAGTGCATGGCCAAGCACCATCTTGTTTGTAAAACAAGGGATGCGAGTGTATGTGAGGGCATGGTGGAGAAATTTGCAAAAGTAGAGCACATTCCTTGAACACTTGGCCTGACGATTCGTCCGTACTTGTCCAAAACACCCCTAAAACCCTAGATCTTAGTCGTCTACCGTGCCGAAGGCATGCCAAAGCATGCCATCATTTCCATTGAAGTGATATAAGTGTGTGGCGTGTCATTGTGAGGCATTGTTCCAAGTTAGAGGCCATTCCTCAATAGACCTACCGCTATCCCGACGGGTAGACGCGTTACACCTTACTACCCTAGGCCGAAGCTGGCCAGTGTGGGAAGTGCATGGCCAAGCACCATCTTGTTTGTGAAACAAGGGATGTGAGTGTTTGTGAGGGAATGGTGGAGCAATGTGCAAAAGGAGAGCACATTCCTTGAACCGTTGGCCTGACGATTCGTGTGTACTTGTCCAAAACATCCCTAAAACCCTAGATTTTAGTCGTCTACCGTGCCGAAGGCATTCCCAAGAAAGCCATCATTTCTCATTGAAGTGATATAAGTGTGTGGCGTGTCATTGTGAGCCATTGTGCCAAGTTTGAGGCGATTCCTCAATAGTCCTACCGCTATCCCGATGGGTAGACGCGTTACACCATACTACACTAGACCGAAGCTGGCCAGTGCAGGAAGTGCATGGCCAAGCACCATATTGTTTGTAAAACAATGGATGTGAGTGTTTGTGATGGCATGGTGGATCAATGTGCAAAAGGAGAGGACATTCCTTGAACACTTGGCCTGACGATTCGTGCGTACTTGTCCAAAACACGCCTAAAACCCTAAATTTTAGCCGTCTACCGTGCCGAAGGCATGCCCAAACATGCCATCATTACTCATTGAAGTGATAGAAGTGTTTGGTGTGTCATTGTGAGCCATTGTGCCAAGTGTGAGGCCATTCCTCAATAGTCATGCAGCTATCCCAACAGGTAGACGCGTTACACCCTACAACCCTAGACCGAAGATGGCCAATGTGGGAAGTGCATGGCCAAGCACCATAACGTTTGTAAAACAAGGGACGTGAGTGTTTGTGAGTGCATGGTGGAGCAATGTGCAAAAGGAGAGCACATTCCTTTATCACTTGGCCTGACGATTCATGCGTACTTGTCCAAAACACCCCTAAAACCCTAGATTTTAGCCGTCTACCGTGCCGCAGGCATGCCCAAGAATGCCATCCTTGCTCATTGAAGTGATATAAGTGTGTGGTGTGTCATTGTGAGCCATTGTGCCAAGTTTTAGGTCATTCCTCAATAGTCTTGCTGCTATCCCGACAGGTAGACACGTTACACCCTACTACCCCAGACCGAAGCTAGCCAATGTGGGAAGTGCATGGCCAAGAACCATATTGTTTGTAAAACAAGGGATGTGAGTGTTTTTGAGGGAATGGTGGAGCAATGTGAAAAAGGAGAGCACATTTCTTGAACACTTGGCCTGACGATTCGTCCGTACTTGTACAAAACACTCCTAAAACCCTAGATTTTAGCCATCTACCGTGCCGAATGCATGCCCAAGCATGCCATCATTGCTCACTGAAGTGATATAAGTGTGTGGTGTGTCACTGTGAGCCATTTTGCCAAGTTTGAGGCCATTAATCAATAGTCCTGCTGCTATCCCGACGGGTAGACGCGTTACACCCTACTAGCCTATACCGAACCTGGCCAGTGTGGGAAGTGCACGGCCAAGCACCATCTTGTTTGTAAAACAAGGGATGTGAGTGTTTGTGAGGTCATGGTGGAGCAATGTGCAAAAGGAGAGCACATTCCTTGAACATTTGGCCAGATGATTCGTGTGTACTTGTCCAAAACACCCCTAAAACCCTAGATTTTAGCCGTCTACCATGCCGAAGGCATGCCCAAGAATGCCATCATTGCTCACTGAAGTGATATAAGTGTGTCGTGTGTCATTGTGAGCCATTGTGCCAAGTTTGAGGCCATTCCTCAATAGTCCCGCCGCTATCCCGACGGGTAGATGCGTTACACCCTACTACCCTAGACCAAAGCTAGCCAGTGTGGGAAGTGCATGGCCAAGCACCATATTGTTTGTAAAACAAGGGATGTGAGTGTTTGTGAGGGCATGGTGGAGCAATGTGCAAAAGGAGAGCACATTCCTTGAACATTTGGCCAGATGATTCGTGTGTACTTGTCCAAAACACCCCTAAAACCCTAGATTTTAGCCGTCTACCATGCCGAAGGCATGCCCAAGAATGCCATCATTGCTCACTGAAGTGATATAAGTGTGTCGTGTGTCATTGTGAGCCATTGTGCCAAGTTTGAGGCCATTCCTCAATAGTCCCGCCGCTATCCCGACGGGTAGATGCGTTACACCCTACTACCCTAGACCAAAGCTAGCCAGTGTGGGAAGTGCATGGCCAAGCACCATATTGTTTGTAAAACAAGGGATGTGAGTGTTTGTGAGGGCATGGTGGAGCAATGTGCAAAAGGAGAGCACATACCTTGAACACTTGGCCTAACGATTCATACGTACTTGTCCAAAACACCCCTAAAACCCTAGATTTTAGCCGTCTACTGTGCTGCAGGCATACCCAAGAATGCCATCATTGCTCATTCAAGTGATATAAGTGTGTGGTGTGTCATTGTGAGCCATTGTTCCAAGTTTTAGGTCATTCCTCAATAGTCCTCCTGCTATCCCAACAGGTAGACACGTTACACCCTACTACCCTAGACCAAAGCTGGCCAATGTGGGAAGTGCATGGCCAAGAACCATATTCTTTGTAAAACAAGGGATATGAGTGTTTGTGAGGGAATGGTGGAGCAATGTGCAAAAGGAGAGAACATTTCTTGAACACTTGGCCTGACGATTCGTCCGTACTTGTCCAAAACACCCTTAAAACCCTAGATTTTAGCCATCTACCGTGCCGAATGCATGCCCAGGCATGCCATCATTGCTCATTGAAGTGATATAAGTGTGTGGTGTGTCATTGTGAGCCATTGTGCCAAGTTTGAGGCCATTACTCAATAGTCCCGCCGCTATCCCGACGGGTAGACGCGTTACACCCTACTACCCTATACCGAACTGGCCAGTGTGGGAAGTGCATGGCCAAGCACCATCTTGTTTGTAAAACAAGGGATGCGAGTGTTTGTGAGGGCATGGTGGAGAAATTTGCAAAATTAGAGCACATTCCTTGAACACTTGGCCTGACGATTCGTCTGTACTTGTCCAAAACATCCCTAAAACCCTAGATCTTAGTCGTCTACCATGCAGAAGGCATGCCCAAGCATGCCATCATTGCTCATTGAAGTGATATAAGTGTGTGGTGTGTCATTGTGAGGCATTGTGCCATGTTTGATGCCATTCCTCAATAGAACTGCCGCTATCCCGACGGGTAGACGCGTTACACCCTACTACCCTACACCGAAGCTGGCCAGTGTGGGAAGTGCATGGCCAGGCACCATCTTTTTTGTAAAACAAGGGATGTGACTGTTTGTGAGGGCATGGTGGAGCAATGTGCAAAAGGAGAGCACATTCCTTGAACACTTGGCCTGACGATTCGTGCGTACTTGTCCAAAACACCCCTAAAACCATAGATTTTAATCGTCTGCCATGCCGAAGGCATGCCCATGCATGCCATCATTGCTTATTGCAGTGATATAAGTGTGTGGTGTGTCATTGTGAGCCATTGTGCCATGTTTTAGGCCATTCCTCAATAGTCTTGCCGCTATCCCGACGGGTAGATGTGTTACACCCTACTACCCTAGACCGAAGCTGGCTAGTGCAGGAAGTGCATGGCCAAGCACCATCTTGTTTGGAAAACAACGGATGTGAGTGTTTTTGACGGCATGGTGGAGCAATGTGCAAAAGGAGAGAACATTTCTTGAACACTTGGCCCTATGATTCGTCCGTACTTGTCCAAAACACCCCTAAAACCCTAGGTTTTAGTCGTCTACCGTGCCGAAGGCATGCCCAAGAATACCATCATTGCTCATTGAAGTTATATAAGTGTGTGGTGTGTCATTTTTAGTGATTGTGCCAAGTTTGAGGCCATTCCTCAATAGTCCTACCACTATCCCGATGGGTAGACGCGTTACACCCTACTACCCTAGACCGAAGCTAGCCAGTGTGGGGAGTGCATGGCCAAGCACCAACTTGTTTGTTAAACACGGGATGTGAGTGTTTGTGAGGGCATTGTGGAGCAATGTGCAAAAGGAGAGAACATTTATTGAACACTTGTCCTGACGATTCGTGCGTACTTGTCGAAAACACCCCTAAAACCCTAGATTTTAGCCGTCTACCGTGCCGAAGGCATGCCCAAGCATGCCATCATTGCTCATTGAAGTGATATAAGTGTGTGGTGTGTCATTGTGAGCCATTGTGCCAAGTTTTATCCATTCCTCAATAGTCCTGCCGCTATCCCGACGGGTAGATGCGTTACACCCTACTACCCTAGACCGAAGCTGGCCAGTGTAGGAAGTGCATGGACAAGCACCATATTATTTGTAAAACAATGGATGTGAGTGTTTGTGAGGGCATGGTGGAGCAATGTGCAAAAGGAGAGCACGTTCCTTGAAGACTTGGCCTAACGATTCGTGCGTAGTTGTCCAAAACATCCTATAAACCCTAGATTTTAGCCGTCTACCGTGTCGAAGGCATGCCCAAGCATGCCATCATTGCTCATTTAAGTGATAGAAGTGTGCGGTGTGTCATTGTGAGCCATTGTGCCAAGTTTGAGGCCATTCCTCAATATTCATGTCGCTATCCCGACAGGTAGACGCGTTACACCCTACAACCCTAGACCGAAGCTGGCCAGTGTGGGATGTGCATGGCCAAGCACCATAACGTTTGTAAAACAAGGTATGCGAGTGTTTGTGAGTGCATGGTGGAGCAATGTGCAAAAGGAGAGCACATTCCTTTAACACTTGGCCTGACGATTCGTGCGTACTTGTCCAAAACACCCCTAAAACCCTAGATTTTAGCCGTCTACCGTGCCGCAGGCATGCCCAACCATGCCATAATTGCTCACTGAAGTGATATAAGTGTGTGGTGTGTCATTGTGATCCATTGTCCCAAGTTTGGGGCCATTCCTCAATAGTCCTGTCGCTATCCCGACGGGTAGACGCGTTACACCCTACTACCCTAGACCGAAGCTGGCCACTGTGGGAAGTGCATGGCCAAGCACCATCTTGTTTGTAAAACAAGGGATGTGAGTGTTTGTGAGGGCATGGTGGAGCAATGTACAAAAGGAGAGCACATTCCTTGAAGACTTGTTCTGACGATTCGTTCGTACTTGTCCAAAACACCCCTTAAACCCTGGATTTTAGCCGTCTACCGTGCCGAAGGCATGCCCAAGAATGCCATCATTACTCATTGAAGTGATATAAGTGTGTGGTGTGTCATTGGGAGCCATTGTGCCAAGTTTGAGGTCATTCCTCAATAGTCCTGCTGCTATCCCGACAGGTAGACACGTTACACCCTACTACCCTAGACCGAAGCTGGCCAATGTGGGAAGTGCATGGCCAAGCAGCATATTGTTTGTAAAACAAGGGATGTGAGTGTTTTTGAGGGAATGGTGGAGCAATGTGCAAAAGTAGAGCACATTTATTGAACACTTGGCCTGACGATTCGTCCGTACTTGTCCAAAACACCCCTTAAACCCTAGATTTTAGCCATCTACCGTGTCGAAGCCATGCCCAAGCATGCCATCATTTATCATTTAATATATATAAGTGTGTGGTGTGTCATTATGAGCCAGTGTGCCAAGTTTTAGGCCATTCCTCAATAGTCCTTGCGCTATCCCGACGGGTAGACACGTTATACCCTATTACCCTTGACCGAAGCTGGCCAGTGTGGGAATTGCATGGCAAAGCACCATTTTGTTTGTAAAACGAGGGGTGTGAGTTTTTGTGAGGGCATGGTGGGGCAATGTGCACAATGAGAGCACATTCCTTGAACACTGGGCCTGACGATTCATGCGTACTTGTCCAAAACACCCCCAAAACCCTAGATTTTAGCCGTCTACCGTGTCGAAGGCATGCCCAAGCATGCCATCATTTCTCATTGAAGTTATATATGTGTGTGGTTTATAATTGTGATCCATTGTGCCCATTTTGAGGCCATTCATCAATAGTCTTGCCGCTATCCCGACGGGTGGACGCGTTACACCCTACTACCCTAGACCAAAGCTAGCCAGTGTGGGAAGTGCATGGCCAAGCACCATATTGTTTGTAAAACAAGGGATGTGAGTGTTTGTGAGGTCATGGTGGAGCAATGTGCAAAAGGAGAGAACATTCCTTGAACACTTGGCCTGAAGATTTGTTCGTACTTGTCCAAAACACCCCTAAAACCCTAGATTTTCGTCGTCTACTGTGCCGAAGGCATTCCCAAGCATTCCATCATTGCTCATTGATGTGATATAAGTGTGTGGTGTGTCATTGTGATCCATTATGCCTAGTTTGTGGCCATTCCTCAATAGTCCTGCTGCTATCCCGACGGGAAGACGCGTTACACCCTACTACCCTTGATCGAAGCTAGCTAGTGTGGGAAGTACATGGCCAAGCACCATCTTGTTTGTAAAACAAGCTATGTGAGTGCTTGTGAGGGCATGGTGGGGCAATGTGCAAAAGGAGAGAACATTCCTTGAACACTTGGCCTTACGATTCGTCCGTACTTGTCCAAAACACCCCTAAAACCCTAGATTTTAGCCGTCTACCGTGCCGATGGCATGCCCAAGCATGCCATCATTGCTCATTGAAGTGATATAAGTGTGTGGTTTGTCATTGTGAGCCATTGTGCCAAGTTTGATGCCATTCCTCAATAGTCCTGCTGCTATCCCGATGGGTACACGCGTTACACCCTACTACCTTAAACCGAAGCTGGCCAGTGTGGGAAGTGCATGGACAAGCACCATCTTGTATGTAAAACAAGGGATGTGAGTGTTTGTGATGGCATGGTGGAGAAATGTGCAAAAGGAGAGCACACTCCTTGAAGACTTGGCCTGATGATTCGTGCGTACTTGTCCAAAACACCCCTTAAACCCTAGATTTTAGCCGTCTACTGTGTTGAAGGCATGCCCAAGCATGGCATCATTGCTCATTGAAGTGATATAAGCGTGTGGTGTGTCATTTTGAGCCATTGTTCCAAGTTTGAGGACATTCCTCAATAGTCCTTCCGCTATCCAGATGGGTAGACGCGTTACACCCTACTACCCTAGACCGAAGCTGGCCAGTGTCGGATGTGCATGGCCAAGCACCATCTTGTTTGTAAAACAAGGGATGTGAGTGTTTGTGAGGGAATTGTGGAGCAATGTGCAAAATGAGAGCACATTCCTTGAACACTTGGCTTGACGATTCGTGCGTTCTTGTCCAAAACACCCCTAAAAACCAAGATTTTAGCCGTCTATCGTGCCGAAGGAATGCCCAAGCATGCCATCATTGCTCACTGAAGTAATATAAGTGTGTGGTGTGTCATTGTGAGCCATTGTGCCAAGTTTTAGGCCGTTCCTCAATAGTCATGCCGCTATCCCGACGGGTAGACGCGTTACGCCCTACTACCCTAGACCGAAGTTGGCCAGTGTGGGATGTGCATAGCCAAGCACCATATCGTTTGTAAAAAAAGTGATGTGAGTGTTTGTGAGGGCATGGTGGAGCAATTTTCAAAAGGATAGCACATTCCTTGAACACTTGGCCTGATGATTCGTGCGTACTTGTCCAAAACACCCCTAAAACCCTAGATTTTAGCCATGTACCGTGCCGAAGGCATTCCCAAGCATGCCATAATTGCTCATTGAAGTGATATAAGTGTGTGGTGTGTCATTTTGAGCCATTGTGCCAAGTTTGAGGCCATTCCTCAATAGTCCTGTTGCTATCCCGACGGGTAGACGCGTTACACCCTACTACCCTTGACCGAAGCTGGCCAGTGTGGGAAGTACATGGCCAAGCACCATCTTGTTTCTAAAACAAAGTATGTGAGTTCTTGTGAGGGCATGATAGAGCAATGTGCAAAAGGAGAGCACATTCCTTGAACACTTGGCCTGACTATTCGTGCTTACTTGTCCAAAACACCCCTAAAACCGTAGATATTAGCCGTCTACCGTGCCGAAGGCATTCCCAAGCATGCCATCATTGCTCATTGAAGAGATATAAGTGTGTGGTGTGTCATTGTGAGACATTGTGCCAAGTTTGAGGCCATTCCTCAATAGTCCTGCTGCTATCCCGACGGGTAGACACGTTACACCCTACTACCCTTGATAGAAGCTGGCCAGTGTGGGAAGTGCATGGCCAAGCACCATCTTGTTTGTAAAACAAGGGATGTGAGTGTTTTGAGAGCATGGTGGAGCAATGTGCAAAAGGAGAGAACATTGTTTGAACACTTGGCCTGACGATTCGTGCGTACTTGTCCAAAACACCCCTAAAACCATAGATTTTAGCCGTCTACCGTGCCGAAGGCATGCCCAAGCATGCCATCATTGCTCATTGAAGTGATATAAGTGTGTGGTTTGTCATTGTGAGCCATTGTGCCAAGTTTGAGGCCATTCCTCAATAGTCCTGCTGCTATCCCGACGGGTAGACGCGTTACACCCTACTACCCTAGATCGAAGCTGGCCAGTGCATGGCCAAACACCATCTCGTTTGTAAATCAAGGGATGTGAGTGTTTGTGATTGAATGGTGGAGCAATGTGCAAAAGGAGAGCACATTCTTTGAACACTTGGCCTGACGATTCGTGCGTACTTGTCCGAAACACCCCTAAAACCCTAGATTTTAGCCGTCTACCGTGCCGAAGGCATGCCCAAGAATGCCATCATTGCTCATTTAAGTTATATAAGTGTGTGGTATGGCATTGTGAGCCATTTTGCCAAGTTTGAGTCCATTCATCAATAGTCCTGCCGCTATCCCGACAGGTAGACGCCTTACACCCTACTACCCTAGACCGAAGCTGGCCAGTGTGGGAAGTGCATGGCCAAGCGCCATCTTGTTTGTAAGACAAGGGATGTGAGTGTTTGTGATGTCATGGTGGAGAAATTTGCAAAAGTACTGCACATTCCATGAACACTTGGCCTGACAATTCATGCGTACTTGTCCAAAACACTCCTTAAACCCTAGATTTTAGCCGTCTACCATGCCGAAGGCATTCCCAAGCATGCCATAATTTCTCATTGAAGAGATATAAGCGTGTGGTGTGTCATTGTGAGCCATTGTGCCAAGTTTGAGGCCATTCCTCAATAGTCCTGCCGCTATCCCGACGGGTAGACACGTTACACCCTACTACCCTTGATAGAAGCTGGCCAGTGTGGGAAGTGCATGGCCATGCACCATCTTGTTTGTAAAACAAGGGATGTGCGTGTTTGTGAGAGCATGGTGGAGCAATGTTAAAAAGGAGAGCACATTCTTTGAACACTTGGCCTGACTATTCGTGCGTACTTGCACAAAACACCCCTAAAACCATAGATTTTAGCCGTCTACCATGCCGAAGGCATGCCCAAGCATGCCATCATTGCTCATTGAAGTGATATAAGTGTGTGGTTTGTCATTGTGAGCCATTGTGCCAAGTTTGAGGCCATTCCTCAATAGTCCTGCCGCTATCCCGACGGGTAGACGTGTTACACCCTACTACCCTAGACCGAAGCTAGCCAGTGTGGGTAGTGCATGGCCAAGCACCATCTCGTTTGTAAATCAAGGGATGTGAGTGTTTGTGAGGGCATGGTGTAGCAATGTTCAAAAGGAGAGCACATTTCTTGAACACTTGGCCTGACGATTCGTCCGTACTTGTCTAAAACACCCCTAAAACCCTAGATTTTAGTCGTCTACCGTGCCGAAGACATGCCCAAGAAAGCCATCATTGCTCATTGAAGTTATATAAGTGTGTGGTGTGTCATTTTTAGCCATTGTGCCAAGTTTGAGGCCATTCCTCAATATTCCTGCCGCTATCCCGACGGGTAGATGTGTTACACCCTACTACCCTAGAACGAAGTTGGCCAGTGTGGGGAAGTGCATGGCCAAGCACCATCTTGTTTATAAAACAAGGGATGTGAGTGTTTCTGAGGGCATGGTGGAGCAATGTTCAAAAGGAGTGCACATTCCTTGAACACTTGGCCTGACGATTCGTCCGTACTTGTCCAAAACACCCCTAAAACCCTAGATTTTAGTCGTCTAGCATGCCGAAGGAATTCCCTAGCATGCCATAATTGCTCATTGAAGTGATATAAGTGTGTGGTGTGTCATTGTGAGCCATTGTGTCAAGTTTGAGGCCATTCCTCAATAGTCCTGCTGCTATCCCGACAGGTAGACGCGTTACACCCTACTACCCTTGACCGAAGCTGGCCAGTGTGGTAAGTGCATGGACAAGAACCATCTTGTTTGGAAAACAAGGGATGTGAGTGTATGTGAGGGCATGGTGGAGCAATGTGCAAAAGGAGAGCACATTCCTTGAACACTTGGCCTGACGATTCGTGCGTACTTGTCCAAAACACCCCTAAAACCCTAGATTTTAGCCGTCTACCGTGCCGAAGGAATGCCAAGCATGCCATCATTTCTCATTGAAGTGATATAAGTGTGTGGTGTGTCATTGTGAGCCATTGTGCCAAGTTTGAGGCCATTCCTCAATACTCCTGTCGCAATGCCGACGGTAGACGCGTTACACCCTACTACCCTAGACCGAAGCTCGCCAGTGTCGGATGTGCATGGCCAAGCACCATCTTGTTTGTAAAACAAGGGATGTGAGTGTTTGTGAGGGCATGGTGGAGAAATGTGCAAAATGAGAGCACATTCCTTGAACACTTGGCTTGACGATTCGTGCGTTCTTGTCCAAAACACCCCTAAAAACCAAGATTTTAGCCGTCTACCATGCCGAAGGCATGCCCAAACATGCCATCATTTAGCATTAAAGAGATATAAGTGTGTGGTGTGTCATTGTAAGCCATTGTGCCAAGTTTGAGGCCATTACTCAATAGTCCTGCTGCTATCCCGACGGGTAGACGCGTTACACCCTACTACTCTTTACCGAAGCTGGCCAGTGTGGGAAGTGCATTGACAAGCACCATTTTGTTTGTAAAACAAGGGATGTGAGTGTTTGTGAGGACCTGGTGGGGTAATGTGCAAAAGTAGAGCACATTCCTTAAAGACTTAGCCTGACGATTCGTGCGTACTTGTCCAAAACACCCCTTAAACCCAAGATTTTAGACGTCTATCGTGCCGAAGGAATGCCCAAGCATGCCATCATTGCTCATTGAAGTAATATAAGTGTGTGGTGTGTCATTGTGAGCTATTGTGCCAAGTTTTAGGCCATTCCTCAATAGTCATGCCGCTATCCCGACGGGTAGACGCGTTACGCCCTACTAACCTAGACCGAAGTTGGCCAGTGTGGGATGTGCATGGCCAAGCACCATATCGTTTGTAAAAAAAGTGATGTGAGTGTTTGTGAGGGCATGGTGGAGCAATTTTCAAAAGGATAGCACATTCCTTGAACACTTGGTCTGACGATTCGTGCGTACTTGTCCAAAACACCCCTAAAACCCTAGATTTTAGTCGTGTACCGTGCCGAAGGCATTCCCAAGCATGCCATCATTGCTCATTGAAGTGATATAAGTGTGTGGTGTGTCATTTTGAGCCATTGTGCTAAGTTTGAGGCCATTCCTAAATAGTCATGTTGCTATCCCGACGGGTAGACGCGTTACACCCTACTACCCTTGACCGAAGCTGGCCAGTGTGGCAAGTACATGTCCAAGCACCATCTTGTTTGTAAAACAAAGTATGTGAGTTATTGTGAGGGCATGGTGGAGAAATGTGCAAAAGGATAGCACATTCCTTGAACACCTGGCCTAACTATTCGTGCTTACTTGTCCAAAACACCCCTAAAACCCTAGATATTAGCCGTCTACCGCGCCGAAGGCATTCCCAAGCATGCCATCATTTCTCATTGAAGAGATATAAGTGTGTGGTGTGTCATTGTGAGCCATTGTGCCAAGTTTCAGGCCATTCCTCGATAGTCCTGCTGCTATCCCGACGGGTAGACACGTTACACCCTACTACCCTTGATAGAAGCTGGCCTGTGTGGGAAGTGCATGGCCAAGCACCATCGTGTTTGTAAAACAAGGGATGTGAGTGTTTGTGAGAGCATGCTGGAGAAATGTTAAAAAGGAGAGCACATTCCTTGAACACTTGGCCTGACGATTCGTGCGTACTTGTCCAAAACACCCCTAAAACCATAGATTTTAGCCGTCTACCGTGCCGAAGGCATGCCCAAGCATGCCATCATTGCTCATTGAAGTGATATAAGTGTGTGGTTTGTCATTGTGAGCCATTGTGCCAAGTTTGAGGCCATTCCTCAATAGTCATGCCGCTATCCCGACGGGTAGACGCGTTACACCCTACTACCCTAGACCGAAGCTGGCCAGTGTGGGAAGTGCATGGCCAAGCACCATCTCGTTTGTAAATCAATGGATGTGAGTGTTTGTGATGGAGTGGTGGAGCAATGTGCAAAAGTAGAGAACATTGTATGAACACTTGGCCTGACGATTCGTGCGTACTTGTCTGAAACACCCCGAAAACCCTAGATTTTAGTCGTCTACCGTGCCGAAGGCATGCCCAAGAATGACATCAATGCTCATTGAAGTTATATAAGTGTGTGGTGTGTCATTTTTAGCCATTGTGCAAGGTTTGAGGCCATTCCTCAATAGTCCTGCCGCTATCCCGACGGGTAGACGCGTTACACCCTACTACCCTAGACCGAAGCTGGCCAGTGTGGGTAGTGCATGGCCAAGCACCATCTCGTTTGTAAATCAAGGGATGTGAGTGTTTGTGAGGGCATGGTGGAGCAATGTTCAAAAGGAGAGCACATTTCTTGAACACTTGGCCTGACGATTCGTCCGTACTTCTCTAAAACACCCCTAAAACCCTAGATTTTAGTCGTCTACCGTGCCGAAGACATGCCCAAGAATGCCATCATTGCTCATTGAAGTTATATAAGTGTGTGGTGTGTCATTTTTAGCCATTTTGCCAAGTTTGAGTCCATTCCTCAATATTCCTGCCGCTATCCCGACGGGTAGATGTGTTACACCCTACTACCCTAGACCGAAGTTGGCCAGTGTGGGGAAGTGCATGGCCAAGCACCATCTTATTTGTAAAACAAGGGATGTGAGTGTTTGTGAGGGCATGGTGGAGCAATGTGCAACATGAGTGCACATTCCTTGAACACTTGGCCTGACGATTCGTCCGTACTTGTCCAAAACACCCCTAAAACCCTAGATTTTAGTCGTCTACCGTGCCGAAGGAATGCCAAAGCATGCCATCATTTCTCATTGAAGTGATATAAGTGTGTGGTGTGTCATTGTGAGCCATTGTGCCAAGTTTGAGGCCATTCCTCAATACTCCTGTCGCAATGCCGACGGTAGATGCGTTACACCCTACTACCCTAGACCGAAGCTGGCCAGTGTCGGATGTGCATGGCCAAGCACCATCTTGTTTGTAAAACAAGGGATATGAGTGTTTGTGAGGGCATGGTGGAGAAATGTGCAAAATGAGAGCACATTCCTTGAACACTTGGCTTGACGATTCGTGCGTTCTTGTCCAAAACACCCCTAAAAACCAAGATTTTAGCCGTCTACCATGCCGAAGGCATGCCCAAACATGCCATCATTTATCATTAAAGAGATATAAGTGTGTGGTGTGTCATTGTAAGCCATTGTGCCAAGTTTGAGGCCATTACTCAATAGTCCTGCTCCTATCCCGACGGGTAGACGCGTTACACCCTACTACCCTTTACCGAAGCTGGCCAGTGTGGGAAGTGCATTGCCAAGCACCATTTTGTTTGTAAAACAAGGGATGTGAGTGTTTGTGAGGACCTGGTGGGGTAATGTGCAAAAGTAGAGCACATTCCTTCAAGACTTAGCCTGACGATTCGTGCGTACTTGTCCAAAACACCCCTTAAACCAAAGATTTTAGCCGTCTATCGTGCCGAAGGAATGCCCAAGCATGCCATCATTGCTCATTGAAGTAATATAAGTGTGTGGTGTGTCATTGTGAGCCATTGTGCCAAGTTTTAGGCCATTCCTCAATAGTCATGCCGCTATCCCGACGGGTAGACGCGTTACGCCCTACAAACCTAGACCGAAGTTGGCCAGTGTGGGATGTGCATGGCCAAGCACCATATCGTTTGTAAAAAAAATGATGTGAGTGTTTGGGAGGGCATGGTGGAGCAATTTTCAAAAGGATAGCACATTCCTTGAACACTTGGTCTGACGATTCGTGCGTACTTGTCCAAAACACCCCTAAAACCCTAGATTTTAGCCGTGTACCGTGCCGAAGGCATTCCCAAGCATGCCATCATTGCTCATTGAAGTGATATAAGTGTGTGGTGTGTCATTTTGAGCCATTGTGCCAAGTTTGAGGCCATTCCTAAATAGTCCTGTTGCTATCCCGACGGGTAGACGTGTTACACCCTACTACCCTTGACCGAAGCTGGCCAGTGTGGCAAGTACATGTCCAAGCACCATCTTGTTTGTAAAACAAAGTATGTGAGTTCTTGTGAGGGCATGGTGGAGCAATGTGCAAAAGGAGAGCACATTCCTTGAACACTTGGCCTGACTATTCGTGCTTACTTGTCCAAAATACCCCTAAAACCCTAGATATTAGCCGTCTACCGTGCCGAAGGCATTCCCAAGCATGCCATCATTGCTCATTGAAGAGATATAAGTGTGTGGTGTGTCATTGTGAGCCATTGTGCCAAGTTTGAGGCCATTCCTCGATAGTCCTGCTGCTATCCCGACGGGTAGACACGTTACACCCTACTACCCTTGATAGAAGCTGGCCAGTGTGGGAAGTGCATGGCCAAGCACCATCTTGTTTGTAAAACAAGGGATGTGAGTGTTTGTGAGAGCATGCTGGAGAAATGTTAAAAAGGAGAGCACATTCCTTGAACACTTGGCCTGACGATTCGTGCGTACTTGTCCAAAACACCCCTAAAACCATAGATTTTAGCCGTCTACCGTGCCGAAGGCATGCCCAAGCATGCCATCATTGCTCATTGAAGTGATATAAGTGTGTGGTTTGTCATTGTGAGCCATTGTGCCAAGTTTGAGGCCATTCCTCAATAGTCCTGCCGCTATCCCGACGGGTAGACGCGTTACACCCTACTACCCTAGACCGAAGCTGGCCAGTGTGGGAAGTGCATGGCCAAGCACCATCTCGTTTGTAAATCAATGGATGTGAGTGTTTGTGATGGAATGGTGGACCAATGTGCAAAAGGAGAGAACATTGTTTGAACACTTGGCCTGACGATTCGTGCGTACTTGTCCGAAACACGCCTAAAACCCTAGATTTTAGTCGTCTACCGTGCCGAAGGCATGCCCAAGAATGACATCAATGCTCATTGAAGTTATATAAGTGTGTGGTGTGTCATTTTTAGCCATTGTGCCAAGTTTGAGGCCATTCCTCAATAGTCCTGCCGCTATCCCGACGGGTAGACGCGTTACACCCTACTACCCTAGACCGAAGCTGGCCAGTGTGGGTAGTGCATGGCCAAGCACCATCTCGTTTGTAAATCAAGGGATGTGAGTGTTTGTGAGGGCATGGTGGAGCAATGTTCAAAAGGAGAGCACATTTCTTGAACACTTGGCCTGACGATTCGTCCGTACTTGTCTAAAACACCCCTAAAACCCTAGATTTTAGTCGTCTACCGTGCCGAAGACATGCCCAAGAATACCATCATTGCTCATTGAAGTTATATAAGTGTGTGGTGTGTCATTTTTAGCCATTGTGCCAAGTTTGAGGCCATTCCTCAATATTCCTGCCGCTATCCCGATGGGTAGATGTGTTACACCCTACTACCCTAGACCGAAGTTGGCCAGTGTGGGGAAGTGCATGGCCAAGCACCATCTTGTTTGTAAAACAAGGGATGTGAGTGTTTGTGAGGGAATGGTGGAGCAATGTGCAACAGGAGTGCACATTCCTTGAACACTTGGCCAGACGATTCGTCCGTACTTGTCCAAAACACCCCTAAAACCCTAGATTTTAGTCGTCTACCGTGCCGAAGGAATGCCAAAGCATGCCATCATTTCTCATTGAAGTGATATAAGTGTGTGGTGTGTCATTGTGAGCCATTGTGCCAAGTTTGAGGCCATTCCTCAATACTCCTGTCGCAATGCCGACGGTAGATGCGTTACACCCTACTACCCTAGACCGAAGCTGGCCAGTGTCGGATGTGCATGGCCAAGCACCATCTTGTTTGTAAAACAAGGGATATGAGTGTTTGTGAGGGCATGGTGGAGAAATGTGCAAAATGAGAGCACATTCCTTGAACACTTGGCTTGACGATTCGTGCGTTCTTGTCCAAAACACCCCTAAAAACCAAGATTTTAGCCGTCTACCATGCCGAAGGCATGCCCAAACATGCCATCATTTATCATTAAAGAGATATAAGTGTGTGGTGTGTCATTGTAAGCAATTGTGCCAAGTTTGAGGCCATTACTCAATAGTCATGTTCCTATCCCGACGGGTAGACGCGTTACACCCTACTACCCTTTACAGAAGCTGGCCAGTGTGGGAAGTGCATTGCCAAGCACCATTTTGTTTGTAAAACAAGGGATGTGAGTGTTTGTGAGGACCTGGTGGGGTAATGTGCAAAAGTAGAGCACATTCCTTAAAGACTTAGCCTGACGATTCGTGCGTACTTGTCCAAAACACCCCTTAAACCCAAGATTTTAGCCGTCTATCGTGCCGAAGGAATGCCCAAGCATGCCATCATTGCTCATTGAAGTAATATAAGTGTTTGGTGTGTCATTGTGAGCCATTGTGCCAAGTTTTAGGCCATTCCTCAATAGTCATGCCGCTATCCCGACGGGTAGACGCGTTACGCCCTACAAACCTAGACCGAAGTTGGCCAGTGTGGGATGTGCATGGCCAAGCACCATATCGTTTGTAAAAAAATTGATGTGAGTGTTTGGGAGGGCATGGTGGAGCAATTTTCAAAAGGATAGCACATTCCTTGAACACTTGGTCTGACGATTCGTGCGTACTTGTCCAAAACACCCCTAAAACCCTAGATTTTAGCCGTGTACCGTGCCAAAGGCATTCCCAAGCATGCCATCATTGCTCATTGAAGTGATATAAGTGTGTGGTGTGTCATTTTGAGCTATTGTGCCAAGTTTGAGGCCATTCCTCAATAGTCCTGTTGCTATCCCGACGGGTAGACGTGTTACACCCTACTACCCTTGACCGAAGCTGGCCAGTGTGGCAAGTACATGTCCAAGCACCATCTTGTTTGTAAAACAAAGTATGTGAGTTCTTGTGAGGGCATGGTGGAGCAATGTGCAAAAGGAGAGCACATTCCTTGAACACTTGGCCTGACTATTCGTGCTTACTTGTCCAAAACACCCCTAAAACCCTAGATATTAGCCGTCTACCGTGCCGAAGGCATTCCCAAGCATACCATAATTGCTCATTGAAGAGATATAAGTGTGTGGTGTGTCATTGTGAGCCATTGTGCCAAGTTTGAGGCCATTCCTCGATAGTCCTGCTGCTATCCCGACGGGTAGACACGTTACACCCTACTACCCTTGATAGAAGCTGGCCAGTGTGGGAAGTGCATGGCCAAGCACCATCTTGTTTGTAAAACAAGGGATGTGAGTGTTTGTGAGAGCATGCTGGAGAAATGTTAAAAAGGAGAGCACATTCCTTGAACACTTGGCCTGACGATTCGTGCGTACTTGTCCAAAACACCCCTAAAATCATAGATTTTAGCCATCTACCGTGCCGAAGGCATGCCCAAGCATGCCATCATTGCTCATTGAAGTGATATAAGTGTGTGGTTTGTCATTGTGAGCCATTGTGCCAAGTTTGAGGCCATTCCTCAATAGTCCTGCCGCTATCCCGACGGGTAGACGCGTTACACCCTACTACCCTAGACCGAAGCTGGCCAGTGTGGGAAGTGCATGGCCAAGCACCATCTCGTTTTTAAATCAATGGATGTGAGTGTTTGTGATGGAATGGTGGAGCAATGTGCAAAAGGAGAGAACATTGTTTGAACACTTGGCCTGACGATTCGTGCGTACTTGTCCGAAACACGCCTAAAACCCTAGATTTTAGTCGTCTACCGTGCCGAAGGCATGCCCAAGAATGACATCAATGCTCATTGAAGTTATATAAGTGTGTGGTGTGTCATTTTTAGCCATTGTGCCAAGTTTGAGGCCATTCCTCAATAGTCCTGCCGCTATCCCGACGGGTAGACGCGTTACACCCTACTACCCTAGACCGAAGCTGGCCAGTGTGGGTAGTGCATGGCCAAGCACCATCTCGTTTGTAAATCAAGGGATGTGAGTGTTTGTGAGGGCATGGTGGAGCAATGTTCAAAAGGAGAGCACATTTCTTGAACACTTGGCCTGACGATTCGTCCGTACTTGTCTAAAACACCCCTAAAACCCTAGATTTTAGTCGTCTACCGTGCCGAAGACATGCCCAAGAATACCATCATTGCTCATTGAAGTTATATAAGTGTGTGGTGTGTCATTTTTAGCCATTGTGCCAAGTTTGAGGCCATTCCTCAATATTCCTGCCGCTATCCCGACGGGTAGATGTGTTACACCCTACTACCCTAGACCGAAGTTGGCCAGTGTGGGCAAGTGCATGGCCAAGCACCATCTTGTTTGTAAAACAAGGGATGTGAGTGTTTCTGAGGGAATGGTGGAGCAATGTGCAACAGGAGTGCACATTCCTTGAACACTTGGCCTGACGATTCGTCCGTACTTGTCCAAAACACCCCTAAAACCCTAGATTTTAGTCGTCTACCATGCCGAAGGAATGCCAAAGCATGCCATCATTTGTCATTGAAGTGATATAAGTGTGTGGTGTGTCATTGTGAGCCATTGTGCCAAGTTTGAGGCCATTCCTCAATACTCCTGTCGCAATGCCGACGGTAGACGCGTTACACCCTACTACCCTAGACCGAAGCTGGCTAGTGTCGGATGTGCATGGCCAAGCACCATCTTGTTTGTAAAACAAGGGATGTGAGTGTTTGTGAGGGCATGGTGGAGAAATGTGCAAAATGAGAGCACATTCCTTGAACACTTGGCTTGACGATTCGTGCGTTCTTGTCCAAAACACCCCTAAAAACCAAGATTTTAGCCGTCTACCATGCCGAAGGCATGCCCAAACATGCCATCATTTATCATTAAAGAGATATAATTGTGTGGTGTGTCATTGTAAGCCATTGTGCCAAGTTTGAGGCCATTACTCAATAGTCCTGCTGCTATCCCGACGGGTAGACGCGTTACACCCTACTACCCTTTACCGAAGCTGGCCAGTGTGGGAAGTGCATTGCCAAGCACCATTTTGTTTGTAAAACAAGGGATGTTAGTGTTTGTGAGGACATGGTAGGGTAATGTGCAAAAGTAGAGAACATTCCTTAAAGACTTAGCCTGACGATTCGTGCGTACTTGTCCAAAACACCCCTCAAACCCAAGATTTTAGCCGTCTATCGTGCCGAAGGAATGCCCAAGCATGCCATCATTGCTCATTGAAGTAATATAAGTGTGTGGTGTGTCATTGTGAGCCATTGTGCCAAGTTTTAGGCAATTCCTCAATAGTCATGCCGCTATCCCGACGGGTAGACGCGTTACGCCCTACTAACCTAGACCGAAGTTGGCCAGTGTGGGGTGTGCATGGCCAAGCACCATATCGTTTGTAAAAAAATTGATGTGAGTGTTTGGGAGGGCATGGTGGAGCAATTTTCAAAAGGATAGCACATTCCTTGAACACTTGGTCTGACGATTCGTGCATACTTGTCCAAAACACCCCTAAAACCCTAGATTTTAGCCGTGTACCGTGCCGAAGGCATTCCCAAGCATGCCATCATTGCTCATTGAAGTGATATAAGTGTGTGGTGTGTCATTTTGAGCCATTGTGCCAAGTTTGAGGCCATTCCTCAATAGTCCTGTTGCTATCCCGACGGGTAGACGCGTTACACCCTACTACCCTTGACCGAAGCTGGCCAGTGTGGCAAGTACATGTCCAAGCACCATCTTGTTTGTAAAACAAAGTATGTGAGTTCTTGTGAGGCCATGGTGGAGCAATGTGCAAAAGGAGAGCACATTCCTTGAACACTTGGCCTGACTATTCGTGCTTACTTGTCCAAAACACCCCTAAAACCCTAGATATTAGCCGTCTACCGTGCCGAAGGCATTCCCAAGCATGCCATCATTGCTCATTGAAGAGATATAAGTGTGTGGTGTGTCATTGTGAGCCATTGTGCCAAGTTTGAGGCCATTCCTTGATAGTCCTGCTGCTATCCCGACGGGTAGACACGTTACACCCTACCACCCTTGATAGAAGCTGGCCAGTGTGGGAAGTGCATGGCCAAGCACCATCTTGTTTGTAAAACAAGGGATGTGAGTGTTTGTGAGAGCATGCTGGAGAAATGTTAAAAAGGAGAGCACATTCCTTGAACACTTGGCCTGACGATTCGTGCGTACTTGTCCAAAACACCCCTAAAAGCATAGATTTTAGCCGTCTACCATGCCGAAGGCATGCCCAAGCATGCCACCATTGCTCATTGAAGTGATATAAGTGTGTGGTTTGTCATTGTGAGCCATTGTGCCAAGTTTGAGGCCATTCCTCAATAGTCCTGCCGCTATCCCGACGGGTAGACGCGTTACACCCTACTACCCTAGACCGAAGCTGGCCAGTCTGGGAAGTGCATGGCCAAGCACCATCTCGTTTGTAAATCAAGGGATGTGAGTGTTTGTGATGGAATGGTGGAGCAATGTGCAAAAGGAGAGAACATTGTTTGAACACTTGGCCTGACGATTCGTGCGTACTTGTCCGAAACACCCCTAAAACCCTAGATTTTAGTCGTCTACCGTGCCGAAGGCATGCCCAAGAATGACATCAATGCTCATTGAAGTTATATAAGTGTGTGGTGTGTCATTTTTAGCCATTGTGCCAAGTTTGAGGCCATTCCTCAATAGTCCTGCCGCTATCCCGACGGGTAGACGCGTTACACCCTACTACCCTCCCCCGAAGCTGACCAGTGTGGGTAGTGCATGGCCAAGCACCATCTCGTTTGTAAATCAAGGGATGTGAGTGTGTGTGAGGGCATGGTGGAGCAATGTTCAAAAGGAGAGCACATTTCTTGAACACTTGGCCTGACGATTCGTCCGTACTTGTCTAAAACACCCCTAAAACCCTAGATTTTAGTCGTCTACCGTGCCGAAGACATGCCCAAGAATGCCATCATTGCTCATTGAAGTTATAGAAATGTGTGGTGTGTCATTTTTAGCCATTGTGCCATGTTTGAGTCCATTCCTCAATATTCCTGCCGCTATCCCGACGGGTAGATGTGTTACACACTACTACCCTAGACCGAAGCTGCCAAGTGTGGGGAAGTGCATGGACAAGAACCATCTTGTTTGTAAAACAAGGGATGTGAGTGTATGCGAGGGCATGGTGGAGCAATGTGCAAAAGGAGAGAACATTCCTTGAACACTTGGCCTGACGATTCGTGCGTACTTGTCCAAAACACCCCTAAAACCCTAGATTTTAGTCGTCTACCGTGCTGAAGGAATGCCAAAGCATGCCATCATTGCTCATTGAAGAGATATAAGTGTGTGGTGTGTCATTGTGAGCCATTGTGCCAAGTTTGAGGCCATTCCTCCATACTCCTGTCGCAATGCCGAAGGTAGACGCATTACACCCTACTACCCTAGACCGAAGCTGGCCAGTGTCGGATGTGCATGGCCAAGCACCATCTTGTTTGTAAAACAAGGGATGTGAGTGTTTGTGAGGGCATGGTGGAGAAATGTGCAAAATGAGAGCACATTCCTTGAACACTTGGCTTGACGATTCGTGCGTTCTTGTCCAAAACACCCCTAAAAACCAAGATTTTAGCCGTCTACCATGCCGAAGGCATTCCCAAACATGCCATCATTTATCATTAAAGAGATATAAGTGTGTGGTGTGTCATGGTAAGCCATTGTGCCAAGTTTGAGGCCATTACTCAATAGTCCTGCTGCTATCCCGACGGGTAGACGCGTTACACCCTACTACCCTTTACCGAAGCTGGCCAGTGTGGGAAGTGCATTGCCAAGCACCATCTTGTTTGTAAAACAAGGGATTTGAGTGTTTGTGAGGACCTGGTGGGGTAATGTGCAAAAGTAGAGCACATTCCTTAAAGACTTAGCCTGACGATTCGTGCGTACTTGTCCAAAACACCCCTTAAACCCAAGATTTTAGCCGTCTATCGTACCGAAGGAATGCCCAAGCATGCCATCATTGCTCATTGAAGTAATATAAGTGTGTGGTGTGTCATTGTGAGCCATTGTGCCAAGTTTTAGGCCATTCCTCAATAGTCATGCCGCTATCCCGACGGGTAGACGCGTTACGCCCTACTAACCTAGACCGAAGTTGGCCAGTGTGGGATGTGCATGGCCAAGCACCATATAGTTTGTAAAAAAATTGATGTGAGTGTTTGTGAGGGCATGGTGGAGCAATTTTCAAAAGGATAGCACATTCCTTGAACACTTGGTCTGACGATTCGTGCGTACTTGTCCAAAACACCCCTAAAACCCTAGATTTTAGCCGTGTACCATGCCGAAGGCATTCCCAATCATGCCATCATTGCTCATTGAAGTGATATAAGTGTGTGGTGTGTCATTTTGAGCCATTGTGCCAAGTTTGAGGCCATTCCTCAATAGTCTTGTTGCTATCCCGATGGGTAGACGCGTTACACCCTACTACCCTTGACCGAAGCTGGCCAGTGTGGCAAGTACATGTCCAAGCACCATCTTGTTTGTAAAACAAAGTATGTGAGTTCTTGTGAGGGCATGGTGGAGCAATGTGCAAAAGGAGAGCACATTCCTTGAACACTTGGCCTGACTATTCGTGCTTACTTGTCCAAAACACCCCTAAAACCCTAGATATTAGCCGTCTACCGTGCCGAAGGCATTCCCAAGCATGCCATCATTGCTCATTGAAGAGATATAAGTGTGTGGTGTGTCATTGTGAGCCATTGTGCAAAGTTTGAGGCCATTCCTCGATAGTCCTGCTGCTATCCCGACGGGTAGACACGTTACACCCTACTACCCTTGATAGAAGCTGGCCAGTGTGGGAAGTGCATGGCCAAGCACCATATTGTTTGTAAAATAAGGGATGTGAGTGTTTGTGAGAGCATGGTGGAGAAATGTTAAAAAGGAGAGCACATTCCTTGAACACTTGGCCTGACGATTCGAGCGTACTTGTCCAAAACACCCCTAAAACCATAGATTTTAGCAGTCTACCGTGCCGAAGGCATGCCCAAGCATGCCATCATTGCTCATTGAAGTGATATAATTGTGTGGTTTGTCATTGTGAGCCATTCTGCCAAGTTTGAGGCCATTCCTCAATAGTCCTGCCGCTATCCCGATGGGTAGACGCGTTACACCCTACTACCCTAGACCGAAGCTGGCCAGTGTGGGAAGTGCATGGCCAAGCACCATCTCGTTTGTAAATCAAGGGATGTGAGTGTTTGTGATGGAATGGTGGAGCAATGTGCAAAAGGAGAGAACATTGTTTGAACACTTGGCCTGACGATTCGTGCGTACATGTCCGAAACACCCCTAAAACCCTAGATTTTAGTCGTCTACCGTGCCGAAGGCATGCCCAAGAATGACATCAATGCTCATTGAAGTTATATAAGTGTGTGGTGTGTCATTTTTAGCCATTGTGCCAAGTTTGAGGCCATTCCTCCATACTCCTGTCGCAATGCCGAAGGTAGACGCGTTACACCCTACTACCCTAGACCGAAGCTGGCCAGTGTCGGATGTGCATGGCCAAGCACCATCTTGTTTGTAAAACAAGGGATGTGAGTGTTTGTGAGGGCATGGTGGAGAAATGTGCAAAATGAGAGCACATTCCTTGAACACTTGGCTTGACGATTCGTGCGTTCTTGTCCAAAACACCCCTAAAAACCAAGATTTTAGCCGTCTACCATGCCGAAGGCATTCCCAAACATGCCATCATTTATCATTAAAGAGATATAAGTGTGTGGTGTGTCATTTTAAGCCATTGTGCCAAGTTTGAGGCCATTACTCAATAGTCCTGCTGCTATCCCGACGGGTAGACGCGTTACACCCTACTACCCTTTACCGAAGCTGGCCAGTGTGGGAAGTGCATTGCCAAGCACCATCTTGTTTGTAAAACAAGGGATTTGAGTGTTTGTGAGGACCTGGTGGGGTAATGTGCAAAAGTAGAGCACATTCCTTAAAGACTTAGCCTGACGATTCGTGCGTACTTGTCCAAAACACCCCTTAAACCCAAGATTTTAGCCGTCTATCGTACCGAAGGAATGCCCAAGCATGCCATCATTGCTCATTGAAGTAATATAAGTGTGTGGTGTGTCATTGTGAGCCATTGTGCCAAGTTTTAGGCCATTCCTCAATAGTCATGCCGCTATCCCGACAGGTAGACGCGTTACGCCCTACTAACCTAGACCGAAGTTGGCCAGTGTGGGATGTGCATGGCCAAGCACCATATAGTTTGTAAAAAATTTGATGTGAGTGTTTGTGAGGGCATGGTGGAGCAATTTTCAAAAGGATAGCACATTCCTTGAACACTTGGTCTGACGATTCGTGCGTACTTGTCCAAAACACCCCTAAAACCCTAGATTTTAGCCGTGTACCATGCCGAAGGCATTCCCAATCATGCCATCATTGCTCATTGAAGTGATATAAGTGTGTGGTGTGTAATTTTGAGCCATTGTGCCAAGTTTGAGGCCATTCCTCAATAGTCTTGTTGCTATCCCGATGGGTAGACGCGTTACACCCTACTACCCTTGACCGAAGCTGGCCAGTGTGGCAAGTACATGTCCAAGCACCATATTGTTTGTAAAACAAAGTATGTGAGTTCTTGTGAGGGCATGGTGGAGCAATGTGCAAAAGGAGAGCACATTCCTTGAACACTTGGCCTGACTATTCGTGCTTACTTGTCCAAAACACCCCTAAAACCCTAGATATTAGCCGTCTACCGTGCCGAAGGCATTCCCAAGCATGCCATCATTGCTCATTGAAGAGATATAAGTGTGTGGTGTGTCATTGTGAGCCATTGTGCAAAGTTTGAGGCCATTCCTCGATAGTCCTGCTGCTATCCCGACGGGTAGACACGTTACACCCTACTACCCTTGATAGAAGCTGGCCAGTGTGGGAAGTGCATGGCCAAGCACCATATTGTTTGTAAAATAAGGGATGTGAGTGTTTGTGAGAGCATGGTGGAGAAATGTTAAAAAGGAGAGCACATTCCTTGAACACTTGGCCTGACGATTCGAGCGTACTTGTCCAAAACACCCCTAAAACCATAGATTTTAGCAGTCTACCGTGCCGAAGGCATGCCCAAGCATGCCATCATTGCTCATTGAAGTGATATAATTGTGTGGTTTGTCATTGTGAGCCATTCTGCCAAGTTTGAGGCCATTCCTCAATAGTCCTGCCGCTATCCCGACGGGTAGACGCGTTACACCCTACTACCCTAGACCGAAGCTGGCCAGTGTGGGAAGTGCATGGACAAGCACCATCTCGTTTGTAAATCAAGGGATGTGAGTGTTTGTGATGGAATGGTGGAGCAATGTGCAAAAGGAGAGAACATTGTTTGAACACTTGGCCTGACGATTCGTGCGTACATGTCCGAAACACCCCTAAAACCCTAGATTTTAGTCGTCTACCGTGCCGAAGGCATGCCCAAGAATGACATCAATGCTCATTGAAGTTATATAAGTGTGTGGTGTGTCATTTTTAGCCATTGTGCCAAGTTTGAGGCCATTCCTCAATAGTCCTGCCGCTATCCCGATGAGTAGACGCGTTACACCCTACTACCCTAGACCGAAGCTGGCCAGTGTGGGTAGTGCATGGCCAAGCACCATCTCGTTTGTAAATCAAGGGATGTGAGTGTTTGTGATGGCATGGTGGAGCAATGTTCAAAAGGAGAGCACATTTCTTGAATACTTGGCCTGATGATTCGTCCGTACTTGTCCAAAACACCCCTAAAACCCTAGATTTTAGTCGTCTACCGTGCCGAAGACATGCCCAAGAATGCCATCATTGCTCATTGAAGTTATATAAGTGTGCCGTGTGTCATTTTTAGCCATTGTGCCAAGTTTGAGGCCATTCCTCAATATTCCTGCCGCTATCCCGACGGGTAGATGTGTTACACCCTACTACCCTAGATCGAAGTTGGCCAGTGTGGGGAAGTGCATGGCCAAGCACCATCTTGTTTGTAAAACAAGGGATGTCAGTGTTTGTGAGGGCATGGTGGAGCAATGTGCAAAAGGAGTGCACATTCCTTGAACACTTGGCCTGACGATTCGTCCGTACTTGTCCAAAACACCCCTAAAACCCTAGATTTTAGTCGTCTACCCTGCCGAAGGAATTCCCAAGCATGCCATAATTGCTCATTGAAGTGATATAAGTGTGTGGTGTGCCATTGTGAGCTATTGTGTCAAGTTTGAGTCTATTCCTGAATAGTCCTGCTGCTATCCCGACAGGTAGACGCGTTACACCCTACTACCCTTGACCGAAGCTGGCCAGTGTGGGAAGTGCATGGACAAGAACCATCCTGTTTGTAAAACAAGGGATGTGAGTGTATGCGAGGGCATGGTGGAGCAATGTGCAAAAGGAGAGAACATTCCTTGAACACTTGGCCTGACGATTCGTGCGTACTTGTCCAAAACACCCCTAAAACCCTAGATTTTAGCCGTCTACCGTGCCGAAGGAATGCCAAATCATGCCATCATTGCTCATTGAAGTGATATAAGTGTGTGGTGTGTGATTGTGAGCCATTGTGTCAAGTTTGAGTCCATTCCTCAATACTCCTGTCGCAATGCCGACGGTAGACGCGTCACACCCTACTACCCTAAACCGAAGCTGGCCAGTGTCGGATGTGCATGGCCAAGCACCATCTTGTTTGTAAAACAAGGGATGTGAGTGTTTGTGAGGGCATCGTGGAGAAATGTGCAAAATGAGAGCACATTCCTTGAACACTTGGCTTGACGATTCATGCGTTCTTGTCCAAAACACCCCTAAAAACCAAGATTTTAGCCGTCTACCATGCCGAAGGCATGCCCAAACATGCCATCATTTATCATTAAAGATATATAAGTGTGTGGTGTGTCATTGTAAGCCATTGTGCCAAGTTTGAGGCCATTACTCAATAGTCCTGCTGCTATCCCGACGGGTAGATGCGTTACACCCTACTACCCTAGACCGAAGCTGGCCTGTGTGGGAAGTGCATGGCCAAACACCATCTTGTTTGTAAAACAAGGGATGTGAGTGTTTGTGAGGGAATGGTGGAGCAATTTGCAAAATGAGAGCACATTCCTTGAACACTTGGCCTGACGAGTCGTGCGTAGTTGTCCAAAACACCCCTAAAACCCTAGATTTTAGCCGTCTACCATGCCGAAGGAATTCCCAAGCATGCCATAATTGCTCATTGAAGTGATATAAGTGTGTGGTGTGTCATTGTGAGCCATTGTGTCAAGTTTGAGGCCATTCCTCAATAGTCCTGCTGCTATCCCGACGGGTAGACGCGTTACACCCTACTACCCTTGACCGAAGCTGGCCAGTGTGGGAAGTGCATGGACAAGAACCATCTTGTTTGTAAAACAAGGAAATCGAGTGTATGTAAGGTCATGGTGGAGCAATGTGCAAAACTAGAGCACATTCCTTCAACACTTGGCCTGACGATTCGTGCGTACTTGTCCAAAACACCCCTAAAACCCTTGATTTTAGTCGTCTACCGTGCCGAAGGCATGCCAAAGCATGCCATCATTTCTCATTGAAGTAATATAAGTGTGTGGTGTGTCATTGTGATCCACTGTGCGAATTTTGAGGCCATTCCTCAATAGTCCTGTCGCAATCCCGACGGGTAGACGCGTTACACCCTACTACCATAGACCGAAGCTAGCCAGTGTGGGAAGTGCATGGACAAGCACCATCTTGTTTGTTAAACAAGGGTTGTGAGAGTTTGTGAGGGCATGCTGGAGCAATGTGAAAAATAAGAGCACATTTCTTGAACACTTGGCCTGACGATTCGTCTGTACTTCTCCAAAACACCCCTAAAACCCTAGATTTTAGCCGTGTACCATGCCGAAGGCATTCCCAAGCATGCCATCATTGCTCAGTGAAGTGATATAAGTGTGTGGTGTGTCATTGTGAGCTATTTTGCCAAGGTTGAGGCCATTCCTCAATAGTCTTGTTGCTATCCCGATGGGTAGACGCGTTACACCCTACTACCCTTGACCGAAGCTGGCCAGTGTGGCAAGTACATGTCCAAGCACCATCTTGTTTGTAAAACAAAGTATGTGAGTTCTTGTGAGGGCATGGTGGAGCAATGTGCAAAAGGAGAGCACATTCCTTGAACACTTGGCCTGACTATTCGTGCTTACTTGTCCAAAACACCCCTAAAACCCTAGATATTAGCCGTCTACCATGCCGAAGGCATTCCCAAGCATGCCATCATTGCTCATTGAAGAGATATAAGTGTGTGGTGTGTCATTGTGAGCCATTGTGCAAAGTTTGAGGCCATTCCTCGATAGTCCTGCTGCTATCCCGACGGGTAGACACGTTACACCCTACTACCCTTGATAGAAGCTGGCCAGTGTGGGAAGTGCATGGCCAAGCACCATATTGTTTGTAAAATAAGGGATGTGAGTGTTTGTGAGAGCATGGTGGAGAAATGTTAAAAAGGAGAGCACATTCCTTGAACACTTGGCCTGACGATTCGAGCGTACTTGTCCAAAACACCGCTAAAACCATAGATTTTAGCCGTCTACCGTGCCGAAGGCATGCCCAAGCATGCCATCATTGCTCATTGAAGTGATATAATTGTGTGGTTTGTCATTGTGAGCCATTGTGCCAAGTTTGAGGCCATTCCTCAATAGTCCTGCCGCTATCCCGACGGGTAGACGCGTTACACCCTACTACCCTAGACCGAAGCTGGCCAGTGTGGGAAGTGCATGGCCAAGCACCATCTCGTTTGTAAATCAAGGGATGTGAGTGTTTGTGATGGAATGGTGGAGCAATGTGCAAAAGGAGAGAACATTGTTTGAACACTTGGCCTGACGATTCGTGCGTACATGTCCGAAACACCCCTAGAACCCTAGATTTTAGTCGTCTACCGTGCCGAAGGCATGCCCAAGAATGACATCAATGCTCATTGAAGTTATATAAGTGTGTGGTGTGTCATTTTTAGCCATTGTGCCAAGTTTGAGGCCATTCCTCAATAGTCCTGCCGCTATCCCGACGAGTAGACGCGTTACACCCTACTACCCTAGACCGAAGCTGGCCAGTGTGGGTAGTGCATGGCCAAGCACCATCTCGTTTGTAAATCAAGGGATGTGAGTGTTTGTGAGGGCATGGTGGAGCAATGTTCAAAAGGAGAGCACATTTCTTGAATACTTGGCCTGATGATTCGTCCGTACTTGTCCAAAACACCCCTAAAACCCTAGATTTTAGTCGTCTACCGTGCCGAAGACATGCCCAAGAATGCCATCATTGCTCATTGAAGTTATATAAGTGTGTGGTGTGTCATTTTTAGCCATTGTGCCAAGTTTGAGGCCATTCCTCAATATTCCTGCCGCTATCCCGACGGGTAGATGTGTTACACCCTACTACCCTAGATCGAAGTTGGCCAGTGTGGGGAAGTGCATGGCCAAGCACCATCTTGTTTGTAAAACAAGGGATGTCAGTGTTTGTGAGGGCATGGTGGAGCAATGTGCAAAAGGAGTGCACATTCCTTGAACACTTGGCCTGACGATTCGTCCGTACTTGTCCAAAACACCCCTAAAACCCTAGATTTTAGTCGTCTACCCTGCCGAAGGAATTCCCAAGCATGCCATAATTGCTCATTGAAGTGATATAAGTGTGTGGTGTGCCATTGTGAGCTATTGTGTCAAGTTTGAGTCTATTCCTGAATAGTCCTGCTGCTATCCCGACAGGTAGACGCGTTACACCCTACTACCCTTGACCGAAGCTGGCCAGTGTGGGAAGTGCATGGACAAGAACCATCTTGTTTGTAAAACAAGGGATGTGAGTGTATGCGAGGGCATGGTGGAGCAATGTGCAAAAGGAGAGAACATTCCTTGAACACTTGGCCTGACGATTCATGCGTACTTGTCCAAAACACCCCTAAAACCCTAGATTTTAGCCGTCTACCGTGCCGAAGGAATGCCAAAGCATGCCATCATTGCTCATTGAAGTGATATAAGTGTGTGGTGTGTGATTGTGAGCCATTGTGTCAAGTTTGAGTCCATTCCTCAATACTCCTGTCGCAATGCCGACGGTAGACGCGTCACACCCTACTACCCTAAACCGAAGCTGGCCAGTGTCGGATGTGCATGGCCAAGCACCATCTTGTTTGTAAAACAAGGGATGTGAGTGTTTGTGAGGGCATGGTGGAGAAATGTGCAAAATGAGAGCACATTCCTTGAACACTTGGCTTGACGATTCATGCGTTCTTGTCCAAAACACCCCTAAAAACCAAGATTTTAGCCGTCTACCATGCCGAAGGCATGCCCAAACATGCCATCATTTATCATTAAAGATATATAAGTGTGTGGTGTGTCATTGTAAGCCATTGTGCCAAGTTTGAGGCCATTACTCAATAGTCCTGCTGCTATCCCGACGGGTAGATGCGTTACACCCTACTACCCTAGACCGAAGCTGGCCTGTGTGGGAAGTGCATGGCCAAACACCATCTTGTTTGTAAAACAAGGGATGTGAGTGTTTGTGAGGGAATGGTGGAGCAATTTGCAAAATGAGAGCACATTCCTTGAACACTTGGCCTGACGAGTCGTGCGTAGTTGTCCAAAACACCCCTAAAACCCTAGATTTTAGCCGTCTACCATGCCGAAGGAATTCCCAAGCATGCCATAATTGCTCATTGAAGTGATATAAGTGTGTGGTGTGTCATTGTGAGCCATTGTGTCAAGTTTGAGGCCATTCCTCAATAGTCCTGCTGCTATCCCGACGGGTAGACGCGTTACACCCTACTACCCTTGACCGAAGCTGGCCAGTGTGGGAAGTGCATGGACAAGAACCATCTTGTTTGTAAAACAAGGAAATCGAGTGTATGTAAGGTCATGGTGGAGCAATGTGCAAAACTAGAGCACATTCCTTCAACACTTGGCCTGACGATTCGTGCGTACTTGTCCAAAACACCCCTAAAACCCTTGATTTTAGTCGTCTACCGTGCCGAAGGCATGCCAAAGCATGCCATCATTTCTCATTGAAGTAATATAAGTGTGTGGTGTGTCATTGTGATCCACTGTGCGAATTTTGAGGCCATTCCTCAATAGTCCTGTCGCAATCCCGACGGGTAGACGCGTTACACCCTACTACCATAGACCGAAGCTAGCCAGTGTGGGAAGTGCATGGACAAGCACCATCTTGTTTGTTAAACAAGGGTTGTGAGAGTTTGTGAGGGCATGCTGGAGCAATGTGAAAAATAAGAGCACATTTCTTGAACACTTGGCCTGACGATTCGTCTGTACTTCTCCAAAACACCCCTAAAACCCTAGATTTTAGCCATGTACCATGCCGAAGGCATTCCCAAGCATGCCATCATTGCTCAGTGAAGTGATATAAGTGTGTGGTGTGTCATTGTGAGCTATTTTGCCAAGGTTGAGGCCATTCCTCAATAGTCTTGTTGCTATCCCGATGGGTAGACGCGTTACACCCTACTACCCTTGACCGAAGCTGGCCAGTGTGGCAAGTACATGTCCAAGCACCATCTTGTTTGTAAAACAAAGTATGTGAGTTCTTGTGAGGGCATGGTGGAGCAATGTGCAAAAGGAGAGCACATTCCTTGAACACTTGGCCTGACTATTCGTGCTTACTTGTCCAAAACACCCCTAAAACCCTAGATATTAGCCGTCTACCATGCCGAAGGCATTCCCAAGCATGCCATCATTGCTCATTGAAGAGATATAAGTGTGTGGTGTGTCATTGTGAGCCATTGTGCAAAGTTTGAGGCCATTCCTCGATAGTCCTGCTGCTATCCCGACGGGTAGACACGTTACACCCTACTACCCTTGATAGAAGCTGGCCAGTGTGGGAAGTGCATGGCCAAGCACCATATTGTTTGTAAAATAAGGGATGTGAGTGTTTGTGAGAGCATGGTGGAGAAATGTTAAAAAGGAGAGCACATTCCTTGAACACTTGGCCTGACGATTCGAGCGTACTTGTCCAAAACACCGCTAAAACCATAGATTTTAGCCGTCTACCGTGCCGAAGGCATGCCCAAGCATGCCATCATTGCTCATTGAAGTGATATAATTGTGTGGTTTGTCATTGTGAGCCATTGTGCCAAGTTTGAGGCCATTCCTCAATAGTCCTGCCGCTATCCCGACGGGTAGACGCGTTACACCCTACTACCCTAGACCGAAGCTGGCCAGTGTGGGAAGTGCATGGCCAAGCACCATCTCGTTTGTAAATCAAGGGATGTGAGTGTTTGTGATGGAATGGTGGAGCAATGTGCAAAAGGAGAGAACATTGTTTGAACACTTGGCCTGACGATTCGTGCGTACATGTCCGAAACACCCCTAGAACCCTAGATTTTAGTCGTCTACCGTGCCGAAGGCATGCCCAAGAATGACATCAATGCTCATTGAAGTTATATAAGTGTGTGGTGTGTCATTTTTAGCCATTGTGCCAAGTTTGAGGCCATTCCTCAATAGTCCTGCCGCTATCCCGACGAGTAGACGCGTTACACCCTACTACCCTAGACCGAAGCTGGCCAGTGTGGGTAGTGCATGGCCAAGCACCATCTCGTTTGTAAATCAAGGGATGTGAGTGTTTGTGAGGGCATGGTGGAGCAATGTTCAAAAGGAGAGCACATTTCTTGAATACTTGGCCTGATGATTCGTCCGTACTTGTCCAAAACACCCCTAAAACCCTAGATTTTAGTCGTCTACCGTGCCGAAGACATGCCCAAGAATGCCATCATTGCTCATTGAAGTTATATAAGTGTGTGGTGTGTCATTTTTAGCCATTGTGCCAAGTTTGAGGCCATTCCTCAATATTCCTGCCGCTATCCCGACGGGTAGATGTGTTACACCCTACTACCCTAGATAGAAGTTGGCCAGTGTGGGGAAGTGCATGGCCAAGCACCATCTTGTTTGTAAAACAAGGGATGTCAGTGTTTGTGAGGGCATGGTGGAGCAATGTGCAAAAGGAGTGCACATTCCTTGAACACTTGGCCTGACGATTCGTCCGTACTTGTCCAAAACACCCCTAAAACCCTAGATTTTAGTCGTCTACCCTGCCGAAGGAATTCCCAAGCATGCCATAATTGCTCATTGAAGTGATATAAGTGTGTGGTGTGCCATTGTGAGCTATTGTGTCAAGTTTGAGTCTATTCCTGAATAGTCCTGCTGCTATCCCGACAGGTAGACGCGTTACACCCTACTACCCTTGACCGAAGCTGGCCAGTGTGGGAAGTGCATGGACAAGAACCATCTTGTTTGTAAAACAAGGGATGTGAGTGTATGCGAGGGCATGGTGGAGCAATGTGCAAAAGGAGAGAACATTCCTTGAACACTTGGCCTGACGATTCATGCGTACTTGTCCAAAACACCCCTAAAACCCTAGATTTTAGCCGTCTACCGTGCCGAAGGAATGCCAAAGCATGCCATCATTGCTCATTGAAGTGATATAAGTGTGTGGTGTGTGATTGTGAGCCATTGTGTCAAGTTTGAGTCCATTCCTCAATACTCCTGTCGCAATGCCGACGGTAGACGCGTCACACCCTACTACCCTAAACCGAAGCTGGCCAGTGTCGGATGTGCATGGCCAAGCACCATCTTGTTTGTAAAACAAGGGATGTGAGTGTTTGTGAGGGCATGGTGGAGAAATGTGCAAAATGAGAGCACATTCCTTGAACACTTGGCTTGACGATTCATGCGTTCTTGTCCAAAACACCCCTAAAAACCAAGATTTTAGCCGTCTACCATGCCGAAGGCATGCCCAAACATGCCATCATTTATCATTAAAGATATATAAGTGTGTGGTGTGTCATTGTAAGCCATTGTGCCAAGTTTGAGGCCATTACTCAATAGTCCTGCTGCTATCCCGACGGGTAGATGCGTTACACCCTACTACCCTAGACCGAAGCTGGCCTGTGTGGGAAGTGCATGGCCAAACACCATCTTGTTTGTAAAACAAGGGATGTGAGTGTTTGTGAGGGAATGGTGGAGCAATTTGCAAAATGAGAGCACATTCCTTGAACACTTGGCCTGACGAGTCGTGCGTAGTTGTCCAAAACACCCCTAAAACCCTAGATTTTAGCCGTCTACCATGCCGAAGGAATTCCCAAGCATGCCATAATTGCTCATTGAAGTGATATAAGTGTGTGGTGTGTCATTGTGAGCCATTGTGTCAAGTTTGAGGCCATTCCTCAATAGTCCTGCTGCTATCCCGACGGGTAGACGCGTTACACCCTACTACCCTTGACCGAAGCTGGCCAGTGTGGGAAGTGCATGGACAAGAACCATCTTGTTTGTAAAACAAGGAAATCGAGTGTATGTAAGGTCATGGTGGAGCAATGTGCAAAACTAGAGCACATTCCTTCAACACTTGGCCTGACGATTCGTGCGTACTTGTCCAAAACACCCCTAAAACCCTTGATTTTAGTCGTCTACCGTGCCGAAGGCATGCCAAAGCATGCCATCATTTCTCATTGAAGTAATATAAGTGTGTGGTGTGTCATTGTGATCCACTGTGCGAATTTTGAGGCCATTCCTCAATAGTCCTGTCGCAATCCCGACGGGTAGACGCGTTACACCCTACTACCATAGACCGAAGCTAGCCAGTGTGGGAAGTGCATGGACAAGCACCATCTTGTTTGTTAAACAAGGGTTGTGAGAGTTTGTGAGGGCATGCTGGAGCAATGTGAAAAATAAGAGCACATTTCTTGAACACTTGGCCTGACGATTCGTCTGTACTTCTCCAAAACACCCCTAAAACCCTAGATTTTAGCCGTGTACCATGCCGAAGGCATTCCCAAGCATGCCATCATTGCTCAGTGAAGTGATATAAGTGTGTGGTGTGTCATTGTGAGCTATTTTGCCAAGGTTGAGGCCATTCCTCAATAGTCTTGTTGCTATCCCGATGGGTAGACGCGTTACACCCTACTACCCTTGACCGAAGCTGGCCAGTGTGGCAAGTACATGTCCAAGCACCATCTTGTTTGTAAAACAAAGTATGTGAGTTCTTGTGAGGGCATGGTGGAGCAATGTGCAAAAGGAGAGCACATTCCTTGAACACTTGGCCTGACTATTCGTGCTTACTTGTCCAAAACACCCCTAAAACCCTAGATATTAGCCGTCTACCATGCCGAAGGCATTCCCAAGCATGCCATCATTGCTCATTGAAGAGATATAAGTGTGTGGTGTGTCATTGTGAGCCATTGTGCAAAGTTTGAGGCCATTCCTCGATAGTCCTGCTGCTATCCCGACGGGTAGACACGTTACACCCTACTACCCTTGATAGAAGCTGGCCAGTGTGGGAAGTGCATGGCCAAGCACCATATTGTTTGTAAAATAAGGGATGTGAGTGTTTGTGAGAGCATGGTGGAGAAATGTTAAAAAGGAGAGCACATTCCTTGAACACTTGGCCTGACGATTCGAGCGTACTTGTCCAAAACACCGCTAAAACCATAGATTTTAGCCGTCTACCGTGCCGAAGGCATGCCCAAGCATGCCATCATTGCTCATTGAAGTGATATAATTGTGTGGTTTGTCATTGTGAGCCATTGTGCCAAGTTTGAGGCCATTCCTCAATAGTCCTGCCGCTATCCCGACGGGTAGACGCGTTACACCCTACTACCCTAGACCGAAGCTGGCCAGTGTGGGAAGTGCATGGCCAAGCACCATCTCGTTTGTAAATCAAGGGATGTGAGTGTTTGTGATGGAATGGTGGAGCAATGTGCAAAAGGAGAGAACATTGTTTGAACACTTGGCCTGACGATTCGTGCGTACATGTCCGAAACACCCCTAGAACCCTAGATTTTAGTCGTCTACCGTGCCGAAGGCATGCCCAAGAATGACATCCATGCTCATTGAAGTTATATAAGTGTGTGGTGTGTCATTTTTAGCCATTGTGCCAAGTTTGAGGCCATTCCTCAATAGTCCTGCCGCTATCCCGACGAGTAGACGCGTTACACCCTACTACCCTAGACCGAAGCTGGCCAGTGTGGGTAGTGCATGGCCAAGCACCATCTCGTTTGTAAATCAAGGGATGTGAGTGTTTGTGAGGGCATGGTGGAGCAATGTTCAAAAGTAGAGCACATTTCTTGAATACTTGGCCTGATGATTCGTCCGTACTTGTCCAAAACACCCCTAAAACCCTAGATTTTAGTCGTCTACCGTGCCGAAGACATGCCCAAGAATGCCATCATTGCTCATTGAAGTTATATAAGTGTGTGGTGTGTCATTTTTAGCCATTGTGCCAAGTTTGAGGCCATTCCTCAATATTCCTGCCGCTATCCCGACGGGTAGATGTGTCACACCCTACTACCCTAGATCGAAGTTGGCCAGTGTGGGGAAGTGCATGGCCAAGCACCATCTTGTTTGTAAAACAAGGGATGTCAGTGTTTGTGAGGGCATGGTGGAGCAATGTGCAAAAGGAGTGCACATTCCTTGAACACTTGGCCTGACGATTCGTCCGTACTTGTCCAAAACACCCCTAAAACCCTAGATTTTAGTCGTCTACCCTGCCGAAGGAATTCCCAAGCATGCCATAATTGCTCATTGAAGTGATATAAGTGTGTGGTGTGCCATTGTGAGCTATTGTGTCAAGTTTGAGTCTATTCCTGAATAGTCCTGCTGCTATCCCGACAGGTAGACGCGTTACACCCTACTACCCTTGACCGAAGCTGGCCAGTGTGGGAAGTGCATGGACAAGAACCATCTTGTTTGTAAAACAAGGGATGTGAGTGTATGCGAGGGCATGGTGGAGCAATGTGCAAAAGGAGAGAACATTCCTTGAACACTTGGCCTGACGATTCATGCGTACTTGTCCAAAACACCCCTAAAACCCTAGATTTTAGCCGTCTACCGTGCCGAAGGAATGCCAAAGCATGCCATCATTGCTCATTGAAGTGATATAAGTGTGTGGTGTGTGATTGTGAGCCATTGTGTCAAGTTTGAGTCCATTCCTCAATACTCCTGTCGCAATGCCGACGGTAGACGCGTCACACCCTACTACCCTAAACCGAAGCTGGCCAGTGTCGGATGTGCATGGCCAAGCACCATCTTGTTTGTAAAACAAGGGATGTGAGTGTTTGTGAGGGCATGGTGGAGAAATGTGCAAAATGAGAGCACATTCCTTGAACACTTGGCTTGACGATTCATGCGTTCTTGTCCAAAACACCCCTAAAAACCAAGATTTTAGCCGTCTACCATGCCGAAGGCATGCCCAAACATGCCATCATTTATCATTAAAGATATATAAGTGTGTGGTGTGTCATTGTAAGCCATTGTGCCAAGTTTGAGGCCATTACTCAATAGTCCTGCTGCTATCCCGACGGGTAGATGCGTTACACCCTACTACCCTAGACCGAAGCTGGCCTGTGTGGGAAGTGCATGGCCAAACACCATCTTGTTTGTAAAACAAGGGATGTGAGTGTTTGTGAGGGAATGGTGGAGCAATTTGCAAAATGAGAGCACATTCCTTGAACACTTGGCCTGACGAGTCGTGCGTAGTTGTCCAAAACACCCCTAAAACCCTAGATTTTAGCCGTCTACCATGCCGAAGGAATTCCCAAGCATGACATAATTGCTCATTGAAGTGATATAAGTGTGTGGTGTGTCATTGTGAGCCATTGTGTCAAGTTTGAGGCCATTCCTCAATAGTCCTGCTGCTATCCCGACGGGTAGACGCGTTACACCCTACTACCCTTGACCGAAGCTGGCCAGTGTGGGAAGTGCATGGACAAGAACCATCTTGTTTGTAAAACAAGGAAATCGAGTGTATGTAAGGTCATGGTGGAGCAATGTGCAAAACTAGAGCACATTCCTTCAACACTTGGCCTGACGATTCGTGCGTACTTGTCCAAAACACCCCTAAAACCCTTGATTTTAGTCGTCTACCATGCCGAAGGCATGCCAAAGCATGCCATCATTTCTCATTGAAGTAATATAAGTGTGTGGTGTGTCATTGTGATCCACTGTGCGAATTTTGAGGCCATTCCTCAATAGTCCTGTCGCAATCCCGACGGGTAGACGCGTTACACCCTACTACCATAGACCGAAGCTAGCCAGTGTGGGAAGTGCATGGACAAGCACCATCTTGTTTGTTAAACAAGGGTTGTGAGAGTTTGTGAGGGCATGCTGGAGCAATGTGCAAAATAAGAGCACATTTCTTGAACACTTGGCCTGACGATTCGTCTGTACTTCTCCAAAACACCCCTAAAACCCTAGATTTTAGCCGTCTACCATGCCGAAGGCATGCTCAAGCATGCCATAATTGCTCAGTGAAGTGATATAAGTGTGTGGTGTGTCATTGTGAGCTATTTTGCCAAGGTTGAGGCCATTCCTCAATAGTCCTGCCGCTATCCCGATGGGTAGACACGTTACACCCTACTACCCTAGACCGAAGCTGGCCTGTGTGGGAAGTGCATGTCCAAGCACCATCTTGTTTGTAAAACAAGGGATGTGAGTGTTTGAGAGGGAATGGTGGAGCAATTTGCAAAAGGAGAGCACATTCCTTGAACACTTGGCCTGACGAGTCGTGCGTACTTGTCCAAAATACCCCTAAAACCCTAGATTTTAGCCGTCTACCATGCCGAAGGCATGCCCAGGCATGCCATCATTGCTCATTGAAGTGATATAAGTGTCTGGTGTGTCAGTGTGAGCCATTGTGCCAAGTTTGAGGCCATTCCTCAAAAGTTTTGCCGCTATCCCGACGGGTAGACGCGTTACACCCTACAACCCTAGACCGAAGCTCGCCAGTGTGGGAAGTGCATGACCAAGCACAATCTTGTTTGTAAAAAAAGCGATGTGAGTGTTTGTGAGGGCATGGTGGAGCAATGTGAAAAAGGATAGAACATTCCTTGAACACTTGGCCTGATAATTCGTCCGTACTTGTCCAAAACACCCCTAAAACCCTAGATTTTAGCCATCTACCGTGCCGAAGGCATGCCATCATTGCTCATTGAAGTGATATAAGTGTGTGGTGTGTCATTGTGAGCCATTGTGCCAAGTTTGAGGCCATTCCTCAATAGTCTTGCTGCTATCCCGACGGGTAGACGCGTTACACCCTACTACCCTTGACCGAAGCTGGCCAGTGTGGGAAGTGCATGGCCAAGCACCATCTTTTTTTGTAAAACAAGGGATGTGAGTGTATGTGAGGGTATGGTGGATAAATGTGCAAAAGGAGAGAACATTCCTTGAACACTTCGCCTGACGATTCGTGCGTACTTGTCCAAAACACCCCTAAAACCCTAGATTTTAGCCGTCTACCATGCCGAAGCCATGCAAAAGCATGCCATAATTGCTCATTGAAGTGATATAAGTGTGTGGTGTGTCATTGTGAGCCATTGTGCGAAGTTTGAGGCCATTCCTCAATAGTCCTGCCGCTATCCCGACGGGTAGACGCGTTACACCCTACTACCCTAGACCGAAGCTAGCCAGTGTGGGAAGTGCATGGACAAGCACCATATTGTTTGTTAAACAAGGGTTGTGAGTGTTTCTGAGGGCATTCTGGAGCAATGTGCAAAAGAAGAGCACATTTCTTGAACACTTGGCCTGACGATTCGAATGTACTTGTCCAAAACACCCCTAAAACCCTAGATTTTAGTCGTCTACCATGCCGAAGTCATGACCAAGCATGCCATAATTTCTCATTGAAGTGATATAACTGTGTGGTGTTTCATTGTGATCCATTGTGCCAAGGTTGAGGACATTCATCAATAGTCCTGCCGCTATCCCGACGGGTAGACACGTTACACGCTACTACCCTGGACCGAAGCTGGCCAGTGTGGGAAGTGCATGGCCAAGCACCATCTTGTTTGTAAAACAAGGTATGTGAGTGTTTGTGAGGGAATGCTGGAGCAATTTGCAAAAGGAGATCACATTCCTTGAACACTTGGCCTGACGAGTCGTGCGTACTAGTCCAAAACACCCCTAAAACCCTATATTTGAGCCATCTACGGCACCGAAGGCATGCCCAAGTATGCCATCATTGCTCATTGAAGTGATATAAGTGTCTGGTGTGTCATTTTGAGCCATTGTGCCAAGTTTGAGACCATTCCGCAATAGTCCTGCCGCTATCCCGACGGGTAGACGCGTTACACCGTACTACCCTAGACCGAAGCCTGCCAATGTGGGAAGTGCATGGCCAAGCACCATGTTGTTTGTAAAACAAGGGATGTGACTGTTTGTGAGGGCATGGTGGAGCAATGTGCAAATGGATAGAACATTCCTTGAACACTTAGCCTGACGATTCGTTCGTACTTGTCCAAAACACCCCTAAAACCCTAGATTTTAGCCGTGTACCGTGCCAAAGGCATTCCCAAGCATGCCATCATTGCTCACTGAAGTGATATAAGTGTGTGGTGTGTCATTTGAGCCATTGTGCCAAGTTTGAGGCCATTCCTCAATAGTACTGCCGTTATCCCGACGGGTAGACGCGTTACACCCTACTACCCTAGACCGAAGCTGGCCAGTGTGGGAAGTGCATGGCCAAGCACCATATCGTTTGTAAAAAAATTGATGTGAGTGTTTGTGAGGGCATGGTGGAGCAATTTTCAAAAGGATAGCACATTCCTTGAACACTTGGTCTGACGATTCGTGCGTACTTGTCCAAAACACCCCTAAAACCCTAGATTTTAGCCGTGTACCATGCCGAAGGCATTCCCAAGCATGCCATCATTGCTCATTGAAGTGATATAAGTGTGTGGTGTGTCATTTTGAGCCATTGTGCCAAGTTTGAGGCCATTCCTCAATATTCTTGTTGCTATCCCGATGGGTAGACGCGTTACACCCTACTACCCTTGACCGAAGCTGGCCAGTGTGGCAAGTACATGTCCAAGCACCATCTTGTTTGTAAAAAAAAGTATGTGAGTTCTTGTGAGGGCATGGTGGAGCAATGTGCAAAAGGAGAGTACATTCCTTGAACACTTGGCCTGACTATTCGTGCTTACTTGTCCAAAACACCCCTAAAACCCTAGATATTAGCCGTCTACCGTGCCGAAGGCATTCCCAAGCATGCCATCATTGCTCATTGAAGAGATATAAGTGTGTGGTGTGTCATTGTGAGCCATTGTGCAAAGTTTGAGGCCATTCCTCGATAGTCCTGCTGCTATCCCGACGGGTAGACACGTTACACCCTACTACCCTTGATAGAAGCTGGCCAGTGTGGGAAGTGCATGGCCAAGCACCATATTGTTTGTAAAATCAAGGGATGTGAGTGTTTGTGAGAGCATGGTGGAGAAATGTTAAAAAGGAGAGCACATTCCTTGAACACTTGGCCTGACGATTCGTGCGTACTTGTCCAAAACACCCCTAAAACCATAGATTTTAGCCGTCTACCGTGCCGAAGGCATGCCCAAGCATTCCATAATTGCACATTGAAGTGATATAAGTGTGTGGTTTGTCATTGTGAGCCATTGTGCCAAGTTTGAGGCCATTCCTCAAAAGTCATGCCGCTATCCCGATGGGTAGACGCGTTACACCCTAGTACCCTAGATCGAAGCTGGCCAGTGTGGGGAAGTGCATGGCCAAGCACCATGTTGTTTGTAAAACAAGGGATGTGAGTGTTTGTGAGGGCATGGTGGAGCAATGTGCAAATGGATAGAACATTCCTTGAACACTTAGCCTGACGATTCGTTCGTACTTGTCCAAAACACCCCTAAAACCCTAGATTTTAGCCATCTACCGTGCTGAAGGCATGCCATCATTGCTCACTGAAGTGGTATAAGTGTGTGGTGTGTCATTGTGAGACATTGTGCCAAGTTTGAGGCCATTCCTGAATAGTCCTGCCGTTATCCCGATGGGTAGACGCGTTACGCCCTACTACCCTAGACCGAAGCTGGCCAGTGTGGGAAGTGCATGGCCAAGCACCATGTTCTTTGTAAAACAAGGGATGTGAGTGTTTGGGAGGGCATGGTGGATCAATGTGCAAAAGGGGAGCACATTCCTTGAACACTTGGCCTGACGATTCCTGCGTACTTGTCCAAAACACCCTTAAAACCCTATATTTTAGCCGTCTACCGTGCCGAAGGCGCGCCCAAGCATGCCATCATTGCTCATTGAAGTGATATAAGTGTGTGGTGTGTCATTGTGAGCCATTGTGCCAAGTGTGAGGCCATTCCTCAATAGTCCTACCGCTATCCCGATGGGTAGACAAGTTACACCCTACTACCCTAGACTGAAGCTGGCCAGTGTGTGAAGTGCATGGCCCAACACCATATTGTTTGTAAAACAAGGGATGTGAGTATTTGCGAGGGCATGGTGGAAAAATGTGCAAAAGGGGAGCACATGCCTTGAACACTTGGCCTGACGATTCGTCCGTACTTGTCCAAAACACCCCTAAAATCATAGATTTTCGTCGTCTACCATGCCGAAGGCATGCCCAAGCATTCCATAATTGCACATTGAAGTGATATAAGTGTGTGGTTTGTCATTGTGAGCCATTGTGCCAAGTTTGAGGCCATTCCTCAATAGTCATGCCGCTATGCCGATGGGTAGACACGTTACACCCTAGTACCCTAGATCGAAGCTGGCCAGTGTGGGGAAGTGCATGGCCAAGCACCATCTTGTTTGTAAAACAAGGGATCTGAGTGTTTGTGAGGGCATGGTGGAGCAATGTGCAAAAGGAGAGCACATTTCTTGCACACTTGGCCTGACGATTTGTCTGTACTTGTCCAAAACACCCCTAAAACCCTAGATTTTAGTCGTCTACCATGCCAAAGGAATTCCCAAGCATGCCATCATTTCTCATTGAAGTGATATAAGTGTGTGGTGTGTCATTGTGAGCAATTGTGCCAAGTTTGAGGCCATTCCTCAATAGTCCTGCTGCTATCCCGACGGGTAGACGCGTTACACCCTACTATCCTTGACCGAAGCTGGCCACTGTGGGAAGTGCATGGCCAAGCACCACCTTGTTTGTAAAACAAGGTATGTGAGTGTATGTGAGGGCATGGTGGAGCAATGTGCAAAAGGAGAGCACATTCCTTGAACACTTGGCCTGACGATTCGTGCGTACTTGTCCCAAACACCCCTAAAACCCTAGATTTTAGCCGTCTACCGTGCCGAAGGCATGCCATCATTGCTCATTGAAGTGATATAAGTGTGTGGTGTGTCATTGTGAGCCATTGTTCCAAGTTTGAGTCCATTCCTCAATAGTCCTGCCGCTATCCTGACGGGTAGACGCGTTACACCCTACTACCCAAGACCGAAGCTAGCCAGTGTGGGAAGTGTATGGACAAGCACCAGCTTGTTTGTTAAACAAGGGTTGTGAGTGTTTGTAAGGGCATGCTGGAGCAATGTGCAAAAGAAGAGCACATTTCTTGAACACTTGGCCTGACGATTCGTCTGTACTTGTCTAAAACACCCCTAGAACCCTAGATTTTAGCCGTCTACCGTGCCGAAGGCATGCCCAAGCATGCCATAATTGCTCATTAAAGTGATGTAAGTGTGTGGTTTGTAATTGTGAGACATTGTGCCAAGGTTGAGGCCATTCCTCAATAGTCCTGCCACTATCGTGACGGGTAGACACGTTACACCCTACTACCCAAGACCAAAGCTGGCCAGTGTGGGAAGTGCATGGCCAAGCACCATCTTGTTTGTAAAACAAGGGATGTGAGTGTTTGTGAGGGCATGGTGGAGCAATGTGAAAAAGGAGAGCACTGTCGTCGGATTGATGACAAGTACGCCATGAGAGGGTCCTCGAGGCGTGCGAAAGAGAGGGGTGTGAGACGTACGGTATTCCGGGACGGTGAGCACACAAGTTTACCCAGGTTCGAATCCGCCGGCTTTGGACGGATCCTACTCCTGCTAGCAATCCAGTAATACTGCAGAGCCGGAATATGGGTTACAAGGGTTTCGCCTGCGCGAGTTGAGAGTCTAAAGTGTTGTTTGCCCTAAAGGCTCTCCCTAGGACGGCTTATATAGATATCCGGCCTAGGGTTTACAAGAGAGATCTATCTGGCTACGACTAAGAGTCGTTTACAGAGTACATCTTGAACTACAAGTAACACAATGGGCCTAAGTCGGTAAGTCTTCTGGGCCTTCCCGTAGCCGGATTGGACTCCGTCTTTCTCCCTGACTGGGCCGCCCGTGAAGCAGAGCTCTAACCCGAAGTGGGCCACCCTGGTCAGTGAGGAACTGTGAGGATACCCGGAAAGTATATCCCCAACAGCAGCCCCCGGAGGCCTCCAAGATCCAAAGTCGGATTTATCATCGTCTAGCTTAATCTTCGTCTTGTAGAATATTGAAGGGTTCCTGAAACTTCACAAGAAAAAATACGATCCGGGTCTTAAAAAATAAGTCGGACCTATAAACAGGTTACTCAGATTTTCTAGCTTGATTTCCAACTAAGCCGGAACTTGATCTCTAACGCCACCTGGCACAAGTCATGGTCAAGTCACGTCATCTGACAGGCATTCCGTTAGCACGACCGTTGGTGGGTCTGTGGTTCGCGGAACCGAGGCGCCGTTTCAATGCGTGCACGGAGATCGAGGCGATGTAATCATCGCGTGGGTCCTTCCTAGTTCCTTCCACGACGCGTGGCGGTTACACTCTAGCATTTGCACGAATCTTGGCGCAGTTAGGTGAATATAAGGGGTTAGGATCTTCTCCTTCTCTCTTCACTTGTCCTTTGCCTTTTCTTCTCCTCCCAATCTTGCTGCGCGCACAGAGCTCCTCTGTTCCTCCCCCAAAAAACTCCCAGCGCCGCTCATTGTAGGTCAACCGCTCACCGGAGAAATGGCCTTTTCTCCCTCTTCCGGCTTGGCGGCAGCGGAAGCAACGGAAGCGGTGGCGGAGAAGGAAAGCTTCCGCGGGCTCTGGATCCCCTGCGTGCTCAACGACGAGAAGCTCCAAAATGTGGAGAAGGAAGGGCTCCTCCGTGCCAGCGACTGGCGGAGCGGCTTCGAGGAAACTGTCCCCAACCCGCGCGCCGACGAGTGGGTCCACTTCGGCACCCACCTCGACAGAGGTTTGTCGTTTCCTCCCTCTAAGTTCTTCTCCGAGGTGATTGATCATTATGGAGTTTAACTCCATCATCTTTCTCCCGATTCTCTCTTAGAGATGAGCGCTTACGCTTCTTTGTGTGAGGGCTTTCTCGGCATTAGGCCGAGTTTGACCTTATTCCGGTACTATTTTCATGTCTGGAGAAACTCTATTACTGCCGGTGTTCCTTACATCACCGGTACTATTAGTTTTTCTCTTAGACGCGAGCGCGCATATACCAAAATCCTAGCCAGTGACTCGGTCAAACAATGGCCAGCCACATTCTTTTACCATAAGGATATTCCGGCTCCCGGCAAAGCCACAGTTTTGATGGCTTTCATCGACGGAGCTGCCATGGCCCAACCGTCCTGGGTCGAGGCTCCTCCGGCTCTCACTGACGATCTGATCCTCGCTGAAAGGCGGATCGAATACTTGATCAAACACAAGGGACTGAAGGGATCCGACTTGGTCCAATGCTAGGTCTCTTGCCGGATCCAGCCCCTTCAGTACCACGGAACCCGACTGATGCACTCCATCACGTCGTCCAAGAAAGACTCCCTCTGCATCAGCCCTAAAGCCTACACCACACAAGGCTATATAAGCCAGATCAAGTGGCTGATCTGGGAGCGGATCGAGAGGAGGATCCCGGAGGTTTATCTGGATATGCATACGGCGGAAAATCCCGTAGTGCCGGTAAGCTTCTAACAGTACACCTATTTATGTGTTTCAATCTTCGAATTCTATTGCAATACTGATATGTTTTCTTTTTTTCAGCTTGCTGACCTCCCCGAGTCGGAACTTTCTCCGCTCGAAGGATATCCTCCGGAGTTCTCTCAGGAGACAGAGGTGGTTCCATTGCCGGACCTTGCGTTCAAGAAGCGCAAAGCTCCGACAGTGGCTGTTGGCACAAAGGAAGTGCCTGTCGTGAAGAGGTAACTTTTAATTACAACTTCCGCCTTTGCACTTTACTCGAATTTCCTTCTGAGATGTAATTTTTCCGACTTTACTACATTCTCAGAGCAAAACCGCTCATCAAGGGTAAGGGGAAGGGAACTTCTTTGAAGCCCTTGCGTCAGACGAAGCTTACCATAGCTTCTCCTGCTGTGGCTCCTCTGACTCCTTCCCCTCAACCTTCCGCAACACCGGTGATCTCTCCGGATGTTCTTCTCCTTTGACGGAGCCTACGACCCTTGAGTCACAAACTGACGTCACCATGGGTGAGTCAGATTTAGATAAGGGTGAACCCTCTTTGGGTAATGATCCCTCGGCAGAAACCTTCGCCGAAAACCTTGTCAGCAATCCGGGACTTGCCAAGTTTGGCCTGTCCCGGAAATCTGCTGAAGAGATCCAGCGGCTAGCCAGGCAATGCCTAGAGAAAAGAAACTTATCTGCCGAAGAAGAAGCACAAGAGGCAGAGGACATCAAGTTCTCCGACCTTCTTGCCCAGGTGCACCTTCACGACGAGAGGATAAGGACCGGTGAGCTTCCAACAACACCAGTGATTCCTCTGACTCTCGCTGAGAAGGTTGCCGTTGAAGTGAACACGAGTTTGGATAAACTCACTCGCGAACAATATGTAAGTCGGAATTCCAACTCCTGTTTTTCCTTTGTTTCATATCATATCCTATAGCCCCCAAGCATGAAGTAGGATAAAATTCTGTGTTTATGCTTCATTAGGATGCCAAAGAACGAACTAGTGTAGCCCCCAAGGCTCGTGCTGATATTAGCAAAAATATTAGCCCGATTCTTTAGTAGCTTTCTGACTTTAGGTATTCTGACTTACAGAAAGTATGTTCCTATAACCAGGATTTATTGAAGAATGTCTGTGATAAGCGAAGAGAGATCAAGGCTCTCCGACTTAAAAATGCTGAACTTAAAGTCTCCAAGGATGAGGTTGAAGGTAAACATTTCGAGACTCAAGCCTTGTCCTTCATGTTTTCATAGTCGAACTTTTTCTAAACTGTTGTTCTTTTTGACTTACAGTGCTGGTAAAACAATCTTGCGCCATGATTGAAGAGGCCGAGAACCTCAAGACTTTGGTGGTGGAGAACAAGGAGCTTCGCTAAGAGCTGGATAAGCTCAAGGCAGATCATGAGAAGAGCATAGCTCAAGTTCTCGAGTCCTCCTCCATGGCTACTAATGAGCGTGATCGCAAGATCGCTGCTCAAGATCAAAAAATCTCAGACCTCAAAAATGAGCTTAGCAGAGAGAAGGACCTTTCCGATGCGCTCCGGGCTGAACTCCAGAGTCTTTGGGAAGAGAAGACCAAAATTGACGACATCATTTTCGGTACGTTCCATCTGTCTGACTTTTCCACTTTCTTCGACTTCTATCAAATGTCGGATTTTTTCCGTTTTCTTCGATTTCTATCAATGTCAGATTTTTCCTGACTTGTTTTGTGTATAGGTCCTCTGAACTTGACGGACTCTTCCTCCACCGAGCCTCGCACCCACCGGCTTACTCAAGTCGGTGACCTGCTTCATGACTCCCGCTAATCCCTTGAGGACATCGGCGAAGGTCTCAAGATTCTGGACATGCAAAGCATGTCGGACTTTCAGGTGCGGGACAAGGCAAAGGATATGCCATAGCTTGTCCGGGATTGGAACATGTCTTACGCGCGGACTGCGGCACAAAACTCTCTCACCATGGTCATGAGCCACCATGGAAACATGGAAATATGGCAAGTGACCAGAGGGTACTACAAAGTAGATGAAGACGGCCAGGAATAGGACCTTCAAGCCATCATGCACTCCTGCGCCGGATATGGGTGTCACGTGGCTGATTTAACCAGCTACGAGACCCCTTTTTTCACCCACGTGGACACTCCACCTCCTCCTCCAGAAGAATCGGTAGAAGTTTCCGATGATGAATGCACCACCTCGGATGTGGACATCTCGAGACGATACCAAGGCGGCGTATCCAGCGAGCCGGCAGCTCCTTCCTCTCCTGCATCATAGATTAACATAAGTATTTATGTTATTCTGAAAAACATGATGGGCCTGTAAATATGCAGTACTATAATTTTGCTAGTGCTAAGCTTTGGATCTATTCAGCACTTTTGGCTTTAATTTTTGTGTGCCTAAAATGTTTACACAAGAACTTGTACTTTTTCGCCTATACTTATCGTTTATTTGGCTTTCCACCTCGTTCCTTTCGTGAGCCGGCTAAACCTTCTGCTGGAAAATTTGCCGAGCAACGGAGCTCAATCGCTAAACCATTTTAAACTCGGAAACAAAGCCGGTTTCCAGTACCAACAATTCACTACTCAGAAAATGACCACATCCAGCAATTAGACAAATAACCAAAGTAAAGACTAGAAACTTTAGAGTTATACCCGAGGGTAGAAGTTTTAGAATCGGAAATCTAAACCAGAACGAGCATGAGCATAAATTACTTTCAAGCATTCTGGGATTTTCGACTATGACATGATCATTCGGAAATAAGATGGTAAAAACTTCTCAGAAAAAATTGAGGCAACCAAAACTTTTATTTCACACAGAACATGTACATATATATGTTTACAAAGAAGGATAAACTAAGATTAAAAGGGACGTAGCTGAGCAATATTCCACGGTCTGTCTAACTCATCCGGATTTGTACTGCTTCCAGCTCTCTTTCTCTTCTTAGTAGCAGGTCTTTCTTTGACTGGCCTCATGTCATTTAAGTAGTACGATCCATTGTGCAATACTCGACTACCTAAAAAGGGCCCTTCCCATACCGGGGAAAGTTTGTGCTTTCTTTGTTGCACAAGCCGGAGAACCAAATCACCTTTATTGAAAGATCTATTTCGGACTCTCTGGCTATGATACTTGCGTAACTTCTGCTGATAGGCTGTAGATCTCATTTCAGCAACGACGCGAACTTCTTCGACTAAGTCGAGATCATTTTGTCGAGAAATCTCGGCATCTTCTTCAATATACGCAGCCACTCTAGGAGAAGTGTGAATCAAATCACTAGGAAGAACTGCTTCTGCGGCATAGACCAAGAAGAAAGGTGTGTATCCAGTTGACCTATTCTGAGTCATTTGTAAACTCCATATTACAGAGGGTAATTCCTATGCCCAAGCCCCGGTAGCACATCGTAGTGGTGCTTCGAGTCTCGGTTTTAGGCCTTGTAGGATTAAACCATTTGCTCTTTCGACTTGTCCGTTAGCTTGTGGATGTGTGACTGACGCAATGTCAAGCCGGATATTTTGCTCGTTGCAGAATTCAGCCAATTCTCCCATAGAGAAGTTACTCCCGTTGTCCGTGATAATGCTATGTGGATAACCATACCAGATTATAACATCCTCGACAAATGTTTTAGCTGTTGCTCCATCACAACTAGTGATAGGTTTAGCCTCAATCCATTTGGTGAATTTATCTACCATCACTAAGAGATGAGTAAATCCACTTGGAGCTCGTTTAAAAGGTCCTACCATATCAAGCCCCCAGACCGCAAAGGGCCATCTTATAGGTATTGTTTGCAGCTGATCAGCCGGAACATGAGATTGTTTGGCGTACTTTTGGCAGCCTTTGCATGTCTTGACTAATCGTTCAGCATCTACCTGAGTTGTAAGCCAGAAAAATCCGTGTCTAAAAGCTTTTGCCACTAAAGATTTGGCTGCAGCGTGGTGACCACACTCACCTTCGTGGATTTCTCTTAAGATTTCCACTCCTTCTTCCGGAGATACACAGTGCTAAAAACCCCCAGAAATACTCCGCATATAGAGCTCACCTTTAACAATAGTATAGGCTTTTGCTCGTCGGATAATCTGCCGGCTCAGATCCTCGTCTTCGGGTAATTTGCCATCTACCAAATAATCAAGGTAGGGTTGAGTCCAGCTGGGAATAACAGCCAGAACTTCTATCAAAGGTGAGTCGGATTTGGTCGGATATTCCTCATCTAATCCCATTATTGAGGGAACTTTGAGGTGCTCTAAAAAAGCGCCATCCGGGACCTCTTTCTGCGTAGAACCTATCCGAGATAATGCATCTGCTTCGTCATTTTCTACTCGAGGGATATGTTGAACTTTGAATCCTTCGAACAATTTAGATAGATCATCCACGACAGCTTTATATGCTGCCATGTGCTTATTTGCATTACAAATATCCGACACTTGTTGAGCAACAAGATCTGAATATGCGTAACACATCAAACGTCGGATGCCAATATCCTTAGCAATCCGGATTCCATGCAGCAGTGCTTCATACTCGGCAATATTGTTTGTCGCTATGAAGTGGATCTGCAACATGTATAAAAGTTTATCTCCTTGGGGTGATTTGAGCACCACGCCAGCCCCCGAGCCCCCTCGAGCCTTAGACCCATCAAAATAGAGGGTCCAATATTCCGACTCAGGGAGGATCATGTTCTCCTTCGTCTCTGTCCAATCAGCGACAAAGCCAGCAAGGATCTGGGACTTAATTGTTGTCCGAGGTTTATACTCAATATCAAAAGCTGAAAGCTCTATGCCCCATTTGGCGACGCGTCCTGTGGCGTCAGTGTTGTTGATTATATCTCTCATGGGAGCTGTGCTCACCATGGTAATTGGATGGTCCTGAAAGTAGTGTCATAACTTACGAGATGCTAGAAAAACACCGTAAGCCAACTTTTGATAATGCGGATACCGCTGTTTTGACTTTGTTAGGACTTCACTAACAAAGTAAGTCAGACGCTGCACCAGGTGCTCTTGATTTTCCTCCGGTCTCTCCACTACCATGACGATACTAACGACCTTATTTGTCGCAGCAAGATAAAGCAACATCGTTTCGTGAGGTTCCGGCGCTGCAAGGATAGGAGCAGATGAGAGTACTTTCTTCAGGTCTTGTAGTGCAGCTTCAGCTTCATCAGTCCAAACAAAATCTTTGGTCTTTTTCAGGAGTTTATATAATGGTGCGGCTCTTTCACCAAACTGGCTTACAAACCGACTGACTACAGCAATGCAACCAGTTAGTCTTTGGACGTCCTTCAGGCGAGTTAGCCTGGAAATATTGAGTATAGCCTTGATTTTGTCCTGGTTCACCTCTATGCCTCTCTGAGACACGATGAACCCTAACAATTTTCCGGCTGGTATTCCAAAGAAGCACTTCTTCGGGTTAAGCATGATGTTTTATTTTCGTAAGTTGGCAAATGTTTCCTCCAAGTCAAAAATCAGCGTTTCCTTCTTTTTGGACATTACTGCAATATCATCCACGTATGCATGTACATTGCGTCCGAGTTGGTCATGGAGGCAACGCTGCATCGTGCCGGTACGTAGCTCCTGCGTTCTTCAGCCCAAAGGGCATCGTAACAAAACAGAAGATTCCGAAGGGGGTTATGAACGAAGTTTTGACTTTGTTAGATTCCTTCATCCGGAATATGCGTCGAGAAACAGAGGAGTTCCAAGCTTGCCGCAGAATCGATAAATTGATCAATTCTAGGCAGAGCGAACAGATCTTTTGGACAAGCCTTGTTCAAGGCTGTATAATTAACACACATCCTTAAATCAGTGGTGTCCTTTTTAGGGACCATTACAGGATTGGCCGACCACTCAGCGTGGATGACCTCTTCTATGAATCCGGCTAACTCAAGCCGTGCTAGTTCCTTAGATATTGCCTTACGCTTTTCATCGCCAAATCATCATAGTGTGTACCTTAGCAAAGGTCTGTCTGTTCCGGCATCATCAGAGCCAGAATCAGTGTCGTTGATATGCTCCGCCTGGATTTCGACTTCCGCGGGTGGGTCGATCTGGGATACGATCTCTAAGAGGAGATCTACTCCAGATTCGGCTTGAACCGCTAGGTCTTCCTCAGGCTCGGATTTCTCCACTATCTCCGCAACTGGTGCGGGCTGGGTGGGATTAGGGTTTTGTGAGATCCGGAACTCTGCCGCTTCCACGGACAAAGGGGGCCCAGAAGATTCTTCTGCCTCTATCAACACCGCTGGGGTGGGTGGGGCAGGTTCAGCGAAACCGATGTAAACATCGATCTCGCTAAAAGACATGATTGTGTAGGCAGTCACAGCCTCCCTATCCGGAATCCAAGTCTTGTCAAGAACGATGAGAGGGACGTCGCTGGCGTAGAGGATGCGACCGACGGTGATAGTCTCACCGATTCCGATTCTTGCAGATTCCGCTCGGAACGCAGATCTGAAGCTCACTTGCCCCACGGTGGGCGCCAATTGACGTCGGATTGATGATAAGTATGCCATGAGGGGGTCCTCGAGGCGTGCGGAAGAGAGGGGTGTGAGCCGTACGGTATTCCGGGACGGTGAGCACACAAGTTTAGCCAAGTTCGAATCCGCCGGCTTTGGATGGATCCTACTCCTGCTAGCAATCTAGTAATACGGCAGAGCCGGAATATGGGTTACAAGGGTTTCGCATGTGCGAGTTGAGAGTCTAAAGTGTTGCTTGCCCTAAAGGCTCTCCCTAGGACGGCTTATATAGATATCCGGCCTAGGGTTTATAAGAGAGATCTATCCGGCTACGACTAAGAGTCGGTTACAGAGTACATCTTGAACTACAAGTAACACAATGGGCCTAAGTCAGTAAGTCTTCTGGGCCTTCCCGTAGCCGGATTGGACTCCGTCTTTCTCCTTGACTGGGCCGCCCATGAAGCAAAGCTCTAACCCGAAGTGGGCCACCCTGGTCAGTAAGGAACTGTGAGGATACTTGGAAAGTATATCCCCAACAAGCACATTTGTTGAACACTTGGCCTGACGATTCGTCCGTGCTTGTCCAAAACACCCCTAAAACCCTAGATTTTAGTCGTCTACCGTGCCGAAGGCATGGCCAAGAATGCCATCATTGCTCATTGAAGTTATATAAGTGTGTGGTGTGTCATTGTTAGCCATTGTTCCAAGTTTGAGGCCATTCCTCAATATTCCTGCCGCTATCCCGACGGGTAGATGCGTTACACCCTACTACCCTACACCGAAGCTGGCCAGTGTGGGGAAGTGCATGGACAAGCACCATCTTGTTTGTAAAACAAGGTATGTGAGTGTTTGTGAGGGTATGGTGGAGCAATGTGCAAAAGGAGTGCACATTCCTTGAACACTTGGCCTGACGATTCGTCCGTACTTGTCCAAAACAACCCTAAAACCGTAGATTTTGTCGTCTACCATGCCGAAGGAATTCCCAAGCATGCCATCATTGCTCATTGAAGTGATATAAGCGTGTGGCGTGTCATTGTGAGCAATTGTGCCAAGTTTGAGGCCATTCCTCAATAGTCATGCTACTATCCCGATGGGTAGACACGTTACACCCTACTACCCTTGACCGAAGGTGGCTAGTGTGGGAAGTGCATGGCCAAGCACCATCTTGTTTGTAAAACAAGGGATGTGAGTGTATGTGAGGGCATGGTGGAGCAATGTGCAAAAGGAGAGCACATTCCTTGAACACTTCGCCTGACGACTCGTGCGTACTTGTCCAAAACACCCCTAAAACCCTAGATTTTAGCCGCTACCATGCAGAAGGCATGCCAAAGCATGCCATCATTGCTCATTGAAGTGATATAAGTGTGTGGTGTGTCATTGTGAGCCATTGTGCCAAGTTTGAGGTCATTCCTCAATAATCCTTCCGCTATCCCGACGGGTAGACGCATTACACCCTACTACCCTAGACCGAAGCTAGCCAGTGTGGGAAGTGCATGGACAAGCACCATCTTGTTTGTTAAACAAGGGCTGTGAGTGTTTGTGAGAGCATGTTGGAGCAATGTGCAAAAGAAGAGCACATTTGTTGAACACTTGGCCTGACGATTCGTCTGTACTTGTCCAAAACACCCCTAAAACCCTAGATTTTAGCCGCCTACCGTGCCGAAGGCATGCCCAAGCATGCCATAATTCCTCATTGGAGTGATATAAGTGTGTGGTGTGTTATTGTGAGCCATTGTGCCAAGGTTTAGGCCATTCCTCAATAGTCCTGCCGCTATCCCGACGGGTAGACACGTTACACCCTACTACCCTAGACTGAAGCTGGCGAGTGTGGGAAGTGCATGGCCAAGAACCATCTTGTTTGTAAAACAAGGGATGTGAGTGTTTGAGAGGGAATGGTGGAGAAATTTGAAAAAGGAGAGAACATTCCTTGAACACTTGGCCTGATGAGTCGTGCGTACTTGTCCAAAACACCCCTAAAACCCTAGATTTTAGCCGTCTATCGTGCCGAAGGCATGCCCAAGCATGCCATTATTTCTCATTGAAGTGATATATGTGTCCGGTGTGTCATTGTGAGCCATTGTGCCAATTTTGAGGCCATTCCTCAATAGTCCTGCCGCTATCCCGACGGGTAGACGCGTTACACCCTACTACCCTAGCCCGAAGCTCGCCAGTGTGGGAAGTGCATGGCCAAGATCCATATTGTTTGTAAAACAAGGGATGTGAGTGTTTGTGAGGGCATGGTGGAGAAATGTGCAAAAGGATAGAACATTCCTTGAACACTTGGCCTGACGATTCGTCCGTACTTGTCCAAAACTTCCCTAAAACCCTATATTTTAGCCATCTACCGTGCCAAAGGCATGCCATCATTGCTCATTGAAGTGATATAAGTGTGTGGTGTGTCATTGTGAGCCATTGTTCCAAGTTTGAGGCCATTCCTCAATAGTCCTGCCACTATCCCGACAAGTAGACGCGTTATACCCTACTACCCTAGACCGAAGTTGGCCAGTGTGGGAAGTGCATGGCCAAGCACCATCTTGTTTGTAAAATAAGGGATGTGAGTGTTTGTAGGGGCATGGTGGATCAATGTGCAAAAGGGGAGCACATTCCTTGAACACTTGGCCTGACGATTCCTGCGTACTTGTCCAAAACACCCCTAAAACCCTAGATTTTAGCCGTCTACCGTGCCGAACACATCCCCAAGCATGCCATCATTGCTCATTGAAGTGATATAAGTGTGTGGTGTGTTATTGTGAGCCATTGTGACAAGTTTGAGGCCATTCCTCAATAGTCCTGCCGCTATCCCGATGGGTAGACGCGTTACACCCTACTACCCTAGACGGAAGTTGGATAGTGTGTGAAGTGCATGGCCAAGCACCATCTTGTTTGTAAAACAAGGGATATGAGTGTTTGTTAGGGCATTGTGGAAAAATGTGCAAAAGGGGAGCACATTACTTGAACACTTGGCCTGACGATTCGTCCGTACTTGTCCAAAACACCCCTAAAACCCTAGATTTTAGCCGTCTACCATGCTGAAGGCAGAGGATATACCATTACATCAGCAAATAGATACAATAGGGACAACACAGAGGTACGTTCACATGCTTTCAAAATTATTCAACACACAGATATAGCAGAGACACAGATAGGATATACCATTACATCAGCAACGCACATGGATTTTCATTTCTACTGAATAAGCATCAGACAAAGGACAATTAATGACCCTATTACGCAGTTTAGAAGAAGCACTGCTTCTGTAAGAAGATCAACCATAGAGACCAACTTCATCAATACTAGTTCCTCATTCCTAGGCTTTAATGTTGCTCTTTCTTTTTTCCTTAGCTCCAGAGTTTCCCTCCTCTCCTGTGCCCATCCATAAGCATCTATTGCTGCATCACCAGTCAGAATACCGTTCTCACACAAGTACTCCATGTACTTCAGCTCCCACCGCCAAAAATTGCATTCAATCTGTAACATTAGGAACATTGAATATCAAACATTGAATTTTGTATGAACACTGCTCATATTGTATCTACGTGCGCCATCGACTGCTTGAAAATCAAACCAAAATGCTTACCCCATGAGTTTTGCACTTGTAAAAGACCCAACCATCATGGTCATCGGTGCCGGAGACGTGCCTATTGACGACGACGCCACAGTCAGAGCAGGGAACCAGGGGAATGTAGGGCGAACAGTGCCGATTATGCGATGTGCGGGACGACCTTGAAACAAATATGGTCGCCACTAAGGATCCCGACCAGGGCGACAGTTTCGATGGTAGATGGCTCCGGCGGCAGCGCCTCAATTATTTTGGGAAGGCAGTGAGAGGAAGTTAGGGTTTCGATTTCTCTTATAAATAGCCAGGCCGCATTACCTGGGTGTCTGATTAGACCGGCCTTCATAGTTTTATTCCTCTTATAAAACCCAAACACCATCCCTGCACTGACATATGTTTCTGTAAACCAGGGCTACCACCACCGTCTAATCTTAATATCATCTAGAGTCTCACATAAGACTGTTACCACAAATGCACCGTTGATGCCACACTAAAAGTGAAACTTTAATCAATGTAATGCCGCTAATCATTTAATTTAACTCATTATCAGCTAGCTAAATAAACCCAAATACATATACATTCCCTAGATTTCCTTGTTCTCCCGTTATGCCACCATTTCCCGCAAATACACAACCAGAGTACATATGCATAGGATTAAAAATATCAAGAACAAACCAGGTTAAACATGAAACAACCTTCTTAAGCACAAACATTAGATTGTTCAAACACTAGTTCAACCACAGTAATTAACAAACTGGATCTAGTTCAACACAGCACAGATAAACATAGTCTAAACATAACAACCAGATTAGCAAAGAGACACAGAAGACACAATCTACGCCTGGGGGAGGTGCTTCAGCAAGAACACGCCATAAGCGGCTTATGCTTCTGGCTGCCAGATCCATAGTAGGTAGCATGCTACAACATTCCTAGGTAGTCCTTTGGCATCTCCTTACAAAAGAACCACGAGCACTTGTACTCCCCTGGGCCTAGAAGATAGGGTATGTCCCCAGCCTTGAGCTTCTTCAACACAGCACGGCTCTTGCGGTCCCTGTCCTCCACGTCACTCCTAACATCGTCTGACTCCTGTGGAAATTTGTGAAATGAAATAAGGCTTACAATAATTACTCTGTGAAATAAGACTATATGTGCCACATATTATACAACACGAAACTTGGAGAATTGCTTTTTAATTGAACATTTAAAAATCATAATAGAATAGTTGATACGTCACACATATGAAATTAGATCAGAGCATCATTATGTATAAATCCAATATGTGTAGCAAAACAAAACATGCTGGAAGCATTAGTGCAACAGAAAATTATGCCTTACAAGCAGATTGATCTGTCACACTTATTAATCTAAAGTTGTATCACTACAGCATTAAATACCAACTAATGTTTGCATCAGAACAACCCATGTGCTGAAAGCAGTAGTGCAATAAATATTATAATCCTATGAAGCAGGATGTTGTATCACACGTAATAATCTTAAGCTAGATCACATCAGCATTAACTACCAACTTATGTGTGGAGCATAAGAAAACAGCTACTGAAAGTAGTAGTGCAACAAAAATAATAAACCAATGAAGCAAGACATCAGCAACTGTTACTAGCAGTACTACAACCAGGAATTTATGCATCTGTAACAAAACACATAAACTTTCAGCTCCAGAACTGCAACTACACAAATTCCTGATATGTTACAAATACAAATACAAAACAACTATCATGAATGTACTAGAACCATATGTTATATGTGAGACAAGCATTTCAAGAGACTAGCAAATTACTAAGGCAGACATTCTGACTATGAGTACATAGACTAGATATATTTATCTCAGTATAAAGTGATCAGCTGATCTAATGAACTAAATTCATATGAAAAGTAAATGACACCAAATACTTTCTACACAACAGTACAACAGTATATTGACATGCACTTGGTACAAATTCCTATGTCTCTTTTATGTAACTATTACAAGCAAATTCACAAACTAGCTATCCATGGTCACATTACCTAAATTTACAATCTCGAAGTGGTCGCAAGTAGAACACATAAACCAATTATATGTGTAGATCAATAGGCAGTAGCCCCATTCCATTTTCATTGCAAACAAAATGCCAGGTTCTTACTTGTCAGATCGTTCAAGACCAAAAACTCAGGCACAAAGGACAAGCATAAGCTACAGCATCTAGGTGCAGATAAACCTGGCACAAATTACAGATATCATAACATTCAAAGTAAGAGGAACCACTCGAAGACCTAACCTGCCAAATTAGAAGCCTACTTGATCCTACATCCATCAGAACATCGCTAAAGGGGTCCTAGGTGCATCTAACCCTACTAGCACCACAAACCCTAGCAAGAATAGGACGAGGCAGACCTCAGCGGCAAGAACACTAGGAGAGAGAGATCTGGACTTACCTCATCTGTCGGACTAGCGGAAGGTCTTGACGTCGGCAGGCGAGTAGATCTTCTCCCCACTCTCCTTCCTCTCCTGATGCAGCCTGTTCTTCAGGTTCTTCTTCTTCTTGCGCCTGATCTGCGCCTCCGTCTCGAACTTCCGCTTCATTGGACGCACACCGGAGTAGACAGCCGACCCACCCAAGCTGGAGCTCCCATTGCCGCCCTCTGCATCTGCGACCTGCTTCCCCTTCTCCGCGTGCTCAGCGCCCGGAGCCACCTGCTTCCCCTTCTCCGTGTTGTCAGCGGGCATCACCACCTGCTTCCCCTTCTCCATGGATGGCCACCGCGATCGAGGGTTTTTGGAGTGATGGCTAGCCAGGGTTTACTGTCCGATTTGGGGAATTTCTAGAAGTGGTTGGAACGCAGACCAACTATTGACTATGCTACTATTGGAAGCGGACGGTTCGGCACTCACGTGCATACATGTATAATACGCGCCGGTGAATGGGTCGTACGGGCTTCTACATGGGCTTTTATTGTTCTTTTTTTTACAGAGCAACGACGAAAATTTCAGAAGGACGATCGTGCCCCCCGTCATTGAACCGTCCGCGCCTATCCCAGCCATCCATGTGTTTTCCCTAACTTTTGGTTTCCAGGAGGGTGCGCAGTGAAGCAGAAACATTCAAGGATTAGGGGATGTGGGACAGGATACAGATTACAGGGAGTGGGAATTGAACCGGGAGATCACCATGAACCTTTTGGCAACATCAGGGTGGCCAGAGGGTAGCTGGAAGCCTGGAACCATTGGAAATTTTGACAGAGGGTGGTGGCTGGAGGTGGGGAAACAAACATGGCGACGATCTAGAGCGTGACGGGATGAACCAACTATTCAAGAAGGATCACAGAAAAGAGGCAGAGATCCATGTATCCTTGGTTGGTCTCTGGGTTCTCAGGGTCGATGGCATCATGGATAGACATGGGTGATGGCCATGGCTGCAGAGAGGAGGTAGAACATGGGAGAACAGATGTGGGGATAAGGGTTCTACATTGGGAACATGGAGGGGATAAGAAGGAGGTCGGTGCACGCGGGAGGCATGAACTAGTGATGAGGATTACATACTGCGGACGGCCACCTTCCTCTCGCAGTTACCTTCCAATAGAGGAGGGCGAGATGGAGTAGATCAATAGAAGAATGACACCGCTCTCCGTCTCGAAGCGGTTTGGGCTAGGTGGAGGAAGGTCTGGGCCGACCCAAGAGGGGATAGGGGAAAGTTGCTGTGGGCTACTGCTGTTGTTCTCTCTTCTCTTTGATTTCTTTAAAATATTTGTGATATGGCTGATTCTTTCACAATTTTCAATAATCAAACTTACTTAATTGCTTTTTGAATCTTTTGCAGGGTTTTGAGTTTAGGGAGTAGGTTAAGAAAAAGGGACTATAGGGTAACATCAAAGAGGAAAGAGATATGCCCCATGCAAACATGTCCATTTGGGGAAAATACAAGAATATAAGAATTAGGGATTAGAATTGAATAAAACATTTGTAAAATATTGGAACCTAGCAATGGATCCTCTTTTGTAGAAAACAAAATAGAGATATAGAAGAGGGATAGGTATTGGTGATAGATAAAACACAATCAAGAGAACACTAATTCAAGATTTAATATGATGCTCAAATGCAATGTGACATGATGACATGAGCATGATATTATATCACGCAACAAAGTAATAGAACAAGAAAATTCTAAATAGGGAATTCTCGGGGTTCTACATTCCAGCCATAGTTTAGACTCTTCCATGTAGGCTTATAAAGATTACGAGCTACAGAATTGACTTCATTAGCATTGGTAGTAATAGCATTAACTTGGGTATCTTCCATACCCTTTACTATATGTAAAAGCTAATCCACCTTGGAAGTAAGCTCTTCATTGTGATCCCCGGTGATTGAATCTAACCTTTTTGAGGAGGTTCTCTCTACATGCCATTGGGCATGGTTGCTTTGCATATCATCAATAAGTTGCTTTGGATATCATCAAGAAGTTGCTTTGCAACATTTACATGCTTCCCCGTGAAGTTTCCTCCTGCTGCAGTATCTAGCATAGACTTAGACATTGGGTTTAGAGCATTATAAATAAATGTAATATAAGCAATTATTTCATCCCATGACTAGGACAGTTCATGGCCGCTTCCTTCCTTCTCTCCCAAGCAAGCTCTAGTGGCTCACGATGTTCTTGTCTAAAGCTTGTTATGTTGGATTTTAGCTGCATAGTCTTAGTTGGAGGGAAAAATTTAGTCATAAAGAGATTAGTACATTCCTCCCATGATTTAATAGTGCATTTCGGCAAAGATAGCATCCAATACTTAGCCTTTCCTCTCAAATAGAATGGAAATAAGCATAAGTTTACCACATTGGGGTCAACATCTTTTATGTGCATCATATCGGATATCTTAGTGAATGGGTTTACGTGAAAACCTAAATCCTCAGTAGCCGAGCCTCCAAATTTATTATGATGAACCAAACTCAACAAGTTAGGCTTAATTTCATAAGTTTCCGCATCAACAACGGGCTAAGTAATAGGTGCACAAATAAAATCATCATTGGGAGTAGCATACTCCCCAAGTTTCTTTTGAGCCATGTGTCAACACCCGGATTTTTAATCTCAGATGCCTGTTATGCCATACCTGGCAATCCCAGGATTACCATTTTTGCGAGACATAACGGATTGGATATCACAGTACATCATCCATTACAAACCATACATAAGGTCTTACACAAATAAGGATCTCATGATCCAATCTTAATACAACAAGAAGCGGAATTAAAAGATAAGCGTAGCAGTGGGGTCCATCTTCAGGGGCACAAGCAATGCTGACGAAGGCAGATAGTCCTAGTTATCATAGCCGTCCTGTTGGCCATCATCTTGATAGTCTCCTTCATAGTCTGGCCATGAGAATAGCAAGGGACAAAATCCATGAGTACTCTTTAAGTACTCGCAAACTACCGCTAACAAGTAGTATAAGTCTAAGTTAAAGTGCTAAATCTAAGTTTAACTATAAAGTTAAGTTTGAAACCTAAGCTGAATTCTGAAGCAAAGAAAGATAAAATAAAGTTCTAGAATCACTTAAGTTGGGAAGCTATTGTCATAAACACAACCCTGTTATGGTCAAGTCAAGATTCATCAATCATTTCAAGTTATTTGGAAAACATCTGACAACGAAACAGTATGGCCATTCCAACTGTCCATAACCGCGGATGCGGCTATTCGAATAGTTTGACACTCTACAGAGGGGTACACTTTCACCACAAGATTCGATACATCTGTTAGGGATAACCCTGAATCATCATACTTAGTATGCAGATAATCAAACATAACCTTCCCTTTACACACCCTAGTATAAGCACCTCTCCTATGAGCATGGCCTCCCAACCATGACCATCACTCATCTTGGGCACTGCATAGGTGGACAACATTGAGAGGTAGCCTCAGCTCAAACCTCTCCCGCGAGGGAACTAATACTAATGCATATAAATTTCCAGCTAAGCCTTACACAATTCAGGTAGTGTGGTTGTACGGTAAATTTGGAATGGTATCGCATCCAAATCCAACCATCAGTTTTATAAAAGGGCTAAGGCTCATGCCTCAACATTTTCATCGTCATAAACCATTTGTGTTTCTCAACACATGTCAAAACATCTCAATAGAATGACTCATCATGCCATGGTTTTCACAATTCATTTTCACCCAGTGTTCCCATCTAAAGTGACTCAAGTTTTTATCTACTCTAAACTACTAAGTTAAGAGTGTTCACTAAGGTGGAAAGATGATGGGTTCAATCTCATGCCATAGAATGACATCTAAAGCTTATCTAAATAGGTCAAGTTTTATACTTTTTATGCTACCTTCAAAACAAGTAAGGGACTTTGTGTAAACTAAAGGAAGTAAAGCTTGTAAGGTATTACTTGGGGTAGTAATAGTCAAGGTGGTGTGACCAAAGCATGCTTAAAGCATCTTTGCTCATTCATCTAGCTTAATTCTAGCTTGCTAACAATAGCTTGCCAGTGCTAGCTTGCATTGTTAATGGTGGCTTGCATTGGTTGGGGCAGTGGTTCAAGTTTTCTTCTTCTTCTTGGTAGAACTCCTCCTCCTCGTAGACTTGGTCGGTACTATCGTCTATAAATGCATACGGAGTACACAATCACCAAACAATACTTAACTAGTATAATTAGCATTCTGAGAAACACATTTGATGATCTATTATCATCACAAACATCACAAGTTTAATTCACTAGTTTCATTCTTTTTAATTTAGAAAAATAATTTCTACTCATTGAAAAATTAACTAAGATTTAATATTCACCACTTAAAATATGGGATCATGTGGACACATGTCATCACCACATATTCTAACATGTGGGAACGTGATTTAAGGATTGGATCATAATTACTTTGGTTTAAGTTCAATATTTAATGATTAAAGTGACTTGAAATGCCTATATAGCATTATTTTGGTACTAGTCCAAATTCACTTCACGTAAACCTTAATATTATTACATATTCAGATAGGTATGTGATTTTTGAGAGTTGTAATCAACTCAAAACCTATCTTGGTTGATTTTATAAAAATGTTGCAAGGTGCAAATGCTTCTGTTTTATTATTTTTACTAGGAGAGATCTATAACTCTAATTGATTTAAATCCAATGGGCTTGGATAGATCATTTCAATACCTTTCAGGCAAAATTGGTTTCAGGCAATTTGGATATGTAAATCTCTCTGAATTGATTTTCAAACTCAGAGACAGAACTAAGTTTAAACTAAAAAGAAAAATCCTAATTCAAACTAACTGGGTCGTGCGGGAAACTCTAACGGGCCAGCCCAGTGTCACTCCGCGGCGCGAGGCTCAACTGATAGGGGGGTCCACAAGTCAGCGGCTCATAACGGGCGAAGCGATACGGGGCGATGCGGGCGGTTAGATTAGACTGAGGATCAACGGATGTGGCTTGTCGTCGACAACGGACATGTCGCCGGCGAGCTCGAACCCTAGCGGCTCGGTGGGGGTGCATAGGGGGCGTACCAGGGCTCCAGCAAGGTCGGCGAGGCGGTCAAACGGACTGGTGGTCGACGGCGAGCTCAGGGACGGCCGAGACAGCTCCGGGGGTGGTCGCAATCAGCAGCGCCCCTTCCTCCTCTATTGCGGGCTACTCCGGCCAAATTCCGGCGAGCAAGTGCTCGCGTTGCTCTGGCTAGAGGTGGGGAACGGTCAGTGAGGTGAGGGGAGTGGAGTGGTGTGCTTCAAACGGCTGGGGGTGCCCTCCTTTTATAGGCTCGACGGCGAGACCGAGAGGGATGGGAAGGCGACGGTGGCGACATGGCTACGGGCGGTTAGCGGCATGGCTAAGGGTGGCGATCGACAGGCGGTCTCCTGGCAGTGCTCTAGGAACTTAATGTTGGCTTAGGGGAGGTGGTATGCGGTCGGGGGCAGCTGGCGCTCTGAGCGGCAGAAGCGGCAATGTCCACGGCGAGCGGTGGTTGTGGTGCGTTGGGCGGCGAACGGGCGTGTCCGTCGTGTTCCCTGGGTCGTGGCGGAGCGGCGGGCGCGGGCTACGGTCGAGCGGCGGCTTGTGCACGCATGTCGGGTGCGGCGCTCTGGCGCGTGCTCGGCATGGCGCGATGGCACTGGGCGTCGGCTCTCTTCGGTGGTCCACTGCTGGGCTTGGCTTGGAGAAGGGACAGAGGGTGGCGGTGAGGTCCTGGCTACCTCCTAGACATGGCGAGAGAGAGGGAGGTGGTCTGCTGGGGCGAGTGCATGGTCGGCCGGCGAGCTAGTGCTCGGGGTGGCTCGGCACTATGGCTAGGGACAAAGGGGAGGGGTGCTAATGGTATGGTTAGGTCATGAGGGGACCAAAGGATTAAATGGAGATCAAATGGGGGCAAAACCCTGTTCAAAACAGTGAGCTATGGTTTAGAGTTTAACCCTGCCTGCCAAGTGTTTGATTAAATGGCCGCAAGAAATAAACTTTTGAATTTTGAAAAGATTTTTGGTGGGTTTGCTAGGCATAAGCTTGAGACTCTGTGGGTGCTTGGGTTTTGAAAATTGAGCTTGTTTGAGTGGTTTTTGAAATAATGGGATCTTCCCATATGAAATAGATTCAATTTTAAACTGTCATTTAAAATTAGCATTTGAAAGATTTTTGCAGATCACAAAGTGGGCCTTGGTACCTCATTATGTGTACTATTAAGCGGTGTAAAGATCCACATTTGTCTCTATTAGGTTTTGAGTACTAGGAATAGCCAAAGTAGGCATGATAGTTAATTTGGCCAAAATGACCATTCACTTAAATTATTTATTTTGAGTTGTTCTTATTTGGGAAAAGTTTGGGAATGATGTAGACGATGTTTAAATCACCTAAGAAACATTTTACAAGCAAGGAATCATAGAACCATGGCAATTCAAATCAAATCCTAATTTAAATGCTCATACACATGAATGCTTTCATTTTTACTTTGGAAAAGTTTTTGTTAACCCTAATTTTGATGATTTGGATCTTGATAAGCTTGGATTAAAGTTTTGGGATGTTACACCATGGCTCTTTTCTTTTTGGTATTATTGGAATAAGAGAAACAAATAGGTAAGTAAGTATTTTTTTGGATTTTCAATAGATAACAAAAAAGTAAACTAATAACAAGAAATAAACTAAAAACAAAAATAAAACTAAAAACAAGGTATATAGTGACCTCACCAAGATATTGAATTTCTTTCCCGACCATGGTGCCAACAAAAGGTTTGATACCTTCAATCTAGATTACGGATGTGGTATAGTAGCTTTTTCCCTAGAAGACCTAGGTTTATCGAACCTTGGGAAATGATTGCTATATGGAAATAGTAAGCTAGGCACTTCTACAAGACTTTGTTTACCTATTTTATTTTATGTTTATCGGACCTTTCTAGTTTACTTTGAATCGTTGATTGTTGCAATGGACGTAAACAGTCCAGGGTTGAAGATTCACTTGCATTTGCACATACATATGGGATAAAGATAATAATAAGCAAATTCATGTGTGAAATTATCTAATATAGATAGGGACATGGTCATCACATCCATAAACACTAAAGCCCCTACAAGCCATAGGAATGGCAATAGTATTTTTATCCAACTGTTATACCACGAAGCACCGGGCTATAACAATTATTCAATAAAATACAGATCAAAGCATTAAGAATGGTGATGTTGCTGTTACTACCAAGTGTATGTCTAAATGAGGACCGTGCTCCCCTTACTATCACTGGTTTCACATGAAGTCTTAGTTCGCCTCTCATATTACCTCGAGCCTTTATCAATCCCTGGGATCTTGGGTATCTACAAATCCATGGATCGAGACAAGTGACAAAGAAACAAAGATACATATCTCCTATTCAATAACCACAAAATATTCCCATGTATTAGATGCACATATTCTTTGTGTGGTTTTACTCCAACCCGCAGCCTATGAGGACTACTCACTCATAACAATAAGATCAATGCTAGAAAACACTGTGCAAATACTTAGACTGAAATCAAATATTCTTACAGTGGTCACCAAATCACAAGGAGATCTCATGTACAAGATAATGGCTATCGCTATGGAGTGGATGGAGGATGGAGAGGATGAACTATGGTGGTGGATCTCCTTTGGTGGTGTTCTGGTGCAATTTTAGAATGGCAACTCTCTACATGACAGCTGAAGTCTCAAAATATATAGGTGTCTTCATGAAGGTTGCAGTGTTTGACCTAATGAAGAGAACGCCAGAACGGGTCATACGGCTGGTCATTAATCTTGCAGACACCTCTTTTTCATTGCTAGTTAGCTTGGCCGAGTTGGTGACGTGATAATCTTCAATGAGTGCTCACGATTTATCCATAAAAGTGTAATTTCCTGCACAACAAAAATTAAAGCCACGGATATGAAAACTTTGCATTAATTAGTCATTAGTAGCAAAGCTGTAGTGATTCTTCGTCAATTACATGACTTAAAATGAGATTTAAACGCGGAGAAAGATGGCTATTTTCACGGCCATTACCGAGTTGCTCGATCATGTTGGCAGTATGCTTGGCAAGGACGTATAACACCTTGCACCGTTCCCGCGTCATGACGGTCCCATGTTGTCTCTCTTCAAGAGCATCCCCCACGAGCTGAACCATGGGACCCACCTGCCTGTGCAGTGACTCGACATCCTTGACACGCTCCTACACCAGGGTGCCCATGTCATCCCCCGAGCGCTCCACCTACTTGAGGATGGCACGAACGCCCGCCGGCTGTGTCTTCAAAGTTGTTTGCTTCTGATCATGATGGTGCTCCTGCGAGTCAAGCCTCACCCGATACTCCTTGCGGGCCTTTGTGAGTTTCGCCTCGTACTCCATGGTGAACTTTTGAGTGAGCTTCTCGGAGATCTTTCTAGATGATCTGCTCCATGCCTCCTAGTCCTTCTAAGCGAGCTTAGCATTGGCCTGCTTGACCCAGGCCTTCAGTTTGGCTTTGCTTGTCTTGAACTCCCGCTAGTACTTCGCAAGCTGCTCTTCCATCTGCTCAAGATGGGCCCTCTCCAGGCTTAGTTCATTCTCACGGAGCGCAAGGCCTGCCTCGGGAGAAGAAAAATGCTGCCAAGATGAATATTGTCATCGTGGAGAGCCTCCATCTCCCTCCCTTCTAGACAAGGGCCTCCTTGTAGCTCGCAAGCCCTTCATCATCTGCCACTATCAAGAGGATCACCAAGCCTTCTTCATCCACCACTAAGTCCCGCTCGCGGATGGTAAGGGACTCCCACGGGTGTTTGATGCGACTTCACAAGCCGCTAGAGCAGCTTCGTAGGCTGCAAGGCGTCTCGCCCAGGAGGCTAATGTCTGCAAGAGCACAAATCTTTGTAGCTAGTTTTGAAGTATAGATATCGATCCCACAGGGAACCCAAAGGTAAGTGTTTATGGGTGAAGTCTCTATCACACCCGAAGTGGTCACAGGTCTTCGAGTGAATTGACTACAAGTGTTGAAATACGAAATGGGTTTTGATTAAATGAGATGTATTTAAATAGAACTAAAAATGTAAACTTCAGAAATATGAAGCATAAAAGTAAAGAACAACTTGGTTGTTTGTTGTTTCTACAAATGGCAAAAGAAGGCACGTGGAGATTCAGTTCATGGTGATAGTGACTGTGCCAGGTGGACGAATGATAAATGTAACAATTACAATCTTCTAAATATATGTGTAGGCGAGCAACCCAGAATTAGTCAAAACTCCTCTTGGTAGATTTCATCCCAACTTCAATAATCCTACTAGCTTGTTACCAAAACCATGGTCAGACACTAGACGTTAAGACCCTTCAGGTCGCTTAGCGATTTAGCTCCTTGTATCAGACTAATGCAATAAGCACAATGGTTCCTCGTTATCCCCGAGTCTACTAGTTTTCCATTAATATTCCTGTGTCACCCGGGGTCGGCAATCCGCTAGCGAGCAAGATATTATCTATTTAGAACAAAGCATCATGTTGTCTGGGCCCTTAATTGGACAACAAGCATTAGGCATCCTATAGATAGTCAAGCACACATAATATAATAATGAGAATCAATCACAAACAAATGGAAAATATATGAAGGCACATCACATCTCACCAATCCCCTACATCTCCCACGCCCAAGGGAATTACTCACACATGAGAGAAGAACAGATCATCAATATAATCAAATAAAGGGAATTTGTCTTTATATTACTGTGGAGATCCACAATAAGAATAGAAAAATATCCGACATAGTTCAAGAAGGGAAGAAACAATATCAAACCCTAGTCTTGCAAGGTGAATATCGCTATCTCTCTCTCGAGTACAAGTAGTGGCTATGGGGGTGTATTGGCTAGGAGGCCAAAGTTCGTGGAGCGAGTTGAAGAATGGCTTCCCCTTCTTCTCCGGATCTCTTCTTTCTCCCTTCTGGATGGTATGGCGGCTGCTGTGTTGTGTTCTCGTTCTCGGTCCCTTCACAAAAGTTCTCCCTTTTGACAAGACAGAGGCGACGACAACTATACGCGGGAACTATACGTTTGGAAAAATATTCCTGCCGTACAGTTGCTCGTTAAAGCTTCTGTAAGCTCCCCTCGAGTGCTTCCAAAGAGAGACTTGCTTGTTTTCTCTAGAATATTTTCTCTAGTTAAACCTTCTATTGATAGTCAGAACCTGAAACACACATTAAAAACCATGTTTTCTTCGCTACCAAATTATTAGCGTTAGGTAAAGCTAGAAAACGATCAAATCCAGGAGAAATCCAACAATAAAAGCCATCAAAATGTGTCAAATCTCATAGCTATCAACTCCCCCAATCTTAGATGTTGCTCACCCTCGAGTGAAAAGGAAATAAGGAAGAATAGCGGAGATTCGAGACTAAAAATAAAAGAGCTTACAAGTTTGAATTGGCGTCAAATTCTTTTCTTCACAATCCCTGCAATCTTAAATATGATCATACAAATATTGACAAGATTGCACTGAGCCCACTTCCTAACCACGTATATCTTGTTAGCAAATAAATCATATGCCCAAGAAAGTATCAAAAGTTTAGCTAGGAAAGTGAGACAAATTCTTTTGGTGTCTCTCTTCATCGAGAGATGAAAACTTTTTGTCCTTGTTTGTTTAATCAATTAAGTGTACTCAAGTTGGCACCAAAATATTTAATTTAAGAACAACTCATCTACTCCCATGTCAAAATTTCAAGACTCTCAAAACACCTTTTTCTTTATTTTGTCTTTCAAAAACTTCAGCTCTTTCATAGAGAAATCATAACACTATTTTTAACATGTTAATTGGGGTTGTGTTGTGCACTCGTGACCATGCCAATAAATAATGTTGAGCAATAATGGGTCAGAGGAGTACTACAACTTCACTTGGAACTTGAAACCGTGAGGAGACTAAAAAATTTACCCGTCATAGCATTGTTGCTACAGACGTTTACATATCTCAATAGCCGAAATCATGTGGTTTCTCACATTTAGATCGTTCGTTGGCCAGTGGAGTTAATAGTTACCCATGGAGAACGACAGAGTTGTAATGACACGCGTAAAGCAATATCTTACTGTAATTATTAGAAAAAGTAGTGTCATAACTACTACTAGCTTGAAGCATCCATTTAATCAAACAATTTCAATCAAGGGTACTATCGAGTCTTTTTATATTTAGCTCAAATGGGATGGAGTAGTTCTAAAATCAACTTCTTTAATCTAAGCATGGACTCAAGTCATCTTTTAGATTATTTTTTTGGTTGTAAAAATGTAGGAAGTATTTTTAACCAAGTTCATTACTCAATGTTTCAAAGCTAAAAAGAAGACACTAGCAAAGGAATAGAATTTGTAGGATAACAAGCTAAGTGGGGAGTGACTCTAGTGCAAGCGAGTAAATAATTGTAGGATCAATTTAAGGTTGGAAAGAGAGTGACGAAAGGAATGTGATACCTCCTATTGCTTGCTTCGTTCTCGTATTTGAGTCAGACTGTAACACCCTCAAATCGGCCCTATGCAAGTTTCAGCGCTTCCTGCCAAAACCCACATAGAAACGATTCAGGGACGCCCACATAGAAACGAAGTAATACCATTACACATTAGTCCATGATGGAACCCACAGAACATATATATTAAATAACGACTCCATGAGTCAAGAATACAGATATACTATACAAAGATTCAAATCACCTTGAAAACAATAGAGCGTCCGACTACGGACTAGAGGAAAATGGGGCTAAGAGCCCTGAAGAATAACCTATGGCGTCCATAACCCTGCCCAGGCCAATCCGGAAGGGTAACCCTGCTAACAACGTCGATCTCAAACCTGCTAAAACAAAAGGGGTGCCGACAAAGGGCAAAGGAAAAAGAGGAGCGTCAGTACTGAGGCCAGTACATGGCGACGCTAGAATTCGGCGGCTCTCGCCTACATAGGTATGGTGGGCTGAAGCGGCAGCGCAGCATGCACTAAACAACCTATAGAGACTCAATACATCTGTCGACTATTAGAGAGGGGTAAGAAAGACCTATCCGGATCCAACCTAAAGCTAACACCAGACAAACCCATCCTGGTATTTCCCCCTCGAGACAAAACGAGGAAGTCGGACCAAGGAACTCACACAGTTGGCAATTTTACTCATTCCGTTATAGTTGCAACACTTACTAATTAGATATAGATAGCATGAGTCGTCCTGAAGCATAAGTAGTGGGCAGTTTTAATTAACATTACGTTGTAGTTGGAACATTTACTAGTCAGATATAATTGTCTCGAAGAAGCCCAAAACCCAGCAGTTGATGGCACTTTTATCACATTCCATTGGAGTTGCAATACTTACTAGACAGGTATAGCATGTCACAACACAATCCAGATCCACCAGCTGTTGGTATTTTTAATATCCATTCCCTTATACTTGAGCTGATTACTAGTCACATATTAAGTCAAATTTATAGCACTACTTTAGTTATGCTTGTCTATGATCGAGATATTGTGCTCCAAGTCGTCCATAACCGCGGACACGGCTTTCAAAAAGTTTTAGCCTGCAGGGGTGCACAAATAGCAACACACACTCGATCAACCTCGGAAAAACCAACTCAAAACCAACGAGGCTTTCACGACAAAGCGATCACCGGATTCATAAAATATTTTAGGAGGCACCCCACTAAGCTACCCACAACAAAGTTGGCCGGCTCTGGGACGGACCCAGGGTTTGTGACGACGGCTGTAAACGACTGGGAACCCGAAAGTGTGACTGGGCTTGTCGATACCGCGAAAACGTGGCGCGATCCAAAACAGTACAGCTGCTCCACGCACAATCTTAAATAAAGCGGTAAAGTATGGCATAAGTACAGGATAGTAATAAAACCCCAAACTAGTTTGTGGCCCCAAGAAATAGAAATTAATCAGGCTCTGGCTTAGGGGGATCCATAAGGCCCCCCGGATGTGGATAGTGCGAAAAACAAGGAACAGGTATCAAGTACTCGCGGTCCTACGGGACACAAGTGAGTGTGGAAGAACCAAATAACATCTATTGCCCACCGATGCCTCTGCATTAGTTATATATAGCATTTTAATAGTTGTATTTAAAGTCATGATCATCTCCACCATTAACATCTGCCCGCATTCCCACAACTGGGGTACTCGACAACACGAGATCGCACCTAAGCAAGCAACTACGACTCGCAAGACCAGCTATCTACCAAACAACAGGTATTAGGAGGTGTCCATGGCAATATAGAGGCTGCACGGGATATAACTGGTGCATGGAAACTAAAGCATCGCGACAAGGATAGCAATAGATCAACAGGAGGAAATAAAGACTAAAATGCAAAATAGGTAGAAGGAGGAGAGATGCTCGCCTTGGAAACATTGCCAACGATTCATATCCGAAGAACTTGTCGATACTCGCATCAACTCATCGGCCTAATCCGCGAAGAAGCAAACACTAGAAGAAACACCGGATGCAATATTTAATACTACGGCAGAAGATCCGGCATGCTTATGATATGATGCAGATGCGGTGCAATTAGGCAGTATTAAGCGGAACCGGGGTCCCAACAATTAATTAAACGGTTCAAGTTATTTAGAAACCCCGCAATTTAAATGTTGTATTAATAGGGTGAAACATGGCATCGGTTCTCTACACCAATTTAAATGGAGTCCGGAATAAGACAAAAGATATCCCGCATAAACACTCCATGTTTAATTATAAGGTGAATCGGCATAATGCCCCCAAACCACAGACAAGTATGCATGCATGAACAATTTAATATGCGACAGATGGTAATGTCATATTATAAAAATAGGGGCTTAGGGGCACACATCTGGGTTCGGAAGATCTTGGGTTCCGGGGGTTCAGGGTCGGGTCTCAGGGTTCAGGGTTCGACGGGATCGGTCTTTGGAGGTAGTCGCAGGTCTTGGTTTGGCATCGGCGAATCATCGGACTCTCCCTGGTCGGTGTCGATCTTGTCGTCATGAAGTCCTTGTCGGGTCCGCGTATCGGGTCGGGCTTGGCGTTCGGGATGAAGAACTTGGCGGTCTTTGGATCCGGGAAGTAGATCTTGTCACACGGTGTCCAGGTAGGCAAACTTGTCGGTTCGGGCTTCGATTGTCGGTGTCGGACTTAGGTCGCTTGCCAACGAGGAGGCCTTGTCGTTCCGAGACGGAGATCTTGGCGTGACGGGGTCTTCTGGTGGCACCATGTACATTCCTCGAACCCATCGGCATTGTGCCGGTCTTGGTAAGCGATCACGTACGAAGATCTTGGCAGGCCTTGATCTAGTCGATCGACACGGACATCACTAATTGGCAGCAACTCAACTTGGTTAGGAAACACCGTGACACCGGATCAAAATGCCCATGAGCTGAGACCCGAGAGACACGCCCGGTTGCTTGCTACTGGAGGAGGCGACGCGTCCGGCGGTGAGGGGCCCGCACGAAGGGCGAGGTCGTGCTCGAGGTGGCTCTGCAGGAGCGGCCGAAGGGGAAAACTGGGTGGCGGCGCTGCCGGCCAGAGAGACGGCGTCCGGGGAAGGCGGGCTAGGCGGCGCAGGGACCTGCAGGGTCGGCGGGAGGAGGTATCTGGCGAGGCGCGGGAGAGGCACAGGGGACGACACGGGGCGGCGGGAGGTCGGCGGAGGGTGGAGGACGCGAGGCCGCGACGGTGGCGCAGCAGAGAGCAGAGGCGGCGGTGCAGGGGAGGGGCGGCGCCAGCGAGGAAACGCGATGGAAGGCAGCCGGAGAGGGATCGCTACGAGACTGGCCGTGGTGTCGGTCTTGGCGGCAACGAGAGGGGGAGGCGCAGAGCCCGGAGGAGAGGTTCCCGGCGACGAAGGGGTTGGCCACGACACGAGAAGGGCGGCGGAGGAGAGCCGTCGGGGCGGTGGGGCCTGGGGGCACCGGTGCTCGATGGAGGCGATCGGCCGGAGCGAGGTGGGGAACGCAGGGAGAGAGAGGGCGACGGGGACGGGTTGGTGGCTCTGGGGGCGCGGGGCCAGGGGATGGCGACCAGTGCGGGGTGGGTCCAGGCGGGAAAGGGGAGGGAGTTGGGGGTGAGGTGGCAGGACGTGGTTGGCGGGGGTGATGTGGTACACAGGGAGTGGAGGGGGTGAGGTGGCTGTGTGGGGAAGAGAGATGAGGTGGAGGGGGGTTCGGTGAGGTGGAGGGAGGGGATTGGTCAGGGTGAGGTGGAAGGAGGCTGGGTAGGATAGGATTGGGTAGAATTAGGACTAGATATTTTTAGACTAGGGTTTGGAGGTGGCCGGCCGGGCTGCCTCCTAAAAATAATATAATTTTTTTTATTATTTAAAACGGGGCTTTTGAAATCCGTTGGTAGACAAAACAAAATATTCCGGAGACCCGGGTTTTAATTTGAATAAAGAAGGGAATATTTAGAAAACAAAACTAGGCGTTTCGAAAATAGTCTAGACAAAAACCATGCATGATGATGACGATGCTCAAATGCAATGTGGCATGATGACATGAGCATGTGGTCATGATGATGCAATGCACAAAAACACAGTGATTTTCTAGTAGTGGTTTTTGTGGGGCGCCACAATTCGACACCACTAACAATGGATCTCGCCCTCGAGATCTGCCTCATGGTACCGGGAAGAAGGTCGGCGATCTGAACCTTCATGCTTCATGTAGATCCTCGCGAAACCACTAACAAGAGGTCATTATCCGTGATCGTCAAGAGAACACTCCGGGAACAAAAGGCGACGGTAGAGGTATCAGAAGATAAAGCCACCTCTAACTGCGATAGAAAGAGAGAATCGATGCATTCTCATCCACTTAAACGTACACGAGCAAATAGAGTGAGTAGTCGGCATGGGGGCCCATCCATCACGCACCCAAACTATTACTCCGCACAATCAGTAGAAAAGCGTGCAACCATTCTCGGAATCAGACTGAAGATCTCGACAATCGAGGTTCGGAAATAAAAGAGGTGATGCAGGCTCTGCATCGGATCTAGCGTAGAGGATGTTGTCGCGTCGGAAAACACCGGAAGGCACAAATAAGAAACAAAGAATGGTACCTCAGATAACGGATCACTCAAATAGCATGAAGACCGGATGTAGAAACACCATTACCAGAGGAGGAGGCGAAACCCTGAAGGTACGATGGAAAACCCAACCACGAGAAACCCTGGACTCGAAGAAAAGGTAAGAGAGCAGATTCAAAACACGCAGAGGTAAGAGGAGAACAGCAGAGGGGTAAGAAGTAAAATCAGACCTAATCAGATCAATCCAACCGAGTTTTGCAAAATAGTTTTGACACTCTACTTCGGCCGTTACCTAGGTTATCCTACAGGCTGGACTTGCGGGGTATCACAACTGCTGAGCTCTGATACCACTCTGTAACACCCTCAAATCGGCCCTATGCAAGTTTCAGCGCTTCCCGCCAAAACCCACATAGAAACGATTCAAGGACGCCCACTAGGCACTTGCGTGCAGGTGGAAAACGAAGTAATACCATTACACATTAGTCCACGATGGAACCAACAGAACATATATACACAACAACGACTCCATGAGTCAAGAATACAGATATACTATACAAAGATTCAAATCACCTTGAAAACAATAGAGCGTCCTGAAGAATAACCAATGTCGTCCATAACCCTGCCCAGGCCAAGCCAGAAGGGTAACCCTGCTAACAACGTCGATCTCAAACCTGCTAAAACAAAAGGGGTGCCGACAAAGGGCAAAGGAAAAAGAGGAGCGTCAGTACTGAGGCCAGTACATGGCGACACTAGAATTCGGCGGCTCTCGCCTACATAGGTATGGTGGGCTGAAGCTGCAGCGCAGCATGCACTAAACAACCTATAGAGACTCAATACATTTGTCGGCTATTAGAGAGGGGTAAGAAAGACCTATCCGGATCCAACCTAAAGCTAACACCAGACAAACCCATCCTGGTATTTCCCCCTCGAGACCAAACGAGGAAGTCAGACCAAGGAACTCACACAGTTGGTAATTTTACTCATTCCGTTATAGTTGCAGCACTTACTAATTAGATATAGATAGCATGAGTCGTCCTGAAGCATAAGTAGTGGGCAGTTTTAATTAACATTCCGTTGTAGTTGGAACATTTACTAGTCAGATATAATTGTCCTGAAGAAGCCCAAAACCCAGCAGTTGATGGCACTTTTATCACATTCCATTGGAGTTGCAATACTTACTAGACAGGTATAGCATGTCACAACACAATCTAGATCCACCAGCTGTTGGCATTTTTAATATCCATTCCGTTATACTTGAGCTGATTACTAGTCACATATTTAGTCAAATTTATAGCACTACTTTAGTTATGCTTGTCTATGATCGAGATACTCTGCTCCAAGTCGTCCATAACCGCGGACACGGCTTTCAGAAAGTTTTACCCTGCAGGGGTGCACAAATAGCAACACACACTCGATCAACCTCGGAAAAACCAACTCAAAACCCAACGAGGCTTTCACAACAAAGCGATTACCGGATTCATAAAATATTTCAGGGGCCACCCCACTAAGCTACCTGCAACGAAGTTGGCCGGCTCCGGAACGGACCCAGGGTTTGCGACAACGGTTGTAAACGACTGGGAACCCGAAAGTGTGATTGGGCTTGTCGATACCGCGAAAACGTGGCGCGATCCAAAATAATACAGGTGCTCCATGCAAAATCTTAAATAAAGCGGTAAAGCATGGCATAAGTACAGGATAGTAATAAAACCCCAAACTAGTTTGTGGCCCCAAGAAATAGAAATTAATCAAGCTCTGGCTCAGGGGGGTCCATAAGGCCTCCCGGATGTGGATAGTGCGAAAAATCAAGGAACAGGTATCAAGTACTCGGGGTCCTACGGGACACAAGTGAGCGTGGAAGAACCAAATAACATCTATTGCCCACCGATGCCTCTGCATTAGTTATATATAGCATTTTAATAGTTGTATTTAAAGTCATGATCATCTCCACCATTAACATCTTCCCGCATTCCCACAACTGGGGTACTCGACAACACGAGATCGCACCTGAGCAAGCAACTACGACTCGCAAGACCAGCTATCTACCAAACAACAGGTATTAGGAGGTGTCCATGGCAATATAGAGGTTGCACGGGATATAACTGGTGCATGGAAACTAAAGCATCGCGACAAGGATAGCAATAGATCAACAGGAGGAAATAAAGACTAAAATGCAAAATAGGTAGAAGGAGGAGAGATGCTCGTTTGGGAAACACTGCCGACGGTTCATATCCGAAGAACTTGTCGATACTCGCATCAACTCATCGGCCTAATCCGCGAAGAAGCAAACACTAGAAGAAACACCGGATGCAATATTTAATACTACGGCAGAAGATTCGGCATGCTTATGATATGATGCAGATGCGGTGCAATTAGGCAGTATTAAGCGGAACCGGGGTCCCGATAATTAATTAAACAGTTCAAGTTATTTACAAACCCCGCAATTTCAATGTTGTATTAACAGGGTGAAACATGGCATCGGTTCGCTACACCAATTTAAATGGAGTCCGGAATAAGACAAAAGATAGCCCGCATAAACAATCCATATTTAATTATGAGGTGAATCGGCATAATGCCCCCAAACCACAGCCAAGTATGCATGCATGAACAATTTAATATACGACAGATGGTAATGTCATATTATAAAAATAGGGTCTTAGGGGCACACATCTGGGTTCGGAAGATCTTGGGTTCCGGGGGTTCGCGGTCGGGTCTCAGGGTTCAGGGTTCGACGGGATCGGTCTTCGGAGGTTATCGCAGGTCTTGGTGTGGCGTCGGCGACTCATCGGACTCTCCCTGGTCGGTGTCGATCTTGTCGTCACGAAGTTCTTGTCGGGTCCGCGTATCGGGTCAGGCTTGGCGTTCGGGATGAAGAACTTGGCTGTCTTCGGATCTGGGAAGTAGATCTTGTCGCACGGTGTCTGGGTAGGCGAACTTGTCGGTTCCGGGCTTCGATTGTCGGTGTCGGACTTGGGTCGCTTGCCAACGAGGAGGCCTTGTCATTCCAAGACGGAGATCTTGGCGTGACGGGGTCTTCTAGTGGCACCATGTACATCCCTCGAACCCATCGGCATTGAGCCGGTCTTGGTAAGCGATCACGTATGAAGATCTTGGCAGGCCTTGATCTAGTCGATCGGCACGGACATCACTATTTGGCAGCAGCTCAACTTGGTTAGGAAACACCGTGACACCGGATCAAAACGCCCATGAGCTGAGACCCGAGAGACACGCCCGGTTGCTTGCTGTTGGAGGAGGCGACGCGTCCGGCGGCGAGGGGCCCGCGCGAAGGGCGAGGTCGTGCTCCAGGTGGCTCTGCAGGAGCGGCCGAAGGGGAAAACTGGGTGGCGGCGCTGCTGGCCGGAGAGACGGCGTCTGGGGAAGGCGGGCTAGGCGACACAGGGACCTGAAGGGTCGGCGGGAGGAGGTCTCTAGCAAGGCGTGGGAGAGGCACAGGGGACGACGCGGGGCGGCGGGAGGTCGGCGGAGGATGGAGGATGGGAGGCCGCGACGGTGGTGCAGCAGAGAGCAGAGGCGGTGGTGCAGGGGAGGGCGGCACCGGCAAGGAAACACGATGGAAGGTGGCCGGAGAGGGCTCAAGGCGAGACTGGCCACGGTGTCGGTCTTGGCGTCGGCGAGATGGGGAGGCGCGGAGCCCGGAGGAGAGGGGCCCGGTGACGGAGGGGTTGGCCACGACACGAGAAGGGCGGCGGAGGAGAGCAGTCGGGGCGGTGGGGCCTGGGGGCGCCGGTGCTCGAGGGAGGCGGTCGGCAGAGCGAGGTGGGGAACGCATGGAGAGAGAGGGCGACGGGGACGGGTTGGTGTCTCTAGGGGCGCGGGGCCAGGGGATGGCGACCAGTGCGGGGTGGGGCCAGGCGGGAAAGGGGAGGGAGTTGGGGGTGAGGTGGCGGGACGTGGTTGGCGGGGGTGATGTGGCACACAGGGAGTGGAGGGGGTGAGGTGGCTGTGTGGGGAAGAGAGATGAGTGGCCGGCCGGGCTTTCAGGCCTGGCGGGCTGCCTCCTAAAAATAATATAAATTTTTTTATTATTTAAAACGGGGCTTTTGAAATCCGTTGGTAGACGAAACAAAATATTCCGGAGACCCGGGTTTTAATTTGAATAAAGACGGGAATATTTAGAAAACAAAACTAGGCGTTTCGAAAATAGTCTAGACAAAAACCATGCATAATGATGACAATGCTCAAATGCAATGTGGCATGATGACATGAGCATGCGGTCATGATGATGCAATACACAAAAACACAACGATTTTCTAGTAGTGGTTTTTGCGGGGCACCACACAAACCCCTTCTGTATTTCCATATTGCGAAGTCACCTAAAATTGAGCAATCTCCAAGAGAAACAAAGAAACGAACTTGCAAATAAAGTTACAACTATTTTTTCTGTATTTTCGGTTTAGGAATGCAAAACTGAAAATAAACATGCAAATTTGCAGAAATAAAATAAATCAAAAGAAGAAAATAAAAACATGAATGCATAGTTTGGAGGTTTCAAACCTCCCCCAAGCTTAGGCTATTGCCAGGCTCAGTTATTGCCGTCATTTGGTGGCTGGTGCAGATACTGTTGGTAGTAGTCGGCGAAGTGGGTCATGAAGTGACTGATGTTTTGAGTCAAAGTACTCACATCTTCGTTCACTTCCTGAAGAGTGTGGTCGATCTCCCCAACGCGCTGGTTGAGCTGCTGGAATTCGTGATAGGTGACGTAGTTGTACCCCTGCTGTGGCTGGTTGGGCCATGGGTTCCAAGCTCACCCTTGCTACGGCTGCTGCTATCCCTCCCAAGCAGGGTTGTGTCCATGCTTGTCCTCCTGCTCCTGCTCATCCTCATCCTGCTGCCCTCCTTCTTCATCTTCCTCTTCATCGGGCTAGAGTTCGGCCATGATCTACATCACTTGGTCCTTGGTAGGATCCAAGTGTCCTTCTCCACAATCAAGAAGGCTTGGGGACAGGGGCTACAGAACCTGCTTACCCTGTGCATCATCAATATAACTAAAGTGATAGGCTCGGACCCTCCGGTTAGCTTGGTAAACACCAAGGAAGACACAAGCAGTTAAATATTTGACATCCATAAGTTTGGAGCCGTCAACAGGTTGTATAACAGGTAGTAAAATATTTAATGCACGGGCAAGGTGGGTTACCAATCCACCAATTCGAATATCACCTTTGGTCTTGTTGCTTTGATGGTGAAAGTGTTGGATGAGTAGAGCTGCAGGATTTGGGCTTTACGGTGCTGTGGGAAAGAGAGCCTTGGTGATCATTGCCATGTCCGCATTGGCCATGAAACCAGTCTCACCTCTTCCCAGTAGTTTGTTGGCAAGGAACAAGGCGTAGTAACAGATGGTTGGGTTCTGAATGGTGGAAATCTTCTTCTGATAGAAGTAGAAATGACCTCCCAAGTTTCACCGCTTGTGACGCCATAGAGGTTAGTAATAGTTGGCTCCCCAACACGGGGGAGGCCAAAAGCATCACAAAATTGTTCAAAATTCATTTCATAGTGCCGCCGGTTCATGGTGAAGCTTACCGTGCATGCAGTACCTTTCTCCAGGTGGTCGTCATAGAAGGAAGCAAGGAACTCATGGGTAAGATTGATGTAGGTGTCGTGGCTTGCGAAGCCACGTACCGTCAACCCCGCCTTGTTGCACATGAGGTCGAAATCCGCCTTCAACCCCACCGCGGTGAGAAAGCTATGGTCGGCCCAATGTGTGGGTAGCACCCTCCTTGATGAAACCATGGCCAACTTAGGGTTACGCTCGGCTCGGGATCCCGAGCTCGAGCCCTCACCCCGTTGGCGCTTGCTCGAACGAAAGAGGTTACCGATTTTGTTCATCATGATGCACTAAAAAATTTCACCATAAAACCTTAGGAATATAGTTTCTACATGATATATGAACGATCCTACATGGAAAAATTCAATCCTAACATGATAAATCAATAGGAAAAGAAAAATAGCCTTGAGTTCATCCACTAGATCAATGTGAGAGTTTCAACCATGGAAATCTGAAAATAAAGCATGGATAGGGAGAGAAACATACCGATCTATTGATTCCCCCACTCAAACAAACGAAATCCACGAAGAATGAAGAGTTCTAGGTGGATTTTGAGAGGTTTGGAGAGAGAATATGAGAGAAATAATGAGGAGAGGTGAAAGACCTAGCCGCCCCGGTGCGATTTTGTGGTCGCACCAAACTATACGGCCGGAACTATACGGGCGGGTGATGTTTTTTCCGACTGTATAGTTGTAGTGGCGCCGCCAACTCAGGTTTCTGTATGCAGAAAACAACTATATGGACGCAACTATATGGCCAGATTGTAATGATCCCGCCGTATAGTTGGTCATTAAACCGTCTGCCCCTCGAGATAAATTTATAAAACTAGCATCGATATCTATACGACCGGAACTATATAGCCGGAATTTTTATTCCCGCCGTATAGTTGGTCGTTAAACTCTCAGTACCTTTGGGATAAATTTCTAGGAGAGGCATTCATAATAATACGACCAGAGCTATACGGATGGAATTTTTATTCCCGTCGTATAGTTGGTCGTTAAACTCTCACTACTTTCAAAAAAATTGTACGAAGGCATCGATATCTATATGACCGGAGCTATACAGACGGAATTTTTTATTCCCGCCGTATAGTTGGTCGTTATATTCTTTGTGTCTTCGAAGAAAATTTGTTGATGGCAACGATATCTATACGACCGGAACTATACGGCCAAAATTTTATTTCCCGCCGTATAGTTGGTCGTTAAACCATCAGTATTCATCAAAAAAATTCTATTTATTTCAGAATACCTTCTTATCCCAAAACTTAGTGAAATACCTTATTTTGGATAGAAAATTGATAGTGGAAACTGTCAACCAATGTTGGTGTATTAAAAGCCAAATTTTACCTTTTGTAGATGAAATACTCAAACTTTTTATTTTTATTCTTATTCTATACTCATCCAATCGATGTTTCTACTACTTGTTCACAGCTGCATCTTCACGGGCGCGCTTCCGCAAGAATGTTTGTGAAAAAGTGGTAGGAATGCGATGAATCTTTTATTCTCTAATCTATTTTATTGACTAGATGGTTTGACTCCTAATAAACATTTTATTAAGAATGGTTGAGTAACTCAACCTCTTATATGTTCTCGAATTCTTACCTTGGGTTGCCCTTTATCAAAGGCACTTACCACATGAACTCGTTTTTCCGGTGGAATATATATTTCTCCTACTTCTAGCTTTTTTGGAAAATACCGGATGATTTCAGCATGATAAACATTGAAGATTATCTTTCCTTCAGCATAATCAACTGATGCCCCTGCGGTACTAAGGAAAGGTCTTCCAAGTATTATGGATAATTTTTCATCTTCAGGCATCTCAAGAATAATAAAATCAGTGGGAATAACATGATCATCTATTCTAAGTAGAACATCCTCGATCATACCAATTGGTTGTTTAGTGGACTTGTGAGCCATTTGTAAAGTGATAGTAGTACATGAATACTCCCCTAATCCTAAACTTTTATAGAGGGGGTATGGCATCACAATAACTCCTTCTCCTAGATCACACAAGGCATTGTGAATATCAGTTTTAGCTATTGAGCATGAAACTGTTGGTATTCCGGGATCTCCAGACTTAGACAACAGCTTCCCATTAACAGGATAAATAGTTACCATGGCAACAGTTTTAGTTATTTCTTTCTTTCTACTAAGAATGTAACGGTGGAACTTAGAATAGGTGGGAACTTTAATTGCATCCGCAAATGGAATTTCCGACGAAGGTCACTAAGTGCATTTGTAAAAGAATTATAAATTACCTAATCTGGTGCTTTCTTTTTTCATCTGGATAAGGAAGCTTTTTCTCACCTGACTTTCTCTTGTCTTTTACCTTTTGTGAGGGGTCAGGCTCTTTTGTTGCTTTCTTTTGTTGTTGCTTATCACTTTTCTTATTTTCTACTACAACAACTTTATCTTCCTTGCTTATCTCTTTTTCTTCTCTTGGATCAACCGTCTCTGCATCAGAGTCATAATGGTCATCCTATGCATCATTTTGGTCCTCCTTGGTTTGATCTTGAGTTTCAGTTTCTTCTTGAGGATCCACCAATGTGTCATCTTCTTGGCTTGCTTTGAGCAAGGATTTTTTTCCTTTCGCTCTTTTTCAGCTTCATTTTCCGGTGGTCCTAAGGGTCCTGTAACAACTTCACCCCTTCTTGTGATAACATTAGTAGAAACAGGCATATCTTTATCATCACGAAGAAAAATTTGATAACCAAATGCTATTTGTTCACACTGGGTTTCAATCATACTAAGATACTTGTGAAATAATTTTATTTTTTGCCCAATCTCATCATAATTTTCCATGAGTTCCGCCAAAATCTTTTTTTGTTTTTGAAAGTGCTGATGCATTATTATAAGATTTTACTTGTCGATGTTTTAATTCTTGAAAAACTTTTCTAGTTTCATCTTCTTCAGTTAAAACTTGTAACAAATCTACTTTGTTTTCCTTAAAAAGTTCAGAAGGTATACCTTTTTATTTCATTGTTTTGCGTACTTCAGGCATAAGATCGGGAGTTATCTGAAGTATCCCTTTTTCCAGCTTAGTGCCAAAATCAGGATTATATAAATAATCATTCTTAGCACTAGTAGACATCAATTCCAAACATTCCTTAATAGTTAAAGTATTTATCGATCCTCCTGCTGAGAAGTCAAGTAAATATCTACATTGAGTATTAAGACTGTGGTAAAATAAATGGCAAATAGTTGATTCAGAATAGCCATGATTAGGAATACTATTGATCATTCCAAAGAATCTTTCCCAGTCTTGTGGGTAGTTTTCTCCCATGTTCTTACTAGAGTTACCTATATTCTTTCTTAGTTCAGTTATCTTTTTAAAGGTATTAAACCTGTTTATGAATTTAACAATGCAGTTTTCCCAACATTTAATGTAATGACGAGGGAGAGAATATAACCAGTCTAGCGCTTTACCAGTAAGAGACCAACTAAATAATTTTATACAAGAGAAGTCTCTTGGCAAACGTTTTGGTCCAAGCGATGTTATCACATCGTTGAACTCTCTAATATGTCTTCCTGGGTCTTCATCTTCCCTTCCACTGAAAGCTTTTTCCTACAAAATTTTAATAATTCCATCATCAAATCGATATTCTCTAACTCCGGGATTAGGTAATTCTATTGGTTGTTTAAGGAATTCAGAACTTGGAGCACTATATTCTCCGAGAGTTTTCTCGGGTTTCATGGGAGTTGTCCTGTAAATAGACATGATTTCGATTATATCACTAATGTTTTCAACTTCAACTTTATTTGATCTTAAAAGTTTTTCAATAATTTCTTCGTGCCTTTGAGTAGGAACGCTCTCAATATAATCTGGTAGATAGGTCCTACCAGAGCGTGTAGACCCTTTGTCTCCTAGGGAGAACATTTTGTAGTAGCAACACCTGAAATGTCAAAAGACAAACACTTAGCGCTCAGCTCCACGACAACGGCGCCAGAAAATAGTTTGATGTCAGCAAGTCCACAGATCGTTTGTAGCTAGTTTAGAAGTATAGATATCGAGCCCACAGGGAGCCCAGAGGTAAGTGTTTATGGGTGAAGTCTCTGTCACACCCAAAGTTGTCACACGTCTTCGAGTGAATTGACTGCAAGTGTTGAAATAAGAAATGGGATTTGATTAAATGAGATGTATTTAAATAGAACTAAAAATGTAAACTTTAGAAATATAAAACATAAAAGTAAAGAACGACTTGGTTGTTTGTTGTTTCCCGCAGATGGCAAAAGAAGGCGCGGGGAGATTCAGTTCATGTTGATAGTGACTGTGCCAGGTGGACGAATGATAAATGTAACAATTATAATCTTATAAATATATGCGTAGGTGAGCATCCCATAATTAGTCAGAACTCCTCTTGGTAGATTTCATCCCAACTTCAATAATCCTACTAGCCTGTTACCAAAACCATGGTCACACACTAGACGATTAAGACCCTTCAGGTTGCTTAGCGATTAAGCTCCTTGGATCAGACTAATGCAATAAGCACAATGGTTCTTCGTTATCCTCAAGTCTACTAGTTTTGCATTGATATCCCCATGTCACCTGGGGGTCACCGGTCCGCTAGCGAGCAAGATCTTATGTATGTAGAACAAAGCATCATGTTGTCTGGGCCCTTAATTGGACAACAAACATTAGGCATCCATAGAGAGTCAAGCACACATACTATAATACTGAGAATCAATCACAAACTAATGGAAAATATATGAAGGCACATCACATCTCACTAATCCCCTACATCTCCCATGCCCAAGGGAATTACTCACACATGAGAGAAGAACAGATAATCGATTTAATCAAATAAAGGGAATTCGTCTTTATATTACCGTGGAGATCCACAATAAGAATATAAAAATATCCTACACAATTCTATATGGGAAGAAACAATCTCAAACCCTAGACTTGCAACGTAAAGATCCCTCCCTCTCTCAAGTACAAGTAGTGGCTATGGAGGTGTATTGGCTAGGAGGTTGAAGTTCGTGGAGCGAGATGAAGAACGTCTTCCCCTTCTTCTCTGGATCTCTTCTTTATCCCTTCTGGATGGTATGGTGGCTGATGTGTTGTGTTTTCATCCTTGTTTCCTTCATGGAAGTTGTCCCTTTTGACAAGACAGAGGTGGCGACGACTATACGGCGGGAACTATACGGACGTAAAAATATTCCTGCCATATAGTTGCTCATTAAAGCTTCTGTAAGCTCCCCTCGAGTGCTTCCAAAGAGAGACTTGCTTGGTTTCTCCATAATATTGTATTTCTCTAGTTAAAACCTTCTATTGACAGTCAGAACCTAAAACACACATTAAAAACCAAGTTTTCTTTGCTACCGAAGTATTAGCGTTAGGTAAAGCTAGAAAATAATAAAATCCGGGAGAAAACCATCAATAAAACCCATCAAAAATGTGTCGAATCACACAGCTACCAGAGGCCAGCTCCTCGATCATTTCCTCGCTAGCTTCTCTCTCCCTAGAACCATGCAATATTTCCTCTGCCTCCCAAAGGACATTCGGGTGTGTCTTCTCTAGCTCCCGAAGGGCCTCGGTGTGGCGCTCGTGTTCATATGCCACAACCTCGTGTAGCTACTGATCTTCCGCTACCAGGTGGCTATGCTGCACCTCCATGTAGGACTAGTCACTCACCAGCGAGGCACTGAGTTGGTCTAAGGCCATGTGTAAGGCCTAAATGGCTGACGTAGTGTAGCTCCGATAGATGCCATCACCACCGGACACCATCAGTGTCCTGTGATTTAGGGGTGGTACTACGGCGAACCTCTGGGAGCCCTTGGACTCTTGGTCATCCATGGTGGCACCGTGAGAGTTTGCTTCTCCTGCTGTGAAGTGTTGGAGGCTTGCGCCAGAGTCCTCCACATCGAGCCATGGCTCTTTCGATAGGTTCTTGATGAAGGGGTCTTCTAGGTTAGCCACCCTCTTCCCATCCGCCACACTCACCCTCATTGTCACCCGCTATTCTTCCTCACGATGGGACTCCTCCGCAAGCCGCTCCTTTTCCTCAACCTCGACGGAGTTAGCGATGGTGGACTACTCCATCTCCTCCTTCTCCTCCATGAGGCGAGAAGACTCGGCGGGACAAGTGGCCTCCCCAAGCCGCTCCTCTTCTCCCGAGTCCTACACACTCTCTAGAGCTGTAGGGGAAGCTCGAGGGCCCATGCTATTACCCTCTAGGATGGCCGCCTCCTCAGTTGCCGCCACAGGCTGCACAGAGACACCCGCAACCGGCACCTCGTTGCTAGAGTGCACTCTGACGGGTGCATCGCCCTTACGATGGCCGGAGACATCCTGCACCACCTTGTACTTATTCATCGCCAGGAGGCCCCTGCAAGGAAACAAGAGTCAGAGGAAAACAAAACGTGAACACCAGCCTAGGGCCATATTAAAGAAGAAAATACTCATCAATGGCCCTCTAGCGCCCATGCTTCACCCTCTGGAAGCTGCAGAAGTTTCTCCCACTCAATGTTGCCCCCTCGCAAACCGCCCATGATGGCCTGCAAGTGCATAGGTTCATTAGAGAATGTTTTCGTGGAAGTATTAATTCTAGTTTTTATATCGATCCCAATAAGGAGCCTAGGTAAGTGTTTTTATGTGGCGTTTCTGTCGCACTCAAGGTGTCACCGGTCTTGAGTGAACTGACTCCAATTGCTGACGGTGGAATGTGGTGAGTAAAAGATAGAGGAATATTGTGTAAGGAATAATAAGAATTGAATTGCATAAAATTAAAGACGAGAAAGGTGTTTGGAGTTCCTGAAGATGAGAAGTTAGGCACGGAGAGAAACAGTTCATGGAGATAGTGAACATGCTAGATGAATAAAGCAAGATAAGTAATTGTGATATTTCTTATTTATAAGTGAGTAGGCAAGCAACCTGTATACCGGGTGAAAGTCCTCATGGCCAATTCTTCTCGGCCCAAATGATCCATCTACCTGTCACCACGGCCATGGTCAGCGCATTAATTAAGGTCTTCCCGATCGGATCAAGGCTTTAATATTGATGGTTCCTTGTTTTCCTCAAGTAGTGCTAGCTCCTCATTGATATCGGCCATGTCACTCGGGGGGTCACCGATTTGCTAGCATACAAGCTCATACCTATGAGATCTTTAGATCATGTTACTTGGGCCCTTAAATTAGATAACAAGTATTAGGCGAACATAGATAATCATTCTCACAATTCAATAATCACTACAACAATCACAAATGGATGGAATCTAAGAAGGCACATCACATATCACCAATCCCCTACATCTCCCATGCCTATGGGTATTTACTTAGACATGAGAGGAAGATAAATCAAAGGCATAATTCTATTGCAAATGGGAATCATCTCAAAGTTATCGTAGAAAGCCACAATACTAGTTGAAGATTGAATCAAATACAAACCAAAGGTAGATCAAAGTATCAAACCATAATCTTACAAATACCAATCTCTCTCTCTAAGTAACAATGGGATGATGGTAGAGTGGATGATTTAGAGGCTAGAGATCGTCAAAGAACGAGACAGGGTTCTTCTCCTTCTCCGGATCTAATCTCTCCCTCTCTGGATGAGTTTGTGGTGGTTATGTTCTCTTTTTCATCATCTCCCCTTCAAGAAAGTTGCTTGTATTTATATAACAGAGCTGGCGGTTGGTAGTACGGGCGCATGGTACAGGCGCATCCTGACCGTACTGATGGTCGTTATGCACTCTGGATGCCTCCAATGAAAGGGGCTCCAATTGGGGATTAGCTTCTTTAGGTGTAATTAGCCCATAAATGCTATCAGATCTTCCATAAATGTTCATTGCTTGAAAATCATCACAAGAAACCAAGGATCCGCTAATTGTGATTTTAACTTTAGTAGAAAGGATAATTTTCAGTGAAATCCGGCAATAAACGAGAGGAAAATCAATGATAAAAAGTGATGAAATTTGGAGATATCAACTTCCCCAAGATTAGTTGTTACTCGCCCTCGAGTGACAAAGCTATAATGAGTAATAGTGAGGAATTGAATCAAGAAGAAAAACTTACAAGTTGGAGGTTGTATCATATTCCATTGTCTCAAATCCTACAACCTTGAACATGAGCATAATATATCTGAATAATTGCACTTAAGATCACTTCCTAAACACAAGTATCTCGCTAGCTAATAGCTCTTAAAACTCAAATGAGATTGTCAAAATTTTGGCTAGTCTTACAAAACAATTCTTTTCATCTCCTGTTATTCTTCTTATGAGAGTGAAAATATTTTCGAGTGAGGACGCTTAAGTCAAAATTAAGGGTGCACAAGTAGATGTCAAAAGAAGGATAAACTTAGAGCTTTTCATTAACACCCACTTCGATAGTTGCGGCTATCAAATACCTCTTCTTTTCCTTGTCTTTCAAGAACTCTAGTTTATTAATTTTAGGTGGTGAGGTGATGCCAAAGTTCTCAAAAGTATTGAATATTTTTTAGCTCATGTCTTTATGGTAGTTTTTCTTTTCTTTCTCTTTCAAGGATCATCAAATGTTTCTTTTGTAAATGCTTACACAACCATTGAGAATACCAATAATTTTTGCCATATAGAAACACATATGCCACTCATGCCATCAACTGATAGAGAAAATCCGGGGTTATACCATAGATCGTTCAAAAGCTAGTGGAGTTGTAGGCATCCCAAAGGTGTGTACGAGAAACATAAAACTTTTTTCTCTCTCTTTTTTTTGACAGCTGGTCAAAACTGGTTTTGGCATCTCCCTCTCCCACGAAATTTTTTTTGTTCTATCAAACAATTCTTTATCAGAAGGTATCATCAATTCAATGATCAGTATGTGGGGTTGAGTACTACTAAGATTAAGCCCTTACGACAAAAACATGGCACCAAAGTTTTCGATTGACACTTTCTCTTATTCTTCAAATTTTGGATTTTAATCGAAGGAGTTGTTTTTCAAATTGATATTAATTGTCGCAAGTCTTAACCAAAGTAGTGACAAATTGAGATCAAGTCCTAAAAGATAACGAGTTAAGCGCGGAGTCGAACTCAAGTGCAACCGAACGAACATAAAATGTTCATGAATAAGTTTACATGAGGAAGGAAAATAAGAATGTGGTACCTCCTCTTGCTTGCACATCTCCTACTTGAGCCAACTCTTTGCATTTATCTCCATAGCTAAATCACTAGAAGTGAATAACCTGCAGAAGAATCAACGAGAGCCGGGAGAGATATGCACAAATCTAGTCTAATATTTTTGGGTTTTCTTTTTATCAATGCAAAACTGAAAGTAAACATGCACGAGAGTGAAAAAAATCAAAAGAAAAATGAAAAATATTAATGCAAAATGTGGGAGGAGTTTAACCTCCATAAGCTTAGGCTCTTGGCCTATCTGGAATCAAAAGCTACCACCCACATAAGGTGGCGGTTACTAGTATGGGAAGTTCGGGTAGCGGTTTGGAAAGTCGGTCATGAAAGATGTGAAGTCATGGGTGAGGTTTACTAAGTTGGCGTTCACATCATGCAACATGTTTTCTATGCTATCGATGTGATGTACCACCTAGTCAAACTCACCTCTAGGGACATAGTTGAATCTCGGTTGTGGTAGAGGCATACCTTGCTACTGGTGCTGAGGGAAAGGTTCTTGGTGATGGTGGTGCTAACCGTAGTCATCCCAGCCTGCTGCATTCCTGTCCTCTCCACCTTGCTCCTACTATTTTTGGCCAGCTACTGCGTCTTCCCAGTTGGGGTGCCCTTCCGGTTGTGCAATCCTCCCTGAGAGGATCAATGCTTGCTCGAACTCCTCCTCAATACGGACCCAACTCTGTTTACCTGGCAAACCAAAAGCTTGGACAAAAGGAAGCAAAACTTGGTGGACGTCACCATTAGGCTCAAAAATAAAACTGATAAGCATGAAGGGAGCATTAGGGTGTATAGATCCCCATGAATTTGGATCTAGCCATGTGGATACCATCCAGAATCTTACTGCCAGGCACAGGTCTTTCCCGAGGTAGGACAAACTTGCTTAAGTAGGCGATCTTTGTGATCAAGCCACCACAGTGAATGTCCCCAGCGAAAGCTAACATTTGGCGATGAAAGTGCTGGATGAGCAAAGAACCTAAGTTTACCTTGTGCTCCATCTTAGGATGCAGAGCCATGTGAATTACGCTCATCTCAGGGCCTGCCATTGCCTTGACATCTCCTTTCCCAAAAATAGAATTCACCAAGAAGGTGTGGAAGTAATAGATAGTACGATTATGGATAGTGGTGCTATTCTTGCGCAAATAATCGGTGTTCTTTTGAATAGAAATCTGCTCCCAAGAATGCGTTGCCTCTATGTGGACATTGTCATTAATATCGAGTTCCCCTCATGGGAGAATCCGAAAGAATCACAAAATTCATAAAAGAACAGGCTGCAGGGTTGCCCATTGAGCACAAAACTTACAGTGCAATTACACTCATATGCGTCAAGATCATCGTGGAATGATGACAGGAACTCTTATGTGTTGAGCTGGTAGGTGTCGATGGAGAGGTAGGAGAAAGCGACCATGCCAGCTTACATAGTCATCTGCTCGAAGTCCTCCAAAAGACCCTGGTGAGAGAAGAACTAATGCTCTACCCACTTAGTGGGTAAAACACTGCGTTCGCTCACCCTCTCATAGTCTTGGCTCATGGTGGCTCTCAAGCTATCCACCTCCGAACACCTCTTCTTCGATCCCAGGGGCCTAGTGGAACCAGAGGCCCCTGTCGTTCCTGAGCCCTTGCCCGAGCAGAAAATCCTTCCAATGTTATGCATTGTGCTGCAAAAATTTCAAAGAAAACTATAGGCACCAAGTTTCTATCACACAAATAAACGATTACAGGAAGAAATTACAAATCCAAATGTAAGGAATCAAAAATAATCTCAAAATATGATTAACTCATCTACATAGCCAATGTGAGGAATTCAACCATGGATTTCTGAAAATAGAGCATGGTTCGGATGAGAAACTTACCGATGTGAAGATTCCCCCACACAAAAACATGAAATAAATGAAGAATCGAAGGTTCTAGGTGATTAGGGTTTGAGGTGGAGGATAAAGAGAAAGAAAGAATGATGAAGAAGAAGAAAGGAGGTGGTTGTGAGCCAGCCGCCATCTCTCATTACCTAGCGATGTAGTCGGTATGGGCGGGTGGTACGGGCGCATCCCGCCCGTACCGGTGGTCGTCACCATTAGATCAAGGTTAGGATTTGAGATCAAACCTGGATGGTATGGTATGGGCGGACGGTACGGGCATGTCTGGGCCGTACCTATGCTCATTATCGATTCGATGAACTCTGGGTGAATTCGTTGAAGTTCAGTACGGGCGGGCGGTATGAGCACGTCCTAGCCATACCGGTGCTCGTTACACAGTTTGCCCCTGTTTACTTCTTCCCTTCACTTTCCTCTTGCTTATTTAAACTTCACTAGGGTAAATCCTCTACAAATCTCAAAACTCGAACAAATTTATTAATACTTACACAGAGATTTTTTGTAAAAGTTAACTTATTTAGAATGGGTTGACTCCCATTATGCATTTTATTCTAGAGTTTAGCTTGTTAGCCAATCTCCATATCACTACAGCTTACCTCAAGATGCTTTTCATCTATGGTTTTTACTGCTTCGATATGCTTAGGTGGTGGAACATATTTTCCATTATGCTCATGTTTTTATGGAAAATAACAAGCAATCTGATCATCATATATACTGAAGACATTCTTACTGCTAGAACAATCTATGTAGCTCCGGTTGTGCTAAGAAACGGTCTTCCAAGGATGATAGAAAGTTTTTCATCTTCAAGAACATCAAGTATAATAAAATCAATAGGTATACCATGTTGGTCTATTCTAAGTAGAACATCTTCGATCATATCAATAGGTTGTTTAGTTGTTTTATCAACCATTTGCAAAGTGATTGAAGTGGGAGAATACTATCCAAGGTTCAATTTTTCAAACAAGGAATAAGGCATGACACCAAAACCTCCTCCTAAATCACAAAGAGCATTAACTATAGTGGTTTTTCCAATTGCGCAATACATAGTTGGTATACATGGGTCATCAAGCTTAGCAGGCAGCTTATCACCAAAGCTTGTCATTACTACTACAGTCTTAGTTTCCTTATTTTTTTATGGAGAATATCTTGCATAAACTTTTTATAAGTAGGGACTTGAATAGCATCAGTTAAAGGAAGTTCTAAACAAAGGCTTCGCAGTGCCTCGGCAAAAGAATCATAAATAGCTTTATACAGTTCATATTGAACTCTATTATGATAAGGAATTTTCTTTTTGTGGGGATTACCTTCTCTTTTACCTTTGCCACTGGTTCAACATCTCTTTTAGTTTTCTTTGTTGCTGATTTTTCCTTATCAGCACGTCCTTCACGTGGGGTGATAACTTGCTTTTCTTGCTCCTTTCTTAAATCGGCTTTTTCCCTTGAGTCGAACGTCTCAGCATCTAAGTCATATAGTTTATGTTTATCTCCTTCTTCTTCTTCTTCTTTGTATTCTTCTTCTTCTCTAGCTTTGGAAGCCTCATGTTCTCTTTTCCGAGCTTCATAATCAATAACATCTTGAGGATTTACTAGGTCCTTTTCTTTTGGACTCATCTCTTGAGTCTCTTTTTCCTTGTGTGATTGTTCTTCTTGATACCAAGGTGGCCCTTGTTGTTCATGCGTTTCTGTACCATGTCTAGTGACAATGTTAGTAGAAACAATATTGAAATTTACTTGGTTAAAAATCAAAGTTTGGGTTTCAATTATTTGATGACATTGCATTTTAACCATACTTAGATATCTATCTAGATGCTTTGTAGCATGCCCCAAGTCATCAAAACTTCAGTTAGCTCTTTTATATTCTTTTCTTGAGTCATAAGACGTTTATAATTTTTCTCACGGAACTGTTTTTGTTGATATCTAAACTTATGCATGACAAGATTTATATCATCTTTCATAACATAGGCTTGAAGAATATCAATTTTATTTTCTTTAATAAGTTACGAGGTTATTTCTTTTTCTTCCATGGACTTCTTAACTTCAGGTATAAGATCTGGGGATATGTGAATCATACCTTTTCATGGTTCAACATCCTCACCTGGATTGTACTGTTCATCATTGAAGGATCTTAGCTCGAAAAGATTTGCACATTCTAGGTATGTTAACTTGCAAATAGCTCCTACTGTAGATAGATCAATCATTTCTTTTGTTTCATCATTAAGCCCATTGTAAAAATATTGGATAATTAAATGCTCATGGAAACCATGATTTGGGACTTTCATAATCATTGCATAAAATCTATTCCATGCTTGATAAAAGTTTTCTCCAATTGTTTGAAGAAAGTTTGGTATGCTATGTTTAATCTGCATGATTTTAGTGAACGAACAATATTTATGCATAAACTCTTGGATGCAATCTTCCCAGATTTTTATAGTGTGATTAGGTAATGATTGTAACCAAGTAAAAGCATTATCTTTTAGAGACCAACAAAAAAGTTTAAGGAGTACAAACTCTATTGGTAGACTTGTTGGTTTAAGAGCAGCGCAAAGGTCATGGACCATTGTCAAGTGATCACTGGGATCTTTCTCTTCTTTTCCTATGGAAGAAATTTCTTTCATCATATAGATTAGCTTAGGACCTATTTCAAATTCGTGGCCTTCAAGATCAGGACAAAGAATAGTCATTTTTCTTGAGTTCCTAGTTGGATTCCCATATTCTCCCAATACTAGCTCAGGTTGTTCATCCCCCTGGGTGATGGTCAAGCGAATCAAACTGTTCACATCTATAGTACATGAGTTAAAAAATCTTTCAATAAATTCTAGGCATCTCTCAGTTGAAACACTATCAATGTATGGAGGTAAATAAGTTTTTCCTGATCGAGTGGTACCTCTGTCTTTAACAGAGATCATGGTGGTGCCAACAATTACTTTTGTCAAGAAACAACACTTAGCGCTTAGCTCTTCGGCAACTGCGCCAGAAAATATATTGATGGCTTGCAAGTGCATAGGTTCGTCAGAAAATGTTTTTGTGGAAGTATTAATTCTAGTTTTTATATCGATCCCAATAAGGAGCCTAGGTAAGTGTTTTTATGTGGTGTTTCTACCGCACTCAAGGTGACATAGGTATGCCCAACAGGCACTCGACTACAGCCTACCTGGTGCGGTCCAACAGAAGTCTCACTCGACGACTTGCCAAGGTCCAGGACGCCCATGATGGTTTGAGTGGTATGAAGCCCATATGGACATGGACTCCCAAACGCACAAGACAAGGAAGTCTCAATAATAGAATTTCAATCTAACTTGTAACCAACTCGTATTGGTACCTGATACCTAGCCTCCCCATATATAAAGGCTAGGAGGGTCCAACGAGAAGGGTATCTCGACTCCTACAATAGATCGCCACAATAGACAATAGATCTAGAAAACACCCGTAGCATACACATACGCCAAATCCAATTTGCGCATCCATCACCATCGGCGATATTGTTATCCTTCGGATCATCATCAATCAAGAGCAGACAAGCAGGAGTAGGGTCCTCTACGAGGCCTGAACCTGGGTAAACCTCGTGTTACCTGTGTGCTTGTCTGCTAGCCGTTCTGTGATCTCCAACGTTCCCTCCTTCTCGAAAACCCAAGTCCATAACAATGGGCATTGATGAGTTTAACCCTCGTCAATTGGCACCGTCTGTGGAAACTGGGAGCGCTGATGTTGCATATCGATGGCTCCATCACCCACGATCTACGACTCGACGACTACCGAGAAACAGATCTACTTCAACCCCCTCGACTGATTCATCCGTGCTAGTGTGATCCTATGTTTACTTGTTTGCCCAGCTGCAGCATCCGATCCATGCGGTCCATGAAGATTACGATTCCTGGTGGCATTCGGTCTACTACCAAGTATCCAGCCGTGTTTCACCGTAATTAGCGGAAGCAGCAATAGAGGCACCAGCAAAAATCAATCCGTATGGCGGATGTCAGCATCACGCGCATGCCTGAGGCAGGCCCAGACAAGGGAGTCATCACCATATGCGAGTCATCACCATGTGCGTGCGATTGCATTGATGAAAAATCAAAGGCAACACATCGAGTGGTTGGATAAAATCAATTACGAGGCCTACTTTGTTTGTTTTTCTTCAAAAAGGCTATGGTTGATTCGGCTCCGTGCGCGTGTATGAGACCAACGCACTCTGTCTACGAGGACAAACGCGACAACACCACAGAGTATCCGTACATCCGTTGCATGGTAGCCGCATGCGCAGTTACAAAGCCGTACGATTCAGTCGCATATCAGACATCAAAGTTCGTATGCGAAGTAGTTTCAGAAAGAAAAAACAATCGACAGCCGGTCAATCGGAGCAAATCCCAAGGAGCTAGGACTCTGGGAGCCATGTGAGATCAATCGAAGCATGTTGTGGTACTTCTCCAAGGAAAGGGAAAAAGGCCATCAAGATTCTTCACGTGCTCATGTTTTCTATTCGAAAAAAAAGTCAAAAAGAAAGAAGAGAAGGAAAGCATTAGTCGTTTTGGAAAGATATACAAGAAAGCAGGAATTAATTTGCAAGATCTTCCATCTATCAAGCTACATGGCCAAGTCAATCCAAAGAAAAGAAAATATCAAAGGGGCGAGACCTCTAGCATGGGCGATGCAACACATACACACATAAAATCAAAATCATGATACAATGAGCAGTTCACGAATCGAGCAGAAGTCGCCATCAAATACTTCGGCTACCGCCATGTTCGCCGGCTCCTCCACGCGACTCTGACCGTGGTTCGACTCTCTCCGCCATGCGACTCCGACAGTGGCTCGACTCTCGTCCTCGACCGCGACAATGCGTCCGCTATGTAGACTTCGTGTCTATCATGCGCTTACTCGTCCACTACAAGACTCGCCACTGTGTCGACTCCGGGTTCATGCGCGACTCCATCGACCTTGACTACGCGTCCGCCATTGGCTCTGCCGACCATGCTCTACACTTGGGGGTGCGCCTACTCCGCCTCGCGACCCGCTTCGGACTTCGGTTCCGGTGACTCGGGGCTTTCTTCGACTCTGGCGACCCGTTCGGTCTTCGATTCCGGCGACTCGGGGGCTCCTTCGATTTCGGTTACCCGCTGTGGTCTAGTGCTCTAGGGACCCGCTGGGATCTTCAGCTCCAGCAACTTGGAGGCTCCCTCCTCTATGGCGACCTGCTGTGTCCTTTGTCTCCGGTGACCTTTCTGCGGTCTTCGGGTGCGGTGACCCGAGGCGGCATCCGACTGATGTGGCCTATTACAGTCTTCGGATGCGGCAACTCGTCATCACCATGCGATTTCGGTTCGCCGCGTTAACTACGTCCGCCGTGTGACCTGCTGCCATGATGACTCTTTTCGCCATACGACTCGCCGCCATGTCGGCTGCATCTAAGGTGTTGACTCCACGTCCACCGTGCGACTCGCCGCTATGTCGAATCCGTCCATCTCGCAACTCTGTTGACCTTGACCATGCATCCATCGTGTCTACTCCTTTCAGCGAAACGCCGCACGACTAGCTGTCGTGTTGAATCCTTTAACCATGGAGACTACAAATAAAGCTAAGTTACCCTCTACTTAGAGTTGATTATTTTTTAACTATTTATTTTAATCGCACTCGATACACTCGGGGTTGTGCCCTCTTCGAGTAACCTAATATGTCGTCGTCTCCGCACACTCGAGCACCTCATACGCGAAAGCCTAAGTAGCTGATTCTGCCTGATCGTTGAATCCTTGAACTCCGAATACCTCGACAAGGTACTGAGACTATGGGTAATCAGGCCAACGAAAATGCCTAGCATACAGTGCAAAAGTGTCGACTCGATTGGCATGAGAATCTTACTTTACAAGCCGACAGGAAAATATTTTTTACAAGCTGCATATACTTCACAATTCTTTACATTTTCAACAGCTTACAAGAACGTCGACTGCGTCGAGCTATTCTATTGGGTCCTCCAACAAGAGTCGACAAAACAAACGGCTATGCCATAAACACAAGGCCCAAGTCAAGTCCCTCCTTGGATGGTTGCACCGCTTGGTTCTACAAAGACGCGACGATGGCTGCGCACCTGACAGAAGCGACAACGTTGACTCCATCCGCATCGTCGACTCACACGTGGCTTCTCATTGTGTGATTCTCAATCGTGTCTACAAGATACAAGACTCGAGTCTCTGTCCGAGTCTACGACTCCGCCAGACACTCAGGGGCTACTCCAAACTAGAGCGCTGGACGCGCATATACATGATCTTCGAGTGGCATGCTCCGAATCCTCACTCGAATCCATGATTCGACTAAGGACTCGGGGGCTACTCCCATAAGGTACGCTAGTCGCGCATTCGAAAAAGCACCGGCCTTGAGCGCATTCGCAAAATCATCCGAAGTACTTCCGAATCGTTCTGTCTATGCAACCTATGACTACAAGTCTCTGCTCGAGTCTACGACTCGAACAGACACTCGAGGGATACTCCCATAGGGAGCGCTGGTCGCCCACCCTATAGTCCATTGTGTCGACTGACATACAGCAATCGAACTCATTGGCGACTTCGCTCACTTACATTGCAATGTCAAGTTCAGAGACCACGTCTCCTTGGCCACCTGAAACACCTCTGCGGTGACAAACATTTGGATGCTACATCTATGACGTAAAGATAAGACATACAGATACAATCTGATGGCCTAGCAACCGCATCCGCTGCACTCTACCAGATAAATACCATTTCTACGACATGAATAAAATCCCAACAGATGCGTTGGGTACATATGCATTAAAACTGGAGTTCGGGTCAGTAAGACCTCCGCGGCATGAGTCGAACTATGGCAACAATTTTTGAATTTGAGTCTGAGAACTCGAGTTTGAGTAGGTAGCGTTGTTTTTGCCCTAGAGCAATTCACTAGTCCCGATCCGTCGAGCGCACCAGGCACGTTTACCATCAGCCCTATGAACTACTATGAACTTCCAGGTGAAGTGCTTCGCACTCGAGCAATTATCGTGTCCAACATCCTAATGCAAGACTCAAGACTTCTAAGTCTCCACCCAAATCTACGATTCTCATGGATACTCAGGGGCTACTGACATAGGTATGCGCAACAGGCACTTGACTACAGCCTACCTAGTGCGATCCCATGGAAGGCCAACTCGACGACTTGCCAAGGTCCATGAAGCCCATGACGGTTCGAGTGGTATGAAGCCCATATGGACACGGACTCCCAAACGCACAAGACAAGAAAGTCTCAATACTATAGTTTGAATCTAACTTGTAACCAACTCGTATTGGTACCTGAGACCTAGTCTCTCCATATATAAAGGCTAGGAGGGTCCAACGAGAAGGATATCGTGACTCCTACAATAGATTGCCACAATAGACAATAGATCTAGACAACACCCGTAGCATACACATACGCCATATCCAATCTGTGCATCCATCGCCATCAGCGATATTGTAATCCTTCGGATCATCATTAGTAAAGAGCAGACAAGAAGGAGTAGGGTCCTCTATGAGGCCTGAACCTGGATAAACCTCGTGTCACCTGTGTGCTTGTCTGTTAGCCGTTCCACGATCTCCAGCATTCCCTCCTTCTCCAAAACCCAAGTGCATAACAATGGGCATTGATGAGTTTAACCCTAGTCACAAGGTGCCAAGGGTCTTGAGTGAATTGACTACAATTGCTCACGGTGGAAAGTGGTGAGTAGAAGATAGAGGAATATTGTGTAAGGAATTATAAGAATTGAATTGCATAAAAGTAAAGACGAGAAAGTTGTCTGGAGTTCCTGCAGATGAGAAGTTAGGCGTAGAGAGAAACGGTTCATGGAGATAGTGAAAGTGCCAAATGAATAAAGCGAGATAAGTAATTGTGATATTTCTTATTTATAAGTAAGTTGGCAAGGAACCCGTATACCGACTAGAAGTTTTCATGGCCAATTATTCCCAGCCCCAATGATCCATCTGCCTCTTACCACGACCATGGTCAGTGTATTAATTAAGGTCTTCCGACCAGATCAAGGATTTAATCTTGATGGTTCCTTGTTGTCCTCGAGTATTGCTAGCTCCTCATTGATATCAGCCGTGTCACTCGAGGGTCACCGATTTGCTAGCATACAAGCTCATACCTATGAGATCTTCAGATCATGTTACCTGGGCCCTTAAATTAGATAACAAGCATTAGGCGAACATAGATAATCATTCTCACAATTCAATAATCACTACAACAATCAATAAATGGATGGAATCTAAGAAGGCACATCACATATCACCAGTCCCCTAGATCTCCCACGCCTATGGGGATTTACTCTGACATGAGAGCAAAATAAATCAAAGGCACAATTGTATTGCAAATAGGAATCATCTCAGAGTTGTCATAGCAAGTCGCAATACCAGCTGAAGATCGAATCAAATACAAACCAAAGGTAGATAAAAGTATCAAACCCTAATCTTACAAGTGTCAATCTCTCTCTATCTCAGTAACAATGGGGATGATGGTGGAGTGCATGATCTTGAGGCTAGAGATCATCGAATAATGAGACAGGGTTCTTCTCCTCTCCAGATCTGATCTCTCCCTCTCTAGATGAGTTTGTGGTGGCTATGTTCTGTTTTTTGTCGTCTCCCCTTTACGGAAGTTACTTGAATTGATATAATGGAGCTGGCGGCAGGTAGTACGGGCGGACGGTATGGGTGCATACAGACCATACGGATGGTCGTTAATCACTCTAGACACCTCCAATGAAAGGGGCTCCAATTGGGGATTTGCTTCTTTAGGTGTAATAAGCCCATAAATTCTATTATATCTTCCATAAATGTTCATTGCCTAAAAATCATCACAAGAAACCAAGGATTCGCTAATTGTGATGTTAACGTTAGTGGAAATGATAATATTTAGTGAAATCCGGCAATAAATAAGAGGAAAATCAATGATAAAAAGTGATGAAATTTGGAGCTATCAGCCCACTTCGTGAAAAGAGGGCTTAGGGGTGGTTTCTGCCTTCAACATCACCATAAAAACACCAGTCGAGCCCCCCGCAAGGGGTGTAGCTTCTGTCGCATCTCCTCTTGATCCCCGCAAGGGTGCGCCAGGTCCTCCATCCCTCGTGGTGGTGCTACCCGAGGCCTTGGCACCGTGCCCAACCTCTAGAGTGGTTTTGGCAGAACCTGCTGCTAGTATCTCTGGAAACCACCCAAGCACGCCCCATTCATTGAAGGCGTGCATCTCCACCAGAATCTTGGCCCTCCGGGCCACTAACCGGCGATAAAGCAGTAGCACCGTCTTTGGTGAGATCGATACTGATTCCTCACCAAGGTGAATCTTCATTGACAGATCAACAAACTCTAGGGAGAGAGCATTTGGATGCAACTTCATCTTGTCAATGGGGCCCGAGTAAGCCCACATTCCAAAAGAATGGTCTTGGAGAGGAGCGATGTGGCGCCTAACAAACTCCTTGAATACAATGCCACCCATCAAGCCCCTGTTACGGAGAACCCTGAGGCGCGTTGCCACCTTGCGAGCCTCCATTCTAGGGAACTAAAGATGTCCCCATGAGCCAGACTCCATCAACGATTTCATCAGGATCTCGAACCGTAGGTTCGTCGCGTGGATATCCACCCAAACCAGGTGGGAGCGAAAGTCACCGGCCAGCTCCCTTCGACGCATGGGAATGTTCACCACCTCCATCCCATCAAAGGGGCGGAAGTAAACGCACCTAGAGCACTGGCTTGGTGCGACGAGGCACGGGTGGTAGAAGTGCCAGAACATCACCACAGAGGGCTTAATCCCAAGAAAAGCCTCGTAGAAGAAGGAAAATATGGCTGCAATGACAATGGAACCAAGGCTCCAGGTGAAGAGCGAGAATCTGGTAATGATCCAGAAGTGCTAGGAAGAAAGGAGAGAAGGGCGGCACCAACCCCACTTGGATGAAGAAAGGATAGGCGGAGGAACAGAGAGTGGTCGGTTTTGTCGCCCTATGTTAAACATGGGAGAGCTCTGACTAGTTGTGCTCGCCGGCCACTAGGTTTTGAAGCTTGTCGAGGCCCTCCTTGTTGATGATATCAGAACTACCCAGAGCAAGGTATAAACTAGTTGTCGCTATCAAACCCCTCGTGACGGACTACTCTTCTTGGGTGCCATCACAAGGAGGAGAGCGTTGGAGTGGGTGAACACAGGCTAGATGGGGGAAGATGACGAGGGTGCATGAGAAAAGAGTGCGGTGATAGAGTGATGAAGAAGTGAAAAATCCTGTGCCAAAGGCTCGCCTTTTGAAGTAGCATGCATAATTCCCAAGGATGCTTTTACGAGGTGACAGTTCCTACATCCAATAGTGTGGCATTCACTCACGATTCGACTTCTGCGGCAGGGATGATCCGCCCGGGCCCCACACTGCCAGGTGTGGCCCTCCGGTCCTGGTAGTTGTTTAGGGCCTCTGGCCCTTCACATCTAATATGTGCGCAGCCTAGACGCCCGGGGGATACTTTTGGGCTAGTGGTTACCAGGGTACCATGGCCCACTTAGTACCAGGGCTCTCTGCAACGTAGATCTCTCCAAGGAAAAGGGCCCCTTGAAATCTCTCCAAGCAATCTCCAAGGAGTAGCTTCTAGAGAAGGAAAGGTACCTCATGTATGAATTGTGCGAAGCACACTAGGGTGAAAGCGCCATCATGTTTAGGAGGAGGCACAAGGGGACCACTGACGTACCCACTTCTCAAGGAAAGAATCTCCTGCTTCTTCAAGTTAGGAGTGGCTAATAGGACCTGCTCCTGGGGGGCCACCCCTCTTAAATGCATAAGATGAGCTTGCAGGAGGCGGAGAGGATGATGCTCATGGCGCATGGCGGTTGGAGGAAGTTGTTCCCTAACTTCCCCATCACAATCTCCATGTGGGAACCCTTCTCGTCCTACGGTAGGAAAAGGACCGGGGGGGCTTATTCGTTTGCGGCCCCAAAGTTGCTAGGCGAGTGCATCGTGGGGCCCGACTTGCCTGCATTTTCCACAGTTTGCAAAGTTGGGCTACCAACTACCGAGAGGGGCCATTTCGAGGCAAACTCATCTCACCCCTACCAAATTCAAACATTCCATTAAACTGCCCCATGAAGTAGATGGTCAGGACCCACATGTCAGTAATCTGTCTGTGACACGAGCGCCAACGTGGCAACCTCTTAGGCAAATCAAGGAACTAAGGGGCTTGGTGCATTGACCAAATTCACAAATCTAATCCCTCCTTTCACATGAACCCTTTCACAGGCGACATTGAAATCCACTCTCCAAGCAGAACGATCCCTTCGGACATTTGACTTCCGACGCCAACTTGTTGCGCCCATTCACTGATCATGAGCTCCAATGTCGCATGTCTTAGCCGTTGTTGCGAGGCTCTAGCCTGCCTCCGCCACCGATGAGCGGAGCAATACGGAGGATGGAGGATCCTACTACCAAGGAAGAAGAAGTTCTTGCTACATGCAGGTGAGCTACTCTTCTCTTTGCTATTCGCACTAACTATAACTGCTAGCTATCTATTGAAGCTAGAATTGTTTGCTAGCCCAACACACACAAATTTTTTTGTCCATAGTTCTTTGTCAAGTGGGGTTTCCGTGGACCACCCTTACCTAGTTATGGTAGCCCTCTTCAGCTACGAATCTAAATCAGTAGGGGTGAAGGGCAAGTGGTATGGACACCATTATCTCACGATGGAAGAAGTGCCTGTGCAGATGTGCACTATCCCTAGTATGGTTGATGCTCTGCATAAACATGCTGAAATAGGGCCAAAGCATACTGGAAAGTTTATCTTCATGGATGAACGAGGCATCATGGTTCCTCTAATGTGTGACAGCCAGCTAATTGGGTTGATGAAAAGGTATGATTCGGCTTGCATGTTTATGCTGAATTGTGATGTACTAGATGTGGAAGCTGCTGCAACTGGGAGTCGTCCTGCTATTCTTAGATAGGGTGGTCACTCGAACCCTTGCTCCTGGTAAGGAAAAGACTCTTGGGGTTCGCATGTTTGTGCTGAATTGTAATTTTTGTTTTGTTTACTCTGTAGATATTAGGCGGTTATGCAACAATCCTGTTTCTTTTGCAGGAAGCACCACAAGGTTAGAAACATGACTAATGTGTCTGTCATTTTGCTGCCGGAAGAAAATCAAAACAAGTGGAGTGATGATGTTGGACACAATTCTGGTGCTGATTGTCCCAATGATGCAGAGTACATGAAGCTAAGAAAATTGGCACCCAGGAAGAGGAAGAAAGAAGGAAATGAAGAAGCCAGTGGACGTGAAGGCTTGGCATCCAGGCAGGGGAAAAAAGGCTACTGGCAATGAAGATGCATAATAATGTGTTGAACATGAACCTATATATGGAGCTTTGTGCGTGGAACTTGTCGGGCGAAACAATCTACCCACGTTCTCGGAGTAAAATGTATCACGACTTGACGTTTGGAAATGGCCAAGTCACTAGTTGAATCCGAAATTGTGATTGTGCCACTACTATCTGAAAACAGGCAACACCGGTTCCACGATTGCTGAGGGGCAGGAGGTCTCCAAATTCGATGGAATGTTAGTAGCACAGAAATAAATTATTTAAGCTACTACACTCCATGATGCAGCAACTTATTTCAGCTGCTGGACAACAACATGGCAACATAAAGCAATGGAAACCGATAATGCCCTGAGAATGAGGAAATTGGTACCACTTTCTGGCCTAATCTTGAGCCTGTCTATCTCACCACCTCCCTGCTCCTGCATCCCTTACATTTGGCGAAGCTCTTGGATCTCCAGTAACAGGGTGTACATGCTTCCACTTTCTAAATTTTGGTTGTGTCATTTGCATGTGGCAAAATCCATGTAGATTACATTTAAACAAACCACCAAAATCAGAATACTACCATCATCGGACAAAATAAAGTAATGGAAGGCTAAGACAGATTAACGGGCGACCAATTTTTTTTCTCCCAGGACTCAGAGACCACTAGTTCGGACCGCTAGGTCAACAAGTACTACTTTTACAATTAAAAAAGTACGGAGCTCAAGCTAAATAGAACTAGTTATCACACATCTCCTTTATCTTCCTAATCTTAGCCCGATGCACATCTTCATGCGAAAGCAAGGATCGAATCGCCTGCTTCATCCTTTTAGCATCTTCCTTGTATAGCTTCAATTGTTTCTTGCATTTATCCTCATGCACTTGTCAATACCCGTAGTTGTGAACTGCAGGACTTTGGCCTGGTGAAGTTCATTCCTTACTTGAGTCAGTTCTTTCTCTGCTTTAGCCTTCAGGGCCAACCCCATGTCCATCTCCTTCTCGACTTTGCGAACCTTGTCTTGCAGCCTCCATAGATCTCGATGAAGCTTGGGTGTGTCAACATGGTCAAATAACTTCATCTCGGCACTCTCAAGCATTGATATGACTATGGATTCTTTCAACTCAACAGTCATATCCCATAGGTTATCCAGCTTTTTCTGCATCAATTTGGGCCATGGTGGATCTACCCATTTGACAACACCGCAACTTCTGCGTGGCAACATTGCACCATGTCCTTGACACCCTAAAAACCTCATGCATGTGTTTCTTCCTTTGAACACTAAAAATTTAACGGGCACATATCCATGTTCACATAGCGGAGGGCTGTCTTCCTCCGCTAAAACGTGATAGTCGGAGTCGTACATCGTCTAGTTAGCCTAACACATCATACGTGCATGAGTAATCAGAGTAGATATAGCTCAAAATAGATAAATGGCCATATATGTTATAGATGAGACGACTCACATCAAAATCATTGTCGTTGTCTTCACGATGCGTTTCCTCACCATCTCCCCTTGAACCCATGGCGAAAGGGGGGTGGGGACTGGGGTGGCTGTAGGAGATATCGTTGGAGGCTCCCTCGGCTTGTGTCTATGACATGATGGAAGATAAGTGGGGAAAGTGGCTTTGAGGGGAAGTAAGAGAAGTATGGGGAGGAAGAGAAGTAAAGGGGACATGACACTGGTAGGTGGGCCCATGGAACACGTGACACTAGTAAGTGGGAGCGCGCGGTGTTGCCAGTTTGTCCAGAGCAAGTGAACAGTAAGTGTGGCCAATCATGTCGTAGAACAGCCTACTTGCGGATCGCTCTTACGAAGAACCATCCCAATCGTCCAAGCGCCCCGATCAAACAATCTATAAAAATCAACATGCAGAACAAGTGTCTTGGGGCATGCCTTGTAGAAGACTCGATCTAACGGCTACCATTGGGGGCTAAGGTTATGATCTAATGACCACACACACACACTAGATGTCATTGCATGTGTTATTTTTGAAAACCACAATGATGGACACTAATACACACACATCCATGTGGGTGTGGTGATGCACCATCTTTCAAACTGGTAAAACAATGCATGTTGAAGTTGAATCTCACCATGCTGTTAGGGTTCCTAGACATGGTTGTACACATGCTGGAGTGGCATCATTGCATGTGTTCTATTCCAAAAGCACAATGATGCACACTGATGCACACACATGCAATAACATCTAGTGGATACATGTGGTTTATGAAAAGAACACACATGCAATGACATGTAGTGGATCCATGTGGTTTATGAAAAGAACACACATGCAATGACATCTAGTGGATCCATGTGGTTTATGAAAAGAACACACATGCAATGACTCTAGTGGATCCATGTGGTTTAGGAAAAGAACACACAGGCAATGACATCTAGTGGATCCATGTGGTTTATGAAAAGAACACACATGAAATGACATCTAGTGGATCCATGTGGTTTAGGAAAAGAACACACATCCAATGACATCTAGTGGATCCATGTGGTTTAGGAAAAGAACACACATGCAATGCCATCTAGTGGATCCATTTGGTTTATAAAAAGAACACACATGCAATGACATCTAGTGGATCCATGTGGTTTATGAAAATAACACTCAGGCAATGACATCTAGTGGATCCATGTTGTTTATGAAAAGAACACACATGGAATGACATCTAGTGTATCCACGTGGTTTAGGCAAAGAACACACGCGCTGGAGTGGCATCATTGCATGTGTTCTTTTTCTGAAACCACAATGATGCACGCTGATACACACACACATCCAAGTGGGTGTGGTGATGCAGCATCTTTGAAACTAGTGATACAATGCATGCTGCATTTGAATTCCAGCATGCTTCTAGGGTTCCTAGACATGGTTGGACATCACATGCGGGAGTGGCATCATTGCATATGTTCTATTCCAAAACCACAATGATGCAACCTGATACACACACATCAGAGTAGGTGTGGTGATGCAGCATCTTTCAAACTGGTGATAGAATGCACGTTGTAGATGAATACCAGCATGCTGCTAGGGTTCCTGGACATGGTTGGACACATCCTGGAGTGGCATCTTTCATATGTTCTTTTCCAAAACCACAATGATGCACACTGATATACACATACACACACATCAATGATTCTAGTGGATCCATGTGGTTTATGAAAAGAACACACATGCAATGACTCCAGTGGATCCATCTGGTTTAGGAAAATAACACACATGCAATGACATCTAGTGGATCCATGTGGTTTATGAAAAGAACACGCATGCAATGACTCTAGTGGATCCATGTGGTTTAGGAAAAGAACACACATGCAATGAAATCTAGTGGATCCACGTGGTTTATGAAAAGAACACACATGCAATGACATCTAGTGGATCCATGTGATTTATGAAAAGAACACACATGCAATGTCATCTAGTGAATCCATGTGGTTTATGAAAAGAACACACATGCAATGACATCTAGTGGATCCCTGTGGTTTATGAAAAGAACACACATGTAATGACATCAGTTAAATCCCAGCATGCTGCTAGGGTTCCAGGACATGGTTGGACAGATGCTGGAGTGGCATCATTGCATGTGCTCTTTTCCAAAACCACAATGATGCATACTGATACACACACATCCAAGTGTGTGTGCTTATGCATCATCTTTCAAACTGGTGACACAATGCATGTTGCAGTTGAATCCAAGCATGCTGGTAGGGTTCCTGGAGATGGTTGGACACCACATGTTGGAGTGGCATAATTGCATGTGTTCTTTTCCAAAACCACACTGATTCTACTGACACACACACATCCAAGTGGGTGTGGTGATGCAGCATCTTTCAAACTTTTGCTACAATGCATGTTGCAGTTGAATCCCAGCATGCTACTAGGGTTCCTAAACATGGTTGGACATATGTTGGAGTGGCATCATTGCATGTGTTCTTCCAAAACCACAATGATGCACACTAATACACACAAATGCAATAACATCTAGTGGATCCATGTGGTTTACGAAAAGAACACACATGCAATGACATATATTGGATCCATGTGGTTTAGGAAAAGAACACACATGCAATGACATCTAGTGGATCCATGAGGTTTATGAAAAGAACATACATGCAATGACTCTAGTGGATCCATGTGGTTTAGGAAAAGAACACACATCCAATGACATCTAGTGGATCCATGTGGTTTCGGAAAGGAACACACATGCAATGACATCTAGTGGATCCATGTGGTTTATGAAAAGAACACACATGCAATGACATCTAGTGGATCCATGTGGTTTAGGAAAAGAACACACATAGAATGACATCTAGTGGATCCATGTGGTTTAGGAAAAGAACACACATGCAATGACATCTAGTGGACCCATTTGGTTTATAAAAAGAACACACATGCAATGACATCTAGTGGATCCATGTGGTTTATGAAAATAACACTCAGGCAATGACATCTAGTGGATCCATGTTGTTTATGAAAAGAACACACATGGAATGACATCTAGTGTATCCACGTGGTTTAGGCAAAGAACACACGCGCTGGAGTGGAATCATTGCATGTGTTCTTTTTCTGAAACCACAATGATGCACGCTGATACACACACACATCCAAGTGGGTGTGGTGATGCAGCATCTTTGAAACTAGTGATACAATGCATGCTGCATTTGAATTCCAGCATGCTGCTAGGGTTCCTAGACATGGTTGGACATCACATGCGGGAGTGGCATCATTGCATGTGTTCTATTCCAAAACCACAATGATGCAACCTGATACACACACATCAGAGTAGGTGTGGTGATGCAGCATCTTTGAAACTGGTGATAGAATGCATGTTGGAGATGAATCCCAACATGCTGCTAGGGTTCCTGGACATGGTTGGACACATCCTAGAGTGGCATCATTTTATGTGTTCTTTTCCAAAACCACAATGATGCACACCGATACAAACATACACACACATCAACGAGTCTAGTGGATCCATGTTGTTTGTGAAAAGAACACACATGCAATGACTCTAGTGGATCCATCTAGTTTAGGAAAATAACACACATGCAATGACATCTAGTGGATCCATGTGGTTTATGAAAAGAACACGCATGCAATGACACTAGTGGATCCATGTGGTTTAGGAAAAGAACACACATGCAATGAAATATAGTGGATCCATGTGGTTTATGAAAAGAACACACATGCAATGACATCGAGTGGATCCATGTGATTTATGAAAAGAACACACATGCAATGACATCTAGTGGATCCATTTGGTTTATGAAAAGAACACACATGCAATGACATCTAGTGGATCCATGTGGTTTATGAAAAGAACACACATGCAATGACATCAGTTAAATCCTAGCATGCTGCTAGGGTTCCAGGACATGGTTGGACACATGCTGGAGTGGCATCATTGCATGTGATCTTTTCCAAAACCACAATGATGCACACTGATACACATACACACATCCAAGTGTGTGTGTTGATGCATCATCTTTCAAACTGGTGACACAATGGATGTTGAAGTTGAATCCAAGCATGCTGGTACGGTTCCTGGACATGGTTGGACACCACATGTTGGAGTGGCATAATTGCATGTGTTCTTTTCCAAAACCACAATGATTCATACTGACACACACACATCCAAGTGGGTGTGGTGATGCAGCATCTTTCAAACTCGTGATACAATGCAGGTTACAGTTGAATCCCAGCATGCTACTAGGGTTCCTAAACATGGTTGGACACATGCTGGAGTGGCATCATTGCATGTGTTCTTCCAAAACCACAATGATGCACACTAGTACACACACATGCAATAACATCTAGTGGATCCATGTGGTTTATGAAAAGAACACACATGCAATGACATATAGTGGATCCATGTGGTTTAGGAAAAGAACACACATGCAATGACATCTAGTGGATCCATGAGGTTTATGAAAAGAACATACATGCAATGACTCTAGTGGATCCATGTGGTTTAGGAAACGAACACACATGCAATGACATCTAGTGGATCCATGTGGTTTATGAAAAGAACACACATGCAATGACATCTAGTGGATCCATGTGTTTTAGGAAAAGAACACACATCCAATGGCATCTAGTGGATCCATGTGGTTTCGGAAATGAACACACATGCAATGACATCTAGTGGATCCATGTGGTTTATGAAAAGAACACACATGCAATGACATCTGCTGGATCCATGTGTTTTATGAAAATAACACTCAGGCAATGACATCTATTGGATCCATGTGGTTTATGAAAAGAACACATATGCAATGACATCTAGTGGATCCATGTGGTTTAGGAAAAGAACACACATGATGGAGTGGCATCATTGCATGTGTTATTTCCCAAAACCACAGTGATGCACACTTATACACACACACATCCAAGTGGGTGTTGTGATGCAGCATCTTCAAAACAGGTGATACAAAGCATACTCTAGTTGAATTCCAGCATGCTGCTAGGGTTCTAGGACTCGGTTGGACATCACATGCTGGAGTGGCATCATTGCATGTGTTCTATTCCAAAACCACAATGATGCAAACTGATACACACAAACATATCCAGGTAGGTGTGGTGATGCAGCATCTTTCAAACTGGTGATAGAATGCATGTTGCAGATGAATTCCAGCATGCTACTAGGGTTCCTGGACATGGTTGGACACATCCTGGAGTGGCATCATTGCATGTGTTCTTGTCCAAAACTACAATGATGCACACTGATACACACATAGATAGACATCAATGAATCTAATGGATCCATATGGTTTATGAAAAGAACACACATGCAATGACATATAGTAGATCCATGTGGTTGAGGAAAAGAACATACATGCAATGACATCTAGTGGATCCATGTGATTTATTGAAATAACACACATGCAATGACATCTACTGGACCCATGTGGTTTATGGAAAGAACACACATGCAATGACATCTAGTGGATCCATGAGGTTTATGAAAAGAACATACATGCAAGGACTCTAGTGGATCCATGTGGTTTAGGAAACGAACACACATGCAGTGACATCTAGTGGATCCATGTGGTTTAGGAAAAGAACACACATCCAATGACATCTAGTGGATCCATGTGGTTTCGGAAATGAACACACATGCAATGACATCTAGTGGACCTGTGTGGTTTATGAAAAGAACACACATGCAATGACATCTACTAGATCCATGTGTTTTATGAAAATAACACTCAGGCAATGACATCTATTCGATCCATGTGGTTTATCAAAAGAACACACATGCAATGACATCTAGTGGATGCATGTGGTTTAGGAAAAGAACACACATGATGGAGTGGCATCATTGCATGGTTTCTTTTCCAAAACCAAAATGATGCACACTTAAACACACACACACACATCCAAGTGGGTGTTGTGATGTAGCATCTTTGAAACTGGTGATACAATGCATACTCTAGTTGAATTCCAGCATGCTGCTAGGGTTCCAGGACATGGTTGGACATCACATGCTGGAGTTGAAGGAAATATGCCCTGAGAGGCAATAATAAAGTTGTTATTATGTATTCCTTGTATATGATAGATGTTTATTTTGCATGCTATAATTGTATTGATAGGAAACATCAATACATGTGTGTTTAATAAACAAAAAAGGGTTCCTAGTCATGCCTCTCTTATAGACTAGCTTGTTGATTAACAGGATGATCAAGGTTTCCTAATCATGGACATTGGATGTTGTTAATAACAAGGTCACACCATTGGTGGAATGATGTGATGAACATTCATCCGAAGTATAGCATTACGATCAACTCATTGTGTTTATATTGCTATAACATCATACGAAGTAATCTTTATCCTTAGACCATGAGATCATGTTAATTGCTAACACCGAAAGAGTATCTTGATAACATCAAATGTCACACCGTAACAGGGTGACTATAAAGATGGGTTCAGTGCTACGAAGGTGTTATGTTGAGGCTCATGGATCAAGAGTGGAATTTTTCAATCCAGATGACGGATAGATATACTCTGGGCCCTCTCGGTGATATCACATTAGGATAGCTTGCAAGCAAGTGATGTGATCACTAGAATGTTATATCACGGGAACGAGAAAAGAGTTCATGTCGGTAACGAGATCAAACTAGGTATGGAGATACCGATGATCGAATCTTGGACATGTAATATATCGAGAGACAAAGGGATTTAGTTACAAGCGTTAAAGGTTCTCACGATCATAGGAGTCATCGTTGAATGTGTAGGAGTCAGTACGGATCTCCAGGTCCCGCTACTGATTATTGATCGGAGAAGGCTCTCGATCATGTCTGCATTATTCGCGAACCGTAGGGTGGAACACTTAAGAGTTACCGGACACCATTTTGGAGCACATATGTTTCAGACGAAAGAATTGCAAAGCGCAGGAATTGTTTCAATAGAAACCGGAAATTGTTTCAGGTGAAATTGCAGAAGGTGGTTCTGCATGTGATATTGAAATATAGCAAGGGGCTATATGTGAATGTTTGTTAATTAAAGTAATTAACAAAATTCTGAATAAATTTAATACAAGGGTTTTATTAAATGAGAGAGCATTAAATTTGGAGAAACTTAATGCATTTAAAGTGGAGACTTTAAAAGGGAATGTGAAGAGGCATTTTAATGTGGAGGAGTTACCAGCACATGAATGGGGGAGGTGAGGGGTCACCTCCCCCCCATGCGCCGGCCATGGAGAGAGGGGGCACCCCCCTCCTCCTATAAAAGGCCACCCATTCCCTCCTTCATCCTAACACCTCCTTGTGAAGGATCTCTCTCCCCCTCTAGAATTATTCCCCCATGCTCTCGGATTAGCGAGATACATGTTCCTGGTGGCATTTCATCTGTAAGGAGTTGCTGCTTCTGCTGGATCGCTGGAGCGAGGAGGTGGAGGTTGTCCGGTGGCTTGAACGTGTGTGCGAGTGCGGATGTGCTGCTGAGTTGCGGCGCTCGGACTTCCTCACGATCTTGAGATCGGCAAGTGTACGACTACATCAACCACGAGTTCTTACTCGTTAACAAAGCTCGTTGTCTTCGAGGGTAAGTTCTCTATGGATGTATGTCCACCCGTTTGCTTTGTACCTAGTAGATAGATCTTGGCGTGTAGTTCACACCGTAGGAATTTTTTTTTGTTTTCTATGCTGCGGACCCAACAGTGGTATCAGAGCCTGATCTATGCGTAGGTGCTTTGCACGGGTAGTACACATATTTTTATATGTGGGCGATGATGATGATGTTATTGCATCTTCTATGTACTTTGGATATTGGTGGCATAGTGGGATGAAGCGGCCCGGACCAACCTTACATGTCATCGCACATGAGACCGGTTCCACGACTGACATGCAACTTGTTTTGCATAAGTGGCTGGCGGGTGTCTGTCTCTCCTACTATAGTCAATATCTGATTTACAACGAGCTGCTAATAACTTGGTTATCCTCGTTGTGGTTCATGTTCATAGGTTAGACAGGTTCTATCTCCGAAAACCCTAAGCCACGTAAAACTTGCAATTGATAAATTAGAGGCGTCTAGTTTAGATCGTTGCTGGGCTAGTGTTTTGATATGGTATTGTTGTAAGTAGATGTATTATAGATACTCTTACAACTCACTTAACGTGTAAGTTCCATAGACCTTGTCCTTACACACAAAGGAATGATAAAGATCATACCACGATGCAAATGATAGAGATCAAATGCATGTACCATATCACCTCACTTCACACATTAGATGTTAGCATCTTATACTGCTAGTTTGGCGCGTTTGGTAGCATTATAAGATGATCCCTCATTTATATATCAAGATAAAATGTGTTCTTCCTTAAGTATGCACCGTTTTGTGGATCGTGTTTTGAGGCATCACGTGATGATCGGGTGTTTTCAACTCTACGCTTTCATACAACGGGTGTAAGATAGTTTTACACACGCAAATACTAAGGTTCTTACTTGACGAGCCTAGCATGTACAGACATGGCCTCGGAACACGGACCGAAAGGTTAAGCATGATTCATATAGTTGATATGATGCCCATATAGATGCTCGCCTTTGAAGCTACACCGACTCACGTGATGATCGGACTTGGTGTAGTGGATTTGGTTCATGTAATCACCAAAAGGACACGAGGGATGTCGTTTTTGAGTGGGAGTTCATTAGTAATTTGGATTAGTCGAACTCAATCTATCATAAACTTAGTCTAAATATACTTTACAAATTCTGTTGTAGATGGCACCACCTGCTTTTAATTTCAATATGTTCATGGAGAAAGAGAAACTTGCTGCGAATGGTAGCAACTTCACCAACTAGGCTATGAATTTGAGGATTCTCCTCACTGCTGCACAAAATCAATATGTGCTAGATGCGCCGCTAGGCCCCCCACCAGCTCTTGATGCCCCTGACGAGGAAAAGAATGTCTATATAACTCGTCAGGAGGACCACAACTTAGTTCATTGCGGCATACTGTATGGGCTAGAGCCAGAACTTCGAAAACGTTTCAAAAATGGCAATGCCTTTGATACCATGGGATAATTGAAAATGATTTTCGATACCCATGCTGCCGTAGAGAGTTATAATGATACAGAAAAGTTCTTTAGCTGCATGATGGAGGAAAACAGCTTCGTTAGTGAGCACGTACTCAAAATTTCTGGGTACGCCGATAAGCTTGTGTCCTTGGGAATAATGATTCCCATTGACTTAGGCATACATCGTGTTCTCCAATCTCTGCCACCTAGCTACAAGAGCTTCGTGATGAACTATAATATGCAGGGCATGAAGAAGTCTCTTCCCGAGCTTCTGTCAATGCTTAAGACTGCAGAAGTGGAGATTAGGAAAGAACATCAAGTGTTGATGATCAATAGGACCACCGGTTTCAAGAAGGACAAGAAAGGCAAGCACAAGGGAAATAAGGGTGGCAAGTCTGTTGCCACACCTGAAAAGAAACCCCGAGCTGGCCCTAAGTCTGACACCGAGTGCTACTATTGCAAGGGGACTGGCCATTGGAAGCGCAACTGCCCCAAGTATTTGGTAGACAAGAAGTCCGGCAAGGAAAACAAAGGTATATGTGATATACATGTTATTGATGTGTACTTGACTAGTACTCGCAGTAGCACCTGGGTATTTGATACGGGATCGGTTGCTAATATATGTAACTCGGTTCAGGGGCTGCGGAACAAGCGACAACTAGCAAGGGATGAGGTCACGATGCGGGTCGGCAATGGATCAAGAGTTGATGTGATCGCCGTCGGAACACTGTCTCTCCATTATGCCATCGGGATTGGTTATAAACCTAAATAATTGTTATTTGGTTCCTACACTAAGCATGAACATTGTATCCGGATCGTGTTTGATGCAAAGTGGTTATTCATTTAAGTCTGAAAACAATGGTTGTTCGATTTATATGAATAATATATTTTATGGTCATGCACCTATGTTGAATGGTTTGTTTCTGTTGGATCTCGATAGTAGTATTACGCATATTCATAATGTTGATGCTAAAAGGATTAAACTTGATAATGATATATCTACATATATGTGGCACTGCCGTCTAGGTCATATTGGCGTTAAACACATGAAGAAACTCCATTCTGATGGACTTTTGGAATCACTTGATTTTGACTCATTTGATACATGTGAGCCATGCCTTATGGGCAAGATGACTAGAACACCGTTTTCCGGTTCAATGGAACGGGCGACAGATCTATTGGAAATCATACATACTGATTTGTGTGGACCAATGAGTGTGTCGGCGCGAGGTGGATATCGTTATTTTGTTACTTTCATGGATGATTTGAGTAGATATGGATATATCTATTTGATGAAACACAAGTCTGAAACTTTTGAGAAGTTCAAAGAATTTCAGAATGAAGTGGAAAATCATTGTAACAGAAAGATCAAATTTCTGCAGTCCGACCATGGAGGAGAGTATCTTAGTTACGAGTTTAGCACACATATGAAAGACTGTGGAATAGTTTCACAACTCACGTCTGCCGGAACACCACAACGTAATGGTGTGTCAGAACGTCGTAATCATACTTTATTGGATATGGTTCGATCTATGATGTCTCTGACTGACTTGCCACTGTCATTTTGGGGTTATGCACTCGAAACAGCTGCATTCACTTTAAATAGGGCACCATCTAAATCCGTTGAAATGACACCGTATGAATTATGGTTTGGAAACAAACCTAAGCTGTCATTTCTTAAGGTTTGGGGATGCGATGTTTATGTGAAGAAACTTCAACCGGATAAACTCGAACCCAAAGCGGAAAAATGCGTCTTCATAGGATACCCTAAGGAAATGATTGGGTATACCTTCTATCACAGATCCGAGGGCAAGGTCTTTGTTGCCAAGAATGGATCCTTTCTTGAGAAGGAGTTTCTCGCGAAAGGTGTGAGTAGTCGGAAGGTAGAACTCGAAGAGGTTATTGAACCTTCTCTTCATGAAATGGCGAGTAGCGCAGCTCTAGAAGTTGTTTCGGAGTTGACTTCACCTAATGAAGAGAGAGCTAATGATATTGATCATGAAACTCCGAAAGAGGACACTACCGAACCTCGCAGGTCAAGTAGGACACGTGCAGCTCCTGAACTGTATGGCAATCCTGTTGTGAATTTCATGGTTGATGAAATGGATGACCCTGCGACGTATGAAGAAGCGATGATGAGCCCGGATTCCAACAAATGGCTAGAAGCCATGAAATCCGAGATGGAATCCATGTACGAGAACCAAGTTTGGAACTTGGTGGACTTACCTCACGACCGAAAGGCCGTTGAGAATAAATGGATTTTCAAAAGGAAAACTGATGCTGATGGTAATGTGACCATCTATAAGGCTCGACTTGTCGCAAAGGGGTTTCGACAAATTCAAGGAGTTGACTATGATGAGACATTCTCTCCCGTAGAGATGCTTAAGTCGGTTAGGATTATGTTAGCAATTGCTGCATATTTCGATTATGAAATATGGCAGATGGATGTCAAAACTGCGTTCCTCAATGGTAAGATTGAAGAAGAGTTGTATATGATACAACCTAAGGGATTTGTCGATCCTAAGGATGCTAATAAGGTGTGCAAACTTCAGCGATCCATCTATGGACTGAAGCAAGCATCACGAAGTTGGAATATCCGCTTTGATGAGGTGATCAAAGAGTTTGGATTTGTCCAAACTTATGGAGAGGCTTGTATTTACAAGAAAGTGAGTGGAAGCAATGTGGCATTTCTGATATTATATGTGGATGACATATTATTGATTGGAAATGATTTAGATCTTTTAAACAGTGTTAAAAGTTATCTAAACAGCAAATTTTCGATGAAGGACCTTGGTGAAGCTTCATATATATTAGGCATTAAAATCTATAGAGATAGATCAAGACGCCTAATTGGGCTATCATAGAGTACATACCTTGATAAGATATTAAAGAAGTTTAATATGGACGGAAGTAAGAAGGGGTTCTTACCTATGTTGCAAGGCAAGACATTGAGTAAGACTCAAAGTCCGGCTACGGCGGAAGAAAGAGAGATAATGGATAAGATCCCCTATGCCTCAGCCATAGACTCTATAATGTATGCCATGCTATGTACAAGACCGGATGTGGCACATGCTATTAGTTTGACTAGTAGGTACCAATCTGATCCAGGTTCGGAACACTGGATAGCGGTCAAGAATATCCTTAAGTACTTGAGAAGAACTAAGGGTATGTTTCTTGTATACGGAGGTGAAGAAGAGCTAGTCGCTAAGTGTTATGTCGATGCTAGCTTTGACACTGATCCGGATGACTCTAAGTCTCAATCCGGATACGTATTTCTCTTGAACGGAGCAGAAATTAGTTGGAGGAGCTCCAAACAACCTGTGGTGGCTAGATCAACAACGGAGGCGGAATATGTTGCTGCTTCAGAAGCGGCGTAGGAAGCGGTTTGGATGAAAGAGTTCATTACGAAACTGGGTGTGGTTCCCAGTGCGTTGGACCCGATGGTGATCTATTGTGACAACAATGGAGCCATAGCCAACGCAAAGGAACCAAGGTCTCACAAGAATTCCAAGCATATTAAGCGCCGGTTTCACTCCATCCGCGAGCATGTCAAGGATGGAGATATAAACATTTGTAAAGTGCACACGGACCTGAATGTAGCAGATCCGTTGACTAAAGTACTCCCTAGGGCAAAACATGATCAACACCAGAACTCCATGGGTGTTAGATTTATCACTATGTGAACTAGATTATTGTCTCTAGTGCAAGTGGGAGACTGAAGGAAATATGCCCTGAGAGGCAATAATAAAGTTGTTATTATGTATTCCTTGTATATGATAGATGTTTATTTTGCATGCTATAATTGTATTGATAGGAAACATCAATACATGTGTGTTTAATAAGCAAAAAGGGTTCCTAGTCATGCCTCTCTTATAGACTAGCTTGTTGATTAACAGGATGATCAAGGTTTCCTGATCATGGACATTGGATGTTGTTAATAACAAGATCACACCATTGGTGGAAAGATGTGATGAACATTCATCTGAAGTATAGCATTACGATCAAGTCATTGTGTTTATATTGCTATAACATCATACGAAGTAATCTTTATCCTTAGACCATGAGATCATGTTAATTGCTAACACCGGAAGAGTATCTTGATAACATCAAACGTCACACCGTAACAGGGTGACTATAAAGATGGGTTCAGTGCTACGAAGGTGTTATGTTGAGGCTCATGGATCAAGAGTGGAATTTGTCAATCCAGATGAAGGATAGATATACTCTGGGCCCTCTCGGTGATATCACATTAGGATAGCTTGCAAGCAAGTGATGTGATCACTAGAATGTTATATCACGGGAACAAGAAAAGAGTGCATGTCGGTAACGAGATCAAACTAGGTATGGAGATACCAATGATCAAATCTCAGACATGTAATATATCGAGAGACAAAGGGATTTAGTTACAAGCGTTAATGGTTCTCACGATCACAGGAGTCATCGTTGAATGTGTAGGAGTCAGTACGGATCTCCAGGTCCCGCTGCTGATTATTGATCGGAGAAGGGTCTCGATCATGTCTGCATTATTAACGAACCGTAGGGTGGCACACTTAAGAGTTACCGGACACCATTTTGGAGCACATATGTTTCAGATGAAAGAATTGCAAAGCGTAGGAATTGTTTCAATAGAAACCGGAAATTGTTTTGGGTGAAATTGCAGAAGGTGGTTCTGCATGTGATATTGAAATATAGCAAGGGGCTATATGTGAATGTTTGTTAATTAAAGTAATTAACAAAATTCTGAATAAATTTAATAAAAGGGTTTTATTAAATAAGAGAGCATTAAATTTGGAGAAACTTAATGCATTTAAAGTGGAGACTTTAAAAGGGAATGTGAAGAGGCATTTTAATGTGGAGGAGTTACCACCACATGAATGGGGGAGGTGAGGGGTCACCCCCCCCACCCATGCGCCGGCCATGGAGAGAGGGGCACCCCCCTCCTCCTATAAAAGGCCACCCATTCCCTCCTTCATCCTAACACCTCCTTGTGAAGGATCTCTCTCCCCCTCTAGAATTATTCCCCCATGGTCTCGGATTAGCGAGATACATGTTCCCGGTGGCATTTCATCTGGAAGGAGTTGCTGCTTCCGCTGGATCACTGGAGCGAGGAGGTGGAGGTTGTCCGGTGGCTTGAACATGTGATCGAGTGCGGATGCGCTGCTGAGTTGCGGCGCTCGGACTTCCTCACGATCTTGAGATCGGCAAGTGTACGACTACATCAACCATGAGTTCCTACTCGTTAACCAAGCTCGTTGTCTTCGAGGGTAAGTTCTCTATGGATGTATGTCCACCCGTTTGCTTTGTACCTAGTAGATAGATCTTGACGTGTAGTTCACATCGTAGGAATTTTTTTTGTTTTCTATGCTACGGACCCAACAGGAGTGGCATCATTGCATGTGTTCTATTCCAAAACCACAATGATGCAAACAGATAAACACAAACACATCCAAGTAGGAGTGGTGATGCAACATCTTTCAAACTGGTGATAGAATGCATGTTGCAGATGAATTCCTGCATGCTGCTAGGGTTCCTAGACATGGTTAGACACATCCTAGAGTGGCATCATTGCATGTGTTCTTTTCCAAAACTACAATGATGCACACTGATACACACATACATAGACATCAATGAATCTAGTGGATCCATGTGGTTTATGTAAAGAACACACATGCAATGACATATAGTAGATCCATGTGGTTTAGGAAAGGAACACACATGCAATGACATCTAGTGGATCCATGTGGTTTATTGAAAGAACACACATGCAATGACTCTAGTGGATCCATGTGGTTTAGGAAAACAACACACATGCAATGAAATCTAGTGGATCCATGTGGTTTATGAAAAGAACACACATGCAATGACATCTAGTGGATCCATGTGGTTTATGAAAAGAACACACATGCAATGCCATCTAGTGGATCCCTGTGGTTTATTGAAAGAACACACATGCAATGACATCTAGTGGATCCATGTAGTTTATGAAAAACAAACACATGCAATGACATCAGTTGAGTCCCAGCATGCTGCTAGGGTTCCAGGACATGGTTGGACACATGCTGGAGTGGCATCATTTCATGTGTTCTTTTCCAAAACCACAATGATGCACACTGATACACACACACATCTAAGTGGGTGTGCCCCGGGAGTCATATAAGCCGTCGTAGAAAGCCCGAGAACAAGAGTTTTCTCTTCAAATTTGGTGAATTGTGTGCACATGACAACCAGGCCCATGTATGGTGTCCTGGAAGTCATATAAGCCACCGTAGAAAGCCAGGGAACATGAGTTTTCCCTGCAAAAAGGACAGTATGTCATTACGTCTTTCGGGGTCTGGCTAACCCAATGTAAACTGTTGTAACCCTGAGGCATTGCCTCACCCTATAAATTAAAAGATCTCGCAATCAGAACCTCCTAGAGTCGGAACATCTGAGAACCTTGTCATTCATAACCTCACAGCAGTGCAAGGAGTAATTGGAGTTGAGTGTGGGTAGGGGGCTGGGTGCGGGGGACGCCTCGGTACACCCCTCTTGCTGTGCCCCCACTCAACTCCGACCTTCCTGTTGCTAGTGAGGGTGTTGTCTTATGCAGGATCAAGATGCATCTTGGTGTCTACGCGACGTGCTTCTTTTTTTGTAAAAAAAGGGGTGAAGAAGGATGGAAAGGAAGCTTGTGCGGCATGATAAAAGGTAAAACAATTCATTATTATAGACTGAGGGCACGATAAGGGTGTTTGTTTCAGGAAAATCAAGGGGAAGCATGCGCTAAACATTACGCGTCTTGGTTCATCTCCGCTACTACAGCAGCAATATACGGGGCATCAACTTTCTCCGCACCAAGATGTCCTAGCCCGTCATCAAAGGGCTCCATCAGCTCTGAGAAAGGGAAGTTGGGCGCCAGGGCATACACACGAGGGAGGATGAGCTTGGCGGTGGCCACCGTGATGCATCCGCCGTCTGCTTGCAGCACCTCATCCACCCTTGGGCGCAGGTCCTAGAGCTTTGTCACCAGGTGATCGAAGAACATAATGAGGGATGAGACGTCTATCCAATCCACAACCACTGGCTACATGTCTAGCATGTCCATTGGGATCAAAGCGACACGTGCGATACCGGCCAGTGCGCTGGTTTCGGCATGGAAGGGAGCCGAAAGCTGATCCAGCCCGCTGCACAGTTGCGGTGCGCCGCCTCGGCTTCGTCTCGTGCCTTGTGAAGGCACGCAATCTGGTGGTCTCACAGCATGATTTGCTCTTCAGAGTGCCTGGCAAGCTTAAGAGCTTCATCAAGATGCTTCTAGAGAACCGCCTCTAGAGTGGTGGTGTAACATCCCAATTTCAGCAACCATGATTAGTTGTCCAGAACTCAAAAATCAGGGGGAACAAAATCTTTTTCTTGTTCATTGGTGCAGTGTTTGCTTGTTGTTTGTTTGTGCTTGTGCATGTGAGTGTATGCCATACGATACTCCTTAGATACTTCCCAAAACTGTCTTGGCTTAATTTCCATATTCTCAAATGTTCTGGCATCTCAAAACTTGAGCCAAGATGCTTATGTAACCAAAACTATTTTAGTAGCTTCTATTGACAAAACTATGGAGAGGTATATAACATAATCTCCTTATGTTTTCAAGGCAGAACCTTCAACCACTCTTACCTCTAGGATCTCCAAAACCTTTTACTAAGCTTTTGAATTCTACTCTTGGTAGAGATACCAAGGACTCTCATCCTATTCAAAATCCAACCTCATCAAAATGCATCAACCTTACCTCAATCTAGGCTTGATGGTAACCCTAGAAGTAGCTGATTTGTTTGTAAGGTGAGTTATCTTGATCTGCTGTTTGACTTGATTGCTCAGAAGTAGTATGAGCTACTCTAGGAGCTCATCCTCTAGGATCTAGATACTTTAATATCACCAAATCCTAAGAAGGAATACAATCTGGATCTAATCCCTCGCCACCAGGTGATCATCTAAAACCCTTACCCAGATCAATTCTGCAGTGATCCATTCTAGAAGCTTCCAAGTCAATGAAGACTAGAATCAAGCAAGGATCCTTCCTACTCAATCTACACTTCAACATCATCCACTTGATGATGCTTTGGTACCCTGCAACCCATCAAAATCATCACCACACACATTCTAGTCAAAAAACCCTGTCTGCCAAATTTGGCTGTCTGGAAAACTATTTCCAACATCACCTTTTTTAATGCCTCCCTTTCTCAACCCTTGTGCATTTTTAAAAATGAATTTGAACCATATTGTTAAACATCCTAAGTACTACCAAGGACCACTATTGTCCTTGGTTAGATCATCTTCCAACCTACTTGTTCTTGATGGTTTTGTAGGCAAGAAAATAACTATTCCTGCAAATCTAGTCAACATGCCTACTTTAATAGAAGTTCACACCACCATCCAACCTTCTATGGACCAAATCTTTGAATGGTGGTGTTCTAATATTATAGTTATATAAACATCTACTTCACTTGTTCCAAGTGGATCCTTGTGCTTCTTAAACCCACATGGTTTATAAGGCATCATGACTCATCTGGTATGGCAGCCTTATTTTCAACAAAGTTTGCCATCACTTCTAGTACACCTCAAATGTAACCAATCCAAACCCCTTCTTCCATGATCATCTATATTACTTGGTCTAACTAATCATCTATCCCTTGCATCAAGGTGAGCTCTGAGCTCCAAGATCTAACAATGTTTTGGTGGTATAAAAATAACCTCACCCTAGATCCACAACTCCTTGTTTTCCATCTTATTCAAGTTGGATTTCCATTTCCCAAGGTTGCAAATTCTTTATACACCATGTCTACATCATCTACCTTCATCATCAAGATTTCTCAAATATTACCCATGATTATTATGGCTCCAAATCTATTTAATTCCTTTAATAGACAAAATCTCAAAACCCCTTTCTCAATGGAAAGTTTGGTTTTTGTCAAAACACATCCCCAACGTTTTGCTCATGTGAGTTCCATATATCATACCCTATCTTCCCATCTCAAAAATAAATATTTTTGAGAAACTTTATTAATTCTTTTTGCCTATTTTCTTAAATGGCAGAAATGGAATAATAAATGTTTTAAATACTTTTATGCCTCAATAAATCTTGGGAAAATTCCCCTAAGTGTGCATTCACATTTGGGACCCTCTCACCCCAAAAACCAACCTTGTCCAATGTAAAAATATCAAATGATCTTCTAGAATCTACTTCTGCACTTTTTGAATAAATGATCTAAAGTGGACCAAAATTCGTCCAATAAATCTCAATTAAATTCTGGAGTCATATCTTGTCCACATCCACCTACCAGCATCTTTGCCTCCTCTTGAATAGGTCAAATTTCTATACTTCCTTCATGACCATCCATTTGATCAAATTGGGCAAACTAAGGAATTATCAAGCCAAACCAAGAATCAATCACCACCAAGGCTCACCACCACTCACCCTAGCAACCACCATCTCCTCTGGTCGTGATCACTGTAGCAAATCACTGTAGCAGCTTGTCCTCTAGTGCTTGGACCCTAGAGCTTATCCTCATGTGGGTGTCTTGCCTTGCAAACCTCTCTACCCCCCTTGCAGCTGCCGCACACTGCTCCCTCTTCCCTCTGCACACCACCAGAAACCTCTCCCCCCGCCCACAACATCCTCACCCCCTGGTTTCCCTCCTCCCTCACGTGCTAAATGGACCAATCCCATGGTGGACTACTCCCTCCCACTTAAATAGGCCAGGGGTCACCCCAGCTCCCCTCCCTGGATCATTTGCTTCCCTCCCACTCCACCTCACTTCCCCGAGTCCCCTCTCCCTCTCCACTGCCGTGTGCTGCTCGAGAGAGAGATAAAAGAGCCTCGGGCTCCTCCATCTAATCGAGCTAAGCTCCCTCCTCCCTGCTCTTCCATTGCTGCATGTCATCATGCTGAGATCCCCTCCCCCTCCTCCATATAACCCGGCCTCTTTTTCTGCGTAGGACTACCCCTGTAGCTGGCCCGGACTGGCTCTGACGAGCTCGCCACGGTCGCCGTCATGCGAGCAGGATCCAGTCGCAGAAACCGGCCATGCTGCCCATCGTCGAGGTCACCGTCAAGCACCGCTTCTCCCTGTCGCCTCCCCGACCTCCCCCGAGCCCCAAGTGAGCCGCGCCACTGCTTCCTGAGCTCTGCTAGGGTTTCAGCCCGCCGGCACCGTCGTGGGGTTGACGACGGACGCAGGTCGTCGATCCCCATTTAACCCAACGGCCAGCGTGCCCCGGTACCTCTTCGCTTCTCTGAGTCGCTGACGCGTGGGTCCCACTTGTCAGTTTCAGAACTAGCTCCCCGCGCGTGTCGTCGCCCCCCAGTGGGCCGAATCCCCTGGCTCGCCCGATCCCTCCGCAGATCAAGCCCAGCAGCCCCTGCCCTTTTTCTTTTTGATATCTTTTGCAGATCTACAAGGTTACCAGTTGGTTTAAATGCAAATAAAAATGTAAAGTAATACTTTTTACCCAGGTCTAAATTTTACCTTGTTCAGGTGTGTGTTGTGCAACATGCAGAACTGGTCCTTTGCCAAAGATAATTTTCATCATTTATTGGCAATTAATCTACTAAACTCTATGTTTGGGACTAAATAAATTCCTTAGGAAGCTATACTTATCCAAATGTAGTGAAACAAACTTTCCCTGGTAGGAATTCCCCATACCTATTTCTGAACAGTGGTGCCTTGCTTTTTGGAGCTATGGAGTATCTTTTACAAAAATAACAAAAACCATATCAGTCTGACTTTAGAAAATTCTCTAGGTCAAACCAAAGTTGGTATTGACCTATCTCAAACTCCCAGAGAAGGGGTACATCAATACCTATATAAAACTAGGAGATAAGGATTTATTGATCCTCTGTTGAAATTTAGTGAATTAAATACTTCTGTAGGTAGTATTATCACTAGATAAATCATTCTAGAAGTTTGGCAACGCCAAAAATAGTGATTCCAAATCCTACTAGAAGGTATTTGCAATACCTATCCAATTACCTTGACCTCATACCATTTGGACCTGTAGATTTAAATTGGTGAAAAAGAAAAAAACTCCACAGAACTGCCTTTGGGAATTTCCTTAGGGTATTCTGGAAATTGTTTTGACTTGATTCCAACTCTAAGCTATTCCGTACCTCAAACCCTACAGAATAGTCCAAGGAAATAATTTTTGGAGCTTCATAAATTTTCTGGTGAATTATCTCCTAAAACTAGAGCTTTTATCACTAGAATATTCATAAGAAATTAAAGAAAAGTGGTAAAATAGGTAAACCACTTTTGTTGGGTTCATTTTATCAATACCTATCTTATGATACCCTTTTTACACAATGTGATCATATAGGATATGGTCTTGTTCCAAAAGCCATCTCTTAGGTAGTTTTTATACTATAAATCCTAAGGGATTTTCTTCCACTTTCCAGGACAAGGCCAATCTTATTAATCCCATCTTCCTAAGACCTACTGATTTGTAATCTTGTATTGTTCATTGCTTTATGTATGTATTGATGTCTGTATGCCTAGTTTTGATTGTGGTCTTGCTTGTTTGCATGTATACTCGATGACGACGATAGTAGCACTTGTATTGACGCCGAGAAGAAGAGATCTTATTATTATTGGTATTTTGGGTATTATAAGAAGAAGTCCAGGGACATATTACCATATTCCTGATCATCAGGAAAGCCACCTTCTTGCTCATAAGCCCCGTCCTACTGTTTTACCTATGCATGTTTTACTTGCTACTTGATGAAAACGGCATTGTTTCACTATATGATGTTGTACGTATATGGTAGTGGTTTGGCTCCTCCGAACTATTACCCGTTGGTACTACTAAGTACACCCCTCCCGATGATACCTACTTGTCCCTAGTATGGTAGATGGTGTAATACACCATACCCCTTTGGAGACCCCGATTTGGTCGAAGCAAAGCTATAGGATGGGAAGACCCCGTAAAAGTTTTACCAAATGTTTTATGATAAAACATTGGAGAGGTGGGACCTCCCAAGAGTTGTTGAGAAAGAAAAAGGTTTTAGTTTTACAAGATGCTGAAGGAAAGCTGGAGGAAAAAGGTTTACAAAAATGCACCCGGTTCTTTGCAGTTTAGCTATAACAACTTAACCCGTGCAACCACACTACTCTAGAATGGGACAGGGCTGGATTTGATGGTTGTCTGTTCTGGTATAAGCTGCCTCGTAACTACTACAGGGGATTGCGATCCCTGGAGGGTGGGCCTTCTCTGGACAAACGGTCCATGTGGGACATCGACCGGCAGAAGGAACGAAGGGTTTACGGACCTCCACGCGTTACTATGAGCCCCTCATTGAAAGCGCCCACTGTGTAAAGTGTAAAATGCACTCCGATTGGTCCTCGGTACTCGACGTCCCGGTTTTGAGGGGAATAACACTCAGAGGTTAGGCACTTATATTGGAGTGGGCATCCAGAGAGTCTTGATCGGTTACTCGACCCACGATCAGTGAAGATCAGGGTAGTGTGCCCGGATGGTGTGGGTAAAGTGTACAACCTCTGCAGAGTGTAAATGTATTCGAATAGCCATGTCCGTGGTTATGGACGGGTTGGCCAAACTTCTGTAGGGCGGTGCTATTGTTGATTTCAAAAAGGATTTCGGAAAAGAAATGGCTTTGGAAATGTTTTGACCATGGGATGGTCGGAAACGATACCTGTTTTGACCATGGGATGGTCAGAAAGGAATGAAAGGAGGTTGGTCATGGGATGACTGGAAGGAGGAACAAATGGGTCACCCAGTCCTGATGTTTTCCAAAACTTTACAAAAAGGTTTCTAAAATGTTTACAAAGGTTTTCAACAAAGATATGTAGATGCTATATCTACATGAGAAACTAATTGATAAAAGAACCTCTCTTGGAGCCCTCCTACTACCACAGCCATAATGCATATCCTCTTGTTATTATTGTTATTTTAAGGTGGTTAGCGAGTATATTCAAAGTACTCACTGGAATTGTCCCTGGCTATTAACTTGGTCAGATATCAAGAAGAAGATGATGTTGGTGACTATGCGAGCTAGGACGTTCTCCCAGTCAGTTGCCTGTAGGTTAAGGTATGGATCGGGCTCTACGCTTGATGAAGTTTCGCTGATCATTATGTATGTAGCCATAATGGCACCTATCTAAGTCTTGTAATTCGGTATGTCTCGGATGTTGTAATGATACTTGTCGGTTATGTTCCACGGCTCACTGATCATGGGAACATGGTGTATGCATAACAGGGATTTCTCGGATGATTAATCCGGGGCCTCATAGGTGGCTTCCTATTGGGCAGCTAGGAACTATTGGCACAAGGTTTCCATCGGCCCCGCCATGCTAATGGCCGTGCTGGTCTTGCGGTGCCTTATCTCTTGTAGTTGTGAAGAGGGCATTGCTTCTGAGGCTTGGAAGGTCTCTTCGCACTCATGAATCTGACCCTAAAGGGCCCCCATGATGGAGAAATCCGCCGCCTTGCGGGAGTTCCTCTCCTCCATGGTGCGAGTCAGCTCGTGCTCGTAAAAGCGTTTCTACTGCTCCATGTGTCCCTACAGCACCAAAACAGAGGGAGTGACTCCCGCTTGGAGGTCTCTCCTACCTTTCAACACCTCGAGCAGGACGCATTCGAGCTTACCCTTCGCTTGGGAGGCATATATTTCCTCCACGTGAAGGCAATCTCGCTCGCAGGCAATGTCCTGACATAGATCATCTAGCTTGCGGCGTTGCTAGGTTTGGACCTCATCGATCCTCTTCTGCCTCTCCTCTCTGTGCACCATGTGAAGTGTGAACTGGTGCTGCTGGGATTCCACGAGAGCTTGGCATGCTTCCTCAAAGACCGATGGGTCAAGGGAAAGCCCCACTGGGGCGTGGGTGTACCTATGTGTGATAATGTCCCGACGGGAAGGAGCCATCCTATCTGTGACGGACGTCTAAGGAGGATCACCACGGGCTCGGTGTGCCACTGAGGACCAACTCGGCCAACGGTTAGGAGAAATGTTTTCGTTGGCACCCATTCCCCTGGCGAGAGACAACCAGGGTCCCATGGGGCTCTGCCATTGTTGGCTTCTGAGTCGGAAGCCTCCATTATTGAGTTCCCCACCAGGCCAGGTTTGACAGGAAGATTGATACCTAAAGAACAATGTCGGAGGTGAGGTAATGGCCGCCTAAAATCCCAAGCACTAATTGAGTTAGGGGAGACCAATGACGGCTTGCCAGCACTTGGAGGGTTCACCTTTGCGATGGACGCGGTTTCGGGAGTGGCATGCTCGGCCAAACCCGACGAGGACGCTGGGGGCTGAGGTATTGAGACCTTCCCCCAGCTGTCTCTTTCGGCGGGGTGGACGCCTCGTCCGAAAGTTGAGCGAGAAGGTTTTGCCTTCTCTTGGCAGAAGGCGAAGGGCACATCGGCGAGATGGCGCCCTTTTGTTTTCCTATGGCCGACTTCTCCGGTGCCCTGGGAAATAAACCGAAAAGATAGTTAGAACAAGACGACAAAGCGACGATCATCACATAAGAAGACCGCTGGGTTAAGCGGCTTACCCATCCCGGTTGTGGCAAAAGAACTAGCTACGACTAAGGAGAGCGCTCCCAGAAGACCCTAATGAAGGACCCGAAGGGGGCGGCAGCAGCGGGTCTCCACGAGCTGGTGGACCGACGCGAGGAGGCTCCTTCTAAAAGGAGACATGCCCCTTGACGGTCCTCACCGATGGATGAAGAGGCAGCGCCCTGGGAAGCTGGTCTGGACAGGCGGTCGCCAGCGAACAGAGGAAATCAGCCGCCAGCGACCCGGGAAGCCATCCTCTTTGTCCAGGGGAAGCAGAGCTGGGAGGTTTGGCGGGGCACTGGTAGACCCTTGCGGACGCCCCTTGTGTGTGACTAACTTCTATAGGGAACACCACATGCGTTGGACCCCGAATTCGTTGCATTGAGGAATCGACGCCAGCACGGCGTCAATGTTCTCCTTGTCAAGGTAAAGAGGAACATCGGAAGGGGGAGCGGAGCTGGGTTTTCCTTGCTCCCAAGCGGTCAGTTCACCGTCACCTTCACCATCAAGATTTCAGTTTCGGAGGAGGGGCCGACAAAGAGACGAGTACGGTCTGAGAGGCCGTCATACTCTGAGGCGGGATGGGAACGCTCCTGGAGGGGAGCAATGCAACAAGAGACATACTCCTGAATGGCATGATGGCCGGTGAGGATGCCCTTTCACAGGTCAGAGATCCACGAATATACCCGCGCGAGCTCCTCGTCGCCTCCCTCTTGGTCACCCCATCCTGGGAAACAAGAAGGGGGAGTCAAGGGGACGGCAAGGACGTTGTCCCAAATAGTGAAGCGAACAAAGCACCAAGAACCACGCGACTCGTCCCACTTCTTCTTCTCCATCGAGATGTAGGGTTTAGTAAGCCTATCCCTGAGGCGGAAGGTAACTCCCCCCAAGATGGCATCCCCCAACTTGATGCGAGGGATGAAGTCATGGCGGAATAGAGGAACGGAGGGCATTACGCCCACAAAGTCCTCCTAGAGGAATTGGAAGATGGCCAACACTATGACAGTGTTGGGGTGCAGCTGAGCCAATTGCAGGCGGTAAGAGATAAGAGGTGTGAGAAATGGGGAATGGGGACTCCGCCTGAGAATGTGTGAGAAGGAACATGTGGCAGAGAGAAGGGACCACCCCTATTTAACCGCAGCGCACCCCACTTGGCGGAGCCGCCCAAGGCGGTTGCGCGTTTGCTTTTATTTTTTGCAGGAATCCAGGACGGCGCTATCAAAGTGTGGGACCGCCAAGGTCATACCTCGGCACCGCGGATTCGTGGAGGCGTAATTACGCATACCCACATGCCGACCCGGTATGGGCTGTCACATCGCTTGCCGTGCAACGCTAGGGGCCCTACGTTATTGAGGGCAAATCCCGGTGACAACCTCTTCGTCAAAACTTGACAAGCTTGAACTCTGAGGCAGCATCAAGCGAGTCGCCGGCCCTCGCCCGGGAGCTTATGTCAGCGTAATGGGATCGGGGGTCCCTTGCATTGCGCCTCAGCGAGTGGGCCAGGACCCACCAGTCAGTTGCTCAACAGATGTGTGTCCTGGCCAGGAAGGGCGTCGCGAAGATACAAGCATCGTGTGCTCCAAGCAGGTATGGTTGTGTCATGATGAGTTTAGCATCCCAATTGTCTACCAATTGCAATGTTATTTACCTACTCTATATATTTCTACTTCCTACATGTCATTAAATGCATCGTGATTATATCATGCCCATGTCACCATGCCACATTGCATTTGAGCAACATATAAAACCCCTTTCCATTTGGTTCTTCCTCTCATCATGCATTTGTCTATTAATTATATTTTCTTCTTGATAAATTGTTTCATGCCCAAGTTGAGTTGGGGGCATATCTCTTCTTGACTCCACCACCTTTGCTTTGTCATCACCTTATAATTCCACCATCCAAACTATATATGAGAAATTTCATTTGTTTTTTATTATGTCTAGCTTATATATAATGAAGATGGGTCCAATTCTAATCTACATGCTTTCCACATATGTTTCATGTTGTTTTCACAATATTGGATATGGGAAGCCACATGGCCCCCTTTGCATGCTATGTGAGGAAAAAACCTTCTCAAGCTTCCATATGCTTCGTATTTTGGATATGATCATGTTTGAATATATTTGGGGCTATATGTTCATCTAGTGGGTCACACACACTAGCTTGGCCAATTTATCTTCATGCATGCTTATACTCCATCTATTCCATAGTGGAAGGCAAGATCCATAATTCTTTTTGTAAGGCCCTTTTCAAATATTGGAGGCATGATTAAATATTTGACCATGTTGAAATATAGTTGTTTTCACAACCAATAGTGGAAATATCATCTCATGCATGGCCATGCAAGTCCCTATTTCTCTCCTTCTGTCTTGTGGTTTTGTGGATATTCTTGTGACTTTGTTTGAATTTGAATTCAATCAAAAGAAGCCAAGTAAAAACCACATGATCATCTAATCTAGTCTCTTGCATGCATATCTATTATTGCATGCATATCTATTATTGCGTATTTTCTCCATCTCTTGTGATCATTTTAGTGAGTATTTTCTCCATCTCTTGTGATCATTTTAGTGTTTGTTTTTTAATTCTATTCAAATATTGGTTCATCTTAATTCAAACCACTTAGCTAACCAAACCCTAAGTCTAAAACCCTAGACCAGGATCTAGCGAAAACTAGCTATATCTATCTCTGCCTCTCTCTAATCCTTGCTAAACCCAACTTAGCTAGCTATACTACACCTAAACCGCATGGTGCAACCTAGTGTGACTAGCTACCTGGGCGATCTAGCTAGCCAGCTGTGCTCCTACTCTCAACCTACCCCCGAGCCACCCCTGCACCACCCGACCCCCTCTTGGACTAGCTCGACCCAACCAGCAACTAGGGAGCGGAGCCCTGTTCCTCTTCCCGGATGATGATCACGTGCGACAGTCGTACCTCGCTCACGTCGAGTCCGTGCCCGCCCTTCCTTTTTTCTCTGGCATCAAAAGCAAGAACCCACCCAGCCCAGCAGCTCCTAATCCAACCACCACCAAATCAGATCGGGATCGAGATCTACTTCTTCCACCTTCCCCCAAGCAAAACCTTCTCCTTGGCCACACAATAACCCTAGAAGGAGTCATACCGCCATCATCCGCTGAACCTGCTGTCCCATAGCTAGCCACGTTAGCCAGAGAGGCCTCATCGTCAACCTTATGCAGCTGACCGAGGCAGGGCACGTGGAGGAGAAGGACTCGGAGCCGTGCATCGACGCCCAGCTGATCTTCCTCCCCGGGCGCCTGACGTGGCCACCGGGCACCTCGTCGTTCTCCATGGCAGTTGTTATCTTCCTCGAGCCGCCAAACCACGCCCAGAACCGCGGTGAGACCTTCCTCCCGGTGCAGTCATCCCTCTCTCTTGTTTTTGTATGCGCTACCGTCGCCACCTCGCCCGCCGTCGCCAGTGCAGCGCGCGCAAACAGCAGCAGCCGCTCACCGTGCACGCCCTTGCCGCCACGGCCGTTCCGCACTCCCCGCTTGCGTTCCAGCGTGCATCGAGAAGCTGTACTCCCCTGCATCTCCTCGGCCCAACCCCGAGCCAGGTGTCCCTCTGTAGCACCACCGGCGGCGACCTAGCCGCCGTCTGCGTGTCTATCGGCAAAGTATTTTCCCGAGGACTTTGCATGAAGCCCTGCTCGCCCTCAGAGCTTGTCCATTTAACCTCCTCGCGTTCTCAGGTAGGCCTATGCTCCAGCTCTTCACCAAGCCGAACCCCACACAAAACCATGCTCCGAGTGAAATCCTCCTCGCAAGGTCGTGTCGCCGCGCCGTTCGTGTCGTCTGTCTCTGACGAAGATTCAGAGGTGTGCAGACGACAGCAGCAGCAACACCGCGCAGCCGAACTATCCCTATTCCTCAAGATATCCCGGCCGACACAGTCCTTTTACAAGACAACTCCATGAATCAAAGTTGTATCCCGTAGTCCCCTCTGCAACTTTGGTTTTCGCGGCGATGCAAAATTCCCAGAGGTTTGGTCTTCAGCTTCCTCCAAACTTCGCTCGAGCTAGCGGAATAGTAGAGGCAAAAGTTCAGTTTGTTAGGAAACGTGCGACCATCTTGCACCTAGCCCCCTACCCGTTTCCGCATCTCAACTGCGGTTCGCCCGTGGACCCCACCTGCCAGCCAAAGAAACAGATCTGACTAGATGAATTTATTAAAAGGGACCCGACTTTCCTGGAATTCACAGAAAAGTCCCTTGCTCGGCCACGTGTCACCTCCCTCCTGGCTTGCACGCGCGTGGCCCCATAGAGGTTGTGACCCTACCTATCATTGACTGCGGGTAGAGCCGACACCAGTAACAAAAGTTTTGCCTTTTTTCTAAATTCAAAATAAAAATCAGAATATGAAATATATATAAAATAAATTCATAACTTTTAAATGATTTGGTATTTGAATTCAAACTCTATATAAAATATGTTTTTTTAATGTAAATTCAAATCTCTATTCAAATTTTTCCAGTAATAATTCAAACTAGTCAAACCTTTGACTTTGATATAATTTGACTTAATTTGATTTAAATATTGATTTAAATTTATAAATTCAAATAATACATATAATATATGTTTTCTGATCAGAAAATGTGAAGAATTCAAATATGCCATCTAAAATAATTTTTTGAGAAATTTTAAATTTCGAAATTATTTAAATACCAATAAATGCTTTTCGTTAATAAATCTATAACTTTAATTTCGTAAACCCAATTTCGACAAATAATATGTCAAAATCGATTATCACGACGAGCCCGTTCTCATTATGCATTCCATCATATGAATTGAAGCATCCATCATATAAATATTAAATATTCAGAACTGTTATGCAAGTAAAACTTGACTAAATAAATACTAAAAATGCTTATTTGTTGTTCCACACCTCACCCATGTCATGCTATGTTATACCATGCAATTGTGTATCATTCCATCATGACATACCTTGTTTGATTGTTTCATATGTTTTATATAATTGCGCAATGTATTTATTTTGGCCCTTGTGTGTTTGGTTTTTATCCGGATAGACACTAAGCAAGGAGAATACCAGGAGCCTCAAGAGTATTACCCGGATCCTTCTTATTCCATATTGAACTGTCAGACAAGCAATTCCCCATGCTTGCATACATATAGTACCTATGTTTCTATCTTATTCTTGCATCATTGAGTCGCGATTGTATTAAGTTTGAATCCCAAGTACTACATAGCCTTTACTTTTAAACCCCACCAAAGCTTGTATCCTCAATACCATGAGCCATTACTACAGGAGTTGTTTGAGCCATGCGAGTCGTAGAATTGAATGTGTAGGGTTTGTGCGAGTCTTTGGATAACGAGGCACCTAAACAACTTAATTTGAGTAGTAATGGGATAACTAATGAAAGATGCATCGATGAGATGCGAGGCTAACTTGTGTCCCATAGGACCCCGAGTAATTGATTCCTATTCCTTGACTATCGCACTATCCACATGTGGGACCATGAATCCCCTTCGCCTGAGCTTGGTTCAGACTTTATTTCTTGGGGCCATAAAGTAGTTTGGGGCTTTATTACTATCATGTACTTATGCCATGTTTTATTGCTTTATTTACGATTGCGTGTGGAGCACCTGTACAGTTTTGGAATGCGGAGTGTTTTCGGAGTATCAAAAAGCCCAGTCACACTTTCGAGTTCCCAGTCATTTACAGCCATTGACGCGAACCCTGGGTTTGTCTCGGAGTAGGCTAACTTCGTTGCGGGTAGCTTAGTGGGGTGGCCCCCTGAAATTATTTATGAATGCTGTGAATGCTTTATCGTGAGGCCTGGTTGTGTTTTATTTGGTTCTTCCGAGGTTGATCGTGCGTGTGTTTCTATTTGTGCATCCCTGTAGGGTAAATCTTTCTGAAAGCCGTGTCCGTGGTTATGGTTGACTTGGAGCACATTTTTGTGATTATATACAAGCATAACTAAAGTACCGCCTTTAATATGACTAAGACATGAGTAGTAAATAGTGCAGCACTCATGGAATGGTTAATAAAATTGCCAATGGATGGGATGTTCTTCCACCTTCTCATCGGTAAGCGAGAAGGAGGGTGAGCGATGTTTATTTATGTTGCTTATATAAATGTTGATATTAATTAGCAAGCCCCCGTCCATCTCTGGTTGGGCGGATGAGTAGCGTGTCTCTATAGAACTTTGTATATATTATCTTTCGATGCAATTGTCTCACCCCAGGTTATTCCCTTTAGATGCATTAAGACTTGTTGAGTACCCCTAGGGTCTCACACGATAAATATTTGGTTCAGATGGACAGCTATACTCTCAGGAAGGCGACTAGGTTGAAGAGACTGATGATGGTGGCAATGACTGTCAGGTGTAGAGATTCCGGGGATGGAGATCCATGAGATCTATGGGCGGGATGTGCTTATTTTCAGGGCATCTTATGCCAATTTGCTTCTTATCCATACTCAAATCTTGTTTTCCGCTTTCACTTGATTCTCTTATGTGTGTTGTATGAGGATGTATCCTAAACTATTATATCTATCTAGGATATTTGGATCATGCCTTATGGCGTTGAATACTTCTGTTTCTATTGTTTTAGATGGTGTGGCTCTAATGTCTATTGTATGTCGCTGACATAAATACTTATTTATGGATATTTTTGATCGCTTTACCTATCTACTACGCCACTCGCTCTTGTCCCGATGTTCTAAAAAGTGGGTGGGATGGTTGGCTGGTACCATGCCCTACTCCATGAGGTGGGCCTACTATGTGTGGCTGTGCGGCACCACGGTAGTACATCCTATCCACTTTTGGTTCATCCAGGCTTGAGCTTAGAGCGTAGGGTCCGAGGTATTACAATGAGCCTATGGAGACTAAGTCTCAGCTATGTTGTAGGTGTCTATGGGTGAGACGAACGCTACAAGATGGCCTCGATCCACTAGCCGGGTGCGAACAAGGAGGAAAGGACAACAACGAGCGCAAAGATGCCCTGCCCCTCCTTGTGGGTGGTGCCCCAGAAGGAGGGAAAGGGCACTGTTCGGGGCTGCGAGGCCGAGGAGCAGCCTCTACAAGGCCCCGAAAAGACCCTGGAAGTACACTCTCCTAGGCTAGGCACGCCTCTAGAGTTAGACTCAATTGTGCCTGAAATGGCGCGTCAGGCCCAGCCTTGGGAACCGGTGATGTGTTAGCATTGCTGGGCATCATCATGACACTACAGTCTACTGCAGGGCCATTGCAGCGCCCCACCGACAGGAGTGACAACTCGGGGATGGAGTTGTCACTCGACCATCGAGTGCATCTGTGCATCGCCCATGGCCGTCCATTGCCCATAGGCACTACCTGCCTGCCTGAAGACCGCATGGAACACCGCGATTGAAGCCCGGGAATGCCCGGGTGGTGCTCCACGCTGGCCCTTGTGGTGAACCCTTGGTGTACAAAAGGAGGCACCTGGCCATGAGGAGAGGGGGTTGGAATACCACGAATTCGAAAGATAGGGGAGCTTAGAACGACACAACGAGAGAAAGAGGGAGAAAGCAAGGAAGTGAGGAAAGAAAGAGGAAGCCCGAGGAGTGTAGAATCTAGAGAGAAAGCGTGTCCCCGGCACCGTAGAGATCATCTTCTTGTATCTCGGTCCACCCCAGACAATCCACCAAAGTAGGACGTACGGTTTTTAGCCGAACGGCGGTCCGAACCTGGGTAAAAAATGCCCGTGTGTGCTATGTGTGTGCTGCATGCTCATATCAGCATGTTCTTTCAGTGACGTTGATGCCAGAACGCCTTGATGCCCACTGCGAACAAATAGGGGGTGTCCAACATCCCCGATGTCAGCATAGGCGAGACACAGCGGATTTTCATTCTCGGCACAAAGCCGAGAGATCTCTTCTTCCTTCTCCTTTAGCTGAGCTTGGTGTTGTCCTGCTTGTTCGAGAAAATGAATCATAAGTTCAAGCATGGATATGAAATCTTGATGAGATGCTGGAAGAATTTTTAACCTGGCCGAGCCGAGATATAATTACAAGTCGAGACAGAATGGAGATGTGCAAAGGATATGGGGCAAGAGGAGAAATAATTTCTAGCTTGGCAACGCGCTTATGCAGCTCCTTATTCCGGGCCTCCACCTCGGCTGGCGAAATACAAGTCATAAGTTAACTCAGCTAATCAAGAACAAAAAGATCATTGTGGGAAATAGATCAAAAACCTACATTTCTTCTTTAGATCAAGCATAATTTTTTTGTGCTTGGTGGGAGGCCCCTGTGCGCGAAAAGGAGTCTCTAAAATTCGGCAGTACGTATGTTGTTTGAGATCTGAATGAAACAAGTATTAGTCACTGAAAAAATGGATATCTAATTCTACTCAAGATTAGAACCGAGTAAACTTGATCCAAATCTAGTTGGCTGGATTCCTGATTCTACTCAAGATTCAAACAGAGTAAACTTGATCTGAATCTAAGTGGATCGATATCTGATTCTACTCAAGATTCCAACTGAGTAAACTTGATCCAAATCTAGGTGGCTGGATATCTGATTCTACTCAATATTCGAAATGAGTAAACTCGATCTAAATCTACGAGTTTGGATATCTGATTCTAGTCAATATTCGAACCGAGTAAACTCGATCTGAATCTAGGTGGCTGAATATCTGATTCTAAAGGGATTTTTGACTAAGTTAAAATGACTCAGCTAAAATACCTCGGATATGCTAAGATCAGAGGCCAACTTACTGAGTGTTAACCTAGGGGAGCATCCAGCTGTGTAATATCTTACCCCCCGGAGGCTCGGGTACTAATGGTTATGTATTATCTATTGCTAGTATAAAAGTGCAGCCAAGATATCATCTTCCCAACCTCAGCAATAGCCTGGCTGGCAATGAACATCTTGTTGCCAATTTGCACATGACTAAAATTTTAGTGCAAAGGATTTGCAAAGCTGACCTCGCCATACTCGGCATTATTCCAATTATCGGCATACTTAGCTAGAGATCCGAGTCTTTCGCCACTGTGAGTCCAAGTCCGGACCAATCCTTTCTCGATAGAGGCCTTCTGAGCGGCCATCGCAACAACTGGGCTAGTATGCAATGTAAGTTGCTTGCCCGTGGCCAAGGTAGAGGGAGAGGCACATTTCTGTAGCATTGTGGCAATGGATGGTTGGGAAGGTGCATCCCCACCCTCCTTCTTGGTCGCCTTGGTTCCATCTCCTCCTTTCTTGTGCTTGCTAAGTGGGTTGGCTCGTAGCTGGGAGGTAGTTGGCCGAGGCTCAGGTGCCGAGGTTGGCAGAGGCTGAGATTGCGAAGTTTGCTAGTATTTGGCCTATGGGCTTTGCCGAGGTTTGTCTTATGGCTGACTCATTGGAGACTCGAACGATGCTGGTGGTGGATGCTGCTGTTGGGTTGAAGCTGACGCAGGGGCTATCTACGGCTGGGGATGAGCTTGAACTGGTGTCAGGTTACCGACACCTCAGTCAAAACTGGTTCGACGCCAGTACTACCGGACCCATGATCTTATGTCTCTCTCTCTGGGCCAGAGGAGTCACCCTGCTGATCCAGCATAACGGTATCCTCCGGAGCACCACCTCCATCTTTGCTAACACTTTCTCCCTCCCGCCGAGGTGGACTGTTATCTAGCGCAGGAAGAGTGTTACCTTGGATTGGTCTAGAAGCTTGAGTCATCACAAGGTGGGGGGAGATGGTGCCCTAGGGATTGGTGAGGCCATGCGAGACTCGCTCTGGGGAATGTTTAGAGGAGCACTGCCAAGAGAAACAACAAGAAGATATAAATCAGATGAGGTACAGAGAAACAAGAAATACAAAAAGAGAGAAACAAGAAATATAGAGATAACCCAACAGAGAAAACTTATGAGGAAATAGTGGGAGGTCCCTTTTTCCACGAAGGTATCTTGGCGGACCTCTTATACCTTTTCCCGGCCCTAGAAGGTTCGGCCGATGGAGCTGAGGTCATGACACACTTCTTCACTGTACCTTGGCCTCCCACGGCGATGGGAGGCACACTATGCACCTGACCAGCAGAGTTAGCTAGAGTAGGATCAATTGGATAGGCATATGAGAGGGGAAATAGATCAAATACCTCGAGAAAATCTCACAATCATCCTCATCGGCATTATCTGGCAAATCCCTTAAGACAGAAGTCTTACCAGAGGGTCGGCCGAAGCTGGGGTCTGGGATAGGCATGAACTCCGCAGAGTCCGGCTCTTCCAGATTCGAGGTTTCGTGATCCTTTCCCCAAGTGAGGGTAGGATTCATGGTATCCTCGACGGTCTGCTGAAGGAATTTCTGCACAAAGGAACATATAGAGATCAAATAAACAAGTGTGTCGACATAACTCATAGCTCGACAAATATGACGTGGGAAAAGTTACCTAGGGTACGGGCTTATCTCAGCTAAAGGGCTCCATGCCCCACTCCCATGTCTTAGCCTTGTCCGTCTTGAAGATGTACTTGACTCTCTTGCGTATCTGGGCATTGGATAGCTCAACTGTGGATGCACAGTTCAGATCAAGGCGGCCACTCATATGGCATATCTTGTGGCTACATAGCTGAAGATGGCAAACTCGGCTACTGATGAAAGTGGCCATCAAGTCATCGCCCCATAACCCGGCCTCCATCAACTCAATGATGCGATTCTCCAACAAATTGAGAAGAAGATCGTTATTTTTCGGGTCGAGGTCCCAGTTGAGCTTTGTACGGACATCGACTGAGAAAGCAGGGAGCCGAATCATGTTAGTAGCAGTGTTAATCTTCACATAGAAGAATTTTCGCGCCCATTTCTTGCACGAGTCGAGGCCAAGTGATCCGGGGAAGTATGGAGCTTTTTCGGGGTGAAATGCACGTAGCCCCAGACCGGTTAAGAAATTTCTCACCCAGACAGACATCTTTATTGGGGATGACATTTGCGCGAATTTGAAAGAACTTGGCCTAGATTTGGATGCTAGGCTAGAGCCCGAGGTATCCTTCGGTGCTAGAGATGAAAGCAGAGATGAAAGCTACAGCATTTGCCGAGTGATGGTGAGGTTGGAGGCCAAAGGTCTCGAAGAAATCCTTGGCTAAATCCCTCACGGGAAGGCCGAAGCCGCGAGCAAAGTGGGCTACGAAAACGACGAACTCACCCTCTTCGACGATGGGGATTTGCTCGTCACCAGGGAGGCGGTAGGTGACCTCCGAGGGAATTCGACGTGTGCGAAGAAGCCAATCAATCTCTTCTTAGGTGACATTGGACCAATCCCAGGCTCCTCGCTTGAGGACGACACCCCCCTCATCATGCTCGTCGGTGGTGACCACATCTCATGGTGTCATCTCTATGTCTCTCCCATCTGACGTGGTTCTTGCTTCGGGGGAGAGTGGGAAGGACTGACGCGGCCATGTACCAGTGGCAGAGAGCGGTGCTTGAGTGAAGTAGCAGAGCAAAGAAAGCAAAGGGGCGGCACGGTCACAAGTGTAGAGAGCAGCAGTGGCATCGGTGCAAGGAGGAAAAAGAGAGGTTGGGAGCGGGGGAAAGTGAACTAGGGTTCCCCCCCGCTCCCCTATTTAATCGAGCCACATGCAGAGGTAGTGGGATCAGTTGCGCATAGCGACCCCACCCTGTGTGCGTGTATTCCACGGGGGAGATCATGGGATCGTGCCTCACGAATAGTTACACCACACAGAGGCACGGCGGCACATCGTGGCCCCTTTGATACTCGAGGAGGCATGCCAGAATGTGATGGGCTACAGTGATAACTGACAGCGCATGGCAGTAAATGCTGTCATGACCCTTAAAAGGAGGTGAAGCGCAATGATCACTTTACACGTAGGATAAGATGAGAAGTGCAAGAGAAGCTAAGAATCTAAGAGGAATAAGCCAGATGCAGTACTATGACTCGGCCATTGAGATATATCTCGGAAAGAGACAGGAAGAGTCAAATTGAATACCAAGTCACCAAGTGGTGTAGCCAAGTTAAAATCGGTATAGGCCGACATATATGTATGTCGGCAAGACAGACAAAGATCCGAATATATTGAACCTTTTGTGGCCTTTCCCGCTAAAGCTGCTAAGACCACACCAGCTTCGGGGACTAATATTGGGAGGATGACCTCATGTAGGGTCAAGCTGAGGTATAAAGACAGAGTCCACCGAGGCATAAACTGGCTAAAGCGTGAGCTGGCCGAGGTATATAAGGACCGACCGAGTTACGACCTGATTACCTAAGGACAGATAGCACCGTCAAGACTCAGCCGACATATACGGTATGTCAGCATGATGTCTAGGTTGTTTCATGTTTGTAGGTATCATCTTGGCCGAGTTAGCCGTGCTGAGGCTGAGTCAGGGGTTGGCATGCTTAAGAAGGAGCGAGCCAGCCCAAGGTTAGCGCTTTTCTCTCTCTCACAGGAATTTGGGGTGAGACAAGTGCTAGGGACAAAGGCTAGAGGAGTAGAGAAAGAATAGAGGGTCACGGATGTGACAGTGTCTGACCACAATGGTCGGACATCGTGGGATCTGAGCCATTGCCACATAGAGGCTGGCAACAGAGGAAAGGAGGGTGCCGAACTACTATTTCAGGACACGCATCTTCAAGGAATATCTGGGCCACGTAAGCCCTAGATGTATCCTGGCCACCCATTTATAAGGTCAGCCAAGACCTCCTAGGAGGGGGTCGGTCCATTAGCACTACGGGAAAACCATAGAGGAGTGAGAAGAGAGGAGAAGCACTTCACCTTCTTCCTCTCTTCGATATAGCTCAAGGAGGACTTGTACTGATCTAGAGATCATGATATACTATCTAGTGCAGGAGTAGAGGTTTTATCTCGTTAGGAGAGCCTCGAACCTAGGTATACTATTTGTGTTCTTGTGTTCTTCGTGTGCGGATTCACCACACTATCCCTCCCCGGATACCACTAGTGCCCATAGGCCCCATCATTATCCTACCCATGGCATATGCTGTGACACCACCATGACAAAGACAAGAACAGTAAAAGGCTAGAACTGCAAAAGGCCAGAACAGTAAAAGGATAGAACAGTAAAAGGCTAGAGCACTAACAAGCCCCAAAACTGGCCAGACCAGCAACAGGCCAGAACTGTAATAGGACGCAAAATTTACTAGGCCAGTACAATATCAGCCAGAACCTTAGCAGGCCGCTTATGGGCTTGAATAGTAAAAGTCCAGAACAGTAAAAGGCCAAAACAGTACCGGACCTTCTCAAAGAAGGGTCGTTTATAAGAGGCGTATGATGGGCTATAAGAACAGTAACAGGCTGATCACAAGCCTTAATAGTACCGAACCGACTTGGCGCAAGCCGCTTATGGGCCACACAGTATTGGACAAAGGTGGACCTTCTTTAGAAAGAAATAGTAACGGTCCTAAAAGCGTACAAGTCGTAGCAGGCTACACTAACAGGCCTATTTCAAATAGTGCAGGACAACACAGTAACGTGTCGTCTTCTTGTTGGACCCTCAAAATGGGTTGGCCCAATTAATAATTAGCAGGCCTTGGCTAGGCCTGGCTTCAACCACGGTTTCCATGACCGTTAACAGTGGTAATTGGCCGTTAACGGTGTTTGCCATGTTGCAATTTTCTTGACGTTGGTAGTCAACGTGGCTGGCGGACAGATCAACGATGGAACAAGTTTTTGTGGCTGAAGCATGGGATCCACCATGGTCGGAAACATCATGATAGATTCATTTGTGATGGGCTTTTACCACAAAGGGCATCCGTCATAGAAGACTTTTCAACCATGAAAAATGGGCCTTCAACCATGAAAATCGTCCGTTGTAAAATCCATTTTTTCTTGTAGTGCTATAACACATGCATTCACTTAATCCCTAGTGATGTAACAAAATAAAGGTAAAAATCATAGTAGATCTTGAATTTTGTTGTGACTATCCAATCACCACTACCATGTCACTCCAAATAATACACATGCCCTCTCATACATGTTGGATCAAAAAAAGTACTTAAGAAGGGGTACACAATATGCATCTACCAATAGATCTCACACATAATATAATTCCAATCTCAAATATCAACCCTTAGAATAAATATCCACCACATATGAGTTACATAGATGACGATAATCATGTTGGGCAGCTCATATGGTACTAGAACTATTATAGATCAAGAGGGAAATAGATCATGGTCCTGCCACAAACCCATAGTCTAGAGGTGGACTACTCTGTCTTAATTGTGGTGATGAAGCCGAATATGTTGGAGAAGGCAGAAATCCCACCGGTGGTGGCTCCGGCGGTGCTTCCCCCTCCAATCTTTGATGGTTCTGTCTCTATTTTGGTGTTTGCATGTTTTTGCTTCGCCTTTTCTGAGATCGTCCTGGGGGTCTTTTTATAGGTGTTTTTAGGTCAAGACTTTGAGTCTGAGATGAAGATGGACGGTTGTGGAGACCCATGCTACCTAGGCTCGTTTGGGTCTCGGGCCCCCCTCTAGTGATTCTTGTACTCTATATGCTTCTCTTCATGAAAAATACTCCTAGAAAAATCCCCAGGCCATTTGATTTTGTTTATCTCGTGAAAGATAAAAAATAGACAAAATATGGTTTTCCTATCCTGTAGAGTTAAAAACCAAATAAATGGGATCATTCATAAATTCCAATAAATCAATGTAAAACACGGATTGCAAATATGTGGGAATTCATATCAGCTTTGGGAATAAACTACAAAGTTCATGTATGCATTTTACATGCATCACATGTGAATAACATAATCTCATGGTCCAAGGATTAGGATACTTGGCATATATCAGCTTTGGGAATTTAAAGTTTATGTCGCTCCTGAATGCATTTTAAAGCATTTTTACCTTGTGTTTTTGCATGAGTAGCAATAGGATTTTAGTATTTTATGGCGATCATGTGCACCTTTTATGCATGTTTCAATAGGATCCCAAATTATGAAGGTATTGATAAACATATCATTTAGAGTTGTCATATTATACGTAATATGATATTTCAAAGTGATAAAAGTCATCTAAATGATTTTCCACGCATGTAGGTGAATATGGGATGCGAAGAGAGACTCTATGAGAGTTAATGACCATCGTGAAGATGTTATACTACCTATATCATCCGACCGTTCCACCTAAAAGCCGCCTCGCCTCTTCAAATATTTTCACCTCGTGAAGACAAATTTTAGATCCGACATTCAGAGACACCAGAAACCGCAAAAACATCACCAACGGAAGGGCTCTAGAGGAAAAACTTGTAGAAGGGCATCATCCTCGCTGATGCACGGATCGTTGGAGGCCAAGTCATCATTCCCCATCATCAATCGATGCATATTCATCACCATCACCATTCCCATCTCATTCAACTCCATCTTATTGTAATTCCAATTACTATTGTGGATTTTCACTTGAATTCATTCATATATTCGTAATCCATTCATACGATTATGATGATGTTGTTGATAGGCGCCATGGGAGAGATGGAGAAACCCTAGCAATATTATGATAGGAAATAAAGATGAACTATAAATTTGGTGTATGATTATGTGTTAGTTTCCTCTCTAGATATTATGTGAAGTTGACCATGTAATATTTTCCTTCGGGACTAGAGGGACTTACCATAGGACATATGGTAGTATGTATGATGCTAAGTGACATAACATGTTGGCATGCTATTCATATGGATCAAGCGGGATAAAGAGAGATTCACTAAGATCATATCAATATATAGGGGGAAACCCTTAATTATGAGGGATCAGAGTGGCTTGCTCATGATCATTGTAGTGGTTATTAGGGCTGTAATATCAACTGGCTTATCAATGAACATCTTATTTATGGATCTCTCCCCACACATGTTATAACAAAAGACATAGATTCATCTTAATCGGAGTAAATGATAGCACTAGAATGTCTCGTCCCAAACTGCTATCCATGTCATCCCGATTCTTTTCAGCCATGGGATGGACGTCAGAAAAGGACATGCATCGATGTCACAACGAAACGCTGCTCTTATGGGAGGAGGGACCCACTATGGGCCAGGGTGAGAGATTCTAGACCACGGATGGGTGTCACACACGCCGTCATACCATGTGTCCCCGGATGGTGGACCATGCGTGCTCCATGAGCTCACAATCGGCGTCCTGACACCTAGGGTACCATGATCCTATGGTCTACAGGAACACAAACGGGGCCACCGTCCCCTCTTGAAGTGGCGAGACGGGGCATGAGGCCTCACAAGGGAAACCCGAGACTACTGGCTTATCATAGGAATACACCAGGGTCCTGCCGTCCACCACAGTGGACCGCCAGGTCACACCCAGGTCCCAAGACAGGCCTTGGGTAAGTCAATACATGCCCAGGGGCGTGTTCATAATCCTACAACAACAAGGAAGAAGAAGACAAAACCTTGGGGGAAAGACTAGGCCGACGCAGGTTACCTTGGTAAAGAAAGGCCGGATCACCCACCCTTTGATGCAAAGATACCGAGGACATCATCGAGGCCAAGACTGTTGTCCCTTACCACTTTGGTGCTAAGGGGTCAAGGGAGGCGTCAGATATCAAAGGACAGCGCCAAAAGGCACATCTTTGCAAAGGACTAGAGGGCAACCAGGACTAGAGGACCGAGTCCCCCAAAAGTAGTCCTGTAGATTGGGCCTTCAGGGGCGGCAGTGTGGTGACCCTTCCCGCCCAACATTTGGGGGGAAGAGGCCCGACCGTCCTATATAAGGAGACATTCGCCTACCATGGAGGAAGTCAATCCTGGCAATATGTAACCCTAGATATTTGTTCTCCATTGTACCCTCGCGAGGCATCGCGAGCAATACAACCAAGCAGGAGTGGGGGCTTTACCTCCTCACGAGGGTCCCGAACCATGGTAAAAACAAACCGTATCAACCTCTTTGTCGTGTACGTGCACTGCTATCTTCGCCGTCAACGAGAAGCTCAAAACGCGTGATTCAGCCCCCTCTCAAACTCAGGGCTTGTTGGAGGCCATGTTCATATGCGGTACTCTTTATGCAACATTTGGCATGCCAGGTAGGGGGCTGAGGCATGTTCCGAAGTCCTTCACCGACTCCGCTAGCATGTCATCTTGCACCGAGATACGGGCGTAGCGCGCTCTCCACCGAGCGGCGAGTCGGGATCAGACGGATCCCGCACCCCGATGCATGTCGCCCGAGCCATCCTCATGGATAGAGGATGAGCAAGGCTCCTCCTTCCGCCTGTCGCGGGAGCTCCTTCTCTCCTTCCACAGTAACATGTCGCTCCCCCACACTGCATCGTCCCTTGACCAGCTAGACCAGCCCACCCCGGAGGCCGGCAAGCGCATGGTGCATGAGCTGCTCAATCACCAACCGTCGGAGCCAAGGCAGGTGAAGTGGTGCGAGCAGTTCGCCGAGATCCACAACATCGCCACCCTCGCCCCCCAAGCACCGTGGGCTGAGCCCGAGAACAAGGCATCGAGGAATGTTAGCCAGCCTCTAGCCTGGGATCTGGATGGGCACCCAAGGTCAGCGACGTAGTGTCCCGCCCCGGCCACAGCTGCCAGATCATCTCCCATTCTCTGGCCGCTGTTGTTCCAACCGTCATACTCCCACATGGGCGGGAGGACCGCATCATCAAGGACATTGTCGCGACGGGATAGTAGAACCATGCCGCCCTCGCCAACAGAAAAGAAGTGTAGGGCAACATATGCCTCGCCTTCACGAAGGAGCTCCGACGCATTGTGTGGCCGCACAAGTTCCTCCCCTAGATACCATCATGCTACGACTCAGCCGCAAATCCTTGCGAGTTTCTGCAGCTCTATGCCACGGGCATCGAGGCAGCTGGGGTGATGACTACGTCATGGCGAACTGGTTCCCACTGAGCCTCAAGGACACAACACGAACCTGGCTGATGAACCTCCCCGTGGAATCCATCGGCTCATCATCTACCCTATGCTCCTTCTTCATCACCAACTTCAAGGGAACCTATGAACACCCACTAACCTACTTTGACCTTCGCGAGACCATCTTCAAGTTCCTGTAGAGGTTCAGCCAGATTCGCAACAAACTCCATAAGATCTTAGACTCCAACGTGATCACCTGCTTCTCCGAGAGTGTCAAGGATGTCCGCATGAGGGAGAAGATTTGCATCTGTAGGGAGAACCTCATCACGTATGCTGAGCTATTCGTCATGGCGGAAGTGCACCAAGGCTGAGGCAGGCTGAATGTTCGGCATTGCCGAGGCGGAGGGCACCCCCAATGTGTGACCATCGGTGCTGAACCCTAACACGTGACCACTTTTTCCGAGCCCCCTATTTTATAATGACATATACTTGTTGCATATTAATTGAACATGTATGCAATACATATTGTGGGTGTTTGGGGGTATTTTGACGATTCCCCTAAATCAAATATGGAGACTAAATGCAGGCTATTCTAGTCTTATATTTACTCCATTTAAATTTGTGTAGCAAACTGGTGCCATGTTTTGCCTTGTTAAGGCAACTTTTAAATTTTGGGGTATCTAAATAACTTGAACCATCTAATTAATTGTCGGGACCCCGGTTCCTCTTAATATTGCCTAGGTGCGCCACATCTTTGCCATCTCATTCGTCATACATGCATCATGCCCGGTCTTCTACCGTAGTATTAAATAGTGCATCCAGTCTTTCTTTTAGTGCTTTGCTTCTTTTCGGAAGAGGCCGTTGAGTGGATGCGAGCATCGTCAAGTTCTTCGGATAATGTATCTTCGGCTATGTTTTCAGGCGAGCGTTCTCCCCCTTTCTACATATTTTGCATTTATAGTCTTTATTTCCTCCTATTGATCTATTGGTATCCGTGTTGTGATGATTTAGTTTCCGTGCACCATTAATATTCCTTGCAGCCTCTATATTTCCTTGGACACATCCTATTGCCTATTGTTTGATAGATAGTCGGCCTTGCTAGTCGTAGTTGCTTGCTCAGGTGTTGTTTCGCGTCGTTGTCGTTCCACCATTGTTGGAAGGTTGGCACATGTTTAATGGTGGAGATAATCATGGCTTTTACTACAACTTGATATTAAAATGATGCGAATAGATATAACTAATGCAGATGCACTGGTGGGGGATAGGTAATATTTGGTTCTTCCACGCTCACTTGTGTCCCGTAGGCCCCGAGTACTTGATCCCCCTTTGCCTGAGCTTGATTCACACTTTATTTCTTGGGGCCATAAACTAATTTAGGGCTTTATTACTATCCTGTACTTATGCCATGCTTTACTCCTTTATTTACGATTATGCATGGAGCACCTGTACTATTTAGGAATGCGGAATGTTTACACAGTATCGACAAGCCCAGTCACACTTTCGTGTTCCCAGTCATTTACAACCATTGTTGCAAACCCTGGGTCCATCTCGGAGCCGACCAACTTTGTTGCGGGTAACTTTGTGGGGTGGCCCCCTGAAATAATTTATGAATCCTATGAATGCATTTTCGTGAGGCTTTCGTGAGGCCTCGTTGCATTTTATTTGGTTCTTCCCGAGGTTGATCGTGTGTGTGTTGCTATTTGTGCACACTTGGAGGGTAAATCTTTCTAAAAGCCCTATGCGCGGTTATGGACGACTTGGAGCACAGTATCTTGATCATAGACAACCATAACTAAAGTAGTGCTATAAATTTGATTTTGACATGTCTACTAATTAGTTTCACTACAAAAAAATGAGTAAATAAAAGTGTCAAGCACTGCTGGATTTGGGATATCTCTAGCTAATTGTATTTGACTAGTAAGTATTGCAACTACAACAGAATGGTTAACTAAAACTGCCCACTACTTATGGTATCAAGATGACTCATGCTATCTATATCTGACTAGTAAGTGCTGCAACTATAATGGAATGTATAAAATTGCCAACTGTGTGAGTATCCTCGGTATGACTTCTTTGTTTGGTCTTGAAGGGGAATACCAGGATGGGTATGTTTTGGTGTTACTATCAGGTTGGATCCGAATAGGTCTTTCTTACCCCTCTCTAATAGCCGACAACTAAATCGAGTCTATAAAGGTTGTTCAGTGTCTGCTTCGATGCCGCTTCAGTTCACCGTACCTATGTAGGCGAGAGCTGCCGAATTCTAGACTCGCCATGTACTGGCCTCAGTACTGAACGCTCCCTTTTTTAATTTTCCCTTTGTTGGCACCCCTTTTGTTTAACAGGTATAAGTTCGACGTTGTTAGTAGGGTTACCCTTGTGGCTTGGCCTCGGCAGGGTTATGCATGCCATTGATTATTCTTCCCGGCTCTTAGCCCCATTTGCATATTATCCGTACTCGGATGTTGTATCATTTTCAAGGTGATTTGAGATCTTTGTACAATATATCTGTATCCTTGACTTGTTAAGTCGTTGTTGTATATATATGTTTTTGTGGGTTCCATCGTGAACTATTGTGTAATGGTATTACTTCGTTTTCCACCCGCACGCAAGTGCCTGGTGAGCATCTTTGAATCGTTTGTATGTGGGTTTTGCAGGAACCGCTAAAATCTGCATAGGGCCGATTCGAGGGTGTTACATCATACCTCTTGATGAAGATGCCAGGACTGAATGGCGTTAAGCTTCACCAGATCCAACAACTACGACAGGGATTTCACCAGAATCTCCTAGTCGTTCAGCATGCAAGAGGAGCTAGCAAGGCTCAAGGAGTTGACGAACAACGGTCTTCCAAGAAGAACGCACCAGAGCAATCCTTTGACTCCACAGTCAAAACCAAGGCAGTCCAGGTCCACCGGACGGACTCGACCAAGACAGCCCTCATCGCTAACAACTTGAGTTCTGCATAGGAACTCACGCTTTTCGAATTCCTTCGTGAGTGCTGGAAAATCTTTGCCTGGTGTCCTACGAACATTCTAGGAGTTCCTAGGGAATTCGCCAAGCATGCACTCAATGTTTTCCAAGATGCAAGACATGTCAAGTAGTCTATGCATCAACTATCAGAAGAGAGGGAAAAAGCGGTCAACATGGAAGTCAACAGACTACTCGAAGCCGACTTCATCCATGAGATCAAGGAAAGCACCTAGGTAGCTAACCCGCGCTGGTTCAAAAGAAGGACATGGACATCCTGTGGACCTCAACAAACACTGCCTAAAGAACCTCAAAAAACACTACCTAAAGGACCACATCCCGTTACCACGGATCGATCAAATCATCGATTCCACCACAGGAAGCGAGTGCCTCTCCTTACTTGGCACCTACTCAGGCTATCTCCAAATCTGGATGAAAGTGGAAGACCTGAATGTTCAGGCTGAAGAATGCAGGTGCCACCTACCAACGGTGCATGCATGCCTGCCTAAAAAATCAGCTTGGCCGTAACATTCAGGTATAGGTCGATGACATAGTAGTCAAGACGAAGGAAGAAACTATGCTCATCGATGACCTCTGTGAGACCTTCAACAACCTTGACCACTATAGGATCAAGCTGAATCTGGAGAAGTGTGCCTTTGACATCCCATATAGGAAATTACTTGGGTACCTTATCTTCACAAGGGGAATTGAAGCTAACCCGAAAAAGATAAAGCTCATACTGGCCATGGAGAAGCTGAAGAACATCAAGGGCTTCTAGCAGCTAGTTGGGCGAATCATGGCACTTAGTCGATTCATCAGTCGAATGGGTAAGAAGGCATTGCCGTTCTACCAACTCCTCCGCAAGACGGACCAATTCGAGTGAATGAGCGAAGCATAAGAAGCATTCGAAGATCTCAAGCGCCTGCTCCCAACCTCGCCGTCCTGGTGACCCCCAAGGAAAAGGAGCCAATGTTGCTATAAATAGCTGCCACTCACCAGGTGGTTAGTACATCCCTTGTGGTCGAGCGAGCTGAAGAAAACAAAGTCCATGGGGTGCAACGTCCGGTGTATTACCTCAGCAAGGTGCTCACACCCACCAAGCATTGGTAGCCGCATTACCAGAAGCTTGCCTATGGTGTCTTCATGATGGCACAGTGACTTCGTCACTACTTATAAGAGCACCCAATAATCCTAATAATCATTGTGAACGACGCTGCGCTAAACCACATCCTCAACAAACCCGATGCAATGGGGTGGGTCACCCCCAGGGGCATAGAACTGTCTCCACGAGACATCACATACGAGTGGCAAACGGCGATCAAGTTGCAAGTTCTGCCAGACTTCCTCGTCCACTGGATGGAGCTCCAGCTTCCAGATACACCAGACATGTCCAGCCTATGGACAATGCATCTCGATGGTTCTAAGCACCAAGAGGGGGCCAGCGCCAATGTCATGTTGACATCTGCACAAGGTGACAAGATACGGTATGTACTGTAAATGAAGTTCTGCGCATCCAACAATGAAGCGGGGTATGAAGCTCTGCTCCCTGGGATGTAGATGGCCAAAGCTTGCGGCACTACTCGACGCGTTATCTACGACGACTTTAACCTCGTGGTGCAGCAGACAATGGACAAGTGTGAAGCCATCAGAAACAACATGATCGCATACTGCAACCTCTACAACAACACTCAAAGGGGACATCGATGCCTGCAAACTACGACATGTCAGCCGTGAAAGCAACGAGGAGGCTGACAAGCTTGCCAACATCGGCTCCACATGCACCCGGTGCCACTAGGGGTATTCTTGGAGCAAATCTGTGAATGCTCCATCAAGGTCAAGCCTACCAAAGGCCCACCAGAAGCAACCACGCACTCGGGGGCAACGCCATCCGAAGAGGCCAAAGCATCTACTGAAGCAGAACAAGACCCTCCACCTGAAGGCCCCATGGATGCCATGCTCATCGTGGCATCCTGGACCCAGTCGTACATCATGTACCTACTCACCAAGAATCTGCCAGATGATCCGACTGATGCATCCCACATCACTCGGGGCTCCAAGGCATTCACCATTATCAATAGTGATCTATACAAACGAAGCATCACTGGTGTCCTCCAATGATGCATCACCAACAGTGATGGTGGGAGCACCCTCCTCGATATCGACGAAGGCACCTACGGACACCATGCCGACAGTCGTGCCCTCGTCGCCAAGGCACTACGGGTTGGTTTCTATGGGCCAACCACAATGTGCGACACCAAGAGCCTCGTCGAAAGGTGCAATGCCTATCAGAGGTTCGCGGTTAAGTTACACGCACCAGGTGCGGAGCTCCGGTGAATAACCTTGTCCTGGCCCTTCGTGCAATGGGGACTTGACATCGTCAGCAAGCCTGTCGACTGGAGGATACGTCTTCCTCCTCGTCGCAGTCGACAAATTCACCAAGTAGATCAAGGCTACGCCTGTCACCAACCAAACCGGCACCACTGCTATCAAGTTCTTCGATTCCATCATCTTTAGATTCGGGGTGCTACATAACATCATCACTGACAACGGGACAAACTTCACCTCGAAGGATTTCTAGTACTTCTATGACAATTTGGGCATCAACATCAGCTACGCTTCCACAACACACCCCTAGACCAATGGTCAAGTCAAAAAAGCCAACGGCGTAGTTTGCAACAGCATCAAGAAGCGCCTCCTTCGGCCTCTCGAACGAGTGGCCAGAGAATGGGCATACGAGCTTCCCTCCATACTATGGAGCCTACAAACAACCCCATACAACAACACTAGCTACACTCCTTTCTTCATGGTGCACGGCGCTGAGGTGGTACTACCAGTCGAGGTACGCTACAAGGCCACACAGGTCGTCTCTTACAGCGAAGCCGAATCTACGACCTCACTCAAAGACTCTGTCGACCTCTTAGATGAGGCGCGTGAAATCGCCACCGCACGGTCAATGGTATATCAATATAGCCTCCACAAATACCACAGCTGACGGCTATGCCCAAGGTCCTTCGCTGAAGCAGACCGCGTCCTGCGACTAAAGCAAAAGGGACACCTTATGCTCGAATGTCCATGGTAAGGACCGTACATGGACACAGAGGTGATCCTAGGTGGTGTATATCGCCTCAAGGACGTAGATACTGGAGTCACATACTCCAACCTGTGGAACATCGCGTAGCTGTGATGCTAATAACCTTTGATGTTTTTTTCCTTTCAATAAGGCTACTCAGCCAAAAAATGTACCTTATGCTATTCTTCAATAAATAAAGCTAAGGTCCCCAACCATGAGTCTTGTTATGTTTTAGTTTATACATACTTCACTCAGGGAATGCGCCTCCATGACGAGCTCATACTAAATATAACCAACTCACAATCGCGATGGCCCGAGTAGCTGAATCTGCTTACAATCGAACCCTTGAAAACGCCAACCCAGTTGCAGCCCAACTGACAGGTTGGCAAGGTGCTGAGATCTATAAGCGTTAGGCTAACGAAACAACATCGCATAATCACACTCGAACATATACAAACTAACGATTTTATGAAAATTACAAGGGCCACAATGCCCAATAGAAACTATACACGCTTTACATCACTTGTATGTCTTATGCAGGCTAAACACTATGCTACTATCGCTGAAGTAAGATGTTGGTGCGCTCGTCAAGAACTAGATAATATCCTCCACAGGCTGGGCAACCGCCTGGTAATGTGGCCGCATTGTCCATGCCATACCATCGGGAGGTGCCGGCGGTCCCTCAATGATAACCTCTAGGTCCACATCTGGACGTTGCATATGCACAAAAGCCAAAGCAGCCTTTGCACCCGCAATAAGTTGTTGGTGCACGCACTCGCCTATAGCACCTACATCGTGAAACTTCTGCAGCAATGCCAACATGCTCGAAGGAGCTTCGTCCAAGAGAAACATTACCCTGAAAATGTGCTTAAATAAGGATTGAGCCTTCTTCAAATAGTGCAGCACCTGCACAATGCGCTCTTGCAGTGTCGCCAACACGGTTGCTTGATCCCGATTGGTCCAGAAGTACCTGCCAGCCTCTAGTTCCGCCTGAGTTAGGCAATTCAGTAGGAGGCTGCGCACTCTTTCTCTTCATGTGGAGTAATATTCACAATTTCATATACAAGACAAAGACATGTCAGTCGACATCATAACAAGCCAAGAAGAATACAAATTAGTCGAATAAAGCTTAGACCATAGTTGTTTACCGATCTACACAGCTTCACCAAGTAGATACTTTCCCGCTCAGCAGCCTTCTCTGCTTTCGACTTCCACACATCAGCGTTGTCGTGGGTGATCAACAAATATTTCTCCAAATCCTTCACACGTTTGCACAGGAGGGGGAGTTGAGAGAGTTCTTCCACCCTCGAGCATGGAGGGGATAAAGGAGTAGAGGATGATGACAAGTCCTGTGTGCCACTCACAGGACCCTAGTCAAGCAATTAATCGAAGGATAAGCACTTTAGTTCAAGAGGCAACAAGTCGAAGAAGAATGAGAAACGGCAACCAACCAATATATACACAGTTACTTCAAAAGACTTAGACAGGTTCTAGAGGTTCAAGCTCACAAAAGCATTCAAAGAAGCTATAAATTCTTAACAACATTATACGACAAAAGCACTAGAAAGGGCATGGCATGGCCTATGCAGAGGCATCTAAAGGCTTCACGGAACCTGCAGCAGTTTCCAATGCTGTCTGTTTTTCCACTGCCAACCGTTTTTGCTCTGTGGAGTATTTCTCAAGCATCTCGATGAGCCACGGGTCTGGAAGGAAAGGATAGCTCTTCACCTTCTACTGTCACTGGCATCTTGGAGGTAATTTTGCTGATGTCCAGCCTAGCGCCGCAAACCTGTGCCATCGCCAATCCAAGGGAGGTGTCATGTCAGAAGCCATGGGTAGGCTAAACATGAGGCCAATGTGCTCTAGTGGTATCCGGGGATGGATAGTGTAGTGAATCTACACACGAAAGATAAAACAACACAACCCAATATGAACAACTATGGATCTCTTATTATGATCAATGTACTAATACAGATGCTCCTTGAGCTGTATCATAGAGAGGAAGGAGATGAAGTGCTCCTGCTCTCTATTCTCTCTAGGGTTCCTCCCTTAGCCAAGATGACCGACCCCCTTCTTGGAGGCCATGGCTCACCTTGTAAAGGGGTGCTCAGGTTACAACTAGGGCATACATGGCCCGGATATGTTTGGAATATGCTTGTACAAAAGTGGTAACTTGGCGCGCTCCTTTCCCCTGTCCACATCCTCTGTAAGGCAATGGCATAGACTCCACGCGCGGTGACCATTGCTGTTAGTGACTGTCATGTCAGTGACGATCTCTTATGTCTCTGCCTCTGTAACTCTTGTCGCTAGCGCTTGTCTTTTCCTAGATTCCCTTAGGGGAGAGAAAAGCGCTGACCCTAAGCTCCTTCTTGAGCAAGCCATCTTTTGACTCAGCCTTGGTATAGTTAACCCAACCAAGTTGGTATCATGTATGTCGGCCGAGTCTTGGTAGTGCTTTCTCGCTCAGGGTAACCCGGCTGGCCCTTCCATGATTCGGCCAGCTCATGCTTTGACCTGTCTTTGCCTCCGCGGACCTTGTCCTTTTACGTTGGCTTTACCCTACCTGGGGTCATCCCCCCCAACATTAGTTCTCGGAGCTGGTGCAGTCTCACCAGCCTTAGCTGGTTAGGCCACAACAGGTTCAATCTTATTCGGATCACTGTCCATCTCACTGACATATTCATATGTCGGCCTATACCGATTTTAATTCGGTAGTGCCTCATGGTGAATTGGTTCTCACTTTGACTTTCTTTGGCTCTTTGTGAATTACATCTCATTGGCCGAATCATAATGTTGCATCCGGGATTTGCATATCTTCTCGTGTACTCCTCCTCGTATCCTACGTGGAGGGTAATCAGTGTCTTTGCCTTATTTTAAGGGCCATGATGTTAGTTACTGTCATACTATGCTAGTTATCATTGTCGCACGTCCCTTCAATGTTGGACTCCTCGTTAACTTCCCTAGCCACGATCTACCGTTTTTGTTTCCGCATCGTGTGGCCATGGGTGTGGAATGATCAGATGCATTCATTGATCGCATACACGCCCACACCGTGCGGCTCGCGGCAATTACTGATCCCATTACCACCACGTGGGCATGGTTAAATAGGGGAGCGGGGGAAGTTCTGGTTCACTCCCCCCCCCGTGCCCATCTCTTCCTCTTCTTCCTCCTAGCGTTGCCGCTGATGACCCACAAGTATAGGGGGTGTATCGCAGTATTTTCGATAAGTAAGAGTGTCGAACCCAACGAGGAGTAGAAGGTGCTGGCTAGTGGCTTGGAGTAGGAATTCTCTGTAAATACTTAGCAAACGGATTTTTAGGGTTTTTTGATAATGCAAGTAAACAAAGTATGAGTAAATAAAAGACAATAAGAATAAATGCAGCAAGTGGCCCAATCCTTTCTTTACCAAAGGACAAGCCGGTTGTATTACTTAAGATGACCAAACGTTCTCGAGGACACATGGTAATACCGTCAAGTGATTTCGCTTCATATTGTTGATTAATCTTCTTTAGTTTGCTAAGTGTTGTGTGGGTGAACCTGTGCTAATGTACCGACCTTCCTAGGACCAATACATACTTGTGATTATACCCCTTGCAAGCTTCCGCAAGTACAAAAAAATTAATTAAGGTATAAACCTAACCACAACTTTAAACTCTAAGGCCCTGACGTCCCTTGTGCAATGGTTTCCTAACGGGGGTTCAGGTTTCTGTCACTCCGGCAACCCCTACGATTAGTAGCCAAATACATAATGCATTCCCCTAGGCCCATATAGGTGAAGTGTCATGTAGTCGACGTTCACATGACACCACTAGAAGAAGTACACCACAACTTAAATATCAAACTATTGAATCTTTCTCAACACAATTCCACTACTAACAACATGACTTCTCCCATGTCCTCAAGAACTAAATGAACTACTCACAAGACATCATATGGATCATGATCAGAGATGAAATAATGATGTGTAACAATCTGAACATAAACAATAATTCAATGGTTCCACTCAATAGCATCAACTACAAAGAGTAATCAACACCGGGAAAGTTTCCCCTAAGAACTATGCAAGATTCAACCCAATTGTTATAGTGGTATGGAGATGGTGATGATGGTGCTGGTGGAGATGATGGTGGTGATGATGATGATGATGATGATGATCCTGATGAAGTCCAGCTTGATGGTGGTGTTGATGGCGACGATCTCCCCTCTCCGGGAAGGAATTCCCCCGGCAGAATTCTGTCTACCGGAGAGATCTTTCTCTCTCGGTGTTTTCCGCCCCGTAGAGGAGGCGGAATCTTTCTGTGGTTGCTCCCTGAGTCTTAGGGTTTCGGGAGGATAATATACGCCAGAGGGGAGGGCCAGGGGTGGACCAGGGCGTCCACACCACCTGGTGGCGCGGCCTAGGCTGGCCTGCGCCAGGGGGTTGTGTGGGGCCCCTATGTCCCATCTCAGCCTCCGCTTCTGGCTTTCTTCGTCTTCTGGAAAAATAGGATTTTCCATGTATTTTCCCAGATTTTCTGATCTTCACGAATTTTGCGTCCAAATAGCACCTTTTCCATCAGAATCTTGACTGCAGTGGTCCATGCACCAAAAGTCATCAACCATGCAAAAATAGATGAAATAACATAAGTATCATCCCTTAATATGAAATATATCAATGAATAACAGTAAATTATGATATAGAATAGTGATGCAAAATGGACGTATCAACTCCCCCCAAGTTTAGACTTCGCTTGTCCCTAAGCGAAACTGAGTTCAATAAACATGACCTCAGGTTTATGGAGTGAAGAGTCGATAAAAGAATACAGACAAGAAGCATCACATTCATCAATGCATAGATCATAATAGAAGACAACTCATTATTATATAACTTAACTTGCAATAAGTAAAGGAAACACAATAAAGATACATAAAGTGAATCATAATTGGTAATGGCAAACTTAGCTCTTGGTCGAAGAATAGTTGACAATTTGCTGGAGTTCACAAATAACTGATTTTCAATGATAGCTTTCAAAGTAGTAGACACTAAGATAAGAGCAAAGTGCAAAACAAGGAACATAAGAAACATGATTGAATAAATCATCATATGAATGAATGAAACACAACAACTCAAAATGCCTACTGAGGTAGAAGGGAATAGGTTTACTGACTCAACTAAAAAGTGAAACACAGGCCCTTCGCAGAGGGAAGCAGGGATTTCAAGTTTCATAAAGAGCTTCCAAAAATTATGGTACTTATTAGCTTTCAGCTCTCATTGCTCCTATCATAGGCATCTTTAGGTGATTAAGGTTAAAGTGACACAACTAAGAGGATATGCTTGACCAGTTATAAGTTGAAATCTCATGCCCCTTACTTACGAGTACCGAACCTCATGCTACTCAACTTCAGTCACAAGTAAGCTCTTGTCATTGTAAATACATATCTATCATAAAGAACCTCCAATGGAGTACCCCTTGCACATGATATAGGAGCTATCCCATAATCAAAATGGCAAGGCAAGCAGACAATGAGCATCTCAACGATCCTTTTATTTGCTATTTGCATAGGTTTTTATTGAGCATGCTTCATAGAGTGCTCATTATGTTTATGCTGCAAGTTTCCACCATGATTAGGCATGGCTTAGGCTAGCGGCCCAGGCGTTTCTGTAACACACATATAAACTCCATGATCTTACAAGTACCCCTTTTATTTCACACCGTTGGGATCCATAAGCAAACGAATCATGATATCAACAAAATATAAGTGCAATGTTGAAAGCGTTCCCCATGATACATGGTTCTGCTAACTTCAACTTATAAAGCGCAAGCATATACGCAACAAAGATGGACACAATGGTTCAAGTTTATTAATTGCAAGAAAGTAAAGTGTGCCATCAAGTTCGTGAGAGGTTTAATCACTAATTTGCTCATAACAAGTTTAATTTGGAAGGTTATAAAAACAAGAATTTACTTGGAATAGCAATAGTGCTAATAGGTAGGTATGGTGGACACAAATGGCACGGGTTTTGGTTTAAAGATTGGATGCACGAAGCATTCCCTCTCACTACAGGTTTTTGGCTAGCAAGGCTGGGTAGCAAGCATAAGAGTTGAAGGAAACAAACAAACATACAAGTGATAAAAACAAACATGCAATCTTCCTTGGAAGCACAAAAGATCTTAACTAGAGAATACTAAACTTATGAGAAAATCAAGAAAGAAAGATGATGAAATTATATTTCTTGAGAGTACTTTTATCTTTTTCATTCAGTTCTCAAAATAGTGTTGCTACTGACCGAGCCAGGTTTGCCAAAACCAACTAAATCAACTCAATGATCCCAAAGTGATACCAATACTAACGACAAGATCAATCATATAACCATGAATTGAAAACTAAAATAAGATATGCAAAATAGTAAACGATAGAAATTCTCATTAATATTCCATAACAGCAACTCACACCAAGGGATACATATCTAACGAGAGAGGGGACACTTACATAATGCAAACCATCCTACATGATAACTTCTCTATTCATGATATGACTCTACTAAAAAGGTAAAAAGATAGAAGATAGTGATGTGATACCGCGACACTCCCCCAAGCTTGGAACAAACCAAGGGGATGCCAAAACCTGATAACGAATTACTGCTTCAGTGGTGGTGGTATTCTCTCGATGAGCTCTTTGATTAGTTTCCCCAAGTCCTCAATCTCGAAGGTGAGGTTACGAATCAACTATGAGTTTTGCTCAATGCGGGTCATGATTATGTCGAGTTGTGAATTCCAGCTCTTGCGATTCTTTCCCCACTCTTCCTCCTTGAAGTCTTCTTTTCCTGCATGGCTAGAACGAGGGAAATCCCAATTGGAGGGTAGTTTCTTCTTGGGTATATTCTGGTATTGATGCTCATGGATAGGAGTATGGAAAGGATTCTTGGTGCGTGGAGGAAGTGACCGTGGAGCCAAATAGTGATGCGGAGGTTTCCCTCCAGTTGACATCCGTGCAGTCCTTCTGACCCTGGCAGATCTTGTCAACACACCAATGCTTGCAATGGTAGTGCCGGTGTGCGGATGTTGGCTTTGCTTTGCCTCCTCTTCATCTTCACTCTTGATCTCCTCCTCCTGCCCGGGGTCTTGGGGATCTTCCTCCATAGGCTCCTTTCCTTTATCCTTGGCGGACACCATCGTGCTTCTAACTTTCAAGAATAGTTCCTGGCAGAAACAGATCGAAACGAAAACACGACAAGAACACGATATACCGGGAGATTATATATTACAAAGTTTTACAACAAAAGGAAGGTACTAGGAGAAAACGGGTTGGAGACGGAGGCCGAGGTGGCCACACCACCTACTGGCGTGGCTAGGGGGGCCGCGCTAAGGGGTGGTGTGAGCCACCCTGGCTCCGTTCTCGTCCCTCTTTCACATCGTAGCTTTCCTTTTTGGATAAAAACTGCAAAAATATGACTGGATAGGTCTTTCGTGGAACGTTACTTACCAGAACTGTTACCTATTCGAAAACAGACTCTACAGGTCTCTGAATTTGGTCTTTGATAAAATTTTCTGGAGTTATAACTTGAAAAGCATCAACATCTTCCTTATAAGAATCTCCAGCAATGTAGTGCTTAAGTCGATGCCCATTCACCACTAGTGTATTGTTATCTTTTAAATAAGAAATTTTTATTGCTCCTGAACGGTACACTTCTTCAATAACAAAAGGTCCTTCCCATTTTGACAGTAGTTTTCCTACAAAATATCTGAGACGAGACCTATACAATAGAACGTTCTCACCAACATGGAATTCTCTCTTAAGTATTCGCTTGCCATGCCATCTTTTAACGTTTTCCTTAAAGAGTCTAGCATTCTCATATGCTTCACTCCTCCATTCATCCAAAGAACTTAAGTAAATAATGTTTTTTCACCAACAAGCCTACAATCTCTATTAAGTTCTTTAACTGCCCAATAAGCTTTGTGTTCTAATTCTAAAGGTAGGTGACAAGCTTTCCCATAAACAATTTTATAAGGAGACATCCCCATAGGGTTTTTATAGGTAGTCCTATAAGCCCATAAAACATCATTCAACTTTTTAGCCCAGTTTTTTCTAGATCTATTAACAGTCTTTTGCAAGATGGATTTAATTTCTCTATTTGATAACTCTACTAGCCCACTAGTTTGGGGGTGATAATCTGAAGCGGTTCTATGATTAACATCATATCTAGCAAGGGTCTTTCTAAAACCACCATGAATGAAATGAGAACCTCCATCAGTCATGAGATACCTAGGCACTCCAAACCTAGGAAAGATAACATCCTTAAGCATTTTTAGAGAGGTCTCCCCGTCATCACTTTTCGTAGGTATGGCTTCTACCCACTTAGTAACATAATCAACTGCAACAAGAATATGAGTATAACCTTTCGAGGGAGGCAAAGGACCCATAAAGTCAAATCCCCAGCAATCAAAGGGTTCAATAACTATAGAGTAGTTCATAGCCATTTCATTATGTCTAGAAATATTACCAACATGCTGACACTCATCACAAGATAAAAAAAATTTCTTGCATCTTTAAAAAGGGTAGGCCAGTAGAAACCTGATTGTAGCACCTTTTGCGCAGTTCTATCTCCCGCATGATGTCCTCCATAGGCACTACCATAACATTTCCGCAATATCTCCTTTTGTTCGTATTCTAAAACACATCTTCGCATAATACCATCCACTCCTTCTTTATATAAATGTGGCTCATCCCAAAAATAATGCCTCAAATCGTAAAAGAACTTTCTTCTTTGCTGAGTTGTGAAAGTTGGAGGCAAATACTTGCTGAAAATAAAGTTAGCATAATCGGCATACCAAGGGCTCCCTCGCGAGCTTACCCCTACTGCAGCCAACTGTTCATTTGGGAAACTATCATTAACAGGCATAGGATCAAAAGAGATGTTTTCCAATCGAGATAAATTATCAGCTATAGGATTTTCAACACCTTTCCTGTCTATAATATGTAGGTCAAATTCCTGTAAGAGTAGCACCCATCTAATAAGCCTAGTCTTAGCATCTTTCTTCGTCACAAGGTACTTAATAGCAGCATGGTCAGTATGAATGGTAACTTTTGAATCTACAATATAAGGTCTAAACTTATCACAAGCAAAGACGACGACTAGGAATTCTTTTCCAGTAGTAGCATAATTCTTTTGAGTAGCATCAAGAGTCTTACTAGCATAATGGATAACATTTAACTTTCTATCAATTCGTTGCCCAAGGATAGCACCTACAGTAAAATCACTAGCATCACACATTATTTCAAAGGGTATGCTCCAATCCGGTGGTTGAACGATAGGGGTTGTAGTTAAAGCCTTCTTTGGAGTTTCAAAAGCTTGCTTGCAATCATCATCAAAGACAAAGGGTACATCTTTTTGAAGAAGATTAGTGAGGGGTTTTGATATCTTAGAGAAATCTTTAATAAACCTTCTATAGAAACCAGTGTGGCCAAGGATACTACGAATACCTTTGATGTCTCTTGGATTGGGCATTTTCTCAATTGCATCAACTTTAGCTCTATCCACTTCTATGCCTCTTTCGGAAACCTTATGCCCAAGGACAATCCCTTCATTAACCATGAAGTGGCATTTCTCCCAATTAAGAACAAGATTAGTTTCTTCACACCTGTGCAAAACATTATCAAGGTTGTGCATACAATTATCAAAAAAAGTTCCATAGACGGAGAAGTCATCCATGAACACTTCCACAATTTCCTCACAAAAACCATGAAAGATAGCAGACATGCATCTTTGAAAAGTAGCGGGAGCATTACATAAACCAAAAGGCATACGTCTATAAGCATAGGTTCCATAAGGGCATGTAAAAGTAGTTTTTTCTTGATCTTGTTGTTTAACAGCAATTTGAGAGAAACCAGAATATCCATCAAGAAAACAAAAATGGGTCTTTTTAGACAACCTTTCTAACATTTGATCAATAAAAGGAAGTGGGTAATGATCTTTCTTAGTAACTTTGTTAACTTTACTGAAATCAATGCACATCCTATAGCCCACTACTCTTCTTTGGGGAATAAGCTCATCATTATCATTAGGAACAACGGTAATTCCTCCTTTTTTAGGAACACAATGAATAGGACTAACCCATTCACTATCAGCAATAGGGTAAATAATACCAGCGTCAAGGAGTTTCAATACCTCATTTATTACCACTTCCTTCATCTTAGGATTTAGACGCCATTGGTGCTCTACTACTGGCTTTGCATCTGGTTCTATATTGATAGCATGCTGACATATAGTAGGAGAAATCCCTTTTAAATCATCTAGACTATAGCCCATAGCCCCTCGGTGTTTCTTCAAAACCTCCAATAATCATTCCTCTTCCTTCCCTGAAAGTTTAGAGCTAATAATAATAGGATATATCTTATTATAATCAATGTAAGCATATTTAAGATCGTCAGGGAGAGGTTTTAGATCGAAGACTGGTTCCTTTTTAGGTGGCAACATGGTACCCAAGTCTTCTACAGGCAAGTTGTGCTTAAGCATCTTAGGTTGACGACGGAGAATCTCGTCAATCTCATTTCTTTCTTCCATCAATATTTCACTTTCATGATCCTCCATAAATTGTTGCAAAGCATTGTTAGGAGCAAGAGAGATAGAAGCGAGTTGTTCAACTCTAAAATCCTCATTATGGGTTTCATTTTCACAAGGTTCTTTAGTAAATTTCGAAAAATTAAACTTATAAGATTCCCCATCAAACTTAGTCAAGATTTTCTCCCTTTTGCAATCTATAATATCTCCACAAGTACTCAGGAAAGGTCTACCAAAAATGATGGGATAAGTTTTGCTACTAGCTAAACCAAGTACTAGAAAATCAGCAGGATATTTAATCTTACCACAGAGAACTTCTACATCCTGCACAACGCCAATTGGAGAGATGGTCTCTCTATTAGCAAGGTGAATGACCACATCAATCTCTTCCAATTCGCAGGGACTGATTTCATGCATAATTTCTTTGTAAACCTCATAAGGAATAGCACTTGAACTTGCACCAATATCACATAAACCGTAATAGCAATGATCACCAATTATAACAAAAAGCACATGGACACTAGCCTTTTTAGCTTTATTAGGATGTGAGACAATATTAGAAGCATCCTCACAAAAGACTATGTGTCCATCTTCTATACTTTTAGTGACAAGGTCTTTCACAATTGCTACAACAGGTTCAATGTTTATTTGTTCATCAGGTTTTACAGTTCTCTTTGCACTTTTAGTGATTACACTAGTTATCATAGGATGATCCTTTACCTCATCCGGGAAGGGTATTTTCTCGATATAAGGTTCAGGTAAGATGTGATCAATAGTGTAAAACTCAGTACTCCCAACAGGAACACAGTCAACAATATCTTTATAAGGTGCATGGTACTTGCTCCATCCCTTTTTTGGAATTTCAATATAAGAAGCAAAAGCCTTAAAACAATTTTTAATAACTTGAGAGTCTAAGACATAAGCATTTTTAATATTTTGAAAGCCATCAGTTCCCATAAAATATTCAATGCATTCATAATCATAATTTATACCTGACTTTCTTCCTTTGTCATTCTCCCATGCTTCAGAATTATCTTGAATACGGTCCAGAAGATCCCATTTAGCTTCTTCTTCCATGCGAGTGAATGATCCAGCACAAGAAGCATTCAATAAATCCTTATCATGAAGAGAAAGCCTTGCATAAAAGTTATTGATAATAATATTGTTGGGGAGCTCATGAATGGGACATTTGAGCATTAGTAACTTCAATCTCCCCCAAGCTTGAGTTGTACTCTCTCCATCAAGAGGCCAAAAGTTATATATTTGATTGCGATCTTTATGAATCTCACTAAGAGGATAAAACTTTGAATAAAAGAGAGGTACTATTTCCTCCCATTCAAGAGCTTGACCATTCTTCAGCAGCTTATACCATTCTTCAGCTCTTACTTTCAATGATAATGAGAATAACTTCTTCTTGACTTGATCTATAGTAATACCTGCACACTTGAACAACCCGCATAATTCGTGTATAAAGAGTAAATGATCACCAGGATGGATAGTTCCATCCCCAACATAGTAGTTATCCATAACACGATCAATAATTCTTGTAGGTATTTTAAAAGTATCATTCTCAGTAGGTGGTGGTTCATCTACTACCTTAGTAGTAGTAGTAGCGTTACGAAATAAGAAACTCAGCGAATTATCCGTATTGAAAATAAAGCAACTAACAGAAGTAAACAATACTCACAGTAGAAGTTTCCTTTAAAAAATCCACTCTCTAATAGCGCTTCACTCCCCAGCAACGGCGCCATAAAATAGTCTTGATGACCCACAATTATAGGGGGTGTATCGCAATATTTTTGATAAGTAAGAGTGTTGAACCCAACGAGGAGCAGAAGGTGCTGGCTAGTGGCTTCGAGCAGGAATTCTCTGTAAATACTTAGCAAACGGATTTTTAGGGGTTTTTGATAATGCAAGTAAATAAAGTACGAGTAAATAAAAGACAACAAGAATAAATGCACCAAGTGGCCTAGTCCTTTCTTTAGCAAAGGACAAGCCGGTTGTATTAATTAAGATGACCAAACGTTCTTGAGGACACATGGGAATACCGTCAAGTGCTTTCGCTTCATATAGTTGATTAATCTTCTTTAGTTTGCTAAGTGTTGTGTGGGTGAACCTGTACTAATGTACCGACCTTCGTAGGACTAATACATACTTGTGATTATACCCCTTGCAAGCATCCTCAAGTACAAGAAAGTAATTAAGGTAGAAACCTAACCACAGCTTTAAACTCTAAGACCCTGACGTCCCTTGTGCAATGGTTTCCTAACGGGGGTTCATGTTTCTGTCACTCCGGCAACCCCTACGATTAGTAGCCAAATACACAATGCATTCCCCTAGGCCCATATAGGTGATGTGTCATGTAGTCGATGTTCACATGACACCACTAGAAGAAGTACACCACAACTTAAATATCAAACTATTGAATCTTTCTCAACACAATTCCACTATTAACAACATGACTTCTCCCATGTCCTCAAGAACTAAACAAACTACTCACAAGACAACATATGGATCATGATCAGAGATAAAATAATGATGTGTAACAATCTGAACATAAACAATAATTCAATGGTTCCACTCAATAGCATCAACTACAAAGAGTAATCAACATCGGGAAAGTTTGCCCTAAGAACTATGCAAGATTCAACCCAATTGTTACAGCGGTAGGAGATGGTGATGATGATGCTGGTGGAGATGATGGTGGTGGTGATGATGATGATGATCCCGATGAAGTCCAGCTTGATGGTGGTGTTGATGGCGACGATCTCCCCTCTCCGAGAAGGAATTCCCCAGGCAGAATTCTGTCTACCCGAGAGATCTTTCTCTCTTGGTGTTTTCTGCCCCGCAGAGGCGGTGAAATCTTTCTATGGTCGCTCCCCGAGTCTTAGGGTTTTGGGATGATAATATATGCTAGAGGGGAGAACCAGGGTTGGACCAGGGTGGCCACACCACCTGGTGGCACGACCTAAGCTTTCTTCGTCTTCTGGAAAAATAGGATTTTTCATGTATTTTCCCAGATTTTCTGATCTTCGCGATTTTTTCCTCCAAATAACACCTTTTCCATCAAAATCCTAACTGCAGCGATCCATGCTCCAAAAGTCATCAACCATGCAAAAATAGATGAAATAACATAAGTATCATCTCTTAATATGAAATATATCAATGAATAACAGTAAATTATGATATAGAATAGTGATGCAAAATGGACATATCCGCCGCCACCGCTACTCTCTTCTTAGCGATAGCACCGCTGCCGCCGCTCTCCACGCTTCCTCACTCAACTACAGCGCCACTTCTTGCTGCCTCTATGAGGCTTTGCCAGTCAAAGCCCCTCTCCCGCTCATCAAGTTCCTCCTCTAAGGATTTGGATCTGAAGATGCCTCGCGACATCGTTGTCATGGAAGAACACGAGGAGGGCAGCTCTTCCCACGAGCACGGCGCTTGGGCTGGCTCGAAGGTGACGCAACGAGAGCTTGACTGGCTCATTCGCATGCGTCGCATTCCCACGGGGGTCAGCTGCCACCTCCCTGGAAAGGAACAAACCCCTGTTCTTCAAGATGGTGAGTTCGTCGTGTTCGTCTCCCATTTTGCTTGCTGCTTTGGCCTCCCTATCATCAAGTTCTTCAAGGATTTCCTTGAGACCTTCGGCTTGCAACCACATCATATTCCCGCAAATGATCTCGCCTCTCTCTGCATTTGCCTCCGGAGTTGAGGGATACCTCGACCTTTGGCCAGATGTCAACATATGGGCTAAGTACTTTCATTTCAAGGCCAACATCGTCCCCAACAAGAATTTCCGCCACTGCGAGAAATCTTTAACCCAGTGTTGGGCGGCGTCCATCTCACCTCGGAAAGAACTCCAACTTTCCCCTGATTACTGGCCTCGAGTCTTACAAGGGGTGGGCGAAGATGTTCTTCTATGTGAAGAATAATACCTCAAAAGACAAGATTCCACTCCCTTCCTTTTATCTTGGCGTCCCTACCAGGAAAAAATGCGATCTTGACCCCAAGAGGGACAACAACTTCATCAACCTTGTGGTGAAGCACGTCCTTGAGATAACAGATGCTAGGTTAACCGGCGAGGATCTGATGCTTACCTTCATCTGCTACCGGGTTTGCCCGCTGCCAGAGCATACCCATAAGATCTGCTATATGAGCGGTCACTTCGATTCCATCCGAGTTTCCTCGGTCGAGCTTACTGACACCTAGATCTATTGCTGAGTCAAGTATGTCTTCAAGATGAGCTTGGACGAGGAATGGGAATGGGGGATGGAGCTGTTCAGCCGAGATAAGCCCGAGCCCAAGGTTTTTATGTCGAGTGACTCCTTTTCGAGTTATATTTTACGTCCGCCCATATCACGTATTAGACCTTCGTGTATAGATTTGTTCTGAAATTCCTTCAGTAGACAATCGATGACACCCATACTCTGTCCCTTTCTTGGGGCAAATATTGGGATACCTCGAATCTTGAGGAGCCGGATTCCGAGGAATTCATGCCTATCCCGGACTCCAGCTCCGACCGATCCTCTGGTAAGACTTTTGTCTTAAAGGATTAGATGCACGATGATGATGCCGATGATGAGTGTGAAGTTCTTGAGGAACTTGACCCAATGCCTATCTCGTACGCCTTTTCGGCTGATCCCACTCTAGATAACCTGGATGGTCAGGTGCATGTTGTGCCTCCGGTGGCGGTGGGACACCAAGGAATGGTGAAGAAGTGATCCAGGACCTCAACTCCACCAGCCGAGCGAGCTAGACCTGGCAAAAGGTACAAGAAGTCCGGCAAGAAGCCTCCTGTAGCATCCCATCTGTCTAACATATGTAATGCTACATGGTCTAGTAATATAATTGCTACTTCCTACATATAATTGTTGTATCATAATGGTATCATGCTCATGTCATCATGCCACCTTGCATTTGAGCATCATATAAAACCTTTTTCATTGGTTCTTCTCTCATATGCATCATTAATTGTATTTGCCTCTTTCATTATTGTATTTGGTTCTTAATAAATGCTTGATGCCCAAGTTGAGTTGGGGGCATATCTTTTATTCAACTCCATCACCTTTTCCTTTGTCACCACCTTATAATTCCACCATCCAATTATCCATGAGCTCTTACACTTTCCTTTGGCATTTAATCTAGCTCATGTGGGTTGGGATGGATCCACTTCTAACTCCACCTGCTCTCATATTAGCATCATGTTATTTTCACATTATTGATATGTGGAGCCACTTTTGCAGGCATTATGAGTGGCATTCCTCTTTCTAGCTTCCATATGGATTGTATTGGAATATTTGCTCATGTTGGAATATTATTGGGGATACTATTCATCTAGTGGAACATACACACTAGCATGTCCCAAGTTATATTCAAATATGATCATCTCCCTCTACTCCACATGGGACCTACCTTTAATTCCTTTAGCTTGGCCTTACTCCATATTTTGGAATGCATGTGTATAAATGCCACGATTATTTACTTTGTTTTCACAAGAGTAAAACATGGCATTTATGAACCATGCATGGGCCATGCAAATTACCACTATCTTTCTCCTTTGGATTTTAATTGTTTTTGGGAGTGGAGCATGGACCTTTGGGAATCATGTCAATTGATCCTTTTTATTTTGTTGAGCTCATCCTTTTCCCTCCCAATCCCTCATCTTCTTGTTTGTTCCCTCCTTGCCATGTGCACCTAACACCCTAAACATCTCTCTCTCTCATACCATCATCATTTGTCCACCAAAATCCATCTCACCCCAACCATGTTTTCATCATGTTAAACCCTATCTCTCTCTAGCCATCACCTACCATCCTAACCATCCCCTCCTCTCTTTTTCCTTGGATCGGACCAGCCCCACCCCCTTCTCTCTAGCTAGCCGAGCCACCACCCCTACCTAACCGTAGACCGAGCCCATGCCATCTACCCGAGCCTCTCCTCTCGGCCCTCTATTTTCTCTCTCTCTCTCGCTGCCAAGCAGCCCCACCAGCCCGAGCCTGGCCTCTCTCCCGGCCGAGCCCCTCCTGTAGCTCCCTGCCTGGCCCTGCCCACGTCGAGCACATGAGGGAGAAAGGAAATAGGGTGGCCGAAGCCACTTTTCCTCCACTGAGCCCCACGGCATCCCCCTCTTCTCTCCCGTCCTTATCTACCCTCACGTCTCTCTGCCGTGCCGTCCACATCTTCCATGGCCTCCGCGCCAACCCCCTCCTCCCCAGCTACCCCTGCTCCACTTCTTATCCAACTCCGGCCGCCACTCTCAGCTTCGGCTTCCAACTACAGATCGAGGAGGCGGGCGTGGCGTCGTGGTTGTCAGGGAAGACCACGGCTACCTTCTGCGTCGCCCCGTGCACAGCAGCGAGGAGGAGCCGGCCCAGCCCCGGCACACACCTACATGCCCGAGTGAAACCCTAACGTCTCCGGCCGTCTGCATTGTCACCGATCCACCGCTCCCCGGCCCGATCCACCACCGCCAGCAGCCTCGCGGTGAACCACCGAACCCCCCTGACACCTCCTCCCTCGTGTTTGCTGTCTGTTCTCGCCAGACCGTTAGTCGAGCAGCCTCTGTGCTCCGGCGTCGCGTCGCGTTCCCTCGCAGTCGCATAATGAGAGCACGTCTAGCCGCGCTCCCCTGTCCCTAACAACAACCCCAAGCCACCGCAGCGGTAGCCGCCGCAGCGGGCGTGCGCGAGGTCGCGGGTTCGACCCCTGTGCCGCGCACCGTCCCCTGTCGAGCACCATCCTCTCGTCAGTAAATGCAGAGAAGAACAACAGTAGCAGCTGCGTGCTTTGCACAAACCCCCCAACCTTTTTTCTGCTCAACCCGCGCTCCCCTCCGACCCCACCTGTCAGCCACCGTGGTCGTTTTACAAAAAGGCACCGCAAAGTCTGGGCCTCAACCCGCGGTCCCTGTCTCTGCCGCGTGGCACCTGCGGGCTCAGCCACTGGCGCGTGGGGCCATTTGACCACATGCCCCACCTGTCTGTCTCGTGGGCTAGGTAAGCTCGCGGTGAGAGAAGTTTTTGCACGCCTTTACGCCTAGTCAGCATCGGCCCCACCTGTCTGTGGCTAAGGCTAGAAGTGGCTGGGTATAAAAAGCTTTTCTGTTTCCCTATTTAAATAAAAACAATTTTAGAGATGTTTAAAGACAAATTTAAATCTGTTTTTAATAACTTTTAAATTATAAATCCAAATATTACAAATGGTACATGTTTTGGAATCAGAAAAATGTGAGGAATTCCAATACGCCATTCAAAATATCTTTTGGGCAAATTAAATTTTCAAAATTGTTTAAATGCAATAAAAATGTCTTTTCTTAAATAATTAATAACTTTAATTCTACAACTCCAAATTCGACAAGTAATATGTCTAAATCGATCAGCGCGACGAGCCCGTTCTAACTGTGGACTCCATGTTCTGAATTGCAGCATGCATCATATAAATATAAAGTATACAGCAACTTATATGGGAGCAAAACATGGCTAAAACTCAATAAAATGCTTTATTCTTGTACCCCACACCTCACCCATGCCATGCTACTTTATTGCCATGTAAATTGTGCATCATTCATCATGGCATGCTTGTTTGCTTGTCGCATTTTAATTCATATGCTTGTGCACTTTATTTATGTTGGCCCTTGTTTGTTTGGTTCTTCTTCGAATAGACGCCGAGCAGGGGATATATCAAGAATCCCAGGAGCACTACCCAGATCCGACTCTCGCTTCAACTGAGTTGCCAGGCAAGCACTACCACATGCTTGCATACATATAGTACCTATTGCCTCTATCTTATTCTTGCTTCATTGAGTCGCGATTGCATTAAATTGAATCCCAAGCACTGCATAGCCTTTACATTTAAACCCCACCGAACCTTGTTCCCCCATCCCATGAGCCAGTACTACAGGAGTTGTTTGAGCCATGCGGGTCGTAGAACAACATGTGTAGGGTATGTGAGTGTCTGATGGATAACGAGGTACCTAAACAACCTAACCTGAGTAGGAATGGGATAACTAATGAAAGTGGCACCGGTGAGCAATATGTGCTATTTGGTTTTTCATGCTCACTTGTGTCCCGTAGGACCCCGAGTACTTGATTCCTGTTCCTTGACTATTCGCACTATCCACATCCGGGAGGCCTTATGGAACCCCCTAAGACAGAGCTTGATTCAATCTTATTTCTTGGGGCCACAAGTTTGGGGCTTTATTACTATCCTGTACTTATGCCATGCTTACTGCTTATTTAAGATTGTGCGAGGAGCACCTGTACTGTTTTGGATGCAGAGTGTTTTCGCGGTATCAACAAGCCCAGTCACACTTTCGGGTTCCCAGTCGTTTACAGCCATTGACGCAAACCTTGGGTCCGTCTCGGAGCCGGCCAACTTCGTTGCGGGTAGCTTAATGGGGTGGCCCCCTGAAATATTTCTGAATCCTATGATTTCTTTTTCGTGAATGGCTCGTTGGGTTTTGAGTTGGTTTTTCCGAGGTTGATCGAGTGTGTGTTGCTATTTGTGCACCCCTGCAGGGTAAATCTTTCTGAAAGCCGTGTCCGCGGTTATGGACGACTTGGAGCATAGTTTCTCGATCATAGACAAGTATAACTAAAGTACCGCTTTTAAATTGACTAAGTACTTGACTAGTAAATAGTGCAATACTCATGGAATGGTTAATAAAACTGCCAACGGATGGGTTGTTCGTCCGCTTTCTCGTTGGTAAGCGAGAGGGAGGATGGATCTATTAATTATACTGTTATAACTGTTGTCACTAATTAACGGACATCCGTCTATCATTGGTTAGGCGGATGGTTAGCGAGTATCTATAGACTTGTTAGTTATTATCTTTTGCTGCAATTGCGTCACCCCAGGTTTATGTCCCCTTTAGAGGCATAAAGACTTGCTGAGTACCCCTAGGGTCTCACACGATAAATTGTTTGATTCAGATGAACAGGTGTATTCGCAAGATGGATACTGGGTGAAGGAGACGGATGATGTTGGCAACGATCACTCGGTGTAGAGATTCCGGGAATAGGGATCCGTGAGATCTGTGGGCGGGATGTGTTTATTTATGTGGCATCTTATGCCGATTCGCTTCTTATCCGTACTCGGATCTTGTTTTCCGCTTCCGCCTGATACTCTGATGTTTGATGTATGAGGAGCTATCCTAAAATATTATCTCTATCTAGGATATTTGGATCTTGCCGTATGGCGTTGCAATATTTCAATTTCTTTTAGATGGAATGGCTCTATGAACAGTTGTATGGTGTCTTGCATACATACTCACTTGTGTATGTAGTTGATCCCTTTGCCTGCCGATTACGCCGCTCGTTCTTGTCCCGATGTTCTGGAAGTGGTTAGGATGCCCGAAAGGTCTACCTGTGAGTGGCCCCTGTGCCCCACCGTACTATTTTAACCACTTTCGCTCGTCCAGGCATGTAACTAAGAGCGTAATTCACCGAGGTAGTTACAATTGGTATCAGAGCCATCCCGCCCTTCAGGGTCTCAGCCAAATGGTCGTTGTCAGTCTAGCAAATATTTTTGGTAGCTATGTATACTAGGGAAAAACAAAAACGTGAGAGTAGGATTGCTTCCATTTTTCTTCTTACCACCCACCCACCCTTTTTCTGGTAAGGAAGTGTAACGTTTTCAATCCTCTTCTAAAATTCAAACTAGGTTTCACGTGTTCTGGGTTCCGTAGTACCATAGGTTGTGTGTGTGTGTGTAATTCCTTGTCTATCTGTTGCATCCAACCTTGTTGTCGCTATCTGCCTTTTGGTTATCAACTGTTGGTACATTCCATACCGACAGGCCTTTGTAAATCGACGCGATCTATCTGATTCATTGTATATCGGTGCGATCTATCTTACTCTTTGTTATCCGATGCTATCTTGTTTGGGGTGTTCGTTTCCGTAGTTACTAATCTTTAGGTTCATCTTAAAAGAAGGTGTTGGGATATGTGTTTTACTTATTCATGTGCGGAGTAATGATTTGAGTGCGGGATGGAGTCACGACCATACCACTACTTTTATCATTCGCTCTTGTATATTGAATTGGTAGACTTACTAATCTTGATTCGTTAAGTGGTTTTGTGCATATAGTGGTATTTTAATGCCAAAATTTATGGAAATTTTTTCTTTGCTAGCTTGTGTACCACACTCCTTGTTCAGTCGTGTGCGATATGCTTAATATCTTCTAGGTGCTTTGAACTTTGTTGATATTTTAATATCATCTTAGTAATTTGTATCCTTTAATTTTGGTTAATTCCATTTTGGTACTATTTTGGATTATTATTATTCTCCATTATGGTATTGACTTGTGTTTTATATCAATCATAGGATGGCACCACCACGTTGTTCTAAGGAGGACATACGACCTAAACTGGGGGCTGCGTTGGCAAGTATTGCTAATGCCTTGGGAGCAATGCAGCAGAACCAACAACGATTTGAAGAAAGTGTCAGGAGGAATGAGTTTGTTCCGCTACCTCCACCTCCCAAGCGAGGAGACATCAAGAGTTTTCTGAAGTTCAACCCGTTCCACTTTGAGGTGTCTGATCATCCTCTGGACGCAGATGATTGGCTGCGTGAGATGTCAAGGTTGCTGATGACTGCTGATGTTCCTGAGCAAGAATGGGTAAAATGTGCCACTCACCTTCTGAAGGGAGATGCAGCTCTGTGGTGGGAGAATTACCTGAAGGAAAACCACTCTGAGTTTCAGCCTACTTGGGAGCAGTTCACTGGGGCTTTCAAAGAGCAATATCTGTCAGAAATTGTCATGGAAAGGATGAAGGAAGTGTTTCTCAACCTCAAGCAGGGCAATGACAATGTCAATACCTATATCAGAAACTTCATGAACCTTTCTCGGTATGGTGGCGATGAGATATCTGATGACAAGAAGAAGCAAAAGAGGTTCAGACAAGGGCTCAATGCATCAATCAAATATGCAATCACTCATGCAAGGCCGGGGTCTTTTCTAGAACTCCAACATACAGCTCTACAGGAGGAAGCAAGTAGGCAAGTGTTCGAGGAGTCCAAGAAACACAGCCGTGATGCAGCAAGCTCTTCAGCTATGACAGCTCCTTCTAAGCGCCGTGTGTGGGTTCCTAACACCCCACCATCGCTCCCGGCTCCACCAAGACCTTCAAGCTACACGGCAAGGCCACCGATCTCCTTCACTGCTGCTCCCAGGGGCTACAAACATAACTACCCTAGAGCGCCTGGCGGAGTCCCTGGCTATGCTGCTCCACGTCCACCTGGTGCTTGTTACACTTGTGGGAACACTAGGCATCAACACTGGAATTGTCCAATGAATAACAAAGCTCTTCCTCCACCACCTCCAAGACCTGTGGCAAGTTCTTCTATGGTTCGTGCACCTCCACCTCGGGCTCTCAACATTAACACCAAGCCCGGGTCTACTGTTGCTCGTGCCAACTGTGTCAACATCGCTCAAGCTGAGCATGCACCTGGAGTTGTGATGGGTATGCTTCCTGTTAACTCAGTTCCTGCACGAGTTTTGTTCGATTCTGGTGCATCGCATTCTTTTGTTTCTCACAAGTTTGCAAATGAGAATGAGTTAGCAATGGATCCTCTGCCTAAACGGTTAATGGTCCTTTCTCCTGGAGCAACAATGGCATCTTCTAAAATCAGCCATGGCAATCAAATTGAGATTGGTGGTTCTTCGTTTCCGGCTTCCTTAATTATTCTGGGCAATTCTGACATTGATGTTATCTTGGGCATGGATTGGTTAACAGCAAATGCAGCTGTGATTGATTGTGCTGAATGCTCGGTTTCTCTGAAAATTCCTGAAGGCCACATAGTCTATTCACCAAGTCTGACTCCTGCAATTCAGCTTTTCTCTTTGGCGGCTCTGAATGATGATGCTATGGAAGCTATTCACAGTGTTTTGGTGGTCTGTGAGTTCCCAGATGTCTTTCCTGAAGAGTTACCGGGTATGCCTCCTGACCGAGAGGTCGAGTTTGTGATTGAGCTTGAACCTGTTACCGCTCCTATCTCCAAGCGGCCTTATAAAATGGGTCCTGCCGAGTTGGCTAAACTCAAATGTCAGCTTGATGAACAAGAGAAGTTGGGTTTCATTCAGCACAGTACTTCTTCTTGGGGTAGCCCAACCATCTTTGTGAAGAAGCGAGACAAGACTGATAGACTTTGTGTTGACTATCGGGCTCTCAATGCTAAAACCATCAAGAATAAATATCCCCTTCCGCGGATTAATGATCTCTTCGATTAGCTAGCTGGTGCTGTGGTATTCTCTAAGCTTGACTTGAGAAGTAGATATCATCAAATCAAGATTCGCACGGAAGATGTTCCTAAAACAGCTTTCACCACCCGCTATGGCCTGTATGAGTACACGGTCATGTCTTTCGGTCTCACCAACGCACCTGCCACCTTCTCGAGGCTTATGAACTCGGTTTTCATGGAGTATCTTGATAAGTTCGTTGTGGTCTATCTGGATGACATCCTAGTCTATTCTAAGTCAAAGGAAGAACATGAAGAACACCTTCGGTGTGTCCTAAACAAGCTTCGTGAGAACCGCCTGTATGCAAAGTTCTCCAAGTGTGAGTTTTGGCTGCCTCAAGTCACCTATCTTGGTCACGTCATCTCTGCCAAGGGCATTGCCGTCAACCCAGAAACTGTTAAGACAATTGTTGCCTGGCTTCCTCCCATAAATGTCAAAGAAGTCCGGAGTTTCCTTGGTTTGGCTAGTTACTGCCGTCACTTCATTCAGAACTTCTCGAAGATTGCGAAGCCTCTTACCGATCTCCTCAAGAAAGGCAAGAAATACCTTTGGACTCCTGCATGTCAAGCAAGCTTTGAAACACTCAAAGAGAAGCTCACTTCCACACCAGTCTTGATTCCTCTAGATACATCAAAGGCTTTCCAGATATTCCGTGATGCCTCTTTGCAAGGATTGGGTGCGGTCCTTATGCAAGAAAAACAAGTTGTTGCTTATGCCTCTCGACAGTTGAAGACGCATGAGATCAACTATCCTACACATGACCTCGAGCTCGCAGCAGTTGTCTTTGCTTTGAAAGTATGGAGGCATTACTTGCTTGGCAATCGTTGTGAGATCTTTTCTGATCACAAGAGTCTGAAGTATATCTTCACACAGCCTGATCTCAACCTTCGTCAGAGGAGGTGAATTGAAGCAATCAATGATTTCGATTTGACCATCAACTACACTCGGGGCAAAGCTAATGTCATGGCCGATGCTCTGAGCCGAAAAGCTTATGTCAACAACCTCATGGTGGAAGAACAACAGCCTCTCTTATGTGAGGAATTCCGTCAGCTCAACCTTGAAATTGTGGATCAAGGGTACCTTCTGAACCTTCTGGCAACACCTCTCTTGGAAGAAAAAGTTCGCTCCATTCAACTTGGTGATCCTTACACTAAAAACATCATCTCCAACATTCAGCTTCCGAAGTATGAGTCCTTCCACGTCGACGACCACGGCGCTCTTTTCTTTGAACACCGGATGTTTGTTCCGAACTACCCGGGTTTAAGAGAGCAAGTTCTCAAGGAGGCGCATGATTCTGTTCTTTCTATCCACCCTGGCAGCACTAAGATGTACATGGATTTGAAAACACAGTATTGGTGGCCTGGGTTGAAACGATATTGTGCCAAGTATGTCTCGGAGTGTGATGTCTGCCGTAGAGTTAAAGTTGTCCATTAGAAACCTTCCGGTCTTCTACAGCCATTGAAACCTCCGGAATGGAAATGGGAGAAAGTAGAGATGGACTTCATAACTGGTTTTCCAAGGTCGTAGAAGGGCAACAATGCAATCTTTGTTGTCATCGACAGGCTTTCTAAAGTGGCTCACTTCTTTCCAGTCAAGGAAACAATTTCTGCAGTTGGCTGAGCTCTATATCAACAGAATTGTCTCTCTGTACGGGGTTCCTCTTGAGATCAGCTCAGACCGTGGAAGCATCTTCACTTCCAAGTTCCGGGGGAGTTTCCAAAATGCTTTGGGAACAAAATTGAACTTCAGCACAGCTTACCACCCTCAGTCGCAAGGACAAGTTGAAAGGATCAATCAGATTCTGGAAGATATGCTCCGTGCTTGAGTTATCTCTTTCAGCATGAAGTGGGAAGAATGTCTTCCTTATGCTGAATTCTCTTACAACAACAGCTTCTAGAAAAGTCTAAAGATGGCACCATTTGAGGTTCTCTATGGTCGCAAATGCAGAACTCCGATTGGTTGGTCGGGCGCAGGTGAAAGAACATTGTTTGGCCCCGACATTGTAACTCAAGCGGAGGAGAAGGTTCACATCATTCTTGAAAACCTGAAGATTGCTCAAAGTTGCCAGAAGAGCAATTATGACAGAAAGCACACGGGCATGGAGTATGTCCCTGGTGATCTCGTTTACCTTCGTGTCACTCCCATGAGAGGCACGCACCGGTTTGGTATCAAAGGAAAGCTGGCTCCTAGATACATCGGTCCCTTCAAAGTTCGTGGAAGAAGAGGAGAAGTTGATTATGCTCTTGAGATACCTGAAAAACCCAAGGTCCATGATGTTTTCCATATCTCTCAACTCAAGAAGTGCTTCAAGGATCTCGGCAGGGCCGTGGACCATGAGATTATCAATCTCCAAGAAGACCTGTCTTATCATGAACACCCCATAAAAATCTTAGAAGTCGCAGAAAGAAGGACTCGCAACAAGTCCATCTCTTCGTGTCTTCTTCTTCTTCCTAGAATCTCGGGGCGAGATTCCTGTTTAGTGGGGGAGAGTTATAGCATCCCATCTGTCTAACATATGTAATGCTACATGGTCTAGTAATATAATTGCTACTTCCTACATATAATTGTTGCATCATAATGGTATCATGCTCATGTCATCATGCCACCTTGCATTTGAGCATCATATAAAATCTTTTTCATTGGTTCTTCTCTCATATGCATTATTAATTGTATTTGCCTCTTTCATTATTGTATTTGGTTCTTAATAAATGCTTGATGCCCAAGTTGAGTTGGGGGCATATCTTTTATTCAACTCCATCACCTTTTCCTTTGTCACCACCTTATAATTCCACCATCCAATTATCCATGAGCTCTTACACTTTCCTTTGGCATTTAATATAGCTCATGTGGGTTGGGATGGATCCACTTCTAACTCCACCTGCTCTCATATTAGCATCATGTTGTTTTCACATTATTGATATGTGGGGCCACCTTTGCATGCATTATGAGTGGCATTCCTCTCTCTAGCTTCCATATGGATTGTATTGGAATATTTGCTCATGTTGGAATATTATTGGGGATACTATTCATCTAGTGGAACATACACACTAGCATGTCCCAAATTATATTCAAATATGATCATCTCCCTCTACTCCACATGGGACCTACCTTTAATTCCTTTTGCTTGGCCTTACTCCATATTTTGGAATGCATGTGTATAAATGCCACGATTATTTACTTTCTTTTCACAAGAGTAAAACATGGCATTTATGAACCATGCATGGGCCATGCAAATTACCACTATCTTTCTCCTTTGGATTTTAATTGTTTTTGGGAGTGAAGCATGGACCTTTGGGAATCATGTCAATTGATCCTTTTTCTTTTGTTGAGCTCCACCTTTTCCCTCCCAAACCCTCATCTTCTTGTTTGTTCCCTCCTTGCCATATGCACCTAACACCCTAAACATCTCTCTCTCTCTCTCTCTCTCTCTTATACCATCATCATTTGTCCACCAAAATCCATCTCACTCCAACCATGTTTTGATCATGTTAAACCCTATCTCTCTCTAGCCATCACCTACCACCCTAACCATCCCCTCCTCTCTTTTTCCTTGGATCGGACCAGCCCCACCCCCTTCTCTCTAGCTAGCCGAGCCACCCCCTACCTAACCCTAGACCGAGCCCATGCCATATACCCGAGCCTCTCCTCTCGGCCCTCTCTTTTCTCTCTCTCTCTCGCTGCCAAGCAGCCCCACCAGCCCGAGCCTAGCCTCTCCCCCGGCCGAGCCCCACCTGCAGCTCCCTGCCTGGCCCTGCCCACGTCGAGCACGTGAGGGAGAAAGGAAAAAGGGTGGCCGAAGCCACTTTTCCTCCACAGAGCCCCACGGCATCCCCCTCTTCTCTCCCGTTCTTATCTACCCTCACGTCTCTCTGCCGTGCCGTCCACATCTTCCCTGGCCTCTGCGCCAACCCCCTCCTCCCCAGCTACCCCTGCTCCACTTCTTCTCCAACTCCGGCTGCCACTCTCGGCTTCGGCTTCCAACTACAGATCAAGGAGGCGGGCGTGGCGTCATGGTTGGCGGGGAAGACCAGGGCTACCTTCTACGTCGCCCCGTGCACAGCAGCGAGGAGGAGCCAGCCCAGCCCCGCCACACACCTATGTGCCTGAGTGAAACCCTAACGTCTCCGGCCGTCTGCATCGTCACCGATCCACCGCTCCCCGGCCCGATCCACCACCGCCAGCAGCCTCGCGGTGAGACACCTATCCCCCTGACACCTCCTCCCTCGTGTTTGCTATCTGTTCTCGCCGGACTGTTAGTCGAGCAGCCTCTGTGCTCCGGCGTCACGTCGCGTTCCCTCGCACTCGCGTCACGAGAGCACGTCTAGCCGTGCTCCCCTGTCCCTAACAACAACCCCAAGCCACCGCAGCGGTAGCCGCGCTGCGGGCGCGCGCGAGGTCGCGGGTTCGATCCCTGTGCCGTGCACCATCCTCTCGTCAGTAAATGCAGAGAAGAACAACAGTAGTAGCTGCGTGCTTTGCACAACCCCCCCCAACCTTTTTTCTGCTCAACCTGCGCTCCCCTTCGACCCCACCTGTCAGCCACCGTGGTCATTTTACAAAAAGGCACCGCAAAGTCTGGGCCTCAACCCGCGGTCCCTGTCTCTACGGCGTGGCACTTGCGGGATCAGCCACTGGCGCGTGGGGCCATTTGACCACAGGCCCCACCTGTCTGTCTCGTGGGCTAGGTAAGCTCACGGTGACAGAAGTTTTTGCGCGCCGTTATGCCCAGTCAGCATCGGCCTCACCTGTCTGTGGCTAAGGCTAGAAAGGGCTGGGTATAAAAAGCTTTTCTGTTACCCTGTTTAAATAAAAACAATTTCAGAGATGTTTAAATACAAATTTAAATCTGTTTTTAATAACTTTTAAATTATAAATCCAAATAATACAAATGGTATATGTTTTGGAATCAGAAAAATGTGAGGAATTCCAATATGCCATTCAAAATATCTTTTGGGCAAATTAAATTTTCAAAATTGTTTAAATGCAATAAAAATGTCTTTTCTTAAATAATTAATAACTTTAATTCTACAACTCCAAATTCGACAAGTAATATGTCTAAATCGATCAGCGCGACGAGCACGTTCTAACTATGGACTCCATGTTCTGAATTGCAGCATGCATCATATAAATATAAAGTATACAGCAACTTATATGGGAGCAAAACATGGCTAAAACTCAATAAAATGCTTTATTCTTGTACCCCACACCTCACCCATGCCATGCTACTTTATTGCCATGTAAATTGTGCATCATTCATCATGGCATGCTTGTTTGCTTGTCGCATTTTAATTCATATGCTTGTGCACTTTATTTATGTTGGCCCTTGTTTGTTTGGTTCTTCTTCGAATAGACGCCGAGCAGGGGATATATCAAGAATCCCAGGAGCACTACCCAGATCCGACTCTCGCTTCCACTGAGCTGCCAGGCAAGCACTACCACATGCTTGCATACATATAGTACCTATTGCCTCTATCTTATTCTTGCATCATTGAGTCGTGATTGCATTAAATTGAATCCCAAGCACTGCATAGCCTTTACTTTTAAACCCCACTGAAGCTTGTTCCCCCATCCCATGAGCCAGTACTACAGGAGTTGTTTGAGCCATGCGGGTCGTAGAACAGCATGTGTAGGGTATGTGAGTGTCTGATTGATAACGAGGTACCTAATCAACCTAACCTGAGTAGTAATGGGATAACTAATGAAAGTGGCACCGGTGAGCAATATCTGCTATTTGTTTTTTCATGCTCACTTGTGTCCCGTAGGACCCCGAGTACTTGATTCCTGTTCCTTGACTATTCGCACTATCCACATCCGGGAGGCCTTATGGACCCCCCTGAGCCAGAGCTTGAGTCATTCTTATTTCTTTGGGCCACAAAGTAGTTTGGGGCTTTATTACTATCTTGTACTTATGCCATGCTTAGTGCTTATTTAAGATTGTGCGAGGAGCACCTGTACTGTTTTGGATGCAGAGTGTTTTCATGGTATAAATAAGCCCAGTCACACTTTCGGGTTCCCAGTCGTTTACAGCCATTGACGCAAACCTTGGGTCCGTCTCGGAGCCGGCCAACTTTGTTGCGGGTAGCTTAATGGGGTGGCCCCCTGAAATATTTCGGAATCCTGTGATCGCTTTGTCGTGAATGACTCGTTGGGTTTTGAGTTGGTTTTTCTGAGGTTGATCGAGTGTGTGTTGCTATTTGTGCACCTCTGCAGGGTAAATCTTTCTGAAAGCCGTGTCCGCAATTATGGACAACTTGGAGCGCAGTTTCTCCATCATAGACAAGTATAACTAAAGTACCGCTTTTAATTTTACTAAGTACTTGACTAGTAAAGAGTGCAATGCTCATGGAATGCTTAATAAAAATGCCAACGGATGGGTTGTTCGTCCGCTTTCTCGTTGGTAAGCGAGAAGGAGGATGGATCTGTTAATTATACTATTATAACTATTGTCACTAATTAACGGACATCCGTCTATCATTGGTTAGCCGGATGGTTAGCGAGTATCTATAGACTTGTTAGTTATTATCTTTTGCTGCAATTGCGTCACCCCAGGTTTATGTCCCCTTTAGAGGCATAAAGACTTGCTGAGTACCCCTAGGGTCTCACACGATAAATTGTTTGATTCAGATGAACATGTGTATTCGCAAGATGGATACTGGGTGGAGGAGACGTATGATGTTGGAAACGATCACTCGGTGTAGAGAACCGGGAATAGCGATCTGTGAGATTTGTGGGCGGGATGTGTTTATTTATATGGCATCTTATGCCGATTCGCTTCTTATCCGTACTCGGATCTTGTTTTACGCTTTCGCCTGATACTCTGATGTTTGATGTATGAGGAGCTATCCTAAAATATTATCTCTATCTAGGATATTTGGATCTTGCCATATGGCGTTGCAATATTTCTATTTCTTTTAGATGGAATGGCTCTGTGAATAGTTGTATGGTGGCTTGCATACATACTCACTTGTGTATGTAGTTGATCCCTTCGCCTGCCGATTACGCCGCTCGTTCTTGTCCCGATGTTCTGGAAGAGGTTAGGACGGCCGAAAGGTCTACCTGTGAGTGGCCCCTGTGCCCCACCGTACTATTTTAACCACTTTCGCTCGTCCAGGCATGTAACTAAGAGCGTAATTCACCGAGGTAGTTACACCTACAACCTGGAGGGCTCCTAAGCCCAAACCTCCTCCAGCTATATCTTGGTAAGCACCTTCCTCCGGGTTACTTTTGTGTGTCATGTTTCTCTTCGTTTTCTTTGTATTTGTTGTTTCTCTCTTCCTTGTTTGGCTCGAACTTATTACTTCTTTGATTTGGCAGCACCACTCTAGATATTTGCTAGAGTGCCTCAAGCATTGCCTCTCCTATCCATGAGGGGCCACCTTATCCTCCTCACGATGATGCTCCCATTCCGAGCGCAGTTCAGGAGAACTCTCTCGCTACACCAAATAACAGCTCACCTCGGCGGGAGGAGGACAGCGTTGGCACCAGCGGAGGTGGCACCACAGAGGAGGTGGTTAAGCCGGATTTGCGAGGTGGTTCCTCTGCTGCCCCGCAAGGAGAAGAATATCATGACACCAGCAACATCCGCACTAAAACTGTTTCTACCGAGGTGTTGGAAACTTCGGCACCAGTTTAAACTCCATCTCAGCCTCAGCCTCAGCCATATTTGGTTTCAAGTTTGTAATAGCAGGCACCACCAGCCTCGTCTGAGTCTACCTAGAATCAGCGAGACGACCAACCTAGGCAGAGCCCACAAGCCAAATCTCCCGTGCCATCCTCGGTGGCCGAAGCTCAACCCTCGGTCTCTCAGCAACGAGTCAAACCAGTTATTAAGGGCAAGAAAATAGCGAGGTGACCATGGCAGTGTCCAAGGGATCAGCGGCTGGGTCTGGGCAGCGCACGATTGCTTCTATGATGCAGTAGGTGATACATTGCAAATGTATCTATAATTTTTGATGTTCCATGCTTGGTTTTATCCACTTTCTTGTGTTTTGTCCACACTTTGGAGTACTTTCCATATGATTTCTTCGACTAACCTATTAACAAGAGCCACAGTGCTAGCTGCCTGTTTTCTGCTGTTTTTGGTTCTAGGAAAGTTAGAAAATGAATATTCTCAGAATTGGACGGGACAAAAGCCAAAGTGCCTATTTTTCTGGAAGTCATCAGATGCCAGAATACGAGACAGAGAGGAGCCAGGGGGCCACCACACCACCTGGCTGCGTGGCCAGGCTTGGCCCGCGCCAGGGGTTGTGTGGCCAGCCCAGGCACCCCCTCGACCTCCCCTTCCGACTATAAGATGCCCTAGGGGCGAAAACCCTAGGTGCCCAATCAAAAATACACGAAAGAGTCTATAGCCACCATCATCTCCATCCCTAGACCGGGAGGGATCTGAAGCTCTTCCCGACACCCTGTCGGAGAGGGGAATTCACCCTGGAGGCCTTCTTCATCACCATGCAAGCCTCCGATGTGATGCGTGAGTAGTTCATCCTTGGACTATGGATCCATGTAGTAGCTAGATGGCTGGTTCTACTCCTTTGTGCTTTCATGTCTAGATCTTGTGAGCTCCGTTCATGATCAAGATCATCTATTTGTAATCATACATGTTGTGTTTGTGGGGATTCAATGGATATTGAGATGCTATTTCAGATTGATTATTGATTCTATCATGTCTTTGTTATTTGTGATCTTGCATGCTTTCCGTTGTTAGTAGCTATCTTGGCCAAGTAGATGCTAGCAACTCCAAGAGTTAGTATTTATGCTCGATAGTGGGTTCATGCCTCTGGTAATCTGGGGAAGTGATAGAAATCTCTAAGGTACTAGATGTGTTGTTGCTACTAGGGAGAAAACAACAATCCTTTGTTCATAGAACAATCATATTGTTTACTTTACACGTAGTTTGTAAAGCAATGATCTGTTGCTTGCAACTTAATACTGGAGGGGGTTCGGATGATAACCTGAAGGTGGATTATTAGTCATAGATGCAGTTGGATGCGGTCTATGTATAATGTTGTAATGCCCAATCAAGTCTCAAAGGAGTCAAGATGATTAGTATATGCATGTATTGCTTTCTCGGTGTTTGTGAATTGCCCCGCTGTAATTTGTTCACCCAGCATGTTATCTATCTAAGGAGAGCCACCTCTAGTGAACTATGGATCCTGGTCCTTGTCTTTTATATTCAATCTACAAACTGTTACTGCTTTGTGTTTACTTTCTGCAAACTATTACTTCTTTCCATTCGATACATTTAATCCTTTGTTTTTAGCAAAACATGGTGAGATTGACAACCTCAGCGCAAGTTGGCGACAAAGTTCTGTGGTTGTGTTGTGCAGGTCTCCATGTTGCTAATAACACCAGTAGTGCGCCCTGCCAAAGCTCAGCTAGTAACACCTTTGGGGTGTTTCCTTGTTCCTACTGGTTCGATTAAACCTTGGTTTCATAACTGAGGGAAACTTGCCGCTGTGCTCATCATACCTTCCTCTTGGGGTTCCCAACGAGCTCTACATCATCATCGCACCAGCACTTTTCTGGGCGCCATACACAGAGCCATCAAGAATTTTTCTGGCGCTGTTGCCGGGGAGTCAAGGACATCTTCACAAGGGGAGTCCCTCATAACCAATCTCTTTACTTTGTTGTTTTTGTTTTGCTTAGTTTTATTTTTGCTTTGTTTGCTTGTTTTGTTATTCAAAAACACAAAAAAATTAGTTTTACTAGTTTGCTTTCTTATTTGAAAAACACAAAAAAATTAAGTCCCCTTTAGTTGTTACCTCTTCCTTAGCTCACCATGTTGATCCCTACTTTCACCCTGATAGACCTTTCAATTGGTAATGGTTCTATAATTGGGAAAGATAATATTGAAGAATTCTTTAATCATGTTAGCAAACATGAATATACCGAGGATAGATCCCTTGCAGAACTTGCTTCAAACTATGAGATTGCTGCAGCTTCTTTAATTCACATGTTAGAAGCTAGGTTTGTTAACCTTAGCCCCTTAATGCAAGTAATGTTTCTTAAGTTTAAAGAAATTGAAGACCCTGAAAAGAGGGATTTTATTCTAGAAACTTTGTTTAAGGAGTCCTATGATGTTGCCAAGGAAGCTAGGAATGTCTTTGAATGTTTCAATATGCTAGGCTCATGCGTAGATGTTGTTGGTACACGAGAAAAGATAAACAAAACCGAACCTAATGGGGAGGAACCTAAGATACCAATACCCTTTGAACTAGTAGCAATACATGATGCCATAGAAAAGAATCTTGATTGGATTGTTCCTGCAAACCCTTTTGATGAGAATAGTGAACCTAAGAGCATTGAGACAGGATCCTCTAGAACTTATTTGGATGATATACCGTGCCTTGTTGAAAATATTTCTGGTATTGGTCTTAATGCTTCTTCATTTGAGAACACTTGATTCTTTCTTTGCTTCTTATACCAACTTAAAGGCGTTAAAGAAAAGTACTTATTGGGAGATAACCAAAAAGTTTTAGATGAGTCTTAACCGCTCCTTATCCTTTTTATTTCCTTTTTGTGCCAAGAGTAACCTCTAATGAGAGTGAAGTAATGATTGGAAAAGTTGTTGTACCGAAACAGATTTATGTGCTTCACCGTAAAAATTCGTGTAAAATCTCTGAACATCTTTTTGAGGCGTGAATTTTTTCGGCTTCTGCCCCAGGTTGTTGTCTAACTTTCATTAGTTCAACACTTTTTGATTTGGGCAACAGAAGGTCTTCAAAAAAATTCGTCTTTACCTGTTGGTCTGTTTTGACAGATTTCTGGCATTTTCTGCATTTGCTTCTTGTTGGTTCCTTTTTGAGTTCATTTGGGGAATTGAGATTTTTGAGGGAAGTGCTACAGTAGCTAGTGTTCTAATGGAAGTTTATTTGGTGTTAGAACTGGACCTTAAGACTTATTTATCTTGATTGCACTAATGTTGCTAATAAAGATTGTGTGAAGTTTTGTATGAATGAAAAATTTCAGGTGTATGGAAGGAATGAGTAATGAGATGAAGGATGTACTAAAGCTCAAGCTTGGGGATGCCACGCATGTCACCCCAAGAAATCTCCAAGAAGTACAAGAATCAAAGCTTGGGGATTCCCAAGGCATCCCCTCCTTCATCAATAAAAATTCCAGGTTTCTTCCAAACGTTTCATTTTTATTGTTTCATGCACAGTTGTGTTTTTCTTGGAGCGTCTTCTTTTTATTTCATTTTAGTTTTTTGTTTGATTTTGTTTGCTTAGTTTTCTGAATAAATTGGTTGGACCCCCTATTTCATACATAGGTTTGCAAATAGTTTGGTTTGGTTTGGAAAAGAGTAGGAAAGTTCGTGCTTATGTGGTAAAAAGAGTTCGTTTTTGACTGTGGCCTATGCTTTGTCATGCCATGCTTGATATTGTTTTGGTTTTATGCATAGTATTCTTTGTGGTAGCATGACTTGTTATAAACAATTGCGATTGCTTAATGTGCCTTGGATGAATCATGCGTTGTTTTAGCATATTAAAGCATAGTATAGTGGTATTCTCCTTTGATGCTTTATTTGGGTTGACTTGGCGCATGTTCACACCATGTTATGACTATCTCAAGTCACCATAGCCTTTATGATCCTTTAGTTTTAAACTTGTAGTATCACTTTATGCTTTGATCAATGATGTTTTGTCGCTCTGCATGATTATGGCCATTATTGCTCTCTTAGTTTGTCGCTCCCAGTCTTTTGCTAGCCTCCACAACAAAGTATGAGTTCCACTCATGCATCCAACTCCCTAAACCAAGTTATTCCAAAGAGTCCACCATACCTACCTACTAGCTTATGCTATTCCAAGTATATTCATGCTTTTGTTTACCTTCCAAATTAAACTTGTTATGAGAAAACTAGTGATTAAAGCTCTCACGAACTTGATGGCACACTTTACTTTACTTTCCCTTAATAAACTTGAACCATTGTGTCTTCTATGTTGTATATGCTTGCACTTATTTGTTGGGGATTAGCAGAACCATGCTTTCATGGGGAAAGCTTTCAACATTGCACTTGGTACTTGTACCTAGTTGATATCATGCTCTTTTGTATATGGATGTCGTCGGTGTGAAATGAAAGGGGAGCTTGTAAGTCCATGGAGTTATGTATATGTGTTAGAGAAACTTCTAGGCCGCTGGTCTAATCCATGCTGACATGGTGGAAACCTACAGCGTAACCATAATGAGTTGTCTATGAAGCATTATTGTTATAAAAAAAGAGTCCTGTATTGAGAAAAAAAAGAGATACTATGAAAAGAGGAAAGAGAGAAAAAAGCACCATATTCCCATGGTAAATAAGAAGAATGCTGACATGCTCGTTGTCTGCTTGCCTTGTCATTTTGATATGGGGATTCTTCCATATCATCGGGTAAGGGGTACGCCGTTGGCGGTTCTCTATGATACACATGTACTTACAATGACAAGAACTTACCAGTGACTAAACTTGAGTAGCATGAGGAGCGGCCCTCGTATACAAGGGACATGAGATTTCTAAGTTATACTTCGTCAAGCATGTACACCATAGTTTGTTCACTTTAACCTTAATCACTTCAAGATGCTTATGATAGGGGCAATGAGAGCTGAAAGCTATAAGTACCATAATTTTTGGAAGCTCTTTATGAGACTTGAATCCCTACTTCCGTTTATAAAAAGGCCTTTCTTCCACCATTATATTGAGTCTCCACCTTCTACCTTTATGCACCTACTTTGAGAGCATAGTGGCCATTCTTAGTTCTATGTGCATTGTCCCAAGACTAGTTGATTGATGCATACTTCGATATTGCTTGTTTTAAACTATTGTATCTAGTCACTCTTATGAACTTTGAAGGTGTCCTATGCATTTATATTTGCTACTCTATGAGGGACAAGCTGAATACTATTATGCGATGTTTCCTTTATGTGAAACAAACAAATGTCTTGCAAAGCATTGTTATTCATGAATCTTTTGTTTGTGACTTTTCATGTTGCATCATAGTTTCTTTGCTTATTTCTAGAACTTTGTCTTTCATGTTATGATTGAAGTACTATGATCCCAGCTTTGAATGTTTTACAAATACTTTGATCAAGTCTTTGATGGTGCATGTCACCTCAAAAATTATTCTTTCTTTTTATCACTTACCTACTCGAGGACGAGTAGGAGTTAAGCTTGGGGATGTTGATACATTGCAAATGTATCTATAATTTTTGATGTTCCATGCTTGGTTTTATCCACTTTCTTGTGTTTTGTCCACACTTTGGAGTACTTTTCATATGATTTCTTGGACTAACCTATTAACAAGAGCCACAGTGCCAGCTGCCTGTTTTCTGCTGTTTTTGGTTCCAGGAAAGTCAGAAAATGAATATTCTCGGAATTGGACGGGACAAAAGCCAAAGTGCCTATTTTTCTAGAAGTCATCAGATGCCAAAATACGAGACAGAGAGGAGCCAGGGGGCCACCACACCACCTGGTCGCGCGGCCAGGCTTGGCCCGCGCCAGGGGGTGGTGTGGCCAGCCGAGGCACCCCCTCGGTCTCCCCTTCCGACTATAAGATGCCCTCGGGATGAAAACCCTAAGTGCCCGATCAAAAATCCACGAAAGAGTCTGTAGCCGCCGTCATCTCCATCCCTAGATCGGGAGGGATCTGAAGCTCTTCCCGGCACCCTGCCGGAGAGGGGAATTCACCCTGGAGGCCTTCTTCATCACCATGCAAGCCTCCGGTGTGATGCGTGAGTAGTTCATCCTTGGACTACGGATCCATGTAGTAACTAGATGGCTGGTTCTCCTCCTTTGTGCTTTCATGTCTAGATCTTGTGAGCTCCGTTCATGATCAATATCATCTATTTGTAATCATACATGTTATGTTTGCGGGGATCCGATGGATATTGAGATGCTATTTTAGATTGATTATTGATTCTATCATGTCTTTGTTATTTGTGATCATGCATGCTTTCCGTTGTTAGTAGCTATCTTGGCCAAGTAGATGCTAGCAACTCCAAGAGTTAGTATTTATGCTCGATAGTGGGTTCATGCCTCTGGTAATCTGGGGAAGTGACAGAAATCTCTAAGGTACTAGATGTGCTGTTGCTACTAGGGACAAAACAACAATCCTTTGTTCATAGAACAATCGTATTGTTTACTTTACACGCAGTCCGTAAAGCAATAATCTGTTGCTTGCAACTTAATACTGGAGGGGGTTCGGATGATAACCTGAAGGTGGATTATTAGTCATAGATGCAGTTGGATGGCGGTCTATGTATAATGCTGTAATGCCTAATCAAGTGTCAATGGAGTCAAGATGATTAGTATATGCATGTATTGCTTTCTCGGTGTTTGTCAATTGCCCCGCTGTAATTTGTTCACCCAGCTTGTTATCTATCTAAGGAGAGCCACCTCTAGTGAACTATGGATCCCAGTCCTTGTCTTTTATATTCAATCTACAAACTATTACTGCTTTGTGTTTACTTTCTGCAAACTATTACTTCTTTCCATTCGATACGTTTAATCCTTTGTTTTCAGCAAAACACGGTGAGATTGACAACCTCATCGCAAGTTGGGGACAAAGTTATGTGGTTGTGTTGTGTAGGTCTCCACGTTGCTACTAGCCCCGGTAGTGTGCCCTGCCAAAGCTCAGCTAGTAACACCTTTGGGGTGTTTCCTTGCTCCTACTGGTTCGATTAAACCTTGGTTTCATAACTAAGGGAAACTTGCTGATGTGCTCATCATCCCTTCCTCTTGGGGTTCCCAAGGAGCTCTACATCATCATCGCACCAGCACTTTTATGGGCGCAATACATAGAGCCATCAATAGGGTAGTGTCGCTTCTAGCCCTACTCCGGATAAGTAGATCATGCTGCACACCAGTCCGGCCGCTGCCAAGGTCGCTCGACAAGCTGCTCACAAGAAAGGGTTAGTCCTGACTCAGACCCTCAGCAGTGGAAGCCTCGGCTCGCTCGTTGAGTATGCCGAGAATTAGAATAACACTGAGTATGTTGATGTCAGCTCATGGAATCCTGTGAAGTTCAGCCCCGTGGAGATTGGTGCACAGATAAACATTGCCAGCAAAGCCATTGCTTATGAAGGCAAAATGATGGATGTAAATCCCTTGACCATCTCTCATATGTTTCTGTAAGTACTTGTGTACATATCCTCCAGTCCCTGAGCCTCCTGGGGAGTAAGACATTACTCGGCCGAATGCTCTTAGCACTGAACTTGCACAATTTGTCTTCATATTATTTTCAATTCAAAATTGTGTTAACTTAGCTATTAAAACTTAGAACAAAAGTTCTATTAGCCACCTATATTCAAATGAAGTTTTACTCGGTTCAAATCTTGAGTAAAAGTTTGATATCCGGCCACCTAGAGTCGGGTTAAGTTCCACTCGACTCAGATCTTTAGTAGCTTTGAATATCCAGCCACCTAGAGCCGGGTTAAGTTCCTCTTTACCCAGATTTTAAGTAGCTTTGAATATCCAGCCACCTAGAGTCGGGTTAAGTTCCACTTTACTCAGATTTTAAGTAGCTTTGAATATCTAGCCACCTAGAGCCGGGTTAAGTTCCACTTGACTCGATTTTAGGTAGCTTTGAATATCGAACCACCTAGAGCCAGGTTAAGTTCAACTTGACTTGGATTTTAGGTAGCTTTGAATATCCTTATCACTTATTAACTAACAATTGATCTTTTCAGATCACCACCAACCGGCGTACTACCGAGTTCCAGCGGTTGCTTGATGCACACAAAGAGCTTTCTTCAAAGAATAAGGCATTGTTGCTAGAGATGAAGAACAAAGGTAAACCTTTGCTTCATTGCCTTCAGTTTGGTTCTGTTTGTTTTTGACTTGCTGAGTTATCTTGTGACTCGGACTTTTCCACCCAATGTGGAGGCCCAAAACGAGGAGCTGAAGAAGCAGGTGGATGAGCTGAAAGGTATTTTTCCTTTTGCTCTTTATTTTTTGTATTTCTGCCTTCTGGCTTGGCGGATAATTATACCTTGGTTCTGCCAGGTCAAAATTTTCTTAGTGTATCTTCAGGATTGTGTTTTCGTGCCTGAGTTGACGCTTCACTTTCTCGAACAAGCAGGCCGGCATTAAGTCCAGCTGAAGGAGAAGGACAAAGAAATCTCTCGGCTCCATGCCTAGATTGAGAAATTGAAGAACCTCCAGAAAGCTGAACTTGACAAGGTCACACAGACTTTTGCCAAAGAGAAGGACCGTCTCAAGACCCAGCTCGAGAAGGATCATGATCTAGTCAATAATTCCATGGTCAAATTTGACTCGGTGAATCTCGAGCTGGAGAATTTCCGGAAAACGGTTGCTGCTTGGTTGATGGAGGTCACCCGAATCAATAATGTCATCACTCGTGATTTTTCTTGGATTTTTCCTTATTTGTCGATGTTCTTGTTATGTCTTCCGTTTCTTGCACTAACTTGTTCCTTTTACCTGCTTTACAGGCAACTTCCATGAATCCGAGGCTCACGCTACCACTACTGTTCAGAAATCTCGAGCCAAGAAAGGTGTTCCCGCTAACTCCACTTCAGCGTTTGACATGGATGACTGGTTGGTCAGTTTCTAGGCCTGGGTTAAAGTGATGAAGTCATTCAGGGTGGATCTTCTGGATGCAGCCATCCGAGTTTTCCATGTCAGTTGGCAGAATGAAACTGCACCCAAAGGTCCCTCCTAGCTGGCCAAGAAACTCATGGAGAGAGAGAGACAACCCTGAATCTATGGTGGGAGTCTACCATGCGGGTTGGTGCCGATATAACCTTGGCCTTCATGCTATCATGGTACGATGGACTCAATCTGGACACACTCTAGAATATACGCGATGGCTCCGGGTGGATCACCGACCCGACCCTCATCGAGCAATGCTAGGCCCGAGCCTATCAGCTGATCCAATATGGTAATATCCATGCTTGGACTGATGGTTCGAGTTTCCTCGATGAGGTGGATGATGTGTATGTTGAGGAAGGTGCGAATGAAGACCAGGAAGATCCGAATGATGCCGAGGGTCCTTAGACAAACCCGGATGAGGAAGGGGAAGCCGAGGTTCATGATACTGAGGCTGCTATTCCACCTCCTATTGCGTATGATCTTGCTGCCGCCGCTCCTTGAGCGAAAAACTTTAAACTTTGTTAAATCGCTGGTATGCCAGGTGCAAATGTATTAAACAATGAGTCATTTGATACTATTATGTTCTTTATGTTGAATCAATTTGGGCGAAGTCCCCGAGTTTCATTTCCTTGTTCTCTCAATTTGATGACTCAGCTCGCGTCTACCATTATTCAGCATTCGACTTACGAGTCCAAGGTCAACAAATTAAACTAATAATACATTTAAAATTGTGAGGATAAGCTCAAAATAACTCGGCATAACAATGAAGAAAGTAAGTATAGGGGTTAGTCCAAAAAAACAAATGTCTACTCGATTATGTTTCCTTCCTTAATCGTTTTTCATGTGCTTAGCATTTCCGAGCTTATTCTGTTGCTTTCCATGAAGCCAATCTTTTTGGACAACAACAAGTCGAAGAGTTAGCCTTTGGTGCCAACACATTACTAACTCGGCCAAGGGGTAAGAAATTTAAGCCAGTTTACATACAAAATATAAATGTAGAAAAAGACAATTACTACAAAGGGAGTCCCCGAGTTTCAACTTGGGGTGCAGATATTTCATTGATAAGCTCATTGCTGACATACAGGCCGACATATGAGATTTCAAGATACATATACTTTAGCTAAGTGTAAAATGGACAAAGTAGTGCTACATTCCATTGCCACTCTGATTCTTCTCCGGACCTATCCACCCTGTTATTCTCCTGTGGTTGAGCATCTATAAGATATTATGCATCATTGTACAGTGCTTTGCTCACGATGAATGGTCCTTCCCATGGAGGTGAAATCTTGTGCATGACGGTAGTGCATTTCACTAGCCGATGTACTAAATATCCTTCTAGGAAAACTCGGGGGCACACTTTCCGGCTATGATAGCGTCGGAGATTCTGCTGATATATGGCGAATCTGGACAGTGTCAACTCTCTTGCCTCTTCTAGCACATCAACATCATTTTGCCGGGCTTCTTGCACTTCGGATTTTGTGTATTGGGTGACCCAAGGCGAGCCATGCTCTATGTCGGATGGTAATAGAACTTCTACCCCATATAGCAGAAAAAATGGTATATATCATGTTGATCGATTTGGAGTTGTTCTTAGGCTCTATAGTACTGCTGGGAGTTCATCGATCCAACACGCCGCTGATCTTTGCAGCAGCTCAATGAGCCGGGATTTTATCCCAGACAGTACTAGTCCATTGGACCTCTCCACTTGACCATTCGATGCACACACTAAAGCAACATCTAGCCTTATTCTTTTATCTTAGCAGAACCAAGAAAATGCTCCTTCAGCAAAATTTGTGCCATTGTCAGTTATGATACTATGTGGGTACCTGACGAGGGTTTAACTCGGCAATGCCCATTGTTATGGACTTGGGTTTTGGAGAAGGAGGGAGTGTTGGAAGCACCAATCGGCTAGCAAACAAGCACATAGGGACACAAGGTTTACCCAGGTTCAGGCCTCGTAGAGGTCCCTACTCCTGCTTGTATGCTCTTGGAATTAACGAACGAATCGAAGATTACAGTGGCGCGCAGATGCAATCTGGCGAAAGTTGTGGAAACTAGGGTTACGTGTGTCCTCCTCGCCGCCCCTCCTGTCCTTTATATAGATAGGCCAGGTATCGGGTAGTAGGTGAGTCGGTTACAGTTTAGGGTTTGCCCTTCAAACTTTCTATCATTAGACTTCCTCTTGTCTCGCAAGTTATCGATAGTCCGTAGGCCACTCGAAGTCTTCATTGGGCCGTGGCAACGCCGTGGGCTTCCACCGTATCTGGACCGTATATACAAGACTCAAGTACCTGCAGGGTATACCCATGTCAGTAGCCCCCCGAGTGTCTAGTGGAATCGCAGATTCGACTAGGGACTTTATGAAGCCTTTCGAGTGCATGACTAATTATTTTTTCGAGTGCTCTGTTTGTGTCATCGGGATTGTTGATGTGCGTGCCTGATTTAACCGATGTATCGGTATCAGTTAACTACCTTAGGGCAAAACAACACAATCTACTCGAACTCGAGTCCCCAGACTGGAATTCAGAAAAGTGCTGGTGTAATTCGACTCAAGTCGCGGAGGTCTTACAGGAGTCGAATTCGAGTATAAGGGTGTGAGCACTCGATGCATCCGTCAAGGCATGTTCATCGTACCTGTAGGCACAGATATATTTCTGGTAGTGCATAGCAAATGCGTTGTCAGGCCTTATTCAGGTCTTATCTTCATGCTGCAAGCGCGGCATCCGAATTTTGTCATCGCAGAGATGATTCGGGTGACCCAGGAGACGCAGTCTCTTTGTAAGGAAAATATGAGGCGGTGTTGCCATAGACTTCGAGTGTGGATGTTATCAACACATAGTATGATGTACAAACAATCATAGGGTGCGCGACCAGCGCTCCCTATGGGAGTAGCCCCCGAGTGCCTGGTTGAGTCGAAGACTCAGGCAGGGACTAAAGAACTTATGCGACTGCTGTCTTCTTTTGTTTGCTTGTTTTAGTCGAATTAATTTCCGGTGCTCCCTATGGGAGTAACCCATGATCCATAGTCGAATCGTAGATTCGAGTGGTTGGGTATGCTTTGAATGTCCATATTCCCGCAGAAAGAAAATCGTAGGGTGCACGACTAGCGCTCCCTATGAGAGTAGCCTCGAGTGCTTGGTGGAGTCGAAGACTCGAGCAAGGACTAAAGTAGTCGAAGTCTTCTAGTGCTCAATCTTTGATGTCATCAGTGCTGATAGTAGGATGACCTCAGTTGCCTGCGTGAGTGGCTTTGACGGGACGTGACGAGTGGTGGGTCCCATTTTCTGACCCTGACTTGACCGGGCGTGCGTAATCTTTTGTTTTAACAGCGCCTCCTCGATTTCCGTGCGTAATGGGGGTAGTGGGGGATAGTTTCGTGCTTCAGGTCCTCCACGTGTCGATCGCGATGTGCGCCACGCGTCCAATAGGGTTTGATCTGGCCGTTGGATTTCATCCACCAGGGGGTTAAGTAGCAGTGCAGCTGCGGTAAATTCCCATCTGCTCTTTCTCTGCTTTGTGCCTCCATCGCCATTGTTGCTACTCTCTGCCTCCGAGAGTTCGTTCCGTTCGCGGTGCTGGACCAAGTCCGTGTTTTTCCGAGTTATTTTCTTCACTCTCATCGCCCCCGCAAGATGGGTAAGAAGAAGGGAGGCACTGCTGCGGAGTCCGCCGCCGCCACCGCTGCTGCCAAGAAGAAGGACGGCTCCGCTGTTGTGGGCACCAGCGCCGCTGTCTCCGGGAAGAAGAAGGGCGCGGGCACTCGCGTCACCAATGGTGCGTGGCACGCGTCCATCATCAAGTCGTCCGAGCTTCGTCTTCTGCCCCAAGATGGAGTTTTGTCTTCCGCGGTTCGTGACTCGCGAGTCCCAGGTGGTGAGGTAACCCCTTGTCCTCCTGCTGGTTTCCGGGTGATGTTCCTAGCGTTCATCATCCGCGGTCTGTCTCTGCCCCTGCATCTTTCTTCAGGGGCCTCCTTTGTTTCTATGGGCTCCAGCTGCATCAGCTGTACCCCAACTCTATCCTCCACATTGCCTGCTATATTACGCTTTGCGAGTGCTGGCTCGGAGTCGAGACACACTTTGGTCTCTTCAAGCGTCTCTTCAAGATGAAGCATCAGTCGGCATCTGGCTCCATAGTCTACGACATAGGAGGCTGCGGGATCCATGTCGATTCCTCCATCACATGCATTGATATCATGCTCATGGCGTCCGTCCAAGGGTGGCGAGACAAGTGATTCTACATCCGCGACCAGAAGGCCGACGGAGACCATTTCAGACTCGCGCCTTTTGATCCTGCGGCGCCATGCAGGAGGAGGCATTCTTGGAAGAACGTGGTGATGCCTGGCGAGTCTGAGGAGACAGATGTGTTGTACCAGCGCGTCTACGACCTCGAGAGTCGCATGGGTAAATAAGAGCGAGGCTGCATCCTCATTCGCACATGGTTGCGCCGTCGCATCCAGCCCCTGTAGGCCAGAATCCATCCCATGTTCTAGTGGGCTAGTGCGGATGATGTCACTCGCGTATCTGCCGATGGCATTTCTGCGAGTGAAGTAGATAAGAGGGTGCAACTACTGACCAAGTACACTGCCAAGGATGTACTCCCCAGTGAACAAGTCGTACCTCCATTAGATGCTTCTGATCCTCCTCCTGAGGTATGGTTGTGCTATGAAATAGCTTTATTTGTCGAGTGCTTCATTTTTTTGACGTGTGCTGACTTGTTTTCTGTATGAAGGATTGGAAGGTGTCTCCTAGTTTGCCCCCTCTTCCTGAGGGGGTTATTCCTCGCGAAGTAGATGAGAAGGATGAGTCGAAGTCGACCGTCGCATTTGAAGAGGAGGAGGAAGCCCCCGAGTCCAGTAGTCCGGACACTCGCAAGCGTTCGCGCAGCGAAGATTCGGATGCATCGTCTCCTTCGACTCCCGGAGGCCCAGCGATTGGTGCAGGGTCACCAATTCCTGCTATTCCTATGAGTTCCATGGCGCCATCTGCCCGCAAGAAGATGAGGCTGCTGAAGGAGTTGTCGGAGTCGGAGGACCGGACCTTCGATTTAGATAAGTTTGACTGGTAAGTATACAATTCTCATCTTGGTTCTTTTTGGAGTTGTGTTTCCTGATGTTGATTTTGTTCCGTAGTCAACCGACATCGTCATCTTCTGGCGACGTCCAATTTTTGAAAGAGTCTGGAGTCGCGGACTCCAAGGCCAAGGAAGTGGCTGAGCGAACTCCTTCCCCTCCATTGGCGGCCCACTCTGGGCACAATTCATCAAGTTATCCACACGCCGTGGAGCATCTAATGGTTGTCCGGATGACTGCACGGCAATCGACTTCGGAGTCTCTGGAGGATCACGTATGTGTTATGTTGCTATTACTTGCAGTCGAATTAATCATCCATGCTATCTGCTGATCCTTTGCCTTTTCTCCTGTTGCAGCTTATTGTGAAGGAAGTTACTCGCCTGGCGGAGCAAGTACTTCATGAAGCCGCTTACCTTGAAAAGACGCTCGCCGCGGCGGTGAAGAGTCGCAATGAGGCGGTCACGACGCTTGATGAGTCGCAGAAACGCGAAGAGGATTTGCACGCCTCCATCGTTGCTAGGGAGAAGTCGTTCGAAGAACAGCTCTTCTCGATTGCCAAGGCTCTGTCAGGTATTCTTTCGTCTGAATTTCCATTGTTTCCTTTCTTTCGACTTTGTTATTGTGCTGACTTTTTACTAACACTTTGCTCTATGTAGATGCTGGTGGTCTGAGCTTCGACGCCCAGGCGCTTCGTCGCGATGATGCTTTGGCAGGAGCCGTCGCGGTAGTCGAAGACCGCATCTCTTCCATTCAGGGGACGCTCACCAAGGATAAGGGTTTTCTCAGTCGCATCCGCGAGGAGGTGGCGCCCAAAGATGATCTAATCGAGAACGTTGATGACTTGGTGGAGTCCCTTGCTGGAGGTATTCCTGCGGGCTTCAAGAACTCGCTTCGTGCGGCTGGCGCTTCCATGTCACTCGCGATGGTTCAAGCCCATGGCGTGGAGGTGGATCCTGCTGCGGTCTCCAAGGCGATGCCTGTCGGCGCAGATGGTCAACAGGTAGTTTTTGCTCCTTTTGCAACTGCCTGTGGAAAGTACGGTCCTCAACTCATCAACACAGTCGCGAAGTACTCTGAGGAGCTGCAACGGGCCAAGAAGGTGGCGAAGGCTGCGGCGTCAGGGGCGGCGGGAAGTCTATGGCGTCTGATACTGCCACGGACTCGATGAGGCCCCCGAAACCGAAGTCAAAGTCGAAGAAGCAGGCTGCTCCTCAGTAGTGATATCTGTAATAGTTGATAGTGCGACTCCTTTTGTTGAAACATGCCACTTGCTAAGTGTCCCTGTTGATACTTTTGATATGTTTGGGTGTACTTTGAGTTTTTGTCCATCTGTTGCTTGGTCCCTTATTGTCTCTTGCTTGGCTTGTGGTAGGGTACATCGAGTGGTCCGTCGAGTGAACCTCGGTATCCGCCATCCACTGGTGATACCCCAGCGCAGTCGCACTCGAGGGTGGATGAACTGTCTCTTCTTTCACGACTGCGCGATCACGTTAAGCAGCTGGAACGTGAACTGCCTGTCCTCCGCGATAACGCGGATGTATGGAAGTCGAGGACGAAGAAGGCCACTTCCCGAGAGCAATATCTACTAGGAGAGGTGGCGTAGCTGGGTGACCAGTTCAAGTGTTAGTTTTCTGCCTCCTTATCTTTTCTTGTAGCCAGTCGCGGTAGTTCGTTGTCTTCATACTTTTGCCCCTTGCTTGGTGTAGTTGTCAGCGCGCATCATCCGCAGGAAGAAAAAGACAGGATCACCATTCGCATGAATGACCTGACCCAAGAACAGCTTCAAGCAAGTGGGTACTTCTGGGTAGATCATGATCGCGCAATCGGACTTGCGACTCTGCAGGATCGTGCCTCGCGAGTGCTTCATTTTCTGAAGAAGTCACAATCACGCTGAAGGAATATTTATCAGACGATGTTTTTGCTGGACGTTGTTCCCTCGAGTCTGTTGGCTCTCCTTGCTAAATTTCAAGACTTGAGTGGAGTCCGCGAGTGTGTGCGGCAACAGTTAGTGGCTGGTGCCAAGGCTGCGTTGTCACTGGTGCGACTGCATAGGCCCGATGTTGATGTTGCAGTTGTTGCTGCTGGTCCGCCGACTCCATCGGCAGGTTCGACCTGGAATATGGTTCCTCATTACCAGGCGATGGATCGCCCAGCAGAGGGAATTTTCGACTTCTTCGAGGAGTAGACAAAAGTTCTTCTGTTGCAATATTAGAGTTAACTTTGTATCCTGCGAATAAATGTACCAGTGTTGTAAAGTTCATATATATATATGTTGTGTATAATTGGTTGATATTGATGTGAAAAGAATTTGTTAGCTCGTATGTTTTGCGAGTGCGTTGCACTATGCGATTCCCTTTCGTTAGCCTAACTTGTGTTTTATCTCAGCACCTTGCCAACCTGTCAGGTGCGTTGCAGCTGGGTTGGTGTTTGTCAAGGGTTCAATTAATGTGTCAGCTACTCAGGATATCGCGATTGGTTCGTAGCACAGATGTGTAAAGGGTGGCACAGACCCAAGTAGATAGATGGGTAAAAATAATAGAAAAACGCAGAGTTTGGAGCACTTAGCTTTGTTTATTCGTAGAACAGTACGAGGTACAATGTGTGGCTAACCAGCCTTGGCTGAATGGCCTTATTTGTAATGAGAGAAATAAAAGATGACTAAGGGTAGAAGCGCCGCAGCTGCGTGACGTTCCAGTGGTTGGAGTACGCGACTCCGGTCTCGAAATCTTTGAGGCGATAGGCGCCACTTGGGATTACTTCTGTAATCACGTATGGTCCTTCCCAATCGGACTCGAGCTTGAGATGCCCTTGCTGTTTTAGTCGCAGGACCAGGTCTTCTTCGACGAAGGACCTGGGGCGTAGCCTTCTGCTGTGGTAGTTGCGCAGGTTCTACTGGTAGATCGTCAATCTTTCTGCTGTGATTTCTCGTGCCTCATCAAGGAGGTCAACGGAGTCTTCGAGTGCAAGAGTTGACTCCTGCTCGCTGTAAGCGACTACTCGTGGTGCTTTGTATCGTACCTCTATGGGTAGCACCGCTTCAACACCATGCACCATAAAGAACGGGGTGTACCCCGTGGCACTGTTTGGGGTTGTGCGTAGGCTCCAGAGTACCGATTGCAGCTCGTCTGGCCATCATCCTGCGGCTTGTTCGAGTGGCCTAAGGAGTCGCTTCTTGATTCCGTCGCAGACTAGCCTGTTGCCTTTTCGACTTGACCGTTGGTCTGCGGATGAGCTATGGAGGCATAGCTTACGTTGATTCCCAGGTTTTCGAAGAAACCCTGGAACTCCTTAGAGGTGAAGTTTGTTCCATTGTCCGTAATGATTCTATGTGGCAGTTCGAAACAATAGACAATGGACTCGAAGAATTTGACTGTGTTTGCTCCTGACAGGTTAGTCACCGGCATGGCCTCTATCCACTTGGTGAATTTGTCGACTGCGACCAAGAGGTAGACGTAGCCTCCTCGCGAGGACTTTGGGAGCTTGCCGACCATGTTGAGTCCCCATTTCGCGAAGGGCTAGGCCAATGGTATTGGCCGGAGCTCCGCGCCAGGTGCATGTTGTTTGTCCGTGAATCGCTGGCAAGCGTTGCATTTTTGGACGATGTCCTTGGCGTCACGCATGGCCGTAGGCCAGTAGAATCCAGCTCATAGCGCTTTGGTGACGAGGGCGCGACTACTGGCGTGGTGCCCGCAAGTCCACTCATGGATGTCTCGGAGAACAGCTCTTCCATCAGCGTTGGAGACGCATCGCCGGAGTACTCCTGTGATGCTGCGCTTGTATAGTTCGCCCTTGATGACGGCGAATGCCTTGGATCGCCGTGCAATTTGCCGCGCATTATTTGGATCGTCCGACAGCCTCTTGCTGAGAAGGTATGTGATGTAGGGTTGAGTCTAAGAGGGTTCTATCATCGTGATCGCCATTGGTCCTTCGAGTCCTATGTCAATCTCCAAGTTGTCAGAGTCATTAGCTCATTGGGTGGTGTAGCCCCCGAGTCTGTTGTTGCACTTGTTTTTTTCTCTGCGGCCTTTGGCTTGATGGAGTGTTCGCAGATGCGCTCGAGAAATACCCTAGGTGGTATGGGGGCACAGATGCGCTCGAGTACGTGCCGCAGCTCACAGCCATCAAAATCCCCTTTGAGTGTGTCGTAGAGGTCGCGGTAGGCGATCATATTGTCGTTCAGTGCGTCGCACTCGTGCATTGTCTGGTTGACAACCAGTTTGGAGTCGCCGTAGATTATTAGCCTCTTGGCACCACAGGCTTTTGCCATCCGCATCCCGTGCAACAGGGCCTCGTATTCAGCTTCGTTGTTGGAGGCGGTGAACTGCATTCGCAGAATATATTTCAGCTTGTCTCCCTGGGGCGATGTCAGTATGACACCTGCGCCAGCTCCGTCCTTTCGCTTGGATCCGTCGAAGTGCATTGTCCAGAGGTAAGACATATCTGGTTTTTTAGGGAGCTGATTCTCCATCCAGTGCATGAGGAAGTCAGGGAGAACTTGCGACTTGATCGCGTCGCGCTTTTCATATGTAATGTCTCGTGGAGACAGCTCGATTCCCCAAAGCGCGATTCGTCCGGTGGCATCGGGGTTGTTGAGGATGTGTCCAAGCGGGGCGTCGTTGACCTCCATGATTGGGTGCTCCTGGAAGTAGTGGTGCAGGCGCCTGGCTATCATGAAGACGCCATATGCCAGCTTCTGGTAGTGCGGGTACCGCTGCTTTGTTGGCGTGAGTACCTCGCTGAGGTAGTAGACTGGGCGTTGTACCCCATGGACCTTGTTTTCCTCGGCTCGTTCCACCACGAGCACTATGCTGACCACCTGGTTGGTGGCGGAGATGTATAGCAACAGTGGTTCCCTCTCGCGTGGGGTCACTAGTACGGGTGAGGTAGACAGTAGACGCTTGAGGTCTTCGAATGCTTCCTGTGCCTCCTTGGTCCACTCGAACTTGTCGGCTTTGCGGAGAAGTTGGTAGAAGGGCAGTGCCTTTTCGCCCATTCGACTGATGAATCGACTGAGCACCACAATTCGCCCAGCCAGCTGCTGGACACCTCTTACGTTCTTTGGCTTCTCCATGGCCAGTATGGCTTTTATTTTCTTTGGGTTCGCCTCGATCCCTCTCGCGGAGATGAGATACCCGAGTAGTTGCCTAGATGGTATGCCAAAGGCGCATTTGTCAAGATTGAGCTTGATCCGGTAGCGGTCGAGCTTGGCGAAGGTTTCGCCTAAATCGTCGATTAGCGAGGCTTCCTCTTTGGTCTTGATGACGATGTTGTCAACATAGACTTGGATGTTGCGACCAAGTTGGTTCTTGAGGCAAGCCTGCATGCACCGCTGATAGGTTGCTCCTGCATTTTTTAGCCCGAAGGGCATTGTGTTGTAGCAGAACACACCAAAAGGCGTTGTAAACGCTGTTTTCTATTGATCTTCCTCCATCATTCGAATTTGATTATAGCCTGAGTAGGCATCGAGGAAGCAGAGACGCTCACATCCTGCGGTGGAGTCGATGATCTGGTCGATTCGCGGTAGCGGAAAGTGATCCTTTGGGTAGTGCTTATTCAGAGAGATGAAATCCACGCACATTCGTAGGATATCCGTGTCCTTTTTGGGTACAAGCACCGTATTGGCGAGCCAAGTGCTTTCCTTGATCTTGCGTATGAATTTAGCGTCGAGGAGTCTGTTGATCTCCATTCCGACCGCTTTTTCTCTTGGCTCAGATAGTCACCGAATTTTCGCTTGACTGGCCTTGCGTCTAGGTTGACATTGAGTGCATGCTCGGAGAATTCCCTGGGAACCCCTGGCATGTCCTCTGGACACCAGGCAAAGATTTCCCAGTGCTCACGGAGGAATTCGACGAGCGCGAGTTCCTATGCAGAACTCAAGTTGTTGGCGATGAGGGCCGTCTTGGCCGGGTCCAATGGGTGGACATGAACTTTCTTCGTGTGCACCGACAAGTCGATGGACAGGTCGGGTGAACTTGGCCAGCTCAGGGGAGGCAGACTGTTGTCTGTTGACTCCTTCAATCTTGCGAGTTCTTCCTGCATGTCGAAGGACTGGGAAATTCTGTTGAATTCCCTGTCGCAACTGTCAGACCTCTCGAAGCTCCCGTTGATTGTGATGATGCCGTTTGGACCTGGCATTTTCATCTGTAGGTAGGCGTAGTATGGTACTGCCATGAACCTAGTGAACGCGACACGTTCGAGGATGCAGTGGTACTGTGAGGGCCAGTCGACGACTTTGAAGTCGATGCGTTCATGTTGAAAGTTTTTCGGCGTGCCGAAGATGACGTCGAGGTTGATTTTGCCCAGCGGATATATGAGAATATCATTTTGCGGCCTGAAAGTTGGGGTGTATCGGCAACGCAGTACCCAAGTTCCCTGAAATCAGCCGGAGTGACTACAGTTGGTGTGCAAAATACTCAGAGGGTCTTTTTCGGCACGAATTCAACTTTATGTTTCAATACAAAAAATCAGGCTAACGGTCATCAAGTTGGGCCCCCCTGTCAGTTCTCGCCGTTATGTTGCTCCCGTCGCTTAGGAGGGGTGGCTGCCATGTAGGCTTACAGCGCCGGCACAGTGGATAGGACAACACCCCCTGCCCAGTGTATTGACGTGACAAAACATGGCACATGTATCGGTGTTATAATTATTTTTTGTTTACTGAGAAGCTGGAATGGCCACCGCCACGCGTCTCTCCTTGGACTTTCGTCCCAATCATTAACCACTACCTTAAAAGCGCATTGACGGTTCCACCATTCCCCTGCCTCATAGAAACCACTCTTCTTCTTGCTGTCTCTATCTTCTTCCCATATTCTCCTTGCCGCCATGGAAGATCTACGCACTCTAGAGACAAGCTTCACTACCCATGACAATAAGAAGATAGACGTTGTCTACACCAACAAGGAGGAGACAGTGGTGCGTGTCCTGAGGATATACGAAGGTTGGCTTGGGATAGACGAGGACAAGTTTGTGGGATTGGACCTCGAGTACACCCCGGAGCACCCATATGAAGGGAGTCAAGTCGCCGTCGTTCAACTGGCCATGCAGAAACACGTCCTCGTCTACCACCTCTCCCGGTTTGTAGATCTGCTCTCTGTAGCTAACCGCTTTTAGGGTTTTCTCCTCTTGTTCTTTATCCACGTGCTCATCTTGCAACTACTGGATTTTATTTAGGACCAAATAAATTAGGGTTTGCCTATGTCTCAATCGACTGATATTTTCTTTAGTCTCAATCACCTAAGAAAAGTGCAACCATAGTTAAAAGAAATGTGCAACTCGTTCAGTCGACTGAGAAATAGCAAAACCGAATAAATTATGACAAGACAATGTTGAGAGTCTTGATCTTGCATTAACTAAATTTTTCAAAATTATATTCAGATGATGATTTTGCATTGACAAAATATTTGTAGTTACAAATTTTGGTGATGACAAACTACATACTTTCAGGACTAACAGGAAATGTCCGGCGCTGCGCTAGTTCCTTGTAGAAAAGGGAATTGTTTTCTGCACTGTCGACACAACAACTAATTTTTCTAAATTTTATCAAGAGGAAATTATAATTTCTGCGCACAACTGGATCGATATTTAGAGTCTTGTCAAGATCCTAGGGGGCTCGAGGAAGGATGGAATGGCATCACTCGCAACTAGAATCCTCGATGAGTCGTACGACAAAATGAAGGAAGATTTCCCTACGGATAGGCGCGATTTCTGGGACGAGTGGTTGTTGTCTGATATAAACCTGAAGTATGCAGCCATAGATGCTTACGTGACCTACCAATTGTACAAGAAGATCCATTTTTTCTACGTTACCTCGCGTTTTGCCCTATTTGCAAGAAGGAAGATGAGCTTAGGGGAGCCCTTTGTAGAAAATGCAGAATAGCTGAATTTGAAGCTGCATATGCAAAGAAAATGGCTGCATCTGAAGCAGCTGACAGAGAGGCTGCAGAAGTAGCTGAAAAAGAGCTTGCAGCTGAAGTAGAAGCAGTTGATAGAGAGGCTGCAGCTGAAACAGCAAACAGAGAGGCAGCATCTTCTAGCGGCAACAATCAGGCATGTGATGCACCGCTAATTGTGCCATAGGACGCTGAAGATAGGGAAGCCAAGTCAGACCCCAGGTGGGACGAAGCATTTCGTGAGCTGTGGAGTACCTGGAATGGTCGCAGTTTGTCGCCTAGGAACGATGGCAAGCGCCTCAAGTGGTCTGATGAGAAGTGAATTAAATTTTACTTGTCAGTGTTATGTTTCTGTTTTGTGGAACTCAGTTAGCTTGTCAAGATGTCTAGCGCCTCAAGTGATACTAGTAAAATAAATTTAACCCTTGTTGTGTTATGTTTATGTATGTGTCTTGTAGCTTGTCAAGATGGTAGCTTGTTAATTGGCAGTTTGAAAGAGTGCCCTTTTCCTCTCTCGCTAAACAGATATGTTTCATTTTGCCCAAATTGGTAGCAAATCTAGAGAAGATTCTCACTTCGATAATTCGTTCCCTTTTGGACCTCTTTTTGCCTCCGATCAGGTAGCAAATCTAGAGCAGCAAATCACACCAGGCAGAATACATTCATTCAGAAAACAAAAAAAATGTAGATATAGCTGTGCGCAGCTAAATAGGATATAGCGATAGAAAGTAGGTTGCTTAACGAGGTTTGATGCATTCAGCCAGAAATAGGATATAGCTAGAAAGAAACTGCTTAGCAGCAGCAGCCGCAGCTGCAGGCACATCCTGCAAGCGCCCGGACCTCCGCCTCCTCCCTCCGGCGCTTCCTCCACTTCTTGCTGCCTAGTCCCTTGATCTTGGGGGCATTGGGCCTGATTGGAGGCATGCGACCCGATTTGAAGACCACCCGCTGGAGGTTTCGGAGGTGAATGATGAGAGCCCGGTGTTCAGCGATGTAGGCGTTGATGTTCACGGTCTCGTGCTTGCCGCCTTTGTGGATGCCGGGGCCCGTGGCCTCTGCATGCTTCAGTAAGGTGTTCAAGTCAGTGCCGCCGGCGTGACTCGTCAAGCAGTAGGTGACCCCTTGCGGAAGGGGCAGCTGTAGTTGTCGCGCCTGAGGAAGGCGTCGTACTGGCCGGACCGCAGCCTCCTCAACACCTGACGAGCCTTGGTGTGAACAGACTCATCATCGCTGCAGACGTCGCTGCTGGAAACCTATTGGAAGAAAAGGAAAATGGGGGAGTAGATGATGTAAGAAGATCAAGCAATCGAAATGCGAACAAGTGAATCCTAATAAACCAAGCTCTAGCATCCAATGATGGGAACAGTAGAAGAACCAGGGGAGCGGAGCAAACCCTAGTTACCTCCGACCATGGGTCGTTGATGCCGATGTCGTAGGGGTTCAGCGGAGCGATGTACTTATCTGGATCGTAGGTGCCCAAGAAGTGCTTGATCTACTTGTGACCGACGGGGGCCTCCTCGCATGCGGGGGGCTCCTCTTCGGCGGCTCCGTCAGTAGCGGGGACGGGGGCCTGGACGGGAATCGTGGCCGCCATCGATGCCTCGACTAGGGCCTGGAGAGGGACCACGGCTGCTTTCAATGCTTCGAGGGGGACCGACGAGGAGACGAGGGCCTCCTCGCCGGCGGCCACGGAGGTAACGATGGCCACCTTATCCTCCTCGGCCATCACCAGCGCGAACGGGCTATTCTCGGGAGTTTGCGGGTGCTGGTGGGACCGTGGAGAGGGTTGCATGGGGACAGTGAGTGAGAGAGAGTGGGTGTGAAGAGGGGCTCTATAGTTAAGGTGGGTGGAAGAAAGGCATGTTTTGTTGCACCCCGTGCAACGCGCCACGCAGTCTACTGCACCATGCACCGTGACAGGCGCATGGTACGTCACGTTTTTTCTCGGGCCATGCATGGCAGTTCTGTATTGAGCCGCATGCAAAGGGTGCACACACAATTTCTATGTAAGAAGTTTGACACGGCCCTAAAATTGGCGATAGTTAAAAGTGGAAATGTAGAGGGGAAGGTACGTGGTTGTACGGCGAGATTTGTGGGGTTGTGATAGATCGGGTAAAGGGATGTGTTGATGGCTGCGAGTGACTCGATGAAGCCGGAGACGTTAGGTCTCGTCGAGCATAGCTGTTCGGCCTCTGGCTAGCGCGTGCAAGCTTCTTACGGTGGCCCCAGTTGGAAGTGAGATTGAGAGCTGCTGCGTCAAAAATGGGATGTGTCTTATTGAAATCAAGTGGCAATAAATTGCAGCTGTCCATCAATGACCGTGCACTCGATGACATGTGTGTTGTGGTGTAGTAGTAGCAGTAGTAGGCTTTTCAGACTTGATTAAACGTGACATGACCGCTCGACGACTTTTTCCATGGATGGCATCGTGTTCCTTCTTGTAGAGGGAGACGTCAAGATGGGGCCTCGTCAAGATGGTAGCTCGTTAAATGGCAGTTTGAAAGAGTACCCTTTTCCTCTCTTGCTAAACATATATGTTTCATTTTGCCCAAATTGGTAGCAAATCTAGAGAAGATTCTCTCTTCGATAATTTGTTCCCTTTTGGACCTCTTTTTGCCTCCGATCAGGTAGCAAATCTAGAGCAGAAAATCACACCAGGAAGAATACATTCATTCAGAAAACAAAACAAATGTAGATATAGCTGTGCACCGCTAAATAGGATATAGTGATAGAAAGTAGGTTGCTTAATGAGGTTCGATGCATTCAGCCAGAAATAGGATGCAAGCAAAATATAGAAAATCAAAAGAAGCTGCTTAGTAGCAGCAGCCACCGCAGCAGCAGGTACATTCAGGGAGACATCTGACCCATTCATTCGCCAGTGCCTCTGCCTCCCTCCAGCACCTCCGCCACTTCTTGCTGCCCAGTCCCTTGATCCTGGGGGGCTTGGGCCTGATTGGACGAATGCGCCCCTCTTTGATGGCCAACCGCTGGAGGTTTCGGAGGTGAATGCCGAGAGCCCGGTGTTCAGCGATGTAGGCGTTGATTTTCACGGTCTCGCGCTCGCCGCCTTTGTTGATGCCAGAGCCCGTGGCCTCTTCATGCTTCATTAAGGAGATGAAGTCAGTGCCGCCAGCGAGAGTCACATAGCATAAGTTGATCACCTTGCGGAAGGGGAAGCGCCAGGGGCCGCCCCTGAAGAAGGCATCGTACTGGCGGGCCTGCAGCCTCCTCAGCACCTGACAAGTCTTTGTGAGTATGGACTCGTCATCGCTGTAGACATCGCTGCCGGAAACCTATTGGAAGAAAAGGAAATGGGGGAGTAGATGATGTAAGAAGATGGAGCAATCAAAATGCGAACAAGCGAATCCTAATAAACCAAGATCTAGCATCCGACGATGGGAACGGTAGAAGAACTAGGGGAGGGGAGCAAACCCTAGTTACCTCCGACCATGGGTCATTGATGCCGGTGTCGTAGGGATTTAGCGGAGCGATGTACTTATCTGGATCGTAGGTGCACAAGAAGTGCTTGATCTACTTGTGACCGGTGGGGGCCTCCTCGCTGGCGGGGGGCTCCTCTTCGGCGGCTCCGTCGGTAGCGGGGATGGGGGCCTGGACGGGAACGACGGCTGCCATCGATGCCTCGACTGGGGCCTGGACAGGGACGACAGCTGCTTTCAACGTGTCGAGGGGGACCGGCGAGGAGACGGGGGCCTCCTCACCGGCGGCCACGGAGGTGACGATGGCCACCTTATCCTCCTCGGCCTTCTCCGGCACGGACGGGGTATCCTCAGGAGTTTGCCGGTGCTGGTGGGACAGTGGAGAGGGTTGCATGGGGACAGTGGGCGAGAGTGAGAGTGGGTGTGTGGAGAGGGGCTCTATAGTTAAGGTGGATGGAAGAAAGTCACGTTTTGTTGCACCACCGTGCAACGCGTCGTACAGTCTATTGCACCGTGCACCACGACACGCGCACGGTACATCACGTTTTTTTCCCGGGCCATGCATGGCAGTTCTGTATTGAGCCGCATGCAAAGGGCGCATACACAATTTCTATGTACGAAGTTTGACACGGCCCTAAAATTGGCGATTGAGAGCCGCTGCGTAAAAAATGGGATAAGTCTATTAAAATCAAGTGGCAATAAATTGCAGCTGTCCATCGATGATGGTGCACTCGATGACGCATTCGTTGTGGCGTAGTAGTTGCAGTAGTAGGATTTTCAGACATGATTAAACATGACATGACCGCTCGACGACTTTTTCCATGGACGGCACCGTGTTCCTTCTTGGGGAAGTCTCGCTGAGGGATACGTCCGTGCTGTATCACGTTGTATTGTGAAGGGCACGACATGTGCAACGATCATCGTTTGATCGCACAGAATCAACGGTTGGAGCGCATGATCCGCGTGACAACTGTGACAACCAATCAGGGAGTAGCAGACAGGGTGAGCACATGTTTGTGCTTCTACGAAAGATAGACAGAGGGGGAAAAACTGAGTAGTACAACATAAAACCAAGGGCAAAACTGAGTAGTATAAAACTGGAAAGTGAGTGTCTTGTACAATGAAATACATCGTTGCATACATCAAATAATGCCAAGATAGATCCACTAGAGTTCATTGGATGTGTGTTCTTCTCATAAACCACATGGACCGACTAGAGTTCATTGCATGTGTGTTCTTCTCATTAACCACACATGGATCCACGAGTGTCATTGCATGTCTGCTCTTTTCATGAACCACAGTTAGAGTCATTGCATGTCTGTTCTTTTCACAAACCACATATCACTAGTGTCATTGCATGTGTGTTCTTCCCACAGACCACACATGGATCCACCAGTGTCATTGCATGTGTGTCCTTCTCACAAACCACATATGGATCCACCAGTGTCATTGCATGTGTGTTCTTTTCAAAGACCACATATCACCAGTGTCATTACATGTGTATTCTTCTCATAAACCACATAAGGATCCACCGGTGTCATTGGATGTGTGTTCCTCATAGACCACACATGGATCCACCGGTGTCATTGCATGTCTGCTCTTTTCATGAACCACATCTAGAGTCATTGCATGTGTGTTATTCTCATGAACTACAGTTAGAGTAATTGCATGTGTGTTCTTCTCACAAACCATATCATGAACCACACCCAGTGTCATTGCATGTGTGTTCTTCTCATTAACCACACATGGATCCACCAGTGTCATTGCATGTCTGCTCTTTTCATTCGACACAGTTAGAGTCATTGCATTTTTGTTCTTCTCATGAACCACATATCACCAGTGTCATTGCATGTGCGTTCTTCCCACAGACCACACATGGATCCACCAGTGTCATTGCATGTGTGTCCTTCTCACAAAACACATATGGATCCACCAGTGTCATTGCATGTGTGTTCTTTTAACAGGCCACATATCACCAGTGTCATTGCATGTGTGTTCTTCTCACAAACCACATAAGGATCCACCGGTGTCATTGGATGTGTGTTCCTCTCATAGACCACACATGGATCCACCGGTGTCATTGCATGTCTGCTCTTTTCATGAACCACATCTAGAGTCATTGCATGTGTGTTCTTCCCACAGACCACACATGGATCCACCAGTGTCATTGCATGTGTGTTCTTCTTGCAAACCACATATGGATCCATTAGTGTCATTAGATGTGTGTTCCTCCCACAAACCACACATGGATCCACCGATGCCATTGCATGTCCGCTCTTTTCATGAACCACAGTTAGAGTCATTGCATGTGTGATCCTCTCATAGACCACACATGGATCCACCAGTGTCATTGGATGTGTTTTATTCTCATGAACCACAGCTAGAGTCATTGGATGTGTCTTCTTTCCATGAACCACAACTAGAGTCCTTGCATGTGTGTTCTTCTCACAAACCACATAAGGATACACCACTGTCATTTCATGTGTGTTCTTCTCATGAACCACAGCTAGAGTCGTTGCATGTCTGTTCTTCTCATTAACCACATATCACCAGTGTCATTGCATGTGTGTTCTTGCCATGAACCACACATGGATCCACCCGTGTCATTGCATGTGTGTCCTTCTCACAAACAACATATGGATACACCAGTGTCATTGCATGTGTGTTCTTTTCACAGACCACATATCACCAGTGTGATTGCATGTGTGTTCTTCTCACAACCCACGTAAGGATCCACCGGTGTCATTGGACGTGTGTTCCTCTCATAGACCACACATGGATCCACCGGTGTCATTGCATGTCTTCTCTTTTCATAGACCACATATCACCAGCGTCATTGCATGTGTGTTCTTCTCACAAACCACGTAAGGATCCACTATTGTCATTGGATGTGTGTTCCTCTCATAGAACACACATGGATCCACCGGTGTCATCGCATGTCTGCTCTTTTCATGAACCACAGTTAGATTCATTGCATGTGTGTTCTTCTCATGAACCACGGCTAGAGTCATTGCATGTGTGTTCTTCTCACAAACCATATCATTAATCACACCCAGTGTCATTGCATGCGTGTTCTTCTCATTAACCACAAATGGATCCACCAGTGTCATTGCATGTGTGCTCTTTTAATTGACCATAGCTAGAGTCATTGCATGTCTGTTCTTTTCACAAACCACATATCACTAGTGTCGTTGCATGCGTGTTCTTCCCACAGACCACACATGGATCCACCAGTGTCATTGCATGTGTGTCCTTCTCACAAACCACATATGGATCCACCAGTGTCATTGCATGTGTGTTCTTTTCACAGACCACATATCACCAGTGTCATTGCATGTGTTTTCTTCTGACAAACCACATAAGGATCCAACGGCGTCATTGGATGTGTGTTCCTCTCATAGACCACACATGGATCCACCGGTGTCAGTGCATGTCTGCTCTTTTCATGAACCACATCTAGAGCCATTGCATGTGTGTTTTTCCCACTGACCACACATGGATCCACCAGTGCCATTGCATGTGTGTTATTCTCACAAACCACATATGGATCCAGCAGTGTCATTGCATGTTTGTTCCTCTCATAGACCACACATGGATCCACCGGTTTCATTGCATGTATCCTCTTTTCATGAACCACATCTAGAGTCATTGCATGTGTGTTCTTCCCACAGACCACACATGGATCCACCAGTGGCATTGCCTGTGTGTTCTTCTCACAAACCACATATGGATCCAGTAGTGTCATTGGATTTGTGTTCCTCCCACAAACCACACATTGATCCACCGGTGTCATTGCATGTCTGCTCTTTTCATGAACCACAGTTAGATTCATTGCATGTGTGATCCTCTCACATACCACACATGGATCCACCAGTGCCACTGGATGTGTGTTCTTCTCATGAACCACAGCTAGAGTCATTGGATGTGTGTTCTTTCCATGAACCACAGCTAGAGTCCTTGCATGTGTGTTCTTCTCACAAACCACATAAGGATACACCAGTGTCATTGCATGTGTGTTCTTCTCATGAACCACAGATAGACTCATTGCATGTGTGTTCTTCTCACAAACCATATCATGAATCACACCCAGTGTCATTGCATGTGTGTTCTTCTCATTAACCACACATGGATCCACCAGTGTCATTGCATCTCTGCTCTTTTCATTAACCACGGTTAGAGTCATTGCATGTGTGTTCTTCTCATTAACCACATATCACCAATGTCATTGCATGTGTGTTCTTGCCATGAACCACACATGGATCCACCAGTGTCATTGCATGTGTGTCCTTCTCACAAACAACATATGGATACACCAGTGTCATTGCATGTGTGTTCTTTTCACAGACCACATATCACCAGTGTGATTGCATCTGTCTTCTTCTCACAACCCACGTAAGGATCCACCGGTGTCATTGGATGTGTGTTCCTCTCATAGACCACACATGGATCCACCGGTGTCATTGCATGTCTGCTCTTTTCATAGACCACATATCACCAGCGTCATTGCATGTGTGTTCTTCTCACAAACCACGTAAGGATCCACTATTGTCATTGGATGTGTGTTCCTCTCATAGAACACACATGGATCCACCGGTGTCATCGCATGTCTGCTCTTTTCGTGAACCACAGTTAGATTCATTGCATGTGTGTTCTTCTCATGAACCATAGCTAGAGTCATTGCATGTGTGTTCTTCTCACAAACCATATCATTAATCACACCCAGTGTCGTTGCATGTGTGTTCTTCTCATTAACCACGGATGGATCCACCAGTGTCATTGCATGTCTGCTCTTTTAATTAACTACGGTTAGAGTCATTGCATGTCTGTTCTTTTCACAAACCACATATCACCAGTGCTGTTGCATGTGTGTTCTTCCCACAGACCACACATGGATCCACCAGTGTCGTTGCATGTGTGTCCTTCTCACAAACCACATATGGATCCACCAGTGTCATTGCATGTGTGTTCTTTTCACAGACCACATATCACTAGTGTCATTGCATGTGTTTTCTTCTCACAAACCACATAAGGATCCACCGGTGTCATTGGATGTGTGTTCCTCTCATAGACCACACATGGATCCACTGGTGTCATTGCATGTCTGCTCTTTTCATGAACCACATCTAGAGCCATTGCACGTGTGTTCTTCCCACAGACCACACAAGGATCCACCAGTGCCATTGCATGTGTGTTCTTCTCACAAATCACATATGGATCCAGCAGTGTCATTGCATGTTTGTTCCTCTCATAGACCAAACATGGATCCACCGGTGTCATTGCATGTCTGCTCGTTCCATGAACCACATCTAGAGTCATTGGATGTGTGTTCTTCCCATAGACCACACATGGATCCACCAGTGTCATTGCCTATGTGTTCTTCTCACGAACCACATATGGATCCAGCAGTGTCATTGGATTTGTATTCCTCCCACAGACCACACATGGATCCACCAGTGTCATTCCATGTCTGCTCTTTTCATGAACCACAGTTAGATTAATTGCATGTGTGATCCTCTCACAGACCACACATGGATCCACCAGTGTCATTGGATGTGTGTATTTCTCATGAACCACAGCTAGAGTCATTGGGTGTTCTTTCCATGAACCACAGCTAGAGTCCTTGCATGTGTGTTCTTCTCACAAACCACATAAGGATACACCAGAGTCACTGCATGTGTGTTCTTCTCATGAACCACAGTTAGAGTCATTGCATGTGTGTTCTTCTCACAAACCATATCATGAACGACACCTAGTGTCATTGCATGTGTGTTCTTCTCACTAACCACACATGTATCCACCAGTGTCATTGCATGTATGCACTTTTCATTAACCACAGTTAGAGTCATTGCATGTCTATTCTTTTCACAAACCACATATCACCAGTGTCATTGCATGTGTGTTCTTCCCACATACCACACATGGATCCACCAGTGTCATTGCATGTGTGTCCTTCTCACAAACCACATATGGATCCACCAGTGTCATTGCATGTGTGTTCTTTTCACAGACCACAAATCACCAGTGTTATTGCATGTGTGTTCTTCTCACCAACCACGTAAGGATCCACCGGTGTCATTGGATGTGTGTTCCTCTCATAGACCACATATGGATCCACCGGTGTCATTGCATGTCTGCTCTTTTCACAGACCACATATCACAAGTGTCATTTCATGTGTGTTCTTCTCACAAACCACATAAGGATCCACCGGTGTCATTGGATGTGTGTTCCTCTCATAGACCACACATGGATCCACTGGTGTCATTGCATGTCTGCTCTTTTCACATACCACATATTACCAGTGTCATTGCATGTGTGTTCTTCTCACAAACCACATAAGGATCCACCGGTGTCATTGGATGTGTGTTCCTCTCATAGACCACAGATGGATCCACCGGTGTCATTGCATGTCTCCTCTTTTCATGAACCACATCTAGAGTCATTGCATGTGTGTTCTTCCCACATACCACACATGGATCCACCAGTGTCATTGGATGTGTGTTCTTCTCACAAACCACATATGGATCCAGCAGTGTCATTGGATGTGTGTTCCTCCCACGGACCACACATGGATACACCGGTGTCATTGCATGTCTGCTCTTTTCATGAACCACAGTTAGATTCATTGCATGTGTGATCCTCTCAGAGACCACACATGGATCCACCAGTGTCATTGGATGTGTGTTCTTCTCATGAACCACAGCTAGAGTCATTGGATGTGTCTTCCTTCCATGAACCACAGCTAGAGTCCTTGCATGTGTGTTCTTCTCACAAACCACATAAGGATACACCAGTGTCATTGCATGTGTGTCTTCTCATGAACCACAGATAGACTCATTGCATGTGTGTTCTTCTCACAAACCATATCATGAATCACACCTAGTGTCATTGCATGTGTGTTCTTCTCATTAACCACACGTGGATCCACCAGTGTCATTGCATCTCTGCTCTTTTCATTAACCATAGTTAGAGTCATTACATGTCTGTTCTTCTCATTAACCGCATATCACCAGTGTCATTGCATGTGTGTTCTTGCCATGAACCACACATGGATCCACCCGTGTCATTGCATGTGTGTCCTTCTCACAAACAACATATGGATACACCAGTGTGATTGCATGTGTGTTCTTCTCACAACCCACGTAAGGATCCACCGGTGTCATTGGACGTGTGTTCCTCTCATAGACCACACATGGATCCACCGGTGTCATTGCATGTCTGCTCTTTTCATAGACCACATATCACCAGCGTCATTGCATGTGTGTTCTTCTCACAAACCACGTAAGGATCCACTATTGTCATTGGATGTGTGTTCCTCTCATAGAAAACACATGGATCCACCGGTGTCATCGCATGTCTGCTCTTTTCATGAACCACAGTTAGATTCATTGCAAGTGTGTTCTTGTCATGAACCACGGCTAGAGTCATTGCATGTGTGTTCTTCTCACAAACCATATCATTAATCACACCCAGTGTCATTGCATGTGTGTTCTTCTCATTAACCACAGATGGATCCACCAGTGTCATTACATGTCTGCTCTTTTAATTAACTACAGTTAGAGTCATTGCATGTCTATTCTTTTCACAAACCACATATCACCAGTGTCGTTGCATGTGTGTTCTTCCCACATACCACACATGGATCCACCAGTGTCATTGCATGTGTGTCCTTCTCACAAACCACATATGGATCCACCACTGTCATTGCATGTGTGTTCTTTTCACATACCACATATCACCAGTGTCATTGCATGTGTTTTATTCTCACAAACCATATATGGATCCACCGGTGTCATTGGATGTGTGTTCCTCTCATAGACCACACATGGATCCACTGGTGTCATTGCATGTCTGCTCTTTTCATGAACCACATCTAGAGCCATTGCACGTGTGTTCTTCCCACAGACCACACATGGATCCACCAGTGCTATTGCATGTGTGTTCTTGTCACAAACCACATATGGATCCAGCAGTGTCATTGCATGTTTGTTCCTCTCATAGACCACACATGGATCCACCGGTGTCATTGCATGTCTGCTCTTTCCATGAACCACATCTAGAGTCATTGCATGTGTGTTCTTCCCATAGACCACACATGGATCCACCAGTGTCATTGCCTGTGTGTTCTTCTCACGAACCACATATGGATCCAGCAGTGTCATTGGATTTGTGTTCCTCCCACAGACCACACATGGATCCACCGGTGTCATTGCATGTCTGCTCTTTTCATGAACCACAGTTAGATTAATTGCATGTGTGATCCTCTCACAGACCACACATGGATCCACCAGTGTCATTGGATGTGTGTTTTTCTCATGAACCACAGCTAGAGTCATTAGATGTGTGTACTTTCCATGAACCATAGCTAGAGTCCTTGCATGTGTGTTCTTCTCACAAACCACATAAGGATACACCAGAGTCATTGCATGTGTGTTCGTCTCATGAACCACAGTTAGAGTCATTGCATGTGTGTTCTTCTCACAAACCATATCATGAACGACACCTAGTGTCATTGCATGTGTGTTCTTCTCACAAACCATATCATGAACGACACCTAGTGTCATTGCATGTGTGTTCTTCTCATTAACCACACATGGATCCACCAGTGTCATTGCATGTATGCTCTTTTCATTAACCACAGTTAGAGTCATTGCATGTCTATTCATTTCATAAACCACATATCACCAGTGTCATTGCATGTGTGTTCTTCCCACATACCACACATGGATCCACCAGTGTCATTGCATGTGTGTCCTTCTCACAAACCACATATGGATCCACCAGTGTCATTGCATGTGTGTTCTTTTCACAGACCACATATCACCAGTGTCATTGCATGTGTGTTCTTCTCACAAACCACGTAAGGATCCACCGGTGTCATTAGATGTGTGTTCCTCTCATAGACCACACATGGATCCACCGGTGTCATTGCATGTCTGCTCTTTTCACAGACCACATATCACAAGTGTCATTGCATGTGTGTTCTTCTCGCAAACCACATAAGGATCCACCGGTGTCATTGGATGTGTGTTCCTCTCATAGACCACACATGCATCCACCGGTGTCAATGCATGTCTGCTCTTTTCACATACCACACATCACCAGTGTCATTGCGTGTGTGTTCTTCTCACAAACCACATAAGGATCCACCGGTGTGATTGGATGTGTGTTCCTCTCTTAGACCACACATGGATCCACCGGTGTCATTGCATGTCTCCTCTTTTCATGAACCACATCTAGAGTCATTGCATGTGTGTTCTTCCCACATACCACACATGGATCCACCAGTGTCATTGGATGTGTGTTCTTCTCACAAACCACATATGGATCCAGCAGTGTCATTGGATGTGTGTTCCTCCCACGGACCACACATGGATACACCGGTGTCATTGCATGTCTGCTCTTTTCATGAACCACATTTAGATTCATTGCATGTGTGATTCTCTCACAGACCACACATGGATCCACCAGTGTCATTGGATGTGTGTTCTTCTCATGAACCACAGCTAGAGTCATTGGATGTGTGTTCTTTCCATGAACCACAGCTAGAGTCCTTGCATGTGTGTTCTTCTCACAAACCACATAAGGATACACCAGTGTCATTGCATGTGTGTTCTTCTAATGAACCACAGATAGACTCATTGCATGTGTGTTGTTCTCACTAACCACACATGGATCCACCAGTGTCATTGCATCTCTGCTCTTTTCATTAACCACAGTTAGAGTCATTGGATGTATGTTCTTCTCATGAACCACATATCACCAGTGTCATTGCATGTGTGTTCTTCCAATGAACCACAAATGGATCCACCAGTGTCATTGCATGTGTGTTCTTGCAATGAACCACAAATGGATCCACCAGTGTCATTGCATATGTGATCCTCTCACAGACCACACATGGATCCACTAGTGTCATTGGATGTGTGTTCTTCTCATGAACCACAGCTAGAGTCATTGGATGTGTCTTCTTTCCATGAACCACATCTAGAGTCCTTGCATGTGTGTTCTTCTCACAAACCACATAAGGATACACCAGTGTCATTGCATGTGTGTTCTTCTCATGAACCATAGATAGACTCATTGCATGTGTGTTCTTCTCACAAACCATATCATGAATCACACCCAGTGTCATTGCATGTGTGTTCTTCTCATTAACCACACATGGATCCACCAGTGTCATTTCATCTCTGCTCTTTTCATTAACCACGGTTAGAGTCATTGCATGTCTGTTCTTCTCATTAACCACATATCACCAGTGTCATTGCATGTGTGTTCTTGCCATGAACCACACATGGATCCACCAGTGTCATTGCATGTGTGTCCTTCTCACAAACAACATATGGATACATCAGTGTCATTGCATGTGTGTTCTTTTCACAGACCACATATCACCAGTGTGATTGCATCTGTGTTCTTCTCACAACCCACGTAAGGATCCACCGGTGTCATTGGATGTGTGTTCCTCTCATAGACCACACATGGATCCACCGGTGTCATTGCATGTCTGCTCTTTTCATAGACCACATATCACCAACGTCATTGCATGTGTGTTCTTCTCACAAACCACGTAAGGATCCACTATTGTCGTTCGATGTGTCTTCCTCTCATAGAACACACATGGATCCACCGGTGTCATCGCATGTCTGCTCTTTTCGTGAACCACAGTTAGATTCATTGCATGTGTGTTCTTCTCATGAACCACGGCTAGAGTCATTGCATGTGTGTTCTTCTCACAAACCATATCATTAATCACACCCAGTGTCATTGCATGTGTGTTCTTCTCATTAACCACGGATGGATCCACCAGTGTCATTGCATGTCTGCTCTTTTAATTAACTACAGTTAGAGTCATTGCATGTCTGTTCTTTTCACAAACCACATATCACCAGTGTCGTTGCATGTGTGTTCTTCCCACAGACCACACATGGATCCACCAGTGTCATTGCATGTGTGTCCTTCTCACAAACCACATATGGATCCACCAGTGTCATTGCATGTGTGTTCTTTTCACAGACCACATATCACTAGTGTCATTGCATCTGTTTTCTTCTCAAAAACCACATAAGGATCCACCGGTGTCATTGGATGTGTGTTCCTCTCATAGACCACACATGGATCCACTGGTGTCATTGCATGTCTGCTCTTTTCATGAACCACATCTAGAGCCATTGCACGTGTGTTCTTCCCACAGACCACACAAGGATCCACCAGTGCCATTGCATGTGTGTTCTTCTCACAAACCACATATGGATCCAGCAGTGTCATTGCATGTTTGTTCCTCTCATAGACCACACATGGATCCACCGGTGTCATTGCATGTCTGCTCGTTCCATGAACCACATCAAGAGTCATTGCATGTGTGTTCTTCCCATAGACCACACATGGATCCAGCAGTGTCATTGCCTGTGTGTTCTTCTCACGAACCACATATGGATCCAGCAGTGTCATTGGATTTGTGTTCCTCCCACAGACCACACATGGATCCACCGGTGTCATTGCATGCCTGCTCTTTTCATGAACCACAGTTAGATTAATTGCATGTGTGATCCTCTCACAGACCACACATGGATCGACCAGTGTCATTGGATGTGTGTTTTTCTCATGAACCACAACTAGAGTCATTGGGTGTTCTTTCCATGAACCACAGCTAGAGTCCTTGCATGTGTGTTCTTCTCACAAACCACATAAGGATACACCAGAGTCATTGCATGTGTGTTCTTCTCATGAACCACAGTTAGAGTCATTGCATGTGTGTTCTTCTCACAAACCATATCATGAACGACACCTAGTGTCATTGCATGTGTGTTCTTCTCATTAACCACACATGGATCCACCAGTGTCATTGCATGTATGCTCTTTTCATTAACCACAGTTAGAGTCATTGCATGTATATTCTTTTCACAAACCACATATCACCAGTGTCATTGCATGTGTGTTCTTCCCACATACCACACATGGATCCACCAGTGTCATTGCATGTGTGTCCTTCTCACAAACCACATATGGATCCACCAGTGTCATTGCATGTGTGTTCTTTTCACAGACCACAAATCACCAGTGTTATTGCATGTGTGTTCTTCTCACAAACCACGTAAGGATCCACCGGTGTCATTGCATGTCTGCTCTTTTCACAGACCACATACACAAGTGTCATTGCATGTGTGTTCTTCTCACAAACCACATAAGGATCCACCGGTGTCATTGGATGTGTGTTCCTCTCATAGACCACACATGGATCCACCGGTGTCATTGCATGTCTGCTCTCTTCACATACCACATATCACCAGTGTCATTGCATGTGTGTTCTTCTCACAAACCACATAAGGATCCACCGGTGTCATTGGATGTGTGTTCCTCTCATAGACCAAAGGTGGATCCACCGGTGTCATTGCATGTCTCCTCTTTTCATGAACCACATCTAGAGTCATTGCATGTGTGTTCTTCCCACATACCACACATGGATCCACCAGTGTCATTGGATGTGTGTTCTTCTCACAAACCACATATGGATCCAGCAGTGTCATTGGATGTGTGTTCCTCCCACGGACCACACATGGATACACCGGTGTCATTGCATGTCTGCTCTTTTCATGAACCACAGTTAGATTCATTGCATGTGTGATCCTCTCACAGACCACACATGGATCCACCAGTGTCATTGGATGTGTGTTCTTCTCATGAACCACAGCTAGAGTCATTGGATGTGTCTTCTTTCCATGAACCACAGCTAGAGTCCTTGCATGTGTGTTCTTCTCACAAACCACATAAGGATACACCAGTGTCATTGCATGTGTGTTCTTCTCATGAACCACAGATAGACTCATTGCATGTGTGTTCTTCTCAGAAACCATATCATGAATCACACCTAGTGTCATTGCATGTGTGTTCTTCTCATTAACCACACATGGATCCACCAGTGTCATTGCATCTCTGCTCTTTTCATTAACCACAGTTAGAGTCATTACATGTCTGTTCTTCTCATTAACCACATATCACCAGTGTCATTGCATGTGTGTTCTTGCCATGAACCACACATGGATCCACCCGTGTCATTGCATGTGTGTCCTTCTCACAAACAACATATGGATACACTAGTGTCATTGCATGTGTGTTCTTTTCACAGACCACATATCACCAGTGTGATTGCATGTGTGTTCTTCTCACAACCCACGTAAGGATCCACCGGTGTCATTGGACGTGTGTTCCTCTCATAGACCACACATGGATCCACCGGTGTCATTGCATGTCTGCTCTTTTCATAGACCACATATCACCAGCATCATTGCATGTGTGTTCTTCTCACAAACCACGTAAGGATCCACTATTGTCATTGGATGTGTGTTCCTCTCATAGAAAACACATGGATCCACCGGTGTCATCGCATGTCTGCTCTTTTCATGAACCATAGTTAGATTCATTGCAAGTGTGTTCTCGTCATGAACCACGGCTAGAGTCATTGCATGTGTGTTCTTCTCACAAACCATATCATTAATCACACCAGTGTCATTGCATGTGTGTTCTTCTCATTAACCACAGATGGATCCACCAGTGTCATTGCATGTCTACTCTTTTAATTAACTACAGTTAGAGTCATTGCATGTCTATTCTTTTCACAAACCACATATCACCAGTGTCGTTGCATGTGTGTTCTTCCCACAGACCACACATGGATCCACCAGTGTCATTGCATTTGTGTCCTTCTCACAAACCACATATGGATCCACCAGTGTCATTGCATGTGTGTTCTTTTCACATACCACATATCACCAGTGTCATTGCATGTGTTTTATTCTCACAAACCACATAAGGATCCACCGGTGTCATTGGATGTGTGTTCCTCTCATAGACCACACATGGATCCACTGGTGTCATTGCATGTCTGCTCTTTTCATGAACCACATCTAGAGCCATTGCACGTGTGTTCTTCCCACAGACCACACATGGATCAACCAGTGCTATTGCATGTGTGTTCTTCTCACAAACCACATATGGATCCAGCAGTGTCATTGCATGTTTGTTCCTCTCATAGACCAAACATGGATCCACCGGTGTCATTGCATGTCTGCTCGTTCCATGAACCACATCTAGAGTCATTGCATGTGTGTTCTTCCCATAGACCACACATGGATCCACCAGTGTCATTGCCTGTGTGTTCTTCTCACGAACCACATATGGATCCAGCAGTGTCATTGGATTTGTGTTCCTCCCACAGACCACACATGGATCCACCGGTGTCATTGCATGTCTGCTCTTTTCATGGACCACAGTTAGATTAATTGCATGTGTGATCCTCTCACAAACCACACATGGATCCACCAGTGTCATTGGATGTGTGTTTTTCTCATGAACCACAGCTAGAGTCATTGGATGTGTGTTCTTTCCATGAACCACAGCTAGAGTCCTTGCATGTGTGTTCTTCTCACTAACCACATAAGTATACACCAGAGTCATTGCATGTGTGTTCTTCTCACGAACCACAGTTAGAGTCATTGCATGTGTGTTCTTCTCACAAACCATATCATGAACGACACCTAGTGTCATTGCATGTGTGTTCTTCTCATTAACCACACATGGATCCACCAGTGTCATTGCATCTATGCTCTTTTCATTAACCACAGTTAGAGTCATTGCATGTCTATTATTTTCACAAACCACATATCACCAGTGTCATTGCATGTGTGTTCATCCCACATACCACACATGGATCCACCAGTGTCATTGCATGTGTGTCCTTCTCACAAACCACATATGGATCCACCAGTGTCATTGCATGTGTGTTCTTTTCACAGACCACAAATCACCAGTGTCATTGCATGTGTGTTCTTCTCACAAACCACGTAAGGATCCACCGGTGTCATTGGATGTGTGTTCCTCTCATAGACCACACATGGATCCACCGGTGTCATTGCATGTCTGCTCTTTTCACAGACCACATATCACAAGTGTCATTGCATGTGTGTTCTTCTCACAAACCACATAAGGATCCACCGGTGTCATTGGATGTGTGTTCCTCTCATAGACCACACATGGATCCACCGGTGTCATTGCATGTCTGCTCTTTTCACATACCACATATCACCAGTGTCATTGCATGTGTGTTCTTCTCACAAACCACATAAGGATCCACCGGTGTCATTGGATGTGTGTTCCTCTCATAGACCAAAGGTGGATCCACCGGTGTCATTGCATGTCTCCTCTTTTCATGAACCACATCTAGAGTCATTGCATGTGTGTTCTTCCCACATACCACACATGGATCCACCAGTGTCATTGGATGTGTGTTCTTCTCACAAACCACATATGGATCCAGCAGTGTCATTGGATGTGTGTTCCTCCCACGGACCACACATGGATACACCGGTGTCATTGCATGTCTGCTCTTTTCATGAACCACAGTTAGATTCATTGCATGTGTGATCCTCTCACAGACCACACATGGATCCACCAGTGTCATTGGATGTGTGTTCTTCTCATGAACCACAGCTAGAGTCATTGGATGTGTCTTCTTTCCATGAACCACAGCTAGAGTCCTTGCATGTGTGTTCTTCTCACAAACCACATAAGGATACACCAGTGTCATTGCATGTGTGTTCTTCTCATGAACCACAGATAGACTCATTGCATGTGTGTTCTTCTCAGAAACCATATCATGAATCACACCTAGTGTCATTGCATGTGTGTTCTTCTCATTAACCACACATGGATCCACCAGTGTCATTGCATCTCTGCTCTTTTCATTAACCACAGTTAGAGTCATTACATGTCTGTTCTTCTCATTAACCACATATCACCAGTGTCATTGCATGTGTGTTCTTGCCATGAACCACACATGGATCCACCGGTGTCATTGCATGTGTGTCCTTCTCACAAACAACATATGGATACACTGGTGTCATTGCATGTGTGTTCTTTTCACAGACCACATATCACCAGTGTGATTGCATGTGTGTTCTTCTCACAACCCACGTAAGGATCCACCGGTGTCATTGGACGTGTGTTCCTCTCATAGACCACACATGGATCCACCGGTGTCATTGCATGTCTGCTCTTTTCATAGACCACATATCACCAGCATCATTGCATGTGTGTTCTTCTCACAAACCACGTAAGGATCCACTATTGTCATTGGATGTGTGTTCCTCTCATAGAAAACACATGGATCCACCGGTGTCATCGCATGTCTGCTCTTTTCATGAACCATAGTTAGATTCATTGCAAGTGTGTTCTCGTCATGAACCACGGCTAGAGTCATTGCATGTGTGTTCTTCTCACAAACCATATCATTAATCACACCAGTGTCATTGCATGTGTGTTCTTCTCATTAACCACAGATGGATCCACCAGTGTCATTGCATGTCTACTCTTTTAATTAACTACAGTTAGAGTCATTGCATGTCTATTCTTTTCACAAACCACATATCACCAGTGTCGTTGCATGTGTGTTCTTCCCACAGACCACACATGGATCCACCAGTGTCATTGCATTTGTGTCCTTCTCACAAACCACATATGGATCCACCAGTGTCATTGCATGTGTGTTCTTTTCACATACCACATATCACCAGTGTCATTGCATGTGTTTTATTCTCACAAACCACATAAGGATCCACCGGTGTCATTGGATGTGTGTTCCTCTCATAGACCACACATGGATCCACTGGTGTCATTGCATGTCTGCTCTTTTCATGAACCACATCTAGAGCCATTGCACGTGTGTTCTTCCCACAGACCACACATGGATCAACCAGTGCTATTGCATGTGTGTTCTTCTCACAAACCACATATGGATCCAGCAGTGTCATTGCATGTTTGTTCCTCTCATAGACCAAACATGGATCCACCGGTGTCATTGCATGTCTGCTCGTTCCATGAACCACATCTAGAGTCATTGCATGTGTGTTCTTCCCATAGACCACACATGGATCCACCAGTGTCATTGCCTGTGTGTTCTTCTCACGAACCACATATGGATCCAGCAGTGTCATTGGATTTGTGTTCCTCCCACAGACCACACATGGATCCACCGGTGTCATTGCATGTCTGCTCTTTTCATGGACCACAGTTAGATTAATTGCATGTGTGATCCTCTCACAAACCACACATGGATCCACCAGTGTCATTGGATGTGTGTTTTTCTCATGAACCACAGCTAGAGTCATTGGATGTGTGTTCTTTCCATGAACCACAGCTAGAGTCCTTGCATGTGTGTTCTTCTCACTAACCACATAAGTATACACCAGAGTCATTGCATGTGTGTTCTTCTCACGAACCACAGTTAGAGTCATTGCATGTGTGTTCTTCTCACAAACCATATCATGAACGACACCTAGTGTCATTGCATGTGTGTTCTTCTCATTAACCACACATGGATCCACCAGTGTCATTGCATCTATGCTCTTTTCATTAACCACAGTTAGAGTCATTGCATGTCTATTATTTTCACAAACCACATATCACCAGTGTCATTGCATGTGTGTTCATCCCACATACCACACATGGATCCACCAGTGTCATTGCATGTGTGTCCTTCTCACAAACCACATATGGATCCACCAGTGTCATTGCATGTGTGTTCTTTTCACAGACCACATATCACCAGTGTCATTGCATGTGTGTTCTTCTCACAAACCACCTAAGGATCCACCGGTGTCATTAGATGTGTGTTTCTCTCATAGACCACACATGGATCCACCGGTGTCATTGCATGTCTGCTCTTTTCATGAACCACAGTTAGATTCATTGCATGTGTGATTCTCTCACAGACCACACATGGATCCACCAGTGTCATTGGATGTGTGTTCTTCTCATGAACCACAGCTAGAGTCATTGGATGTGTGTTCTTTCCATGAACCACAGCTAGAGTCCTTGCATGTATGTTCTTCTCACAAACCACATAAGGATACACCAGTGTCATTGCATGTGTGTTCTTCTCATGAACCACAGATAGACTCATTGCATGTGTGTTGTTCTCACTAACCACACATGGATCCAACAGTGTCATTGCATCTCTGCTCTTTTCATTAACCACAGTTAGAGTCATTGCATGTCTGTTCTTCTCATGAACCACATATCACCAGTGTCATTGCATGTGTGTTCTTGCAATGTACCACAAATGGATCCACTAGTGTCATTGCATGTGTGTCCTTCTCACAAACAACATATGGATCCACCAGTGTCATTGCATGTTTGTTATTTTCACAGACCACATATCACCAGTGTCATTATTGCATGTGTTTTCTTCTCACAACCCACGTAAGGATCCACCGGTGTCATTGGACGTGTGTTCCTCTCATAGACCACACATGGATCCACCGGTGTCATTGCATGTCTGCTCTTTTCATAGACCACATATCACCAGCGTCATTGCATGTGTGTTGTTCTCACAAACCACGTAAGGATCCACTATTGTCATTGGATGTGTGTTCCTCTCATAGAACACACATGGATCCACCGGTGTCATCGCATGTCTGATCTTTTCATGAACCACAGTTAGATTCATTGCATGTGTGTTCTTCTCATGAACCACGGCTAGAGTCATTGCATGTGTGTTCTTCTCACAAACCATATCATTAATCACACCCAGTGTCATTGCATGTGTGTTCTTCTCATTAACCATAGATGGATCCACCAGTTTCATTGCATGTCTGCTATTTTAATTAACTACAGTTAGAGTCATTGCATGTCTATTCTTTTCACAAACCACATATCACCAGTGTCGTTGCATGTGTGTTCTTCCCACATACCACACATGGATCCACCAGTGTCATTGCATGTGTGTCCTCACAAACCACATATGGATCCACCAGTGTCATTGCATGTGTGTTCTTTTTACAGACCACATATCACCAGTGTCATTGCATGTGTTTTCTTCTCACAAACCACATAAGGATCCACCGGTGTCATTGGATGTGTGTTCCTCTCATAGACCACACATGGATCCACTGGTGTCATTGCATGTCTGCTCTTTTCATGAACCACATCTAGAGCCATTGCACGTGCGTTCTTCCCACAGACCACACATGGATCCACTTGTGTCATTGCATGTGTGTTCTTCTCACAAACCACATATGGATCCAGCAGTGTCATTGCATGTTTGTTCCTCTCATAGACCAAACATGGATCCACCGGTGTCATTGCATGTCTGCTCGTTCCATGAACCACATCTAGAGTCATTGCATGTGTGTTCTTCCCATAGACCACACATGGATCCACCAGTGTCATTGCCTGTGTGTTCTTCTCACGAACCACATATGGATCCAGCAGTGTCATTGGATTTGTGTTCCTCCCACAGACCACACATGGATCCACCGGTGTCATTGCATGTCTGCTCTTTTCATGGACCACAGTTAGATTAATTGCATGTGTGATCCTCTCACAAACCACACATGGATCCACCAGTGTCATTGGATGTGTGTTTTTCTCATGAACCACAGCTAGAGTCATTGGATGTGTGTTCTTTCCATGAACCACAGCTAGAGTCCTTGCATGTGTGTTCTTCTCACTAACCACATAAGTATACACCAGAGTCATTGCATGTGTGTTCTTCTCACGAACCACATTTAGAGTCATTGCATGTGTGTTCTTCTCACAAACCATATCATGAACGACACCTAGTGTCATTGCATGTGTGTTCTTCTCATTAACCACACATGGATCCACCAGTGTCATTGCATCTATGCTCTTTTCATTAACCACAGTTAGAGTCATTGCATGTCTATTATTTTCACAAACCACATATCACCAGTGTCATTGCATGTGTGTTCATCCCACATACCACACATGGATCCACCAGTGTCATTGCATGTGTGTCCTTCTCACAAACCACATATGGATCCACCAGTGTCATTGCATGTGTGTTCTTTTCACAGACCACAAATCACCAGTGTCATTGCATGTGTGTTCTTCTCACAAACCACGTAAGGATCCACCGGTGTCATTGGATGTGTGTTCCTCTCATAGACCACACATGGATCCACCGGTGTCATTGCATGTCTGCTCTTTTCACAGACCACATATCACAAGTGTCATTGCATGTGTGTTCTTCTCACAAACCACATAAGGATCCACCGGTGTCATTGGATGTGTGTTCCTCTCATAGACCACACATGGATCCACCGGTGTCATTGCATGTCTGCTCTTTTCACATACCACATATCACCAGTGTCATTGCATGTGTGTTCTTCTCACAAACCACATAAGGATCCACCGGTGTCATTGGATGTGTGTTCCTCTCATAGACCACACATGGATTCACCGGTGTCATTGCATGTCTCCTCTTTTCATGAACCACATCTAGAGTCATTGCATGTGTGTTCTTCCCACATACTACACATGGATCCACCAGTGTCATTGGATGTGTGTTCTTCTCACAAACCACATATGGATCCAGCAGTGTCATTGGATGTGTGTTCCTCCCACGGACCACACATGGATACACCGGTGTCATTGCATGTCTGCTCTTTTCATGAACCATAGTTAGATTCATTGCATGTGTGATCCTCTCACAGACCACACTTGGATCCACCAGTGTCATTGGATGTGTGTTCTTCTCATGAACCACAGCTAGAGTCATTGGATGTGTCTTCTTTCCATGAACCACAGCTAGAGTCCTTGCATGTGTGTTCTTCTCACAAACCACATAAGGATACACGAGTGTCATTGCATGTGTGTTCTTCTCATGAACCACAGATAGACTCATTGCATGTGTGTTCTTCTCACAAACCATATCATGAATCACACCTAGTGTCATTGCATGTGTGTTCTTCTCATTAACCACACATGGATCCACCAGTGTCATTGCATCTCTGCTCTTTTCATTAACCATAGTTAGAGTCATTGCATGTCTGTTCTTCTCATTAACCACATATTACCAGTGTCATTGCATGTGTGTTCTTGCCATGAACCACACATGGATCCACCCGTGTCATTGCATGTGTGTCCTTCTCACAAACAACATATGGATCCACCAGTGTCATTGCATGTGTGTTCTTTTCACAGACCACATATCACCAGTGTGATTGCATGTGTGTTCTTCTCACAACCCACGTAAGGATCCACCGGTGTCATTGGACGTGTGTTCCTCTCATAGACCACACATGGATCCACCGGTGTCATTGCATGTCTGCTCTTTTCATAGACCACATATCACCAGCGTCAATGCATGTGTGTTCTTCTCACAAACCACGTAAGGATCCACTATTGTCATTGGATGTGTGTTCCTCTCATAGAACACACATGGATCCACCGGTGTCATCGCATGTCTGCTCTTTTCATGAACCACAGTTAGATTCATTGCATGTGTGTTCTTCTCATGAACCACGGCTAGAGTCATTGCATGTGTGTTCTTCTCACAAACCATATCATTAATCACACCCAGTGTCATTGAATGTGTATTCTTATCATTAACCACAGATGGATCCACCAGTGTCATTGTATGTCTGCTCTTTTAATTAACTACAGTTAGAGTCATTGCATGTCTGTTCTTTTCACAAACCACATATCACCAGTGTCGTTGCATGTGTGTTCTTCCCACAGACCACACATGGATCCACCAATGTCATTGCATGTGTGTCCTTCTCACAAACAACATATGGATCCACCACTGTCATTGCATGTGTGTTCTTTTCACAGACCACATATCACCAGTGTCATTGCATGTGTTTTCTTCTCACAAACCACATAAGGATCCACCGGTGTCATTGGATGTGTGTTCCTCTCATAGACCACACATGGATCCACTGGTGTCATTGCATGTTTGCTCTTTTCATGAACCACATCTAGAGCCATTGCACCTGTGTTCTTCCTACAGACCACACATGGATCCACCAGTGCCATTGCATGTGTGTTCTTCTCACAAACCACATATGGATCCAGCAGTGTCATTGCATGTTTGTTCCTCTCATAGACCACACATGGATCCACCGGTGTCATTGCATGTCTGCTCTTTCCATGAACCACATCTAGAGTCATTGCATGTGTGTTCTTCCCATAGACCACACATGGATCCACCAGTGTCATTGCCTGTGTGTTCTTCTCACAAACCACATATGTATCCAGTAGTGTCATTGGATTTGTGTTCCTCCCACAGACCACACATGGATCCACCGGTGTCATTGCATGTCTGCTCTTTTCATGAACCACAGTTAGATTAATTGCATGTGTGATCCTCTCACAGACCACACATGGATCCACCAGTGTCATTGGATGTGTGTTTTTCTCATGAACCACAGCTAGAGTCATTGGATGTGTGTACTTTCCATGAACCACAGCGAGAGTCCTTGCATGTGTGTTCTTCTCACAAACCACATAAGGATACACCAGAGTCATTGCATGTGTGTTCTTCTCATGAACCACAGTTAGAGTCATTGCATGTGTGTTCTTCTCACAAACCATATCATGAACGACACCTAGTGTCATTGCATGTGTGTTCTTCTCATTAACCACACATGGATCCACCAGTGTCATTGCATGTATGCTCTTTTCATTAACCACAGTTAGAGTCATTGCATGTCTATTCATTTCATAAACCACATATCACTAGTTTCATTGCATGTGTGTTCTTCCCACATACCACACATGGATCCACCAGTGTCATTGCAAGTGTGTCCTTCTCACAAACCACATATGGATCCACCAGTGTCATTGCATGTGTGTTCTTTTCACAGACCACATATCACCAGTGTCATTGCATGTGTGTTCTTCTCACAAACCACGTAAGGATCCACCGGTGTCATTGGATGTGTGTTCCTCTCATAGACCACACATGGATCCACCGGTGTCATTGCATGTCTGCTCTTTTCACAGACCACATATCACAAGTGTCATTGCATGTGTGTTCTTCTCGCAAACCACATAAGGATCCACTGGTGTCATTGGATGTGTGTTCCTCTCATAGACCACACATGCATCCACCGGTGTTATTGCATGTCTGCTCTTTTCACATACCATATATCACCAGTGTCATTGCATGTGTGTTCTTCTCACAAACCACATAAGGATTCACCAGTGTCATTCGATGTGTGTTCCTCTCATAGACCACACATGGATCCACCGGTGTCATTGCATGTCTCCTCTTTTCATGAACCACATCTAGAGTCATTGCATGTGTGTTCTTCCCACATACCACACATGGATCCACCAGTGTCATTGGATGTGTGTTCTTCTCACAAACCACATATGGATCCAGCAGTGTCATTGGATGTGTCTTCCTCCCACGGACCACACATGGATACACCGGTGTCATTGCATGTCTGCTCTTTTCATGAACCACAGTTAGATTCATTGCATGTGTGATTCTCTCACAGACCACACATGGATCCACCAGTGTCATTGGATGTGTGTTCTTCTCATGAACCACAGCTAGAGTCATTGGATGTGTGTTCTTTCCATGAACCACAACTAGAGTCCTTGCATGTGTGTTCTTCTCACAAACCACATAAGGATACACCAGTGTCATTGCATGTGTGTTCTTCTCATGAACCATAGATAGACTCATTGCATGTGTGTTGTTCTCACTAACCACACATGGATCCACCAGTGTCATTGCATCTCTGCTCTTTTCATTAACCATAGTTAGAGTCATTTCATGTCTGTTCTTCTCATGAACCACATATCACCAGTGTCATTGCATGTGTGTTCTTGCCATGAACCACAAATGGATCCACCAGTGTCATTGCATGTGTGTCCTTCTCACAAACAACATATGGATCCACCAGTGTCATTGCATGTGTGTTCTTTTCACAGACCACATATCACCAGTGTCATTATTGCATGTGTGTTCTTATCACAACCCACGTAAGGATCCACCGGTGTCATTGGACGTGTGTTCCTCTCATAGACCACACAGGGATCCACCGGTGTCATTGCATGTCTGCTCTTTTCATAGACCACATATGACCAGCGTTATTGCATGTGTGTTCTTCTCACAAACCACGTAAGGATCCACTATTGTCATTGGATGTGTGTTCCTCTCATAGAAAACACATGGATCTACCGGTGTCATCGCATGTCTGCTCTTTTCATGAACCACATTTAGATTCATTGCATGTGTGTTCTTCTCATGAACCACGGCTAGAGTCATTGCATGTGTGTTCTTCTCACAAACCATATCATTAGTCACACCAAGTGTCATTGCATGTGTGTTCTTCTCATTAACCATAGATGGATCCACCAGTGTCATTGCATGTCTGCTCTTTTAATTAACTACAGTTAGAGTCATTGCATGTCTGTTCTTTTCAGAAATCACATATCACCAGTGTCGTTGCATGTGTGTTCTTCGCACAGACCACACATGGATCCACCAGTGTCATTGCATGTGTGTCCTTCTCACAAACCACATATGGATCCACCAGTGTCATTGCATGTGTGTTCTTTTCACAGACCACATATCACCAGTGTCATTGCATGTGTTTTCTTCTCACAAACCACATAAGGATCCACCGGTGTCATTGGATGTGTGTTCCTCTCATAGACCACACATGGATCCACTGGTGTCATTGCATGTCTGCTCTTTTCATGAACCACATCTAGATCCATTGCACGTGTGTTCTTCCCACAGACCACACATGGATCCACCAGTGCCATTGCATGTGTGTTCTTCTCACAAACCACATATGGATCCAGCAGTGTCATTGCATGTTTGTTCCTCTCATAGACGACACATGGATCCACTGGTGTCATTGCATGTCTGCTCTTTCCATGAACCACATCTAGAGTCATTGCATGTGTGTTCTTCCCATAGACCACACATGGATCCACCAGTGTCATTGCATGTGTGTTCTTCTCACAAACCACATATGGATCCAGCAGTGTCATTGATTTATGTTCCTCCCACAGAGCACACATGGATCCACCGGTGTCATTGCATGTCTGCTCCTTTCATGAACCACAGTTAGATTAATTGCATGTGTGATCCTCTCACAGACCACACATGGATCCACCAGTATCATTGGATGTGTGTTTTTCTCATGAACCACAGCTAGAGTCATTGGATGTGTGTTCTTTTCATGAACCACAGCTAGAGTCCTTGCATGTGTGTTCTTCTCACAAACCACATAAGGATACACCAGAGTCATTGCATGTGTGTTCTTCTCATGAACCACAGTTAGAGTCATTGCATGTGTGTTCTTCTCACAAACCATATCATGAACGACACCTAGTGTCATTGCATGTGTGTTCTTCTCATTAACCAAACATGGATCCACCTGTGTCATTGCATGTATGCTCTTTTCATTAACCACAGTTAGAGTCATTGCATGTCTATTCTTTTCACAAACCACATATCACCAGTGTCATTGCATGTGTGTTCTTCCCACATACCACACATGGATCCACCTGTGTCATTGCATGTGTGTCCTTCTCACAAACCACATATGGATCCACCAGTGTCATTGCATGTGTGTTCTTTTCACAGACAACATATCACCAGTGTCATTGCATGTGTGTTCTTCTCATAAACCACGTAAGGATCCACCGGTGTCATTGGATGTGTGTTCCTCTCATAGACCACACATGGATCCACCGGTGTCATTGCATGTCTTCTCTTTTCACAGACCACATATCACATGTGTCATTGCATGTGTGTTCTTCTCACAAACCATGTAAGGATCCACTATTGTCATTGGATGTGTGTTCCTCTCATAGACCACACATGGATCCACCGGTGTCATCGCATGTCTGCTCTTTTCATGAACCACAGTTAGATTCATTGCATGTTTGTTCTTCTCATGAACAACATCTAGAGTCATTGCATGTGTGTTCTTCTCACAAACCATATCATTAATCACACCCAGTGTCATTGCATGTGTGTTCTTCTCATTAACCACAGATGGATCCACCAGTGTCATTGCATGTCTGCTCTTTTAATTAACCACAGTTAGAGTCATTGCATGTCAGTTCTTTTCACAAACCACATATCACCAGTGTCATTGCATGTGTGTTCTTCCCACAGACCACACATGGATCCACCAGTGTCATTGCATGTGTGTTATTTTCACGGACCACATATCACCAGTGTCATTGCATGTGTTTTCTTCTCACCAACCACATCAGGATCCACCGGTGTCATTGGATGTGTGTTCCTCTCATAGACCACGCATGGATCCACCGGCGTCATTACATGTCTGCTCTTTTCATGAACCACATCTAGAGTCATTGCATGTGTGTTCTACCCACAGACCACACATGGATTCACCAGTGCCATTGCATGTGTGTTCTTCTCACAAACTACATACGGATCCAGCATTGTCATTGGATGTGTGTTCCTCTCATAGACCACACATGGATCCACCGGTGTCATTGCATGTCTGCTCTTTTCACGAACCACATCTAGAGTGATTGCATGTGTGTTCTTCCCATAGACCACACATGGATCCACCAGTGTCATTGCATGTGTGTTCTTCTCACAAACCACATATGGATCCAGCAGTGTCATTGGATGTGTGTTCCTCCCACAGACCACACATGGATCCACCGCTGTCATTGCATGTTTGCTCTTTTCATGAATCACAGTTAGATTAATTGCATGTGTGATCCTCTCATAGACCACACATTGATCCACCAGTGTCATTGGATGTGTGTTTTTCTCATGAACCGCAGCTAGAGTCATTGGATGTGTGTTCTTTCCATGAACCACAGCTAGAGTCCTTGCATGTGTGTTCTTCTCACAAACCACATAAGGATACACCAATGTCATTGCATGTGTGTTCTTCTCATGAACCATAGTTAGAGTCATTGCATCTGTGTTCTTCTCACAAACCATATCATGAACGACACCTAGTGTCATTGCATGTGTGTTCTTCCCATTAACCACACATGGATCCACCAGTGTCATTGCATGTATGCTCTTTTCATTAACCACAGTTAGAGTCATTGCATGTCTATTCTTTTCACAAACCACATATCACCAGTGTCATTGCATGTGTGTTCTTCCCATAGACCACACATGGATCCACCAGTGTCATTGCATGTGTGTCCTTCTCACAAACAACATATGGATCCACCAGTGTCATTACATGTGTGTTCTTTTCATAGACCACATATCACCAGTGTCATTGCATGTGTGTTCTTCTCACAAACCACGTAAGGATCCACCGGTGTCATTGGATGTGTGTTCCTCTCATAGACCACACATGGATCCACCGGTGTCATTGCATGTCTGCTCTTTTCAAAGACGATATATCACCAGTCTCATTGCATGTGTGTTCTTCTCACAAACCACGTAAGGATCCACTATTGTCATTGGATGTGTGTTCCTCTCATAGACCACACATGGATCCACCGGTGTCATCGCATGTCTTCTCTTTTCATGAACCACAGTTAGATTCATTGCATTTGTGTTCTTCTCATGAACCACAACTAGAGTCATTGCATGTGTGTTCTCCTCACAAACCATATCATGAATCACACCCAGTGTCATTGCATGTGTGTTCTTCTCATTAACCACACATGGATCCACCAGTGTCATTGCATGTCTGCTCTTTTAATTAACCACAGTTAGAGTCATTGCATGTCTGTTCTTTTCACAAACCACATATCACCAGTGTCATTGCATGTGTGTCCTTCTCACAAACCACATATGGATCCACCAGTGTCATTGCATGTGTGTTCTTTTCACATACCACATATCACCAGTGTCATTGCATGTGTTTTCTTCTCACAAACCACATAAGGATCCACCGGTGTCATTGGATGTCTGTTCCTCTCATAGACCACACATGGATCCACCGGTGTCATTGCATGTCTCCTCTTTTCATGAACCACATCTAGAGTCATTGCATATGTGTTCTTCCCACAGACCACACATGGATCCACCAGTGTCATTGCATGTGTGTTCTTCTCACAAACCACATATGGATCCAGCAGTGTCATTGGATATGTGTTCCTCCCACAGACCACACATGGATCCACTGGTGTCATTGCATGTCTGCTCTTTTCATGAACCACAGTTTGATTAATTGCATGTGTGATCCTCTCACAGACCACACATGGATCCACCAGTGTCATTGGATGTGTGTTTTTCTCATGAACCACAGCTAGAGTCATTGGATGTGTGTACTTTCCATGAACCACAGCTAGAGTCCTTGCATGTGTGTTCTTCTCACAAACCACATAAGGATACACCAGAGTCATTGCATGTGTGTTCTTCTCACAAACCACATAAGGATACACCAGTGTCATTGCATGTGTTTTCTTCTCACAAACCACATAAGGATCCACCAGTGTCATTGGATGTTTGTTCCTCTCATAGACCACACATGGATCCACCGGTGTCATTGCATGTCTCCTCTTTTCATGAACCACATCTAGAGTCATTGCATGTGTGTTCTTCCCACAGACCACACATGGATCCACCAGTGTCATTGCATGTGTGTTCTTCTCACAAACCACATATGGATCCAGCAGTGTCATTGGATGTGTGTTCCTCCCACAGACCACACATGGATCCACTGGTGTCATTGCATGTCTGCTCTTTTCAAGAACCACAGTTTGATTAATTGCATGTGTGATCCTCTCACAGACCACACATGGATCCACCAGTGTCATTGGATGTGTGTTTTTCTCATGAACCACAGCTAGAGTCATTGGATGTGTGTACTTTCCATGAACCACAGCTAGAGTCCTTGCATGTGTGTTCTTCTCACAAACCACATAAGGATACACCAGAGTCATTGCATGTGTGTTCTTCTCATGAACCACAGTTAGAGTCATTATATGTGTGTTCTTCTCACAAACCATATCATGAACCACACCTAGTGTCATTGCATGTGTGTTCTTCTTATTAACCACGCATGGATCCACTAGTGTCATTGCATGTATGCTCTTTTCATTAACCACAGTTAGAGTCAATGCATGTCTGTTCTTTTCACAAACCACATATCACTAGTGTCATTGCATGTGTGTTCTTCCCATAGACCACACATGGATCCACCAGTGTCATTGCATGTGTGTCCTTCTCATAAACCACATATGGATCCACCAGTGTCATTGCATGTGTGTTCTTTTCACAGACCACATATCACCAGTGTCATTGCATGTGTGTTCTTCTCATAAACCACATAAGGATCCACCGGTGTCATTGGATGTGTGTTCCTCTCATAGACCACACATTGATTCACTGGTGTCATTGCATGTCTGCTCTTTTCATGAACCACATCTAGAGTCATTGCATGTGTGTTCTTCCCACAGACCACACATGGATCCACTTGTGTCATTGCATGTGTCTTCTTCTCACAAACCACATATGGATCCAGCAGTGTCATTGGATGTGTGTTCCTCCCACAGACCACACATGGATCCACCGGTGTCATTGCATGTCTGCTCTTTTCATGAACCACAGTTAGATTCATTGCATGTGTGATCCTCTCACAGACCACACATGGATCCACCAGTTTCATTGGATGTGTGTTCTTCTCATGAACCACAGCTAGAGTCATTGGATGTGTGTTCTTTCCATGAACCACAATTAGAGTCCTTGCATGTGTGTTCTTCTCCCAAACCACATAAGGATACACCAATATCATTGCATGTGTGTTCTTCTCATGAACCACAACTAGAGTCATTGCATGTGTGTTCTTCTCACAAACCATATCATGAATCACACCTAGTGTCATTGCATGTGTGTTCTTCTCATTAACCACACATGGATCCACCAGTGTCATTGCATGTTTGCTCTTTTCATTAACCACAGTTAGATTCATTGCATGTCTGTTCTTCTCATGAACCACATATCACCAGTGTCATTGCATGTGTGTTCTTCCCATGAACCACACATGGATCCACCGGTGTCATTGCATGTGTGTCCTTCTCAAAAACCACATATGGATCCACCAGTGTCATTGCATGTGTGTTCTTTTCACAGACCACATATCACCAGTGTCATTGCATGTGTGTTCTTCTCACAAACCATGTAAGGATCCACCGGTGTCATTTGATGTGTGTTCCTCTCATAGAACAGACATGGATCCACTGGTGTCATTGCATGTCTGCTCTTTTCACAGAACACATATCACCAGTGTCATTGCATGTGTGTTCTTCTCAGAAACCACGTACGGATCCACCGGTGTCATTGGGTGTGTGTTCCTCTCATAGACCACACATGGATCCACTGGTGTCATCGGATGTTTGCTCTTTTCATGAAGCACAGTTAGAGTCATTGCATGTGTGTTCTTCTCAAGAACCACAGCTAGAGTCATTGCATGTGTGTTCTTCTCACAAACCATATCATGAATAACACCTAGTGTCATTGCATGTGTGCTCTTCTCATTAACCACACATGGATCCACTAGTGTCATTACATGTCTGTTCTTTTCATTAACCACTGTTGGAGTCATTGCATGTCTGTTCTTTTCACAAATCACATATCACTAGTGTCATTGCATGTGTGTTCTTCCCACAGACCACACGTGGATCCACCAGTGTAATTGCATGTGTGTCCTTCTCACAAACCACATTTGGATCCACCAGTGCCATTGCATGTGTGTTCTTTTCACAGACCACATATCACCAATGTCATTGCATGTGTGTTCTTCTCACAAACCACGTAAGGATCCACCGGTTTCATTGGATGTGTGTTCCTCTCATAGACCACACATGGATCCACCGGTGTCATCGCATGTATGCTCTTTTCATGAACCACATCTAGAGTCATTGCATGTGTGTCCTTCTCACAAACCACATATGGATCCACCAGTGTCATTGCATGAGTGTTCTTTTCACAGACCACATATCACCAATGTCATTGTAGTGTGTTCTTCTCACAAACCACGTAAGGATCCACCGGTTTCATTGGATCTGTGTTCCTCTCATAGACCACACATGGATCCACTGGTGTCATCGCATGTCTGCTCTTTTCATGAACCACATCTAGAGTCATTGCATGTGTGTTCTTCTCCGGAACAATAGCTAGAGTCATTGCATGTGTGTTCTTCTCACAAACCATATCATGAATCACACCCAATGTCATTGCATGTGTGTTCTTCTCATTAACCACACATGGATCCACCAATGTCATTGCATGTCTGTTCTTTTTATTAACCACAGTTAGAGTCATTGCATGTCTATTCTTTTCACAGACCACATATCACCAGTGTCATTGCATGTGTGTTCTTCCAAAAGACCACACATGGATCCACCAGTGTCATTGCATGTGTGTCCTTCTCACAAACCACATATGGATCCACCAGTGTCTTTGCGTGTGTGTTCTTTTCATGGACCACATATCACCAGTGTCATTGCATGTGTGTTCTTCTCACAAACAACATACGGATCCACCGGTGTCATTGGATGTGTGTTCCTCTCATAGACCTCACATGGATCCACCGGTGTCATCGCATGTCTGCTCTTTTCATGAACCACATCTAGAGTCATTGCATGTGTGTTCTACCCATAGACCACACATGGATCCACTAGTGTTATTGCATGTGTGTTCTTCTCACAAACCACATATGGATCAAGCTGTGTCATTGGATGTGTGTTCCTCCCACAGACCACACATGGATCCACCGGTGTCATTGCATGTGTGTTCTTCTCACAAACCACATATGGATCCAGCAGTGTCATTGGATGTGTGTTCCTCCCACAGACCACACATGGATCCACCGGTGTCATTGCATGTCTGCTCTTTTCATGAACCACAGTTAGATTCATTGCATGTGTGATCCTCTCACAGACCACACATGGATCCACTAGTGTCATTGGATTTCTGTTCTTCTCATGAACCACTGGTAGACTCATTGGATGTGTGTTCTTTCCATGAACCACAGCTAGAGTCCATGCATGTATGTTCTTCTCACAAACCACATAAGGATACACCAGTGTCATTGCATGTGTGTTCTTCTCATGAACCACATCTAGAGTCACTGCATGTGTGTTCTTCTCACAAACCATATCACGAATCACACCCAGTGTCATTGCATGTGTGTTCTTCTCATTAACCACACATGGATCCACCAGTGTCATTGCATGTCTGCTCTTTTCATTAACCACAGTTAGAGTCATTGCATGTCTGTTCTTTTCACAAACCACATATCACCAGTGTCATTGCATGTCTGTTCTTCCCACAGACCACACATGGAGCCACCAGTGTCATTGCGTGTGTGTCCTTCTCACAAACCACATATGGATCCACCAGTGTCATTGCATGTGTGTTCTTTTCACAGACCACATATCACCAATGTCATTAAATGTGTGTTCTTCTCACAAACCACGTAAGGATCCACCGGTGTCATTGGATGTGTGTTCCTCTCATAGACCACACATGGATCCACCGGTGTCATCGCATGTCTGCTCTTTTCATGAACCACATCTAGAGTCATTGCATGTATGTTCTTCTCAGGAACCACAGCTAGAGTCATTGCATGTGTGTTCTTCTCACAAACCATATATGAATCACACCCAGTGTCATTGCATGTGTGTTCTTCTCATTAACCACACATGGATCCACCAATGTCATTGCATGTTTGTTCTTTTTATTAACCACAGTTAGAGTCATTGCATGTCTATTATTTTCACAAACCACATATCACCAGTGTCATTGCATGTGTGTTCTTCCAAAAGACCACACATGGATCCACTAGTGTCATTGCATGTGTGTTCATTTCATAGACCACATATCACTAGTATCATTGCATGTGTGTTCTTCTCACAAACCACATACGGATCCACTGGTGTCATTGGATGTGTGTTCCTCTCATAGACCACACATGGATCCACCGGTGTCATTGCATGTCTGCTCTTTTCATGAACCACATCTAGAGTCATTGCATGTGTGTTCTTCTCAGGAACCACAGGTTGAGTCATTGCATGTGTGTTCTTCTCACAAACCATATCATGAATCACACCCAGTGTCGTTGCATGTGTGTTCTTCTCATTAACCACACATGGATCCACCAATGTCATTGCATGTCTGTTCTTTTCATTAACCATAGTTAGAGTCATTGCATGTCTATTCTATTCCCAAACCACATATCACCAGTGTCATTGCATGTGTGTTCTTCCAAAAGAGCACACATGGATCCACCAGTGTCATTGCATGTGTGTCCTTCTCACAAACCACATATGGATCCACCAGTGTCATTGCATGTGTGTTCTTTTCATAGACCAAATATCACTAGTGTCATTGCATGTGTGTTCTTCTCGCAAACCACATACGGATCCACCGGTGTCATTGGATGTGTGTTCCTCTCATAGACCACACATGGATCCACCGGTGTCATTGGAGGTCTGCTCTTTTCATGAACCACATCTAGAGTCATTACATGTGTGTTCTTCCCATAGACCACTTATGGATCCACCAGTGTAATTGCATGTGTGTTCTTCTCACAAACCACATATGGATCCAACTGTGTCATTGGATGTGTGTTCCTCCCACAGACCACACATGGATCCACCGGTGTCATTGCATGTGTGTTCTTCTCACAAACCACATATGGATCCAGAAGTGTCATTGGATGTGTGTTCCTCCCACAGACCACACATGGATCCACCGGTGTCATTGCATGTCTGCTCTTTTCATGAACCACAGTTAGATTCATTGCATGTGTGATACTCTCACAGACCAAACATGGATCCACCAGTGTCATTGGATGTGTGTTCTTCTCATGAACCACAGCTTGAGTCATTGGATGTGTGTTCTTTCCATGAACCACAACTAGAGTCCTTGCATGTGTGTTCTTCTCACAAACCACATAAGGATACACCAGTGTCATTGGATGTGTGTTCTTCTCATTAACCACAACTAGAGTCATTGGATGTGTTTTCTTTCCATGAACCACAGCTAGAGTCCATGCATGTGTGTTCTTCTCACAAACCACAAAAGGATACACCAGTGTCATTGCATGTTTGTTCTTCTCATGAACCACATGTAGAGTCATTGCATGTGTGTTCTTCTCACAAACCATATCATGAATCACACCCAGTGTCATTGCATGTGTGTTCTTCTCATTAACCACACATGGATCCACCAGTGTCATTGCATGTCTGCTCTTTTCATTAACCACAGTTAGAGTCATTGCATGTCTGTTCTTTTCACAAACCACATATCACCAGTGTCATTGCATGTGTGTTCTTCCCACAGACCACACATGGATCCACCAGTGTCATTGCATGTGTGTCCTTCTCACAAACCACATATGGATCCACCAGTGTCATTGCATGTGTGTTCTTTTCACAGACCACATATCACCAATGTCATTGCAGTGTGTTCTTCTCACAAGCCACGTAAGGATCCACCAGTTTCATTGGATGTGTGTTCCTCTCATAGACCACACATGGATCCACCGGTGTCATCGCATGTCTGCTCTTTTCATGAACCACATCTAGAGTAATTGCATGTGTGTTCTTCTCAGGAACAACAACTAGAGTCATTGCATGTGTGTTCTTCTCACAAACCATATCATGAATCACACCCAGTGTCATTGCATGTGTGTTCTTCTCATTAACCACACATGGATCCACCAATGTCATTGCATGTCTGTTCTTTTCATTAACCACAGTTAGAGTCATTGCATGTCTATTCTTTTCACAAACCACATATCACCAGTGTCATTGCATGTGTGTTCTTCCAAAAGACCACACATGAATCCACCAGTGTCATTGCATGTGTGTCCTTCTCACAAACCACGTATGGATCCACCAGTGTCATTGCATGTGTGTTCTTTTTATAGACCACATATCACTAGTGTCATTGCATGTGTGTTCTTCTCGCAAACCACATACGGATCCACCGGTGTCATTGGATGTGTGTTCCTCTCATAGATCGCACATGGATCCACCGGTGTCATCGCATGTCTGCTCTTTTCATGAACCACATCTAGAGTCATTGCATGTGTGTTCTTCCCACAGACTACACATGGATCCACCAGTGTTATTGCATGTGTGTTTTTCTCACAAACCACATATGGATCAAGCTGTGTCATTGGATGTGTGTTCCTCCCACAGACCACACATGGATCCACCGGTGTCATTGCATGTGTGCTCTTCTCACAAACCACATATGGATCCAGCAGTGACATTGGATGTGTGTTCCTCTCATAGACCACCCATGGATTCACCGGTGTCATTGCGTGTCTGCTCTTTTCATGAACGACATCTAGAGTCATTGCATGTGTGTTCTTCCCAGAGACCACACATGGATCCACCATTTTTATTGCATGTGTGTTCTTCTCACAAACCACATATGGATCCAGCAGTGTCATTGGATGTGTGTTCCTCCCACAGACCACACATGGATCCATCGGTGTCATTGCATGTCTGCTCTTTTCATGAACCACAGTTAGATTCATTGCATGTGTGATCCTCTCACAGACCACACATGGATCCACTAGTGTGATTGGATGTGTGTTCTTCTCATGAACCACAACTAGAGTCATTGGATGTGTTTTCTTTCCATGAACCACAGCTAGAGTCCATGCATGTGTGTTCTTCTCACAAACCACAAAAGGATACACCAGTGTCATTGCATGTGTGTTCTTCTCATGAACCACATGTAGAGTTATTGCATGTGTGTTCTTCTCACAAACCATATCATGAATCACACCCAGTGTCATTGCATGTGTGTTCTTCTCATTAACCACACATGGATCCACCAGTGTCATTGCATGTCTGCTCTTTTCATTAACCACAGTTAGAGTCATTGCATGTCTGTTCTTTTCACAAACCACATATCACCAGTGTCATTGCATGTGTGTTCTTCCCACAGACCACACATGGATCCACCAGTGTCATTGCATGTGTGTCCTTCTCACAAACCACATATGGATCCACCAGTGTCATTGCATGTGTGTTATTTTCACAGACCACATATCACCAATGTCATTGCATGTGTGTTCTTCTCACAAACCACGTAAGGATCCACCGGTGTCATTGGATGTGTGTTCCTCTGATAGACCACACATGGATCCACCGGTGTCATCGCATGTGTGCTCTTTTCATGAACCACATCTAGAGTCATTGCATGTGTGTTCTTCTCAGGAACCACAACTAGAGTCATTGCCTATGTGTTCTTCTCACAAACCATATCATGAATCACACAAAGTGTCATTGCATGTGTGTTCTTCTCATTAACCACACATGGATCCACCAATGTCATTGCATGTCTGTTCTTTTGATTAATCACACTTAGAGTCATTGCATGTCTATTCTTTTCACAAACCACATATCACCAGTGTCATTGCATGTGTGTTCTTCCAAAAGACCACACATGGATCCACCAGTGTCATTGCATGTGTGTCCTTCTCACAAACCACATATGGATCCACCAGTGTCATTGCATTTGTGTTCTTTTCATAGACCACATATCACTAGTTTCATTGCATGTGTGTTCTTCTCGCAAACCACATACGGATCCACCGGTGTGATTGGATGTGTGTTCCTCTCATAGACCACACATGGATCCACCGGTGTCATTGCATGTCTGCTCTTTTCATGAACCACATCTAGAGTCATTGCATGTGTGTTCTTCCCACAGACCACACATGGATCCACCAGTGTCATTGCATGTGTGTTCTTCTCACAAACCACATATGGATCCAGCTGTGTCATTGGATGTGTGTTCCTCCCACAAACCACACATGGATCCACCAGTGTCATTGCATGTGTGTTCTTCTCACAACCCACATATGGATCCAGCACTAACATTGGATGTGTGTTCCTCTCATAGACCACACATGGATCCACCGGTGTCATTGCATGTCTGCTCTTTTCATGAACGGCATCTAGAGTCATTGCATGTGTGTTCTTCCCACAGACCACACATGGATCCACCATTGTCATTGCATGTGTGTTCTTCTCACAAACCACATATGGATCCAGCAGTGTCATTGGATGTGTGTTCCTCCCACAGACCACACATGGATCCACCGGTGTCATTGCGTGTCTGCTCTTTTCATGAACCACAGTTAGATTCATTGCATGTGTGATCCTCTCACAGACCACACATGGATCCACCAGTGTCATTGGATTTCTGTTCTTCTCGTGAACCACTGGTAGACTCATTGGATGTGTGTTCTTTCCATGAACCACAGCTAGAGTCCATGCATGTGTGTTCTTCTCATAAACCACATAAGGATACACCAGTGTCATTGCATGTGTGTTCTTATCATGAACCACATCTAGAGTCACTGCATGTGTGTTCTTCTCACAAACCATATCATGAATCACACCCAGTGTCATTGCATGTGTGTTCTTCTCATTAACCACACATGGATCCACCAGTGTCATTGCATGTCTGCTCTTTTCATTAACCACAGTTAGAGTCATTGCATGTCTGTTCTTTTCACAAACCACATATCACCAGTGTCATTGCATGTCTGTTCTTCCCATAGACCACACATGGAGCCACCAGTGTCATTGCGTGTGTGTCCTTCTCACAAACCACATATGGATCCACCAGTGTCATTGCATGTGTGTTCTTTTCACAGACCACATATCACCAATGTCATTGCATGTGTGTTCTTCTCACAAACCACGTAAGGATCCACCGGTGTCATTGGATGTGTGTTCCTCTCATAGACCACACATGGATCCACCGGTGTCATCGCATGTCTGCTCTTTTCATGAACCACATCTAGAGTCATTGCATGTATGTTCTTCTCAGGAACCATAGCTAGAGTCATTGCATGTGTGTTCTTCTCACAAACCATATATGAATCACACCTAGTGTCATTGCATGTGTGTTCTTCTCATTAACCACACATGGATCCACCAATGTCATTGCATGTTTGTTCTTTTTATTAACCACAGTTAGAGTCATTGCATGTCTATTATTTTCACAAACCACATATCACCAGTGTCATTGCATGTGTGTTCTTCCAAAAGACCACACATGGATCCACTAGTGTCATTGCATGTGTGTTCATTTCATAGACCACATATCACTAGTATCATTGCATGTGTGTTCTTCTCACAAACCACATACGGATCCACCGGTGTCATTGGATGTGTGTTCCTCTCATAGACCACACATGGATCCACCGGTGTCATTGCATGTCTGCTCTTTTCATGAACCACATCTTGAGTCATTGCATGTGTGTTCTTCCCAAAGACCACACATGGATCCACCAGTGTCATTGCATGTGTGTTCTTCTCACAAACCACATATGGATCCAGCAGTGCCATTGGATGTGTGTTCCTCCCAAAGACCACACATGGATCCACCGGTGTCATTGCATTTCTGCTCTTTTCATGAACCACAGTTAGATTCATTGCATGTGTGATCCTCTCATAGACCACACATGGATCCACCAGTGTCATTGGATGTGTGTTCTTCTCATGAACCACAGCTAGAGTCATTGGATGTGTGTTCTTTCCATGAACCATAGCTAGAGTCCTTGCATGTGTGTTCTTCTCACAAACCACATAAGGATACACCAGTGTCATTGCATGTGTGTTCTTCTTATGAACCACAGCTAGTCATTGCATGTGTGTTCTTCTCACAAACCATATCATGAATCACACCCAGTGTCATTGCATGTGTGTTCTTCTCATTAACCACACATGGATCCACCAGTGTCATTGCATGTATGCTCTTTTCATTAACCACAGTTAGAGTCATTGCATGTCTATTCTTTTCACAAACGACATATCACCAGTATCATTGCATGTGTGTTCTTCCCACACACCAAACATGGATCCACCAGTGTCATTGCATGTGTGTCCTTCTCACAAACCACATATAGATCCACCAGTGTCATTGCATGTGTGTTCTTTTCACATACCACATACCACCAATGTCATTGCATGTGTGTTCTTCTCACAAACCACGTAAGGATCCACCGGTATCATTGGATGTGTGTTCCTCTCATAGACCACACATGGATCCACCGGTGTCATCCCATGTCTGCTATTTTCATGAACCACATCTAGAGTCATTGCATGTGTGTTCTTCTCAGGAACCACAGCTAGAGTCATTGCATATGTGTTCTTCTCACAAACCATATCATGAATCACACCCAGTGTCATTGCATGTGTGTTCTTCTCATTAACCACATTTAGAGTCATTGCATGTGTGTTCTTCTCACAAACCATATGATGAATCACACCCAGTGTCATTGCATGTGTGTTCTTCTCATTAACCACACATGGATCCACCAATGTCATTGCATGTCTGTTCTTTCCATTAAGCACAGTCAGAGTCATTGCATATCTATTCTTTTCACAAACCACATATCACCAGTGTCATTGCATGTGTGTTCTTCCCACAAACCACACATGGATGCACCAGTGTCATTGCATGTGTGTCCTTCTCACAAACCACATATGGATCCACCAGTGTCATTGCATGTGTGTTATTTTCATAGACCACATATCACTAGTGTAATTGCATGTGTGTTCTTCTCGCAAACCACATACGGATCCACCGGTGTCATCGGATGTGTGTTCCTCTCATAGACCACACATGGATCCACCGGTGTCATTGGAGGTCTGCTCTTTTCATGAACCACATCTAGAGTCATTGCATGTGTGTTCTTCCCATAGACCACTTATGGATCCACCAGTGTAATTGCATGTGTGTTCTTCTCACAAACCACATATGGATCCAGCTGTGTCATTGGATGTGTGTTCCTCCCACAGACCACACATGGATCCACCGGTGTCATTGCATGTGTGTACTTCTCACAAACCACATATGGCTCCAGTAGTGTCATTGGATGTGTGTTCCTCCCACAGACCACACATGGATCCATCGGTGTCATTGCATGTCTGCTCTTTTCATGAACCATAGTTAGATTCATTGCATGTGTGATCCTCTCACAGACCAAACATGGATCCACCAGTGTCATTGGATGTGTGTTCTTCTCATGAACCACAACTAGAGTCATTGGATGTGTGTTCTTTCCATGAACCACAACTAGAGTCCTTGCATGTGTGTTCTTCTCACAAACCACATAAGGATACACCAGTGTCATTGCATGTGTGTTCTTCTCATGAACCACAACTAGAGTCATTCCATGTGTGTTCTTCTCACAAATCATATCATGAATCACACCCAGTGTCATTGCATGTCTGTTCTTCTCATAGACCACACATGGATCCACCGGAGTCATTGCATGTCTGCTCTTTTCATGAACGACATCTAGAGTCATTGCATGTGTGTTCTTTCCACAAACCACACATGGATCCACCATTGTCATGCATGTGTGTTCTTCTCACAAACCACATATGGATCCAACAGTATCATTGGATGTGTGTTCTTCTCATGAACCACAGCTAGAGTCATTGGATGTGTGTTCTTTCCATGAACCACGGCTAGAGTCCTTTCATGTGTGTTCTTCTCACAAACCACATAAGGATACTCTAGTGTCATTGCATGTGTGTTCTTCTCACAAACCACGTAAGGATCCATCGGTGTCACTGGATGTGTGTTCCTCTCATAGGCCACACATGGATCCACCGGTGTCATCGCATGTCTGCTCTTTTCATGAACCACAATTAGAGTCATTGCATGTGTGTTCTTCTCATGAACCACAGCTAGAGTCCTTGCATGTGTGTTCTTCGCACAAACCATATCATGAATCATACCTAGTGTCATTGCATATGTGTTCTTCTCATTAACCACACATGGATCCACCAGTGTCATTGCATGTCTGCTCTTTTCATTAACCACAGTTGGAGTCATTGCATGTCTGTTCTTTTCACAAACCACATATCACTAGTGTCATTTCATGTGTGTTCTTCCCACAGACCACACATGGATCCACCAGTGTCATTGCATGTGTGTCCTTCTCACAAACCACGTACGGATCCAAAGTGTCATTGCATGTGTGTTCTTTTCACAAACCACATATCACCAGTGTCATTGCATGTGTGTTCTTCCCACCGACCACACATGGATCCACCAGTGTCATTGCATGCGTGTCCTTCTGACAAACCCCATATGGATCCACCAGTGTCATTGCATGTGTGATCTTTTCACAAACCACATATCACCAGTGTCATTGCATGTGTGTTCTTGTCACAAACCACATAAGGATCCACCGGTGTCATTGGATGTGTGTTCCTCTCATATAACACACATTGATCCACCGGTGTCATTGCATGTCTGCTCTTTTTATGAACCACATCTAGAGTCATTGCATGTGTGTTCTTCCCAAAGACCGCACATGGATCCACCAGTGTCATTGCATGTGTGTTCTTCTCACAAACCACATATGGATTCAGCAGTGTCATTGGATGTGTGTTCCTCCCACAGACCACACATGGATCCACCAGTGTCATTGCATGTCTTCTCTTTTCATTAACCACAGTTAGAGTCATTGCATGTCTATTCTTTTCACAAACGACATATCACCATTGTCATTGCATGTGTGTTCTTCCCACACACCAAACATGGATCCACCAGTGTCATTGCATGTGTGTCCTTCTCACAAACCACATACGGATCCACCAGTGTCATTGCATGTGTGTTCTTTTCAAATACCACATACCACCAATGTCATTGCATGTGTGTCCTTCTCACAAACCACATATGGATCCACCAGTGTCATTGCATGTGTGTTCTTTTCAAATACCACATACCACCAATGTCATTGCATGTGTGTTCTTCTCACAAACCACGTAAGGATCCACCGGTGTCATTGGATGTGTGTTCCTCTCATAGACCACACATGGATCCACCGGTGTCATCGCATGTCTGCTATTTTCATGAACCACATCTAGAGTCATTGCATGTGTGTTCTTCTCAGGAACCACAGCTAGAGTCATTGCATATGTGTTCTTCTCACAAACCATATCATGAATCACACCCAGTGTCATTGCATGTGTGTTCTTCTCATTAACCACATTTAGAGTCATTGCATGTGTGTTCTTCTCACAAACCATATGATGAATCACACCCAGTGTCATTGCATGTGTGTTCTTCTCATTAACCACACATGGATCCACCAATGTCATTGCATGCCTGTTCTTTTCATTAAGCACAGTTAGAGTCATTACATGTCTATTCTTTTCACAAACCACATATCACCAGTGTCATTGCATGTGTGTTCTTCCCACAGACCACACATGGATGCACCAGTGTCATTGCATGTGTGTCCTTCTCACAAACCACATATGGATCCACCAGTGTCAAGTGTCATTGCATGTGTGTTCTTCTCACAAACCACATACGGATCCACCGGTGTCATTGGATGTGTGTTCCTCTCATAGACCACACATGGATCCACCGGTGTCATTTCATGTCTGCTTTTTTCATGAACCACATCTAGAGTCATTGCATGTGTGTTCTTCCCACAGACCACACATGGATCCAGCAGTGTCATTGCATGTGTGTTCTTCTCACAAACCACATATGGATCCAGCAGTATCATTGGGTGTGTGTTCCTCCCACAGACCACACATGGATCCACCGGTGTCATTGCATGTGTTCTTGTCACAAAACACATATGGATCCAGTAGTGTCATTGGATGTGTGTTCCTCTCATAGACCACACATGGATCCACCGCTGTCATTGCATGTCTGCTCTTTTCATGAACGACATCTAGAGTCATTGCATGTGTGTTCTTCCCATAGACCACACATGGATCCACCAGTGTCATTGCATGTGTGTTCTTTTCACAAGCCACATATGGATCCAGCAGTGTCATTGGATGTGTGTTCCTCCCATAGACCACACATGGATCCACCGGTGTCATTGCATGTCTGCTCTTTTCATGAACCACAGTTAGATTCATTGCATGTGTGACCCTCTCACAGACCACAGTGGATCCACCAGTGTCATTGGATGTGTGTTCTTCTCATGAACCACAACTAGAGTCATTGGATGTGTGTTCTTTCCATGAACCACAACTAGAGTCCTTGCATGTGTGTTCTTATCACAGACCACATAAGGATACACCAGTGTCATTGCATGTGTGTTCTTCTCACAAACCACGTAAGGATCCACCGGTGTTATTGGATGTGTGTTCCTCTCATAGACCACACATGGATCCACCGGTGTGATCGCATGTCTGCTCTTTCCATGAACCACAGTTAGAGTCATTGCATGTGTGTTCTTCTCACAAACCATATCATGAACCACACCCAGTGTCATTGCATGTGTGTTCTTCTCACAAACCACATAAGGATACACCAGAGTCATTGCATGTGTGTTCTTGTCATGAACCACAGTTAGAGTCATTGCATGTGTGTTCTTCTCACAAACCATATCATGAACCACAGCCAGTGTCATTGCATGTGTGTTCTTCTCATTAACCACACATGGATCCACCAGCGTCATTGCATGTCTGCTCTTTTCATTAACCACAGTTAGAGTCATTGCATGTCTGTTCTTTTCACAAACCACATATCACCAGTGTCATTGCATGTCTGTTCTTTTCATTACCCATAGTTAGAGTCATTACATAAACCACATATGGATCCTAATTAACCTTAGGAGAGCCCTATCCTTAGCGTTAGACCAAGTCTTCTAGAAGGCACGCCCTAACACAGTTGTTCTGCTTGACGATTATTACATACTGTTCGATCGGGGCGCTTGGACGATTGGGATGGTTTTGGTGAGATCGATCCGCGAGTAGTCTGTTCTGCGGCATGATTGGCCACGCTTGCTCTGGACAAACTGGCAACACCGGGGGCTCCGCTATTGCGAGTGTCACGACTCACGAGTTGAGTGGGCCATATCCTAGCGTCACGTCCCCATTACTTCTCTTCCTACCCATACTTCTCTTCCTTCCCCTCGAAGCCACTTTCCCCACTTCACTCCCATCCTGCCGTAGCCACAAGCTGACGGCGCCTCCATCCCAATCCCCTCTCCGGCAGCCACCCCCCTCCCCTCTCGCCATGGGTTCAAGGGAGACGGCGAGGAAACGCGTCGTGACGACAGGGACGGTGATTTCGATGTGAGTCGTCTCATCTCTATCTCTATCATCCGTGGCCAGTTATCTATTTTTTGAGCCAGATCTACTCCATTTACTCACGCACGTATGATGTGTTAGGCCAACCAGACGATGTATGACGCCGACTATCACGGTTTAGCGGATGAAGACAGTCCTCTGGTATGTAAACATGGATATGTGCCCGCTAAATTTGTAGCGTTCGAAGGACGAAACGCAGGCAGGAGGTTTCTATGGTGTCAAGGACATCGTGCAATGATGCGAGGTGGAAGTTGCGGTGTTCTCAAATGGGTAGATCCAGAGTGGCCCAAATCGATGCAGAAAATGCTAGACAAACTATGGGAAATGACTATTGAGTTGAAAGAATCCACATTCAGCTCACTTCTGGATAGTGTTGAGATGAAGCTATGGGAACCAGTTGACACGACCAAACATAAGCTAGATCTCAGGTGGGTGGAATACAAGGTTAGCAAAGTCGAGAAGGAGAGGGATGCGACGTTGGCCCTAAAGGCTCAAGCAAGGAAGGATCTTCACCAGGCCAAAGTCATGCAGTTCACAACTACGAGTATTGACAAGTGCATGAGGAAAAATGCAGAGAAACAATTGAAGCTGTGCAAGGAAGATGCTAAAAGGAAGGAGCAGACGATTCGATCCTTGCTCTCGCAGGAAGATGCGCATCGGGCTAAGATTAGGAAGATCAAGGAGATGTGTGATAACTAGTTCTATTTAGCTTAAGCTCCGTGCCCTTTTTAAGTTGTAATAGTTGTGCTTGTTGACCTAGCGGTCTGAACTATTGGGAGTAAAAAAATTGGTCGCCCGTTAATCTGTCTTAACCCTGCATTACTTCCTTTTTTCTGACCAATGCCCATTGGATATTCCGCCCGTCGCTTCGTCGTCCTCGTGTACAAATATGAGGCGCCACAGTGCGTCGCTTCGTCGCCCATCCCCTCGCCCTCTCCAATCTCCACCGCGTCGTCGCTTCATCATCCACCCCTCGCTCCCTATCCAATCTCCACCGCGCCGCCATGGAGATGCCCTCGCTGAACTTCTATTTGGCGGTGATGTTCGCGCACTTCGACATCCTCGCGCCGCCGGCTGCGACGGTGCCCCACGGATGGCGCATCAGGTATGTGGGGGTGCCGGTGGCTCCACTCCTCGTCCCCGGCGGAGCCGTGATGGAGAGCGAAATCGCGGCGCGGCGCCGCCAGATGCCCGCATGGAAGAGGGCGCTGCCCCAGTACATGGCGGCCAGCCCGTACTGGCCGGCGCTGTTCAAGAAGGAGCGGAAGGCCAAGATTGGCAACCACATTGTTTAAGGGCGCGTGGTGCACCGCGATGTCCACAACCGAGAAAGACAGGAGAGGTTCTGGTTCGTCCCTGGACGGACCAAGTACACCGTCATCGCCGCCGCTCGCCGTGAAGAGGTGCTTCGTCTCGCGAATAATGCGGAAATCGTGGAGGTTCCGTCTGATGACAACAAGGAAGCCGGCAGCTCGGAGGACAACGGTAGCGGAAGTGAAATTGTTGACTAGTGGTTGAATTAATTAGGATGTGAAATCGCACCTTTGTTTAGAAGAAATTTGTGGTTGAATTAATGAAATGCCTCGATTTAGATCTCTGTCTCGATTAATTTGTGGAAGAATTTGTGATTTAGATCAATTTCTGCCTCGATTTAGATTTCTGTCCCGGTTTGGGAATGTGGCCGTGGACCAAAGACCCCTTTTATACTAGTGTATTCTGACATTGGTGGTTTGTTTAAACGTAATCTACGTGGATTTGGCCTCATGCAGATGGCACAACCACAATTTATAAAGTGGAAGCACATACACCCGGTTACTGGAGATCCGGGAGCTTCGCTAGATGCAGGGGATGCAGGAGCAGAGAGGCGGTGAGATAGACGGGCTCAATATTAGGCCAGAAAGTGGTACCGATTTCCTCCTCATCTGGGCATTATTGGTGAGAACATTGCTGTTTATGTTGCCACGTCGTTGTGCAGCATCTGAAATAAGTTGCTGCTTCGTGGAGTGTGGCAGCTTAAATAATTTATTTATGTGCCACTTACATTTCGTCGTATTTGGAGACCTCCCGCCCCTCAGTAATCGTGGAACTGGTGGATCCTTGTTTTTAGATAGCACTGGCACAATCACAATTTCCGATTCAACTACTGACTCGGGCGTTTCCAAACCGTAAGTCGCGGTACATTTTACTCAGAGAACGTGGGTAGATTGTTTCGCCCAGCAACGTGCCACACACATAGCTCCAGAATTTAATAGAATTACATATATAGTTTCAAGTTCAACACATTACTATGCATCTTCATTGCCAGCAGCCTTCTTCCGCAGCCTGGTTGCCAAGCCTTCACGTCCACTGGCTTCTTCATTTCCTGCTTTCTTCCTCTTCCTCGGTGCCAATTTTCTTAGCTTCACGTACTCTGCATCGCCGGGACAATGGGCACCAAAATCGTGTCCAACATCATCTTTTCACTTGTTTTTAATTTCTTCGGGCGGCAAAATGACTGACCCGGCAGTCATGTTTCTAACCTTGTGGTGCTTCCTGTCAAAGAAATAAGACCGTTGCATAACTTCCTAATATCTACAGAGTAAATAAAACAAAAATTACAATTCAGCACAAACATGCGAACCCCAAGCGACCTTTGCTTACCAGGAGCTAATTGGGTTCGAGCAACCACCCTGTCCAAGAATAGAAGGGTGTCTCCCAGTTGCAGCAGCTTCCACATCCAGTACATCACATTTTAGCTCAAACATGGCAGCCAAAGCATACCTTTTCATCAACCCAATTAGCTGTCTATCACACGTTATAGGAACCATGATGCCATGTTCATCCATGAAGCTGAACTTTGCTGTTTTCTTCGGCCATAATTTAACAAGATTACGTAGAGCAGCAACCATACCAGATATAGTGCAGATCTATGCAGGCGCTTCTTCCATCGTGAAACAATGGTGTCCATACCACTTGCCCTTAGAGTCGTACCTGTAGAGGACTACCGTAACCAGGTAAGGGGGTCCGCGTAGATCCCACTTGACAGAAAAATATGGACAAAATATGTTTGTTAGCGTTGGGCTAACAAACAATTTGAGGTTCAGTAGCCAGCTAGCAGTTATAATTAGTGCGAATAGCAAAGAGAAGGGTAGCTCACCCGCTTGTAGCCAGAACTTCTTCTTCCTTGATAGTAGGATCTGCCATCCTCCAAACTGCTCGGCTCGTCGGCGGCGGAGGCGGGCTAGAGCCTCGCAACGGCGGCTACGGCATGTGCCATTGGAGCTCAGGATCAGCGACTGGGTGCAGCAATTGGGCGCAACAACTTGGCCCCAGAAGTCAAATGTCCGAAGGGATCGCCCTGCCTGGAGGGTGGATTCCGACGCCACCGGTGCTAGGGGAAAGGTGGGAATGGATTTGTGAAATTGGTCAACGCATCCAATCCACTTAGCTACTCGATTTTCCTAAGAGGTTGCCGCGTTGGCGCCCGCGTCACGGACAGATGACAGACATGAGGGTCCCGACCGTCTACTTCACGGGTCGGTTTAACGGAATGTTTGAATTTGGCAGGGGTGAGATGAGTTTGCCTCGAAATGGCCCCTCTCAGTAGTTGGCGGCCCAACTTTTCAAAACGCGGTAATTTCAGGCAACTTAGGTACCGCCATGCGCTGGCCTGCGAACTTTGGTACCGCAGACGAACAGGCCCGGGATATATGCCCTTGCCTAGGACGATGCCATGGAATGTCGTGTCCGAGACCTCTAAGGAGGTCAGATGGATCCTCATCGCTCGCAAGGTACCTGCGAACATGACATTGATGCTACTTCCACCGTCCATGAAGACGTGACTCATGTCAAAGCCCCCGATCTATGCCTTGAGTACGAGGGGACAATGGCCTGAGCGAGGTACTTGGCGCGGGTGGTCGTGCTTGTCGAAGGTGATGTAGGAGTTGCTTCCACTAAGGTACTCAGTGGTGGATGGTGGTGAGTTTGTCGCCAAGTTTAGTTGGCGAGTGATGCCCTTCTGCACCCGATTCGAGGGGCGTCCCTTTTGGATCATCATGTTGCCCACAGCCCGTGGGTATTGCTCGCCTCCTTGATCATGGACCGGTGCGGCCGCGAGTGGTGGCACTCCAGGTGGTGGTGGAGGAGCTCCATGTGCTACAGTGCCTGGGGTGACTCCGTAGCCCCTGTTGACTGTGTCGCGGTTCATCCGAGCCAAACCCTCGTGGATCTTGAGGAACTCGCAACAGTCCTTGAGAAGGTGGCTGGATTTCTTCTTGCCGTCGTGCTTGTCGATGTAGAAGTGCACGTTGCACAGCCCGGACAGTTTGTCCTCGATTATTGTCACGGGTGCCTCTTCACGAGTGCGGCGCTACCATACCTGCGTGGTTTTCCCGGAGTCGCGGTGTCCACCACTGTGATAGCCGATGTTGAGGTTGTCGTCGCGCCCGTCGGCGTAGCCGGCTGCGACCATGTTGACGTCATCGCGGTCATCGTATATGCGCATTCGACGTTTGCTTCGGCGATCGCGTCTGCGCTCGAGCTCTGCTTCGTCATCGGAGTGAACGCGGTTTTTCGCGAGTCTTCTCCATCTGCCCACCGATTCACGATTTCCATCAGGTGGTCAATGGTTTTGGTCCTCGAGCGGCCCAGCTCCTCCCTGAGCTCTATGCGGCGAACGCCGCCGTTGAATGCGTCGATTGCCCAGTCCTTCGAGATATTTTCTGCGGAGTTCTTGATGATGGACCACCTCTGGATGTACGAGCGTACCGATTCGCCCGACCTTTGCTAGCAGCACCTTTGTTATTCGATTGATGTGGGCCTTTTGTAGGTGCCCTTAAAGTTGTAGACCAGCTCATCCAATTGCGAATGGATCCACGCGGGAGGTTGTTGAGCCATGCTCGGGCGGCGCCTTGCAGCTATAGCTGCAGGCATTGCATGGCCGTACTTCGACTCCCACCATGGAGCCTGACAGAGGAGATGTGGTCCTCCAAACAGATTTTCGGGTCCTGTAGGCCGTCAAATTTTTGGTTCTCTGATGGGAGCATGAACCCCTTGGGCATTCGCTTTTTTCTGATGGCCCTGCTGAAGCATCTGGCGCCACAGAGCTCCACGTCTTCGTCCTCTGAGTCAGTCGATCAGGCACGCCGTGCCCTTGACTTGTCAATTTTGCACTGCGTGATGTCATCACGTGCATCGTAGTCGTGGTCATGTCGCCGTGAGCGGCGACGTCGAGACAAATCTTGATTATCGTCGTTGGACAAAGGTGATGAATAGCATTTTGCCAGAGCCTTGTTTTTCTTCGGCTCCGGCGTCGGCTCTTTGTCGAGAGCTACCTCGATTAACCCCAAGTCTCCGATCGTAGATGGGTGCATGGCAGCTCGGAGATCTCCAGCCGGAGGCTGGTTGTTGAGTAGGTACATGGTGGCCACTGTCACCACTGCTTGCAGCGTCTTTGGGACCATGTTGCACCGGGTGTCGACGGTCATAGAGCTGAAGTCGAGGACTTTCGCAGCTTCTATGCGCTCCTGCTCGGTGAAGTGGGCCATTCGAGATCGTCTCTTGTTGGCCACGTACTCATTGCCTTTGGAGGAGGATCCTCCGTGGGAGGAGAGCCCGGCTCGTCGAAGGCTCGACTCGTCCGCCGCCTTTTTACACGCTTCGAGTTGCGCGATTATTCGTAGCTAGCGTCTGCACTCCTCTTTGAGTAGGCAATGGTAGCCCATTAGCATCACCTGCAACATGCCTGGAGGCAGAGGATTTCCCCACAGAGCTTCTCGGCAGCAGGCCCATTCGAGATCGTTGATCCTGATCACGACACGTTTACCAGTGTGTTCGTTCACCATGGTTGGAGGTTGGACTGCCCCTCCATTCTTGACGGGCGCGCCATTAGCACCGTTGGTGGGGCCGCTGTTGGGAGGTCCGCCATTAGGTATGCCACCGTTAGGCGGATCGGTGCCAGATCCATTGCCACCGTTTTTGCGATTAGCGGTGGAGTCGCCAGTGTTGATGACGGCACACATGAAAAGGCTGGGGAAGCTGTTGCTCCTGCAACTTTCGGATCCAGGGCCGTAAACTCCATCTTCCGTTGCTAGGCCGTCCAGATCAGATTCGCGACTGTTGTCGCTATCCGTGCTCTCAGTTGTTGCTAAGGTGTTGATCTTGCTGAGGGCACCGATTGGTGGTGGGAACCATGATGCTAGAGCTATCGCGGATGCCGTTGGCTGGTCAGGCAGGCGAAGCGTGCCCATCTGACCAACTTGGAAGCGGAAGCTACCGATCGCCAGGCTGATTCCATCGCCCACGGACTCGAAAGCCGGGCGAGTGGCTGGCGTGTGGACAGTGAAGTCGAACACACCGAAGAGCTGGCGGATCTCTGTTGTTGCGGAGTTGTAGATCGTGGTTGATGAGGCCAAAGAAGTCGCAACATTAGCACTCCCAATTCCCACAGACAATGCCAATTGACAAGGGTTTAACTCGCCAATGCCCATTGTTATGGACTTGGGTTTTGGAGAAGGAGGGAGCGCTGGAAGCATTAATCGTCTAGCAAACAAGCACACAAGGACACAAGGTTTACCCAGGTTCAGGCCTCGTAGAGGTCCCTACTCCTGCTTGTCTGCTCTTGGAATTAATGAAGGAATCGAAGATTACAGGGGCGCGCAGATGCAATCTGGCGAAAGTTGTGGAAACTAGGGTTGCGTGTGTCCTCCTCGCCGCCCCCTCCTGGCCTTTATATAGATAGGCCAAGTCTCGGGTAGTAGGTTGAGTCGGTTATAGTTTAGGGTTTGCCCTTCAAACTTTCTATCTTTAGACTTCTTCTTGTCTCACAAGTTATCGATAGTCCGTAGGCCACTCGAAGTCTTCATTGGGCCGTGGCAACGCCGTGGGCTTACACCATATCTGGACCGTATATACAAGACTCGAGTACCTATAGGGTATACCCATGTTAGTACCCGTATCTCAAGATGATGTCCTTGAGGAATGATACGGTAGTGGCTCCATCACATTTTCTAATTGGCTTTACCTCGATCCACTTTGTGAGCTTGTCCACTATTACTAGGATGTGAGTCATGTTTCCTCGGGCCAGCCTAAATGCTCCAACCATGTCCAAGCACCACACAACAAATGGCCAAGTGATTGGTATGGTTTTAAGTTTAGAGGTTGGCATTTGTATTTTGCTAGCATACCTCTAACACCCATTGTATTACTTTAGAAGGTACTTAGCATGTTGAAAAGCACTAGGCCAGTAAAAGCTTTGTTGAAAAGCTTTGGCTACTAAGGCCCTAGACATGGCATGATGCCCACATTCGCCCTGATGTATATCTCAGAGGATTTCCTGCCCTTCTGTCGGATCAACACACCGCTACATGACACTTGTGACACTTCTCTTGTATAACTCTGCATTGATTATGGCATATGCCTTTGCTCTTCTATTCACTTGCCTGGAGAGTGCCTCATCACTTGGAAAAACTCCATCTTTCATGAAACAAAAGATTTGCTACGCCCATGCTAGTACAACACGGGCCGGGAAAAGCACTTCATCCACCTCCATTGAATCAACCGACATAACCTCTGCCGGATTAAGATAAACAATCCCCGGGTTCTGCAAGGCAGTCCCCGGGATTTCCGAGGTAGTCCCTAGGTTTGTCGAGGCAGTTCCTGGGTTTGCCGAGGTGTTTCCCCAGTCAATGTCCATTGGGGCAGCTTGTGATCCTGGATTGGTCGGGATATAAATTGATTTAGATTCTGGTGAGGGGTTAATAGATGGTTTTCTGATATGCTCCAAAGCAACACCTGGCGGGATTACCTACCGAGCTGAACCCAGTTTAGATAACACGTCGGCTGCATCATTCTCAGCTCGTGGCACATGATGGAATTCGCATCCTTCAAAGTACCCACATATCTTTTGGACGTAAAATCTATACAAGACCATGTATGTGTCTAACACATCGCATGACCAGAAACTTGTTGTACCACCAAATCCAAATCACCAAAGCATTATATCTGATGTATCCCAATTCCTTGTGCTACTTTTAACCCATGTACAAGCACCTCATATTTAGCCACATTTTTTGATGCTCTGAAATGGATCTGAAATACATATCTTTATTGATCTTTTTTGGGCAAGGTAAGGACTACCCCGACCCCTAATATGTCCTTCAACTTTGATCCATCAAAGTGCATCTGGCAAGGGTGGCTCATATTGCATTTCAGCCTAGTCTACAAAAAATTCGGCCACTGCCTGAGACTTGATTGCATCTCTTCTATCATAATGTGGAGCATATGGGGCTAATTCAATGGCCCATTTGGCAATTCAGCCACTTGCATCCTTGTTACTCATTATCTCGGATATAGGTGCTTCACATCTCACCTTTATAGGGTGTTCTTCAAAATAGTGCTTAAGCTTTTTACCTGCCATATAGACGCCATATGCCATTTGATGATAATGAGGATAGTTCTCCTTTGAAGTGGATAGTACTTCACTTGGGTAATATACATGCCTCTACACCGACTTACCTTCCTCGTCACATTCCACCACTATCACAGCACTTACGACTCGGTTGATCGCTGCTATGTAGAGAAACATCGGCTCTTTGGATAGTGGCGAAGCTAACATAGATGTAGATGTTAGCATCTTTTTGAGCTCATGGAAAGCACTATCTGCCTGCGGTGTCCGGATGAACTTATCCAATTTTTTCATTAGCTGATTGAGAGGTAATGCCTTTTCTCCCATTCGACATACAAAGCGACTTAACGATGCTAGGCAACCAGGGAACTTCTGGACATCATTAAGACACTCCAGTTGTTCCATTCGCTCAATAGCTCGAATTTTAGTTGGGTTGGCTTCGATACCTCGGCTAGACATGAGGAAACCAAGTAATTTTCTGTCTGGGACACTGAAGGTGCATTTTTCTTGGTTAAGATTCATTCAGAACCTTCTTAAGTTTGTGAATGTTTGCCGGATATCATTTGAGAGAGTATGACTCTCCTTGGTTTTTATCACCACATCATCCACATATACTTGGACATTTTTTCTAATTTGATTGTGCAAACATTTTTGCATGCATCTTTGATACGTTGGCCCTACACTACGTAAGCCAACTGGCATCGTGCGATAGAGATAAGCCCTAGACATGGTAATAAAAGCATATTTATTTGATCATCCGGGTTCAATGGTATCTGGTGGAAACCAGGATATGCATCTATGAATAACAAGAGCTCACACCTAGATGTTGAGTCAATGACCTGATCTATCCTCGGCAGAGGGATTGGATATTTTGGACACGCCTTGTTCAGGTTCATGTAATCGATACACATATGCCACACCACTGCCATGTTTGGGTCATCTTTCTTCTTTTCTACCATCACCGGATTAGACAGCCAATCCAGGTAAAGACCTTCCATGATAAACTCGGCTACAAGGAGCCAAGCTATCTCGTCACTAATGACTTTTCTCCTGTCTTCGACAAAGCGGCGAAGAGGTTGCTTCACCGTATTTGCGTTGGGTCTGACATGCAAATATTGCTCAGCCAGCTCCCTCGGCACACCTTGCAAATCCTGTGTGGACCAAGCAAAGATATCCTGATTCTCACGAAGGAAGCTGATGAGCTTGCTTTCCTAATTATTGTTTGGGCCCGCACCAATTATCACGGTACGCTCTGGGAACTGGTCACCAATGGGCACTTTCTTGGTATCCTTTGTCGGCTGAAACAACACACTTCCATGCAGGTTAATCATGGCCGGCATATTCAGCTGCGTGGACTGAGCCAATGCCACAACCTCTTGGATCCTTTTCTTCTCTTGTGTGATTATCAATTACTCGGCCAGGTTTGACCCAGCTGAGGCACACTCCATGGAGTGCTTGAAGTCCCCTGCTATGGTGATGACTCTGTTTGGCCTTGGCATCTTCATCTTCAAGTAACTGATGTGATCACTTGCCATAAACTTTTAAAGAGTTGGCCCGCCGAGTAATGCATGGTAGCAGCTTTCCAAATCCACAACCTCCAACTCCAGGTTCTTTACCCTACAATTCTCCCTCCTACCGAATAAAACATCGATTCCGACTTTTCCGATAGGCTCACAATACAAAACCAGCACAATGCCATGGAAAGTGGTCTTTGTCGATTGGAGCATATTCTCTAAGACTCCCAACTTGTGCATGGTGTCCTTATACAATATGTTAATACTACTACTTTTGTCAATCAACACCTTGGAAAACTTCATGTTGATGTTTGGCCCAATGAAGGTTTGGTCAAGCACCAAAGCATATGATCTAGGACTTGGCATGAGCCTGGGATGATACTTGATACTCCATGTGATTCTCTGATCAGACCAATGCATGTACTTCAGAACAGCCACCTGACTGCATTGACTTCCATATGTCGTCACCGCACACTCTGCCTGGCAGTTTCTTTGTGGTAAACACACAATAACTCTGGTGGTGCTCCTCGTAATTATTTCTCGCATCATTTCCGAGGTTTCCTCGGTTCCCCTGGTTCTGGTTCTCCACCCGATGCACTACATCCCTTCTCTCTTGATTCTCATACCTCGGCGGGGGTGGCGGTAGCATCATTTGCTGAGCATTTTCTCTTGTGAGTTGCTGCTGCCAAGTTTGCTGAGGAGGTCCCATGTTACCTTGTCCTGCCCGCTGCAACCGTTCGCACTACTGGGTTGTATGATTCACTAGTTTACTCAGATTGGGCATGTGGAACTTGCATGGTTGATCCAACATGGCCCCATAAGTATACTTCGGCCTATCCTTCCTTTCTTGCCATTGGTTTTTCTGTTCATTGGTCCAAGCTTCGTGCCATCATTCTTCTGCACCCATTGCTGGCCACTGCTCTTTTGTTGGTGGATACTTCTAGCTCCTGGGTGATCTTAGTCCACTACAACGACATGGTTCGAGCCATATCTATAATCCATCATTTCATATATTATCTTGCCACGGAAATCATTTCACCGAGATGACCCAGATCCATCACGAGGGTAATATTCCTCATTTGACTCGGTCGACACAAGGCGAGTTTGAGTTGGATCTCCCAGTGGATATGAGTTGGCAATTCTAATTGTCTCAGCCAACGTAGTTGGCATATATGTTTGTAGCCTTTGCCATAGCACACTTCCATACCTGCACCCTTGTGCAAACCAAGGAATTACTTGCCATTGGATTACTCCTTCGCATGAGTTGCACATGTTGCACCAGTGAGTTAGAAACTCGCGGTCTGTCTCAATCAGCTTTTGCCTACACATTGCTAGTTGCCGCGGCTTATTCGTCCTTTTGCACATATTGGTGAAATTGCTAATCAACATTTCTTCAAAATCCAACCAGTAGTTGATATTTCTCGCTGGTAGATTATTAAGCCAAAATCTTGCTGGTCCCTCTAGCATTTCAGGCACATATCTCACCACCCATCTCAGATAACCCATCGCAATGTTCATTGCTATGGCATAATTGATCAACCAATCTTCTTGCTTGGCACTACCGTCATACGTCTTTGTCCCTCTGGCTAACTGGAAGCTCGACACAGGAGGTTCCCTCATAATCTGAGGTCCAAAGCACGCTGGACCGGGAGGACCTTGTCCTTCCATAATTTCTGACATATAAATCTGATCCAGCTTCAATCTTGCATCATCTGGCTATAGGTTCGTGTTTCCCATCCTTGACCCTATCACATGATGATCCGGCTTAGGAAACCCGGCATTGGCCATAGCCAAATAACCATCATCCTATCTGCTATGACCGGGGTGAACATATTGGTGTTGCATGGCTGGGCCCGCATTTTCCTATTGCCGAGGCATATGCTGTTGTTTGTGATGTGGAGGTGGATTCTGTCCAACTCCTGTCGAGTTACGTTGTCCGTCATTGCCGTACCTAGTGTTTCCCTGACCTGCATGGCCTTGGCCGTGGTTTCCTCGTCCACATTCACCTCGTCTAGCACATTGGTGATCCTCATCGCATTGTATTGCTTTTCCTTTCCCTGCCCTTGCCAGGTCATAAGGGACAATCTTCTTGTCTTTCCTCCCAGATGTTACCACCTCTTGTCTGCATGGGCCTTCAGCAGGGGATGACGCTGCCTCGACGGATTTTGCTGGAGCGCCCCCGGCAGAGTGAATGACCCGGGAACCTCCTACCCTTGCTGGGTTTTCCTTAAGCAACTCCTCATTCTACTTGTTAGCAATTTTCACTAACTCAATAACTCTTTCTTGCTTCCTTTGTCGGGCTTCCCCTGTCAGACCTTCTAACTCGGATGCTTTTGCATCTGCAGCCCTAAGGTTCTTTGTCGGGGTGATATACCTCGGCAGACCTGCTGACATGGGGTTACCTGATTCCCTTGGCCCAGGCATATATTCCTTATATATCTCACTAATGAGGTTTCTACCCCGAATCTTCACACCATCCATGCGGGTGGTACTAGTGCTGATCTTGTTCACTCTGGCGTACTCACAGAGCGTGATGTTCAATGACTACTGAGCCACGGCTATATTTTTTGCACCCTCTAATATTTTCTACCGAGTTTCCTCTAGTTCGGCTTGAGCCTGAGCCGGATCAACTATGGAGCTACATGTGTAGTGAGACTCTCTATTTCCTATTGCATTATGTTCTACGGCCTCTCAAGCGGAGGACCTCTAGCCCTAGGCGCCTTGGGTCTAACCTCCGGATCTTCTGTCGGATCCTTTCTTGCTCCTACATCTGGTGTGGTCATCATCAACTCAGTGCAGCTAGCGGGACGAGTGATATGCGGACCATGAGCCGCGCTGAGAGGAGGTTCTCCTCTCTCGACGAGATGCTGCAGGTGTACGCAGGACTCGTCGACGCCGATGTAGATCTTGTGGGCAACAAAGATGAGGAAGATCCCATTGCACGGAGGCAGGCGGTTGCTGATGTTGTGGGAATTGTCGCTGATGAAGTCCAACATGCCAAAACCGCTGCACCATCTCGGAGACGATGCGCTCTCCAGTGGCAATGAAGTTTCCCGTCCGGATCTTGACTCCACCTAGCACCACTACTGGCCCCACGGTCGGCGCCAACTATGGTGGTGGTGTCACGCCAGATGCCATGGGTAGGCTAAAGATGGGGTCAATGTGCACTAGTGGTATCCGTGGAGAGATAGTGTAGTGAATCTACACACGAAAGATAAAACAACACAACACAAGATGAACAGCTACGGATCTCTTGTTATGATCAATGTACTAATACAGATGCTCCATGAGCTGTATCGTAGAGAGGCAGGAGATGAAGTGCTCCTGATCTCTACTCTCTCTAGGGTTCCTCCCTTAGCCAAGATGACCGACCCCTTCTTGGAGGCCCTGGCTCAGCTTGTAAAGGGCTGGTCAGGTTACAACTAGGGCATACATGGCCCGGATATGCTTGGAATATGCTTGTACAAAAGTGGTAACTTGGCGCGCTCCTTTCCCCTGTCCACAACCTCTATAAGGCAATGGAACAGAGTCCATGCGTGGTGACCATTGTTGTTAGTGACTGTCACGTTAGTGACGATCTCTTATGTCTCTGCCTCTGTAACTCTTGTCGCTAGCGCTTGTCTCTTCCTAGATTCCCTTAGGGGAGAGAAAAGCACTGACCCTAAGCTCCTTCTTGAGCAAGCCATCTTTTGACTCACCCTTGGTATAGTTAACCCAGCCAAGTTGGTACCTGCAAAGGGAAATGGTTCATTCCTCGTGCCGACATATCATGCATGTCGACCGAGTCTTGCCAGGGCTTTCTGGCTCAGGGTAACCTAGCTGTCTCTTCCATGATTCGGCCAGCTCATGCTTTGACCTGTCTTTGCCTCGGCGGACCTTGTCATTTTACCTTGGCTTTACCCTACCTAGCTCATCCCCCCAACATTAGTCCCCAAAGCTGGTGCGGTCTCACCATCCTTATATAGTAAGGCCTCAACAGGTTCAATCTTATTCGGATCACTGTCCATCTCACTGACATATTCATATGTCAGCCTATACCGATTTTAATTCTGTAGTGCCTCATGGTGAGTTGGTTCTCACTTTGACTTTCTTTGGCTCTCTATGAGTTACATATCATTGGCCGAATCATAATGTTGCATCTGGGATTTGCCTATCTTCTCATGTACTCCTCCTCGTATCCTACGTGGAGGGTAATCATTATCTTTGCCTTATTTTAAGGGCCATGATGTCAGTTATTGTCATACTACGCTAGCTATCACTGTCGCACGTCCCTTCAATGTTGGACTCCTTGTTAACTGCCCTAGCCATGATTTCCCGTTTTTGTTTCCGCATCATGTGGCCATGGGTGTGGCATGATCTGATGTGTTCATTGATCGCATACACGCCCACACCGTGCGGCTCACGGCAATTGCTGATCCCATTACCACCACGTGGGCGTGGTTAAATAGGGGAGCGGGGGAAGGTCTGGTTCACTTTCCCCCTGCGCCCATCTCTTCCTTTTCTTCCTCCTAGCGCTGCCGCCACCACTACTCTCTGCTTAGCGATAGCGCCGCTGCCGCCGCTCTCCGCGCTTCCTCACTCAACTGCAACGCCACTGCTTGCTGCCTCTACAAGGCTTTGCCAGTCAAAGCCCCTCTCCCGCTCATCAAGTTCCTCCTCTAAGGATTTGGATCTGAAGATGCCTCGCGACGTCGTTGTCATGGAAGAACACGAGGAGGGAAGCGCCGCCCATGAGCATGGTGCTTGGGCCGCCTCGAAGGTGATGCAACAAGATCTTGACTGGCTCATTCGCACGCATCACATTCCCGTGGGGCTCAGCTGCCACCTCCCCGGCAATGAACAAACCCCTGTTCTTCAAGATGGTGAGTTTGTTGTGTTCGTCTCCCATTTTTCTTGCTGCTTTGGCCTCCCTATTAGCAAGTTCTTCAAGGATTTCCTTGAGACCTTCGGCTTGCAACCACATCATATTCCCGCAAATGATCTTGCCTCTCTCTCTGCATTTGCCTCCGGAGTTGAGGGATACCTCGGCCTTTGGCCAGATGTCAACATATGGGCTAAGTACTTTCATTTCAAGGCCAACGTCATCCCCAACAAGAATCTCTGCCATTGCGAGAAATCTTTAACCCAGTGTGGGGCGGCATCCATCTCACCTCAGAAGAACTCCAACTTTCCCCTGATTACCAGCCTCGAGCCTTACAAGGGGTGGGCGAAGATGTTCTTCTATGTGAAGGACAATACCTTAGAAGACAAGATTCGGCTCCCTTCCTTTTCTCTTGGTGTCCCCACCAGGAAAAATTGGGATCTTGACCCCAAGAGGGACAACGGCTTCATCAACCTCGCGGTGAAGCGCGTCCTCGAGTTGACAAATGCCAGGTTAACCGGCGAGGATCTGATGCTTACCTTCATCCGCAACCGGGTTTTCCCGCTGCAAGAGCATACCCATAAGATCTGCTATATGAGCGGTCACTTCGATCCCAACCTAGTTTCCTCAGTCAAGCTTACTGACACCCAGATCTATCGCCGAGTCAAGTATATCTTCAAGACGAGCTTGGACGAGGAATTGGAATGGGGATGGAGCTGTTTAGCCGAGATAAGCCCAAGCCCAAGGTTTTTATTCCGAGTGACTCCTTTCCGAGTTATATTTTACGTCGGCCCATATCACGTATTTGACCTTCATGTATAGCTTTGTTCCGAAATTCCTTCAGTAGACAATCGAGGACACCCATACTGTGGTCCTCTCTTGGGGCAAAGATTGGGATACCTCGAATCCTGAGGAGCCGGATTCCGAGGAATTCATGCCTATCCCGGACTCCAGCTCTGACCGATCCTCTAGTAAGACTGTTGTCTTAAAGGATTGGATGGACAATGATGATGACGATGATGAGTGTGAAGTTCTTGAGGAACTTGACGAAATGCCTATCTCTTACACCTTTTCGGCTGATCCCACTCTAGATAACCTGGTTGGTCAGGTGCATGTTGTGCCTCTGGTGGCGGTGGGAGACCAGGGAATGGTGAAGAAGCGAGCCGGGATCTCAGCTCCGCCAGCCGAGCGAGCTAGACCCGGCAAAAGGTACAAGAAGTTTGGCAAGAAGCCTACAACTTGGAGGGCTCCTAAACCCAAACCTCCTCCAGCTATATCTGGGTAAGCACCTTCCTCCGGGTTACTTTTGTGTTTCATGTTTCTCTTCTTTTTCTTTTTATTTCTTGTTTTTCTCTTCCTTGTTTGACTCGACCTTTTTACTTATTTGATTTGGTAGCGCCACTCTAGATATTTCCTAGAGTGCCTCAAGCATTGCCTCTCCTATCCATGAGGGGCCACCTTATCCTCATCACGATGATGCTCCCATTATGAGCCCAGTTCGGGAGAACTCTCTCACTGCACCAAATAACAGTCCACCTTGGCGGGAGGAGGACAGCGTTGGCACTAGCGGAGGTGGCGCCACAGAGGAGGTGGTTATGCCGGATCTGCGGGGTGGTTCCTCTGCCGCCCTTGAGCAGAGATAGTGTAGTGAATCTACACACGAAAGATAAAACAACACAACACAAGATGAACTGCTATGGATCTCTTATTATGATCAATGGACTAATACAGATGCTCCTTGAGCTGTATCGTAGAGATGAAGGAGATGAAGTGCTCCTGCTCTCTACTCTCTCTAGGGTTCGTCCCTTAGCCAACATAACCGACCCCCTCCTTGGAGGCCCTAGCTCACCATATAAAGGGGTGGCCAGATTACAGCTTGGGCATACATGGCCCAGATATGCTTGGAATATGCAACCCGATGCTTCTTTCCCCTGTCCACAACCTCTTTAATGCAATGGCATAGATTCCACATGCGGTGACCGTTGCTGTCAGTGGCTATCATGTCCGTGATGTTCTCTTCTGTCTCTGCCTTTGTAACTCTTGTTCCTAGCGCTTGTATCTTCCTAGATTCCCTTAGGAGAGAGAAAAGCGCTGACCCTCAGCTCCTTCTTGAGCAATCCATCTCCTAACTCGGCCTTGGTATAGTTAACCTGGCCAAGTTGGTACCTGCAAAGGGAAACTGGTTCATTCCTCGTGTCGACAGATCGTGTATGTCGGCCGAGTCTTACCAGTGCTTTCTAGCTTAGGGTAACCCGGCAGGCCCTTCCATGATTCGGTCAGCTCATGCTTTGACCTGTCTTTGCCTTAGCGGACCTTGTCATTTTACCTAGGCTTTACCCTACCTAGGCCATCCCCCAATAGGAGCCACCCGCTCCTTTATGTGTCTGCTTGTACTCCACAGGAATGGCCCCGGCGAAGGCTTCAGCAAGACCGCCGATGTCTTCAATGGCCTTAGTTTTTGGAAACATATCCTCGTGGAGACGACCAAGCACAACCTTGGCCATCTTAAGTGCATCCTTGGTAGAGATGCTGCGATCCTCGACTGCAGCTACGACACCAACCAAGATGTCGTCGTGTATCAGCGCTTGATGGTAGAAATGAACACCGACTGCATATGCAAAGACAGAACAATCCAATCTCAAGAGCACAAAAGCCGAAGGAAGACGAGCAATACGAACAACTCACACAAGAAAACTTATCGGAAAGAACCTGGGTAGCTATCATGAGCTAGGGAAGGCTTGGTTTTCTCCATGCCTTTACCCTTGGATTCCACAACTCCCTCATCTTCCATGTACTTGACACTTTAGGATGGTGAAGACACTGTGTCACTTCAACAAGTACAAAGAAAATCCATCTAAGAAAAGCAACGAGCAATATACTCTAATAAACTGCAAGATTGTAGAGGCTTACCCGTAAGATTTGTCAAGGTCGAAGAACTCCTCCCACTTCTGCTTCTTCAACTAAGGCTCGAGAGGCATGGTACGAAGGGGTACTGATACCTTTGATCCGGATTCACAGATGTAGTATAATAGTCTTTTTCCCTAGTAGACCTAGGTTTAATCGAACCTTGGGAAATAATGCTAAAAGGAATTAAAAAGGACACATCTACAAGACTTTGTTTTTTCATTTTACCGGACTAATCTAGTTTATGTTTATCGTGGGTTGATTCAATGGATGGAGATAGGCCAGGGTTGAAGATCCACCTGCAGCTACACATCATATGTGATAAAACATAATAATAAGCATAGTCATCTTTAATTTTTTAATTGAGATAATCTCTTCTGGGCAACACATCCTAATATACTATAGCCCCTATGAGCGGCGGGCATAACTATAGTCTTTTGATCCAACCGAGTGCACCACGAAGGACCACGCTACAAACGATTATTAAGTGTAAAACGTATAACAAAGCCTTATTTGGTAATGTTGTTGTGATCCCGAATGGGTCTCTAAGCAAAGAACATATAGCCCTTTATGTCACTTGGTTTCCTATCAGATCGCCGCTAACCAAGTATCTCACCTCAAGCCTTTATCTATATCACGGGTCTTGGGTACCTACAAGTTCAAAGAGTGAGGCAAGAGACAAAGAAACAAAAGATACAAATCCCTCTTTGAAACAATATACAATGCTTCCATAGATTAGATGCACATAATTTTGCTGCAAGGTTTCTCCCCAACCTGCAGCCCGTGAGGAATACTCACTCATAACAATAAGATCAAGGATAGAAAACATTATGCAAAATACTAGATTGAAATCAAATATTCTTACAATGGTCGCCGAATCACAAGGAGATCTCAAGTACAAAGTAATGGCTATGGCTAATGGAGGGGATGGAAGATGGAAGGGATGAATTATGGTGCCGATCTCCTTTGGTGGGTTTGTGATGCAATCTAAGAATGGCGGCCTTCTTCGCGCGGTTTGGACTTACTTGGTCATGTAGACATCCTCAAAACCTTCATTATAACTCCTAATTTCGCATTAAAAAGCGTGATTTCATGCACAACATAAATAGAAGCAATGCTTTGCATATCTTTACAATTATTAGTCATTAGTGGCAAGGCTAGAGAGTTTCTTCTCAATTGCTTGACCAAAAGCTCAAACCATGATTGCCCTCGAGCAAGAAGAAACAAAAGAACTATAAGGAATTCAGCGTTTGAACTTGAAACAACGAGAATATGAATTCACTTACGGTTGGCAGTCATATGTCTCAAGCACTTCATCCATTTGAAAGGCTTATAAAGTTAGGGTGATGACAAGAATACTATACAAGATTTGGCAAATCAATACAATCAAAGTAGATTTTAATATAAGTATAAATAACTAGAAGTGAAAAAATCAATCCAATTCTTCTAGTTAACTCTCAGCTTGCCAAGGAATACTAGGATGTTATAATAGCAAAATTGAGTAATAGAGTTCATGTACTAAGTAGCATAACAGTGAAATGTCTTATTGACACCCACATCAGTAAATCAAGGCTATCAAAACACTTCTATTATAATCATTACCTTTCAAGAAAATTCATAAAGAAGTAATGAGAACATGCCAAGGACTTGTTATGTGGGTCTTCATATATTTTTTCATCTTCCTTCTTTCAAGGATCATTGAGTGATTATTTTGAACAATGGTTGCACAACCATTTGAGACTACCAATACTTTTGCTCATTACAGTGACATTTACACCACCCATGTCATCAACTCATAGCGGAAATCAGGGGATGTACCATAGATCGTTCGTAGGCCAGCAGAGTTGTTGGCATCCAAAGGTTCGCATGAGAAACATATAACCTTTTTTTCATGGTATTCATAGTTTGATCCAAAAGGTTAGCTTTGGCATGCATCAGAATTACCGCTAGACTTCATTTCAATCAATGAACTCCTTTCAAGAGTGTCGTCAAGTCTATCAAAACATCTATGGGGTTAAGTATCTTCAACAGTAAACTCTCAAGACAATCATTCATCAAACAAGTCATAAATTTCAGACTTTTTATTGGTGTACTTGTTTGGCAATATTATTTCCAAGGCAAGACTTAGTTAGCTAAAAGAACTAGAGCAAAAGCTTCCACAACTAATCATCCATACCAATAAAAGCTTTACTCTAACTATTTTGAATTACTCCCACTAGCATGACATCTTAGCAAATCAACCAACTAAAATAAACAACTCAAACTTCAAAAGTGGGAGACATAGGAAATACCTCTCATGAGAGACTCCATGATCCTCTTTCTTATAGGGATGTGTTCCTTCAGAACTCAAGTGAAATCACTCCCATAATAAAATTAAAGAAAAGAAGCAAAGTGCGAATCCACTTTCACAGAAAAGTAAAAAGAGGAAAATATTTTGTATTTCTAAGGATAGGGATTAGAGATAGAATAGAAAATAACTTGAGACCAAGGAAGGAACAAAGAAAAGAATAACAAATGAAAAACAAAAGAAAACTAAAAAGGGAACAAAGTAAAAGTGTTGGAACTAACCAACACGAGTGTTTCAGATCTCGCAAGGAGCTTGAGTACAACCTCATTATTACACAAATAAAAATGTAGGCGAACACATCCCCAAGATCAGGATTTTTCAAGCCCTTTGGTTGCTCATTGTGGTGGTGGTGGATAATCTCCCACGTTCCATTGGTTGCTCCAATAATGGAACTGGGTAGCGAGCTTGGCAGTAGCATCTTGAAGGTTGATGGATAGGTTGTTCATGTTTTGGATATTTCCTTTGAGAGCATAAATATCTTCATAGGTGGTGTAGTAGTTTGGTGGCTACACATCTTGTTTAGGTCCTTCTTATTCAACTTCTTCATGTTCTCCTTCCTCTCCCATGGGTACTTCTTGTTGGGGTATACCTACCTCAACATGCACGTCATAACGCGAATGTCCCTCCTTGATAGAGAATAGACCATTAGGCAAAGGAGTTGGGATCAAGTTATCCGCCCTAGGTATATCAAGGAAGTATCTACCATTAGTTTTACAAATCATACCACAAGCTCCCAGAGTGGAAAAACCAAGACGGTGACTTCCTACCAACGGTTGGATATTACCTAGATTAACTTGAAGTTCACGTGCAAGAACGATTATGACTCCTTCTCCGCATATGGGACCTCGAGACTGTAGAGCTTGATGCTCAAGGTAAAACAAAAGAAGGGCACCCAAATTTTGCATTAAGTTAAAGTTAGGAATATCATCTTTAGCGAGGATCATCATATCCTCCTCATTGACTCTAGTAAACTCACCACATGCCTGCAAGGTGTTAGGAAAAACATAAAACAAATAACAAACAACAGGATGATCAATTTGGTTTCCCTTGGGTTTGTTCCCACGAATTTTCATTCTATTAAAGTACTCCCAAGGAGCTGGATTTAGAACAAAAGTGGTGGAGCGTATGTCGGTGGTGGTGTTGGCAAACCCAAAGTAGTGATACCATTGGTCGAGCGTCAAGCAGTACTCACAGTTCATAAGACGAAAGTTGATGCGAGCAATTCCAGGCATTTGCTCCTTGGAACAATAGTGCGAGCACATCGAATGTGTCAAGGTGCTGAAAAACTCAAGAATCAAGCGGTTGTACGTGGTGACATCCTGAAAGACAAAGTCATACAAACCAACATTATTGCAAAGTAAATTGAAAGAGGCATGAATGCCAAGTTGGTTCAGGATATAGGGACACACCCACTTGGTGTACTTGATTTCTCAGAGCATGAGACATTTGAAATGGTTCAACTGAAACTCCTCGGTGAACTCGATACCAAGTGACTCGGGGGGGTCAACGTATCAACGGGTGGTGCGGCTTGTTCCGTAGCCATCACGCGTGTACAGCTCCTCGTGTTCATCTAAGCCAAAATAAATAAAAATTCTAATTAAAGGTCCAGTCCAATAGAAACATAGCATCAACGATCCTCTACACTTGTTACAAAAGAAACTCCTCTAAAAACATACTAAGAATGCTCAATATCAAGATTAGCTCAAGAACAAGACCTAAGTTTAGATTGATAATGGTAAAAGACTGAGCAGAGTTTTGTTGCAAATAAGTTGGGGATCAGAGGAGAATATACCCTGATTGATTGGGTGCAAGGGATCAAAGAAAAGATTGAATAAAATTGAAGATCTAATGGAGGTGGTTTGGAGTTTGGAGGTAGAATAAAGAGAAGAAATTTGTGTTTTAGAAATTTAGGATTACCTCCTCCAAGGTGATATGGCGGCCACATATGTTGTATGGGCGGGCGGTACGGCCGGAGCCCGCCCGTACCGAGTGCATACTATGGGGTCAACGTCTCCCTTCCGGCAGCGCACTTTGTATGGGCACGCAGTACGGTCGTGAACGCCCGTACTACTAGTCGTTACGAGCGCAGTATATTTGCTTGAAAACTGATGCTTGCTCGAGGGCATGATATGGGTGGGTGGTACAACTGCCTCCGGTCGTACTAGTGGTCTTTACTATCACTAAGTCATGTAGCAAAAATCAATATTTCCAGTTTTTAGAGCCTCGATGTGGTACGGGCGCATGGTAAGGGGCTTGCCGGTCATACAAATGGTCGTTAAGTGGCCAGTAAGCTACAAAACTTATAGAATTTGGTTAGTACCTTTGTGCGCCTTCACACAACTTAGCAAATGACAAAATAATAGAAAATAGTCTTCATAAAAATCAGCAATACCTTTTAGGCCATTTGTTAGTGAATAAAAGATCGAGGATTACCTTATTTTTTCTCCTCTCTCCAAAGGAATTTTTGAACACTCTTTATTAAAAATAAAATGAAACAAAAACAAAACTAAACTAACACAAGAGTAAAAACTTTTATTTCACATGGGTTTGCTCCCATGAAGGGCTTCTAGTTAAGGGTAATTAGCTTGACCCAGATGGTGATCATTTAGGTTTGGTGAGTGCAATACCCACTCCAAAGTAATTGGCTTTCAGTGTAATTATACAATTATCATCATTATTAGGTTTGTCCTTCTTCTTCCTATGGAAGTGGACTATAAAACGATCTCTAGATGGCAGTCCTATTCTCACATTCCCTTCATGTAGATTGATTAAAGCTTTAATAGTTCTTAGAATGGCCTACCAATAATTATAGGTTCTATGGGATCTTTAGGCATGTACACTATAACAAGATCAATAAGAGTGAGACTTCCTTTAATTTCAACAACTATGTTTTCTTTTATCTGAACAACTTGTTTATAACTTGAATCGGCAAGATGGAGTCTCAATTAAGTGGTTGCAAATGGCCCCAAGTTTAACTTGTCAAATAGACTTTTGGAAATTGTTGATCTGCTTGCACCAAGATCACAAAGTGCAGATATCTCATTAACACCAATTTTAATTTGAATGGTGGGATCAAATATATCATCTAGCTTAGCAGGAAGCTTATCAACTAGTCTCTTATAATACATTTCTAAATCTCAAACTTTAGATGCTACTTGTTGAATAAATTTTTGGTACATAGCATCAGTACCTTGTTCTAGACCGGGATTCTTTATGGTGATCATCTTTAATAGATCTTCCACGGTGTATTCAGGTGTTGGCGCGTTGCTATAGTCTAGCTCTTTAGGCTTCTCTTCATTTATTTTTGCCCTCCTCATCTTGAGGTCTTCTACCAGATTTGGCTCGGGCTTTCCAGCAAACTTAGCTAGTATAAGAGCTTGGCTCTCAGCTACCTTGCCCAATTAAGCCTCCATGGTCTTTGTCATTTCTTGTAGAACCTGCATATCATTTCTAATTGCAACGGCTTGGTTAGATAATTTACCTATACTACTCTCATGGTTCTCCATGATTTTAATAAGCATATTATTTTGCTTAGTTTGAGCTTGCATAAAGGTTCTAACAGTTTGTTCAAATGAGAGATTGCCATGATTTGCTCCATTATGATTATCATAATTATTGTAAGGTGCTCCTGCAAGATTAGAATAATGATTCTCAACATAAGAAGCAAATTTTTGGTTCTTCCAACAAGGATTATAAGGGGTGTGAGATATAAAATTAATATCATTAACATTGGTAGCGATATAATTAACTTGGGTATCTTCCTTACCCTTTACTATGTTGAGTAGCTCATCTACCTTAGAAGTAAGCTCCACATTGTTTACCTCGGTGACAAAATTCACCCTTTTTGAGGTTCTTTCCACATGCCACTAGGCATGGTTATTTTTCATATCATCAAGTAATTTGTTTGCAACACTCACTTGCTTTCCCATGATTGTTCCTCCTACTGCATTGTCTACCATAGACATACACATTGGGTTAAATCCATTATAAAAGCAATATAATCCATTCTTCCATCCCATGACAAGGATAGTTCATTATGGATTCTTTCATCCTCATGCAAGCGCTAGTGGCTCGCGATCTTCTTGTCCAAAACATGTAATGTTGGATCTTAGTTGCATAGTCTTAGCTCGGGTGAAAATTACTCATAAAAATATTAGTACATTCCTCCCAAGATTTAATAGTGCCCATAGGTAGAGCTAGGAACTAGTCATTAGCCTTTCCTCTAAGAGAGAAAGGAAACAAACGTAATTTTACAGCATTTGTATCTACATCCTTAATACGCATCATGTCACAAATTTCAGTAAAAGTATTTAAGTGCAAACCCAAATCCTTAGAAGATGAGCCCCCAAATTGGTTTTGTTGAACCAAACTTAAAAGGTTGGGCCTAATTTCATATGCTTCCGCACAAATAGCGGGCTGAGTGATAGGCGCACAAATAAAATCATAAGTGGGAGGAACATACTCCCCAAGTCTCTTTTGAGCCATGGCTCTTATCTTTCTAGTATTTTTAAAGTAAAGGAAGCAAATAACAAGTAACTGTTTTTTTGGGTTTTCAAATAGATAATAAGAAAGTAAACTAATAACAAGAAATAAACTACAAACAAATAATATACCTAAAAACAAGGTCTCTAGTGACCTCACCAGGATAGTGAAATTGATTCCCCGGCAATAGCGCCGGAAAGAGGGTTGATACCTTTGATCTAGATTCACGGATGTAGTATGGTAGTCTTTTTCCCTAGTATACCTAGGTTTAATTGAACCTTGGGAAACAATGCTAAAAGAAATTAAAAAGGACATGTCTATAAGACTTTGTTTTTTCGTTTTACCTTTGTTTACCAGACCAATCTAGTTTACTTTTATCGTGGGTTTATTCAATGGATGGAGATAAGCCAGGGTTGAAGATCCACCTATAGCTACACATCATATGGGATAAATGATAATAATAAGCATAGTCATGTATAATGTTTTAACTGAGATAATCTCTTGTGGGCAACACATCCTAATATACTAGAGCCCCTACGACCATTAGGCATATCAATAGTCTTTTGATCCAACCGAGTGCACCACGAAGCACCGGGATAAAAATGATTATTAAGTGTAAAACATAGATCAAAGCCTTAATTGGTGATGTTGCTTTGATCCCGAATGGGTTGCTAAGCGAAGACCGTATAACCCTTTTTGTCACTTGGTTTCCTATGAAATACAAATCCCTATGTGAAACAATACACACTGCTCCCATAGATTAGATGCACATAATTGTTGTGAGGTTTCTCCCCAACCCGCAGCCCGTGAGGACTACTCACTCATAACAATAAGATCAAAATAGAAAACATTGTGCAAAATATTGGATTGAAATCAAATATTCTTACAATGGTCACCGAATCAAAAGGAGATCTCAAGTACAGAGTAATGTATATGGCTAATGGAGGGGGTGGAAGATGGAAGGGATGAACTATGGTGTGGATCTCCTTTGGTCATGTTGTGATACAATCTGAAAATGGTGGCCTTCTGCGCGGGGGCTGGGGCCTCAAAATATATAGGCATCTTCATGAAAGTTGTAGGGTTTTATGAAACAGAGCTGCTGCCACATGGTACAGACGGATGCTATGGGTGGGCCCTGCCCATACCAGTGGTGTTTACGGCTGCAGACGCTTGGAATTTGCTCCAGAATTACTTCGTCGTGTGGACTTCCTCAAAACCTTCATTATGACTCCTGATTTCGCATTAAAAAGAGTGATTTCCCGCACAACACAAATCAAAGAAATGATTTGCATATCTTTGCAATTATTAGTCATTAGTGGCAAGGCTAGAGAGTTTATTGCCAATTGCTTGACCAAAAACAATGTTTAAACGCAGGAAAAGATGGATATTTTTGGAGCCATCGGGTACCATAGGAAACGGATTGGCGACACTCGCTCCAGGAGCAGGATCCTTTGGTGTCTCTGGTGTGGAGGCCTCCGAATCTTCGCTCCACCCCCGCTTGCGAGCCCCATCCTCGATGGACTCGGGGGCTCCATGTTCCTCCATAGCAGGAATAGTCGACTCCGACTCCCCCGCCTCCTCACCATCAGGGGCATGCTCCAAGCTTTCTAGTACTAGAGGCATCATACCATCTGGCTTCCAATCTTAGAACACGGGCAACAACACAAATCAAATTTGATTCATGTAAAAGCAAGGAGAAGAAAGTACAAGAAAGGACGTTACCGCTGGTATAGGATGGGTATCAGTGAAAGGCTCAGTCGCTGTGTTTGCTGGAGCGGCTCATTCGCCATCAATTTGGTCAATGATCTAATTTTCTTCTCGAGCTCCCAAGAAGGGATGTCTTCGGCAGAGATGCGAGCAGGATCACCTGCACTATCCGACAGAAACATTGGGTGGGCCCTGGCCTATAGACGCTACAGTCGGTGTTATAGGAATGTCCAGCTAATGTCAACATCGGTGACCTCTTTACCACGAACAAGGTGCAGAGCCTCGACTCACCGGTACAAGGCCTCGACTTGGTCTACTTAACCTGGCATAACGGTGTTCTTCTAGGACCGTTTGTTCTTTATCTCCACAAATGAGTCGAATGGAGCTAGGTTGTCCTTCTAGCCATCAAGTTCTGGTCGCAGATGTAGAACCACTTGTCCCTCCATCCTTGAGAAGATTCAACAATATTGAAGCTAAAATGCTACACATTGGGGCTCATAGATATACCATAGCCACCAACATCATACACCACAGAACCAGTGCCTTCTTGCCTCTTTAGCCCTTACATATTCTTAAAGAGGCCAAAGTGTGGCTCGATTTTGAGTCAGCACTCGCATAGGGTAATGAAGCAAGCGATGTGGAGAATCGAGTTGGGAGTCATCTGGTGTAGCTGCATCCCATAGAGAAAAAAGAAAACCACGGAAGAAATCATGGAGGGGAAGTGAAAGACAACAAAGAAGAAAGGCAACGAACATCACCCGAAATCTAGCTGGAGGATCAGGGATTACCTCAGCGCCTAGAATCTTGCAGTCCGCCTCGTTCGCTGGAATTAGGCGAGCCTGGCGAAGGGGTCATAGGTCGCATGTCCTCACCGACGAACGACACCACAAGTCGTTCGTGACACGGCTCGCATAACCCTTCTTCTTGGCGATGATGGTGGCGTCTCTCGACCCAGCATCGGTGGCCTTTTTGCTCTTCCCCATCTGCACTAACAACTGTCCCCCTCTGAGATCGTAAGAACTGACTCAGAAAGAAGCGAAGAATGTCTAGCATAGGAGTTCGCAATGGAGTAGTAAAATAGAGGAGCAATGGCAGGGGAATGGAGAAGATGAAGGCGAAGTGGAAAATTACGTGTGCCCTGGGGTATTAAATGGCGGAATAAGATGTGTTGCAGCCGTTGATTTACAACACATTACGTGTGGCACGCATCACCACACATGCATGGCACGGGAAGCATGAACCATCGTTGCACGATCCCCACTCCGTGTAGAAATTGAGGAGACGCAGTTAAAATACCCCAATTTACGGGTGACTGATAAAATCCTGGTCAGACTTTGGGGCCCACACCAGTCCAGTCCTATCAGCACCGCACTTGTAGGTGGCTGAGCTCGCTAGTCACCAGCACTGACGTCATCAGCATTCACACTATCAACACAAGATGGGAGTGTGCAACGGTAATTTTCCTTCGACGCGCTAACTTTTGTCTTGAGTATATAACTCGACCAAATACTCGGGGGTTACTCCTAATAGGAGCGTTGGTCGCGCACTCGAGGATCTTCTGGGTCTAGTGTTACCCATCAATTGTAGGTGCAATCATAGCATGCCTTGATTCCTTCTTCGAATCCACGAGTCAACTATGGACTTGGGGGACTACTCCCATAGCGAGTGTTGGAAGCATAATTGACACCCTATGGCCATCTATAGCAGTCGTAGAAAATACGGCCATTGACAAGAGTTGCAGAAGTTCAAAGTCCCCACTTAAGTTTATCACCCGAATAGGCACTCTGGGCTACTCCCGTAAGGAGCTCTAGTCGTGCACCCTATGAAAATGTAATACCTAGGACCTTACGATCTAAGCTCACTGGATGAACCAAAAGTGGACAGGACATACTACCATGCGACCGTGCAGCCACACACAGTAGGACCACCTCCTGGAGTAGGGCACAGTATCGGCCAACCATCCCACCCAATTTTTAGAACATTGGGACTAGAGCAAGCGGCATAATCGATAGTTAAAGCAATCAAAACATACACAAATGAGTATGTATGTTAGCGACATACAATAGAAATCAGAGCCACACCATCTAAAACAATAGAAATAGAAATATTCAATGCCATATGGCAAGATCCAAATGTCCGAGATAGATATAGTAGTTTAGGATACATCCTCATACATCACGCAACAGGGTATCAAGTGGAAGTGGAAACATGATCCAGGTATGGATAAGAAGCAAATCACCATCATATGCCCTGAAAATAAGCACATCCTGCCCACAGATCTCATGGATCTCCATCCCCGGAATTTCTACACCTGACAGTCGTTGCCACCATCATCAGTCTCTTTGACCTAGTAGCCTTCCTAAGAGTCTACCTGTCCATCTGAACCAAATATTTATCGTGTGATATCATAGGGGAACTCAACAAGTCTAAATGCTTCTAAAGGGAACAACCTGGGGGTGACGCAATTGCAGCGAAAGATAATATCTACAATGTTCTGTAGAGACACTCTACACATCCGCCCAACCAAATATGGAGGGACGCTCTTTAATTAATAACAATAGTTATATAAGCAACATAAATAAACATCACATGCCCTCCTTCTCGCTTACCGACGAGAAGGCGGAAGAATATCCCATCCATTGGCAATTATATTAACCATTCAATGAGTGTTGCACTATTTTCTAGTCACGTCTTAGTCAAATTAAGGGTGGTACTTTAGTTATGCTTTTCTATGGTCGAGAAATTGTGCTCGAAGTCGCCAATAACTGTGGACACGGCTTTTCGAAAAGATCTACCCAGTAGGGGTGCACAAATAGCAACAAATGCACAATCGACCTCGGAAGAAGCAAACGAATAAAATAACGAGGGCTCACGACATAACCATTCCAAGAAAATAGAGAATGTTTTAGAGGCTGCCCAAAAGAGCTACCCGTACGAGGTATAGCTAAGTCTCAAACAGACTCATAGGTTGCATGCACTTGTCAAGCGAGTAGAGGCCATAGACAATATATTTCCGTGACAGAGTGCCGCACCTACGCTACAGTAATAAACGCTCATCGAGCAATAGATAGTAAACATGGCATAAGATGGCATATGTACAATAGGTAACGTGTAAATCCCAAACTAGTTGCGGCTCCAGAACATTCTTCAGAATCAAGTTCAAGTTCAGGGGAACCCAGAAAGGCACCCGCATGTGGATAGTGCGATAGTCAAGAAATAAGTATCAAGTACTCGGGTCCTAGGTGGACACGAGTGAGAATTAAAGAACCAAATAGCAGATATTGCCCACTGGTGCCTCCTCCTTTAGTTATCCCATTACTACTCAAGTTTTAGTTATTTGAGTACCTCATTGCTAAGATTCTCACGAACCCTACACATGCAATTCTATGACTCGCATGGCCCAACCAACTCCTGTAGTAATGGCTCATAGAATTGAGGAACAAGTTTTGGTGGGGTTTAAAAGTAAAGGATATACAGTGCTTGGGATTCCAATTTAATGCAATCGTGACTCAATGATGCAAGAGTAATATAGAATCATAGGTGCTATATGTATGCAAGCATGGGGAATTGCTTGCCTGGAAGTTCAGTTGCCGAATAAAGAGGATTCCCGACAATACTCCTCAGGCACTTGGTATTCTCCTTGCTTAGTGTCTATCCGGATAAAAACCAAACACACAAGGGCCAAAATGAATACATTTCACAATTATATAAATCATATGCATCAAGCAAATAAGGTATGCCATGATGGAATGATGCACAATTGCATGGTATAACATAGCATGGTATGGTTGAGGTGTGGAAACAATAATAAAGCACTTTATTAATTTATTTAGGCATGTTTTACTCCCATAAACATCTCTAATTATTTAATATTTACATGATGCATGCTTCAATTCCTATCATGGAATGCATAATCAGAACACGCTCTTCGCGTTGATCAATTTAGACATATTATTTTTCGAATTTGGAATTACGGAATTAAAGTTATAGATTTAATAAGAAAAGGCATTTATTGGCATTTAAATAATTTCGAAATTTTAAATTTCTCAAAACTTATTTTGGATGGCATATTTGAATTCCTGGCATTTTTCTGATCAGAAAACATATATCATTTGCAAAATTTGAATTTAAAACCATTATTAAATGTAAGTAATTCAAAAAGGGGTCAAATGTCACAGGTTTGACTAGTTAGGGTTGACTCTAGTCAATTTTGAATTTGTATTTGAATTCACATTTAAATTTGAATCACTTTATATTTTGGAAATTTTGTCAAATTCGAAATATTTTAAGAGATATGAATTAAATTAGATATATTCATTTTCTGATATTTTTATTAATTAGGAAAAGGTTCTGGACATTCTGTTACTCGGGTGAACCTACCCAAGGTCAAAGACAGGTGGGAACATGGCTTGCGGGGCCACTTCACGCGCGGCTGCACTAGGGAGTGGCAAGTGGCAAAGCAGGGGCAGCTTGTGTAATTCTGGAAAAACCAGGGGCCTAAGAGTAAAGTTGCGGCGGCTGATCTCTGAACTGACATAATCTTAGCTATGTTAACTAAATTCAATAGTGTTCTTCAGGGTTACCAGCCGGACTTGCCAGGAGGGTGGCAAACTCAATCTTGGGCCAAAACAAGCAGGGCCAGGTGCTTTGGAAAGCTAGGTCTATGGTGAACATCGAGGTGCAAAGATCTTGGGCTACGGCATGCTCTGGTGTCGTCTAGGACAACACGAATAGAGGTGTGCGCGAGGCTAAGATGCTACCCTACTGAAAGATTGTGCGCATGGTGGTGCTGCCATCTGCACGGTGGTTAGCCACACGGGCGACGACGGACGAGGCGAACCGGAGATGGTGCAAGGAGGATGAAACAGAGAAATTGAACCTCACCTCAAACAGTTCCCACCAGAAAGCGGGGTCAGGGTGGCTGGTGGCAACGGTGGGGAAGGGCGGCTGTGGCTCCTCTCGGTCACGAACTCAAAGGAGATGAGGCGTCACACAGGGGAACGCCTAGGTCATCCTATGAGCGGCCAAAGGCCTACGGTGGCACGGGAGCGCGACCTGCAGGTGCTCGTGGCACCGGGGCGATGATGACGCACAAGTATAGGGGGTGTATCACACTATTTTCGATAAGTAAGAGTGTCGAACCCAACGAGGAGCAGAAGGTGTTGACGAGTGGCTTGGAGCAGGAATTCTCTATAAATACTTAGCAAACAGATTTTTAGGGTTTTTTTATAATATAGATAAATAAAGTATGAGTAAGTAAAAGACAATAATAATAAATGCAGCAAGTGGCCCAATCCTTTCTTTAGCAAAGGACAAGCCGGTTGTATTACTTAAGATGACCAAACGCTCTCGAGGACACATGGGAACATCGTCAAGTGCTTTTGCTTCATATAGTTGATTAATCTTCTTTGGTTGGATAAGTGTTGTGTGGGTGAATCTGTTCTAATGTACTAACCTTCCTAGGACTAATACATACTTGTGATTATACCCCTTGCAAGCATCCGCAACTACAAGAAAGTAATTAAGATAAAAACCTAACCACAGCCTTAAACTTTGAGATCCTACACTCCCTTGTGCAAAGGTTTCCTAATGGAGGTTTAGGTTTCTGTCACTCCGGCAACCCCTACGATTAGTAGCCAAATACATAATGCATTCCCCTAGGCCCATAAAGGGGAAGTATCATGTAGTCGATGTTCACATGACACCACTAGAAGAATAACACCACAACTTAATTATTAAACCATTGAATCTTTCTCAGCACAATTCCACTACTAACAATATGACTTCTCCCATATCCTCAAGAACTAAACGAACTACTCACAAGACATCATATGGATCAAGATCATAGATCAAATAATGACAAGTAACAATCTGAACATGAACGATAATTCAATGGTTCCACTCAATAGCATCAACTACAACAAGTAATCAACACCGGGAAAGTTTCCCCTAATAACTATGCAAGATTCAACCCAATTGTTACATCGGTATGGAGTGGTGATGATGGTGTTGGTGGATATGATGGTGGTGATGATGATGATGATCCCGATGAAGTCCAGATAGATGATGGTGTTGATGGTGACAGTCTCCCCTCTTCAGGAAGGAATTTCCCCAGCAGATTTCTGCCTATCGGAGAGCTCTTTCTCTCTCTATAGTTTCCGCCCCGTAGAGGTGGCAGAATCTTTCTATGGTTGCTCCCCGAGTCTTAGGGTTTCGGGAGGATTATATACGACAAGGAGCAGAGCCAGATGTGGGCCAAGGTGGCCACACCACCTGGTGGTGCGGCCTAGGGTGGCCCGCGCCAGGGGGTGGTGTGGGCCCCTCGTGGCCCATCTCCGCTCCCCCTTCTGGCATCCTTCGTCTTCTGGAAAAATAGGATTTTCCATGTATTTTCCAGGATTTTCTGATGTTCGCGAATTTCGCCTGCAAACAGTGCCTTTTCCATCAGAATCCGGACTTCAGCGGTCCATCCTCTAAAAGTCATCAACCATGCAAAAACAAATGAAATAACATAAGTATCATCTCTTAATATGAAATATATCAATGAATAACAGTAAATTATGATATAGAATAGTGATGCAAAATGGACGTATCAACTCCCCCAAGCTTAGACTTCACTTGTGCCCAAGCGAAAACTGAGCTCCATAAACATGACCTCAGGTTTATGGAGTGAAGTGTCAATAAAATAATATGGACAAGAAGCATCACATTCATCAATACACAAATCATAATAGAAGACAACTAACTATTATATAACTTAACTTGTAATAAGTAAAGGAAACACAATAAAGATACATAAAGTAAATCATAATTGGTAATGGCAAACTTTTCTCCCTGTCAAAGGATAGTTAACAATTTGCAGGAGTTCAAACATAAAGGGGTTGTCAATGATAGATTTCAAAGTAATACTCACTAAGATAAGAGTAGTGTGCAAAACAAGGAACATAAGAAACATGATTAAATAAATCATCATATGAATGAATGAAACACAACAACTCAAAATACTTTCTTGAGATAGAAAGGAATAGGTTTACTGACTCAACTAAAAAGTAAAAGATAGGCCCTTCGTAGAGGGGAGCAGGGATTTCAAGTTTCATAAAGAGCTTCCAAAAATTATGGTACTTATTAGCTTTCACCTCTCATTGCCCCTATCATAAGCATCTTTAGGTGATTAAGGTTAAAGTGATCAAATATGAGGATATGCTTGACAAGTTATAAGCTGAAAATCTCATGCCCCTTACTTACGAGTATCGTTGCTCATGCTACTCAAGTTTAGTCACAGGTAAGTTCTTGTCATTGTAATTACATGTGTATCATAGAGAACCGCCAATGGGGTACCCCTTGACCGATGATATGGAAGAATCCCCATATCAAAATGACAAGGCAAGCAGACAATGAGCATCTCAGCATCCTTTTATTTCCTATTTGCATAGGTATCTTTTCTTTTCTTTTATTTCTCTCTTTTTTTCTTTCCTATTTGCATAGGGTTTTTTATAAGGGATGCTTCATAGATTTCTCACTATGGTTATGCTGCAGGTTTCCACCATGATTAGGCATGGATTAGACCAGCCGCCCAGGCATTTATCTAACACATATACAAACTCCATGAGCCTTACAAGCTCCCCTTTCATTTCACACCATCGGGATCCATAAGCAAAGGAACAAGATATCAACTAAAGAAAGTGCAATGTTGAAAGCGTTCCCCATGACAACATGGTTCTACTAATCCACAACTTACAAAGCGCATGCATATACGCAACATAGATGGGCACAATGGTTCAAGTTTATTAAGTGCAAGAAACTAAAGTGTGCCATCAAGTTCGTGAGAGCTTTAATCACTAATTTTCACATAACAAGTTTAATTCGGAAGGTAGATAAAACATGAATTTACTTAGAATAGCAATTATGCTAATAGGTAGGTATGGTGGACACAAATGGCATAGGTTTTGGTTTAAGGATTGTATGCACGAGAAGCATTCCCTCTCAGTACAGGTTTTTGGCTAGCAAGGCTGGGTAGCAAGCATAAGAGTTGAAGGAAACAAACAAACATACAAGTGATAAAAACTCAAGGGAATATGCCCGAGAGGCAATAATAAAGTGGTTATTATCTTATTCCATGTTTATGATAAATGTTTATTTTACATGCTGGAATTGTATTGATCGAAAACATCAATACATGTGTGTTCAATAAACAAAAAGGGTTCCTAGTTATGCCTCTCTTATAGACTAGCTTGTTGATTAACAAGATGATCAAGGTTTCCTGATCATGGACATTAGATGTTGTTAATAACAAGGTCACACCATTGGTGGAATGATGTGATGAACATTCATCTGAGTATAGCATTACGTTCAAAGTCATTATGTTTATATTGCTATAATATCATACGAAGTAATCTTTATCCTTAGACCATGAGATCATGTTAATTGCTAACACCGGAAGAGTATCTTGATAACATCAAACGTCACACCGTAACAGGGTGACTATAAAGGTGGGTTCAGTGCTATCAAGGTGTTATGTTGAGGCTCATGGATCAAGAGTGGGATTTGTCCATCCCGATGACGGATAGATATACTCTGGGCCCTCTCGGTGATATCACATTGAAATAGCTTGCAAGCAAGTGATGTGATCACTAGAATGTTATATCACGGGAACGAGAAAAGAGTGCATGTCGGTAACGAGATCAAACTAGGTATGGAGATACCGATGATCGAATCTCGGACTTGTAATATATCGCGGGACAAAGGGATTTAGTTACTAGCGTTAAAGGTTCTCACAATCACAGAAGTCATCGTTGAATGTGTAGGAGTCAGTATGGATCTCCAGGTCTCACTACTGATTATTGATCGGAGAGGGGTCTCGATCATGTCTGCATTATTCGCGAACCGTAGGGTGACACACTTAAGGGATACCGACACCATTTGGAGCAAATATGTTTCAGATAAAGATTTAAGAAAGCGCTGGAATTATTTCAATAGACACCAAAACTGTTTCGGGTGAAAATGCTGAAATTGGTTCTGCATGTAATATTGAAATGTTGCAGGGGGTTTTATGTGAATGTTTGTTAATTAAAGTAATTAACAAAATTCTAAATAAAAATAATAAAAGAGTTTTATTAAATGAGAGAGCATTAAATTTGGAGAAATTTAATGCATTTAAAGTGGAGACTTTAAAAGAGAATGTGAAGGGGCATTTTAATGTGGAGGGGTTACCACCACATGAATGGAGGAGGTGAAGGGTCACCCCCTCCATGCGCCGTCCATGAAGGAGGGGCACCCCCCTCCTCCTATAAAAGGCCACCCCTCCTCACTTCTCACTCACACCTCCTTGTGAAGGATCTCTCTCCCCCTCTAGTATTATTCCCCCATGGTCTCGGATTAGCGAGATACATGTTCCTGGTGGCTTTATCTGGAAAGGAGTTGCTGCTTCTGCTGCTTTGCTGGAGCGAGGTACGGAGGTTGTCGGGGTACCGGACGTGTGTGCGATCACGGATGCACCGCTTCTTTGTGGTGCTGGACTTTGTGGTGCTGGAGCTGGATCTGATGGACGTGCTGGAGCCGGACCTGCTGGACTTCATCACGATCTTGAGATCAGCAAGTGTACGACTATATCAACCACGAGTTCCTACCCGTTAACAAAGCTTGTTGTCTACGAGGGTAAGTTCTCATTTGATGTATGTCCACCCGTTGCTTTGTACCTAGTAGATAGATCTTGGCGTGTAGTTCACACCGTAGAATTTTTTTTGTTTTCTATGCTGCGGACCCAACAGTGGTATCAGAGCCTGATCTATGTGTAGGTGCTTAGCACGGGTAGTACACATATGTTGATACGTGGGCGATGATGATCATGTTATTGCATCTTCTATGTATTTTGGATATTGGTGGCATAGTGGGATGAAGCGGCCCGGACCAACCTTAGATGTCATCGTACATGAGACCGGTTCCATGACTGACATGCAACTTGTTTTGCATAAGTGGTTGACGGGTGTCTGTCTCTCCTACTATAGTCAATATCTGATTTACAACGAGTTGCTAATAACTTAGTTATCCTCGTTGTGGTTCATGTTTGTAGGTAAGAACGGTTCTATCTCCGAAAGCCCTAAGCCACGTAAAACTTGCAATTGATAAATTAGAGGCGTCTAGTTTAGATCGTTGTTGGGCTAGTGTATTGATATGGTATTGTTGTAAGTAGATGTATGATAGATACTCTTACAACACACTCAACGTGTAAGTTCCATAGACCTTGGCCTTACACACAAAGGAATGATAGAGATCATACCACGATGCAAGTGATAGAGATCAAATGCATGGACCATATCATCTCACTTTACACATTAGATGTTAGCATCTTATACTACTAGTTTGGCGCTTTCTGTAGCATTGTAAGATGATCCCTCTTTTAGATATCAAGATAAAAATGTGTTCTTCCTTAAGTATGCACCGTTTTGTGGATCGTATTTCGAGACATCACGTGATGATCGGGTGTACTCGACTCTACGCTTTCATACAAACGGGTGTAAGACAGTTTTACACATGCGAGTACTAAGGTTCTTACTTGGTGTAACTACCTCGGTGAATTACGCTCCTAGTACAAGCCTGGATGATCAGAAATGGTTGAAATAGTACGGTGGGGCCCAAATGCCACTCACAGGTAGACCTTTCGGCCGTCCCAACCATTTCCAAACATCGGGACAAGAACGGGCGGCGTAATCGGCAGGCGAAGGGATCAACTACATACACAAATGAGTATGTATGCAAGCCACCATACAATAGTACATCAGAGCTATTCCATCTAAAAAGAAAGGAAATATAGCAACGCCATACGACAAGATCCAAATATCCTAGATAGATATAATAGTTTAGGATATCTCCTCATACATCAAACATCAGAGTATCAAGCGGAAGCGGAAGACAAAATCCGAGTACGGATAAGAAGCAAATCGGCATAAGATGCCCCATAGATAAGCAGATCCCGCCCACAGATCTCACGGATCCCTGTTCCCGGAATCTCTACACCGAATGATCGTTGCCCACATCGTCCGACTCTTCCACCCAGTATCCATCTTGCGAGTGTACCTGTTCATCTGAACCAATAATTTATCGTGTGAGACCCTAGGGGTACTCAGCAAGTCTTTATGCCTCTAAAGGGGACACAACCTGGGGTGACGCAATTGCAGCAAACGATAAACCCTAGCAATTCTATAGATACTCGCTAACCATCCTCCTAACCAGAGATAGACGGATGTCCGTGAATTAATAACAACGGTTATAACAGTTATAGTGGTAATCTTAACAGATCCATCCTCCTCCTCGCTTACCGACGAGGAAGCAGACGAACAACCTCCCCCCCATCCGTTGGCAGTTTTATTATCCATTCCATGAGTGTTGCACTATTAACTAGTCAGGTACCTAGTCTAGTCAGATTAAAAACGGTACTTTAGTTATGCTTGTCTATGATCGAGAAACTGTGCTCCAAGTCGTCCATAACCGCGGACACGACTTTCAGAAAGTTTTACCCTGCAGGGGTGCACAAATAGCAACACACACTCGATATACCTCGGAAAAACCAAATCAAAACCCAACGAGGCAGTCACGACAAAGCAATTGCAGGATTCAGAAATATTTCAGGGGGCCACCCCATTAAGCTACCCGCGACGAAGCTGGCCGGCTCCGAGACGGACTCAAGGTTTGTGTGGATGGCTGTAAACGATTGGGAACCCGAAAGTGTGACTAGGCTTGTCGATACCGCGAAATCGTGTCACGAACCTAAACAGTACAGGTGCTCCTCGCACAATCGTAAATAAAGCAGTAAAGCATGGCATAAGTACAGGATAGTAATAAAACCTCAAACTAGTTGTGGCCCCAAGAAATAAGAATGAATCAAGCTCTGACTCAGGGGGGTTCATAAGCCTCCCGGATGTGGATAGCGCGAATAATCAAGGAACAGGAATCAAGTACTCGGGGTCCTACGGGACACAAGTGAGCCTGAAAAACCAAATAACAGATATGGCTCACCGATGCCACTTTCCTTAGTTATCCCATTACTACTCAGGTTAAGTTGTATAGGTACCTCGTTATCCATCAGACACTCACATACCCTACACATGCTGTTCTACGACTCGCATGGCTCAATCAACTCCTGTAGTAATGGCTCATGGGATGGAGGAACAAGATTCGGTGGGGTTTAAAAGTAACGGCTATGCAATACTTGGGATTCAGATTAATGCAATCGCGACTCAATGATGCAAGAAAAAGATAGAGGCAATAGGTACTATATGTATGCAAGCATGTGGTAGTGCTTGCCTGGCAGCTCAGTTGAAGCAAGGGATGGATCTGGGTAGTGCTCCTGGTTCTCTTGATATATCCCCTGCTCAGCGTCTATTCGAAGAAGAACCAAACAAACAAGGGCCAACATAAATAAAGTGTGCAAGCATATGAATATATGCATCAAGCAAACAATCATGCCATGATGAATGATGCACAATTTGCATGGCAATAGGTAGCATGGCATGGGTGAGGTGTGAAGTACAAGATCAAATCATTTTATGGGGTTTTAGTCCCATTTTATTCTCATATTAGTTGCTGTATACTTTATATTTATATGATGCATGCTTCAAATCAAAACATGGAATGCATAAACAGAAAGGTCACGTCGAGCTAATCATTTTAGACATATTATTTGTTGAATTTGGATTTATAAAACAAAAGTTATTAATTAATTAAGGAGAGAGGGCATTTTAAAGTAATTTTAATTAACTTGGAATTTTACATGCTCAAAATATATTTTTAATGCATATTTGAATTCCTCATATTTTTCTGATTTGAAAACATATATTATTTGCATTATTTGGATTTATATTTTAAAAGTTATTTTAAAACAGAATTAAATTTGAATTTGAATTAATTTTGAAAAAGTTTGAATTTAAACAGATATGCAGAAAATATTTTTCTTACTCAGGCAGAGCTAGCCTCAGACACAGACGGGTGGGCCACTGGCTGACTGGGACCAACACACGCGCAGAAAACTTTTTCCACCGCGAGCTATCCTAGCCTCTGCGACTGACGGGTGGGTCCCAGGCTGCGGGGCCACTGCGCGCGCGCGGCCAACGCGTGCTGGACACGTGGGCGATCCAGGCGCGCGGGGAGGGGTCTGCCCGTGGTGGTGGGGTTTTCCGGGGGGGTGTTTTGCAATGCAAACACAGAGGCTGGTAGGTGGGGTCGCAGGGGTTGCGGGTTTAGGCCGGAAAAACGTCAGGGGCCTAAACGGAAAATGACACCGGCTACTGCTGCTCGTGCTGACAGATCCGGCGCTGACGGCGGTGGATCGGGCCGACTTCCGGCGACGATGGCGACGCCTCCGCTGAGCGAATCGCATCGCGGCAAATACGAAAGACGACGAGGAAAGCAAGGGCTACAACTTTCGTACAGAGAGCAACTACGGGGGGTGGGCTGCAGCGCGCGGGGCAGGGCGAGGAACACGGCGGTCAGATGCTGCTGTAGCTGCTGCTGTTGTCTGTCTGCGCGCGGCGAGCGGCCGTGCGTGAGCGCGGGGTGCTCGACGGAAGGTGGCGGCGCTACGGTGCACGAGAGGGGAAGGGTCCATGTCTAGGGGGTTAAGAGGCTCACCAGGAGCTCGACGGTGTAGGCGAAGGAGCTCGGGACGCAGGGGATCGGCGATGATGCAGACGGCCGGTGTGCTCCTGGTGCTCACGGACACGACGGCGGCGAGGCTTCTCCGGCGAGGTCCTGCAGCTACCCCGCGTCCTGGGCATCGAAGAGGAGGCAGAGGGAGGTCCTGGTGCTCCTGGTACAGCTTGGCGTGCTCGGGAACGTCTAGAGGGAGAGGTGGCCGAGGCTAGGGTTTTGGGGCATGGAGATGAGCTTGCAAGCCAGGGGAGGAAGGAGGGAGGAAGAGGAGGACCTGGGAGCCTCCTGGACGGATCTGAGGTTGTGGAGAGCTGGGGTGGTTGAGGAGATAAGGGAGAGAGGAGAGAGGCACATGGGAGGGGTGACCACCTTTATGCAAAAGGGAGGAGGTGGCTCGGGTTAGGGCTAGGGTTTGGAGAGAGGGGGACCAGGGGGAGGCACATGGGATGGGTGGTTCCAGGGGGTCAGGTGGGGCCTGCTGGCAGGGAGAGGGAGGGAAGCCAAGAGAGAGGGAGAGATGAACTAGGGTTAACTAGAGGGGGTATGGCTCGGGTTAGCTAGGTTTAGAGAGAAGAGGTGGCTCAGGGGTGACTAGGGTTAGGAGAGAGGAGGTATGGTGATGATGAGGTAGATGATGGACAGGGCTTAGAGAGAGATGGATTGGTTCTTTTGACTAGATCAAGGATGATCAACCAAAGCTCAAGCAAGGTAGCCAAAGAGAGGAAAGGAGAAAAAGGGGTGATGGCATAGATGGACATGGTGATGGGGTTTTAAGCAAGATCAACATAGATCAAGCCAAAAGAAAGGGTAGAGATAGAGATGATCCACTCAAAAACAAATAAAATCCAAATGACAAGCAAAAGGTGGTACTTGCATGGCCCATGCAAAATTAATTAATGCCATGCTTGTTTTTGTGAAACAATATTATCACATGGCATTATTATATGCATTCCAAAATTGGAATAAAAGCCAAGCAAAAGAATTTAGAAGGAATTCCAAGTGGAGTAGATGGAGATGATCACATCGGAGTATAATTGGGAATTACTAGTGTATATATTCCACTAGGTAGTTAATAAGCCCACAAAATATTCCAACATGAGCATAATTCCATGATAATCCAAATGGAAGCTAGGAGAAATGGTCCCACTCACAAGGCATGCAAAGGTGGCCGTGTGGATCTCATAAACCAATATTGTGAAAACAACATGATGCTAAGATGAGAGCATGTGGTAAACGAATTGGATCCATCCCAACCCACATGAGCTAGAAGTAAACCAATAAATGCCAAGCTCATATTTAGTTAGATGGTGGAATGATGGGATGATGACAAGAAAGGTGGTGGAGTTGAATAAAAGACATGCCCCCAACTCAACTTGGGCATTACACAATATATCAAGAACCAAATACAATATCAAGAGGCAAATACAATTAATAATGCATATGAGATAAGAACCAAATCAAAAGGGTTTTATATGATGCTCAAATGCAAGGTGGCATGATGACATGAGCATGATATAATGATGATGCAACAATTATATATTTGAAGTAGCCATTATATAGACTAGGCTAGTAGCATTGCAATTGTTAGACAATTGGGATGCTACACTTGGCGAGCCTAGCATGTACAGACATGGCCTCGGAACACGGACTGAAAGCTTAAGCATGAGTCATAAATTTGATATGATGCCCATATAGATGCTCGCCTTTGAAGATACATGAACTCACGTGATGATCGGACTTGGTGTAGTGGATTTGGTTCATGTAATCACCAAAAAGGCACGAGGGATGTCGTTTTTGAGTGGGAGTTCATTTCTAATTTGGATTAGTCGAACCAAATTTGTCATAAATTAAATCAAAGTGAATTTGCATAGTTTGTTGTAGTTATTGGCATTCGTTTTCTACCTTATGCTTAGTTTTTATTTGAGATAATAGAACTATAGAATTCTGGATATTTACTTTACGAACTGGTATCGTATTGTTTTGAATGTCAATTTAAAGTTTATAAGTCCTATTGCAAACTATCAGCAAACTCTATTTACTCCATGAAGTTTAATAAGTTGTATTAAATCAAGAGTAAGAATTCCAATGTTAGTATCTAAAGTATCATGTTTGCCTCCATGATTATTGATATTCAAAAAGTTCTTTTAATATCAAGATTATATTGGAGCTGGAAATTGTTTCAGAAACCATCATGTGTGAAAGATATTGTGATATCTGAAACAATGTTTTTGGTTGCATTATGATAGAGTATAATTTAGCAAAATACATGTTCTCATATTGTATGAGAATTTGTGAAGGATGGAGATGCTAGGCATCCGAATCTACCAAAAAGGTTTTGGGAACTGATATTATACTCGTGATTCTTCCTTATAAGCTATAGTAGCTTGATCATGAAAGTTGTCATGATAAGGATGAATAGAAGATGTAAGTAAAATGTTTACTACACTAATAGATTACTAAAGAATGGATTTTTGAAAGAATGCCAAACATTTGATGATGGTGATCCACTTCAAAGTGCAAGTCCAAAGGTATTAGTATTTGACTATATACGCTTTGTACTATGTGTCATGTGAATGACACCACTATTGATGTTGATAGATTCTTTAAAAGAAAAAGGAATTGCTGAAAGATAATCTATAAAATATTTGGCAGAAAATATAAGGTTGGAGATGTCCAACTTGGGTATATAGAAGATATACATGTTATGGTTGTATTCCTTGCTTCTTAAAAAAATGTGGTTCTTAGGTATTGGATACCGAATTGGTTGGTATGAAGTGTCATACAGGACAACGCAATTCATGAACTACAATGGCCTAAGTAAACCAGCAAGAGAATGAGTGATGATGTTCATCGAAAACAAATAAAGTTTTATTGTGTTTTCGTTTTCATCAAACCAAGCCTTCAAGATTTGTTTAAATAATTATTATTTTGTTCCGGTATCATGAGAACAATGGCTGTTCAAATAATTACTGTATTCCATAAAGGATGGATGAACTTTTACAAGTCTAGTTGGAGAAATCACATCCATAAACATTATTGCTAAAATGTCGCAAGACAAATGATTGAAAGATCACTTATGAAGTGACATCGCTGTTTAAATTATATTTGAAAGAAAACATGAAGAAACTCCATGTTGATGGATTTTTGGAGTCTTTGATTTTGATCAATTGACGCATGTGAGACTTTCCTCGAGATAATTGAAACTCCGTCCATAGGCCAGAGAGGAACGGATGACTAGCTTATTGGAAATTGTGCATGCTGATGTGCATAGTCCATTATGTGTAGACATATGCGATGGATCTTTTTGCTTCATATGCTTTCTCCAAAAATTTGAGTGAGTATATCTGTATATTTACTTAACAAGGAAGAAGTATGAAACATTTGAAAATTGTTCAAAGACTTTCAAGATGAAGTGGAAAATCATTGTAACAAGAAAATAAAGAGTTTATGATTCGATCATAAAGGAAGATATTTGAGTTACATGTTTAGCAAAAACACCTAAGACTTGAGGAATTGTTCCATGATTTGTGTTTCCCGATAAACCATAGGAGTATGGCATATTCGAGAGATAAAATCAAACCATGTTTGACATGGTAAGATCAAGGGTGTCATTTATAAAACTTCCATTATGTTTTAAGGTTTGAAGCTTTAGAGACTACCGCTTTTACACTGAAAAGAGCACCATCGTGATCCATTGAAATGACACCATATGAGTTATGGTTTGGGATAAAAGCCGAATTGTCTTTTCTTAAATTTTGGTATGCTATGCATAAGTAAAATGTTTACAACCAAAGTCGGATAAGCTCGTCTTTGTAGGTTATCCCAAAGAATTTGTTGGGAATTTCTCCATAACACCGAGGAAAAAAGAGTTTGCTACTTGGAACGTCAAGTTTCTTGAGAAGGAATTTTTCGTGAAAAGTTAAGTGGGAGGACAATAGAACTTTGATAAGGTTGTTGAACCTTAGCTATATGTGCTAAGTAGCGCAGCGCCGGAAAGTGTCCCGGTGGCGGCCACAATGCTCATGGCTCTCGTGATTACAAAAGGTGTGATCTCGGAGATTAGAGTTCCTATAGAACCGTGTGGGTCGGTAAGAATCAAATAGTAAGATTTGATAAGCAAGTCATTATTGTTTTGACAGTGATGAACCGACTACATGCAAAGAAGCGATGATGGGCCCTGACTCCATAAAATGACTAGAAGTCATAGAATCCGTGATAGTATCCATACACGAGAAAACAAGTTTCTGAACTTGGAAGACCCTCCGGAAAGGCGTGAAGCCTATCGGTCATGTTTGGATCTATAAAGAAATAAGACATGGATGTTTAACATCTATGAAATAGTCGACATGTCGGAAAGAAGTTTACGACAATGTTCAAGGAGTTGACTATGACAAGATTTGATCTTTCATAGCGATATATAGTCTTGACGGATTAATGTAGCAACCACTACATATAATTTGGTATATGGTAGTTGAATAAACAAAACAAGGTTCTTCTAATAGAACGGTAACCTAGGACATGTACATGACATGGTCCGAAGGGTTTTGTTAATTCAAAGGGTGCTAAAAGGGCATGTAAACTTCAATAGTTGAAGTAAGCATAGCGGAGTTGGAATCTTCACCATGATGAAACTGTTAAAAGAGTTTAAATTCATCGAAGATGATGAAGATGCTTGCATTTGAAAGAAATTAAGTGGGAGCGCTGAGACATATTTCTAATACATTATGTAGAGGACATATTGTTGATTGGAAATGATGTATCTTGTATTGACACAAGTTAAGAATTTCATTAAAATAAGATTTCGATGAAAGACTTGGGCAAACCTGGAATATTAGGCATCAATATCTATATGGATAGATTAAGGTGCTAATATGGTTGTGCCAGACATACATATATGAGATATTGAAAGGGTTCAATATGGAAACAACAAGAAAGGTTCTTGCTGCATGGAAAGGATTGTATCAAAATTCAAGTGTTTCAACACTTGGTGAGTAAAATCACATGAAGATTTTGATCGATTATACCATGATATGTATATATCCAGAATGTCCTATGCTCTAAATGTTATGAGCATATACCAGAATGATTCATAAGATGATCATTGGACAATAGTAAAGATATTCTTATGAGCTTTGGAAGAACTAAGAATATATAATGTATAAGTGACAAATAGTTAAAGGTAGTTCATTGTAAAGTGTTACATTGATACTAGTTTCGTCACAAGATACAAATTAAATTTATCTCAATTTAGACTATGGGTGGCACAATGTAATGGAAAGGATGTTCCATGATGGAATTGGATGAGTTCCAAAGTTGAGACATTGTGACGGATACTACAACAAAAGGCTAAGTATATGACTGCTATAGTAGCAGCAAAGGAGGGCATTTGTGTTAAGTAGTTTGTTATCAAACTAGGTGTGGTTCAAAGTGGGCTAATACTATGAAGATATATTGTGTGACAATAATATCAACATATTTTGAGCCAAATGAACTAAAGGTCTCACCAAAGGACCAAATTTATACAATGCCATCTCATTTGAGAATGAGTGATGCGTAGAGACGCAGAGACATGCAAATACACACGGACCTGAAACTGTCAGATCCAGAGATTATGTTAACCACTAGCAATAGCGTATATGCAACACCAGAAAGCCATAGGTGTTCAATACGCAAAGTTTTTCAAACTAGATTATTGACTCTAGTGCAAGTGGGAGACTAAAGGGAATATGCCCGAGAGGCAATAATAAAGTGGTTATTATCTTATTCCATGTTTATGATAAATGTTTATTTTACATGCTAGAATTGTATTGATTGGAAACATCAATACATGTGTGTTTAATAAACAAAAAGGGTTCCTAGTTATGCCTCTCTTATAGACTAGCTTGTTGATTAACAAGATGATCAAGGTTTCCTGATCATGGACATTGGATGTTGTTAATAACAAGGTCACACCATTGGTGGAATGATGTGATGAACATTCATCCGAAGTATAGCATTACGATCAAAGTCATTATGTTTATATTGCTATAATATCATACGAAGTAATCTTTATCCTTAGACCATGAGATCCTGTTAATTGCTAACACCGGAAGAGTATCTTGATAGCATCACACGTCACACCGTAACAGGGTGACTATAAAGGTGGGTTCAGTGCTACGAAGGTGTTATGTTGAGGCTCATGGATCAAGAGTGGGACTTGTCCATCCCGATGACGGATAGATATACTCTGGGCCCTCTCGGTGATATCACATTGAAATAGCTTGCAAGCAAGTGATGTGATCACTAGAATGTTATATCACGGGAACAAGAAAAGAGTGCATGTCGGTAACGAGATCAAACTAGGTATGGAGATACCGATGATCGAATCTCGGACATGTAATATATCGCGGGACAAAGGGATTTAGTTACTAGCGTTAAAGGTTCTCACGATCATAGAAGTCATCGTTGAATGTGTAGGAGTCAGTATGGATCTCCAGGTCCTGCTGCTGATTATTGATCGGAGAGGGGTCTCGATCATGTCTGCATTATTCGCGAACCGTAGGGTGACACACTTAAGGGATACCGACACCATTTGGAGCAAATATGTTTCAGATAAAGATTTAAGAAAGCGCTGGAATTATTTCAATAGACACCGAAACTGTTTCGGGTGAAAATGCTGAAATTGGTTCTGCATGTAATATTGAAATGTTGCAGGGGGTTTTATGTGAATGTTTGTTAATTAAAGTAATTAACAAAATTCTGAATAAAAATAATAAAAGAGTTTTATTAAATGAGAGAGCATTAAATTTGGAGAAATTTAATGCATTTAAAGTGGAGACTTTAAAAGAGAATGTGAAGGGGCATTTTAATGTGGAAGGGTTAACACCACATGAATGGAGGAGGTGAAGGGTCACCCCCTCCATGCGCCGGCCATGAAGGAGGGGCACCCCCCCTCCTCCTATAAAAGGCCACCCCCTCCTCACTTCTCACTCACACCTCCTTGTGAAGGATCTCTCTCCCCCTCTAGTATTATTCCCCCATAGTCTCGGATTAGCGAGATACATGTTCCTAGTGGATTTATCTAGAAAGGAGTTGCTGCTTCCACTGCTTTGCTGGAGCGAGGGACAGAGGTTGTCGGGGTACCGGATGTGTGTGCGATCACGGATGCACCGCTGCTTTGCGGTGCTGGACTTGGTGGTGCTGGAGCTGGATCTGATGGACGTGCTGGAGCCGGACCTGCTGGACTTCATCACGATCTTGAGATCGACAAGTGTACGACTACATCAACCACGAGTTCCTACTCGTTAACAAAGTGCGTTGTCTACAAGGGTAAGTTCTCATTGGATGTATATCCACCCGTTGCTTTGTACCTAGTCGATAGATCTTGGCGTGTAGTTCACACCGTAGGAAATTTTTTGTTTTCTATGCTGCGGACCCAACAAAAACAAACATGCAATCTTCCTTGGAAGCACAAAAGATCTTAACTAGAGAATACTAAGCTTATGAGCTAATCAAGAAAGATGATGAAATTATATTTCTTAAGAGTACTTTTATCTTTTTCATTCAATTCTCATAATAGTGTTGCTACTGACCGAGCCAGGTTTGCGAAAACCAACTAAATTTACTTAATGATCCCAAAGTGATACTAATACTAACAACAAGATTAATCATATAATAGAAATTCCAAACTAAAATAAGATATGCAAAAGAGTAAATGGTAGAACTTCTCATTAATATTCCATAACGACAACTCACATGAAGGGATAGATAGATAACTAACGAGAGGGGGGACACTTCCATAATGAAAACCATCCTATATGATAACTTCTCTATTCATGATATGACTCTACTTAAAAGGTTAAAAGATAAAAGATAGTGATATGATACTGTGGCACTCCCCCAAGCTTGGAACAAACCAAGGGGAAGCTAAAACCTAGTGACGAATTAGTCCTTCGGTGGTGGTGGTGTTCTCTCGTCATCGTCCGATTTCCAAGGTAAGGGTTCCCCATCAACAAAAGACATCCTGGTCTCCAACATCCTGAAACTAGCAGCAGCACTTATGTGTTTAAACCTAACCTCATACTCCCAGTTTTGATTTTGGACACCATAGAGCTACGCTTGTAGTTGGTTGGTTGTTCGGTGGAGTGAGAGAATTTCATCCTTAAGCGCATCCTTCTGGTGCTTGGCGATGAGTTCGGAACTAATCTTATGGATGACATCCACTTCACGTTCTGCCATCTTCTTGTACTTAAAGACTTCCTGCTCCAGTGCTTCCATCCTGTCCTCCAAACTACCTTCACCTTTAGGTCCCTGAACTTCTTTTATCTGTATCTTCCCATCCTCGAGCAACAACTCCTTGGGATGAATCTTCAACTCATGCATGTAAGGGTTGATGACGTCCGCGGAGGAATTTTCCATAGCTGATCCAGAGGAGGACATTCTTTTTCCAAAACTGAGACTCTACCTGTCAGAAATAGATCGAAATGAAAACACACGAGAACATGATATACGAACCTCGGGGGATCCGGGGGATTATATATTACGAATTTTTACAACAAAAGGAAAATACTGGGAGAAAACGGGTCGGAGACGGGCTCCGAGGTGGCCACACCCCCTGGTGGCGTGGATAGGTGGGCCCGTGCCACGGGGTGGTGTGAGCCACCAGGGTTCCGATTTCGTCCCTATTTCTGCTCATTGCTATCCTTGTTAGATAAAAACCGCAAAAATATAAATTGATAGATTTTTCGCGGACCTTTCCTTACTAGAACTGTTACCTATTCGAAACGGACTCTATAGGTCTCTGAACTTGGTATTTGATAAAATTTTCCGGAGTTAGCATTTGAATAGCATCAATGTCTTCATTGTAAGAGTCTCCAGAAATATAGTGCTTGAGTCTCTGACCATTCACCACTTGTGTAGTGTTGTCTTTTAGGGATGAAAGTTTTATTAAACCTAAATGATACACCTCTTCAATAACAAAGGGTCCTTCCCATTTTGAGAGTAGTTTTCCTGTAAAAAATGTGAGACGAGACCTATACAACAGAACCTTCTCACCAACATGGAACTCTCTCTTAAGAATTCTCCTGTCTTTCCATTTTTTAACTTTTTCTTTAAATAGTCTAGCATTTTCATATGCTTCACTCCTCCACTCGTCTAACGAACTTAAGTCAAATAATCTTTTCTCTCCAGCATGTTTGAAGTCTCTATTAAGTTCTTTCACTGCCTAATAAGCTTTGTGTTCTAATTCCAAAGGCAGGTGGCAAGCTTTCCCATAAACCATTTTGTAAGGAGACATCCCCATAGGATTTTTATAAGCAGTTCTATAAGCCCATAAAGCATCATTCAACTTTTTAGCCCAATTTTTTGTAGATCTATTAACAGTCTTTTGCAAGATGGATTTAATTTCTCTATTTGATAGTTCTACTTGCCCACTAGTTTGGGGATGATAAGCTGAAGAAATTCTATGATTAACATCATATTTAGCAAGGGTCTTTCTAAAGCCACCATGAATGAAATGAGAACCTCCATGAGTCATAAGATATCTAGGCACTCCAAACCTAGGAAAAATAATATCCTTATGCATTTTCAAGGAGGTCTCACCATCAGCACTTTTTGTAGGTATGGCTTCTACCGATTTAGTAACATAGTCAATAGTAACAAGAATATGAGTATAACCTTTTGAAGGGGGAAAAGGACCCATAAAGTCAAATCCCCAACAATCAAATGGTTCAATAACAAGAGAGTAATTCATAGGCATTTCATAGCGTCTAGAAATATTACCAACTCGTTGACATTCATCACATGATAAGAAATTTTTTCTTGCATCTTTAAAAAGGATAGGCCAGTAAAAACCTGATTGTAGAACCTTTTGTGCGGTTCTATCTCCTGCATGATGTTCTCCATAGGCACTACAATGACATTTCTGCAGTATCTCCCTTTGTTCAAATTCTGGAACACATCTTTGCATAATACCATCTACTCCCTCTTTATATAATGTGGGTCGTCCCAAAAATAATGCCTCAAATCATAAAAGAACTTCCTTCTCAGCTGTGCTGTAAAAGTTGGAGGCAAATACTTGGAAACAATAAAGTTAGCATAATCAGCATACAAAGGACTCCCTCGCGAACTTACCTCTACTGCAGCCAACTGTTCATTTGGGAAACTATCATTAACAGGCATAGGATCAAAGGAGATGTTTTCCAAATGAGATAAATTATCAGCAACAGGATTTTCAGCACCTTTCCTATCTATAATATGTAGGTCAAATTCTTGTAAAAGCAACACCCATCTAATAAGCCTGGGCTTAGCATCTTTCTTCGTCATAAGGTACTTAATAACAGCATGATCAGTATGAATGGTAACTTTTGAATCAACAATATAAGGTCTAAACTTATCACAAGCAAAAAACAACAGCTAAGAATTCCTTTTCAGTAGTAGCATAATTCTTTTGAGCAGCGTCAAGAGTCTTACTAGCATAATGGATAACATTTAACTTTTTATCTATTCGTTGACCAAAAACAGCACCTACAGCAAAATCACTAGCATGATCTCAAAGGGTAAGTTCCAATTAGGTGGTTGGACAATAGGATTGGTAGTTAAAGCTTTCTTTAGAGTTTCAAAAGGTTCCTTACAATCATCATCAAAAATAAAGGGTACATCTTTTTGGAGAAGATTAGTAAGGGGTTTTGATATCTTGGAGAAATCTTTAATAAACCTTCTATATAAACCAACATGACCAAGGATGCTACGAATACCTTTGACGTTCCTAGGACGGGGCATTTTCTCAATTGCTTCAACTTTGGCTCTGTCAACTTCAATGCCTCTTTCAGAAATTTTATGTCCAAGGACAATTCCTTCATTGACCATGAAGTGGAATTTCTCCCAATTAAGAACAAGATTAGTTTCTTCACATCTCTGCAGACATTTATCAAAAGAAGTTCCATAAACGGAAAAATCATCCATGAATAATTCCACAATCTGTTCACAAAAACCATGAAAGCTAGCATGCATGCACCTTTGAAAAGTGGCAGGAGCAATACACAAACCAAAAGGCATCCTCCTATAAGCATATGTTCCATAAGGGCACGTAAAAGTAGTTTTTCTTGATCTTGTTGTTTAACAGCAATTTGAGAGAACCCAGAGTATCCATCAAGAAAGAAAAAATGGGTCTTTTTAGACAATCTTTCTAACATTTGATGAATAAAAGGCAGTGGGTAATGATCTTTCTTAGTAACTTTATTAACATTTCTGAAGTCAATGCACATCCTATAACCTACTACTATTCTTTGGGGGGATAAGCTCATTATTCTCATTAGGCACAATAGTAATTCCCCCTTTCTTAGGGACACAATGAACAAGACTAACCCATTCACTATCAGCAATAGGATAAATAATACCAGCATCAAGGAGTTTTAATAACTCGTTTCTTACCACTTCCTTCATCTTAGGATTTAAACAACGTTGATATTCCACCACTGGCTTCGCATCGGGTTCTATATTGATAGCATGCTGACATATAGTAGGAGAAATCTGATACGTCCATTTTGCATCACTATTCTATGTCTTAATTCACTATTATTCATTGATATATTTCGTATTGAGAGGTTATATTTATGTTATTTCATCTGTTTTTGCATGGTTGATGACTTTTGGAGCATGGATCGCTGCAGCCAGGATTCTGATGGAAAAGGTGTTGTTTGGAGGCAAAATTCACGAAGATCAGAAAATCCGGGAAAATATACGGAAAATCCTATTTTTCCACAAGACTAAGGATGCCAGAAGACGGAGTGGAGATGGGCCACAGGGGGCCCACACCACCCCCTGGCGCAGGCAGCCCTAGGCCGTGCCAGCAGGTGGTGTGGCCACCCTGGCCCACCTCTGGCTCTCTTCTCTGGCGTATATCATCTTCCCGAAACCCTAAGACTCGGGGGCGACCACAGAAAGATTCCGCCGCCTCTGCGGGGCGAAAAACACCGAGAGAGAAAGATCTCTCCGGCAGACAGATTTCTGCCGGGGGAATTCGTTCCCGGAGAGGGGAGATCATCGCCATCAACACCGCCATAAATCTGGACTTCATCGGGATCATCATCATCATCACCACCATCATCATCACCATCAGCACCCTCATCACCATCTCCATATTGCTGTAACAATTGAGTTGAATCTTGCATTAGTTCATAGGGGAAACTTTCCTGGTGTTGATTACTCTTTGTAGTTGATGCTATTGAGTTAACCATTGAATTATTGTTTATGTTCAGATTGTTATACATCATTATTATATCTCTGATCATGATCCATATGATGTCTTGTGAGTAGTTCGTTTTGTTCTTGAGGACATGGGAGAAGTCATGTTGTTAGTAGTGGAGTTGTGTTGAGAAAGATTCAATAGTTTGATATTTAAGTTGTGGTGTACTTCTTCTAGTGGTGTCATGTGAACGTCGACTACATGGCACTTCACCTATATGGGCCTAGGGGAATGCATTGTGTATTTGGCTACTAATCATAGGGGTTGCCGGAGTGACAGAAACCTGAACCCCCGTTAGGAAACCATTGCACAAGGGACGTAAGGGTCTTAGAGTTTAAAGCTATGGTTAGGTCTCTACCTTAATTACTTTCTTGTACTTACGGATGTTTGCAAGGGGTATAATCACAAGTATGTATTAGTCTTGGATGGGGCGGTACATTAGCATAGGTTCACCCACACAACACTTATCAAGCTAGAGAAGATTAATCAACTATATGAAGCGAAAGCACTTGACAGTCTTCCCATGTGTCCTCGAGAACGTTTGGTCATCTTAAGTAATACAACTGGCTTGTCCTTTGCTGCATAAAGGATTGGGCCACTTGCTGCATTTATTCCTACTATCTTTTATTTGCTCGTACTTTGTTTACTTGCTTTATCAAAAACCCCTAAAAATCCGCTTGCTCAGTATTTGCAGAGAATTCCTGATCCATACCACTAGGCAGCACCTTCTGCTCCTTGTTGGGTTCGACACTCTTACTTATCGAAAATACTGCGATACACCCCCTATACTTGTGGGTCATCAAGACTATTTTCTGGCCCCGTTGCCGAGGAGTGAAGCGCTATTGGAGAGTGGAACTGGTAAGGGAAACTTCTACTGTGAGTATTGTTTACTTCTGTTAGTTGCTTTATTTTCGTTATGGATAATTCACTGAGTTTCTTATTTGGTAATGCTACCACCACTGCTAAGGTAGTAGATAAGCCACCACCTGCTAAGAATGATGTTTTCAAAATACCTACAAGAATTATTGATCGTGTTATGGATAACTACTATGTTGGGGATGGAATTGTCCATCCCGGTGATCATTTACTCTTTATACACGAATTATGCGGGTTGTTCAAGTGTGCAGGTATTACTACAGATCAAGTTAAGAAGATGTTATTCTCATTATCACTGAAAGGAAGAGCTGAGGAATGGTATAAGCTGCTGAAGAATGGTCAAGCTCTAGAATGGGAGGAAATAGTGCCTCTCTTTTATTCAAAGTTTTATCCTCCTAGTGAGATTCATAAAGATCGGAATCAAATATACAACTTTTGGCCTCTTGATGGAGAGAGTACAGCTCAAGCTTGGGGGAGATTGAAGTTACTAATGCTCAAATGTCCCATTCATGAGCTCCCTAACAATATTATTATCAATAACTTTTATGCAAGGCTCCCTCTACATGATAAAGATTTATTGGATACTTCTTGTGCTGGATCATTCACTTGCATGAAAGAAGAAGCTAAATGGGATCTTCTGGACCGTATTCAAGATAATGTTGAAGCTTGGGAGAATGACAAAGTTATAAAGTGAGGTATAAATTATGATTATGAATGCATTGAATCTTTTATGGGAACTCATGACTTTCAAAATATTAGTAATGTTTATGGTCTTGATTTGCAAGTTATTACAAATTGCTTTAGAGCTTTTGCTTCCTATATCGAAATTCCAAAAAGGGGATGGAATAAATACCATGCACCTTACAAAGATATTGTTGACTATGTTCCTATTGGGAGTGCTGAGTATCACATTATTGATCCCATCTTACCCGAACCTTATCGAGAAGATTCCTTTCCCAAAAAAGGTAAAGTACCATCCTATGATAACTAATGTAATCACCAAAAGTGAAAAGAGAACTATAAAACCTGATGAACAAAGAAACATTGAACCTATGGTAGCAATTGTGAAAGACCTTGTCACTAAAAGCATAGAAGATAGGCACATAGTATTTTGTGAGGATGCTTCTAATATTGTTTCACATCCTAATAGAACTAAAAAGGCTAGTGTTCCTGTGCTTTCTGTTAGAATTGGTGATCATTGCTATTATGGTTTATGTGATATTGGTGCAAGTTCCAGTGCTATTCCTTATGAGCTTACAGAGAAATTATGCATGAAATCATTCCTTGCGAGTTGGAATAGATTGATGTGGTTATTCACCTTTCTAATAGAGATACCATCTCTCCAATTGGTATTGTACGAGACGTGGAAGTTCTTTGTGGTAAGATTAAATACCCTGCTAATTTTCTAGTACTTGGTTCAGCTGCTAGTAAAACTTATCCTATCATTTTTGGTAGACCTTTCTTGAGTACTCGTGGAGCTATTATTGATTGCAAGAGGGAGAAAATCTTGACTAAGTTTGATGGAGCTTATTCGAAATTTGCTAAAGAACCTTGCGAAGAGGAAACCCATAATGAGGATTTTAGAGTTGAACAACTCGCTTCTATTTCTCTTGCTCCTAACAATGCTTTGCAGCAATTTATGGAAGATCCTGAAAGTGAAATCTTCATGGAAGAAAGGAATGAGATTGACAGGATTCTCCGTGATCAACCTAAGATGCTTAAGCATAACTTGACTGTAGAAGACTTGGGTACCACGATGCCACCTAAAAAGGATCCGGTTTTTGATCTAAAACCTCTGCTTGATGATCTTAAATATGCTTATATTGATGATAAAAAGATATATCCTGTTATTATTAGCGCTAAACTTTCAGGGAAGGAAGAAGAAAGGTTATTGGAGGTTTTGAGGAAACCGAGGACATTGGGCTATACTCTAGATGATTTAAAAGGGATTTCACCTACTATATGTCAGCATTCTATCAACATAGAACCAGATGCAAAGCCAGTAGTAGAGCACCAACGATGTTTAAATCCTAGGATGAAGGAAGTGGTAAGGAATGAGGTATTGAAACTCCTTGATGCTGGTATTATTTACCCTATTGCTGACAGTAAATGGGTTAGTCCTGTTCATTGTGTTCCTAAAAAAGGAGGTATTACCGTTGTTCCTAATGATAATGATGAGCTTATTCCTCAAAGAATAGTAGTAGGCTATAGGATGTGCATTGATTTTAGAAAAGTCAATAAAGTTACTAAGAAAGATCATTACCCGCTTCCTTTTATTGATCAAATGTTGGAAAGGTTGTCTAAGAAGACCCATTTTTGTTTTCTTAATGGTTATTCTGGTTTCTCTCAAATTGCTGTTAAACAACAAGATCAAGAAAAAACTACTTTTACTTGCCCTTATGGAAGTTATGCTTATAGACGTATGCCTTTTGGTTTATGTAATGCTCCTGCTACTTTTCAAAGGTGCATGTCTGCTATCTTTCATGGTTTTTGTGAGGAAATTGTAGAAGTGTTCATGGATGACTTTTCTGTCTATGGAACTTCTTTTGATAATTGTCTGCACAACCTTGATAAAGTTTTGCAGAGATGTGAAGAAACTAATCTTGTGCTTAATTGGGAAAAATTCCACTTCATGGTTAATGAAGGGATTGTTCTTGGGATAAAGTTTCTGGAAGAGGCATAGAAGTTGATAGAGCTAAGGTTGAGGAAATTGAGAAGATGCCATGTCCAAGAGACATCAAAGGTATTTGTAGTATCCTTGGTCATGCTGGTTTCTATAGGAGGTTTATTAAAGACTTTTCTAGGATATCAAAACCCCTCACTAATCTTCAACAAAAAGATGTACCCTTCGTTTTTGATGATGATTGTAAGGAAGCTTTTGAAACTCCCAAGAAGGCTTTAACTACAGCCCCTATTGTTCAACCACCTGATTGGAGTTTACCCTTTGAAATAATGTGTGATGCTAGTGATTTTGCTATAGGTGCTATCCTTGGGCAACGTATTGATAAAAAGTTAAACGTTATCCATTATGCTAGTAAGACTCTAGACGCTGCTCAAAGGAATTATGCTACTACTGAAAAGGAATTTCTAGCTGTTGTTTTTGCTTGTGATAAGTTTAGGCCTTACATTGTAGACTCAAAAGTCACCATTCATACTGATCATGCTGCTATTAAATATCTTACGACAAAGAAGGATGCTAAGCCTAGGCTTATTAGATGGGTGCTGCTTTTACAAGAGTTTGATCTACATATAGTAGATAAGAAGGGCGCTGAAAACCCTGTAGCTGATAATTTATCTCGATTGGAAAACATCTCTTTTGACCCTATGCCCGTTAATGATAGTTTCCCAAATGAACAATTAGCTGCAGTAGGGGTAAGCTCGCGAGGGAGCCCTTGGTACGCTGATTATGCTAACTTTATTGTCTCCAAGTATTTGCCTCCAACTTTTAAAGCTCAGCAAAGAAGGAAGTTCTTCTATGATTTGAGGCATTATTTTTGGGATGACCCACACTTATACAAAGAAGGAGAGGATGGAATTATGCAAAGATGTGTTCCAGAATATGAACAAAAGGAGATATTGCATAAATGTCATGGTAGTGCTTATGGAGGACATCATGCAGGAGATAGAACTCCACAAAAGGTGCTACAATTAGGTTTCTACTAGCCTACCCTTTTTAAAGATGCAAGAAAATTTGTTTTATCTTGTGATGAATGTCAGCTTGTTGGTAATATTTCTAGACGCAATGAAATGCCTATGAACTACTCTCTAGTTATTAAACCTTTTGATTGCTGGGGATTCGACTTTATGGGTCCTTTCCCTCCTTCGAAAGGTTACACTCATATTCTTGTTGCCGTTGATTATGTTACTAAGTGGGTAGAAGCCATTCCTACAAAGAGTGCAGATGGGGAGACCTCTCTAAAAATGCTTAAGGATGTTATCTTTCCTAGGTTTGGAGTGCCTAGGTATCTCATGACTGATGGGGGTTCTCATTTCATTCATGGTGGTTTTAGAAAGACCCTTGCTAAATATGATGTTAATCATAGAATTGCTTCAGCCTATCATCCCCAAACTAGCGGGCAAGTAGAGTTATCAAATAGAGAAATTAAATCCATCTTGCAAAAGACTGTTAATAGGTCTAGAAAAAACTGGGATAAGAAGTTGAATGATGCTTTATGGGCTTATAGAACTTCTTACAAAAATCCTATGGGGATGTCTCCTTATAAAATGGTTTATGGGAAAGCTTGTCACCTACCCTTAGAATTAGAACACAAAGCTTACTGGGCAGTTAAAGAACTAAATAGAGATTGTAAGCTCGCTGGTGAGAGAAGATTATTTGACTTAAGTTCTTTAGATGAATGGAGGAGTGACGCCTATGAAAATGCTAGGATCTTTAAGGAAAAAGTTAAAAGATGGAATGACAAGCTAATACTTAAGAGGGAATTTCATGTGGGTGAGAAAGTTCTATTGTATAGATCTCGTCTCAGATTTTTTGCAGGAAAGCTACTGTCAAAATGGGAAGGACCTTTCATTATAGAAGAAGTATACCGTTCAGGAGCAATAAAAATTTCTTCTTTAAAAGATAATATTACACAAGTAGTGAATGGATAGCGACTCAAACACTATATTGCTGGAGATTCTTACAATGAAGATGTTGATGCCTTTCAAGTTATAACTCCGGAGAAATTTATCGAGGACCAAATTCAGAGACCTGTAGAGTCTATTTTCAAATAGGTAACAGTTCTGGTAAGAAAAGTTCCGCGAAAATACTATCCAACTATATTTTTGCAGTTTTCACAAAATAAGGAGCGCTACGAAGCGAAAGAGGGACGGGAACGGAGCCAGGGTGCCTCACACCACCCTGTGGCGCGGGCCCTCCCCTGGCCGCGCCACTAGGTGGTGAGTCCACCCCGGACTCCGCCTCCGACTCATTTTCTCCCAGTACATTCCTTTTGATATGAAACTTCATAATATATAACCCCCCCCCGGATCTTCCGAGGTTCGTGTATCATGTTTTCGTCGTGTTTTTGCTTTGATCTGTTTCTGCCAGGTAGAATCCCAGATTTAAAGTCATAATGTCTTCCACTAGATCAGACGGGGGGAATTCCTTAGAAGATATCATCAACCCATACATGAGAGAGCTGAAGATTCATCCCAAGGAGTTGTTTCTCGAAGATGGGGAGGTCCGGATTAAAGAGGTTCAAGGCCCCAAAGGTAGAGGAAGTCTAGAGGACAGGATGGAAGCACTTGAGCAAGAAGTCTTTAGGTACAAGAAGATGGCGGAGAGCGAAGTGGATATCATCCATAAGATCTGTTCCGAACTCATTACCGAGCACCAAAAGGAGACTGCTGAACTCAAAGACGAAGTCCTCTCACTCTGCCAAACAACCAACAAACTGCAAGCATAGTTCTATGACGTTCAAAATCAAAACTGTGAGTATGAGGCTAGGTTTCAGGATGTTGGAAACCACGATATCCTTTGTTGATGGGAAGCCCTTACCCTGGAAGACGGACGAAGATGAGAGGATACCACCACCAAAGGAGTAATTCGTCATCAGGTTTGGCATCCCCTTGGCTTGTTCCAAGCTTGGGGGAGTGCCGCGGTATCACATCACTATCTTCTATCTTTTTACCTTATTAGTAGAGTCATATCATGAATAGAGGAGTTATTTTGTAGTATGGTTTGCATTATGGAAGTGTCCCCTCTCTCATTAGATATGTATCCCTTGGTGTGAGTTGCCGTTATGGAATATTAATGAGAAGTTCTATCATTTATTCTTTTACATAGCTTATATTAGTTTTCAATTCATGGTTGTATGATTGATCTTGTTGTTAGTATTGGTATCACTTTGGGATCATTGAGTTAATTTAGTTGGTTTTGGCAAACCTGGCTCAGTCAGTAGCAACACTATTTTTGAGAGTTGAATGAAAAAAATAGAAGTACTCTCAAGAAAAATAATTTCATCATCTTTCTTTCTTGATTTGCTCATAAGTTTAGTATTCTCTAGTTAAGATCTTTTGTGCTTCCAAGGAAGATTGCATGTTTGCCTTTATCACTTGTATGTTTGTTTGTTTCCTTCAACTCTTATACTTGCTACCCAGCCTTGCTAGACAAAAACCTGTACTGAGAGGGTATTCTTCTCGTGCATCCACCTCCTTAAAATGAAAACCTTTGCCATTTGTGTCCACCATACCTACCTAGTAGCATTATTGCTATTCCAAGTAAATTTTTGTTTTATCTACCTCCCAAATTAAACTTGCTATGTGAAAATTAGTGATTAAAGCTCTCACAAACTTGATGGCACACTTTACTTTCTTGTACTTAATAAACTTGAACCATTGTGCTCACCTATGTTGCGTATATGCTTGCGCTTTATAAGTTGTGAATTAGCAGAACCATGCTGTCATGGGGAACGCTTTCAACATTGCACTTGTACTTTGTACCTATTTGATATCATGTTCTTTTGTCTATGGATGTCGTCGGTGTGAAATGAAAGGGGAGCTTGTAAGTCCATGGAGTTATGCATATGTGTTAGAGAAACGCCTGGGCCGCTGGTCTAATACATGCTGACATGGTGGAAACCTGCAGCGTAACCATAACGAGCATCTATGAAGCATTCTTCTTACAAAAAAAGAGTCCGATATAGAGAAAAAAGAGAAAAAGAAAAAAAAGAGATTATGAAAAGAGGAAAGAGAGAAAAAAGCACCATATTCCCATGGTAAATAAGAAAATTGCTGAGATGCTTGTTGTCTGCTTGCCTTGTCATTTTGATATGGGGATTCTTCCGTATCATCAGGCAAGGGGTACCCCGTTGGCGGTTCTCAATGATACACATATGCTTACTATGACAAGAACTTACTGGCTACTAAACTTGAGTAGCATGAGGAGCGGCCCTCGTATTCAAGGGACATGAGATTCTCAATTTACAACTTGTCAATGCATATCCTCATATTTGATCACTTTAACCTTAATCACCTAAATATTCCTATGATAGGGGCAATGAGAGCTGAAAGCTAGTAAGTATCATAATTTTTGGGAGCTCTTTATGAGACTTGCAATCCCTGTTTCCCTCTGCGAAGGGCCTTTCTTTTTCTTTGTAGATGAGTCAGTAAACCTATTCCCTTCTATCTCAGAAAGTATTTTGAGTTGTTGTGTTTCATTCATTCATATGATGGTTTATTCAATCATGTCTTATGTTCCTTGCCTAGCACATTGCTCTTATCTTGATGTTTACTACTTTGAAAGCTATCATTGAAAACCAGTTATTTGTGAACTCTAGCAAATTATCAACTATTCTTCGACCAAGAGCTAAGTTTGCCATTACCAATTATGATTCACTTTTTGTATCTTTATTGTGTTCCCTTTACTTATTGCAAGTTGAGTTATATAATAGTGAGTTGCCTTCTATTATGATCTATGATGTGGTTATTGACCTTGCAAATAGAGAGTCTTTATGAAAATATTTGAAAATTGCGTGTTATCACCTATGTTCTAAAGGAAACAGAAAATAAGTATTTTATCAAACAAATGAAATGCTATTATCATCCTAAGTGATGATAAATACTAGGAATTGCAGGGGAATCTAAGATTCCAATTGCAAAACATCTAGGACTTAATAACCCATGACATCAGTGATTCTAGCACCGTATATTACGCGTTAACCATAAGATTTGGAATGGGATGGAGAAGTCAGTTGTATCTTCTTCCTCTCGCATGCATCCGGATGGCCAGGTCATGGCTGTTATCCTCGTAGCATGCATTTATTGGTAATTCGTAGAGGATATGCAGCATATGGGTGGGAGCCCTCAATGTCCCACGATAGTTCTGGCATCTGACGGTCTGTACTAACCATTGCCGTAATTCAAGATGCGGGCATGGTGTACACTAAGGGGACATGCAGGGTCACGAAGGGGGCAGTGATTGGCTTGGATCATCTACTAGGCCCCACATCATGGAATTGTGGATGGGAAAGTACGCCCAGTTGTGCAACAAGGAGTTGGTATCTTATGGGTAAAGCAACGCACCTCTATAGAGTGTAAGAATTGTGACATGTTACTCCCTGTTCTGGGAAGGAGCTACGAACGTGGCAGGAAAGGAACTCCATGAAGTTCTGGTCAACCTGTGAAGGCTGATGGGCATAGTTTTGATAACCACATCAATTTTCAAGTTGATTCACTTTATCTATCTTTATTATGTTCCCTTTACTTACAATACCAATGGGAGAGATGTCCTCTCTATTTGCAAGGTGAATAACCACATCAATTTCTTCTAGTTCGCATGGACTTATTTCATGCGTAATTTCTTTGTAAAGATGATAAGGAATAGCACATGAACTTGCACCAATACCACATAAACCATAGTAACAATGATCACCAATTCTAACAGATAGCACATGAACACTAGATTTTCTAGCTCTATTAGGATGTGAGACAATATTAGAAGCATCTTCATAGAAAATGATGTGTCCATCCTCTACTCTTTTAGTGACAAGGTCTTTCACAATTGCTACTGCAGATTCAATGGTTATTTGTTCATCACGCTTAACAGCTCTCTTTGTACTTTTATTAATTACACTAGTTATCATAGAGTGCTCCTTTACTTTATCCGGGAAAGGCATTTTCTCGATATAAGGTTCAGGAAAAATACGATCAATAGTGCAAACTTCAGTACTTCTAGCAGGAGCACAATCAACAATATCCTTATATGGTGCATGATACTTATTCCACTTCTTTTTAGGAATTTCAATATAAGAAGCAAAAGCCTTAAACCAATTTGCAATAACTTGAGAGTCTAGACCATAAGCATTACTAATATTATGAAAGTCATCAATTCCCATAAAAGATTTAATGCATTCATAATCATAATTTTTACCTGACTTTCTGCCTTTATCATTCTCCCATGCTTCAGCATTGTCTTGAATACGGTCTAGAAGATCCCATTTAGCTTCTTCTTCCATGCGTGTAAATGACCTAGCACAAGAAGCATCCAATAGATCCTTATCATGAAGAGAAAGCCTTGCATAAAAGTTATTGATAATAATATTACTGGGGAGCTCATGAATAGGACATTTGAGCATTAGTAACTTCAATCTCCCCCAAGCTTGAGCTATACTCTCTCCATCAAGAGGCCAAAAGTTGTATATTTGATTCCGATCTTTATGAATCTCACTAGGAGGATAAAATTTTGAATAAAAGAGAGGTACAATTTCCTCCATTTCAAGAGCTTGACCCTTCTTCAGCAGCTTGTACCATTCTTCAGCTCTTCCTTTCAGTGATAATGAGAATAACTTCTTCTTGAGTTGATCTGTTGTAATACGTGCACACTTGAACAACCTGTATAATTTGTGTATAAAGAGCAAATGATCACCGGGATGGAGAGTTCCATCTCCAAAATAGTAGTTATCCATAAAACGATCGATAATTCTTGTACGTCTTTTAAAAGTATCATTTTCAGCAGGTGTAGGTTCATGCTCATGTCATCATGCCACATTGCATTTGAGCATCGTCATCATCATGCACGGTTTTGCCTAAAACTATTTTCAAAAAGCCTACCTTTGTTTTCTAAATACCCCGTCTTTAATTTCAAATCAAAAACCCCGGTTCTCCGGATTATTTTGTTTTGTCTAAAAACGGATTACAAAAGCCTCGTTTTTAATAAATAAAATATTTAGATTATTTTTGGGAGCCAGCCCGCCAGGCCCGAAAGCCCAACCGGCCACCTCCATCATAGAACTACCAAACCCTAGTTTTATCCTAGCCCTAGCCCTACCCCACCTACTCCCTCACCCAGCCGCCGCCGCACCCTACCCCAGCACGCTAACAGCCAGGCGACCGCGTCGCCCTCATCCCCATGCACCCCTGGCCCACCCCGTGCCCCGCGTCGCCCACTCGTGCGTGACCCCGCACTCCCTGCCCGTACATGCACCCTGGCCCCACTCCCTCGCACACCCGCGTCGATCACGCGTTTCCTCACCATGATGCCAGCGCTCCAGACTGCGTCCACCTACCCCACGCCCCGCTCACCCTGGCCCCACCACTCCCTGTTCTCGCTCGATTCCACCGCCGACCCCGCGACCCAATCGCCTCTCTCTCCCCTCGCTCGTGTCCTCCCCAGCTCTCCGCCGCAGTCCGAGCGCCGCCGTTCGCGCGTCCCTATCTTCCCCGGGCCCGAGCTCGGCCACACGCCACCACCGGAGGCCCGAGACCGCCGCCTCCGTACGTGAGCTTCCCCGTCTGCCATCGTGGTCGACCCCACCAACGAGCTCCTCTGCCTCGGCCTTGTTCATTGCTGCCACCTTACCGGAGTCTAGCCTAGCCCATGCGCGAGCCCGCCGCCAACGACTCGACCTCGTCCCGCGCACCGCTTGTAGGAGCTCCTTCGCGCCTGCGTCGTATCCGCCGTCTCCCTGCGCTCGCTCGCCCGGCCGTCTCCCTCGTGCAACCCCGTCTCCTTCTCCTCTGGCCGCTCCCTCGGCCTCTCCCTCATCCCGAGCCCCGAGCGCCACCGGCCACCGCTCCTTTCTGCAGCGTCACCGTGGTCTCCCGCGACGCCTCCGTCTCTGTATCCGCTGCTCCAACCAAGGGCGGAGCTCCCTAGAGCCCTATGCGTCGGCCCTTGCTCTGAAGCGCGCGCCCATCCCCTTCCGGCGTGGCTCCCTGCATCTGATGACCGCGCCAGTCCTCTGCGTCCGTCCCTGGTTTCCCTCAAGGATCCACCGGCGCTCTCGAGCCCGCCAATGGTATGAGCCCCACCAAGCTAGTGTTGCCCACCACTGTGTGCTGCTGCCTAGACCCCTTTGACACGCCCGAAGCTCTGTTTAATCTTAATGTTTGGTCCCTGGTGGCCTGCTGTTGGTTGTGTTAGGGAAGAACTTGTGGTGGTAGGGATGTATGTGTCGAGATGATGATGTGGTGGTTGACTTCCTCTGATTTGAGGCGTCGAGATCGACAAATGACACCACGATCTACCTCACGGACCAAAGGCCCCGATCCCGGAGTCCGAAGACGGAACCTGAACCCGTCGGAATGACAAGTACTTCTACCCGAGCATAAGACCGGTCAGAAACGCCAAGATATCCAATCGGAATCGGAGGATGCTGAGACCCCGGTACGACAAGACCTCCTTCCCGCACTGATGCCCGAGGACCGGACGCCAAGGTCGCCTACACGGAACGCCGAGTTCTCCATCTTGAACGCCATGACCATCTACACGGACCCAAAGACCACGGATGCGACAAGATCTACTCCATTGTCCGAGAACATTCCCGCCGAGACCGATCCCTGTCGAACCCCGAACTCCCGGAACCAAGATCTTTCGAACCCAGATGTGTGACCCTAAGCCTCTATTTTTATAATATTACATATACCTGTCGCATTATTAAATCATCATGACTGCATACATGTCATCTGGTGGGTTGGGTTAAATAGTCGATTCACCTAAATTAAATATGGAGTCTATATGCGGGCTATTCTAGTCTTATTCCGGACTCCATTTAAATTTGTGTAGCGAACCGATGCCATGTTTTGCATTGTTAAGACAGCATTTAAATTACGGGGTATCTAAAGAACTTGAACGTTCTAATTAATTGTCGGGACCCTGGTTTCGCTTAATATTGTCTAGTTGCACCGCATCTTTGCCATGTCATGCATCCTACATGCATCATGCCCAGTCTTCTGCCGTAGTATTAAATAGTGCATCCGGTGTTTCTTTTAGTGCTTTGCTTCTTCACGGATTAGGCCGTTGAGTGTATGCGAGTATCGACAAGTTCTCCGGATATGAACCTTCGGCAGTGTTTCCCAGGCGAGCATTCTCCCCCTTTTACCTATTTTGCATTTATAGTCTTTATTTCCTCCTGTTGATCTATTGTTATCTGTGTCGCGATGCTTTAGTGTTCCGTACCAGATATATCCCTTGCAGCCTTTATATTGCCTTGGACACATCCTATTGCCTATTGTTTGATAAATAGTCGGTCTTGCGAGTCGTAGTTGCTTGCTCATGTGCTGCTTCGCGTCGTTGTTGTTCCACCGTTATTGGAAGGTTGGCACATGCTTAATGGTGGAGATGCTTAATGGTGGAGATGATCATGACTTTAAATACAATTACTAAATTGCTGGGATAACTAATAAAAGAGGCACCGGTGGGCAATATATGCTATTTGGTTTTTCATGTCCACTTGTGTCCCGTAGGCCCCGAGTACTTGATACCTGTTCCTTGACTAGTCGCACTATCCACATACGGGAGACTCTATGAATCCCCCTTAGCCAGAGCTTAATTCATTTCTTATTTCTTGGGGCCACAAAGTAGTTTGGGGCTTTATTACTATCCTGTACTTATGCCATGTTTTACTGCTTTATTTACGATTGTGCATGGAGCACCTGTACTGTTTAGGAATTGCGGAGTGTTTTCGTGGTATCGACAAGCCCAGTCACACTTTCGGGTTCCCAGTCGTTTACAGCCATTGGCGCAAACCTTGGGTCCGTCTCGAAGCCGGCCAACTTCGTTGCAGGTAGCTTAATGGGGTGGGCCCCTGAAATATTTTATGAATCCTGTGATTCCTTTGTCGTGAAAGCCTCGTTGGGTTTTGATTTGGTTTTTCCGAGGTTGATCGTGTGTGTGTTGCTATTTGTGCACCCCTGCAGGGTAAATCTTTCTGAAAGCCGTGTTCGCGGTTATGGACGACTTGGAGCACAATGTCTCGATCATAGACAAGCATAACTAAAGTAGTGCTATAAATTTGACTTAATATGTGACTAGTAATCAGCTCCACTGCAATGGAATGAAATAAAAGTGCCAACAACTGCTGGGTTCGGGCTGTCACATGCTAATTGTATCTGACTAGTAAATACCGCAACTACAACTGAAAGATTAACTAAAACTGCCCACTACTTATGCTATCAGGATGACTCGTGCTATCTATATCTGACTAGTAAGTGCTGCAACTATAATGGAATGAATAAAACTGCCAACTGTGTGAGTTCCTCGGTTTGACTTCCTCGTTTGGTATCGAGGGGGAATACCAGGATGGGTATGATTGGTGTTAGTATAAGGTTGGTCCCGAATAGTTCTTTCTTATCTCTCTCTAATAGCCGACAGTTTATCGAGTCTCTATAGGTTGTTTAGTGCATGCTTCGCTGCCGCTTCAGTCCACCATACCTATGTAGGCGAGAGCCGCCGAATTCTAGCCTCGCCGTGTACTGGCCTCAGTACTGACGCTCCTCTTTTTCCTTTTCCCTTTGTCGGCACCCCTTTTGTTTTAGCAGGATTGAGATCGACGTCGTTAGCAGGGTTACCCTTCCGGCTTGGCCTGGGTAGGGTTATGGATGCCAGTGGTTATTCTTCAGGGCTCTTAGCCTCATTTGCTTCTTATCCGTACTCGGATGTTGTATCGATTTCAAGGTGATTTGGATCTTTGTAGTGTATATCTGTATTCTTGACTCTTGGAGTCGTGCTGTATATATATCTGTTCTGTGGGTTCCATCATGGACTATTGTGTAATGATATTACTTTGTTTTCCACCCGCATGAAAGTGCCTGGTGGGCGTCCTTGAATCGTTTCTATGCGGGTTTGGCGGGAAGCGTAAAACTTGCATAGGGCCGATTTGAGGGTGTTACACCTTTAAAAGGAGCTCCCCTTTCCCCTTCGCCCGAGCTCTTGTTCTTCTCGGTTTTTTGCTTTCTCTCTCCTCCATTGTTGACCTTGAAGAGCTTGCCCTCTCCCCTTCCCCCTCCTATGATTCTTGCATCTTTTTGAGGGATTTTTGAGAGGAGATCTAGATCTACAAGCCCCACCAAACCAAATCCCTTCTTTGTGAAGGAATCCTTGGGATCTAGATCTTGGAGAGTTTTGTGTTCTCCTCTTGTGTTCTTCCTCCCTTATTCCCCCAATAGCTTTTGTATCTTTGGTGGAATTTGAGAGTGAAGGACTTGCCTCTTACATTTGGTGCATAGGTTTGAGTTCTCCTTGGAGATTCGGCGAGTTCAAGCCCTTGGGCTTGTTTCTCTTGGGTTCTTGGAACCCTATATGGTTGTGTGGTTAGATTGTTGACCTTTTGTGGTCTTGTAGCCTTTTGTGGCCTTGTTGCCTTTTATGGCTTTGTAGCCTTTGTGGCATTGTTGTTGGGAGCCTCCAATTGAGTTGTGGAGATTGCCCCAATCTTCTACGGGTTCGGTGACCGCCCTCAAGTGTCCCATAGTGGAACGTGAGTAGGCCTTGGTGGCGAGCTCACAGGAGAATAGGGTGAGCCTTTTGTGGCGTCGGTAGGTTGCATGCCTTCGCATCTTGGGGTGAGGCCTTGTGTGGCGTTGGGTGAGCATCGAGCCACCACACCTTGAGGTGAGCCACTTGTGTCGTTCGAAGTACAATGACTCTGATGGAGGTTTAGGAAAAGAACACACATGAAATGACTCTTGTGGTGGTTAAGGAAAATAACACACATGCAATGACTCTAGTGCATCAATGTGGTTTAGGAAAAGAACACACATGCAATGACTCTAATGGATCCATGTGGTTTAGGAAAGGAACACACATGCTATGACTCTAGTGGTGGTTTTGGAAAAGAACACATATGCAATGACTCTGGTGGATCCATGTGGTTTAGGAAAAGAAGGCACATGCAATGACTCTGATGGGTCCATGTGGTTTAGGAAAGGAACACACATTCAATGATTCTAGTGGATCCATGTGGTTTAGGAAAGGAACACACATGCAATGACTCAGGTGTATCCATGTAGTTTATGAAAGGAACACACATGAAATGACTCTAGTGCTGGTTTAGGAAAAGAACACACATGAAATGACTCTTGTGGTGGTTAAGGAGAAGAACTCACATGCAAAGACTTTGCTGATGGATTAGGAAAAGAACACACATGCAATGACTCCGGTGGATCAATCTGGTTTAGAAAAGGAATACACATGCAATGACTCTAGTGGATCCCTGTGGTTTAGGAAAGGAACACACATGCAATGATTTTGGTGGATCCATGTGGTTTGGGAAAGGAACACACATGCAATGCTTCTGGTGGATCCATGTGGTTTATGAAAGGAACACACATGCAATGACTCTAGTGGTGGTTTAGGAAAAGAACACACATCCAACGACTCCGGTGGAACAATGTGGTTTGGGAAAACAAGACACATGCAATGACTCTGGTGGTAGTTTAGGAAAATAAGTGCAATGACTCTAGTGGATCCATGTGGTTTAGGAAAGGAACACACATGCAATGACTCTGGTGGATCCACGTGGTTTATGAAAGGAGCACACATGCAATGACTCTGGTGGTGGTTTAGGAAAATAACACACATGCAATGACTCTGGTGGATCAATGTGGTTTAGGAAACTAACACACATGCAATGACTCTGATGGATCCTTGTGGTTTAGGAAACGAACACACATGCAATGACTCTTGTGAAACCATATGGTTTATGAAGGGAACATACATGCAATGACTCTAGTGGTGGTTTAGGAAAATAACACACATGCAATGACTCTGGTGGAGGTTTAGGAAAAGAACACACATGAGATGACTCTTGTGGTGCTTAAGGAAAACAACACACATGCAATGACTCTGGTGGATCAATGTGGTTTAGGAAAGGAACACACATGAAATGACTTTGATGGATCCATGTGGTTTAGGAAAGGAACACACATGCAATGACTCTAGTGGTGGTTTTGGAAAAGTACACACATGCAATGACTCTGGTGGATCCATGTGGTTTAGGAAACAAAGGCACATGCAATGACTCTGGTTGGTCCATGTGGTTTAGGAAAGGAACACACATGCAATGACTCAGGTGTATCCATGAAGTTTATGAAAGGAACACACCTGCAATGACTCTAGCGGTGGTTTAGGAAAAGAACACACATGAAATGACTCTTGTGGTGGTTAAGGAGAAGAACTCACATGCAATGACTCTGTTGATGGTTTAGGAAAAGGAAACACATGCAATGACTTTGGTCGATCAATGTGGTTTTGAAAAGGAATACACATGCAATGACTCTGGTGGATCCGTGTGGTTTAGGAAAGGAACACACATGCAATGATTCAGGTGGATCCTTGTGGTTTATGAAAGTAACACACATGCGATGACTCTGATGGATCCTTGTGGTTTAGGAAACGAACACACATGCAATGACTCTGGTGAAACCATTTGGTTTATGAACGAACATACATGCAAGGACTCTAGTGGTGGTTTAGGAAAATAACACACATGCAATGACTCTGGTGGATCCATGTGGTTTAGGAAAAGAAGACACATGCAATGACTCTTGTGGTGGTTTAGGAAAAGAACACACATGTAATAACTCTAGTGGATCCATGTGGTTTAGGAAAATAAGACACATGCAATGACTCTGGTGGTGGTTTAGGAAAACAACACACATGCAATGACTCTAGTGATGGTTTAGGAAAAAACACATAAGAAATGACTCTAGTGGTGGTTTAGAAAAGGAACACACATGAAATGACTCAAGTGATGGTTTACGGAAAAACACACATGCAATGACTCTTGTGGTGGTTGAGAAAGGAACACATATGAAATAACTTTGGTGGATCCATGTGATTTAGGAAAGGAACACACATGCAATGACTCTAGTGGATCCATGTGGTTTACGAATGGATCACACATGCAATGACACCGATGGATCCATGTGGTTTAGGAAAATAACACACACAAAATGACTCAGGTGGATGAATGTGGTTTAGGAAAAGACGACACATGCAATGACTCTGGTGGTCGTTTAGTAAAAGAACACACATGCAATTACTCTGGTGGATCAATGTGGTTTAGGAAAGGAACACGCATGCAATTATTCTAGTGGTGGTTTAGGAAAAGAACACACATGAAATGACTCTGGTGGAGGTTTAGGAAAAGAACACACATGAAATGACTCTTGTGGTGGTTAAGGAAAAGAACACACATGCAATGACTCTGGTGGATCAATGTGGTTTAGGAAAGGAACACACATGCAATGACTCTAGTGGTGGTTTTGGAAAAGAACACACATGCAATGACTCTGGTGGATCCATCTGGTTTAGGAAAAGAAGGCACATGCAATGACTCTGATGGGTCCATGTGGTTTAGGAAAGGAAAACACATGCAATGACTCAGGTGTATCCATGTAGTTTATGAAAGGAACACACATGCAATGACTCTAGTGGTGGTTTAGGAAAACAACACACAAGAAATGACTCTTGTGGTGGTGAAGGAGAAGAACTCACATGCAATGACTCTGTTGATGGTTTGGAAAAGGAAACACATGCAATGACTCTGGTCGATCAATGTGGTTTTGAAAAGGAATACACATGAAATGACTCTGGTGGATCCATGTGGTTTAGGAAAGGAACACACATGCAATGATTCTGGTGGATCCTTGTGGTTTCGGAAAGTAACACACATGCAATGACTCTGATGGATCCTTGTGGTTTAGGAAATGAACACACATGCAATGACTCTGGTGAAACCATCTGGTTTATGAAATGAACATACATGCAAGGACTCTAGTGGTGGTTTAGAAAAATAACACACATGCAATGACTCTGGTGGATCCATGTGGTTTAGGAAAAGAAGACACATGCAATGACTCTGGTGGATCCATGTGGTTTAGGTAAGGAATACACATGTAATGACTCTAGCGCATCCATGTGGTTTAGGAAAGGAACACACATGCAATCATTCTAGTGGATCCATGTGGTTTAGGAAAGGAACACACATGCAATGACTCTTATGGTGGTTTAGGAAAAGAACACACATGAAATGACTCTTGTGGTGGTTAAGGAAAAGAACACACATGCAATGACTCTGGTGGATCAATGTGGTTTAGGAAAGGAACACACATGCAATGACTCTGATGGATCCATGTGGTTTAGGACAGGAACACACATGCAATGACTCTAGTGGTGGTTTTGGAAAAGAACACACATGCAATGACTCTGGTGGATCCATGTGGTTTAGGAAAAGAAGGCACATGCAATGACACTGATGGGTCCATGTGGTTTAGGAAAGGAAAACACATGCAATGACTCAGGTGTATCCATGTAGTTTATGAAAGGAACACACATGCAATGACTCTAGTGGTGGTTTAGGAAAAGAACACACAAGAAATGACTCTTGTGGTGGTTAAGGAGAAGAACTCACATGCAATGACTCTGTTGATGGTTTAGGAAAAGGAAACACATGCAATGACTCTGGTCGATCAATGTGGTTTTGAAAAGGAATACACATGCAATGACTCTGGTGGATCCATGTGGTTTAGGAAAGGAACACACATGCAATGATTCTGGTGGATCCTTGTGGTTTAGGAAAGTAACACACATGCAATGACTCTGATGGATCCTTGTGGTTTAGGAAACAAACACACATGCAATGACTCTGGTGAAACCATCTGGTTTATGAAATGAACATACATGCAAGGACTCTAGTGGTGGTTAAGGAAAATAACACACATGCAATGACTCTGGTGGATCCATGTGGTTTAGGAAAAGAAGACACATGCAATGACTCTGGTGGATCCATGTGGTTTAGGTAAGGAATACACATGTAATGACTCTGGTGCATCCATGTGGTTTAGGAAAGGAACACACATGCAATGATTCTAGTGGATCCATGTGGTTTAGGAAAGGAACACACATGCAATGACTCTTATGGTGGTTTAGGAACAGAACACACATGTAATGACTCTAGTGGATCCATGTGGTTTAGGAAAAGAAGACACATGCAATGAGTCTGGTGGTGGTTTAGGAAAGCAACTCACATGCAATGACTCTGGTGGATCAATGTGGTTTAGGAAAGGAACACACATGCAATGACTCTAGTGATGGTTTAGGAAAAAAACACATAAGAAATGACTCTAGTGGTGGTTTAGAAAAGGAACACACATGAAATGACTCAAGTGATGGTTTATGAAAAAACACACATGCAATGACTCTTGTCGTGGTTGAGAAAGGAACACAGATGTAATAACTTTGGTGGATCCATGTGATTTAGGAAAGGAACACACATGCAATGACTCTAGTGGATCCATGTGGTTTACGAATGGATCACACATGCAATGACACCGATGGATCCATGTGGTTTAGGAAAATAACACACACAAAATGACTCTATTGGATGAATGTGGTTTAGGAAAAGATGACACATGCAATGACTCTCGTGGTCGTTTAGGAAAAGAACACACATGCAATTACTCTGGTGGATCAATGTGGTTTAGGAAAGGAACACGCATGCAATTACTCTAGTGGTGGTTTAGGAAAAGAAAACGCATGCAATGACTCAGGTGTATCCATGTGGTTTATGAAAGGAACACACATGCAATGACTCTAGTGTTGGTTTAGGAAAAGAACACACATGCAATACTCTGGTGGAGGTTTAGGAAAAGAAGACACATGAAATGACTCTTGTGGTGGTTAAGGAAAAGAACACACATGCAATGACTGTGCTGATGGTTTAGGAAAAGAACACATATGCAATGACTCTGGTCGATTAATGTGGTTTAAGAACGGAATACACATGCAATGACTCTGGTGGATCCATGTGGTTTAGGAAAGGAACACACATGCAATGATTCTGGTGGATCCATGTGGTTTATGAAAGGAACACACATGAAGTGACTCTAGTGGTGGTTTAGGAAAAGAATACACATGCAATGACTCTAGTGGTGGTTTAGCAAAATAAATGCAATGACTCTGGTGGATCCATGTGGTTTAGGAAAGGAACACAAATGCAATGGCTCTGGTGGATCAATGTGGTTTAGGAAAGTAACACACATGCAATGACTCTGATGGATACTTGTGGTTTAGGAAAGGAACACACATGTAATGACTCTGGTGAAACCATCTGGTTTATGAAAGGAACATCCATCCAATGACTCTAGTGGTGGTTTAGGAAAAGAACACACATGCAATGACTCTGGTGGAGGTTTAGGAAAAGAACACAAATAAAATGACTTGTGGTGGTTAAGGAAAAGAACACACATGCAATGACTCTGGTGGATCAATGCTGTTTAAGAAAGGAACACACATGCAATGACTCTGATGGATCCATGTGGTTTAGGAAAGGAACACACATGCAATGACTCTAGTGATGGTTTTGGAAAAGAACACACATGTTATGACGCTGGTGGATCCATGTGGTTTAGGAAAAGAAGGTACATGCAATGACTCTGATGGGTCCATGTGGTTTAGGAAAGGAACACACATGCAATGACTCAGGTGTATCCATGTAGTTTATGAAAGGAACACACATGCAATGATTCTAGTGGTGGTTTAGGAAAAGAACACACATGAAATGACTCTTGTGGTTGTTAAGGAGAAGAACTCACATGCAATGACTATATTGATGGTTTAGGAAAAGAACACACATGCAATGACTCTATTGGATCAATGTGGTTTAGAAAAGGAATACACATGCAGTGACTCTGGTGGATCCATGTGGTTTACGAAAGGAACACACATGCAATGATTCTGGTGGATCCATGTGGTTTAGGAAAGGAACACACATGCAATGCTTCTGGTGCATCCATGTGGTTTATGAAAGGAACACACATGCAATTACTCTAGTGGTGGTTTAGGAAAAGAACACACATGCAATGACTCCGGTGGATCGATGTGGTTTGGGAAAAGAAGACACATGCAATGACTCTGGTGGTGGTTTAGGAAAATAAATGCAATGACTTTAGTGGATCCATGTGGTATAGGAAAGGAACAGACATGCAGTGACTTTGGTGGATCCACGAGGTTTATGAAAGGAGAACACATGCAATGACTCTGGTGGAGGTTTAGGAAAAGAACACACATGAAATGACTCTTGTGGTGGTTAAGGAAAATAACACACATGCAATGACTCTAGTGCATCAATGTGGTTTAGGAAAAGAACACACATGCAATGACTCTAATGGATCCATGTGGTTTAGGAAAGGAACACACATGCTATGACTCTAGTGGTGGTTTTGGAAAAGAACACATATGCAATGACTCTGGTGGATCCATGTGGTTTAGGAAAAGAAGGCACATGCAATGACTCTGATGGGTCCATGTGGTTTAGGAAAGGAACACACATGCAATGATTCTAGTGGATCCATGTGGTTTAGGAAAGGAACACACATGCAATGACTCAGGTGTATCCATGTAGTTTATGAAAGGAACACACATGAAATGACTCTAGTGCTGGTTTAGGAAAAGAACACACATGAAATGACTCTTGTGGTGGTTAAGGAGAAGAACTCACATGCAAAGACTTTGCTGATGGATTAGGAAAAGAACACACATGCAATGACTCCGGTGGATCAATCTGGTTTAGAAAAGGAATACACATGCAATGACTCTAGTGGATCCCTGTGGTTTAGGAAAGGAACACACATGCAATGATTTTGGTGGATCCATGTGGTTTGGGAAAGGAACACACATGCAATGCTTCTGGTGGATCCATGTGGTTTATGAAAGGAACACACATGCAATGACTCTAGTGGTGGTTTAGGAAAAGAACACACATCCAACGACTCCGGTGGAACAATGTGGTTTGGGAAAACAAGACACATGCAATGACTCTGGTGGTAGTTTAGGAAAATAAGTGCAATGACTCTAGTGGATCCATGTGGTTTAGGAAAGGAACACACATGCAATGACTCTGGTGGATCCACGTGGTTTATGAAAGGAGCACACATGCAATGACTCTGGTGGTGGTTTAGGAAAATAACACACATGCAATGACTCTGGTGGATCAATGTGGTTTAGGAAACTAACACACATGCAATGACTCTGATGGATCCTTGTGGTTTAGGAAACGAACACACATGCAATGACTCTTGTGAAACCATATGGTTTATGAAGGGAACATACATGCAATGACTCTAGTGGTGGTTTAGGAAAATAACACACATGCAATGACTCTGGTGGAGGTTTAGGAAAAGAACACACATGAGATGACTCTTGTGGTGCTTAAGGAAAACAACACACATGCAATGACTCTGGTGGATCAATGTGGTTTAGGAAAGGAACACACATGAAATGACTTTGATGGATCCATGTGGTTTAGGAAAGGAACACACATGCAATGACTCTAGTGGTGGTTTTGGAAAAGTACACACATGCAATGACTCTGGTGGATCCATGTGGTTTAGGAAACAAAGGCACATGCAATGACTCTGGTTGGTCCATGTGGTTTAGGAAAGGAACACACATGCAATGACTCAGGTGTATCCATGAAGTTTATGAAAGGAACACACCTGCAATGACTCTAGCGGTGGTTTAGGAAAAGAACACACATGAAATGACTCTTGTGGTGGTTAAGGAGAAGAACTCACATGCAATGACTCTGTTGATGGTTTAGGAAAAGGAAACACATGCAATGACTTTGGTCGATCAATGTGGTTTTGAAAAGGAATACACATGCAATGACTCTGGTGGATCCGTGTGGTTTAGGAAAGGAACACACATGCAATGATTCAGGTGGATCCTTGTGGTTTATGAAAGTAACACACATGCGATGACTCTGATGGATCCTTGTGGTTTAGGAAACGAACACACATGCAATGACTCTGGTGAAACCATTTGGTTTATGAACGAACATACATGCAAGGACTCTAGTGGTGGTTTAGGAAAATAACACACATGCAATGACTCTGGTGGATCCATGTGGTTTAGGAAAAGAAGACACATGCAATGACTCTTGTGGTGGTTTAGGAAAAGAACACACATGTAATAACTCTAGTGGATCCATGTGGTTTAGGAAAATAAGACACATGCAATGACTCTGGTGGTGGTTTAGGAAAACAACACACATGCAATGACTCTAGTGATGGTTTAGGAAAAAACACATAAGAAATGACTCTAGTGGTGGTTTAGAAAAGGAACACACATGAAATGACTCAAGTGATGGTTTACGGAAAAACACACATGCAATGACTCTTGTGGTGGTTGAGAAAGGAACACATATGAAATAACTTTGGTGGATCCATGTGATTTAGGAAAGGAACACACATGCAATGACTCTAGTGGATCCATGTGGTTTACGAATGGATCACACATGCAATGACACCGATGGATCCATGTGGTTTAGGAAAATAACACACACAAAATGACTCAGGTGGATGAATGTGGTTTAGGAAAAGACGACACATGCAATGACTCTGGTGGTCGTTTAGTAAAAGAACACACATGCAATTACTCTGGTGGATCAATGTGGTTTAGGAAAGGAACACGCATGCAATTATTCTAGTGGTGGTTTAGGAAAAGAACACACATGAAATGACTCTGGTGGAGGTTTAGGAAAAGAACACACATGAAATGACTCTTGTGGTGGTTAAGGAAAAGAACACACATGCAATGACTCTGGTGGATCAATGTGGTTTAGGAAAGGAACACACATGCAATGACTCTAGTGGTGGTTTTGGAAAAGAACACACATGCAATGACTCTGGTGGATCCATCTGGTTTAGGAAAAGAAGGCACATGCAATGACTCTGATGGGTCCATGTGGTTTAGGAAAGGAAAACACATGCAATGACTCAGGTGTATCCATGTAGTTTATGAAAGGAACACACATGCAATGACTCTAGTGGTGGTTTAGGAAAACAACACACAAGAAATGACTCTTGTGGTGGTGAAGGAGAAGAACTCACATGCAATGACTCTGTTGATGGTTTGGAAAAGGAAACACATGCAATGACTCTGGTCGATCAATGTGGTTTTGAAAAGGAATACACATGAAATGACTCTGGTGGATCCATGTGGTTTAGGAAAGGAACACACATGCAATGATTCTGGTGGATCCTTGTGGTTTCGGAAAGTAACACACATGCAATGACTCTGATGGATCCTTGTGGTTTAGGAAATGAACACACATGCAATGACTCTGGTGAAACCATCTGGTTTATGAAATGAACATACATGCAAGGACTCTAGTGGTGGTTTAGAAAAATAACACACATGCAATGACTCTGGTGGATCCATGTGGTTTAGGAAAAGAAGACACATGCAATGACTCTGGTGGATCCATGTGGTTTAGGTAAGGAATACACATGTAATGACTCTAGCGCATCCATGTGGTTTAGGAAAGGAACACACATGCAATCATTCTAGTGGATCCATGTGGTTTAGGAAAGGAACACACATGCAATGACTCTTATGGTGGTTTAGGAAAAGAACACACATGAAATGACTCTTGTGGTGGTTAAGGAAAAGAACACACATGCAATGACTCTGGTGGATCAATGTGGTTTAGGAAAGGAACACACATGCAATGACTCTGATGGATCCATGTGGTTTAGGACAGGAACACACATGCAATGACTCTAGTGGTGGTTTTGGAAAAGAACACACATGCAATGACTCTGGTGGATCCATGTGGTTTAGGAAAAGAAGGCACATGCAATGACACTGATGGGTCCATGTGGTTTAGGAAAGGAAAACACATGCAATGACTCAGGTGTATCCATGTAGTTTATGAAAGGAACACACATGCAATGACTCTAGTGGTGGTTTAGGAAAAGAACACACAAGAAATGACTCTTGTGGTGGTTAAGGAGAAGAACTCACATGCAATGACTCTGTTGATGGTTTAGGAAAAGGAAACACATGCAATGACTCTGGTCGATCAATGTGGTTTTGAAAAGGAATACACATGCAATGACTCTGGTGGATCCATGTGGTTTAGGAAAGGAACACACATGCAATGATTCTGGTGGATCCTTGTGGTTTAGGAAAGTAACACACATGCAATGACTCTGATGGATCCTTGTGGTTTAGGAAACAAACACACATGCAATGACTCTGGTGAAACCATCTGGTTTATGAAATGAACATACATGCAAGGACTCTAGTGGTGGTTAAGGAAAATAACACACATGCAATGACTCTGGTGGATCCATGTGGTTTAGGAAAAGAAGACACATGCAATGACTCTGGTGGATCCATGTGGTTTAGGTAAGGAATACACATGTAATGACTCTGGTGCATCCATGTGGTTTAGGAAAGGAACACACATGCAATGATTCTAGTGGATCCATGTGGTTTAGGAAAGGAACACACATGCAATGACTCTTATGGTGGTTTAGGAACAGAACACACATGTAATGACTCTAGTGGATCCATGTGGTTTAGGAAAAGAAGACACATGCAATGAGTCTGGTGGTGGTTTAGGAAAGCAACTCACATGCAATGACTCTAGTGGATCAATGTGGTTTAGGAAAGGAACACACATGCAATGACTCTAGTGATGGTTTAGGAAAAAAACACATAAGAAATGACTCTAGTGGTGGTTTAGAAAAGGAACACACATGAAATGACTCAAGTGATGGTTTATGAAAAAACACACATGCAATGACTCTTGTCGTGGTTGAGAAAGGAACACAGATGTAATAACTTTGGTGGATCCATGTGATTTAGGAAAGGAACACACATGCAATGACTCTAGTGGATCCATGTGGTTTACGAATGGATCACACATGCAATGACACCGATGGATCCATGTGGTTTAGGAAAATAACACACACAAAATGACTCTATTGGATGAATGTGGTTTAGGAAAAGATGACACATGCAATGACTCTCGTGGTCGTTTAGGAAAAGAACACACATGCAATTACTCTGGTGGATCAATGTGGTTTAGGAAAGGAACACGCATGCAATTACTCTAGTGGTGGTTTAGGAAAAGAAAACGCATGCAATGACTCAGGTGTATCCATGTGGTTTATGAAAGGAACACACATGCAATGACTCTAGTGTTGGTTTAGGAAAAGAACACACATGCAATACTCTGGTGGAGGTTTAGGAAAAGAAGACACATGAAATGACTCTTGTGGTGGTTAAGGAAAAGAACACACATGCAATGACTGTGCTGATGGTTTAGGAAAAGAACACATATGCAATGACTCTGGTCGATTAATGTGGTTTAAGAACGGAATACACATGCAATGACTCTGGTGGATCCATGTGGTTTAGGAAAGGAACACACATGCAATGATTCTGGTGGATCCATGTGGTTTATGAAAGGAACACACATGAAGTGACTCTAGTGGTGGTTTAGGAAAAGAATACACATGCAATGACTCTAGTGGTGGTTTAGCAAAATAAATGCAATGACTCTGGTGGATCCATGTGGTTTAGGAAAGGAACACAAATGCAATGGCTCTGGTGGATCAATGTGGTTTAGGAAAGTAACACACATGCAATGACTCTGATGGATACTTGTGGTTTAGGAAAGGAACACACATGTAATGACTCTGGTGAAACCATCTGGTTTATGAAAGGAACATCCATCCAATGACTCTAGTGGTGGTTTAGGAAAAGAACACACATGCAATGACTCTGGTGGAGGTTTAGGAAAAGAACACAAATAAAATGACTTGTGGTGGTTAAGGAAAAGAACACACATGCAATGACTCTGGTGGATCAATGCTGTTTAAGAAAGGAACACACATGCAATGACTCTGATGGATCCATGTGGTTTAGGAAAGGAACACACATGCAATGACTCTAGTGATGGTTTTGGAAAAGAACACACATGTTATGACGCTGGTGGATCCATGTGGTTTAGGAAAAGAAGGTACATGCAATGACTCTGATGGGTCCATGTGGTTTAGGAAAGGAACACACATGCAATGACTCAGGTGTATCCATGTAGTTTATGAAAGGAACACACATGCAATGATTCTAGTGGTGGTTTAGGAAAAGAACACACATGAAATGACTCTTGTGGTTGTTAAGGAGAAGAACTCACATGCAATGACTATATTGATGGTTTAGGAAAAGAACACACATGCAATGACTCTATTGGATCAATGTGGTTTAGAAAAGGAATACACATGCAGTGACTCTGGTGGATCCATGTGGTTTACGAAAGGAACACACATGCAATGATTCTGGTGGATCCATGTGGTTTAGGAAAGGAACACACATGCAATGCTTCTGGTGCATCCATGTGGTTTATGAAAGGAACACACATGCAATTACTCTAGTGGTGGTTTAGGAAAAGAACACACATGCAATGACTCCGGTGGATCGATGTGGTTTGGGAAAAGAAGACACATGCAATGACTCTGGTGGTGGTTTAGGAAAATAAATGCAATGACTTTAGTGGATCCATGTGGTATAGGAAAGGAACAGACATGCAGTGACTTTGGTGGATCCACGAGGTTTATGAAAGGAGAACACATGCAATGACTCTGGTGGTGGTTTAGGAAAAGAACACACATGAAATGACTCTTGTGGTGGTTAAGGAAAATAACACACATGCAATGACTCTAGTGCATCAATGTGGTTTAGGAAAATAACACACATGCAATGACTCTAATGGATCCATGTGGTTTAGGAAAGGAACACACATGCTATGACTCTAGTGGTGGTTTTGGAAAAGAACACATATGCAATGACTCTGGTGGATCCATGTGGTTTAGGAAAAGAAGGCACATGCAATGACTCTGATGGGTCCATGTGGTTTAGGAAAGGAACACACATGCAATGATTCTAGTGGATCCATGTGGTTTAGGAAAGGAACACCCATGCAATGACTCAGGTGTATCCATGTAGTTTATGAATGGAACACACATGAAATGACTCTAGTGCTGGTTTAGGAAAAGAACACACATGAAATGACTTTTGTGGTGGTTAAGGAGAAGAACTCACATGCAAAGACTTTGCTGATGGATTAGGAAAAGAACACACATGCAATGACTCCGGTGGATCAATCTGGTTTAGAAAAGGAATACACATGCAATGACTCTAGTGGATCCATGTGGTTTAGGAAAGGAACACACATGCAATGATTTTGGTGGATCCATGTGGTTTGGGAAAGGAACACACATGCAACGCTTATGGTGGATCCATGTGGTTTATGAAAGAAACACACATGCAATGACTCTAGTGGTGGTTTAGGAAAAGAACACACATGCAACGACTTCGGTGGATCGATGTGGTTTGGGAAAAGAAGACACATGCAATGACTCTGGTGGTAGTTTAGGAAAATAATTGCAATGACTCTAGTGGATCCATGTGGTTTAGGAAAGGAACACACATGCAATGACTCTGGTGGATCCACGTGGTTTATGAAAGGAGCACACATGCAATGACTCTGGTGGTGGTTTAGGAAAATAACACACATGCAATGACTCTGATGGATCCTTGTGGTTTAGGAAACGAACACACATGCAATGACTCTTGTGAAACCATATGGTTTATGAAGGGAACATACATGCAATGACTCTAGTGGTGGTTTAGGAAAATAACACACATGCAATGACTCTGGTGGAGGTTTAGGAAAAGAACACACATGAAATGACTCTTGTGGTGCTTAAGGAAAAGAACACACATGCAATGACTCTGGTGGATCAATGTGGTTTAGGAAAGGAACACACATGCAATGACTTTGATGGATCCATGTGGTTTAGGAAAGGAACACACATGCAATGACTCTAGTGGTGGTTTTGGAAAAGTACACACATGCAATGACTCTGGTGGATCCATGTGGTTTAGGAAACAAAGGCACATGCAATGACTCTGGTTGGTCCATGTGGTTTAGGAAAGGAACACACATGCAATGACTCAGGTGTATCCATGAAGTTTATGAAAGTAACACACATGCAATGACTCTAGCGGTGGTTTAGGAAAAGAACACAGGAAATGACTGGTGGATCCATGTCGTTTACGTAAGGAATACACATGCAATGATTCTAGTGGATCCATGTGGTTTAGGAAAGGAACACACATGCAATGAATCTTTTGGTGGTTTAGGAAAAGAACACACATGGAATGACTCTGGTGGAGGTTTAGGAAAAGAACACAGATGAAATGACTCTTGTGGTGGTTAAGGAAAAGAACACACATGCAATGACTCTGGTGGATCAATGTGGTTTAGGAAAGGAACACACATGCAATGACTCTGATGGATCCATGTGGTTTAGGAAAGGAACACACATGCAATGACTCTAGTGGTGTTTTTGTAAAAGAACACACATGCAATGACTCTGGTGGATCCATGTGGTTTAGGAAAAGAAGGCACATGCAATGACTCTGATGGGTCCATGTGGTTTAGGAAAGGAAAACACATGCAATGAGTCAGGTGTATCCATGTAGTTTATGAAAGGAACACACATGCAATGACTCTAGTGGTGGTTTAGGAAAAGAACACACATGAAATGACTCTTGTGGTGGTTAAGGAGAAGAACTCACATGCAATGACTCTGTTGATGGTTTTGGAAAAGGAAACACATGCAATGACTTTGGTCGATCAATGCGGTTTTGAAAAGGAATACACATGCAATGACTCTGGTGGATCCATGTGGTTTAGGAAAGGAACACACATGCAATGATTCTGGTGGATCCTTGTGGTTTAGGAATGTAACACACATGCGATGACTCTGATGGATCCTTGTGGTTTAGGAAACGAACACACATGCAATGGCTCTGGTGAAACCATTTGGTTTATGAAAGGAACATACATGCAAGGACTCTAGTGGTGGTTTAGGAAAATAACACACATGCAATGACTCTGGTGGATCCATGTGGTTTAGGAAAAGAAGACACAAGCAATGACTCCTGTGGTGGTTTAGGAAAAGAACACACATGTAATAACTCTAGTGGATCCATGTGGTTTAGGAAAAGAAGACACATGCAATGACTCTGGTGGTGGTTTAGGAAAACAACACACATGCAATGACTCTAGTGATGGTTTAGGAAAAAACACATAAGAAATGACTCTAGTGGTGGTTTAGAAAAGGAACACACATGAAATGACTCAAGTGATGGTTTACGGAAAAACACACATGCAATGACTCTTGTCGTGGTTGAGAAAGTAACACATATGCAATAACTTTGGTGGATCCATGTGATTTAGGAAAGGAACACACATGCAATGACTCTAGTGGATCCATGTGGTTTACGAATGGATCACACATGCAATGACACCGATGGATCCATGTGGTTTAGGAAAATAACACACACAAAATGACTCAGGTGGATGAATGTGGTTTAGGAAAAGACGACACATGCAATGACTCTGGTGGTCGTTTAGTAAAAGAACACACATGCAATTACTCTGGTGGATCAATGTGGTTTAGGAAAGGAACACGCATGCAATTATTCTAGTGGTGGTTTAGGAAAAGAACACACATGAAATGACTCTGGTGGAGGTTTAGGAAAAGAACACACATGAAATGACTCTTGTGGTGGTTAAGGAAAAGAACACACATGCAATGACTCTGGTGGATCAATGTGGTTTAGGAAAGGAACACACATGCAATGACTCTGATGGATCCATGTGGTTTAGGAAAGGAACACACATGCAATGACTCTAGTGGTGGTTTTGGAAAAGAACACACATGCAATGACTCTGGTGGATCCATGTGGTTTAGGAAAAGAAGGCACATGCAATGACTCTGATGGGTCCATGTGGTTTAGGAAAGGAAAACACATGCAATGACTCAGGTGTATCCATGTAGTTTATGAAAGGAACACACATGCAATGACTCTAGTGGTGGTTTAGGAAAAGAACACACAAGAAATGACTCTTGTGGTGGTTAAGGAGAAGAACTCACATGCAATGACTCTGTTGATGGTTTAGCAAAAGGAAACACATGCAATGACTCTGGTCGATCAATGTGGTTTTGAAAAGGAATACACATGCAATGACTCTGGTGGATCCATGTGGTTTAGGAAAGGAACACACATGCAATGATTCTGGTGGATCCTTGTGGTTTAGGAAAGTAACACACATGCAATGACTCTGATGGATCCTTGTGGTTTAGGAAACGAACACACATGCAATGACTCTGGTGAAACCATCTGGTTTATGAAATGAACATACATGCAAGGACTCTAGTGGTGGTTTAGGAAAATAACACACATGCAATGACTCTGGTGGATCCATGTGGTTTAGGAAAAGAAGACACATGCAATGACTCTTGTGGTGGTTTAGGAAAAGAACACACATGTAATAACTCTAGTGGATCCATGTGGTTTAGGAAAAGAAGACACATGCAATGACTCTGGTGGTGGTTTAGGAAAGGAACACACATGCAATGACTCTAGTGATGGTTTAGGAAAAAACACATAAGAAATGACTCTAGTGGTGGTTTAGAAAAGGAACACACATGAAATGACTCAAGTGATGGTTTACGGAAAAACACACATGCAATGACTCTTGTGGTGGTTGAGAAAGGAACACATATGCAATAACTTTGGTGGATCCATGTGATTTAGGAAAGGAACACACATGCAATGACTCTAGTGGATCCATGTGGTTTACGAATGGATCACACATGCAATGACACCGATGGATCCATGTGGTTTAGGAAAATAACACACACAAAATGACTGAGGTGGATGAATGTGGTTTAGGAAAAGACGACACATGCAATGACTCTGGTGGTCGTTTAGTAAAAGAACACACATGCAATTACTCTGGTGGATCAATGTGGTTTAGGAAAGGAACACGCATGCAATTATTCTAGTGGTGGTTTAGGAAAAGAACACACATGAAATGACTCTGGTGGAGGTTTAGGAAAAGAACACACATGAAATGACTCTTGTGGTGGTTAAGGAAAAGAACACACATGCAATGACTCTGGTGGATCAATGTGGTTTAGGAAAGGAACACACATGCAATGACTCTGATGGATCCATGTGGTTTAGGAAAGGAACACATATGCAATGACTCTAGTGGTGGTTTTGGAAAAGAACACACATGCAATGACTCTGGTGGATCCATGTGGTTTAGGAAAAGAAGGCACATGCAATGACTCTGATGGGTCCATGTGGTTTAGGAAAGGAAAACACATGAGATGACTCAGGTGTATCCATGTAGTTTATGAAAGGAACACACATGCAATGACTCTAGTGGTGGTTTAGGAAAAGAACACACAAGAAATGACTCTTGTGGTGGTTAAGGAGAAGAACTCACATGCAATGACTCTGTTGATGGTTTAGGAAAAGGAAACACATGCAATGACTCTGGTCGATCAATGTGGTTTTGAAAAGGAATACACATGCAATGACTCTGGTGGATCCATGTGGTTTAGGAAAGGAACACACATGCAATGATTCTGGTGGATCCTTGTGGTTTAGGAAAGTAACACACATGCAATGACTCTGATGGATCCTTGTGGTTTAGGAAACGAACACACATGCAATGACTCTGGTGAAACCATCTGGTTTATGAAATGAACATACATGCAAGGACTCTAGTGGTGGTTTAGGAAAATAACACACATGCAATGACTCTGGTGGATCCATGTGGTTTAGGAAAAGAAGACACATGCAATGACTCTGGTGGATCCATGTGGTTTAGGTAAGGAATACACATGTAATGACTCTGGTGCATCCATGTGGTTTAGGAAAGGAACACACATGCAATGATTCTAGTGGATCCATGTGGTTTAGGAAAGGAAGACACATGCAATGACTCTTATGGTGGTTTAGGAAAAGAACACACATGAAATGACTCTTGTGGTGGTTAAGGAAAAGAACACACATGCAATGACTCTGGTGGATCAATGTGGTTTAGGAAAGGAACACACATGCAATAACTCTGATGGATCCATGTGGTTTAGGACAGGAACACACATGCAATGACTCTAGTGGTGGTTTTGGAAAAGAACACACATGCAATGACTCTGGTGGATCCATGTGGTTTAGGGAAAGAAGGCACATGCAATGACTCTGATGGGTCCATGTGGTTTAGGAAAGGAAAACACATGCAATGACTCAGGTGTATCCATGTAGTTTATGAAAGGAACACACATGCAATGACTCTAGTGGTGGTTTAGGAAAAGAACACACAAGAAATGACTCTTGTGGTGGTTAAGGAGAAGAACTCACATGCAATGACTCTATTGATGGTTTAGGAAAAGGAAACACATGCAATGACTCTGGTCGATCAATGTGGTTTTGAAAAGGAATACAAATGCAATGACTCTGGTGGATCCATGTGGTTTAGGAAAGGAACACACATGCAATGATTCTGGTGGATCCTTGTGGTTTAGGAAAGTAACACACATGCAATGACTCTGATGGATCCTTGTGGTTTAGGAAACGAACACACATGCAATGACTCTGGTGAAACCATCTGGTTTATGAAATGAACATACATGCAAGGACTCTAGTGGTGGTTTAGGAAAATAACACACATGCAATGACTCTAGTGGATCCATGTGGTTTAGGAAAAGAAGAAACATGCAATGACTCTGGTGGATCCATGTGGTTTAGGTAAGGAATACACATGTAATGACTCTGGTGCATCCATGTGGTTTAGGAAAGGAACACACATGCAATGATTCTAGTGGATCCATGTGGTTTAGGAAAGGAACACACATGCAATGACTCTTATGGTGGTTTAGGAAAAGAACACACATGTAATGACTCTAGTGGATCCATGTGGTTTAGGAAAAGAAGACACATGCAATGACTCTGGTGGTGGTTTAGGAAAGCAACTCACATGCAATGACTCTGGTGGATCAATGTGGTTTAGGAAAGGAACACACATGCAATGACTCTAGTGATGGTTTAGGAAAAAAACACATAAGAAATGACTCTAGTGGTGGTTTAGAAAAGGAACACACATGAAATGACTCAAGTGATGGTTTACGGAAAAACACACATGCAATGACTCTTGTGGTGGTTGAGAAAGGAACACATATGCAATAACTTTGGTGGATCCATGTGATTTAGGAAAGGAACACACATGCAATGACTCTAGTGGATCCATGTGGTTTACGAATGGATCACACATGCAATGACACCGATGGATCCATGTGGTTTAGGAAAATAACACACACAAAATGACTCAGGTGGATGAATGTGGTTTAGGAAAAGACGACACATGCAATGACTCTGGTGGTCGTTTAGTAAAAGAACACACATGCAATTACTCTGGTGGATCAATGTGGTTTAGGAAAGGAACACGCATGCAATTATTCTAGTGGTGGTTTAGGAAAAGAACACACATGAAATGACTCTGGTGGAGGTTTAGGAAAAGAACACACATGAAATGACTCTTGTGGTGGTTAAGGAAAAGAACACACATGCAATGACTCTGGTGGATCAATGTGGTTTAGGAAAGGAACACACATGCAATGACTCTGATGGATCCATGTGGTTTAGGAAAGGAACACATATGCAATGACTCTAGTGGTGGTTTTGGAAAAGAACACACATGCAGTGACTCTGGTGGATCCATGTGGTTTAGGAAAAGAAGGCACATGCAATGACTCTGATGGGTCCATGTGGTTTAGGAAAGGAAAACACATGAGATGACTCAGGTGTATCCATGTAGTTTATGAAAGGAACACACATGCAATGACTCTAGTGGTGGTTTAGGAAAAGAACACACAAGAAATGACTCTTGTGGTGGTTAAGGAGAAGAACTCACATGCAATGACTCTGTTGATGGTTTAGGAAAAGGAAACACATGCAATGACTCTGGTCGATCAATGTGGTTTTGAAAAGGAATACACATGCAATGACTCTGGTGGATCCATGTGGTTTAGGAAAGGAACACACATGCAATGATTCTGGTGGATCCTTGTGGTTTAGGAAACTAACACACATGCAATGACTCTGATGGATCCTTGTGGTTTAGGAAACGAACACACATGCAATGACTCTGGTGAAACCATCTGGTTTATGAAATGAACATACATGCAAGGACTCTAGTGGTGGTTTAGGAAAATAACACACATGCAATGACTCTGGTGGATCCATGTGGTTTAGGAAAAGAAGACACATGCAATGACTCTGGTGGATCCATGTGGTTTAGGTAAGGAATACACATGTAATGACTCTGGTGCATCCATGTGGTTTAGGAAAGGAACACACATGCAATGATTCTAGTGGATCCATGTGGTTTAGGAAAGGAAGACACATGCAATGACTCTTATGGTGGTTTAGGAAAAGAACACACATGAAATGACTCTTGTGGTGGTTAAGGAAAAGAACACACATGCAATGACTCTGGTGGATCAATGTGGTTTAGGAAAGGAACACACATGCAATAACTCTGATGGATCCATGTGGTTTAGGACAGGAACACACATGCAATGACTCTAGTGGTGGTTTTGGAAAAGAACACACATGCAATGACTCTGGTGGATCCATGTGGTTTAGGGAAAGAAAGCACATGCAATGACTCTGATGGGTCCATGTGGTTTAGGAAAGGAAAACACATGCAATGACTCAGGTGTATCCATGTAGTTTATGAAAGGAACACACATGCAATGACTCTAGTGGTGGTTTAGGAAAAGAACACACAAGAAATGACTCTTGTGGTGGTTAAGGAGAAGAACTCACATGCAATGACTCTATTGATGGTTTAGGAAAAGGAAACACATGCAATGACTCTGGTCGATCAATGTGGTTTTGAAAAGGAATACAAATGCAATGACTCTGGTGGATCCATGTGGTTTAGGAAAGGAACACACATGCAATGATTCTGGTGGATCCTTGTGGTTTAGGAAAGTAACACACATGCAATGACTCTGATGGATCCTTGTGGTTTAGGAAACGAACACACATGCAATGACTCTGGTGAAACCATCTGGTTTATGAAATGAACATACATGCAAGGACTCTAGTGGTGGTTTAGGAAAATAACACACATGCAATGACTCTAGTGGATCCATGTGGTTTAGGAAAAGAAGACACATGCAATGACTGGTGGATCCATCTGGTTTAGGTAAGGAATACACATGTAATGACTCTGGTGCATCCATGTGGTTTAGGAAAGGAACACACATGCAATGATTCTAGTGGATCCATGTGGTTTAGGAAAGGAACACACATGCAATGACTCTTATGGTGGTTTAGGAAAAGAACACACATGTAATGACTCTAGTGGATCCATGTGGTTTAGGAAAAGAAGACACATGCAATGACTCTGGTGGTGGTTTAGGAAAGCAACTCACATGCAATGACTCTGGTGGATCAATGTGGTTTAGGAAAGGAACACACATGCAATGACTCTAGTGATGGTTTAGGAAAAAAACACATAAGAAATGACTCTAGTGGTGGTTTAGAAAAGGAACACACATGAAATGACTCAAGTGATGGTTTATGAAAAAACACACATGCAATGACTCTTGTGGTGGTTGAGAAAGGAACACAGATGTAATAACTTTGGTGGATCCATGTGATTTAGGAAAGGAACACACATGCAATGACTCTAGTGGATCCATGTGGTTTACGAATGGATCACACATGCAATGACACCGATGGATCCATGTGGTTTAGGAAAATAACACACAAAATGACTCTGTTGGATGAATGTGGTTTAGGAAAGTAACACACATGCAATGACTCTGATGGATACTTGTGGTTTAGGAAAGGAACACACATGTAATGACTCTGGTGAAACCATCTGGTTTATGAAAGGAACATCCATCCAATGACTCTAGTGGTGGTTTAGGAAAAGAACACACATGCAATGACTCTGGTGGAGGTTTAGGAAAAGAACACAAATAAAATGACTTGTGGTGGTTAAGGAAAAGAACACACATGCAATGAATCTGGTGGATCAATGCTGTTTAAGAAAGGAACACACATGCAATGACTCTGATGGATCCATGTGGTTTAGGAAAGGAACACACATGCAATGACTCTAGTGATGGTTTTGGAATAGAACACACATGTTATGACGCTGGTGGATCCATGTGGTTTAGGAAAAGAAGGTACATGCAATGACTTTGATGGGTCCATGTGGTTTAGGAAAGGAACACACATGCAATGACTCAGGTGTATCCATGTAGTTTATGAAAGGAACACACATGCAATGACTCTAGTGGTGGTTTAGGAAAAGAACACACATGAAATGACTCTTGCGGTTGTTAAGGAGAAGAACTCACATGCAATGACTATATTGATGGTTTAGGAAAAGAACACACATGCAATGACTCTAGTGGATCAATGTGGTTTAGAAAAGGAATACACATGCAGTGACTCTGGTGGATCCATGTAGTTTAGGAAAGGAACACACATGCAATGATTCTGGTGGATCCATGTGGTTTAGGAAAGGAACACACATGCAATGCTTCTGGTGCATCCATGTGGTTTATGAAAGGAACACACATGCAATTACTCTAGTGGTGGTTTAGGAAAAGAACACACATGCAATGACTGCGGTGGATCGATGTGGTTTGGGAAAAGAAGACACATGCAATGACTCTGGTGGTGGTTTAGGAAAATAAATGCAATGACTTTAGTGGATCCATGTGGTTTAGGAAAGGAACACACATGCAATGACTTTGGTGGATCCACGAGGTTTATGAATGGAGAACACATGCAATGACTCTAGTGGTGGTTTAGGAAAATAACACACATGCAATGACTCTGGTGGATCAATGTGGTTTAGGAATGTAACACACATGCAATGACTCTGATCGATCCTTGTAGTTTAGGAAACGAACACACATGCAATGACTCTGGTGAAACCATCTGGTTTATGAAAGGAACATACATGCAATGACTCTAGTGGTGGTTTAGGAAAATAACACACATGCAATCACTCTGGTGGATCCATGTGGTTTAGGAAAAGAAGACACATGCAATGACTCTGGTGGATCCATGTGGTTTAGGTAAGGAATACACATATAATGACTCTGGTGGATCCATGTGGTTTAGGAAAGGAACACGCATGCAATGATTCTAGTGGATCCATGTGGTTTAGGAAAGGAATACACATGCAATGACTCTTGTGGTGGTTTACGAAAAGAACACACGTGTAATGACTCTGGTGGATCCATGTGGTTTAGGAAAACAAGACACATGCAATGACTCTGGTGGTGGTTTAAGAAAACAACACACATGCAATGACTCCGGTGTATTAATGTGGTTTAGGAAAGGAACACACATGCAATGACTCTAGTGATGGTTTAGAAAAAACACACAAGCAATGACTCTAGTGGTGGTTTAGGAAAGGAACACACATGAAATGACTCTTGTGATGGTTTAGGAAAAAACACACATGCAATGACTCTTGTGGTGGTTTAGGAAAGGAACACACATGTAATAACTTTGGTGGATCCATGTGATTTAGGAAAGGAACACACATGCAATGATTTCTTCTAACATCCCAATTTCAGCAACCCTGATTAGTTGTCCAGAATGCAAAAATCAAGGGGAAACAAAACGTTTTCTTGTTTAATGCTGAAGGGTTTGCTTATTGTTTGGATATGCTTATGCATATGAATGTGTATTATATGATATACTCCTTACCTCAACACCAGTTGTCAAAAAGCTATTTAACAAAACTACTGGCTCACTTTACATATTCTCAAATGTTCTGGCATTTCAAAACATGAGCCAAGATGCTTCTGTAACCAAAACTATTTTTTTAGATTCTATTGACAAAACTATGGAGAGATATATAAGAAAATCTCCTTATGTTTTCAAGATAGAACCTTCAGTTACTCTTACCTTTAGGATCTCCAAAACCTTTTAGTAAGCTTTTGAATCCTACTCTTGGTAGAGATACCAAGGACTCTCATCTTATTCAAAATCCAACCTCTTCCAAATGCCTCAACCTTACCTCAAGGTAGGCTTGATGGTAACCCTAGTAGTAGTTGATTTGTTTATAAGATGAGTTGCCTTGATCAAGCTGTCTGATGAATTGCCTTGATCTGCTGTTTGACTTGTTTGCTTAGAAGTAGTATGAGATACTCTAGGAGCTCATCACTAGTATCAAGATGACTCCTAATCATCACACCCTAAGCAAAAAATACAAATCTATATTTGATCGCTAGCTACTAGGTGATCATCAAAAACCCTAACCAGACCCTCTTCTGAAGTGATCCCTTCTAGAAGCTTCCAAGTCAATGATGACCTATATCAAGATAGGATCCCTCCTACTCAATATACACTTCAACATCATCCACTTGATGATGCTTTGGTACCTTGAAATCAATCAAAATCATCACCACCCACATTCTAGTCAAAAACCCTAAATCTGCCAAATTTGGCTGTCTGGAAAACTAATTCCAACATCACCTTTTTGAATGCGTCCCTTTATCAACCCTTTTGCATTTTAGGAAATGCATCTGAACCATATTGTTAACCATCCTAAGGACTACCAAGGCCCACTCTTTCCCTTGGTTAGACCATCCTCCTACCCACTTTTTCTTGATGGTTTTGCAGGCAAAAAAATAACTTTTCCTGCAAATCTAGTCATCATGCCTACTTTGGTAGAAGCTCACACCACCATCCAACCTTCTTTGGACCAACTCTCTGCATGGTTGTGTTCTACTCATATAGGTATAGCCTTACCTACTTCACTTGTTCCAATTGGATCCTTGAGCTGTTTAAACCCACAAGGTTTTGAAGGCTAATTGATAATCTACTTTGGGAGGCTTATTTTATTCAAAGTTTGAAAGCCTGTCTTGGTGAGATCAAGAAGGATCAAGATCAAACCTCTATACCATGTTGATGTACATAACTTGGCCTATCCATCCCTCTACCCCATGACCCAAGGGGAGAGCAGAACTCCAAGATACAACCATGTTTCGATGGTATGAAATTAACATCACCTTAGATCCTTAATCTAGGGTATTCCACCAAAATCAACTTGGATTCTCCAAGCCCAAGGTTGAAAATGCTTGATACCCCTTGTCTACATCATCTACCTTGATCATCAATATTTATCAATAATTATCCATATTTATTATGGACCAAAACTACTTAATTCCCTTAATAGGCAAAACCTCCAAAACCTCTCCCATAAAGGAAAGTTTGGTTTTTTCCCAAAACACTTCCCAAAATTCTGGATCAATTAAGGTCCACACATCATACCCCATCTTCCCACTTCAAAAATAAATATTTTTGAAGAGCTTTACTATTTCTTTTTGCCCATTTTCTTAAATGGCTGAAATGGAATAATAATTGTTTTAAATACTTTTAAGTCGCAATAAATCTTGGGAAAATTACCATAAGTGTGTATTCTTATTTGGGACCATCTCACATCAAAAACCCCACTTGTACAAAGTAAATTTATCAAATGATCTTCTAGAAACTACTTCTACAGTTTTTGAATAAATGGATTTAAGTGGACTTTAAATCTTTAGGAAAATCCCAAATAATTCTTGGATATCTACCTTGACCCCATCTATCTACCAGTACCATCTTCCCACCTTGCCCAGTGAAAAATATTAAACTTCCTTCACAAGCCTCATTTGGATCAAATGTGGCAAACTAAGGGATTTGTGGCCTAGACCAAATTAAAATCACCACCAAGGATCACCACCACTCACCACAGCAAACACCATCTCCTCTGGTCATGATCACTATAGATAATCACTGTAGCATCTTGTCATTTAGTGCTTGGACACTAGCACTTAACCCCATGTGGGTGTCTTAGCTTGCAAAACATCTTTACTTAGCTTGGAGCAGCCATTCCACCTCTCCTCTGCCCTCAGCACACACCAGAAACCACTCTCCATGCCCACAGTAACAAGCCCCTGGTTTCCCTCCTCTCTCCCATGTCCAATGGACTATGTCCACCATGAACCGCTCCCCTTCGGTATATAGCTCCACCGGCCAACACCACTCTCCCCCTTGGCCTCATTTGCCTCCTACCCCTCTCCCCATCCACTGCTCTGCCCTGCTCGAGAGAGAGCAAGGGAGAAGCCTCGGCCTCCTCCCCGAACTGAGCTAAGCTCACTCTCCCGTGCTCCCCCTCCTCTGCATGCTGGCTTATAGAACCCTCTCTCCTCCTCTCTCTAACCCTACCCTCTGTTTTGCCTAGGACCGCCCCTACCGTCACCGCTGGCGAGCTCCCAAACAATCTCCGTCGGCCACCACCGCGTGAGCCACCTCCTGGGGTCGAACCCGCCCTTGCCACCCACTGTTGAGGTCGCCGTCCTCCACCGTGTCTCCTCTGCCACCTCCCTGACGCCGACCAGCCCCCAGATGAGTGCCTCAGTCATCTCCCGCCACCCCTAGGGTTTCCTCCCTCTGTCGCTGGCGCGGGGTAGAAGATGCTGCGGGGGCCGTCGATCCCGACTAGATCGAACAGCCCATGGCCTCCCGTACTTCTTCGGCCGCCGCGGTCGCTGACCCGCAGGCCCTGCCTTCCAGGTTCAAAGCCGCCCTCCCGCTCGCCGCGCAGCCCACCTGGGCCGAATCCGCTCTTGCAGCCCAACTCCCCTCCAGATCTGGCCCAGCCACCCTGGCCTCTTTTCTTTTATTAATTCCTTTCTAGCTCTGTTTATTAGACTGTTTGGATAGATTAAAGATAAAAATGGAAAACACCTGACTCTGGCCAGATCAAAATTTATATATGTTCCTGAGTGTTTTCTTGAACATGCAGTACCCTTGGCTACCTCAGTTGTTGTCCTTATTAATTATAATAAAATCTGCTACTAAAATGTATCTTTTTCACTATAAAATTTCCCCTGTGAGTTTCACACCTCCAAATGGGGTAAACTCAAGTGCCCATGGTAGGTATTACCTGCACCTATCTCATGGCCTTGGTCTCAATCCAAGTGGAGCTTTTGTTCTCTTGTAGTAAAAATAACAAGAACAGTCCTATTCTGACTTTAAAAAATTCCCTAGGTCAAATTATAACTTGTTTTGACCTCATTCCAAATCTATGTGAGGTGGTACACTAAATACTAACAAAACCCAGGAGCTCACCATTTATTGGGCTTGTGATGAATTTTAATGAATTAGACATTTATGTACCTAGTGTTTTCCCTAGATAAATACTACAGTAGCTCTGCAACTCCAAAAAGAGTGATTCCAGTTGGTACTGAGAGGTATTTACAATACCTATCCTTTGCCCTTTACCCCATATAAAAAGCTTCTATAGATTTAATCTGGTGAAAAAGACAGGTTGCCTACAGAACTGCCTTTGGGAATTTCCTGAGGGCATTCTGGTAAATATTTTGGAGTGATTCCAACTCTCAGTGAACAAGTACATCAAGGCCTACCTAACCACCCAAGGAAATAATTTTTGGAGCTCCATAAATTTTCTGGCGAATTATTTTCTAAAACTAGAGCTTTTATCACTAGAATATTCATAATAATTTAGTGAAACCACTTTTGTTGGTTTCATTTTATCAACATCCACCTGTATCTATCATTTTTATACAATGGTATCATACAGAATATGTCCTTGGTCCAAAACCCCCTCCTAGGTACTTCCTAGACTATAAATCCTAAGGGGATTTTCTTCCATAACCCCAAGACAAGACCAAGCTTATCAAATACCTTCTTCCTAAGACCTACTGATTTGTAAGGTTGTATTGTCATTTCCTTGCTATATGGTTTTGATGCTTGAATGCCTTGTTTGATTGTGGACTTGCTTGTTTGCAGTATACTCGATGACGACGATAGTTGCGCTTGTATTGACGCCGAGAAGAAGAAATCTTATTATTTGGTGCTGGTATTCTTGGTTATATAAAGAAGAAGTCCAGGGACATTATGCCATATTGCGGATCTCAGGCAAGCCACCTTCTTGCTCATAAGCCTTGTCCTACTATTTTACTTATGCATGTTTTGTCTGCTATTTGTGAAACTGCATTGTTTTATTATTTGTTGATATATATACGGTAGTGGTTGGATCCTCCGAAATATTACTCTTCTGTACTATTAAGTACAACCCCCTTGGTGAAACCTACTTGTCCCTAGCAGAATAGATGGTGTAATACACCATAACCCTTTGGAGACCCCGGTTTAGTCGAAGCAAAACTAGAGGATGGGAAGACCCCGAAAAAGTTTTATCAAACGTTTTATGTTAAAACCTTGGTGAGGTGGGACCTCCCAAGAGATGTTGAGAAAGAAAAGGTTTTGTTTTACAAAGTGCTGAAGAAAAGATGGAGGAAAAAGGTTTATGAAAACGCACCCGGTTCTTTGCAGTCTAGCTATAACAACTTAACCCCGTGCAACCACACTATCCCTATATGGGAAGGGGCTTGACCCGAAAGTGTTTCTCTCTGATACCAGTGCCTCACAACTACTACAGGGGATCGGGGATCCCTGGAGGGTGGGCCTTCTCCGATAAAGGTCCATGTGGGACATCGACCTGGAGAAGGAACGAAGGGTCGGCAGGCCTCCACGCGTTACTATGGGCCCCTCAGTGAAAGCGCACACTCCAGAAGTGGAAAAAAGCGCTCCGGTTGGTCCTCGCCCGACGTTCCGGTTTTCAGGGGAATAACACCCATAGGGTAGGTGCTGGTGTTAAGAGGGGATTATCCCGAAGGTCTTGTCCGGTTATCCAAAACCCGCATACTGATGTATGACGATCCGCGACAGTTCGCGGCGGATGTATCGGATTTTGTGGGTAAAGTGTACAACCTCTGCAGAGTGTAAATCTATTCGAATAGCCGTGTCCGCGGTTAACGACGGGTTGGACAAACTTCTATAGAGCGGTGCTGGTTTTGTTTTTTAGGAAGGATTTCGGAAAAGAAATGGCTTTGAAATGTTTTTACCATGGGATGGTCGGAAAGGATTCCTGTTTTGACCATGGGATGGTCAGAACGGAATGGAAGGAGTTTGGTCGTGGGACGACCTAAAGACGGGAACAAATGGGTGACCCAGTCCTTATGTTTTCCAAAACTTTTCAAAAAGGTTTCCAAAATATTTACAAAGGTTCTCAACAAAGATATGTAGATGCTATATCTACAAGAGAAACTATTTGAGAAAAGAACCCCTCTTGAACCCCTCCTACAACCATGGCCATAATGCATATCCGCTTGTTATTATTGTTATCTTAAGGTGGTTTCTGAGTACATTCAATGTACTCACCAGCATTGTCCCTGGCTATTAACTTGGTCAGATATCAAGAAGAAGGTGAAGCGGACGACTATGCGAGCTAGGACGTTCTCCCAGCCAGTTGCCTATAGGTTAAGGCATGGATTGGGCTCTACGCTTGACGAAGTTCCGCTGATAATTATTGATGTAGCCATAACGGCATTTATGTAAGTTTTGTAAATTCGGTATGTCTCGGATGTTGTAATGATACTTGTCGGTTATGTGCCATGACTAACTGATCATGGGATCATGGTTGTATACATAACAGGGATTCTCGGAAGATTAATCAGGGGGCCCCACAACTCGGGTGGATCCATGTGGTTTACGAATGGAACACACATGCAATGACACTGATGGATCCATGTGGTTTAGGAAAATAACACACACGAAATGACTCTGGTGGATGAATATGGTTTAGGAAAATAAGACACATGCAATGACTTTGGTGGTCGTTTAGGAAAAGAACACACATGCAATTACTCTGGTGGATCAACGTGGTTTAGGAAAGGAACACGCATGCAATTACTCTAGTGGTGGTTTAGGAAAATAAAACACATGCAATGACTCAGGTGTATCCATGTGGTTTATGAAAGGAACACACATGCAATGACTCTAGTGGTGGTTTAGGAAAAGAACACACATGCAATACTCTGGTGGAGGTTTAGGAAAAGAACACACATGAAATGACTCTTGTGGTGGTTAAGGAAAAGAACACACATGCAATGACTCTGCTGATGGTTTAGGAAAAGAACACACATGCAATGACTCTGGTGGATCAATGTGGTTTAGGAACAGAACACACATGCAATGACTATGGTGGATGCATGTGGTTTAGGAAAGGAACACACATGCAATGATTCTGGTGGATCCATGTGGTTTATCAAAGGAACACACATGCAATGACTCTAGTGGTGGTTTAGGAAAAGAACAGGCATGCAATGACTCCGGTGGTGGTTTAGGAAAAGAATACACATGCAATGACTCTAGTGGTGGTTTAGGAAAATAAATGCTATGACTCTAGTGGATCCATGTGGTTTAGGAAAGAAACACACATGCAATGGCTCTGGTGGATCTATGTGGTCTAGAAAAGTAACACACATGCACTGACTCTGATGGATCCTTGTGGTTTAGGAAAGGAACACACATGCAATGACTCTGGTGAAACCATCTGGTTTATGAAATAAACATACATGCAATGACTCTAGTGGTGGTTTAGGAAAATAACACACATGCAATGACTCTAGTGGAGGTTTAGGAAAATAACACACATGAAATGACTCTTGTGGGAGTTAAGGAAAAGAACACACATGCAATGACTCTGGTGGATCAATGTGGTTTAGGAAAGGAACACACATGCAATGACTCTGATGGATCCATGTGGTTTAGGAAAGGAACACACATGCAATGGCTCTAGTGGTGGTTTGGGAAAAGAACACACATGCAATGACTCTGGTGGATCCATGTGGTTTAGGAAAAGAAGGCACATGCAATGACTCTGATGGGTCCATGTGGTTTAGGAAAGGAACAGACATGCAATGACTGAGGTGTATGCATGTAGTTTATGAAAGGAACACACATGCAATGACTCTAGTGGTGGTTTAGGAAAAAACACACATGAAATGACTCTTGTGGTGGTTAAGGAGAAAAACTTACATGCAATGACTCTGCTGATGGTTTAGGAAAAGAACACACATGCAATGACTCTGGTGGATCAATGTGGTTTAGAAAAGGAATACACATGCAATGACTCTGGTGGATCCATGTGGTTTAGGAAAGGAACACACATGCAATGATTCTGGTGGATCCATGTGGTTTAGGAAAGGAACACACATGCAATGCTTCTGGTGGATCCATGTGGTTTATGAAAGGAACACACATGCAATGACTCTAGTGGTGGTTTAGGAAAAGAAGACACATGCAATGACTCTGGTGGTGGTTTAGGAAAATAAATGCAATGACTCTAGTGGATCCATGTGGTTTAGGAAAGGAACACACATGCAATGACTCTAGTGGATCCACGTGGTTTATGAAAGGAGCACACATGCAATGACTCTGGTGGTGGTTTAGGAAAATAACACACATGCAATGACTCTGGTGGGTCAATGTGGTTAAGGAAAGTAACACAAATGCAATGACTCTGATGGATCCTTGTGGTTTAGGAAACGAACACACATTCAATGACTCTGGTGAAACTATCTGGTTTATGAAAGGAACATACGTGCAATGCCTCTAGTGGTTGTTTAGGAAAATAACACACATGCAATGACTCTGGTGGATCCATGTGGTTTAGGAAAAGAAGACACATGCAATGACTCTAGTGGATCCATGTGGTTTAGGCAAGGAATACACATGTAATGACTCTAGTGGATCCATGTGGTTTAGGAAAGGAACACACATGCAATGATTCTAGTGTATCCATGTGGTTTAGGAAAGGAACACACATGCAATGACACTTGTGGTGGTTTAGGAAAAGAAGACACATGCATGACTCTGGTGGTGGTTTAGGAAAACAACACACATACAATGACTCCGGTGGATCAATGTGGTTTAGGAAAGGAACACACATGCATTGACTCTAGTGATGGTTTAGGAAAAAACGGACAAGCAATGACACTAGTGGTGGTTTAGGAAAGGAACACACATGAAATGACTCTAGTGTTGGTTTAGGAAAAACACACATGCCATGACTCTTCTGGTGGTTTAGGAAAGGAACACACATGCAGTAACTTTGGTGGATCCATGTGATTTCGGAAAGGAACACACATGCAATGACTCTGGTGGATCTGTGTGGTTTACGAATGGAACACACATGCTATGACACTGATGGATCCATGTGGTTTAGGAAAATAACACACACGAAATGACTCTGGTGGATGAATGTGGTTTAGGAAAAGAAGACACATGCAATGACTCTGGTGCTCGTTTAGGAAAAGAACACACATGCAATTACTTTGTTGGATCAACGTTGCTTAGGAAAGGAACACGCATGCAATTACTCTAGTGGTGGTTTAGGAAAATAAAACGCATGCAATGACTCGGGTGTATCCATGTGGTTTATAAAAGGAACACACGTGCAATGACTCTAGTGGTGGTTTAGGAAAATAACACACATGCAATACTCTGGTGGAGGTTTAGGAAAAGAACACAGATGAAATGACTCTTGTGGTGGTTAAGGAAAAGAACACACATGCAATGACTCTGAAGATGGTTTAGGAAAAGAACACACATGCAATGACTCTGGTGGATCAATGTGGTTTAAGAATGGAATACACATGCAATGACTCTGGTGGATCCATGTGGTTTAGGAAAGGAACACACATGCAATGACTCTGGTGGATCCATGTGGTTTATGAAAGTAACACACATGCAATGACTCTAGTGGTGGTTTAGGAAAAGAACACGCATGCAATGACTCCGGTGGATCAATGTGGTTTAGGAAAAGAATACACATGCAATGACTATAGTGATGGTTTAGGAAAATAAATGCAATGTCTCTAGTGGATCCATGTGGTTTAGGAAAGGAACAGACATGCAATGGCTCTGGTGGATCAATGTGGTCTAGGAAAGTAACACACATGCAATGACTCTGATGGATCCTTGTGGTTTAGGAAAGGAACACACATGCAATGATTCTGGTGGATCCATGTGGTTTAGGAAAGGAACACACATGCAATGCTTCTGGTGGATCGATGTGGTTTATGAAAGGAACACACATGCAATGACTCTAGTGGTGGTTTAGGAAAAGAAGACACATGCAATGACTCAGGTGGTGGTTTAGGAAAATAAATGCAATGACTCTAGTGGATTCATGTGGTTTAGGAAAGGAACACACATGCAATGACTCTGGTGGATCCACGTGGTTTATGAAAGGAGCACACATGCAATGACTCTGGTGGTGGTTTAGGAAAACAACACACATGCAATGACTCTGGTGGATCAATGTGGTTTAGGAAAGTAACACAAATGCAATGACTCTGATGGATCCTTGTGGTTTAGGAAACGAACACACATGCAATGACTCTAATGGTGGTTTAGGAAAAGAACACATGCAATGACTCTGGTGGAGGTTTAGGAAAAGATCACACATGAAATGACTCTTGTGGTGGTTTTGGAAAAGAACACATATGGAATGACTCTGGTGGATCCATGTGGTTTAGGAAAAGAAGGCACATGCAATGACTCTAATGGAACCATGTGGTTTAGGAAAGGAACACACATGCAATAACTCTAGTGGTGGTTTTGGAAATGAACACACATGCAATGACTCTGGTCGATCCATGTGGTTTAGGAAAAGAAGGCACATGCAATGACTCTGATGGGTCCTTGTGGTTTAGGAAAGGAACACACATTCAATGACTCTAGTGTATCCATGTAGTTTATAAAAGGAACACACATGCAATGACTCTAGTGGTGGTTTAGGAAAAGAACACACATGAAATGACTCTTGTGGTGATTAAGGAGAAGAACTCACATGCAATGACTCTGCTGATGGTTTAGGAAAAGAACACACATGCAATGACTCTGGTGGATCAATGTGATTTAGAAAAGGAATACACATGCACTGACTCTTGTGGATCCATGTGGTTTAGGAAAGGAACACACATGCAATGATTCTAGTGGATCCATGTGGTTTAGGAAAGGAACACACATGCAATGCTTCTAGTGGATCCATGTGGTTTATGAAAGGAACACACATGCAATTACTCTAGTGGTGGTTTAGGAAAAGAGCACACATGCAATGACTCCGGTGGATCGATGTGGTTTGGGAAAAGAAGACACATGCAATGACTCTGGTGGTGCTTTAGGAAAATAAATGCAATGACTTTGGTTGATCCATGTGGTTTAGGAATGGAACACACATACAATGACTCTAGTGGATCTACGTGGTTTATGAAAGGAGCACACATGCAATGACTCTGGTCGTGGTTTAGGAAAATAACAGACATGCAATCACTCTGGTGGATCAATGTGGTTTAGAAAAGGAACACACATGCAATGACTCTGATGGATCCATGTGGTTTATGAAAGGAACACACATTTAATGACTCTAGTGGTGGTTTTGGCAAAGAACACACATGCAATGACTCTGGTCGATCCATGTGGTTTAGGAAAAGAAGGCACATGCAATGACTCTGATGAGTCCATGTGGTTTAGGAAAGGAACACACATTCAATGACCCTGGTGTATCCATGTAGTTTATAAAAGGAACACACATGCAATGACTCTAGTGGTGGTTTAAGAAAAGAACACACATGAAATGACTCTTGTGGTGATTAAGGAGAAGAACTCACATGCAATGACTCTGCTGATGGTTTAGGAAAAGAACACACATGCCATGACTTTGGTGGATCAATGTGGTTTAGAAAAGGAATACACATGCAATGACTTGTGGATCCATGTGGTTTAGGAAAGGAACACACATGCAATGATTCTAGTGGAGCCATGTGGTTTAGGAAAGGAACACACATGCAATGCTTCTGGTGGATCCATGTGGTTTATGAAAGGAACACACATGCAATCACTCTAGTGGTGGTTTAGGAAAAGAACACACATGCAATGCCTCCGGTGGATCGATGTGGTTTGGGAAAAGAAGACACATGCAATGACTCTGGTGGTGCTTTAGGAAAATAAATGCAATGACTCTAGGAGATCCATGTGGTTTAGGAAAGGAACACACATGAAATGACTCTGTGGATCTGCGTGGTTTATGAAAGGAGCACACATGCAATGACTCTGGTCGTGGTTTAGGAAAATAAAACACATGCAATCATTCTGGTGGATCAATGTGGTTTAGGAAAGGAACACACATGCAATGACTCTGATGGATCCATGTGGTTTATGAAAGAAACACACATTTAATGAGTCTAGTGGTGGTTTTGGAAAAGAACACACATGCAATGACTCTCGTCGATCCATGTGGTTTCGGAAAAGAAGGCACATGCAATGAGTCTGATGGGTCCATGTGGTTTAGGAAAGGAACACACATTCAATGACTCTGGTGTATCCATGTAGTTTATAAAAGGAACACACATGCAATGACTCTAGTGGTGGTTTAAGAAAAGAACACACATGAAATGACTCTTGTGGTGATTAAGGAGAAGAACTCACATGCAATGACTCTGCTGATGGTTTAGGAAAAGAACACACATGTCATGACTCTGGTGGATCAATGTGGTTTAGAAAAGGAATACACATGCAATGACTCTTGTGGATCCATGTGGTTTAGGAAAGGAACACACATGCAATGATTCTAGTGGAGCCATGTGGTTTAGGAAAGGAACACACATGCAATGCTTCTAGTGGATCCATGTGGTTTATGAAAGGAACACACATGCAATGACTCTAGTGGTGGTTTAGGAAAAGAACACACATGCAATGACTCCGGTGGATCGATGTGGTTTGGGAAAAGAAGACACATGCAATGACTCTGGTGGTGCTTTAGGAAAATAAATGCAATGACTCTAGTGGATCCATGTGGTTTAGGAAAGGAACACACATGAAATGACTCTGGTGGATCTGCGTGGTTTATGAAAGGATCAAACATGCAATGACTCTGGTGGTGGTTTAGGAAAATGACACACATGCAATGACTCTGGTGGATCAATGTAGTTTAGGAAAGGAACACACATGCAATGACTCTGATGGATCCATGTGGTTTAGGAAAGGAACACACATTTAATGACTCTAGTGGTGGTTTTGGAAAAGAACACACATGCAATGACTCTGGTCAATCCATGTGGTTTAGGAAAAGAAGGCACATGCAATGACTCTGATGGGTCCATGTGGTTTAGGAAAGGAACACACATGCAATGACTCTAGTGTATCCGTGTAGTTTATGAAAGGAACACACATGCAATGACTCTAGTGGTGGTTTAGCAAAAGAACACACATGAAATGACTCTTGTGGTGATTGAGCAGAAGAACTCACATGCAATGACTCTGCTGATGGTTTAGGAAAAGAACACACATGCAATAGCTCTAGTGGATCAATGTTGTTTAGAAAAGGAATACACATGTAATGACTCTTGTGGCTCCATGTGGTTTAGGAAAGGAACACACATGCAATGATTCTGCTGGATCCATGTGGTTTAGGAAAGGAACACACATGCAATGCTTCTGGTGGATCCACGGGGTTTATGAAAGGAACACACAGGCAATGACTCTAGTGGTGGTTTCGGAAAACAACACACATGCAATGACTCCGGTGGATCAATGTGGTTTGGGAAAAGAAGACACATAAAATGACTCTGGTGGTGCTTTAGGAAAATAAATTCAATGACTCTAGTGGATCCATGTGGTTTAGGAAACGAACACACATGCAATGACTCTAATGGTGGTTTAGGAAAATAACACACATGCAATGACTCTGGTGGATCAATGTGGTTTAGGAAAGGAACACTTAGGCAATGACTCTAATGGATCCATGTGGTTTAGGAAAGGAACACACATTTAATGACTCTAGTGGTGGTTTTGGAAAAGAACACACATGCAATGACTCTTGTCGATCCATGTGGTTTAGGAAAAGAAAGCACATGCAATGACTCTGATGGGTCCATGTGGTATAGGAAAGTAACACACATGCAGTGACTCTGGTGTATCCATGTTGTTTATAAAAGGAACACACATGCAATGACTCTAGTGGTGGTTTAGGAAAAGAACTCACATGAAATGACTCTTGTGGTGGTTAAGGAGAAGAACTCACATGTAATAACTCTGCTGAAGGTTTAGGGAAAGAACACACATGCAATGACTCTGGTGGATCAATGTGGTCTAGAAAAGGAATACACATCCAATGACTCTGGTGGATCCATATGGTTTAGGAAAGGAACACACATGCAATGATTCTGGTGGATCCATGTGGTTTAGGAAAGGAACACACATGCAATGCTTCTGGTGGATCCATGTGGTTTATGAAAGGAACAAACATGCAATGACTCTAGTGGTGGTTTAGGAAAAGAACACACATGCAATGACTCCGGTGGATCGATGTGGTTTGGGAAAAAGAAGACACATGCAATGACTCTGATCGTGCTTTAGGAAAATAAATGCAATGACTCTAGTGGATCCATGTGGTTTCGGAAAGGAACACACATGCAATGATCTGGTGGATCCGCGTGGTTTATGAAAGGAGCACACATGCAATGACTCTGGTGGTGGTTTAGGAAAATAACACACATGCAATGACTCTGGTGGATCAATGTGGTTTAGGAAGGTAACACACATGCAATGACTCTGATGGATCCTTGTGGTTTAGGAAACGAACACACATGCAATGACTCTGGTGAAAGCATCTGGTTTATGAAAGGAACATGAATGCAATGAGTCTAGTGGTTATTTAGGAAAATAACACACATGCAATGGCTCTGGTGGATCCATGTGCTTTAGGAAAAGATGACACATTCAATAACTCTGGTGGATCCATGTGGTTTAAGTAAGGAACACACATGCAATGATTCTAGTGGATCCATGTGGTTTAGGAAAGGAACACACATGCAATGAATCTTGTGGTGGTTTAGGAAAAGAACACACATGTAATGACTCTGGTGGATCCATGTGGTTTAGGAAAAGAAGACACATGCAATGACTCTAGTGGTGGTTTAGGAAAACAATAGACATGCAATTACTCTGGTGGATCATTGTGGTTTAGGAAAGGAACACACATGCAATAACTTTGGTGGATCCATGTGATTTAGGAAAGGAACACACATGCAATGACTCTAGTGGATCTGTGTGGTTTACGAATGGAACACACATGCTATGACACTGATGGATCCATGTGGTTTAGGAAAATAACACACACGAAATGACTCTGGTGGATGAATGTGGTTTAGGAAAAGAAGACACATGCAATGACTCTGGTGCTCGTTTGGGAAAAGAACACACATGCAATTACTTTGTTGGATCAACGTTGCTTAGGAAAGGAACACGCATGCAATTACTCTAGTGGTGGTTTAGGAAAAGAAATCACATGCAATGACTCAGGTGTATCCCAGTGGTTTATGAAAGGAACACACATTCAATGACTCTAGTGGTGGTTTAGGAAAATAACACACATGCAATACTCTGGTGGAGGTTTAGGAAAAGAACACGCATGAAATGACTCTTGTGGTGGTTAAGGAAAAGAACACACATGCAATGACTCTGCTGATGGTTTAGGAAAAGAACACACATGCAATGACTCTGGTGGATCAATGTGGTTTAGGAACGGAATACACATGCAATGACTCTAGTGGATCCATGTGGTTTAGGAAAGGAACACACATGCAATGATTCTGGTGGATCCATGTGGTTTATGAAAGGAACACACATTCAATGACTCTAGTGGTGGTTTAGGAAAAGAACACGCATGCAATGACTCTGGTGGATCAATGTGGTTTAGGAAAAGAAGAAACATGCAATGACTCTAGTGGTGGTTTAGGAAAATAAATGTAATGACTCTGGTGGATCCATGTGGTTTAGGAAAGGAACACACATGCAATGGCTCTGGTGGATCAATGTGGTTTATGAAAGTAACACACATGCAATGACTCAGATGGATCCTTGTGGTTTAGGAAAGGAACACACATGCAATGACTCTGGTGAAACCATCTGGTTTATGAAAGGAACATACATGCAATGACTCTAGTGGTGGTTTAGGAAAAGAACACACATGCAATGATTCTGGTGGAGGTTTAGGAAAAGAACACACATGAAATGACTCTTGTGGTGGTTAGGGAAAAGAACACACATGCAATGACTCTGGTGGATCAATGTGGATTAGGAAAGGAACAGACATGCTATGACTCTAGTGGTGGTTTTGGAAAAGAACACATATGCAATTACTCTGGTGGATCCATGTGGTTTAGGAAAAGAAGGCACATGCAATGACTCTGATGGATCCATGTGGTTTAGGAAAGGAACACACATGCAATGACTCTAGTGGTGGTTTTGGCAAAGAACACACATGCAATGACTCTGGTCGATCCATGTGGTTTAGGAAAAGAAGGCACATGCAATGACTCTGAAGGGTCCTTGTGGTTTAGGAAAGTAACACACATGCAGTGACTCAGGTGTATCCATGTAGTTTACGAAAGGAACACACATGCAATGACTCTAGTGGTGGTTTAGGAAAAGAACACACATGAAATGACTCTTATGGTGGTTAAGGAGAAGAACTCACATGCAATGACTCTGCTGATGGTTTAGGGAAAGAACACACATGCAATGACTCTGGTGGATCAATGTGGTTTGGAAAAGGAATACACATGCAATGACTCTGGTGGATCCATGTGGTTTAGGAAAGGAACACACATGCAATGATTCTGGTGGATCCTTGTGGTTTAGGAAAGGAACACACATGCAATGATTCTGGTGGATCCATGTGGTTTATGAAAGGAACACACATGGAATGACTCTAGTGGTGGTTTAGGAAAAGAACACACATGCAATGAATCTGGTGGATCGATGTGGTTTAGGAAAATAACACACATGCAATGACTCTAGTGGTGGTTTAGGAAAATAAATGCAATGCCTCTAGTGGATCCATGTGGTTTAGGAAAGGAACACACATGCAATGACTCTGGTGGATCCACATGGTTTATGAAAGGAGCACACATGCAATGACTCTGGTGGTGGTTTAGGAAAATAACACACATGCAATGACTCTGGTGGATCAATGTGGTTTTAGGAAAGTAACACACATGCAATGACTCTGATGGATCCTTGTGGTTTAGGAAATGAACACACAGGTAATGACTCTGGTGAAACCATCTGGTTTATGAAAGGAACATACATGCAAAGTCTCTAGTGGTGGTTTAGGAAAAGAACACACATGCAACGACTCTGGTGGATCCATGCGGTTTAGGAAAAGAAGACACATGCAATGACTCTGATGGATCCATGTGGTTTATGAAAGGAACACACATTTAATGACTCTAGTGGTGGTTTTGGCAAAGAACACACATGCAATGACTCTGGTCGATCCATGTGGTTTAGGAAAAGAAGGCACATGCAATGACTCTGATGAGTCCATGTGGTTTAGGAAAGGAACACACATTCAATGACCCTGGTGTATCCATGTAGTTTATAAAAGGAACACACATGCAATGACTCTAGTGGTGGTTTAAGAAAAGAACACACATGAAATGACTCTTGTGGTGATTAAGGAGAAGAACTCACATGCAATGACTCTGCTGATGGTTTAGGAAAAGAACACACATGCCATGACTTTGGTGGATCAATGTGGTTTAGAAAAGGAATACACATGCAATGACTCTTGTGGATCCATGTGGTTTAGGAAAGGAACACACATGCAATGATTCTAGTGGAGCCATGTGGTTTAGGAAAGGAACACACATGCAATGCTTCTGGTGGATCCATGTGGTTTATGAAAGGAACACACATGCAATCACTCTAGTGGTGGTTTAGGAAAAGAACACACATGCAATGCCTCCGGTGGATCGATGTGGTTTGGGAAAAGAAGACACATGCAATGACTCTAGTGGTGCTTTAGGAAAATAAATGCAATGACTCTAGTAGATCCATGTGGTTTAGGAAAGGAACACACATGAAATGACTCTGTGGATCTGCGTGGTTTATGAAAGGAGCACACATGCAATGACTCTGGTCGTGGTTTAGGAAAATAAAAAACATGTAATCATTCTGGTGGATCAATGTGGTTTAGGAAAGGAACACACATGCAATGACTCTGATGGATCCATGTGGTTTATGAAAGGAACACACATTTAATGAGTCTAGTGGTGGTTTTGGAAAAGAACACACATGCAATGACTCTCGTCGATCCATGTGGTTTCGGAAAAGAAGGCACATGCAATGAGTCTGATGGGTCCATGTGGTTTAGGAAAGGAACACACATTCAATGACTCTGGTGTATCCATGTAGTTTATAAAAGGAACACACATGCAATGACTCTAGTGGTGGTTTAAGAAAAGAACACACATGAAATGACTCTTGTGGTGATTAAGGAGAAGAACTCACACGCAATGACTCTGCTGATGGTTTAGGAAAATAACACACATGTCATGACTCTGGTGGATCAATGTGGTTTAGAAAAGGAATACACATGCAATGACTCTTGTGGATCCATGTGGTTTAGGAAAGGAACACACATGCAATGATTCTAGTGGAGCCATGTGGTTTAGGAAAGGAACACACATGCAATGCTTCTGGTGGATCCATGTGGTTTATGAAAGGAACACACATGCAATGACTCTAGTGGTGGTTTAGGAAAAGAACACACATGCAATGACTCCGGTGGATCGATGTGGTTTGGGAAAAGAAGACACATGCAATGACTCTGGTGGTGCTTTAGGAAAATAAATGCAATGACTCTAGTGGATCCATGTGGTTTAGGAAAGGAACACACATGAAATGACTCTGGTGGATCTGCGTGGTTTATGAAAGGATCAAACATGCAATGACTCTGGTGGTGGTTTAGGAAAATGACACACATGCAATGACTCTGGTGGATCAATGTGGTTTAGGAAAGGAACACGCATGCAATGACTCTGATGGATCCATGTGGTTTAGGAAAGGAACACACATTTAATGACTCTAGTGGTGGTTTTGGAAAAGAACACACATGCAATGACTCTGGTCAATCCATGTGGTTTAGGAAAAGAAGGCACATGCAATGACTCTGATGGGTCCATGTGGTTTAGGAAAGGAACACACATGCAATGACTCTAGTGTATCCGTGTAGTTTATGAAAGGAACACACATGCAATGACTCTAGTGGTGGTTTAGCAAAAGAACACACATGAAATGACTCTTGTGGTGATTGAGCAGAAGAACTCACATGCAATGACTCTGCTGATGGTTTAGGAAAAGAACACACATGCAATGACTCTAGTGAATCAATGTTGTTTAGAAAAGGAATAAACATGTAATGACTCTTGTGGCTCCATGTGGTTTAGGAAAGGAACACACATGCAATGATTCTGGTGGATCCATGTGGTTTAGGAAAGGAACACACATGCAATGCTTCTGGTGGATCCACGGGGTTTATGAAAGGAACACACAGGCAATGACTCTAGTGGTGGTTTCGGAAAAGAACACACATGCAATGACTCCGGTGGATCAATGTGGTTTGGGAAAAGAAGACACATAAAATGACTCTGGTGGTGCTTTAGGAAAATAAATTCAATGACTCTAGTGGATCCATGTGGTTTAGGGAAGGAACACACATGCAATGACTCTGGTGGTGGTTTAGGAAAATAACACACATGCAATGACTCTGGTGGATCAATGTGGTTTAGGAAAGGAACACTTAGGCAATGACTCTGATGGATCCATGTGGTTTAGGAAAGGAACACACATTTAATGACTCTAGTGGTGGTTTTGGAAAAGAACACACATGCAATGACTCTTGTCGATCCATGTGGTTTAGGAAAAGAAAGCACATGCAATGACTCTGATGGGTCCATGTGGTATAGGAAAGTAACACACATGCAGTGACTCTGGTGTATCCATGTAGTTTATAAAAGGAACACACATGCAATGACTCTAGTGGTGGTTTAGGAAAAGAACACACATGAAATGACTCTTGTGGTGGTTAAGGAGAAGAACTCACATGTAATAACTCTGCTGAAGGTTTAGGGAAAGAACACACATGCAATGACTCTGGTGGATCAATGTGGTCTAGAAAAGGAATACACATCCAATGACTCTGGTGGATCCATATGGTTTAGGAAAGGAACACACATGCAATGATTCTGGTGGATCCATGTGGTTTAGGAAAGGAACACACATGCAATGCTTCTGGTGGATCCATGTGGTTTATGAAAGGAACAAACATGCAATGACTCTAGTGGTGGTTTAGGAAAAGAACACACATGCAATGACTCAGGTGGATCGATGTGGTTTGGGAAAAAGAAGACACATGCAATGACTCTGATCGTGCTTTAGGAAAATAAATGCAATGACTCTAGTGGATCCATGTGGTTTCGGAAAGGAACACACATGCAATGATCTGGTGGATCCGCGTGGTTTATGAAAGGAGCACACATGCAATGACTCTGGTGGTGGTTTAGGAAAATAACACACATGCAATGACTCTGGTGGATTAATGTGGTTTAGGAAGGTAACACACATGCAATGACTCTGATGGATCCTTGTGGTTTAGGAAACGAACACACATGCAATGACTCTAGTGAAAGCATCTGGTTTATGAAAGGAACATGAATGCAATGAGTCTAGTGGTTATTTAGGAAAATAACACACATGCAATGGCTCTGGTGGATCCATGTGCTTTAGGAAAAGATGACACATTCAATAACTCTAGTGGATCCATGTGGTTTAAGTAAGGAACACACATGCAATGATTCTAGTGGATCCATGTGGTTTAGGAAAGGAACACACATGCAATGAATCTTGTGGTGGTTAAGGAAAAGAACACACATGTAATGACTCTGGTGGATCCATGTGGTTTAGGAAAAGAAGACACATGCAATGACTCTAGTGCTGGTTTAGGAAAACAATAGACATGCAATTACTCTGGTGGATCATTGTGGTTTAGGAAAGGAACACACATGTAATAACTTTGGTTGATCCATGTGATTTAGGAAAGGAACACACATGCAATGACTCTAGTGGATCTGTGTGGTTTACGAATGGAACACACATGCTATGATACTGATGGATCCATGTGGTTTAGGAAAATAACACACACGAAATGACTCTGGTGGATGAATGTGGTTTAGGAAAAGAAGACACATGCAATGACTCTGGTGCTCGTTTAGGAAAAGAACACACATGCAATTACTTTGTTGGATCAACGTTGCTTAGGAAAGGAACACGCATGCAATTACTCTAGTGGTGGTTTAGGAAAAGAAATCACATGCAATGACTCAGGTGTATCCCAGTGGTTTATGAAAGGAACACACATGCAATGACTCTAGTGGTGGTTTAGGAAAATAACACACATGCAATACTCTGGTGGAGGTTTAGGAAAAGAACACACATGAAATGACTCTTGTGGTGGTTAAGGAAAAGAACACACATGCAATGACTCTGCTGATGGTTTAGGAAAAGAACACACATGCAATGACTCTGGTGGATCAATGTGGTTTAGGAACGGAATACACATGCAATGACTCTAGTGGATCCATGTGGTTTAGGAAAGGAACACACATGCAATGATTCTGGTGGATCCATGTGGTTTATGAAAGGAACACACATTCAATGACTCTAGTGGTGGTTTAGGAAAAGAACACGCATGCAATGACTCCGGTGGATCAATGTGGTTTAGGAAAAGAAGAAACATGCAATGACTCTAGTGGTGGTTTAGGAAAATAAATGTAATGACTCTGGTGGATCCATGTGGTTTAGGAAAGGAACACACATGCAATGGCTCTGGTGGATCAATGTGGTTTATGAAAGTAACACACATGCATTGACTCAGATGGATCCTTGTGGTTTAGGAAAGGAACACACATGCAATGACTCTGGTGAAACCATCTGGTTTATGAAAGGAACATACATGCAATGACTCTAGTGGTGGTTTAGGAAAAGAACACACATGCAATGATTCTGGTGGAGGTTTAGGAAAAGAACACACATGAAATGACTCTTGTGGTGGTTAGGGAAAAGAACACACATGCAATGACTCTGGTGGATCAATGTGGATTAGGAAAGGAACAGACATGCTATGACTCTAGTGGTGGTTTTGGAAAAGAACACATATGCAATTACTCTGGTGGATCCATGTGGTTTAGGAAAAGAAGGCACATGCAATGACTCTGATGGATCCATGTGGTTTAGGAAAGGAACACACATGCAATGACTCTAGTGGTGGTTTTGGAAAAGAACACACATGCAATGACTCTGGTCGATCCATGTGGTTTAGGAAAAGAAGGCACATGCAATGACTCTGATGGGTCCTTGTGGTTTAGGAAAGTAACACACATGCAGTGACTCAGGTGTATCCATGTAGTTTACGAAAGGAACACACATGCAATGACTCTAGTGGTGGTTTAGGAAAAGAACACACATGAAATGACTCTTATGGTGGTTAAGGAGAAGAACTCACATGCAATGACTCTGCTGATGGTTTAGGGAAAGAACACACATGCAATGACTCTGGTGGATCAATGTGGTTTGGAAAAGGAATACACATGCAATGACTCTGGTGGATCCATGTGCTTTAGGAAAGGAACACACATGCAATGATTCTGGTGGATCCTTGTGGTTTAGGAAACGAACACACATGCAATGACTCTGGTGAAAGCATCTGGTTTATGAAAGGAACATGAATGCAATGAGTCTAGTGGTTATTTAGGAAAATAACACACATGCAATGGCTCTGGTGGATCCATGTGCTTTAGGAAAAGATGACACATTCAATAACTCTGGTGGATCCATGTGGTTTAAGTAAGGAACACACATGCAATGATTCTAGTGGATCCATGTGGTTTAGGAAAGGAACACACATGCAATGAATCTTGTGGTGGTTTAGGAAAAGAACACACATGTAATGACTCTGGTGGATCCATGTGGTTTAGGAAAAGAAGACACATGCAATGACTCTAGTGGTGGTTTAGGAAAACAATAGACATGCAATTACTCTGGTGGATCATTGTGGTTTAGGAAAGGAACACACATGCAATAACTTTGGTGGATCCATGTGATTTAGGAAAGGAACACACATGCAATGACTCTAGTGGATCTGTGTGGTTTACGAATGGAACACACATGCTATGACACTGATGGATCCATGTGGTTTAGGAAAATAACACACACGAAATGACTCTGGTGGATGAATGTGGTTTAGGAAAAGAAGACACATGCAATGACTCTGGTGCTCGTTTAGGAAAAGAACACACATGCAATTACTTTGTTGGATCAACGTTGCTTAGGAAAGGAACACGCATGCAATTACTCTAGTGGTGGTTTAGGAAAAGAAATCACATGCAATGACTCAGGTGTATCCCAGTGGTTTATGAAAGGAACACACATGCAATGACTCTAGTGGTGGTTTAGGAAAATAACACACATGCAATACTCTGGTGGAGGTTTAGGAAAAGAACACACATGAAATGACTCTTGTGGTGGTTAAGGAAAAGAACACACATGCAATGACTCTGCTGATGGTTTAGGAAAAGAACACACATGCAATGACTCTGGTGGATCAATGTGGTTTAGGAACGGAATACACATGCAATGACTCTAGTGGATCCATGTGGTTTAGGAAAGGAACACACATGCAATGATTCTGGTGGATCCATGTGGTTTATGAAAGGAACACACATTCAATGACTCTAGTGGTGGTTTAGGAAAAGAACACGCATGCAATGACTCCGGTGGATCAATGTGGTTTAGGAAAAGAAGAAACATGCAATGACTCTAGTGGTGGTTTAGGAAAATAAATGTAATGACTCTGGTGGATCCATGTGGTTTAGGAAAGGAACACACATGCAATGGCTCTGGTGGATCAATGTGGTTTATGAAAGTAACACACATGCAATGACTCAGATGGATCCTTGTGGTTTAGGAAAGGAACACACATGCAATGACTCTGGTGAAACCATCTGGTTTATGAAAGGAACATACATGCAATGACTCTAGTGGTGGTTTAGGAAAAGAACACACATGCAATGATTCTGGTGGAGGTTTAGGAAAAGAACACACATGAAATGACTCTTGTGGTGGTTAGGGAAAAGAACACACATGCAATGACTCTGGTGGATCAATGTGGATTAGGAAAGGAACAGACATGCTATGACTCTAGTGGTGGTTTTGGAAAAGAACACATATGCAATTACTCTGGTGGATCCATGTGGTTTAGGAAAAGAAGGCACATGCAATGACTCTGATGGATCCATGTGGTTTAGGAAAGGAACACACATGCAATGACTCTAGTGGTGGTTTTGGAAAAGAACACACATGCAATGACTCTGGTCGATCCATGTGGTTTAGGAAAAGAAGGCACATGCAATGACTCTGAAGGGTCCTTGTGGTTTAGGAAAGTAACACACATGCAGTGACTCAGGTGTATCCATGTAGTTTACGAAAGGAACACACATGCAATGGCTCTAGTGGTGGTTTAGGAAAAGAACACAGATGAAATGACTCTTATGGTGGTTAAGGAGAAGAACTCACATGCAATGACTCTGCTGATGGTTTAGGGAAAGAACACACATGCAATGACTCTGGTGGATCAATGTGGTTTGGAACAGGAATACACATGCAATGACTCTGGTGGATCCATGTGGTTTAGGAAAGGAACACACATGCAATGATTCTGGTGGATCCTTGTGGTTTAGGAAAGGAACACACATGCAATGATTCTGGTGGATCCATGTGGTTTATGAAAGGAACACACATGGAATGACTCTAGTGGTGGTTTAGGAAAAGAACACACATGCAATGAATCTGGTGGATCGATGTGGTTTAGGAAAATAACACACATGCAATGACTCTAGTGGTGGTTTAGGAAAATAAATGCAATGCCTCTAGTGGATCCATGTGGTTTAGGAAAGGAACACACATGCAATGACTCTGGTGGATCCACATGGTTTATGAAAGGAGCACACATACAATGACTCTGGTGGTGGTTTAGGAAAATAACACACATGCAATGACTCTGGTGGATCAATGTGGTTTTAGGAAAGTAACACACATGCAATGACTCTGATGGATCCTTGTGGTTTAGGAAATGAACACACAGGTAATGACTCTGGTGAAACCATCTGGTTTATGAAAGGAACATACATGCAAAGTCTCTAGTGGTGGTTTAGGAAAAGAACACACATGCAACGACTCTGGTGGATCCATGCGGTTTAGGAAAAGAAGACACATGCAATGACTCTGGTGGATCCATGTGGTTTAGGTAAGGAATACACATGTAATGACTCTGGTGGATCCATGTGATTTAGGAAAGGAACACACATGCAATGATTCTAGTGCATCCAAGTGGTTTACCAAAGGAACACACATGCAATCACTCTTGTGCTGGTTTAGGAAAGGAACACACATGTAATGACTCTGGTGGATCCATGTGGTTTAAGAAAAGAAGACAGATGCAATGACTCCGGTGGATCAATATGGTTCAGGAAAGGAACACACATGCAATGACTCCAGTGATGGTTTAGGAAAAAACACACAAGCAATGACTCTAGTGGTGGTTTAGGAAAGGAACACACATGAAATGACTGTAGTGATGGATTAGGAAAAAAGACACACGCAATGACTCTAGTGGTGGTTTAGGAAAGGAACACACATGCAATAACTTTGGTGGATCCATGTGATTTAGGAAAGTAACACACATGCAATGACTCTGGTGGATCTGTGTGGTTTACGAATGGAACACACATGCGATGACACTGATGGATCCATGTGGTTTAGGAAAATAACACACACGAAATGACTCTCGTGGATGAATGTGGTTTAGGAAAAGAAGACACATGCAATGACTCTGGTGGTCGTTAAGGAAAAGAACACACATGCAATTACTCTGGTGGATCAACGTGGTTTAGGAAAGGAACACACATGCACTGACTCTGGTGAAACCATCTGGTTTATGAAAGGAACATGCATGCAATGACTCTTGTGGTGGTTTAGGAATAGAACACACATGCAATGACTCTAGTTGAGGTTTAGGAAAAGAACACACATGAAATGACTCTTGTGGTGGTTAAAGAAAAGAACACACATGCAATGACCCTTGTGGATCAATGTGGTTTAGGAAAGGAACACACATGCAATGACTCTAATGGATCCATGTGGTTTAGGAAAGGAACTCACATGCAATGACTCTAGTGGTGGTTTTGGAAAATAACACACATGCAATTACTCTGGTGGATCCATATGGATTAGTAAAAGAAAGCACATGCAATGACTCTGATGGGTCCATGTAGTTTAGGAAAGGAACACACATGCAATGACTCTAGTGTATCCATGTAGTTTATGAAAGGAACACACATGCAATGACTCTAGTGGGGGTTTAGGAAAAGAACACACATGAAATGACTGTTGTGGTGGTTAAGGAGAAGAACTCACATGCAATGACTCTGCTGATGGTTTAGGAAAAGAACACACATGCAATGACTCTGGTGGATCAATGTGTTTTAGAAAAGGAATATACATGCAATGACTCTGGTGGATCCATTGGTTTAGGAAAGGAACACACATGCAATGATTCTGGTGGATCCATGTGGTTTATGAAAGGAACACACATGCAATGACTCTAGTGGTGGTTTAGGAAAAGAGCACACATGCAATGAATCCGGTGGATCGATGTGGTTTAGGAAAATAACACACATGCAATGACTCTAGTGGTGGTTTAGGAAAATAAATGCAATGACTCTAGTGGATCCATGTGGTTTAGGAAAGGAACACACATGCAATGACTCTGGTGGATCCACGTGGTTCATGAAATGAGCACACATGCAATGACTCTGGTGGTGGTTTAGGAAAAGAACACACATGCAATGACTCTGGTGGATCAATGTGGTTCAGGAAAGTAACACACATGCAATGACTCTGATGGATCCTTGTGGTTTAGGAAATGAACAGACAGGCAATGACCCTGGTTAAACCATCTGGTTTATGAAAGGAACATACATGCAAAGTCTCTAGTGGTGGTTTAGGAAAAGAACACATATGCAATGACTCTGGTGGATCCAGGTGGTTTAGCAAAAGAAGACACATGCAATGACTCTGGTGGATCCATGTGGTTTAGGTAAGGAATACACATGTAATGACTCTGGTGGATCCATGTGATTTAGGAAAGGAACACACATGCAATGATTCTAATGGATCCATGTGGTTTAGGAAAGGAACACACATGCAATGACTCTAGTGGTGGTTTTGGAAAATAACACACATGCAATGACTCTGGTCGATCCATATGGTTTAGTAAAAGAAGGCACATGCAATGACTCTGATGAGTCCATGTAGTTTAGGAAAGGACACACATGCAATGACTCTAGTGTATACATGTAGTTTATGAAAGGAACACACATGCAATGACTCTAGTGGTGGTTTAGGAAAAGAACACACATGAAATGACTCTTGTGGTGGTTAAGGAGAAGAACTCACATGCAATGACTCTGCTGATGGTTTAGGAAAAGAACACACATTCAATGACTCTGGTGGATCAATGTGTTTTAGAAAAGGAATACACATGCAATGACTCTGGTGGATCCATGTGGTTTAGGAAAGGAACACACATGCAATGATTCTGGTGGATCCATGTGGTTTATGAAAGGAACACACATGCAATGACTCTAGTGGTGGTTTAGGAAAAGAACGCACATGCAATGAATCCGGTGGATCGATGTGGTTTAGGAAAATAACAAACATACAATGATGCTAGTGGTGGTTTAGGAAAATAAATGCAATGACTCTAGTGGATCCATGTGGTTTAGGAAAGGAACACACATGCAATGACTCTGGTGGATCCACGTGGTTTACGAAAGGAGCACACATGCAATGACTCTGGTGGTGGTTTAGGAAAATAACACACATGCAATGACTCTGGTGGATCAATGTGGTTTAGGAAAGTAACACATATGCAATGACTCTGATGGATCCTTGTGGTTTAGGAAATGAACACGCAGGCAATGACTCTGGTTAAACCATCTGGTTTATGGAAGGAACATACATGCAAAGTCTCTAGTGGTGGTTTAGGAAAAGAACACACATGCAATGACTCTGGTGGATCCAGGTGGTTTAGCAAAAGAAGACACATTGAATGACTCTGGTGGATCCATGTGGTTTAGGTAAGGAATACACATGTAATGACTCTGGTGGATCCATGTGATTTAGGAAAGGAACACACATGCAATGATTCTAGTGCATCCATGTGGTTTACGAAGGAACACACATGTAATGACTCTGGTGGATCCATGTGGTTTAAGAAAAGAAGACACATGCAATGACTCCGGTGGATCAATATGGTTTAGGAAAGGAACACACATGCAATGACTCCAGTGATAGTTTAGGCAAAAACACAGAAGCAATGACTCTTGTGGTGGTTTAGGAAAATACCACACATGAAATGACTCTAGTGATGGATTAGGAAAAAACACACATGCAATGACTCTAGTGGTGGTTTAGGAAAGGAACACTCATGCAATAACTTTGGTGGATCCATGTGATTTAGGAAAGGAACACACATGCAATGACTCTGGTGGATCCATGTGGTTTATGAATGGAACACACATGCAATGACAATGATGGATCCATGTGGTTTAGGAAAATAACACACACGAAATGACTCTGGTGGCTCCATGTGGTTTAGGAAAAGAAGACACATGCAATGACTCTGGTGGTGGATTAGGAAAACAACACGCATGCAATGACTCTAGTGGATCCATGTGGTTTAGGATAGGAACACACATGAATAACTCTAGTGATGGTTTAGGAAAAAACACACAAGCAATGACTCTAGTGGTGGTTTAGGAAAGGAACACACATGAAATGACTCTAGTGATTGTTTAGGAAAAAACACACATGCAATGACTCTAGTGGTGGTTTAGGAAAGGAACACGCATGCAATAACTTTGGTGGATCCATGTGATTTAGGAAAGGAACACACATGCAATGAGTATGGTGGATCCATGTGGTTTACGAATGGAACACACATGCAATGACACTGATGGATCCATGTGGTTTAGGAGAATAACACACACGAAATAACTCTTGTGGTGGTTAAAGAAAAGAACACACATGCAATGACTCTGGTGGATCAATGTGGTTTAGGAAAGGAACACACATGAAATGACTATGATGGATCCATGTGGTTTAGGGAAGGAACACACATGCAATGAATCTAGTGGTGGTTTTGGAAAATAATACACATGCAATGACTCTGGTCGATCCATGTGGTTTAGGAAAAGAAGGCACATGCAATGACTCTGATGGGTCCATGTGGTTTAGGAAAGGAACACACATGCAATGACTCTAGTGTATCCATGTAGTTTAAGAAAGGAACACACATGCAATGACTCTAGTGGTGGTTTAGGAAAAGAACACACATGAAATCACTCTTGTGGTGGTTAAGGAGAAGAACTCATATGCAATGACTCTGCTGATGGTTTAGGAAAAGAACACACATGCAATGACTCTGGTGGATCAATGTGTTTTAGAAAAGGAATACACATGCAATGACTCTGGTGGATCCATGTGGTTTAGGAAAGGAACACACATGCAATGATTCTGGTGGATCCATGTGGTTTAGGAAAGAAACACACATGCAATGATTCTGGTGGATCCATGTGGTTTATGAAAGGAACACACATGCAATGACTCTAGTGGTGGTTTAGGAAAATAACACACATGCAGTGACTCCGGTGGATCGATGTGGTTTAGGAAAATAACACACATGCAATGACTCTAGTGGTGGTTTAGGAAAATAAATGCAATGACTCTAGTGGATCCATGTGGTTTAGGAAAGGAACACACATGCAATGACTCTGGTGGATCCACGTGGTTTATGAAAGGAGCACACATGCAATGACTCTAGTGGTGGTTTAGGAAAATAACATACATGCAATGAATATGGTGGATCAATGTGGTTTAGGAAAGTAACACACATGCAATGACTCTGATGGATCCTTGTGGTTTAGGAAATGAGGTAGTTTAGGAAAAGAACACACATGCCATGACTTTGGTGGATCCATGTGGTTTAGGAAAAGAAGACACATGCAATGACTCTGGTGGATCCATGTGGTTTAGGTAAGGAATACACATGTAATGACTCTGGTGGATCCATGTGGTTTAGGAAAGGAACACACATGCAATGATTCTAGTGGGTCCATGTGGTTTATGAAAGGAACACACATGAAATGACTCTTGTGGTGGTTTAGGAAAACAACCCACACGTAATGACTCTAGTGGATCCATGTGGTTTAGGAAAAGAAGACACATGCAATGACTCTGGTGGTGGTTTAGGAAAACAACACACATGCAATGACTCCGGTGGATCAATATGGTTTAGGAAAGGAACACACATGCAATGACTCTAGTGATGGTTTAGGCAAAAACACACAAGCAATGACTCTAGTGGTGGTTTAGGAAATGAACACACATTAAATGACTCTAGTGATGGTTTAGGAAAAAACATACATGCAATGACTCTAGTGGTGGTTTAGGAAAGGAACACACATGCAATAACTTTGGAGGATCCATGTGATTTAGGAAAGGAACACACATGCAATGACTCTGGTGGATTCATGTGGTTTACGAATGGAACACACATGCAATGACAATGATGGAATCATGTGGTTTAGGAAAATAACAAACACGAAATGACTCTGGTGGCTCCATGTGGTTTAGGAAAAGAAAACACATGCAATAACTCTCGTGGTGGTTTAGGAAAACAACACGCATGCAATGACTCCGGTGGATCCATGTGGTTTAGGAAAGGAACACACATGCAATAACTCTAGTGATGGTTTAGGAAAAAAGACACAAGCAATGACTCTAGTGGTGGTTTAGGAAAGGAACACACATGAAATGACTCTAGTGATTTTTTAGGAAAAAACACACATGCAATGACTCTAGTGGTGGTTTAGGAAAGGAACACACATGCAATAACTTTGGTGGATCCATGTGATTTAGGAAAGGTACACACATGCAATGACTATGGTGGATCCATGTGGTTTACGAATGGAACACACATGCAATGACTATGATGGATCCATGTGGTTTAGGAAAATAATACACACGAAATGACTGTGGTGGATGAATGTGGTTGAGGAAAATAAGACACATGCAATGACTCTGGTATTCGTTTAGGAAAAGAACACACATGCAATTACTCTGGTGGATCAACGTGGTTTAGGAAAGGAACACACATGCAATGACTCTGGTGAAACCATCTGGTTTATGAAAGGAACATACATGCAATGACTCTAGTGGTGGTTTAGGAAAAGGACACACATGCAATGACTCTAGTGGAGGTTTAGGAAAAGAACACACATGAAATGACTCTTGTGGTGGTTAAACAAAAGAACACACATGCAATCACTCTGGTGGATCAATGTGGTTTAGGAAAGGAACACACATGCAATGACTCTGATGGATCCATGTGGTTTAGGAAAGAAACACACATGCAATGACTCTAGTGGTGGTTTTGGAAAAATAACACACATGCAATGACTCTGGTCGATCCATGTGGTTTAGGAAAAGAAGGCACATGCAATGAATCTGATGGGTCCATGTGGTTTAGGAAAGGAACACACATGCAAGCATCCATGTAGTTTATGAAAGGAACACACATGCAATGACTCTAGTGGTGGTTTAGGAAAGGAACACACATGAAATGACTCTTGTGGTGATTAAGGAGAAGAACTCACATGCAATGGCTCTGCTGATGGTTTACGAAAAGAATACATGTGCAATGACTCTGGTGGATCAATGTGGTTTATAAAAGGAATACACATGCAATGACTCTGGTGGATCCATGTGGTTTAGGAAAGGAACACACATGCAATGATTCTGGTGGATCCATGTGGTTATAGGAAAGTAACACACATGCAATGATTTTTGGTGGATCCATGTGGTTTATGAAAAGAACACACATGCAATGACTCTAGTGGTGGTTTAGGAAAGGAACACATGTGCAATAACTTTGGTGGATCCATGTGTTTTAGGAAAGGAACACCCATGCAATGACTCTGGTGGATCCATGTGGTTTACGAATGGAACACACATGCAATGACAATGATGGATCCATGTGGTTTAGGAAAATAACACACACGAAATGACTCTGGTGGCTCCATGTGGTTTAGGAAAAGAAGACACATGCAATGACTCCGGTGGTGGTTTAGGAAAACAACACGCATGCAATGACTTCGGTGGATGCATGTGGTTTAGGAAAGGAACACACATACAATTACTCTGGTGAAACCATCTGGTTATGAAATGAACATACATGCAATGACTCTAGTGGTGGTTTAGGAAAAGAACACACATGCAATGACTCTAGTGGAGGTTTAGGAAAAGAACACACATGAAATGACTCTTGTGGTGGTTAAAGAAAAGAACACACATGCAATGACTTTGATGGATCCATGTGGTTTACGAAATGAACACACATGCAATGACTCTAGTGGTTGTTTTGGAAAATAACACACATCCAATGACTCTGGTCGATCCATGTGGTTTAGGAAAGAAGGCACATGCAATGACTCTGATGGGTCCATGTGGTTTAGTAAAGGAACACACATGCAATGACTCAGGTGTATCCATGTAGTTTATGAAACGAACACACATGAAATGACTCTAGTGGTGGTTTAGGAAAAGAACACACATGAAATGACTCTTGTGGTGGTTAAGGAGAAGAACTCACATGCAATGACTCTGCTGATGGTTTTGCAAAAGAACACACATGCAATGACTCTGGTGGATCAATGTGGTTTAGAAAAGGAATACTCATGCAATGACTGTGGTGGATCCATGTGGTTTAGGAAAGGAACACACATGCAATGATTATGGTGGATCCATGTGGTTTAGAAAAGGAACACACATGAAATGATTCTAGTGGATCCATGTGGTTTATGAAAGGAACACACATGCAATGACTCTAGTGGTGGTTTAGCAAAAGAACACACATGCAATGACTCCGGTGGATCGATGTGGTTTAGGAAAATAACACACATGCAATGACTCTAGTGGTGGTTTAGGAAAATAAATGCAATGACTCTAGTGGATCCATGTGGTTTAGGAAAGGAACACACATGCAATGACTCTGGTGGATCCACGTGGTTTATGAAAGGAGCACACATGCAATGACTCTGGTTGATCCATCTGGTTTAGGAAAAGAACACACATGCAATGACTCTAGTGGATCCATCTGGTTTAGGAAAAGAAGACACATGCAATGACTCTGGTGGATCCATGTGGTTTAGGTAAGGAATACACATGTAATGACTCTAGTGGATCCATGTGGTTTAGGAAAGGAACACACATGCAATGATTCTAGTGGATCCATGTGGTTTATGAAAGGAACACACATGCAATGACTCTTGTGGTGGTTTAGGAAAAGAACACACATGTAATGACTCTGGTGGATCCATGTGGTTTATGAAAACAAGACACATGCAATGACTCTGGTGGTGGTTTAGGAAAACAACACACATGCAATGACTCCGGCGGATCAATGTGGTTTAGGAAAGGAACACACATGCAATGACTCTAGTGATGGTTTAGGCAAAAACACACAAGCAATGACTCTAGTGGTGGTTTAGGAAAGGAACACACATGCAATTAGTCTAGTGGTGGTTTAGGAAAAAACACACGTGCAATGACTCTAGTGGTGGTTTAGGAAAGGAACACACATGCAAAAACTTTGGTGGATCCATGTGATTTAGGAAAGGAACACACATGCAATGACTCTGGTGGATCCATGTGGTTTACGAATGGAACACACATGCAATGACAATGATGGATCAGTGTGGTTTAGGAAAATAACACACATGAAATGACTTTGGTGGCTCCATGTGCTTTAGGAAAAGAAGACACGTGCAATGACTCTGGTGGTGGTTTAGGAAAACAACACGCATGCAATGACTCCGGTGGAAACATGTGGTTTAGGAAAGGAACACACATGCAATAACTCTAGTGCTGGTTTAGGAAAAAACACACAATCAATGACTCTATTGGTGGTTTAGGAAAGGAACACACATGAAATGACTCTAGTGATTCTTTAGGAAAAAACACACATGCAATGACTCTAGTGGTGGTTTAGGAAAGGAACACACATGCAATAACTTTGGTGGATCCATGTGATTTAGGAAAGGTACACACATGCAATGACTATGGTGGATCCATGTGGTTTACGAATGGAACACACATGCAATGACACTGATGGATCCATGTGGTATAGGAAAATAACACACACGAAATGACTCTGGTGGATGAATGTGGTTTAGGAAAACAAGACACATGCAATGACTCTGGTGGTCGTTTAGGAAAAGAAGACACATGCAATTACTCTGGTGGATCAATGTGGTTTAGGAAAGGAACACACATGCTATGACTCTGGTGAAACCATCTGGTTTATGAAAGGAACATACATGCAATGACTCTAGTGGTGGTTTAGGAAAAGGACACACATGTAATGACTCTAGTGGAGGTTTAGGAAAAGAACAGACATGAAATGACTCTTGTGGTGGTTAAAGAAAAGAACACACATGCAATGACTCTGGTGGATCAATGTGGTTTAGGAAAGGAACACACATGCAATGACTCTGATGGATCCTTGTGGTTTAGGAAGGGAACACACATGCAATGACTCTAGTGGTGGTTTTGGAAAAATAACACACATGCAATGACTCTGGTCAATCCATGTGGTTTAGGAAAAGAAGGCACATGCAATGACTCTAATGGGTCCATGTGGTTTAGAAAAGGAACACACCTGCAAGCATCCATGTAGTTTATGAAAGGAACACACATGCAATGACTCTAGTGGTGGTTTAGGAAAAGAACACACATGAAATGACTCTTGTGGTGATTAAGAACAAGAACTCACATGCAATGACTCTGCTGATGGTTTAGGAAAAGAATACACATGCAATGACTCTGGTGGATCAATGTGTTTTAGAAAAGGAATACACATGCAATGACTCTTATGGATCCATGTGGTTTAGGAAAGGAACACATATGCAATGAATCGGGTGGATCCATGTGGTTTAGGAAAGAAACACACATGCAATGATTCTGGTGGATCCATGTGGTTTAGGAAAGAAACACACATGCAATGACTCTAGTGGTGGTTTAGGAAAAGAACACACATGCAATGACCCCGGTGGATCGATGTGGTTTAGGAAAAGAAGACACATGCAATGACTCTAGTGGTGGTTTAGGAAAATAAATGCAATGACTCTAGTAGATCCATGTGGTTTAGGAAAGGAAAACACATGGAATGACTCTGGTGGATCCACGCGGTTTATTAAAAGGAGCACACATGCAATGACTCTGGTGGTAGTTTAGGAAAATAACACACATGCTATGACTCTGGTGGATCAATGTGGTTTAGAAAAGTAACACACATGCAATGACTCTGATGGATCCTTCTGGTTTATGAAACGAACACACATGCAATGACTCTTGTGAAACATCTGGTTTATGAAAGGAACATACATGCAAAGACTCTAGTGGTGGTTTAGGAAAAGAACACACATGCAATGACCCTGGTGGATCCATCTGGTTTACGAAAAGAAGACACATGCAATGACTCTGGTGGATCTATGTGGTTTAGGTTAGGAATACACATGTAATGACTCTGGTGGATCCATGTGGTTTAGGAAAGGAACACACATGCAATGATTCTAGTGGATCCATGTGGTTTATGAAAGGAACACACATGCAATGACTCTTGTGGTGGTTTAGGAAAAGAACACACGTGTAATGACTCTGGTGGATCCATGTGGTTTAGGAAAAGAAGACACATGCAATGAATCTGGTGGTGGTTTAGGAAAACAACACACATGCAATGACTCCAGTGGATCAATGTGGTTTAGGAAAGGAACACACATGCAATGAATCTAGTGATGGTTTAGGCAAAAATACAGAAGAAATGACTCTAGTGGTGGTTTAGGAAAGGAACACACATGCAATGACTCTAGTGGTGGTTTATGAAAAAACACACATGCAATGACTCTATTGGTGGTTTAGGAAAGGAACACACGTGCAATAACTTTGGTGATCCATATGATTTAGGAAAGGAACACACATGCAATGGCTCTGGTGGATCCATGTGGTTTACGAATGGAACACACATGCAATGACAATGATGGATCCATGTGGTTTAGGAAAATAACACACACAAAATGACTCTGGTGGCTCCATGTGGTTTAGGAAAACAAGACACATGCAATGACTCTGGTGGTGGTTTTGGAAAACAACAAGCATGCAATGACTCTGGTGGATCCATGTGGTTTAGGAAAGGAACACACATGCAATAACTCTAGTGATGGTTTAAGAAAAAACACACATGCAATGACTCTAGTGGTGGTTTACGAAAGGAACACACATGCAATAACTTTGGTGGATCAATGTGATTTAGGAAAGGAACATACACGTAATGACTACGGTGGATCCATGTGGTTTACGAATGGAACACACATGCAATGACACTAATGGATCCATGTGGTTTAGGAAAATATCACACACGAAACGACTCTGGTGGATGAATGTGGTTTAGGAAATGAAGGCACATGCAATGACTCTGGTGGTTGTTTAGGAAAAGAACACACATGCAATTACGCTGGTGGATCAACGTGGTTTAGGAAAGGAACACATATGCAATTACTCTGGTGAAACTATCTGGTTTATGAAAGGAACATACATGCAATGACTCTAGTGGTGGTTTAGGAAAAGAACACACATGCAATGACTCTAGTGGTAGTTTAGGAAAAACACACATGCAATGTGGTGGTTTAGGAAAGGAACACACGTGCAATAACTTTGGTGGATCCATATGATTTAGGAAAGGAACACACATGCAATGACTCTAGTGGATCCATGGGGTTTACGAATGGAACACACATGCAATGACAATGATGGATCCATGTGGTTTAGGGAAATAAAACACACAAAATGACTCGGGTGGCTCCATGTGGTTTAGGAAAAGAAGACACATGCAATGACTCTGGTGGTGGTTTAGGAAAACAACAAGCATGCAATGACTCCGGTGGATCCATGTGGTTTAGGAAAGGAACACACATGCAATAACTCTACTGATGGTTTAAGAAAAAACACACATGCAATGACTCTAGTGGTGGTTTAGGAAAGGAACACACATGCAATAACTTTGGTGGATCCATGTGATTTAGGAAAGGAACACACATGTAATGACTATGGTGGATCCATGTGGTTTACGAATGGAACACACATGCAATGACACTGATGGATCCATGTGGTTTAGGAAAATAACACACACGAAACGACTCTGGCTAATGAATGTGGTTTAGGAAAATAACACACACGAAACGACTCTGGCTGATGAATGTGGTTTAGGAAATGAAGGCACATGCAATGACTCTGGTGGTTGTTTAGGAAAAGAACACACATGCAATTACTCTGGTGGATCAACGTGGTTTAGGAAAGGAACACACATGCAATGACTCTGGTGGATCCACGTGGTTTATGAAAGGAGCACACATGCAATGACTCTGGTGGTGGTTTAGGAAAATAACACACATGCAATGACTCTGGTGGATCAATGTGGTTTAGGAAATTAACACACATGCAATGACTCTGATAGATCCTTGTGGTTTAGGAAACAAACACACATGCAATGACTCTGGTGAAAACATCTGGTTTATGAAAGCAACATATATGCAAAGACTCTAGTGGTGGTTTAGGAAAAGAACAAACATGCAATGACTCTGGTGGATCCATGTGGTTTAGGAAAAGAAGACACATTCAATGACTCTGGTGGATCCATGTGTTTTAGGTAAGGAATACACATGTAATGACTCTGGTGGATCCATGTGGTTTAGGAAAGGAACACACATGCAATGATTCTAGTGGATCCATGTGGTTTATGAAAGGAACACACATGCAATGACTCTTGTGGTGGTTTAGGAAAAGAACACACATGTAATGACTCTGGTGGATCCATGTTGTTTTGGAAAAGAAGACACATGCAATGACTCTGGTGGTGGTTTTGGAAAATAACACACATGCAATGACTCCGATGAATCAATGTGGTTTAGGAAAGGAACACACATGCAATGACTCTAGTGATGGTTTAGGCAAAAAAACACAAGCAATGACTCTAGTGGTGGTTTTGGAAAGGAGCACACATGCAATGACTCTAGTGGTGGTTTTGGAAAATAACACACATCCAATGACTCTAGTCGATCCATGTGGTTTAGGAAAAGAAGGCACATGCAATGACTCTGATGGGTCCATGTGGTTTAGGAAAGTAACACACATGCAATGACTCAGGTGTATCCTTGTAGTTTATGAAAGGAACACACATGCAAGGACTCTAGTGGTGGTTTAGGAAAAGAACACACATGAAATGACTCTTCTGGTGGTTAAGGAGAATAACTCACATGCGATGACTCTGCTGATGGTTTAGGAAAATAACACACATGTAATGACTCTGGTGGATCAATGTGGTTTAGAAAAGGAATACTCATGCAATGACTCTGATGGATCCATGTGGTTTAGGAAAGGAACACACATGTAATAATTCTGGTGGATCCATTTGGTTTAGGAAAGGAACACGCATGCAATGATTCTGGTGGATCCATGTGTTTTATGGAAGGAACAAACATGCAATGACTCAGTGGATCAATGTGGTTTAGGAAAATAACACACATGCAATGACTCTAGTGGTGGTTTAGGAAAATAAATGCAATGACTCTAGTGGATCCATGTGGTTTAGGAAAGGAACACACATGCAATGACTCTGGTGGATCCACGTGGTTTATGAAAGGAGCACACATGCAATGACTCTGGTGGTGGTTTAGGAAAATAACACACATGCAATGACTCTGGTGGATCAATCTGGTTTAGGAAATTAACACACCTGCAATGACTCTGATAGATCCTTGTGGTTTAGGAAACAAACACACATGCAATGACTCTGGTGAAAACATCTGGTTTATGAAAGCAACATATATGCAAAGACTCTAGTGGTGGTTTAGGAAAAGTACAAACATGCAATGACTCTGGTGGATCCATGTGGTTTAGGAAAAGAAGACACATGCAATGACTCTGGTGGATCCATGTGGTTTAGGTAAGGAATACACATGTAATGACTCTGGTGGATCCATGTGGTTTAGGAAAGGAACACACATGCAATGATTCTAGTGGATCCATGTGGTTTATGAAAGGAACACACATGCAATGACTCTTGTGGTGGTTTAGGAAAAGAACACACATGTAATGACTCTGGTGGATCCATGTGGTTTAGGAAAAGAAGACACATGCAATGACTCTGGTGGTGGTTTAGGAAAACAACACCAATGCAATGACTCTGGTGAATCAATGTGGTTTAGGAAAGGAACACACATGCAATGACTCTATTGATGGTTGAGGCAAAAACACACAAGCAATGACTCTAGTGGTGGTTTAGGAAAGGAACACACAGGCAATTACTCTAGTGGTGGTTTAGGAAAAAACACACGTGCAATGACTCTGCTCGATCCATGTGGTTTAGGAAAAAAAGGCACAAGCAATGACTCTGATGGGTCCATGTGGTTTAGGAAAGGAACACACATGCAATGACTCAGGTGTATCCTTGTAGTTTATGAAAGGAACACACATGCAATGACTCTAGTGGTGGTTTAGGAAAAGAACACACAAGCAATGACTCTAGTAGTGGTTTAGGAAAGGAACAAACATGAAATGACTCTAGTGATTGTTTAGGAAAAAACACACATGCAATGACTCTAGTGGTGGTTTAGGAAAGGAACACACATGCAATAACTTTGGTGGATCCATGTGATTTACGAAAGGTACACACATGCAATGACTATCGTGGATTCATGTGGTTTACGAATGGAACACACATGCCATGACACTGATGGATCCATGTGGTTTAGGAAAATAACACACACGAAATGACTCTGGTGGATGAATGTGGTTTAGGAAAAGAAGACACATGCAATGACTCTGGTGGTCGTTTAGGAATAGAACACACATGTAATTACTCTGCTGGATCAACGTGCTTTAGGAAAGGAACACACATGCAGTGACTCATGTGAAACCATCTGGTTTATGAAAGGAACATACATGCAATGACTTTAGTGGTGGTTTAGGAAAATAACACACGTGCAATGACTCTGGTGGAGGTTTAGGAAAAGAACACACATGAAATGACTCTTGTGGTGGTTAAAGAAAAGAACACACATCCAATGACTCTGGTGGATTTGCTTTAGGAAAGGAACACACATGCAATGACTCTGATGGATCCATGTGGTTTAGGAAAGGAACACACATGCAATGACTCTAGTGGTGGTTTTGGAAAATCACACACATGCAATGACTCTGGTGGATCCATGTGGTTTAGGAAAAGAACGCATATGCAATGACTCTGATGGGTCCATGCGGTTTAGGAAAGGAACACACAGGCAATGACTTAGGAATATCCATGTGGTTTATGAAAGGAACACACATGCAATGACTCTAGTGGTGGTTTAGGAAAAGAACACACATGAAATGACTCTTGTGGTGGTTAAGGAGAAGAACTCACATGCAATGACTCTGCTGATGGTTTAGGAAAAGAACACACATGCAATGACTCTGGTGGATCAATGTGGTTTAGAAAAGGAATACACATGCAATGACTCTGGTGGATCCATGTGGTTTAGAAAAGGAACACACATGCAATGACTCTGGTGGATCCATGTGGTTTAGGAAAGGAACACACATGTAATGATTCTGGTGGATCCATGTGGTTTATGAAAGGAACACACATGCAATGACTCTATTGGTAGTTTAGGAAAAGAACACACATGCAATGACTCCGGTGGATCGATGTGGTTTAGGAAAATAACACACATTCAATGACTCTAGTGGTGGTTTAGGAAAATAAATGCAATGACTCTAGTGGATCCATGTGGTTTAGGAAAGGAACACACATGCAGTGACTCTGGTGGATCCACGTGGTTTATGAAAGGAGGACACATGCAATGACTCTGGTGGTGGTTTTGGAAAATAACACACATGCAATGACTCTGGTGGATCAATGTGGTTTAGGAAAGTAACACACATGCAATGACTCTGATGGATCCTTGTGGTTTAGGAAACGAACACACATGCAATGACTCTAGTGAAAACATCTGTTTTATGAAAGGAACATACATGCAAAGACTCTAGTGGTGGTTTAGGAAAAGAACAAACATGCAATGACTCTGGTGGATCCATGTGGTTTAGGAAAAGAAGACACATGCAATGACTCTGGTGGATCCATGTGGTTTAGGTAAGGAATACACATGTAGTGACTCTGGTGGATCCATGTGGTTTAGGAAAGGGACACACATGCAATGATTCTAGTGGATCCATGTGGTTTATGAAAGGAACACACATGCAATGACTCTTGTGGTGGTTTAGGAAAAGAACACACATGTAATGACTATAGTGGATCCATGTGGTTTAGGAAAAGAAGACACATGCAATGACTCTAGTGGATCCATGTGGTTTAGGTAAGGAATACACATGTAATGGCTCTGGTGGATCCATGTGGTTTAGGAAAGGAACACACATGCAATGATTCTAGTGGATCCATGTGGTTTATGAAAGGAACACACATGCAATGACTCTTGTGGTGGTTTAGGAAAAGAACACACATGTAATGACTCTGGTGGATCCATGTGGTTTAGGAAAAGAAGACACATGGAATGACTCTGGTGGTGGTTTAGGAAAACAACACACATGCAATGACTCCATTGGATCAATGTGGTTTAGGAAAGGAACACACATGCAATGACTCTAGTGATGGTTTAGGCAAAAACACACAAGCAATGACTCTAGTGGTGGTTTAGGAAAGGAACACACATGCAATGACTCTAGTGGTGGTTTAGGAAAGGAACACACGTGCAATAACTTTGGTCGACCCATGTGATTTAGGAAAGGAACACACATGCAATGACTCCGGTGGATCCATGTGGTTTACGAATGGAACACACATGCAATGACAATGATGGATCCATGTGGTTTAGGAAAATAACACACACGAAATGACTCTGGTGGCTCCATGTGGTTGAGGAAAAGAAGACACATGCAATGACTCTGGTGGGGGTTTAAGAAAACAACACGCATGCAATGACTCCGGTGGATCCATGTGGTTTAGGAAAGGAACACACATGCAATAACTCTAGTGATGGTTTAGGAAAAACACACAAGCAATGACTCTAGTGGATCCATGTGGTTTAGGAAAGAAACACACATGCAATGACTCTGGTGGATCCACGTGGTTTATTAAACGGAGCACACATGCAATGACTCTGGTGGTGGTTTAGGAAAATAACACACATGCAATGACTCTGGTCGATCAATGTGGTTTAGGAAAGTAACACACATGCAATGACTCTGATGGATCCTTGTAGTTTAGGAAACGAACACACATGCAATGACTCTGGTGAAAACATCTGGTTTATGAAAGGAACATACATGCAAAGACTCTAGTGGTGGTTTAGGAAAAGAACAAACATGCAATGACTCTGGTGGATCCATGTGGTTTAGGAAAATAAGACACATGCAATGACTCTGGTGGATCTATGTGGTTTAGGTAAGGAATACACATGTAGTGACTCTGGTGGATCCATGTGGTTTAGGAAAGGAACACACATGCAATGATTCTAGAGGATTCATGTGGTTTATGAAAGGAACACACATGCAATGACTCTTGTGGTGGTTTAGGAAAAGAACACACATGTAATGACTCTAGTGGATCCATGTGGTTTAGGAAAAGAAGACACATGCAATGACTCTGGTGGTGGTTTAGGAAAATAACACACATGCAATGACTCCGGTGAATCAATGTGGTTTAGGAAAGGAACACACATGCAATGACTCTAGTGATGGTTTATGAAAAAACACACAAGCAATGACTCTAGTGGTTGTTTAGGATCCATGTGGTTTAGGAAAGGAACACACGTGCAATAACTCTGGTGGATCCATGTAGTTAACGAATGGAACACACATGCAATGACAATGATGGATCCATGTGGTTTAGGAAAATAACACACACGAAATGACTCTGGTGGCTCCATGTGGTTTAGGAAAACAAGACACATGCAATGACTCTGGTGGTGGTTTAGTAAAACAACACGCATGTAATGACTCCGGTGGATCCATGTGGTTTAGGAAAGGAACACACATGCAATAACTCTAGTGATGGTTTATGCAAAAAGACACAATAAATGACTATAGTGGTGGTTTAGGAAAGGAACACACGTGAAATGACTCTAGTGATTGTTTAGGAAAAAAACACATGCAATGACTCTAGTGGTGGTTAAGGAAAGGAACACACATGCAATAACTTTGGTGGATCTATGTGATTTACGAAAGGTACACACATGCAATGACTATGGTGGATCCATGTAGTTTACGAATGCAACACACATGCCATGACACTGATGGATCCATGTGGTTTAGGAAAATAACACACACGAAATTACTCTGGTGGATGAATGAGGTTTAGGAAAAGAAGACACATGCAATAACTCTGGTGGTGGTTTAGGAAAAGAACACACATGCAATTACTCTGTTGGATCAACGTGCTTTAGGAAAGGAACACACATGCAATGACTCTGGTGAAACCATCTGGTTTATGAAAGGAACATACATGCAATGACTTTAGTGGTGGTTTAGGAATAGAACACACATGTAGTGACTCTGGTGGAGGTTTAGGAAAAGAACACACATGAAATGACTCTTGTGGTGGTTAAAGAAAAGAACACACATGCAATGACTCTGGTGGATAAATTTGCTTTAGGAAAGGAACACACATGCAATGAGTCTGATGGATCCATGTGGTTTAGGAAAGGAACACAAATGCAATGACTCCAGTGGTGGTTTTCGAAAATAACACACATGCAATGAGTCTGGTCAATCCATGTGGTTTAGGAAAAGAACGCATATGCAATGACTCTGATGGGTCCATGTGGTTTTGGAAAGGAACACACATGCAATGACTCAGGTGTATCCATGTAGTTTATGAAAGGAACACACATGCAATGACTCTAGTGGTGGTTTAGGAAAATAACACACATGAAATGACTCTTGTGGTGGTTAAGGAGAAGAACTCACATGCAATGACTCTGCTGATGGTTTAGGAAAAGAACACACATGCAATGACTCTGGTGGATCAATGTGGTTTAGAAAAGGAATACACATGCAATGACTCTAGTGGATCCATGTGGTTTAGGAAAGGAACACACATGCAATGATTCTGGTGGATCCATGTGGTTTAGGAAAGGAACACACATGCAATGATTCTGGTGGATCCATGTGATTTATGAAAGGAACACACATGCAATGACTCTAGTGGTGGTTTAGGAAAAGAACACACATGCAATGACTCCAGTGGATCGACGTGGTTTAGGAAAATAACACACATGCAATGACTCTAGTGGTGGTTTAGGAAAATAAATGCAATGACTCTAGTGGATCCATGTGGTTTAGGAAAGGAACACACATGCAATGACTCTGGTGGATCCACGTGGTTTATGAAAGGAGGACACATGCAATGATTCTGGTGGTGGTTTAGGAAAATAACACACATGTAATGACTCTGGTGGATCAATGTTCTTTAGGAAAGTAACACACATGCAATGACTCTGATGGATCCTTGTGGTTTAGAAAAACGAACACACATGCAATGACTCTAGTGAAAACATTTTGTTTATGAAAGGAACATAGATGCAAAGTGACATGGGTATACCCTACAGGTACTCGAGCTTGGTATATACAGTCCAAAAACATACAGGCCCACGGTGTCGCCAAGGACCAAACGAAGGACTCGAGTAACCTACGGACTCTCGATTGCTTGAAGAATAAGAAGAAGTTAAAAGATAGAAAGTTTGAAGGGGAAAACCCTAACTTGTAACCGCCTCGACCTGCTACCCGAGACCTAGCCTATCAATATAAGGGCTAGGAGGGGGCGGCGAGGAGGACACGCGCAACCCTAGTTTCCACCACCCCCGCCAGATTGCATCTACACACCATTGTAACCCTCGGTTCCTTCGATAATTCCACCAGCAGACAAGCAGGAGTAGGGACCTCTACGAGGCCTGAACCTGGGTAAATCTTTGTCCCCTGTGTGCTTGTTTGCTAGCCGATAGATGTCTCCAGCGCTCCCTCTGTAACATCCCAAAACTTTAATCCAAGCTTATTAAGATCAAATCATCCAAAATTGGGGTTAACAAAAACTTTTCCAAATTTAAAATGAAAGCATTCATATATGTGTGTGCATTTAAAATAGGAGTTGTTTGAATTGCCATGATTGATTGATCCAATACTTGTAAAATGTTTCTTAGGTGATTTAAACATCATTTACACCATTCCCAAACTTTTCCTAAAAGAAATCAAATCAAAAAGAATTAAATTGAAGGAATGGTCATTTGGACAAATTTAACTCTCATGCCTACTTTGGCTATTCCTAGTACTCAATTCTTAACAGAAACAATTCTTGATCTTTGCACCCCTTGCTAGTACACATAATGTGGTACCAAGGCCCACCTTTTGATCTACTAAAAACCTTCTGTAAACTATTTTAAATGATAGTTTAAAATTGAATCTAATGCATATGCATAGATCACCCCTATTTCAAAAACCATGTATTTGAGCTCCATTTTCAAAACCCTTGCAACTAGAGACTACCTAGCACTAGTGGTGATCACCCCAAATTTTTGAACACAAAATTCAAAACTTTTTCTCTTGCGGCCATTTCATCAAACACATGGCAGGCAGATTACAAACTAAACAAATTTCACTATTTTAAATAGTGTTCTGGCCAAACTTGTTCCCTAAATTGCCACAGAAAACCTCTCCACTACTCCCCCCAACCCTCTCTAGCCTAGCCCCACACTGTACCACGACCAAATGGTCATGGCCATAAAGGCCGAACCCCCACTTGGGCACCCCACCGGCGACAGCAAGCCACAGCCGCCGCCAGCGCCATCCACCGTGTCCTGGAGATAGCCAGCGGTCCACCTCCATCGCCCAACCAGTCCCAGCCCAAGGACAGCGACCCGAACGACCAGGAACCACCGCGCCCCGAGCCTGTCGACCATGCCGACACCGCCCGCAGAGCGCGCACTGTCCTCGCGTGCACAAGCCGCTGCTCGACACCAGCCCGCGCCCACCGCTCCGCCTCGACCTGGAGAACACCCCAGACACCCCCGTTCGCCGCCCAAAGCCCCACAGCCACCGCTCGCCGTGGACACAGCCGCTTCGGCCGCGCAGAGCGCCACCTCACCCCGACCGCATGCCACCGCCCCTACGGCCGCATTGAAGCGCTAGAGCACCGCCAGGGGACCGCCCATCGATCGCCATCCCCAGCCATGCCGCTAGCTCGCCGTAGCCATGTCGCCACCGTCGACCGCCCATCCCGCTCGGTCTCACCGTCGAGCCTATAAAAGGAGCCCTCCCTAGCACCAACGACTCACACCATTCTACTCCCCTCACCTCTCTGAACCTCAACCAGCCCTCGCTGGAGCAAGTGGAGCAGCAACTCGCCGGAATTGGAGCCGGAGCCGCCGCCTCTGGAGAAGAAGGGTGTCGTTGATTCCGGCCACCCCAAGCTCCGTCGTGACCACGCCTCGCCTCGCCCTCGTCTTCCACTTCGTTCGCCCGCATCGCTGACCCTGCTGGAGCCCTGGTACGCCCCCAGTAGACCCCCACCGAGTCGCTAGGGTTCGAGCTCGCCGACGACCCGTCCGTCGTCGACGACGACCCTCAGCCGTAGATCTAGCCTCTAATCGCACGGCGCACAACACGCGTACCGTTTCGCGTTTTAAGTGTCGCTGACAAGTGGACCCCTCCTGTCAGCTGAGCCCCGTGCCGCGTAGCGCCACTAGGCCGGCCCATTTCCTTTCCCGCACAAGCCCGTAGATTCAAATCTAGGTTTTTCTTTTTAGTTAGAATATAGTTTCTGTCCAGTGTTTCAAAATTCAATTCTGTGAGTTTGACAAATCCAAATTACATGAAACTAATTTTGTCTGAAAGGTATTCAAATGCTCTATCCAAGCCCGTTGGATTTAATTCATTTAGAGTTATAGATTTCTCCTAATAACAATAAGAAGACAGAAGCTTTTGCAACTTGAAACATTTTTGTAAAATCAACCAAGTTAGATTTTGAGTTGATTCCAACTCTCAAAAATCAAATTTCATTATATCTATCCAAATATGTAATAATATTAAGGTTTACAGGCAGTGACTTTGGACTAGTACCAAAATAATGCTATATAGGCATTTCTAGTCACTTTAAATCCTTAAATAATAAACTTAAACCAAAGTAATATTGATCCAACCTTTAAATATCATTCCCACCGGTTAGAATATGTGGTGAGGACATGTGTCCACATGATCCCATATTTTGGTGGTGAATATTAAAGTGTAGTTAATATTTCAATGAGTAGAAATTACTTTTCCAAAATAAAAAGGTTGAAACTATTGAATTAAAACTTGTGATGTCTGGGATGATAATAGATCATCAATTATGTGGTTTAGAATACTACTTAGCCTAAGTTAAGTATTGTTTGGTGATTGTGCACTCCCTATGTATTTCTAGACGCTAGTACCGACCAAGCCTTCGAGGAGGAGGAGTTCTACCAAGAAGAAGAAGAAGAAGAAAACTTCAACCACTGCACCAACCAAGGCAAGCTATTAGTGGCATGCTAACCCTTGCAAACATGCTTTAGTAAGCTATTGTAGCAAGCTAGAATAAAACTAGATAGTTTAGTAAAGATGCCTTAAGCATACTTTGAGCAGACCCCCTTAGTTTACACAAAGTTCTTTAATTAATTTTGAAGGTAGCATAAAGAGTATAAAACTTGACATAATTAGGAACCCTTAAATGTCATTCTATGGCATGAGATTGATACCACCTTTCCACCTTAGTGAACACTCTTAACCTAGTGTTTTAGAATAGATCAAACTTGAGTCACTTTAGATGGGAACACTTGGTGAAAATGAGTTATGAAAACCTTGGAATGATGACTCATTCTATTGAGATGTTTTGACATGTGTTGAGAAACACAATTGGTTTATGATGATGAAAATGATGAGGCATGAGCCTTAACCCTTTTTATAAAACTGATGGTTGGATTCGGATGCGATACCATTCCAAATTTACCGTACAACCACATTACCTGAATTGGGTAAGGCTTAGCTGGAAATTTATATGCATTAGTATTAGTTCCCTCATGGGAGAGGTTTGAGCTGAGGCTACCTCTCATGATGTCCACCTATGCAGTGCCCAAGATTACTGATGGTCATGGTTGGGAGGCCATGCTCATAGGAGAGGTGCTCGTACTAGGGTGTGTAAAGGGAAGGTTATGTTTGATTATATGCATACCAAGTATGATGATTCAGGGTTATCCCTGACAGATGTTTCGAATCTTGTGGTGAAAGTGTACCACCTCTGCAGAGTGTCAAACTATTCGAATAGCCGCGTCCGCAGTTATGGACAGTTGGAATGGCCATACTGTTTCATTGTCAGATGTTTTCTAAATAACTTGAAATGAATGATGAACCTTGACTTGACCACAACAGGGTTGTGTTAATGAAAATTAGCTTCCCAACTTAAGTGATTCTAGACTTTTATTTTATCTTTTCTTGCTTCAGAACTCAACTTAGGTTTCAAACTTAACTTGATGGTTATGCTTTCAATTCAGTACGTTAACTTGGAATCATAACCCTTGCTAGTAGTAGTTTGCGAGTACTTAAAGAGTACTCATGGCTTTTGTCCCTGGCTATTATCATGGCCAGACTATGAAGGAGATTATCAAGATGATGGTCAGCAGGACGGCTATGATAACTAGGACTATCTGCCTTCGTCAGCATTGCCTATGCCCCTGAAGATGGACCCCACCGCTACGCTATCGTTTATTTCCGCTGCTTGTTGTATTAAAGACTGGATCATGAGATCCTTATTTGTGTAAAACCTTATGTATGGTTTGTAATGGATGATGTACTATGATATCCAATCCGTTATGTCTCGCAAAAATGGTAATCCTGGGATTGCGAGGTATGGCATAACGGGCATCTGGGATTAAAAATCCGGGTGTTGACAAGATGGTATCAGAGCCATCCTGACCATAGGAGACCTAGTTAGAATGGACGTCCAAACCAAAAACTTAGCTTTAAAACAAAGTGAGTATTTATGAAAAACTATTTCCCCTCTTACCCTTGTGAACTCATTCTTTCTCAAAAATACATGTTCCTCAAAATTCTTACATTACTACTTAAAATTTGACACACTTGATCACTTCACTAATTTCCTCATCCTAAATTCTTGTAGATGGAGACTCAGTTCAGCAAGTTTTACCAGTTGGGAAACGGAGGTCAGCTGATCTTCGAGAGGGATCTGGATTCACTGTCAGAATTACTAGGATGCCCACATCCGGAGTTTCTTGGAGATCAACTTCCAGGACCCCTAGGAGGAGACCTACAATGGCTAGTCACCGCAGATCTTCGAGGAAGCATTGAAGCACCAACTTCCGGGAGAATTCAGTTCTCTGTGAGAGAGAACAACTGGCTAGATGGATTAGCCAGGGCAATGCATGAAGCTCTCGCACGTCTATGTGCCCTCAGCATCAACAAGATTCAAGGAACCCGTTTTGCCCACTATGCAAGACGTGACTTCATGGGAATGCCGATGGAGATGCCAAGTCACCCAGAGTTGAGGCGCCAAGTGGAGAACCTCGATTTCTTGCTTCATGACCGACAGCAGGAACTGGACAATGCCAGAGAGTTAGCCATCCAGAACTGTGCCATCGCCGACCAGAAGGCCCAGACTTTCACACTGCTCGTCCAAGATCGCCAGTCTCTTTGTCGCCAGCGTGCCAAGAAGGATCGCACCATCGCCCGTCTTTGCAAGAAGGTGGCCGACCTCGAGAAGACCATCAAGGAGCAGGAAGCTCAGCTTGCCGCCAAAGAAGAAGATGGTGAGGGTGAAGACATCCAGGGAGATATGGATTCTTACCTCAGCAACGATGACGATTTTCTGGCAGAGGACGCTGTGGACTTCTACACTGATGATGAAGACTCCGACTTCATCGACGATGAGTAGATGCACTAGAGCACTGTCGTAGAATGAGATGTATCATCTCATTGTATCGTAGTTTGCAGAATGGTTCTTCAAACCATCTGTTTTCCCCTTTGATTGTTGTGGTGTGTTGTATCGTGTGCTTGCTTGCATGAATGAAAAAGAAGTTAGTTGAAAAACCTGAGTCTAACTCAAAGTTGTAGCTTTGAAAACCCAAAACCATGAACCTTAGAATTTCCCTCTTACCCCTATATCTATCTCAATCTTCATATGACTCGTGGAAACCAAGGAGGGAGCAGCTCATCGCAGGACCCAATGCTGCAGATCTTGTAGAATCTCATCGCAGACCATGAAGCAAGCAGGGCCGAGCATCAAGCCAACTTAGCAACATTGTAGCAGATCGCTGTAGCATCCCAATTGTCTAACAATTGCAATGCTACTAGCCTAGTCTATATAATGGCTACTTCCTATATATAATTGTTGCATCATAATTATATCATGCTCATGTCATCATGCCACCTTGCATTTGAGCATCATCTAAAACCCTCTTTCTGTAGATCTCCTCTCATATGCATCATTAATTGTATTTGCCTCTTGATATTGTATTTGGTTATTGATATATTGTTTAAATGCCCAAGTTGAGTTGGGGGCATATCTTTTATTCCACTCCACTACCCTTTCTTTCACCACCTTATAATTCCACCTTCCCATTATCCATGAGCTTGTATTTTATTTTCTTTTGGTATTTAATCTAGCTCATGGTAGATAGGATGGATCTACTTCTACAAATTCTTTTGCTTGGCTTTATTCCACTTTTGGGAATGCATAAGAATAATGCCATGTTAATATTATTGTTTTCACAAAAATAAACATGGCATTAATTATTTTGCATGGGCCATGCAAGCACCACCACATTCTAGTCCTTTGGGATTTTATATGAATTTTTGAGTGGTGTATATCTCTTGGAGCTCTCCCTTCTCTCTCAAATCTTTCACCTTGTTTGGTTTAATTCTTTTTGCCTTGTGCTCATCACGCTTTTCTCTCTTGGGTATGCCATGCATGGTCATGTGAAATCCTTTCCATCTCCATCTTTTGCCCTCCTTTGTTTTTATTTGATTTTTTGAGTGGATCATCTCTCATCTCTCTCTCCCTCCTTTTGCTTGATCTTGTTGGATTCATGTTAAAACCCTACAACCATCCCCCATCCATGCAAGCCATGTGTGGGCATATTCAACCCTTATCTCTAAAACCCTAAGCCATCACCCTCTCCTCTCTCTAACCTAGCTAACCCAAACCCTAAACCTAGTTTCCTCTCTAATCTAACCCTAGTTACACCCATCTCCCCCTGTCATCTCACCCTCTCCTTCCACCATGCCGAGGTGCCCCCTCTCCCTACCATGCAGGCCCCACCTAGCCACCCTACTCCCCCTGGCCGAGCTACCCTCCTACCCCAACCCTAGCACCAACCCTAACCCGAACCTCTCCCTTCTAACCTAGCTCACGCGAGCCTCCCATATCTCTCTCTCTCTAGCTCTCTCTCTCTAGCTCTCTCTCCCTGCCATAGCAGCCCTACCCCGAGCTCTCCTCACCGTCCCCACCTGGTAGCCCCTGCCCCTGCCGTCCAGCCCGAGCACGTGAGAGGAGGTGGAGAAAAGGTGGCCGAGACCACCTTTTTCCTCTACCCGTGCCCACACGCCACCTCCTCCCTCTCTCTCGCTTGCCCTCATCCACACGACTCCTCTGCCTCTCCCAGATCCCCCCAGAGCCCCTGCCTCTCCTCTCCTTCCTCTCCCTGACGCCTACCCCTCTCTCGCCGGCCACCGTCTGCACCGTCGCCTACTCCTAGCTCCTGCTGTCGTGGTTGACATGGGAGTGGTCGAGGCGCTCGAGGACGCTCCCCTGCTTCACCTCGTACGTGCCGATGAGGAGGAGAAGGTCCCCAGCCGCCGCAGTACCGCAACGCCCGCCGAAACCCTAGCTCCGCCCCGGCCTCTGCTTCCTCGCCGATCCGTCGTCTCCCAGCCCGATCCACCTCCATCGTCCACCCCGCGGTGAGCTCCTCTACCTCCTGGACATGCTCCGCCTCACCGGGTAGCCCTAGCTGCGCCAGACGTTTCGCTAAACACCCTCTGCGCGTCGGCGGTCACTGCGTTCACTCGGCGTAGCGCCTCGCAGACGGCATATCTAGCCCCTATCCACCTTGCTGTCACCAACCCTCAGCCAGCCGCTTTGGTTACCGCCTCCGCGCGCGAGCCCCAGGTCCCCGGATCGAGTTCCCCGCGCGCCGCGCTCCGCTGTCGCGCACGAATCTGTCCGCGGTTCAGAGAAAGAAGAGGAACAGTGGGGCCGTGGCCGTCTTTCAGAAAAACCCCCAACCTTTTTATTTCCTAAACCCGCGGACCAGCCTACCCCACCTGTCAGCCACCCTGACGTTCTTGCAGAAAAGTCCCTCTGTTCCTCTGGCCGTAACCCGCGCTCCAGCTCGGCCCCGCCTGGCAGTCTCTGCGCGCTCGTTCGCTGGCACGTGGGCCTCCAGTTGCTGGCCCACCAGTCAATCGCAGAGGCTGGCTAAGCCGAGGTGAGAAAAGGAATTCCTGAGCGCGTGGCCCAGTCCGTTGGTCCCACTCGTCAGCGACTGGGGCTAGCTCGGTCTGAGTAATAAAAGTTTCTCCTGTTGTCTGTTTTAATTAAACCTTTTTCAAATTAATTTAAATTCAAATTCAAATCTGTTTTTAAATAACTTTTAAAATATAATTCCAAATTAAACATGTAATATATGTTTTGAAATCAGAAAAATGTGAGGAATTCAAATTTGCCCTTCAAAATATTATTTGAACACTTTAAAATTTCGAGTTGATTAAAATTACAAATAAAATGCCCTTTGCCTTAATTAATTAATAACTTTTGTTTTATAACTCCGAATTTGACAAATGATATGTCTAAAATGATCAGCTCGACGAGACCTTTCTGTTTATGCATTCCATGTTCTGAATTGCAGCATGCATCATATAAATATCAAGTGTACAGCAACTTATTTGAGCATAAAAGGTGACTAAAACACCATAAAATGCTTTATTCTTGTACCCCACACCTCACCCATGCCATGCTACATTCTTGCCATGCAAATTGTGCATCATTCATCATGGCATGATTGTTTGCTTGTCACATTTTAATTCATATGCTTGTGCACTTTATTTATGTTGGCCCTTGTTTGTTTGGTTCTTCTTCGAATAGACGCTGAGCAGGGGATATATCAAGAAACCCAGGAGCACTACCCAGATCCTTCTCTCGCTTCAACTGAGCTGCCAGGCAAGCACTACCACATGCTTGCATACATATAGTACCTATTGCCTCTATCTTATTCTTGCATCATTGAGTCGCGATTGCATTAAACTGAATCCCAAGTACTGCATAGCCTTTACTTTTAAACCCCACCGAAGCTTGTTCCTCCATCCCATGAGCCATTACTACAGGAGTTGTTTGAGCCATGCGGGTCATAGAACAGCATGTGTAGGGTATGTGAGTGTCTGATGGATAACGAGGTACCTAAACAACTTAACCTGAGTAGTAATGGGATAACTAATGAAAGTGGCACCAGTGAGCAATATCTGCTATTTGGTTTTTCATGCTCACTTGTGTCCCGTAGGACCCCGAGTACTTGATTCCTGTTCCTTGAATATTCGCGCTATCCACATCCGAGAGGCTTATGAACCCCCCTGAGCCAGAGCTTGATTCATTCTTATTTCTGGGGGCCACAAGTAGTTTGGGGCTTTATTACTATCCTGTACTTATGCCATGCTTTACTGCTTTATTTAAGATTGTGCGAGGAGCACCTGTACTGTTTTGGATGCGGAGTGTTTTCGCGGTATCGACAAGCCCAGTCACACTTTCGGGTTCCCAGTCGTTTACAGCCATTGACGCAAACCTTGAGTCCGTCTCGGAGCCGGCCAACTTCATTGCGGGTAGCTTAATGGGGTGGCCCCCTGAAATGTTTCTGAATCCTGTGATCGCTTTGTCGTGAATGCCTCGTTGGGTTTTGAAAGCCATGTCCGCGGTTATGGACGACTTGGAGCACAGTTTCTCGATCATAGACAAGTATAACTAAAGTACCGCTTTTAATTTGACTAAGTACCTGACTAGTAAATAGTGCAACACTCATGGAATGGATAATAAAACTGCCAACGGATGGGGGGGCTGTTCGTCCGCTTCCTCGTTGGTAAGCGAGGAGGAGGATGGATCTGTTAATATTACCGTTATAACTGTTGTTATTAATTCACGGACATCCATCTATATTTGGTTAGGCGGATGGTTAGCGAGTATCTATAGAATTGTTAGGTATTATCGTTTGCTGCAATTGCGTCACCCCAGGTTGTGTCCCCTTTAGAGGCATAAAGACTTGCTGAGTACCCCTAGGGTCTCACACGATAAATTGTTTGATTCAGATGAACAGGTACACCCACAAGATGGATACTGGGCGGAGGAGACGAACGATGTGGGCAACGATCATTCGGTGTAGAGATTCCGGGAACGGGGATCCGTGAGATCTGTGGGCGGGATGTGTTTATTTATGGGGCATCTTATGCCGATTTGCTTCTTATCCGTACTCGGATCTTGTTTTCCGCTTCCGCCTGATGCTCTGATGTTTGATGTATGAGGAGATATCCTAAACTATTATATCTATCTAGGATATTTGGATCTTGCCGTATGGCGTTGCAATATTTCTATTTCTTTTAGATGGAATGGCTTTGAGGACTGTTGTATGGTGGCTTGCATACATACTCATTTGTGTATGTAGTTAATCCCTTCGCCTGCCAATTACGCCGCTCGTTCTTGTCCCGATGTTTGGAAATGGTTAGGATGGCCGAAAGGTCTACCTGTGAGTGGCATTTGGCCCCACCGTACTATTTTAACCATTTCCGATCATCCAGGCTTGTAACTAAGAGCGTAATTCACCGAGGTAGTTACAATCGCCCAAATGGCTCTCAACAACCAAGGACATGGAAATCAGGATCACCATGGATCTAAACTCAAAAATTTTCAGAACACCAATCCCCCAATCTTCAACCAATCTGAAAACCCATTAGATGCTGATGACTAGTTACAGACCATGGAAAACAACCTAGAAGTTGTAGGAGTTGATGAGAATGAGAAAGTTCTCTTCGCCACTCACTATCTGGCGGGAGATGCAAGAGCTTGGTGGAATAGCGTCCGCAACATGAACCATGGCCAGGTGATGACCTGGGGAGCATTCAAGTTCATGTTCAGCCGCACCCACGTGCCGCAAGGTCTTGTCAACAAGATGAGAGATGAATTCCGTGAACTGAAGCAAGGAAGATTGACTGTAGTAGAGTACCGTGACAAATTCTTGTCACTTGCCAGATATGCACCAGATGAAATCAACACGGAGGCCAAGAAGAAAGAGAGATTCTTAAACGGACTACATGATGAGATGCAGACTGTCCTCGTCAACATCCATTTCCAGGATCTTGAAGAACTAGTCGACTCTGCCATTCAGATGGAAGGGAAGATTAACCAGGCTAACGACAACCGCAAGCATCATATGATGCAGCAGTCTGGATCCGGTAGTCACCAGAAGTACCGCCCCAACCCCTCACCGGGATATGCACCAAGGAACAACCGACCCCCAAATTCTCGCCCAAGCTACCTCAACCGTAGCGGAGGAAATGTGAAGCCCGGAGGAAACAATCACAACTCCGGCAACGCCAACAAGTTCAACCGTGCCCCTCCCAAGAGCAACAACAACAACACTGCCCCCAGAACTGGCAGCAATGTTGTACCTGTCGCAGTCAAGGACAAGTCCCAGATCACTTGCTTCGAGTGTGGAGTGAAGGGTCACTACTCCAATGAGTGTCCCAAGAAGACTGCCGCCAATGCCCCTGTGAATGCCCCAGCTCAGCAGCAGCGTCGTGTTCAACCAGGCAGGAGATTTGCCCCAGGGAACCCACACAACCGCAATGGTCGTCTCTTCCACAGGAACGCAGAAGAAGTCCAGGAAGCACCAGATGTAGTGCTGGGTATGTTTTCTGTCAACTCAGTTTTAGCAAGGGTATTGTTTGATTTTGGAGCATCGCATTCATTTGTCACCGAAGAATTTGTATGCACTAGTAAGATTCGCCCAACCAACCTGAAGCATGTCATAATAGTTCAAATCCCCGATTCAACTACAAAAGCTAGAAAAATTTGCAAAGTTGTACCTATCAGAATACATGGGATAGATTTTTATGCCAACCTAATTGTACTTGGAACCAAAGGTTTGGAAGTAGTACTAGGTATGGACTGGATGTCAAGGCATAAAGGACTGATAGACTGTGCTAAGAAAGCCATCACCATGACCAGTAGTTCTGGAGTAACAGTAGAACATATCTCTGAAACCTTACCCCGTCAATTCAAATGTAACAAAAGTGTAGCCCTGCCCACCATTGACCAAGTCAGAGTAGTCTGTGAATACCCCGACGTATTCCCAGATGAATTGCCAGGTATGTCCCCGGATAGGGATATAGAGTTCATTATCGAACTAATCCCCGGAACCGGACATATATCCCAGAGACCCTATACCATGAACCCCTCAGAGTTAGTAGAACTGAAGAAGCAGTTGGATGCCATGTTAGCAACAGGCTTGATTCAGCCAAGCGCATCGCCATGGAGATCACCAGTGTTATTCGTCGACAAGAAAGATGGAGGCAACCGTCTGTGTGCAGACTACAGAAAGTTGAATGATGTCACCATCAAGAACAAGTACCCCTTGCCAAAGATAGAGGATCTATTTGATCAGTTGACTGGAGCTCAGGTATTCTCAAAGATTGATCTTAGGACTGGTTATCACCAACTTAAGTTTCGTGCAACGGATATTCCGAAGACCGCCTTTACTACTCGCTATGGTTTATACGAGTATACGGTTATGTCTTTTGGATTAACCAATGCCCCTGCTTATTTCATGAATCTCATGAATAAGATATTTATGAATTTCTTAGATAAGTTTGTAGTTGTGTTTATCGACGACATCCTTATCTACTCCAAGACAGAGGAAGAGCATGAGCAACATCTGAGAATCATCCTAGAAACCCTAAGAGAGCATCAGTTATATGCCAAGTTCAGCATGTGTGAGTTTTGGCTGAAAGAAGTAGGATTCCTAGGACATATTGTGTCTGCCGAAGGAGTCTCTGTTGATCCCAGCAAGATCAAAGATGTCGAAGAATGGGAAGCCCCAACCAATCAAACCCAAGTTCGTTCATTTCTCGGATTAGCGGGATATTACCGCAAGTTCATAGAAGGATTCTCGAGCATAGCCCGACCAATGACCCAATTGTTGAAAAAGGAGAAGAAGTTTGAATGGACGGACAAGTGTGAAGCCAGTTTCCAGGAGCTGAAGAAGAGATTGATATCAGCCCCAATTTTGATCATGCCAGACATCAAGAAGCCATATGATGTATATTGTGATGCATCCAAGATTGGTCTAGGATGTGTATTGATGCAAGAAGGCAAAGTCATCGCGTTTCTGTCTCGACAACTGAAGCAGCATGAGCAGAACTATCCGACCCATGATCTTGAGCTAGCAGCGGTGGTTCTAGCGTTGAAGACATGGCGTCATTATTTGATGGGTAATCGCTCTGAGATTTACTCAGATCATAAGAGCTTGAAGTATATCTTCACCCAGAAGGAGTTGAATATGAGGCAAAGAAGATGGATAGAGTTAATCAAGGATTATGACCTTGACATTTACTATCACCCCGGCAAAGCCAATGTGGTAGCGGATGCTCTTAGCAGATTGCCGTGTAGGCTTAACACCATGATCAAAGAGAAGCAACCAAGTTTGTATGAGGAGTTGGAGCAGTTCAGGACTGAGTTACTTAGCAAAGGATTCCTAGCTAGCATTGAACTTCAACCCACTTTGATTAGCCAAATCAAGGAAACCCAGAAGGGGAATGAAAGTATCGACGGAATCAAACGTCGTATTGGTATAGGCAAAGTACCTGGATTCACCGAAGACGAAGAAGGTGTACTGTGGTACAAGGGACGTATCTGTGTACCAGCAGATTCAGAGCTGAAGGAAATTATCATGAAGGAAGCTCATGATACTCTTTATTCTATCCACCCCGGAGGAACAAAGATGTATCAGGATTTGAAAGAGCAATTTTGGTGGCACAAGATGAAGAGAGAGATCGGAAGCTACATCGCCAAATGTGACATTTGTCAAAGAGTCAAAGCAGAGCATCAGAGACCTGCAGGATTGTTGCAACCATTGCAGATTCCGGAATGGAAATGGGATTCCGTCGGAAATGGACTTTATCACCGGTTTACCTACTTCTAGTAGGGGAAATGGCTCAATTTGGGTCATAGTTGATAGACTATCCAAGGTAGCCCACTTCATACCAGTCAAGACAACCTACCAGAGTGCAAAACTAGCAGAGCTGTACATTGCTAGGATTGTTAGTCTGCATGAAACCCCCAAGACCATCGTATCAGATCGAGGAACTCCGTTTACTTCAAGATTTTGCAGAAAGTTCAGGAAGGTTTAGGAACCAAGTTGAATTTCAGTACCGCTTATCACCCGCATACAGATGGACAGACTGAGAGAGTCAACCAGATCTTGGAGGATATGCTTAGAGCTTGTGTGTTGGAATACGGATCAAAATGGGAAGACTGCCTGCCCTTCACAGAATTCTCATATAACAACAGTTATCAAGCTAATTTGCAGATGGCACCCTTTGAATTCCTATACGGAAGAAAGTGTCGTACCCTTTTGAATTGGTCGCAAGTAGGAGAGAGTCAGATCTTTGGACCCGACATTCTCCGAGAAGCAGAAGAGAAAGTTCACAATGTTCGTGAGCACCTCAAGACCGCCCAATCCAGACAGAAGAGTTATGCTGACAGGAGAAGAAGAGACCTGACTTTCAATGTCGGAGATTTCGTATATCTCAAGGTTTCACCATTGAAGGGAACTCAACGCTTTAGTCTGAAGGGAAAGTTAGCTCCTAGATATATCGGACCTTTCAAGATTCTGAACCACCGAGGAGAAGTATCGTATCAACTGGAATTGCCGGGAGAGATGTCAGCCATCCACAATGTGTTCCATATCTCGTTACTTCGCAAATGCTTGGAAGTGCCTGAGAAGACTGAAGTTTTCAAGAATATGGATCACAGAGCAGTGGAAATCAACAATGACCTGACCTATCGGGAAGTGCCCATTCGTATCTTAGAAGAAGCCTACAGAACCACCAGGACCAGGAGTATCAAGTTTCTCAAGATTCAGTGGAGCAACCATACCGAGGAGGAAGCCACTTGGGAGCGCGAGGATTACATTAGGACAGAGTTCCCAGATCTCTTTAGTTCCTAGTTTTCTTGTAAATCTCGGGACGAGATTTTATTTAAGGAGGGAAGGTTTGTAACATCCCAAAACTTTAATCCAAGCTTATTAAGATCAAATCATCCAAAATTGGGGTTAACAAAAACTTTTCCAAATTTAAAATGAAAGCATTCATATATGTGTGTGCATTTAAAATAGGAGTTGTTTGAATTGCCATGATTGATTGATCCAATGCTTGTAAAATGTTTCTTAGGTGATTTAAACATCATCTACACCATTCCCAAACTTTTCCTAAAAGAAATCAAATCAAAAAGAATTAAATTGAAGGAATGGTCATTTGGACAAATTTAACTCTCATGTCTACTTTCGCTATTCCTAGTACTCAATTCTTAACAGAAACAATTCTTGATCTTTGTACCCCTTGCTAGTACACATAATGAGGTACCAAGGCCCACCTTTTGATCTACTAAAAACCTTCTGTAAACTATTTTAAATGAAAGTTTAAAATTGAATCTAATGCATATGCATAGATCACCCCTATTTCAAAAACCATGTATTTGAGCTCCATTTTCAAAACCCTTGCAACTAGAGACTACCTAGCACTAGTGGAGATCACCCAAAAATTTTGAACACAAAATTCAAAACTTTTTATCTTCCGGCCATTTCATCAAACACTTGGCAGGCAGATTACAAACTAAACAAATTTCACTATTTCAAATAGTGTTTTGGCCAAACTTGTTCCCCAAATTGCCACAGAAAACCTCTCCACTACTCCCCATAACCCTCTCTAGCCCAGCCCCACACTGTGCCACGACCAAATGGTCACGGCCATTAAGGCCGAACCCCGACTTGGGCACCCCACCGGCGACAGCAAGCCACAGCCGCCGCCAGCGCCATCCACCGTGTCCTGGAGATAGCCAGTGGTCCACCTCCACCGCCCAACCAGTCCCAGCCCAAGGACAGCGACCCGAACGACCAGGAACCACCGCGCCCCGAGCCTGTCGACCATGTCGACGCCGCCCGCAGAGCACGCACTGTCCCCGCGTGCACAAGCCGCCGCTCGACACCAACCCGTGCCCACCGCTCCGCCTCGACCTGGAGAACACCCCAGACACCCCCGTTCGCCGCCCAAAGCCCCACAGCCACCGCTCGCCGTGGACACAACCGCTTCGGCCGCGCAGAGCGCCACCTCACCCCGACCGCATGCCACCGCCCATACGGCCGCATTGAAGCGCGAGAGCACCGCCAGGGGACCGCCCATCGATCGCCATCCCCAGCCATGCCGCTAGCTCGCCGTAGCCATGTCGCCACCGTCGAGCCTATAAAAGGAGCCCTCCCCAGCACCAACGACTCACACCATTCTACTCCCCTTACCTCTCTGAACCTCAACCACCCCTCGCCGGAGCAAGTGGAGCAGCAACTCGCCGGAATTGGAGCCGGAGCCGCCGCCTCTGGAGAAGAAGGGTGTCGTTGATTCCGGCCACCCCAAGCTCCGCCGTGACCATGCCTCGCCTCGCCCTCGTCTTCCACTTCGTTCGCCCGCATCGCCGACCCCGCTGGAGCCCTGGTACGCCCCCAGTAGACCCCCACCGAGTCGCTAGGGTTCGAGCTCGCCGGCGACCCGTCCGTCGTCGACGACGACCCTCAGCCGTAGATCTAGCCTCTAATCGCACGGCCCACAGCGCGCGTACCGTTTCGCGTTTTAAGTGCTGCTGACAAGTGGAACCCTCCTGTCAGCTGAGCCCCGTGCCGCGTAGCGCCACTGGGCCGGCCCATTTCCTTTCCCGCACAAGCCCGTAGATTCAAATCTAGGTTTTTCTTTTTAGTTAGAATATAGTTTCTGTCCAGTGTTTCAAAATTCAATTCTGTGAGTTTGACAAATCCAAATTACATGAAACTAATTTTGTCTGAAAGGTATTGAAATGCTCTATCCAAGTCCGTTGGATTTAATTCATCTAGAGTTATAGATTTCTCCTAATAAAAATAAGAAGACAGAAGCTTTTGCAACTTGAAACATTTTTGTAAAATCAACCAAGTTAGCTTTTGAGTTGATTCCAACTCTCAAAAATCACATTTCATCATATCTATCCAAATATGTAATAATATTAAGGTTTACAGGCAGTGACTTTGGACTAGCACCAAAATAATGCTATATAGGCATTTCTGGTCACTTTAAATCCTTAAATAATAAACTTAAACCAAAGTAATATTGATCCAACCTTTAAATCTCATTCCCACCAGTTAGAATATGTGGTGAGGACATGTGTCCACATGATCCCATATTTTGGTGGTGAATATTAAAGTGTAGTTAATATTTCAATGAGTAGAAATTACTTTTCCAAAATAAAAAGGTTGAAACTATTGAATTAAAACTTGTGATGTTTGGGATGATAATATATCATCAATTGCGTGGTTTAGAATACTACTTAGCCTAAGTTAAGTATTGTTTGGTGATTGTGCACTCCCTATGTATTTCTAGACGCTAGTACCGACCAAGCCTTCGAGGAGGAGGAGTTCTACCAAGAAGAAGAAGAAGAAGAAGAAAACTTCAACCACTGCACCAACCAAGGCAAGCTATTAGTGGCAAGCTAACCCTTGCAAACATGCTTTAGTAAGCTATTGTAGCAAGCTAGAATAAAACTAGATAGTTTAGTAAAGATGCCTTAAGCATACTTTGATCACACCCCCTTAGTTTACACAAAGTTCTTTAATTAATTTTGAAGGTAGCATAAAGAGTATAAAACTTGGCCTAATTAGAAACCCTTAGATGTCATTCTATGGCATGAGATTGATCCCACCTTTCCACCTTAGTGAACACTCTTAACCTAGTGTTTTAGAATAGATCAAACTTGAGTCACTTTAGATGGGAACACTTGGTGAAAATGAGTTATGAAAACCTTGGAATGATGAGTCATTCTATTGAGATGTTTTGACATGTGTTGAGAAACACAATTGGTTTATGATGATGAAAATGATGAGGCATGAGCCTTAACCCTTTTTATAAATTTGATGGTTGGATTCGGATGCGATACCATTCCAAATTTACCGTATAACCGCATTACCTGAATTGGGTAAGCCTTAGCTGGAAATTTATATGCATTAGTATTAGTTCCCTCATGGGAGAGGTTTGAGCTGAGGCTACCTCTCATGATGTCCACCTATGTAGTGCCCAAGATTACTGATGGTCATGGTTGGGAGGCCATGCTCATAGGAGAGGTGCTCGTACTAGGGTGTGTAAAGGGAAGGTTATGTTTGATTATCTGCATACCAAGTATGATGATTCAGGGTTATCCCTGACAGATGTATCGAATCTTGTGGTGAAAGTGTACCACCTCTGCAGAGTGTCAAACTATTCGAATAGCCGCGTTCGCGGTTATGGACAAGTTGGAATGACCATACTGTTTCATTGTCAGATGTTTTCTAAATAACTTGAAATGAATGATGAACCTTGACTTGACCACAACAGGGTTGTGTTAATGAAAATTAGCTTCCCAACTTAAGTGATTCTAGACTTTTATTTTATCTTTTCTTGCTTCAGAACTCAGCTTAGGTTTCAAACTTAACTTGATGGTTATGCTTTCAATTCAGTACTTTAACTTGGAATCATAACCCTTGCTAGTAGTAGTTTGCGAGTACTTAAAGAGTACTCATGGCTTTTGTCCCTGGCTATTATCATGGCCAGACTATGAAGGAGATTATCAAGATGATGGTCAGCAGGACGGCTATGATAACTAGGACTATCTGCCTTCGTCAGCATTGCTTATGCACCTGAAGATGGACCCCACCGCTACGCTATCGTTTATTTCCGCTGCTTGTTATATTAAAGACTGGATCATGAGATCCTTATTTGTGTAAAACCTTATGTATGGTTTGTAATGGATGATGTACTGTGATATCCAATCCGTTATGTCTCACAAAAATGGTAATCCTGGGATTGTGAGGTATGGCATAACAGGCATCTGGGATTAAAAATCCGGGTGTTGACACCCTCCTTCTCCAAAACCCAAGTCCATAACAATGGGCATTGATGAGTTAAACCCTCGTCAATTGGCGCCATCTATGGGAATTGGGAGTGCTGATGTTGCGGCTTCTTCGGCCCCATCAACCGCGATCTACAACTCCACAACAGCGGAGATTTGCCAGCTCTTCGGCGCGTTCGACTTCACCGTCCACACGCTAGCCATTCGCCCGGCCTTCGAGTCTGTGGGCGACGGAATCAGCCTGGCGATCGGGAGCTTCCGCTTCCAAGTTGGTTAGATGGGCACGTTTCGCATGCCTGATCAGCCGACAGCATCGGCGATTGCCCCAACATCATGGTTTCCTCCATCGATCGGCACCCTCAGCAAGCTCAACGCCCTGACAACAGTCGAGAACACGGTCAGCGACAGCAGTCGCGACTCCGATCTGAGTGATCTAGCCACTGAAGATGGAACCTATGGTTCTAGATCTGAGAGTTGTGGAAGCAGCAGCTTCCCCAATCACTTCATGTGCGCTGTCATCAACACAGGCGACACCTCTGCCAACCGCGACAACGGCGGCAATCGCGGTAATGGAACCGAACCGCCTAACGGCGGCAACGGTGGCAATGGCGGCAACGGCGGTAATGGTGGTAATCGCGTCCCCGTCGACAACGGAGGGGCAGTTGAACCTCCAACCATAGTAAATGAGAAAACCGGCGAACGCGTCATAATCAAGCTCAACGAGCAAGAATGGGCTCGCTGCCGCGAGGCCCTGCGAGGCACCCCTCTACCCTTTGGATCCCCGCAGGAGCTGCTGATGGGCTATCACTGGCTCTTGAAGGAAGAATTCAAGCGCCAAGTACAAACAATCGCGCAACTCGAGGCGTGCAAAAAGGCGGCAGATGAGTCGAGCCTTAGTCGTGCTGGACTCTCCTCCTATGGAGGATCCTCCTCAAAGGGCAACGAGCACCTCGCCAAGAAGAGGCAGTCTCGGATGGCCCATCTCACCGAGCAGGAACGCATAGAGGCCGCAAAGGTCCTCGACTTCGGCTCTATGACAGTCGACACCAGGGGCAATGTGGTCCCCAAGATGCCACAGGCTGCGGTGACAGCGGCCACCATGTACCTCATGAACAACCAACCACCAGCTGGATACCCTCGAGCCGCCATGCACCGATCTATCATCGCGGGCTTGGGATTAATCGAGGCCTCCCTCGACAAGGAGCCGACACCGGAACCAAAGAAGGGCAAAGCGCTAGCAAAGCGTTACTCCTCACCCTCATCCAGCGATGACAGTCATGACTTGTCTCGACATCGCCACTCATGACGACACGACCACGACTACGACACACGTGATGAAATCACATAGCGCAAGATTGACAAATCAAGAGCACGACGTGCTTGGTCGACTGAATCAGAAGAGGAGGACGTGGAGCTCTGCGGCGCTAGATGCTTCAGCAGATCCATTAGGCAGAAGCGAATGCCTAAAGGGTTTAAACTCCCGTCGGAGAACCCGAAGTTTGACGGCCTACAGGACCCGAAGATCTGGCTAGAGGACCACATCTCCTCCGTCAGACTCCACGGAGGCAGTCGAAGCACGGCCATGCAATGCTTGCAGCTACAGCTGCAGGGCGCCGCCCGAGCATGGCTCAACAACCTCCCACGCGGGTCCATTCGCAGTTGGGACGAGCTGGTTTATAGCTTCGTGCACAAATTTAAGGGCACATACAAGCGGCCCGCATCAATCGAAGAGCTGAGATGCTGCCAGCAAAGATCTGGCAAATCGCTGCGCTCCTACATCCAAAGGTGGTCCATCATCAAGAACTCCGTAGAAAACATCTCGAAGGATCGGCGATTGACGCATTCAACGCTGGCGTCCGCCGTTTAGAACTCAGAGAGGAGCTGGGCCGCTCAAAGCCCAAGACCATCGACCACCTGATGGAGATCGCGAATCGGTGGGCCGATGGAGACGACCCAGTGAAGAATCGCGTTCACTCCGACGAGGAGGCAGAGCTCGAGCATAGACGCGATCGCCGAGGCAAGCATAGCATGCGCATTTATGACGACCACGATGACGTCAATATGGTCGCGGCTGGCTACGCCGAAAGACGCGACGACAACCGCAACAACGGATACCGTAGAGGCGGATACCGCGACTCCGGGAAAACCACGCAAGTGTGGCAACGCCGCACTCGCGACGAGGCACCCACGAGCTCCATTGAGGATAAACTGTCCGGGCCATGTACGGTGCACTTCTACATTGACAAGCATGACGGCAAGAAGAAGTCCAGCCACCTCCTCAAGGATTTCCGCGAATTCCTCAAGCTACATGAGGGACTGGTTCGAATGAACCGCAATGCATTCGAAAGAGGCTACGGAGCCACTCCAGGCGCCGTGGCACATGGCGCTCCACCACCTCCACCTGGACCACCCCCGAATGTAGCTGCACCGGACCAAGACCACGGAGGCGAGCCGTACCCACGAGCCATGGGCACCATGATGATCCAAAAGGGACGCCCCTCCAATAGGGTGCAGAAGGCCATCACTCGCCAAGTCAACTTGGCCACACACTCGCCACCATCCACCACTGAGTACCTCAGTGGAAGCGAGTCCTGCATCACCTTCGACAAACGCGACCATCCGCCTCAGGTACCCCGTCCAGGCCATTGCCCCCTCATACTCGAGGCACAAATCGAAGGCTTCGACATGAGACGCGTCTTCATGGATGGCGGAAGCGGCATCAACCTCATATTCGTGAGTACCTCGCGAGCAATGAGAATCCCTCTAACCTGCCTGGAGGCATCGAACACAATGTTCCACGGCATCGTCCCAGGGAAAGGCGTATAGCCCCTGCGCAAAATCAACCTCGACGTCATCTTCGGTACGCCGAAGAACTTCCGGCGCGAGCGCATCGACTTTGAGGTCGTCGACTGGCCCTCATAGTACCACTGCATCCTGGGGTGTGTCGCATTCACTAGGTTCATGGCAGTGCCCCACTACGCCTACCTGCAGATGAAAATGCCAGGTCCCCATGGTGTCATCGCGATCAACGGGAGCTTCAAGCGAGCATGCCAGGAGTTCCCAGGGAATTCACCGAGCATGCACTCAACGTCAACCCCGACGCACGGTCAGTCAAGCAAACAATTCGGTTATTGTCTGAGCCAAGAGCGCAGGCAGTCGGAATGGAGATCAACAGACTCCTCGAGGCCAAGTTCATACGCGGGATCAAGGAAAGCACTTGTCTCGCCAACACGGTGCTGGTACCAAAAAAGGACACGGATATCCTGCGGATGTGCGTGGACTTCACCTCTCTAAACAAGCACTGCCCAAAGGATCACTTCCCGTTGCCGCGGATCGACCAGATCATCGATTCCACCGCGGGATGCGAGCGCCTCTACTTCCTCGACGCCTACTCAGGCTATAATCAAATTCGAATGAAGGAGGAAGATCAAGAGAAAACAGCGTTTACAACGCCCTTTGGTGTGTTCTGCTACAACACAATGCCCTTCGGGCTAAAGCACACGGGAGCCACCTACCAGCGGTGCATGCAGGCTTGCCTCAAGGAACAACCGGGTCGCAACATTCAAGTCTATGTTGACGACATAGTAATCAAGACCAAGGAGGAAGCCTCGCTAATCGACGATTTGCGTGAAACCTTCACCAACCTCGACCGCTACCGGATCAAGCTCAATCCGGACAAATGCGCCTTCGGCGTACCATCTGGGCAGCTGCTCGGGTACCTCATCTCCGCGAGAGGAATGGAGGCGAACCTAAAGAAGATAAAAGCCATACTGGCCATGGAGAAGCCGAAAAACATAAGGGGCGTCCAGCAGCTGGCTGGACGAATCACGGCCCTCAGTCGATTCATCAGTCGAATGGGCGAAGAGGCGCTGCCCTTCTACCAGCTCCTCCGCAAAACTAAAAAATTCGAGTGGACCACCGAAGCACAAGAAGCATTCGAAGACCTCAAGCGCCTGCTATCCACTTCGCCCGTACTAGTGACCCCACGAGAAAGGGAACCACTGTTGTTGTATATCTCCGCCACCAACCAGGTGGTCAGCACAGTGCTCGTCGTCGAGCGGGCCGAGGAAAACAAGGTCCACGGCATACAACGCCCAGTATACTACCTCAGCAAGGTCCTCACGCCAACAAAACAGCGGTACCCACACTACCAGAAGCTGGCACACGGCGTCTTCATGACCGCCCGGCGACTACGCCACTACTTTCAGGAACACCCAATCGTGGTGGTCAACGACGCCCCGTTGGGGCATATACTCAATAACCCCGACGCCATAGGACGAGTCACGCTTTGGGGGATAGAATTGTCTCTACGAGACATCACGTACGAAAAGCGCGACACAATCAAGTTGCAAGTTCTCCCGGACTTCCTCGTGCACTGGATGGAAAACCAGCTCCCGGACAAGCTAGATATGTCCTACCTCTGGACAATGCACTTCGATGGGTCCAAGCAGAAAGACGGGGTAGGCGCAGGTGTCATACTGACATCACCTCAAGGGGACAAGCTGAAATATATCCTGCGAATGCAGTTCACAGCCTCAAACAACGAGGCTGAATACGAGGCCCTGTTGCACGGGATGAGGATGGCAAAAGTCTGCGGCGCCAAGAGGCTCATCATATACGGTGACTCCAAGTTGGTTGTCAACCAAACAATGCATGAGTGCGACGCACTGAACGATAACATGATCGCGTACCGCGACCTCTACGACACACTCGAAGGAGAATTTGACGGTTGCGAGCTGCGACACGTAGGTCGCGAAAGCAACGAGGAGGTGGACGCACTCACCAACATAGGCTCTACCTGCGCCCCCATACTGCCTGGGGTATTTCTCGAGCGCATCTACGAACGCTCCATCAACCCAAAGGCCGCAGAGAAGAAAACAAGTGTAGCAACAGACTCGGGGGCTATGCCACCCAATGAGCCAAGGGCACTCGATGACTTGGAGCTGGACACAGGACTCGAGGGACCAATGAGCGTCATGATGATCGAGCAGTCCTGGACGCAGCCATACATCACGTACCTCCTCAGCAAGAGGCTACCAGATGATCCGACAGATGCACGTCACATCGCGCGCCGATCCAAGGCATTCGCTGTTATCAACGGCGAACTATATAAATGTAGCATCACGGGACTACTCCAACGATGCGTCTCCATCGCCGATGGAAAAGCAGTTCTCCTATACATCCACGAAGGGACCTGCGGGCACCATGCCGGCAGTCGTGCCCTCGTTGACAAAGCTCTACGAGCTAGATTTTACTGGCCTACGGCCATGCGCGACGCCAAGGACATAGTTCAAAAATGCAACGCTTGCCAGCGATTCGTGAACAAGCCACACGCACCAGGCGCAGAGCTACGGCCAATCCCATTGGCCTGGCCCTTCGCACAATGGGGGCTTGACATGGTCGGCAAACTTCCAAGGTCTTCACGAGGAGGCTACCTCTACCTCCTAGTCGCAGTCGACAAATTCACCAAGTGGATTGAGGCCATGCCAATGACCAACCAATCAGGACATAGCGCAGTCAAGTTCTTCGAGTCCATCGTCTACCGCTTCGGGGTACCACACAACATCATCACCGACAACGGGACGAACTTCACATCCAAGGAGTTCCAAGAATTCTGCGAGAACTTGGGGATCAACATCAGCTACGCCTCAGTAGCGCATCCACAGACCAACGGTCAGGTGGAAAAATCAAACGGGCTTGTCTGCAGCAGCATCAAGAAGCGACTCCTCCGGCCACTCGACCAAGCCGCGGGTTGCTGGCCGGACGAGCTGCAATCCGTACTCTGGAGCCTACGTACAACCCCAAACAGCACCACAGGCTACACGCCATTCATTATGGTGCACGGAGCTGAAGCAGTGCTACCCGCCGAGGTACGATACAAGGCACCGCGCGTGGTCGCTTACAGCAAGCAAGAGTCATCCCTCGCACTCGAAGACTCCGTCGACCTCCTTGACGAGGCAAGGGAAATCGCTGCGAAAAGATCCACGATCTACCAGCAGAACCTGCGCAACTACCACAGTAGGAGGCTTCACCCCAGATCCTTCGTCGAAGGTGACCTGGTCCTGCGACTGAAGCAGCAGGGGCATCTCAAGCTCGAGTCCCCCTGGGAAGGACCGTATGTGATTACAGAAGTAATCCCAGGTGGCGCCTATCGCCTTCAAAATTTAGAGACAGCAGTCGCATACTCCAATCCCTGGAACGTCGCACAACTGCGACACTTCTACCCTTAGTCGTTTTTACTTTTCATTACAAATAAGGCTACTCAGCCAAGGCTACTTAGCTACACATTGTACCTCGCACTATTCTTCGAATAAATAAAAGCTAAGTGCCCCAAAACTCTATGTTCTCCTTTACTTTTTCAATTTACCTACTCGGGGGCTGCGCCACCCTATACACATATGTTCTTCGAACCAAAACGCGATATCCTGAGTAGCTGGTACATCAATCCAAACCCTTAAACACAACCACTATCCAGCTGCAACGCACCTGACAGGTTGATAAGGGACTGAGATAAAACATGGCCAGGCTAACGAAAAGGACTCGCATAGTGCAACGCACTCCATGCTAACAAAGCTTATGCACATTCGACAGTAAATTACTTACAAGACCTATACGAACTTTACAACACAAGTACACTTATGTGCAGGATACAAACTAGGCTACTACTGGAGCAGGAGAACGTTGGTTTGTTCCTCAAAGAAGTCGACGATCTCTTCTGCTGGGTGATCCACCGCCTGGTAATGCGGCACCATATCCCAAGTAGAACCTGTTGGTGGGGCAGGCGGCCCAGACGCAATCGCCGCAACATCTACGTCAGGCCTATGTAGTCGCACCATTGACAGGGCAGCCTTGGCACCAGCCACCAACTGTTGCCTCACGCATTCGCGAACCGCGGAAAGATCTTGAAACTTGGCAAGCAGGGCCAGCAAGCTTGATGGAGTATCATCCAGCGGGAACATCGCCCGATAAATGTTCTTCAAGCATGACTGTGTCTTCTTCAGAAAAAGTAGCACTCGCGACGCACGATCCTGTAGGGTCGCCAGCGAAGTCGCATGATCATGATCTACCCAGAAGTATCCACTCTCTTGAAGTTGCTCCTGGGTAAGATCATGCAGGCGAATGGCAATCCTATCCTTCTCGTCCTGCGGATGACGCGCACTGACAACTACACAATGCAGCAAACAGCAGCATGAGTACAACATACCAACTGCGAGTAACTACAAGCAAAAGATGAGAACAAGCAAACTAACACTTGAATTGGTCGCCTAACTGCATCACCTCACCAAGCAAATATTGCTCTCGGGCGGCGGCTTTCTCTGCCTTCGACTTCCACACGTCCGTGTTACCACGGAGCATGGGCAACTCACGCTCCAACTGCTTCACGTGGTCACGCGGTCGTGAAAGCAAGGACAACTCATCTACCCTGGAGCGTGGCGGTGCCACCGTATCATCAGGGGTCGGCGAATCCTGAGTTTCCCTCAAAGGATCACTCGATGTACCCTACCACAAGTCAATATAGAAGCAAATAAGACGACCAAATCAACACAAAGACAAATGGATCAGATGCATTCAAGACTAGCAAAAGTATCAGCAGATACACTCGCCAGTAGGCATGTTCTTAAACAAAAGGACACAATCTAAACTAACTATTACAAAACTAGTTAAGGAGCAGGTGGCTTCTTCGACTTCAACGGCTTTGGGGGCTTCATCAAGTACGTGGCAGTGTCAAACGCCACTGACTTTCCGCCGGCCCCTGACGCCGAAGCTTTCGCCGCCTTCTTTGCACGTTGGAGATCCTTAGAGTACTTCGCAACAGTATTTATCAAAGGATGCCCATATTTGCCACAGGTAGTCGCAAAAGGAGCAAAGACTACCTGCTGACCGTCCACGCCAACAGGCATCGCCTTTGACACCGCGACAGGATCGATCTCGACTCCGTGGGCCTGCACCATGGCAAGCGACATGGACGCGCCAGCCGCCTGGAGTGAGTTCTTGTAGCTGGAGGGCACACCCCCGGCGAGTGACTCCACCAGCTCGTCTATATTATCGATCAGCTCCGCCTTGGGCATCAACTCCTCCCGGAGAAGACTAAGGGCGCCATTGGCCTTGGAAAGTGTATCCTGGACGGTGGCGCTACAGTCCTCAATTGTCGACAGCGCACCCGCCAGAGCATCATCACAACGAAGGGCCTGCGGGTCGAAGCTCAAATCGCCAGCATCTGTACATAAACCCACACATGGACAAAAAACATCAACGCCACCGGCAAAAACATTAGAAGCAGAGAAGGATAAGAATATCCACAAGCAAAAGTACCTGAGAGAGCCTTGGCGATTGAGAACAGTTGTTCTTCGAACAACTTTACCTGGCCGCGAAGGAGGCACGCAGATCCTCTTCACGCTTCCGCGCCTCGTCACGCGCTGCGATTGCCTCGTCGCGACCCTTCACAGCGGCGGCAAGTGTCTTCTCCAAGGTGGCGACGTTACGCAATAAGGCATTATGTTGAGCTACACGACAAACAAAAGTTGATTATCAGTCGACTATATCAAAAGGATAAGACGAAGAAGAATAAGTGTAGAACACTCACTTTCAACCACGCGGTGACACGTCTCTAGCATTGCATGCTGATGGCCCATCGCCATCACTTGTTCGGCCAAGTGTGTGGCTTCCTTCACAAGGAGCTGTCGCACAACAAAGAATCATCAGAAGCAATAAAAAACATCGACTGCAACACTACAAAGGAGAAAAATTACACTTACATGGTCCTCTAGTGACTCCGAAGATGTGTGCTCTACTGTCATCCGGGGAACCATTCGATGCTCCCCTGCATGAGGAGAACTAGAAGAGTTGTGCCTGGAGTGGGCCGCCATGGAGGGGAAGGAGCGTGCTCGACCTCTTCCATGGCCTTCGAGGTCGCGACTTCTGATTCCTTCAAAAATTGGACGTCGCCAGAAGATGACGATGCCTCTTGACTGCAAGATAAAAACCATATCAACAAAATGGCAAACCCAGAGACAGGCCAACAAGGGCAAAACAGAAAAGGACAAGTAAGCTAGCAAACTTACCACTCAAACTTGTCAAAATCAAATGTAGCCTCCTTTGACTCCGACGAAGACTCCTTGGGCAATCGCATCTTCTTACAAGAATATGGTGCCACAACGCTCACGGGAACAGCAAGAATTGGCGACTCAGCACCAACGCCCGTACCTTCTGGAGTCGAAGGAGATGACGCGTCGGAATCCTTGCTGCGCGAACGCTTGCGAGTGTCCGGACTATCGAACTCGGGGGCTTCCTCCTCCACATCAGAAGGGACGGTCGACTCGGACTCGTCCTCTTCCAACGCTTCGCGAGGAATAATCCCCTCAGGAAGAGGAGGCATGCAAGGCGACACCGCCCAATCCTGCATACAGACAACGAAATTCAGCAAAAAGCAAGTAAGCAACAGAAAAGCAATCGACAAAATCAGCTACTGTGTAGCACAACTATACCTCAGGAGGAGGGTTCGAAGCATCAAAGGGAGGAACAACTGGCTCACTGGGAAGCACATCCTTGATGGTGTACTTGGTGACCAGTCGAACCCTCTTGTCCACCTCACTCGTGCACATGCCATCGACAGACACGCGAGTGGCATCATCAACGCCATCCCACTGAAACATGGGATGGACTCTGGCTTGTAGGGGCTAGACGCAATGGCGCAGCCAAGTACGGATGAGAGCGCAACCTCCCTCCTCTTTGCCTATGCGACTCTCGAGGTCGCAGACGCGCTGATAAAGCACGTCTGTCTTCGCGAGCTCGCCAGGCATGACTACGTTCTTCCAGGAGCGCATCCTCCTGCACGGCGTCGCGGGATCGAAGGGAGCGAGTCCAAAGTGCTCACCATTGGCCTTCTGATCACGGATATAGAACCATTTGTCCCTCCACCCTTGGACGGACGTCGTGAGCTTGATGTCGAAGTAGGTGGCGGATCGATCGACGTGGATATCGCAACCACCTACATCGTAAACTAAAGAGCCAGACGTAGACTGGCGCTTCAATTTGAAGATGCGCTTGACAAGGCCGAAGTGTGGCTCGATTCCGAGCTAGCACTCGCAGAGCGTGATGAAGCAAGAAATATGGAGGATCGAATTTGGGGACAGCTGATGGAACTGGAGCCTGTAAAAACAAAGAAGACCCCTAAAGAAGGGGTGGCGAGGCAAGGAGAGACCGCGAATGATGAATGCTAGAAACATCACTTGAAAACCAGCGGGTGGAGCAGGAATGGTCTCACCGCTGGGGACACGCGCGTCTGCGGCTGTGGCAGACAATACTCCGTCTTGGCGAATAAGACGGCGATCAGACTCCTTGATGATGGAAGGACGGCACGCACCATTTGTGACGCGGGTTCCCGCTACCTTCTTTTTCCCGCCGGCGGCGGTGCTGGTGCCCACAGCAGCGGAGCCGCCCTTCTTCTTTGCTACGGCAACAGTGGCCGCGGAATCAGCAGCAGCGCCTCCCTTCTTCTTCCCCATTGCACGACGGCGATGCGAGCGAAGAAAGTAGCTCGGAAACGAGCAGAGCTGGTCCAGCATTATGGAGGAAACGGGCGCAGAGAAAAGCAGAGGAGCAGAAGCAATGGCGATGGCAACAAGGATGAATGAGAACATATGGGAAAATTACCGTTGCATCGCTTCCACTTAACCCCTAGAAGATGCAATCCAACGGCTCAGAAAAACCCTACTGAACGCGTGGCACACATCGCGTTGGACACGTGGAGAAGGGAAAGCGCGAACCGTCCCTCCACTACTCCCATTACGCACGGAAATCGAGGAGACGCAGTTAAAATAAAGGTTACGCACGCCCAGTCAAATCAAAGTCAGAAAGTAGGACTCACTGCTCATCACGTCCTATCAAACTCGCTCACGCAGGAAACTGAGGTCATACAAGCGTCAACACTGACGTCATCAAAGCTACACAACGGAAAACTTCGACTACTTTAGTCCTTGCTGGAGTCTTCGACTCCACCAAGAACTCGGGGGCTACTCCCATAGGGAGCATTGGCCGCGCACCCTAAGATTTTTCTTTTATTTTTTCAGGAACATGGCCAATCAGAAGCAAACCCAAACCACTCGAAACACGATTCGACTATGGACATGGGTTACTCCCATAGGTAACGCTGGAAAAAATTCGACTGAAACAAGCAAGCAAAAGACGACAGCAGTCGCAAAATGATTCTTTAGTCCCTGCCTGAGTCTTCGACTCAACCAGGCACTCGGGGGCTACTCCCATAGGGAGCGCTGGTCGCGCACCCTATGATTATTTATGCAAAAACTATGTGTCGATAATATCCACACTCGAAACTCATGGCGACACCGCCTCATAATTTTACCCTACAAAGAGATTGCGTCTCCTGGGCCATCCGAATCGTCTCTGCGATGATAAAATTCGGATGTCGCGCTTACAGCATGAAGGTAAGACCTGAACAAGACCTGACAACGCATTAGCTGCGCACTACCAGAAACATATCCGTGCCTGCAGGTACGATGAATATGCCTTGAGGGACGCGTCGAGTGCTCACACCCATATAACTAGAATTCGACTCTTGTAAGACCTTCGCGGCTTGAGTCAAATTACACCAGCACTTTTCCGGATTCGAGTCCGGGGACTCGAGTTCGAGTAGATTGTGTTGTTTCACCCTAAGGTGGTTAACTGATACCGATACTTCGGTTATATCAGGCACGTATATCAACAATACCTATGACACAATTAAAAGCAGACGAAATATATACTCATTCAGGCACTCGAAAGACTTCAAAAGTCCCCAGTCGAATCTGCGATTCCACTGGACACTCGGGGGCTACTGACCTGGGTATACCCTACATGTACTCGAGCTTGGTATATACGGTCCACAAACGTACAGGCCCACGGTGTCGCCAAGGCCCAAACGAAGGACTCGAGTAACCTACGGACTCTCGATTGCTTGAAGAACAAGAAGAAGATAAAAGATAGAAAGTTTGAAGGGGAAAACCCTAACTTGTAACCGACTCGACCTGCTACCCGAGACCTATCCTATCTATATAAGGGCTAGGAGGGGGCGACGAGGAGGACACGCGCAACCCTAGTTTCCAGCACCCTTGCCAGATTGCATCTGCGCACCATTGTAACCCTCGGTTCCTTCGATAATTCCATGAGCAGACAAGCAGGAGTAGGGACCTCTACGAGGCCTGAACCTAGGTAAATCTTTGTCCCCTGTGTGCTTGTTTGCTAGCCGATAGATTTCTCCAGCGCTCTCTCCTTCTCCAAAACCCAAGTCCAAAACAATGGGCATTGATGAGTTAAACCCTCGTCACAAAGACTCTAGTGGTGGTTTAGGAAAAGAACACACATGCAATGACTCTTGTGGATCCATGTGGTTTAGGAAAAGAAGACACGTGCAATGACTCTGGTGGATCCATGTGGTTTAGCTAAAGAATACACATGTAATACCTCTCTTGGATCCATGTGGTTTAGGAAAGGAACACACATGCAATGATTCTAGTGGATCCATGTGGTTTATGAAAGGAACACACATGCAATGAATCTAGTGGTGGTTTAGGAAAAGAACACACATGCAATGACTCCGGTGGATCGATGTGGTTTAGGAAAAGAAGACACATGCAATGACTCTAGTGGTGGTTTAGGAAAATAAATGCAATGACTCTAGTGGATCCATGTGGTTTAGGAAAGCAACACACATGCAATGACTCTGGTGGATCCACGTGGTTTATTAAAGGAGCACACATGCAATGACTCTGGTGGTTGTTTTGGAAAATAACACACATGCAATGACTCGGGTGGATCAATGTGGTTTAGGAAAGTAACACATATGCAATGACTCTGATGGATCCTTGTGGTTTAGGAAACTAACACACATGCAATGACTCTAGTGAAACCATCTGGTTTATGAAAGGAACATACATGCAATGACTCTAGTGGTGCTTTAGGAAAAGAACACACATGCAATGACTCTGGTGGATCCATGTGGTTTAGGAAAAGAAGACACATGCAATGACTCTGGTGGATCCATGTGGTTTAGGTAAGGAATACACATGTAATGACTATGGTGGATCCATGTGGTTTAGGAAAGGAACACACATGCAATGATTCTAGCGGATCCATGTGGTTTATGAAAGGAACACACATGCACTGACTCTTGTGGTGGTTTAGGAAAAGAACACACATGTAATGACTCTGGTGGTGGTTTAGGAAAAGAAGACACATGCAATGACTCTAGTGGTGGTTTAGGAAAATAAATGCAATGACTCTAGTGGATCCATGTGGTTTAGGAAAGAAACACACATGCAATGACTCTGGTGGATCCACGTGGTTTATGAAAGGAGCACACATGCAATGACTCTGGTGGATCAATGTGGTTTAGGAAAGTAACACACATGCAATGATCCTGATGGATCCTTGTGGTTTAGGAAACGAACACACATGCAATGACTCTGGTGAAACCATCTAGTTTATGAAAGGAACATACATGCAATGACTCTAGTGGTGGTTTAGGAAAAGAACACACATGCAATGACTCTGGTGAATCCATGTGGTTTAGGAAAAGAAGACACATGCAATGACTCTGGTCGATCCATGTGGTTTCGGTAAGGAATACACATGTAATGACTCTTGTGGTGGTTTAGGAAAAGAACACACATGTAATGACTCTGGTGGATCCATGTGGTTTAGGAAAAGAAGTACCATGCAATGACTATGGTGGTGGTTTGGGAAAACACCACACATTCAATGATTCCGGTGGATCAATGTGGTTGAGGAAAGGAACACACATGCAATGACTCTAGTGATGTTTTATGAAAAAACACACAAGCAATGACTCTAGTGGTGGTTTAGGAAAGGAACACACATGAAATGACTCTAGTGATGGTTTAGGAAAAAAACATACATCCAATGACTCTAGTGGTGGTTTAGGAAAGGAACACACATGCAATAACTTTGGTGGATCCATGTGATTTAGGAAAGGAACACACATGCAATGACTCTGGTGTATCCATGTGGTTTACGAATGGAACACACATGCAATGACAATGATGGATCCATGTGGTTTAGGAAAATAACACACACGAAATGACTCTGGTGGATCCATGTGGTTTAGGAAAAGAAGACACATGCAATGACTCTGGTAGTAGTTTAGGAAAACAACACATGCAATGACTCCGGTAGATCAATGTGGTTTAGGAAAGGAACACACATGCAATGACTCTAGTGATGGTTTAGGAAAAAACGCACAAGCAATGACTCTAGGTGTGGTTTAGGACAGGAACACACTTGAAATGACTCTAGTGATGGTTTAGGAAAAAACACACATGCAATGACTCTAGTGGTGGTTTAGGAAAGGAACACACATGCAATGACTCTGGTGTATCCATGTGGTTTACGAATGGAACACACATGCAATGAAACTGATGGATCCATGTGGTTTAGGAAAGTAACACACATGCAATGACTCTGGTGGATCAATGTGGTTTAGGAAAGTAACACACATGCAATGACTCTGATGGATTCTTGTGGTTTAGGAAAGGAACACACATGCAATGACTCTAGTGAAACCATCTGGTTTATGAAAGGAACATACATGCAATGACACTAGTGGTGGTTTCGGAAAAGAACACACATGCAATGACTCTGGTGGAGGTTTAGGAAAAGAACACACATGAAATGACTCTTGTGGTGGTTAAGGAAAAGAACACACATGCAATGACTCTGGTGGATCAATGTGGTTTAGGAAAGGAACACACATGCATTGACTCTGATGGATCCATGTGGTTTAGGAAAGGAACACACATGCAATGACTCTAGTGGTGGTTTTGGAAAAGAACTCACATGCAATGACTCTGGTCGATCCATGTGGTTTAGGAAAAGAAGGAACATGCAATGACTCTGATGGGTCCATGTGGTTTAGGAAAGGAACACACATGCAATGACTCAGGTGTATCCATGTAGTTTATGAAAGGAACACACATGCAATGACTCTAGTGGTGGTTTAGGAAAAGAACACACATGAAATGACTCTTGTGGTGGTTAAGGAGAAGAAATCTGATGACCCACGAGTATAGGGGTGTATCGTGGTATTTTCCATAAGTAAGAGTGTCGAACCCAACGAGCAGCAGAAGGTGCTGGCTAGTGGTATGGATCAGGAATTCTCTGCAATTCCTTAGCAAACAGATTTTTTGGGGTTTTTGATAAGGCAAGTAAACAAAATACGAGTAAATAAAAGACAATAAGAATAAATGCACCAAGTGGCCCAATACTTTATGCAGCAAAGGACAAGCCGGTTGTATTACTTAAGATGACCAAACGTTCTCGAGGACACATGGGAAGATTGTCAAGTGATTTCGCTTCATATAGTTGATTAATCTTCTTTAGCTTGGTAAGTGTTGTGTGGGTGAACCTGTGCTAATGTACCGACCTTCCTAGGACTAATACATACTTGTGATTATACCCCTTGCAAACATCCGTAAGTACAAGAACGTAATTAAGGTAGAAACCTAACCACAGCTTTAAACTCTAAGACCCTTACGTCCCTTGTGCAATGGTTTCCTAACGGGGGTTCAGGTTTCTGTCACTCCGGCAACCCCTACGAATAGTAGCCATATACACAATTCATTCCCCTCGGCCCATATAGGTGAAGTGGCATGTAGTCGACGTTCACATGACACCACTAGAAGAAGTACACCACAACTTAAATATCAAACTATTGAACCTTTCTCAACATAACTCCACTACTAACAACATGACTTCTCCCATGTCCTCAAGAACAAAACTAACTACTCACAAGACATCATATGGATCATGATCAGAGATGGAATAATGATGTATAACAATCTGAACATAAACAATAATTCAATGGTTCACTCAATAGCATTAACTACAAAGAGTAATCAACACCGGGAAAGTTTCCCCTAAGAACTATTGCAAGATTCAACTCAATTGTTACAGCAATATGGAGATGGTGATGAGGGTGCTGATGGTGATGATGATGGTGATGATGATGATGATGATCCCGATGAAGTCCAGCTTGATGGTGGTGTTGATGGCGACTATCTCCCCTCTCCAGGAAGGAATTCCCCCGACAGAAATCTATCTGCCGGAGAGATCTTTCTCTCTCGGTGTTTTCCGCCTCATAGAGGCAGCGGAATCTTTCTGTGGTCGCTCTCCGAGTCTTAGGGTTTCGGGAGGATAATATACGCTAGAGGGGAGTGCCAGGAGTGGACCAGGGTGGCCACACCACCTGGTGGCGCGGCCTAGGCTGGCCCGCGCCAGGGGGTGGTGTGGGCCCCCTGTGGCCCATCTCCAGTCCACCTTATGGCTTCCTTCGTCTTCTGGAAAAATGGGATTTTCTGTATATTTTCCAGGATTTTCTGATGTTCGCGAATTTTGCCTCCAACAGCACATTTTCCATCAGAATCCTGACTGCAGCGGTCCATGCTCCAAAAGTCATCAACCATGCAAAAACAGATGAAATAACATAAGTATCACCTCTCAATATGAAATATATCAATGAATAACAGTGAATTATGACATAGAATAGTGATGCAAAATGGACGTATCAACTCCCCCCAAGCTTAGACTTCGCTTGTCCCCAAGCGAAACTGAGCTCAATAAACATGACCTCAGGTTTATGGAGTGAAGAGTCGATAAAAGAATACGGACAAGAAGCATCACATTCATCAATACATAGATCATAATAGAAGACAACTCACTATTATATAACTTAACTTGCAATAAGTAAAGGAAACACAATAAAGATACATAAAGTGAATCATAATTGGTAATGGCAGACTTAGCTGTTGGTCGAAGAATAGTTTGATAAATTGCTGGAGTTCACACATAACTGGTTTTTTAATGATAGCTTTCAAAGTAGTAAACACCAAGATAAGAGCAATGTGCAAAACAAGGAACATAAGAAACATGATTGAATAAATCATCATATGAATGAATGAAACAAAACAACTCAAAATACTTGATGAGATAGAGAGGAATAGGTTTACTGACTCGACTACAAAGTAAAAGAAAGGCCCTTCGCAGAGGGAAGCAGGGATTGCAAGTCTCATAAAGAGCTCCCAAAAATTATGATACTTACTAGCTTTCAGCTCTCATTGCCCCTATCATAGGCATCTTTAGGTGATTAAGGTTAAAGTGACACAACTAAGAGGATATGCTTGACAAGTTATAAGTTGAAATCTCATGCCCCTTACTTATGAGTACCGAACCTCATGCTACTCAACTTCAGTCACGAGTAAGATCTTGTCATTGTAAATACACGTGTATCATTGAGAACCGCCAACGGGGTACCCCTTGCACATGACACAGGAGCTATCCCATAATCAAAATGACAAGGTAAGCAGATAGTGAGCATCTCAGTGATCTTTTTATTTGCTATTTGCATTTTTTTTGAGGATGCTTCATAGAATGCTCACTATAGTTATGCTACAAGTTTCCACCATGATTAGGCATGGCTTAGTCTAGCGGCCCAAGCGTTTCTCTAACACACATATGAACTCCATGATCTTACAAGTTCCCCTTTTATTTCACACCGCCGGGATCCATAGGCAAAAGAATCATGATATCAACTAGGTACAAAGTACCATGGCAGTGTTGAAAGCGTTCCCCATGATACATGGTTCTGCTAATTTCAACTCATAAAGCGCAAGCATATACGCAACAAAGAAGGACCCAATGGTTTAGGTTATTAAATGCAAGAAAAGTAAAGTGTGCCATCAAGTTCGTGAGAGCTTTAATCACTAATTTTCACATAACAAGTTTAATTTGGGAGGTAGATAAAACAAGAATTTACTTGGAATAGCAATAATGCTACTAGGTAGGTATGGTGGACTCAAATGGCATCTGTTTGGTTTAAAGGAAGTGGATGCATGAGAAGAATTCCCTCTCAGTACAGGTTTTTGGCTAGCAAGGCTGGGTAGCAAGTATAAGAGTTGAAGGAAACAAACAAACAAACATAGAAGTGATAAATACAAACATGCAATCTTCCTTGGAAGCACAAAAGATCTTAACTAGAGAATACTAGACTCATGAGCAGATCAAGAAAGAAAGATGATGAAATTATATTTCTTTAGAGTACTTTTATCTTTTTCATTAAACTCTCAAAAATAGTGTTGCTACTGACCAAGCCAGGTTTGCCAAAACCAACTAAATTAACTCAATGATCCCAAAGTGATACGAATACTAACAACAAGATCAATCATATAACCACGAATTGAAAACTAATATAAGATATGGAAAAGAGTAAATGATAGAACTTCTCATTAATAATCCATAACGGCAACTCACACCAAGCGATACATATCTAACGAGGGAGGGGACACTTCCATAATGCAAACCATACTACATAATAACTTCTCTATTCATGATATGACTCTACTAATAAGGCAAAAAGATAGAAGATAGTGATGTGATACTGCGGCACTCCCCCAAGCTTGGAACAAGCCAAGGGGATGCCAAACCTGATGACGAATAACTCCTTCGGTGGTGGTGGTATCCTCTCGATGAGCCCTCTGATAAGTTTCCCCAAGTCCTCAATCTCGAAGGTGAGATTACGAATCAGCTGTGAGTTTTGCTCAATGCGGCTCATGATCATGTCGGGTTGAGAATTCCAGCTCTTGCTATTCTTTCCCCACTCTTCCTCCTTGAAGACTTCTTTTCCTGCATGGCTAGAATGAGGCAAATCCCAATTGGAGGGTAATTTCCCTTTGGGCATATTCTGGTATTGATGCTCATGGATAAGGGTATGGAAAGGATTCTTGGTGCATGGAGGAAGTGCCGTGGAGCCAAGCAGTGACGAGGAGTTTTCCCCCAGTCTGCATCCGTGCAGTCCTTCTGATCCTGGCAGGGTTCGCCACCACTCCAATGCTTGCAATGGTAGTGCCGGTGTGCTTTGCCTCCTCTTCACCTTCACTCTTGATCTCCTTCTCCTGCCCGGGGTCTTGGAGGTCTTCCTCCATAGGCTCCTTCCCTTTATCATTGGCGGACACCATTGTGCTTCTAAGCTTTCAAAGAGTATGTCCTAGCAGAAACAGATCGAAACAAAAACACAACGAAAACACGATATATGAACCTCAGGAGATCCGGGGGGTTATATATTACGAAGTTTCATGACAAAAGGAAGGTACTAGGAGAAAACGGGTCGGAGGCGGAGTCCGGGGTGGGCTCAGCACCTGGTGGTGCGGCCAGGGGTGGGCCCGCGCCACAGGGTGGTGTGAGCCACCCTGGCTCCGTTTCCGTCCCTCTTTCTCTTCATAACTTTTCTTATTGACTAAAAACTGCAAAAATATAGTTGGATAGTATTTTCGCGGAACTTTTCTTACTAGAACTGTTACCTATTTGAAAGCGGACTCTGCAGGTCTCTGAATTTGGTATCTAGTAGATTCTTCCGGAGTCACCATTTGAATATCATCGATATCTTCATCTTCCTACACTCATTACTTGAGTCATAAAACCCTTCTCTTCCTTATTACACCATTATCTCCACTACCTGGAAATTTCATTCACACAAAACTCCACACAGTTCTCATTAGCAACATTAGTATAAGTGAAGTGATAAAACCTTTTGAGTTCAACTTCAACTGAAAACCATCAAAACATAAGCTACTGTAGCAACTCCTTCCGAAAACCCAAAAAGAATTCAAAAAGGAAATCGAATAAAGAAGCGAATGCAAGAGTGGCAAAATCTGTCAAAACAGACCAGCTTGTAAAGATCAATTTTTTCGAAAATCTTCTGTTGCTCAAATCAAAAAGTGCGAAACTAACTGAAGTTAAATAACACCCTAGGGAAGAAGCACAAAAAATTACAGCTCAGTCCAACATACAGAGATCTCTCACGAATATTTACGGTGAAGCACAAAAATCTGTTTTGGGACAGCAACTTCCCCAAATATTACTTCTCTCTCATTAGAGGTTAATCTTGACACAAAAACCAAACAAAACGGATAAACAAAAACAAACTGAAAGCAAAAACAGATTGGGTTGTCTCCCAAAAAGCTCTTTCTTTATAGCCATTAAGATGGGCATGATGATTTTGAAGATGCTCACATAGGAATATGAATTGAAGTGAAAAAGAGCATTAAGAAGCAAAAACACACACGTTTAAGTCTAACCCACTTCCTATGCAAGGGAATTTTGTAAACAAACAAGTTGTTGAAACCAGAGGCTACTTGCATAAGAAGGCAAAACAAGTGCAACATAAAAACTTTCAGCATAAAACGAGGAAACTTGATATTATTGAGATACATAAGAACACTTTTCTCTATTTCATAGTAACTTTCAGTATCATGCATAAACTTAACAATATAACTATCACAAAGACCATCATAGCAATGATCACTTATTCTAACAGAAAACATAGGAATACTAGCTCTCATAACACTACTTTGTGAAACAATATTAGAGGTATCCTTACAAAGGATAGTGTGTCCCTCTTCTTCATAATTAGTAACAAAGTCTTTCACATTTGCTATTATAGGTTCATCAACCATTTGTTTATCAGGTTCAACAGCTTCATTCATACTTTCATCAACCATACTAGCTACCATAGAATGTTCCTTTATCTTACATGGGAAAGGGATTTTCTCAATGTAAGTTTTAGGTAAGACATGATTAGTAGTATAAACTTCAGTATTTCTTGCAGAAACACTCTTAGCAACATCTTTATAAGGTTCATGATACTTATTACACTTCTTTTTAGGCACTTCAATGTAGGAAGCAAAAGCCTTAAAATAAGAAGCAATAGCTTGAGAGTCTAGACCATAAGCATTTTTAATATTTTGAAAGTCGTCAGTTCCCATAAAAGATTCAATGCATTCAAAATCATAATTTATACCTGACTTTCTACCTTTGTCATTCTCCCAAGCTTCAACATTGTCTTGAATATGGTCCAGAAGATCCCATTTAGCTTCTTCTTCCATGCGAGTGAATGATCTAGCATAAGAAGAATCCAATAAATCCTTGTCATGTAGAGGGAGCCTTGCATAAAAGTTGTTGATAATAATATTGTTGGGGAGCTCATGAATGGGACATTTGAGCATTAGTAACTTCAATCTCCCCCAAGCTTGGGCTGTACTCTCTCCATCAAGAGGCCAAAAGTTGTATATTTGATTCCGATCTTTATGAATCTCACTAGGAGGATAAAACTTTGAATAAAAAAGAGGGACTATTTCCTCCCATTCAAGAGCTTGACCATTCTTCAGTAACTTATACCATTCCTCGGCTCTTCCTTTTAGCGACAATGAGAATAACTTCTTCTTAACTTGATCTGTAGTAATACCTGCCCACTTGAACAACCCGCATAATTCGTGTATAAAGAGCAAATGATCACCGGGATGGACAGTTCCATCCCCAACATAGTAGTTATCCATAACACGATCAATAATTCTTATAGGTATTTTGAAAGCATCAATTTCAGCAGGTGGTGGTTTATCTACTACCTTAGCAGTGGTAGTAGCATTACCAAATAAGAAACTCAGCGAATTATCCATAACGAAAATAAAGCAACTGACAGAAGTAAACAATACTCACAATAGAAGTTTCCTTTACCAGTTCCACTCTCCAATTGCGCTTCACTCCCCGGCAATGGCGCCAGAAAATAGTCTTGATGACCCACAAGTATAGGGGGTGTATCGCAGTATTTTCAATAAGTAAGAGTGTCAAACCCAATGAGGAGCAGAAGGTGCTGGCTAGTGGTATGGATCAGGAATTCTCTGCAAATACTTAGCAAACAGATTTTTAGGGGTTTTTTATAAGGCAAGTAAACAAAGTACGAGTATATAAAACACAGTAAGAATAAATGCACCAAGTGGCCCAATCCTTTATGCAGCAAAGGACAAGCCGGTTGTATTACTTAAGATGACCAAACGTTCTCGAGGACACATGGGAAGACTGCCAAGTGCTTTCGCTTCATATAGTTGATTAATCTTCTTTAGCTTGCTAAGTGTTGTGTGGGTTAACCTTTGCTAATGTACCGACCTTCCTAGGACTAATACATACTTGTGATTATACCCCTTGCAAACATCCGTAAGTACAAGAAAGTAATTAAGGTAGAAACCTAACCATAGATTTAAACTCTAAGACCCTTACATCCCTTGTGCAATGGTTTCCTAACGGGGGTTCAGGTTTCTATCACTCCGGCAACCCCTACGATTAGTAGCCATATACACAATTCATTCCCCTCGGCCCATATAGGTGAAGTGTCATGTAGTCGACGTTCACATGGCACCACTAGAAGAAGTACACCACAACTTAAATATCAAACTATTGAATCTTTCTCAACATAACTCCACTACTAACAACATGACTTCTCCCATGTCCTCAAGAACAAAACTAACTACTCACAAGACATCATATGGATCATGATCAGAGATGGAATAATGATGTATAACAATCTGAACATAAATAATAATTCAATGGTTCACTCAATAGCATCAACTATAAAGAGTAATCAACACCGGGAAAGTTTCCCCTAAGAACTATTGCAAGATTCAACTCAATTATTACAGCAAGATGGAGATGGTGATGAGGGCGCTGATGGTGATGATGATGGTGATGATGATGATGATGATCCCGATGAAGTCCAGCTTGATGGTGGTGTTGATGGCGACGATCTCCCCTCTCCGGGAAGGAATTCCCCTGGCAGAAATCTGTCTGCCGGAGAGATCATTCTCTCTCGGTGTTTTCCGCCCCGTAGAGGTGGTGGAATCTTTCTATGGTCGCTCTCCGAGTCTTAGGGTTTCGGGAGGATAATATACGCCAGAGGGGAGTGCCAGGAGTGGACCAGGGTGGCCACACCACCTGGTGGCGTGGCCTAGGCTAGCCCGCGCCAGGGGGTGCTGTGGGCCCCCTGTGGCCCATCTCCAGCCCCCCTTCTGGCTTCCTTCGTCTTTTGGAAAAATAGGATTTTCCGTATATTTTCCCGGATTTTCTGATCTTCGCGAATTTTGCCTCCAAACAGCACCTTTTCCATCAGAATCCTGACTGTAGCGGTCCATGCTCCAAAAGTCTTCAACCATGCAAAAACAGATGAAATAACATAAGTATCACCTCTCAATACGAAATATATCAATGAATAATAGTGAATTATGACATAGAATAGTGATGCAAAATGGACGTATCAAACTCACATGCAATGACTCTGCTGATGGTTTAGGAAAAGAACACACATGCAATGACTCTGGTGGATCAATGTGGTTTAGAAAAGGAATACACATGCAATGACTCTGGTGGATCCATGTGGTTTAGGAAAGGAACACACATGCAATGATTCTGGTGGATCCATGTGGTTTAGGAAAGCAACACACATGCAATCATTCTGGTGGATCCATCTGGTTTATGAAAGGAACACACATGCAATGACTCTAGTGGTAGTTTAGGAAAAGAACACACGTGCAATGACTCTGGTGGATCGATGTGGTTTGGGAAAACAAGACACACGCAATGACTCTAGTGGTGGTTTAGGAAAATAAATGCAATGACTCTAGTGGATCCATGTGGTTTAGGAAAGCAACACACATGCAATGACTCTGGTGGATCCATGTGGTTTATGAAAGGAGCACACATGCAATGACTCTGGTGGTGGTTTAGGAAAATAACACACATACACTGACTCTGGTGGATCAATGTGGTTTAGGAAAGTAACACAGATGCAATGACTCTGATGGATCCTTGTGATTTAGGAAACGAACACACATGCAATGACTCTGGTGAAACCATCTGGTTTATGAAAGGAACATACATGCAATGACTCTAGTGGTGGTTTAGGAAAAGAACACACATGCAATGACTCTGGTGGATCCATGTGGTTTAGTAAAAGAAGACACATGCAATGACTCTGGTGGTGGTTTAGGAAAGGAACACACATGAAATGACTCTAGTGATGGTTTAGGAAAAATCACACATGCAATGACTCTAGTGGTGGTTTAGGAAAGGAACACACATGCAATAACTTTGGTGGATCCATGTGATTTAGGAAAGGAACACACATGCAATGACTCTAGTGGATCCATGTGGTTTACGAATGGAACACACATGCAATGACACTGATGGATCCATGTGGTTTAGGAAAATAACACACACGAAATGAGTCTGGTGGATGAATGTGGTTTAGGAAAAGAAGACACATGCAATGACTCTGGTGGTCGTTTAGGCAAAGAACACACATGCAATTACTCTGGTGGATCAACGTGGTTTAGGAAAGGAACACGCATGCAATTACTCTAGTGTTGGTTTAGGAAAAGAAAACACATGCAATGACTTAGGTGTATCCATATGGTTTATGAAAGGAACACACATGCAATGACTCTAGTGGTGGTTTAGGAAAAGAACACACATGCAATGACTCTGGTCGAGGTTTAGGAAAATCACACACATGAAATGATTCTTGTGGTGGTTAAGGAAAAGAACACACATGCAATGACTCTTGTGGATAAATGTGGTTTGGGAAAGGAATACATATGCAATGACTCTGGTAGATCCATGTGGTTTAGGAAAGGAACACACATGCAATGATTCTGGTGGATCCATGTGGTTTATGAAAGGAACACACATGCAATGACTCTAGTGGTGGTTTAGGAAAACAACACACATGCAATGACTCCGGTGGATTGATTTGGTTTAGGAAAAGAAGACACAGGCAATGACTCTAGTGGTGGTTTAGGAAAATAAATGCAACGACTCTAGTGGATCCATGTGGTTTAGGAAAGCAACACACATGCAATGACTCTGGTGGATCCACGTGGTTTATGAAAGGAGCACACATGCAATGACTCGGGTGGTGGTTTAGGAAAATAACACACATGCAATGACTCTGGTGGATCAATGTGGTTTAGGAAAGTAACACCGATGCAATGACTCTGATGGATCCTTGTGGATTAGGAAACGAACACACATGCAATGACTCTGGTGAAACCATCTGGTTTATGAAAGGAACATACATGCAATGAGTCTGGTGGTGGTTTAGGAAAAGAACACACATGCAATGACTCTGGTGGATCCATGTGGTTTAGGAAAATAAGACACATGCAATGACTCTGGTGGATCCATGTGGTTTATGTAAGGAATACACATGAAATGACTCTGGTGGATCCATGTGGTTTAGGAAAGTAACACACATGCAATGATTCTAGTGGATCCATGTGGTTTATGAAAGGAAAATACATGCAATGACTCTTGTGATGGTTTAGGAAAAGAACACGCATGTAATGACTCTGGTGGATCCAAGTGGTTTAGGAAAAGAAGTACCATGCAATGACTCTGGTGGTGGTTTAGGAAAACAACACACATGCAATGACTCCGATGGATCAATGTGGTTTAGGAAAGGAACACACATGCAATGACTCTAGTGATGGTTTAGGAAAAAACACACAAGCAATGACTCTAGTGGTGGTTTAGGAAAGGAACACACATCAAATGACTCTAGTGATGGATTAGGAAAAAACACACATGCAATGACTCTAGTGGTGGTTTAGGAAAGGAACACACATGCAATAACTTTGGTGGATCCATGTGATTTAGGAAAGGAACACACACGCAATGACTCTGCTGGATCCATGTGGTTTACGAATGGAACACACATGCAAAGACACTGATGTATCCATGTGGTTTAGGAAAATAACACACACGAAATGAGTCTGGTGGATGAATGTGGTTTAGGAAAAGAAGACACATGCAATGACTCTGGTGGTCATTTAGGAAAAGAACACACATGCAATTACTCTGGTGGATCAACATGGTTTAGGAAAGGAACACGCATGCAATTACTCTAGTGGTGGTTTAGGAAAAGAAAACACATGCAATGACTCTGGTCGAGGTTTAGGAAAATCACACACATGAAATGATTTTTGTGGTGGTTAAGGAAAAAACACACATGCAATGACTCTGTTGATGGTTTAGGAAAATAACACACATGCAATGACTCTGGTGGATAAATGTGGTTTGGGAAAGGAATACATATGCAATGACTCTGGTAGATCCATGTGGTTTAGGAAAGGAACACACATGCAATGATTCTGGTGGATCCATGTGGTTTATGAAAGGAACACACATGAAATGACTCTAGTGGTGGTTTAGGAAAAGAACACACATGCAATGACTCCGGTGGATCGATTTGGTTTAGGAAAAGAAGACACATGCAATGACTCTAGTGGTGGTTTAGGGAAAGAACACACATGCAATGACTCTGGTGGATCCATGTGGTTTAGGAAAAGAAGACACATGCAATGACTCTGGTGGATCCATGTGGTTTAGGTAAGTAATACACATGTAATGACTCTGGTGGATCAATGTGGTTTAGGAAAGGAACACACATGCAATGATTCTAGTGGATCCATGTGGTCTATGAAAGTAACACACATGCAATGACTCTTGTGGTGGTTTAGGAAAAGAACACACATGTAATGACTCTGGTAGATCCATGTGGTTTAGGAAAAGAAGTACCATGCAATGACACTGGTGGTGGTTTAGGAAAACAACACACATGCAATGACTCCGGTGGATCAATGTGGTTTAGGAAAGGAACACACATGCAATGACTCTAGTGATGGTTTAGGGGAAAAAAGCAATGACTCTAGTGGTGGTTTAGGAAAGGAACACACATGAAATGACTCTAGTGATGGTTTAGGAAAAAACACACATGCAATAACTCTAGTGGTGGTTTAGGAAAGGAACACACATGCAATAACTTTGGTGGATCCATGTGATTTAGGAAAGGAACACACATGCAATGACTCTGCTGGATCCATGTGGTTTATGAATGGAACACACATGCAATGACACTGATGGATCCATGTGGTTTAAGAAAATAACACACACGAAATGACTCTGGTGGATGAATGTGGTTTAGGAAAAGAAGACACATATAATGACTCTGGTGGTTGTTTAGGAAAAGAACACACATGCAATTACTCTGGTGGATCAACGTGGTTTAGGAAAGGAACACGCATGCAATTACTCTAGTGTTGGTTTAGGAAAAGAAAACACATGCAATGACTTAGGTGTATCCATATGGTTTATGAAAGGAACACACATGCAATGACTCTAGTGGTGGTTTAGGAAAAGAACACACATGCAATGACTCTGGTAGAGGTTTAGGAAAATCACACACATGAAATGATTCTTGTGGTGGTTAAGGAAAAGAACACACATGCAATGACTCTTGTGGATAAATGTGGTTTAGGAAAAGAACACACATGCAATGACTCTGTTGATGGTTTAGGAAAAGAACACACATGCAATGACTCTGGTGGATAAATGTGGTTTAGGAAAGGAATACATATGCAATGACTCTGGTGGATCCATGTGGTTTAGGAACGGAACACACATGCAATGATTCTAGTGGATCCATGTGGTTTATGAAAGGAACACACATGCAATGACACTAGTGGTGGTTTAGGAAAAGAACACACATGCAATAACTCTGCTGGATCCATGTGGTTTATGAATGGAACACACATGCAATGACACTGATGGATTCATGTGGTTTAAGAAAATAACACACACGAAATGACTCTGGTGGATGAATGTGGTTTAGGAAAAGAAGACACATGCAATGACTCTGGTGGTTGTTTAGGAAAAGAACACACATGCAATTACTCTGGTGGATCAACGTGGTTTAGGAAAGGAACATGCATGACAATACTCTAGTGGTGGTTTAGGAAAAGAAAACACGTGCAATTACTCAGGTGTATCCATATGGTTTATGAAAGGAACACACATGCAATGACTCTAGTGGTGGTTTAGGAAAAGAACACACATGTAATTACTCTGGTGGAAGTTTAGGAAAATAACACACATGAAATGATTCTTGTGGTGGTTAAGGAAAAGAACACACATGCAATGACTCTGTTGATGGTTTAGGAAAAGAACACACATGCAATGACTCTGGTGGATAAATGTGGTTTAGGAAAGGAATACATATGCAATGACTCTGGTGGATCCATGTGGTTTAGGAACGGAACACACATGCAATGATTCTAGTGGATCCATGTGGTTTATGAAAGGAACACACATGCAATGACACTAGTGGTGGTTTAGGAAAAGAACACACATGCAATGACTCCGGTGGATCGATGTGGTTTAGGAAAAGAAGACACATGCAATGACTCTAGTGGTGGTTTAGGAAAATAAATGCAATGACTCTAGTGGATCCATGTGGTTTAGGAAAGCAACACACATGCAATGACTCTGGTGGATCCACGTGGTTTAAGAAAGGAGCACACATGCAATGACTCTGGTGGTTGTTTAGGAAAATAACACACATGCAATGACTCTGTTGATGGTTTAGGAAAATAACACACACGCAATGACTCTGGTGGATAAATTTTGTTTGGGAAAGGAATACATATGCAATGACTCTGGTAGATCCATGTGGTTTAGGAAAGGAACACACATGCAATGATTCTGGTGGATCCATGTGGTTTATGAAAGGAACACATGCAATGACTCTAGTGGTGGTTTAGGAAAAGAACACACATGCAATGACTCTAGTGGTGGTTTAGGAAAAGAACACACATGCAATGACTCTAGTGGTGGTTTAGGAAAAGAACACACATGCAATGACTCCGGTGGTGGTTTAGGAAAAGAAATGCAATGACTCTAGTGGATCCATGTGGTTTAGGAAAGCAACACACATGCAATGACTCTGGTGGATCCACGTGGTTTATGAAAGGAGCACACATGCAATGACTCTGGTGGATCCATGTGGTTTAGGAAAGTAACACACAAGCAATGACTCTGATGGATCCTTGTGGTTTAGGAAACGAACACACATGCAATGACTCTGGTGAAACCATCTGGTTTATGAAAGGAACATACATGCAATGACTCTAGTGGTGGTTTAGGGAAAGAACACACATGCAATGACTTTGGTGGATCCATGTGGTTTAGGAAAAGAAGACACATGCAATGACTCTGGTGGATCAATGTGGTTTCAGTAAGGAATACACATGTAATGACTCTGGTGGATCCATGTGGTTTAGGAAAGGAACACACATGCAATGATTCTAGTGGATCCATGTGGTTTATGAAAGGAACACACATGCAATGACTCTTGTGGTGGTTTAGGAAAAGAACACACATGTAATGACTCTGGTGGATCCATGTGGTTTAGGAAAAGAAGTACCATGCGATGACTCTGTTGGTGGTTTAGGAAAACAACACACATGCAATGACTCCGGTGGATCAATGTGGTTTAGGAAAGCAACGCATATGCAATGACTCTAGTGATGGTTTAGGGAAAAAAAGCAATGACTCTAGTGGTGGTTTAGGAAAGGAACACACATGAAATGACTCTAGTGATGGTTTAGGAAAAAACACACATGCAATGACTCTAGTGGTGGTTGAGGAAAGGAACACACATGCAATAATTTTGGTGGATCCGTCTGATTTAGGAAAGGAACACGCATGCAATGACTCTGCTGGATCTATGTGGTTTACGAATGGAACACACATGCAATGCCACTGATGGATCCATGTGGTTTAGGAAAATAACACGCACGAAATGACTCTGGCGGATGAATGTGGTTTAGGAAAAGAAGACACATGCAATGACTCTGGTGGTCTTTTAGGAAAAGAACACACATGCAATTACTCTGGTGGATCAACGTGGTTTAGGAAAGGAACACGCATGCAATTTTACTCTAGTGGTGGTTTAGGAAAAGAAAACACATGAAATGACTCAGGTGTATCCATATGGTTTATGAAAGGAACACACATGCAATAACTCTAGTGGTGGTTTATGAAAAGAACACCCATGCAATGACTCTGGTGGAGGTTTAGGAAAAGAACACACACGAAATGATTCTTGTGGTGGTTAAGGAAAAGAACACACATGCAATGACGATGCTGATGGTTTAGGAAAAGAACACACATGCAATGACTCTACTGGTGGTTTAGGAAAGGAACACACAGTAAATGACTCTAGTGATGGTTTAGGAAAAAAACACATGCAATGACTCTAGTGGTGGTTTAGGAAAGGAACACACATGCAATAACTTTGGTGGATCCATGTGATTTAGGAAAGGAACACACATGCAATAACTCTGCTGGCTCCATGTGGTTTATGAATGGAACACACATGCAATGACACTGATGGATCCATGTCGTTTAGGAAAATAACACACACAAAATGACTTTGGTGGATGAATGTGGTTTACGAAAAGAAGAGGCATGCAATGACTCTGGTGGTCTTTTAGGAAAAGAACACACATGCAATTACTCTGGTGGATCAACGTGGTTTAGGAAAGGAACACGCATGCAATTACTCTAGTGGCGGTTTAGGAAAAGAAAACACATGCAATGACTCAGGTGTATCGATATGGTTTATGAAAGGAACACACATGCAATAACTCTAGTGGTGGTTTAAGAAAAGAACACTCATGCAATGACTCTGGTGGAGGTTTAGGAAAATAACACATATGAAATGATTCTTGTGGTGGTTAAGGAAAAGAACACACATGCAATGACTCTGCTGATGGTTTAGGAAAAGAACACACATGCAATGACTCTGGTGGATCAATGTGGTTTAGGAAAGGAATACATATGCAATGACTCGGGTGGATCCATGTGGTTTAGGAAAGGAACACACATGCAATGATTCTAGTGGATCCATGTGGTTTATGAAAGGAACACACATGCAATGACTCTAGTGGTGGTTTAGGAAAAGAACACACATGCAATGACTCCGGTGGATCGATGTGGTTTAGGAAAAGAAGACACATGCAATGACTCTAGTGGTGGTTTAGAAAAATAAATGCAATGACTCTAGTGGATCCATGTGGTTTAGGAAAGGAACCCGCATGCAATGACTCTGGTGGATCCACGTGGTTTATGAAAGGAGCACACATGCAATGACTCTTGTTGATACATCTGGTTTAGGAAAACAACACACATGCAATGACTTTGGTGGATCCATCTGGTTTAGGAAAAGAAGACACATGCAATGACTCTGGTGGATCCATGTGGTTTAGGTAAGGAATACACATGTAATGACTCTGGTGGATCCATGTGGTTTAGGAAAGAAACACACATGCAATGATTCTAGTGGATCCATGTGGTTTATGAAAGGAACACACATGCAATGACTCTTGTGGTGCTTTAGGAAAAGAACACACATGTAATGACTCTGGTGGATCCATGTGGTTTAGGAAAACAAGACACATGCAATGACTCTGGTGGTGGTTTAGGAAAACAACACACATGCAATGACTCCGGTGGATCAATGTGGTTTAGGAAAGGAACACACATGCAATGACTCTAGTGATGGTTTAGGCAAAAACACACAAGCAATGACTCTAGTGGTGGTTTAAGAAAGGAACACACATGAAATGACTCTAGTGATGGTTTCGGAAAAAACACACATGCAATGACTCTAGTTGTGGTTTAGGAAAGGAACACACATGCAATAACTTTGGTGGATCCATGTGATTTAGGAAAGGAACACACCTGCAATAACTCTGCTGGATCCATGTGGTTTACGAATGGAACACACATGCAATGACACTGATGGATCCATGTGGTTTAGGAAAATAACACACACGAAATGACTCTGGTGGATGAATGTGGTTTAGGAAAAGAAGACACATGCAATGACTCTAGTGGTCATTTAGGAAAAGAACACACATGCAATTACTCTGGTGGATCAACGTGGTTTAGGAAAGGAACACTCATGCAATTACTCTAGTGGTGGTTTAGGAAAAGAAAACACATGCAATGACTCAGGTGTATCCATATGGTTTATGAAAGGAACACACATGCAATAACTCTAGTGGTGGTTTATGAAAAGAACACTCATGCAATGACTCTGGTGGAGGTTTAGGAAAATAACACACATGAAATGATTCTTGTGGTTGTTAAGGAAAAGAACACACATGCAATGACTCTGCTGATGGTTTAGGAAAACAACACACATGCAATGACTTTGGTGGATCCATCTGGTTTAGGAAAAGAAGACACATGCAATGACTCTGGTGGATCCATGTGGTTTAGGTAAGGAATACACATGTAATGACTCTGGTGGATCCATGTGGTTTAGGAAAGAAACACACATGCAATGATTCTAGTGGATCCATGTGGTTTATGAAAGGAACACACATGCAATGACTCTTGTGGTGGTTTAGGAAAAGAACACACATGTAATGACTCTGGTGGATCCATGTGGTTTAGGAAAACAAGACACATGCAATGACTCTGGTGGTGGTTTAGGAAAACAACACACATGCAATGACTCCGGTGGATCAATGTGGTTTAGGAAAGGAACACACATGCAATGACTCTAGTGATGGTCTAGGCAAAAACACACAAGCAATGACTCTAGTGGTGGTTTAAGAAAGGAACACACATGAAATGACTCTAGTGATGGTTTCGGAAAAAACACACATGCAATGACTCTAGTTGTGGTTTAGGAAAGGAACACACATGCAATAACTTTGGTGGATCCATGTGATTTAGGAAAGGAACACACCTGCAATAACTCTGCTGGATCCATGTGGTTTACGAATGGAACACACATGCAATGACACTGATGGATCCATGTGGTTTAGGAAAATAACACACGCGAAATGACTCTGGTGGATGAATGTGGTTTAGGAAAAGAAGACACATGCAATGACTCTAGTGGTCATTTAGGAAAAGAACACACATGCAATTACTCTGGTGGATCAACGTGGTTTAGGAAAGGAACACTCATGCAATTACTCTAGTGGTGGTTTAGGAAAAGAAAACACATGCAATGACTCAGGTGTATCCATATGGTTTATGAAAGGAACACACATGCAATAACTCTAGTGGTGGTTTATGAAAAGAACACTCATGCAATGACTCTGGTGGAGGTTTAGGAAAATAACACACATGAAATGATTCTTGTGGTTGTTAAGGAAAAGAACACACATGCAATGACTCTGCTGATGGTTTAGGAAAAGAACACACATGCAATGACTCTGGTGGATCAATGTGGTTAGGGAAAGGAATACATATGGAATGACTCGGGTGGATCCATGTGGTTTAGGAAAGGAACACACATGCAATGATTCTAGTGGATCCATGTGGTTTATGAAAGGAACACACATGCAATGACTCTAGTGGTGGTTTAGGAAAAGAACACACATGCAATGACTCCGGTGGATCGATGTGGTTTAGGAAAAGAAGACACATGCAATGACTCTAGTGGTGGTTTAGGAAAATAAATGCAATGACTCTAGTGGATCCATGTGGTTTAGGAAAGCAACACACATGCAATGACTCTGGTGGATCCACGTGGTTTAAGAAAGGAGCACACATGCAATGACTCTGGTGGTTGTTTAGGAAAATAACACACATGCAATGACTCAGGTGGATCAATGTGGTTTAGGAAAGTAACACATATGCAATGACTCTGATGGATCCTTGTGGCTTAGGAAACGAACACATGCAATGACTCTGGTGAAACCATCTGGTTTATGAAAGAAACGTACATGCAATGACTCTAGTGGTGCTTTAGGAAAAGAACACACATGCAATGAGTCTGGTGGATCCATGTGGTTTAGGAAAAGAAGACACATGCAATGACTCTGGTGGATCCATGTGGTTTAGGTAAGGAATACACATGTAATGACTCTGTTGGATCCATGTGGTTTAGGAAAGGAACACACATGCAATGATTCTAGTGGATCCATGTGGTTTATGAAAGGAACACACATGCAATGACTCTTGTGGTGGTTTAGGAAAAGAACACACATGTAATGACTCTGGTGGATCCATGTGGTTTAGGAAAAGAAGTACCATGCAATGACTCTGGTGGTGGTTTAGGAAAACAACACACATGCAATGACTCCGTTGGATCAATGTGGTTTAGGAAAGGAACACCCATGCAATGACTCTAGTGATGGTTTGGGAAAAAACAAACAAGCAATGACTCTAGTGGTGGTTTAGGAAAGGAACACACATGAAATGACTCCTGTGATGGTTTAGGAAAAACACACATGCAATGACTCTAGTGGTGGTTTAGGAAAGGAACACACATGCAATAACTTTGGTGGATCCATGTGATTTAGGAAAGGAACACACATGCGAAAACTCTGCTGGCTCCATGTGGTTGACGAATGGAACACACATGCAATGACACTGATGGATCCATGTGGTTTAGGAAAATAACACACACGAAATGACTCTGGTGGATGAATGTGGTTTAGGAAAAGAAGACACATCCAATGACTCTGGTGGTCTTTTAGGAAAAGAACACACATGCAATTACTCTGGTGGATCAACATGGTTTAGGAAAGGAACACGCATGCAATTACTCTAGTGGCGGTTTAGGAAAAGAAAACACATGCAATGACTCAGGTGTATCGATATGGTTTATGAAAGGAACACACTTGCAATAACTCTAGTGGTGGTTTAAGAAAAGAACACTGATGCAATGACTCTAGTGGAGGTTTAGCAAAAGAACACACATGTAATGATTCTTGTGGTGGTTAAGGAAAAGAACACACATGCAATGACTCTGCTGATGGTTTAGGAAAAGAACACACATGCAATGACTCTGGTGAATCAATGTGGTTTAGGAAAGGAATACATATGCAATGACTCGGGTGGATCCATGTGGTTTAGGAAAGGAACACACATGCAATGATTCTAGTGGATCCATGTGGTTTACGAAAGGAACACACATGCAATGACTCTAGTGGTGGTTTAGGAAAAGAACACACATGCAATGACTCCGGTGGATCGATGTGGTTTAGGAAAAGAAGACACATGCAATGACTCTAGTGGTGGTTTAGGAAAATAAATGCAATGACTCTAGTGGATCCATGTGGTTTAGGAAAGGAACACACATGCAATGACTCTGGTGGATCCACGTGGTTTAAGAAAGGAGCACACATGCAATGACTCTGGTGGTTGTTTAGGAAAATAACACACATGCAATGACTCGGGTGGATCAATGTGGTTTAGGAAAGTAACACATATACAATGACTCAGATGTATCCTTGTGGTTTAGGAAACGAACACACATGCAATGACTCTGGTGAAACCATCTAGTTTATGAAAGGAACATACATGCAATGACTCTAGTGGTGCTTTAGGAAAAGAACACACATGCAATGACTCTGGTGGATCCATGTGGTTTAGGAAAAGAAGACACATGCAATGACTCTGGTGGATCCATGTGGTTTAGGTAAGGAATACACATGTAATGACTCTGGTGGATCCATGTGGTTTAGGAAAGGAACACACATGCAATGATTCTAGTGGATCCATGTGGTTTTTGAAAGGAACACACATGCAATGACTCTTGTGGTGGTTTAGGAAAAGAACACACATGTAATGACTCTGGTGGATCCATGTGGTTTAGGAAAAGAAGTACCATGCAATGACTCTGGTGGTTTAGGAAAACAAAACACATGCAATGACTCCGGTGGATCAATGTGGTTTAGGAAAGGAACACCCATGCAATGACTCTAGTGACGGTTTGGGAAAAAACAAACAAGCAATGACTCTGGTGGTGGTTTAGGAAAACAACACACATGCAATGACTCCAGTGGATCAATGTGGTTTATGAAAGGAACACACATGCAATGACTCTAGTGATGGTTTAGGGAAAAAGCAATGACTCTAGTGGTGGTTTAGGAAAGGAACACACACGAAATGACTCTAGTGATGGTTTAGGAAAAAACACACATGCAATGACTCTAGTGGTGGTTTAGGAAAGGAACACACATGCAATAACTTTGGTGGATCCATGTGATTTAGGAAAGGAACACACCTGCAATGACTCTGCTGGATCCATGTGGTTTACGAAGGGAACACACATGCAATGACACTGATGGATCCATGTGGTTTAGGAAAATAACACACACGAAATGACTCTGGTGGATGAATGTGGTTTAGGAAAAGAAGACACATGCAATGACTCTGGTGGTCTTTTAGGAAAAGAACACACATGCAATTACTCTGGTGGATCAACGTGGTTTAGGAAAGGAACACGCATGCAATTACTCTAGTGGCGGTTTAGGAAAAGAAAACACATGCAATGACTCAGGTGTATCGATATGGTTTATGAAAGGAACACACTTGCAATAACTCTAGTGGTGGTTTAAGAAAAGAACACTCATGCAATGACTCTAGTGGAGGTTTAGCAAAAGAACACACATGTAATGATTCTTGTGGTGGTTAAGGAAAAGAACACACATGCAATGACTCTGCTGATGGTTTAGGAAAAGAACACACATGCAATGACTCTGGTGAATCAATGTGGTTTAGGAAAGGAATACATATGCAATGACTCGGGTGGATCCATGTGGTTTAGGAAAGGAACACACATGCAATGATTCTAGTGGATCCATGTGGTTTATGAAAGGAACACACATGCAATGACTCTAGTGGTGGTTTAGGAAAAGAACACACATGCAATGACTCTAGTGGTGGTTTAGGAAAATAAATGCAATGACTCTAGTGGATCCATGTGGTTTAGGAAAGGAACACACATGCAATGACTCTGGTGGATCCACGTGGTTTAAGAAAGGAGCACACATGCAATGACTCTGGTGGTTGTTTAGGAAAATAACACACATGCAATGACTCGGGTGGATCAATGTGGTTTAGGAAAGTAACACATATACAATGACTCAGATGTATCCTTGTGGTTTAGGAAACGAACACACATGCAATGACTCTGGTGAAACCATCTAGTTTATGAAAGGAACATACATGCAATGACTCTAGTGGTGCTTTAGGAAAAGAACACACATGCAATGACTCTGGTGGATCCATGTGGTTTAGGAAAAGAAGACACATGCAATGACTCTGGTGGATCCATGTGGTTTAGGTAAGGAATACACATGTAATGACTCTGGTGGATCCATGTGGTTTAGGAAAGGAACACACATGCAATGATTCTAGTGGATCCATGTGGTTTTTGAAAGGAACACACATGCAATGACTCTTGTGGTGGGTTAGGAAAAGAACACACATGTAATGACTATGGTGGATCCATGTGGTTTAGGAAAAGAAGTACCATGCAATGACTCTGGTGGTTTAGGAAAACAAAACACATGCAATGACTCCGGTGGATCAATGTGGTTTAGGAAAGGAACACCCATGCAATGACTCTAGTGACGGTTTGGGAAAAAACAAACAAGCAATGACTCTGGTGGTGGTTTAGGAAAACAACACACATGCAATGACTCCAGTGGATCAATGTGGTTTATGAAAGGAACACACATGCAATGACTCTAGTGATGGTTTAGGGAAAAAGCAATGACTCTAGTGGTGGTTTAGGAAAGGAACACACACGAAATGACTCTAGTGATGGTTTAGGAAAAAACACACATGCAATGACTCTAGTGGTGGTTTAGGAAAGGAACACACATGCAATAACTTTGGTGGATCCATGTGATTTAGGAAAGGAACACACCTGCAATGACTCTGCTGGATCCATGTGGTTTACGAAGGGAACACACATGCAATGACACTGATGGATCCATGTGGTTTAGGAAAATAACACAAACGAAATGACTCTGGTAGATGAATGTGGTTTGGGAAAAGAAGACACATGCAATGACTCTGGTGGTCATTTAGGAAAAGAACACACATGCAATTACTCAGGTGGATCAACATGGTTTAGGAAAGGAACACTCATGCAATTACTCTAGTGGTGGTTTAGGAAAAGAAAACACATGCAATGACTCAGGTGTATCCATATGGTTTATGAAAGGAACACACATGCAATGACTCTGGTGGAGGTTTAGAAAAAGAACACACATGAAATGATTCTAGTGGTGGTTAAGGAAAAGAACACACATGCAATGACTCTGCTGATGGTTTAGGAAAAGAACACACATGCAATGACTCTAGTGGTGGTTTAGGAAAGGAACACACATGAAATGACTCTGGTGATGGTTTAGGAAAAAAAACACATGCAATGACTCTAGTGGTGGTTTAGGAAAGGAACACACATGCAATAACTTTGGTGGATCCATGTGATTTAGGAAAGGAACATACATGCAATAACTCTGCTGGCTCCATGTGGTTTATGAATGGAACACACATGCAATGACACTGATGGATCCATGTGGTTTAGGAAAATAACACACACGAAATGACTCTGGTGGATGAATGTGGTTTAGGAAAAGAAGACACATGCAATGACTCTGGTGGTGGTTTAGGAAAAGAACACACATGCAATTACTATGGTGGATCAACATGGTTTAGGAAAGGAACACGCATGCAATTACTCTAGTGGTGGTTTAGATAAAGAAAACACATGCAATGACTTAGGTGTATCCATATGGTTTATGAAAGGAACACACATGCAATGACTCTAGTGGTGGTTTAGGAAAAGAACACACATGCAATGACTATGGTCGAGGTTTAGGAAAATCACACACATGAAATGATTCTTGTTGTGGTTAAGGAAAAGAACACACATGCAATGACTCTGTAGATGGTTTAGGAAAAGAACACACATGCAATGACTCTGGTGGATAAATATAGTTTGGGAAAGGAATACATATGCAATGACTCTGGTAGATCCATGTGGTTTAGGAAAGGAACACACATGCAATGATTCTGGTGGATCCATGTGGTTTATGAAAGGAACACACATGCAATGACTCTAGTGGTGGTTAAGGAAAAGAACACACATGCAATGACTCCGGTGGATCGATGTGGTTTAGGAAAAGAAGACACATGCAATGACTCTAGTGGTGGTTTAGGAAAATAAATGCAATGACTCTAGTGGATACATGTGGTTTAGGAAAGCAACACACATGCAATGACTCTAGTGGATCCACGTGGTTTAAGAAAGGAGCACACATGCAATGACTCTGGTGGTTGTTTAGGAAAATAACACACATGCAATGACTCTGGTGGATCAATGTGGTATAGGAAAGTAACACATATGCAATGACTCTGATGGATCCTTGTGGTTTAGGAAACAAACACACATGCAATGACTCTGGTGAAACCATCTGGTTTATGAAAGGAACATACATGCAATGACTCTAGTGGTGCTTTAGGAAAAGAACACACATGCAATGACTCTGGTGGATCCATGTGGTTTAGTAAAAGAACACACATGCAATGACTCTGGTTGATCCATGTGGTTTAGGAAAAGAACACACATGCAATGACTCCGGTGGATCAATGTGATTTAGGAAAGGAACACCCATGCAATGACTCTAGTGATGGTTTAGGAAAAAACACACAAGCAATGACTCTAGTGGTGGTTTAGGAAAGGAACACACATGAAATGACTCTAGTGATGGTTTAGGAAAAACACACATGCAATGACTCTAGTGGTGGTTTAGGAATGGAACACACATGCAATAACTTTGGTGGATCCATGTGATTTAGGAAAGGAACACACATGCAATAACTCTGCTGTCTCCATGTGGTTTATGGATGCAACACACATGCAATGACACTGATGGATCCATGTGGTTTAGGAAAATAACACACACGAAATGACTCTGGTGGATGAATGTGGTTTAGGAAAAGAAGACACATGCAATGACTCTGGTGGTCTTTTAGGAAAAGAACACACATGCAATTACTCTGGTGGATCAACGTGGTTTAGGAAAGGAACACGCATGCAATTACTCTAGTGGCGGTTTAGGAAAAGAAAACACATGCAATGACTCAGGTGTATCGATATGGTTTATGAAAGGAACACACATGCAATAACTCTAGTGGTGGTTTAAGAAAAGAACACTCATCCAATGACTCTGGTGGAGGTTTAGGAAAAGAACGCACATGAAATGATTCTTATGGTGGTTAAGGAAAAGAACACACATGCAATGACTCTGCTGATGGTTTAGGAAAAGAACACACATGCAATGACTCTGGTGGATAAATGTGGTTTAGGAAAGGAATACACATGCAATGACTCTGGTGGATCAATGTAGTTTAGGAAAGGAACACACATGCAATGATTCTGGTGGATCTATGTGGTTTATGAAAGGAACACACATGCAATGACTCTAGTGGTGGTTTAGGAAAAGAACACACATGCAATGACTCCGGTGGATCGATGTGGTTTAGGAAAAGAAGACACATGCAATGACTCTAGTGGTGGTTTAGGAAAATAAATGCAATGACTCTAGTGGATCCATGTGGTTTAGGAAAGCAACACACATGCAATGACTCTAGTGGATCCACGTGGTTTAAGAAAGGAGCACACATGCAACGACTCTGGTGGTTGTTTAGGAAAGTAACACACATGCAATGACTCTGGTGGATCAATGTGGTTTAGGAAAGTAACACATATGCAATGACTCTGATAGATCCTTGTGGTTTAGGAAACGAACACACATGCAATGACTCTGGTGAAACCATCTGGTTTATGAAAGGAACATACATGCAATGACTCTAGTGGTGCTTTAGGAAAAGAACACACATGCAATGACTCTAGTGGATCCATGTGGTTTAGGAAAAGAACACACATGCAATGACTCTGGTGGATCCATGTGGTTTAGGAAAAGAACACACATGCAATGACTCCGGTGGATCAATGTGGTTTAGGAAAGGAACACCCATGAAATGACTCTAGTGATGGTTTAGGAAAAAACACACAAGCAATGACTCTAGTGGTGGTTTAGGAAAGGAACACACATGAAATGACTCTAGTGATGGTTTAGGAAAAAACACACATGCAATGACTCTAGTGGTGGTTTAGGAAAGGAACACACATGCAATAACTTTGGTGGATCCATGTGATTTAGGAAAGGAACACACATGCAATAACTCTGCTGTCTCCATGTGGTTTATGAATGCAACACACATGCAATGACACTGATGGATCCATGTGGTTTAGGAAAATAACACACAGGAAATAACTCTGGTGGATGAATGTGGTTTAGGAAAAGAAGACACATGCAATGACTCTGGTGGTCTTTTAGGAAAAGAACACACATGCAATTACTCTGGTGGATCAACGTGGTTTAGGAAAGGAACACGCATGCAATTACTCTAGTGGCGGTTTAGGAAAAGAAAACACATGCAATGACTCAGGTGTATCGATATGGTTTATGAAAGGAACACACATGCAATAACTCTAGTGGTGGTTTAAGAAAAGAACACTCATGCAATGACTCTGGTGGAGGTTTAGGAAAAGAACACACATGAAATGATTCTTGTGGTGGTTAAGGAAAAGAACACACATGCAATGACTCTGCTGATGGTTTAGGAAAAGAACACACATGCAATGACTCTGGTGGATCAATGTGGTTTAGGAAAGGAATACATATGCAATGACTCGGGTGGATCCATGTGGTTTAGGAAAGGAACACACATGCAATGATTCTAGTGGATCCATGTGGTTTATGAAAGGAACACACATGCAATGACTCTAGTGGTGGTTAAGGAAAAGAATACACATGCAATGACTCCGGTGGATCGATGTGGTTTAGGAAAAGAAGACACATGCAATGACTCTAGTGGTGGTTTAGGAAAATAAATGCAATGACTCTAGTGGATCCATGTGGTTTAGGAAAGCAACACACATGCAATGAATCTAGTGGATCCACGTGGTTTAAGAAAGGAGCACACATGCAATAACTCTGGTGGTTGTTTAGGAAAATAACACACATGCAATGACTCTGGTGAATAATGTGGTTTAGGAAAGTAACACATATGCAATGACTCTGATGGATCCTTGTGGTTTAGGAAACGAACACACATGCAATGACTCTGGTGAAACCATCTGGTTTATGAAAGGAACATACATGCAATGACTCTAGTGGTGCTTTAGGAAAAGAACACACATGCAATGACTCTGGTGGATCCATGTGGTTTAGGAAAAGAACACACATGCAATGACTCTGGTGGATCCATGTGGTTTAGGAAAAGAACACACATGCAATGACTCCGGTGGATCAATGTGGTTTAGGAAAGGAACACCCATGCAATGACTCTAGTGATGGTTTAGGAAAAAACACACAAGCAATGACTCTAGTGGTGGTTTAGGAAAGGAACACACATGAAATGACTCTAGTGATGGTTTAGGAAAAAACACACATGCAATGACTCTAGTGGTGGTTTAGGAAAGGAACACACATGCTATAACTTTGGTGGATCCATGTGATTTAGGAAAGGAACACACATGCAATAACTCTGCTGTCTCCATGTGGTTTATGAATGCAACACACATGCAATGACACTGATGGATCCATGTGGTTTAGGAAAATAACACACACGAAATGACTCTGGTGGATGAATGTGGTTTAGGAAAAGAAGACACATGCAATGACTCTGGTGGTCTTTTAGGAAAAGAACACCCATGCAATTACTCTGGTGGATCAACGTGGTTTAGGAAAGGAACACGCATGCAATTACTCCAGTGGCGGTTTAGGAAAAGAAAACACATGCAATGACTCAGGTGTATCGATATGGTTTATGAAAGGAACACACATGCAATAACTCTAGTGGTGGTTTAATAAAAGAACACTCATGCAATGACTCTGGTGGAGGTTTAGGAAAAGAACACACATGAAATGATTCTTGTGGTGGTTAAGGAAAAGAACACACATGCAATGACTCTGCTGATGGTTTAGGAAAAGAACACACATGCAATGACTCTGGTGGATCAATGTGGTTTAGGAAAGGAATACATATGCAATGACTCGGGTGGATCCATGTGGTTTAGGAAAGGAACACACATGCAATGGTTCTAGTGGATCCATGTGGTTTATGAAAGGAACACACATGCAATGACTCTAGTGGTGGTTAAGAAAAAGAATACACATGCAATGACTCCGGTGGATCGATGTGGTTTAGGAAAAGAAGACACATGCAATGACTCTAGTGGTGGTTTAGGAAAATAAATGCAATGACTCTAGTGGATCCATGTGGTTTAGGAAAGCAACACACATGCAATGAATCTAGTGGATCCACGTGGTTTAAGAAAGGAGCACACATGCAATAACTCTGGTGGTTGTTTAGGAAAATAACACACATGCAATGACTCTGGTGAATAATGTGGTTTAGGAAAGTAACACATATGCAATGACTCTGATGGATCCTTGTGGTTTAGGAAACGAACACACATGCAATGACTCTGGTGAAACCATCTGGTTTATGAAAGGAACATACATGCAATGACTCTAGTGGTGCTTTAGGAAAAGAACACACATGCAATGACTCTGGTGGATCCATGTGGTTTAGGAAAAGAACACACATGCAATGACTCTGGTGGATCCATGTGGTTTAGGAAAAGAACACACATGCAATGACTCCGGTGGATCAATGTGGTTTAGGAAAGGAACACCCATGCAATGACTCTAGTGATGGTTTAGGAAAAAACACACAAGCAATGACTCTAGTGGTGGTTTAGGAAAGGAACACACATGAAATGACTCTAGTGATGGTTTAGGAAAAAACACACATGCAATGACTCTAGTGGTGGTTTAGGAAAGGAACACACATGCTATAACTTTGGTGGATCCATGTGATTTAGGAAAGGAACACACATGCAATAACTCTGCTGTCTCCATGTGGTTTATGAATGCAACACACATGCAATGACACTGATGGATCCATGTGGTTTAGGAAAATAACACACACGAAATGACTCTAGTGGATGAATGTGGTTTAGGAAAAGAAGACACATGCAATGACTCTGGTGGTCTTTTAGGAAAAGAACACCCATGCAATTACTCTGGTGGATCAACGTGGTTTAGGAAAGGAACACGCATGCAATTACTCCAGTGGCGGTTTAGGAAAAGAAAACACATGCAATGACTCAGGTGTATCGATATGGTTTATGAAAGGAACACACATGCAATAACTCTAGTGGTGGTTTAATAAAAGAACACTCATGCAATGACTCTGGTGGAGGTTTAGGAAAAGAACACACATGAAATGATTCTTGTGGTGGTTAAGGAAAAGAACACACATGCAATGACTCTGCTGATGGTTTAGGAAAAGAACACACATGCAATGACTCTGGTGGATCAATGTGGTTTAGGAAAGGAATACATATGCAATGACTCGGGTGGATCCATGTGGTTTAGGAAAGGAACACACATGCAATGGTTCTAGTGGATCCATGTGGTTTATGAAAGGAACACACATGCAATGACTCTAGTGGTGGTTAAGAAAAAGAATACACATGCAATGACTCCGGTGGATCGATGTGGTTTAGGAAAAGAAGACACATGCAATGACTCTAGTGGTGGTTTAGGAAAATAAATGCAATGACTCTAGTGGATCCATGTGGTTTAGGAAAGCAACACACATGCAATGAATCTAGTGGATCCACGTGGTTTAAGAAAGGAGAACACATGCAATAACTCTGGTGGTTGTTTAGGAAAATAACACACATGCAATGACTCTGGTGGATCAATGTGGTTTAGGAAAGTAACACATATGCAATGACTCTGATGGATCCTTGTGGTTTAGGAAACGAACACACATGCAATGACTCTGGTGAAACCATCTGGTTTATGAAAGGAACATACATGCAATGACTCTAGTGGTGCTTTAGGAAAAGAACACACATGCAATGACTCTGGTGGATCCATGTGGTTTAGGAAAAGAACACACATGCAATGAATCTGGTGGATCCATGTGGTTTAGGAAAAGAACACACATGCAATGACTCCGGTGGATCAATGTGGTTTAGGAAAGGAACACCCATGCAATGACTCTAGTGATGGTTTAGGAAAAAACACACAAGCAATGACTCTAGTGGTGGTTTAGGAAAGGAACACACATGAAATGACTCTAGTGATGGTTTAGGAAAAAAACACATGCAATGACTCTAGTGGTGGTTTAGGAAAGGAACACACATGCAATAACTTTGGTGGATCCATGTGATTTAGGAAAGGAACACACATGCAATAACTCTGCTGTCTCCATGTGGTTTATGAATGCAACACACATGCAATGACACTGATGGATCCATGTGGTTTAGGAAAATAACACACACGAAATGACTCTGGTGGATGAATGTGGTTTAGGAAAAGAAGACACATGCAATGACTCTGGTGGTCTTTTAGGAAAAGAACACACATGCAATTACTCTGGTGGATCAACGTGGTTTAGGAAAGGAACACGCATGCAATTACTCCAGTGGCGGTTTAGGAAAAGAGAACACATGCAATGACTCAGGTGTATCGATATGGTTTATGAAAGGAACACACATGCAATAACTCTAGTGGTGGTTTAAGAAAACAACACTCATGCAATGACTCTGGTGGAGGTTTAGGAAAAGAACACACATGAAATGATTCTTGTGGTGGTTAAGGAAAAGAACACACATGCAATGACTCTGCTGATGGTTTAGGAAAAGAACACACATGCAATGACTCTGGTGGATCAATGTGGTTTAGGAAAGGAATACATATGCAATGACTCGGGTGGATCCATGTGGTTTAGGAAAGGAACACACATGCAATGGTTCTAGTGGATCCATGTGGTTTATGAAAGGAACACACATGCAATGACTCTAGTGGTGGTTAAGAAAAAGAATACACATGCAATGACTCCGGTGGATCGATGTGGTTTAGGAAAAGAAGACACATGCAATGACTCTAGTGGTGGTTTAGGAAAATAAATGCAATGACTCTAGTGGATCCATGTGGTTTAGGAAAGCAACACACATGCAATGAATCTAGTGGATCCACGTGGTTTAAGAAAGGAGCACACATGCAATAACTCTGGTGGTTGTTTAGGAAAATAACACACATGCAATGACTCTGGTGTATCAATGTGGTTTAGGAAAGTAACACATATGCAATGACTCTGATGGATCCTTGTGGTTTAGGAAACGAACACACATGCAATGACTCTGGTGAAACCATCTGGTTTATGAAAGGAACATACATGCAATGACTCTAGTGGTGCTTTAGGAAAAGAACACACATGCAATGACTCTGGTGGATCCATGTGGTTTAGGAAAAGAACACACATGCAATGACTCTGGTGGATCCATGTGGTTTAGGAAAAGAACACACATGCAATGACTCCGGTGGATCAATGTGGTTTAGGAAAGGAACACCCATGCAATGACTCTAGTGATGGTTTAGGAAAAAACACACAAGCAATGACTCTAGTGGTGGTTTAGGAAAGGAACACACATGAAATGACTCTAGTGATGGTTTAGGAAAAAACACACATGCAATGACTCTAGTGGTGGTTTAGGAAAGGAACACACATGCAATAACTTTGGTGGATCCATGTGATTTAGGAAAGGAACACACATGCAATAACTCTGTTGTCTCCATGTGGTTTATGAATGCAACACACATGCAATGACACTGATGGATCCATGTGGTTTAGGAAAATAACACACACGAAATGACTCTGGTGGATGAATGTGGTTTAGGAAAAGAAGACACATGCAATGACTCTGGTGGCCTTTTAGGAAAAGAACACACATGCAATTACTCTGGTGGATCAACGTGGTTTAGGAAAGGAACACGCATGCAATTACTCCAGTGGCGGTTTAGGAAAAGAAAACACATGCAATGACTCAGGTGTATCGATATGGTTTATGAAAGGAACACACATGCAATAACTCTAGTGGTGGTTTAAGAAAAGAACACTCATGCAATGACTCTGGTGGAGGTTTAGGAAAAGAACACACATGAAATGATTCTTGTGGTGGTTAAGGAAAAGAACACACATGCAATGACTCTGCTGATGGTTTAGGAAAAGAACACACATGCAATGACTCTGGTGGATCAATGTGGTTTAGGAAAGGAATACATATGCAATGACTCGGGTGGATCCATGTGGTTTAGGAAAGGAACACACATGCAATGATTCTAGTGGATCCATGTGGTTTATGAAAGGAACACACATGCAATGACTCTTGTGGTGGTTGAGGAAAAGGATACGCATGCAATGACTCCAGTGGATCGATGTGGTTTAGGAAAAGAAGACACATGCAATGACTCTAGTGGTGGTTTAGGAAAATAAATGCAATGACTCTAGTGGATCCATGTGGTTTAGGAAAGCAACACACATGCAATGACTCTAGTGGATCCACGTGGTTTAAGAAAGGAGCACACATGCAATGACTCTGGTGGTTGTTTAGGAAAATAACACACATGCAATGACTCTGGTGGATCAATGTGGTTTAGGAAAGTAACACATATGCAATGACTCTGATGGATCCTTGTGGTTTAGGAAACGAACACACATGCAATGACTCTGGTGAAACCATCTGGTTAATGAAAGGAACATACATGCAATGACTCTAGTGGTGCTTTAGGAAAAGAACACACATGCAATGACTCTGGTGGATCCATGTGGTTTAGGAAAAGAACACACATGCAATGACTCTGGTGGATCCATGTGGTTTAGGAAAAGAACACACATGCAATGACTCTGGTGGATCAATGTGGTTTAGGAAAGGAACACACATGCAATGACTCTAGTGATGGTTTAGGAAAAAACACACAAGCAATGACTCTAGTGGTGGTTTAGGAAAGGAACACACATGAAATGACTCTAGTGATGGTTTAGGAAAAAACACACATGCAATGACTCTAGTGGTGGTTTAGGAAAGGAACACACATGCAATAACTTTGGTGGATCCATGTGATTTAGAAAAGGAACACACATGCAATAACTCTGCTGTCTCCATGTGGTTTATGAATGCAACACACATGCAATGACACTGATGGATCCATGTGGTTTAGGAAAATAACACACACGAAATGACTCTGGTGGATGAATGTGGTTTAGGAAAAGAAGACACGTGCAATGACTCTGGTGGTCTTTTAGGAAAAGAACACACATGCAATTACTCTGGTGGATCAACGTGGTTTAGGAAAGGAACACGCATGCAATTACTCCAGTGGCGGTTTAGGAAAAGAGAACACATGCAATGACTCAGGTGTATCGATATGGTTTATGAAAGGAACACACATGCAATAACTCTAGTGGTGGTTTAAGAAAACAACACTCATGCAATGACTCTGGTGGAGGTTTAGGAAAAGAACACACATGAAATGATTCTTGTGGTGGTTAAGGAAAAGAACACACATGCAATGACTCTGCTGATGGTTTAGGAAAAGAACACACATGCAATGACTCTGGTGGATAAATGTGGTTTAGGAAAGGAATACATATGCAATGACTCGGGTGGATCCATGTGGTTTAGGAAAGGAACACACATGCAATGATTCTAGTGGATCCATGTGGTTTATGAAAGGAACACACATGCAATGACTCTAGTGGTGGTTAAGAAAAAGAATACACATGCAATGACTCCGGTGGATCGATGTGGTTTAGGAAAAGAAGACACATGCAATGACTCTAGTGGTGGTTTAGGAAAATAAATGCAATGACTCTAGTGGATCCATGTGGTTTAGGAAAGCAACACACATGCAATGAATCTAGTGGATCCACGTGGTTTAAGAAAGGAGCACACATGCAATAACTCTGGTGGTTGTTTAGGAAAATAACACACATGCAATGACTCTGGTGTATCAATGTGGTTTAGGAAAGTAACACATATGCAATGACTCTGATGGATCCTTGTGGTTTAGGAAACGAACACACATGCAATGACTCTGGTGAAACCATCTGGTTTATGAAAGGAACATACATGCAATGACTCTAGTGGTGCTTTAGGAAAAGAACACACATGCAATGACTCTGGTGGATCCATGTGGTTTAGGAAAAGAACACACATGCAATGACTCTGGTGGATCCATGTGGTTTAGGAAAAGAACACACATGCAATGACTCCGGTGGATCAATGTGGTTTAGGAAAGGAACACCCATGCAATGACTCTAGTGATGGTTTAGGAAAAAACACACAAGCAATGACTCTAGTGGTGGTTTAGGAAAGGAACACACATGAAATGACTCTAGTGATGGTTTAGGAAAAAACACACATGCAATGACTCTAGTGGTGGTTTAGGAAAGGAACACACATGCAATAACTTTGGTGGATCCATGTGATTTAGGAAAGGAACACACATGCAATAACTCTGTTGTCTCCATGTGGTTTATGAATGCAACACACATGCAATGACACTGATGGATCCATGTGGTTTAGGAAAATAACACACACGAAATGACTCTGGTGGATGAATGTGGTTTAGGAAAAGAAGACACATGCAATGACTCTGGTGGCCTTTTAGGAAAAGAACACACATGCAATTACTCTGGTGGATCAACGTGGTTTAGGAAAGGAACACGCATGCAATTACTCCAGTGGCGGTTTAGGAAAAGAAAACACATGCAATGACTCAGGTGTATCGATATGGTTTATGAAAGGAACACACATGCAATAACTCTAGTGGTGGTTTAAGAAAAGAACACTCATGCAATGACTCTGGTGGAGGTTTAGGAAAAGAACACACATGAAATGATTCTTGTGGTGGTTAAGGAAAAGAACACACATGCAATGACTCTGCTGATGGTTTAGGAAAAGAACACACATGCAATGACTCTGGTGGATCAATGTGGTTTACGAAAGGAATACATATGCAATGACTCGGGTGGATCCATGTGGTTTAGGAAAGGAACACACATGCAATGATTCTAGTGGATCCATGTGGTTTATGAAAGGAACACACATGCAATGACTCTTGTGGTGGTTGAGGAAAAGGATACGCATGCAATGACTCCAGTGGATCGATGTGGTTTAGGAAAAGAAGACACATGCAATGACTCTAGTGGTGGTTTAGGAAAATAAATGCAATGACTCTAGTGGATCCATGTGGTTTAGGAAAGCAACACACATGCAATGACTCTAGTGGATCCACGTGGTTTAAGAAAGGAGCACACATGCAATGACTCTGGTGGTTGTTTAGGAAAATAACACACATGCAATGACTCTGGTGGATCAATGTGGTTTAGGAAAGTAACACATATGCAATGACTCTGATGGATCCTTGTGGTTTAGGAAACGAACACACATGCAATGACTCTGGTGAAACCATCTGGTTAATGAAAGGAACATACATGCAATGACTCTAGTGGTGCTTTAGGAAAAGAACACACATGCAATGACTCTGGTGGATCCATGTGGTTTAGGAAAAGAACACACATGCAATGACTCTGGTGGATCCATGTGGTTTAGGAAAAGAACACACATGCAATGACTCTGGTGGATCAATGTGGTTTAGGAAAGGAACACACATGCAATGACTCTAGTGATGGTTTAGGAAAAAACACACAAGCAATGACTCTAGTGGTGGTTTAGGAAAGGAACACACATGAAATGACTCTAGTGATGGTTTAGGAAAAAACACACATGCAATGACTCTAGTGGTGGTTTAGGAAAGGAACACACATGCAATAACTTTGGTGGATCCATGTGATTTAGAAAAGGAACACACATGCAATAACTCTGCTGTCTCCATGTGGTTTATGAATGCAACACACATGCAATGACACTGATGGATCCATGTGGTTTAGGAAAATAACACACACGAAATGACTCTGGTGGATGAATGTGGTTTAGGAAAAGAAGACACGTGCAATGACTCTGGTGGTCTTTTAGGAAAAGAACACACATGCAATTACTCTGGTGGATCAACGTGGTTTAGGAAAGGAACACGCATGCAATTACTCTAGTGGCGGTTTAGGAAAAGAAAACACATGCAATGACTCAGGTGTATCGATATGGTTTATGAAAGGAACACACATGCAATAACTCTAGTGGTGGTTTAAGAAAAGAACACTCATGCAATGACTCTGGTGGAGGTTTAGGAAAAGAACACACATGAAATGATTCCTGTGGTGGTTAAGGAAAAGAACACACATGCAATGACTCTGCTGATGGTTTAGGAAAAGAACACACATGCAATGACTCTGGTGGATCAATGTGGTTTAGGAAAGGAATACATATGCAATGACTCGGGTGGATCCATGTGGTTTAGGAAAGGAACACACATGCAATGATTCTAGTGGATCCATGTGGTTTATGAAAGGAACACACATGCAATGACTCTAGTGGTGGTTTAGGAAAAGAATTCACATGCAATGACTCCGGTGGATCAATGTGGTTTAGGAAAAGAAGACACATGCAATGACTCTAGTGGTGGTTTAGGAAAATAAATGCAATGACTCTAGTGGATCCATGTGGTTTAGGAAAGCAACACACATGCAATGACTCTGGTGGATCCACGTGGTTTAAGAAAGGAGCACACATGCAATGACTCTGTTGGTTGTTTAGGAAAGTAACACACATGCAATGACTCTGGTGGATCAATGTGGTTTAGGAAAGTAACACATATGCAATGACTCTGATGGATCCTTGTGGTTTAGGAAACGAACACACATGCAATGACTCTGGTGAAACCATCTGGTTTATGAAAGTAACATACATGCAATGACTCTAGTGGTGCTTTCGGAAAAGAACACACATGCAATGACTCTGGTGGATCCATGTGGTTTAGGAAAAGAAGACACATGCAATGACTCTGGTGGATCCATGTGGTTTAGGTAAGGAATACACACGTAATGACTCTGGTGGATCCATGTGGTTTAGGAAAGGAACACACATGCAATGATTCTAGTGGATCCATGTGGTTTATGAAAGGAACACACATGCAATGACTCTTGTGGTGGTTTAGGAAAAGAACACACATGTAATGACTCTGGTGGATCCATGTGGTTTAGGAAAAGAAGTACCATGCAATGACTCTGGTGGTGGTTTAGGAAAACAACACACATGCAATGACTCCGGTGGATCAATGTGGTTTAGGAAAGGAACACCCATGCAATGACTCTAGTGATGGTTTGGGAAAAAACAAACAAGCAATGACTCTAGTGGTGGTTTAGGAAAGGAACACACATGAAATGACTCTAGTGATGGTTTAGGAAAAAACACACATGCAATGACACTAGTGGTGGTTTAGGAAAGGAACACACATGCAATAACTCTGCTGTCTCCATGTGGTTTATGAATGCAACACACATGCAATGACACTGATGGATCCATGTGGTTTAGGAAAATAACACACACGAAATGACTCTGGTGGATGAATGTGGTTTAGGAAAAGAAGACACATGCAATGACTCTGGTGGTCTTTTAGGAAAATAACACACATGCAATTACTCTGGTGGATCAACGTGGTTTAGGAAAGAAACACGCATGCAATTACTCTAGTGGCGGTTTAGGAAAAGAAAACACATGCAATGACTCAGGTGTATCGATATGGTTTATGAAAGGAACACACATGCAATAACTCTAGTGGTGGTTTAAGAAAAGAACACTCATGCAATGACTCTGGTGGAGGTTTAGGAAAAGAACACACATGGAATGATTCTTGTGGTGGTTAAGGAAAAGAACACACATGCAATGACTCTGCTGATAGTTTAGGAAAAGAACACACATGCAATGACTCTGGTGGATCAATGTGGTTTAGGAAAGGAATACATATGCAATGACTCGGGTGGATCCATGTGGTTTAGGAAAGGAACACACATGCAATGATTCTAGTGGATCCATGTGGTTTATGAAAGGAACACACATGCAATGACTCTAGTGGTGGTTTAGGAAAAGAATACACATGCAATGACTCCGGTGGATCGATGTGGTTTAGGAAAAGAAGACACATGCAATGACTCTAGTGGTGGTTTAGGAAAATAAATGCAATGACTCTAGTGGATCCATGTGGTTTAGGAAAGCAACACACATGCAATGACTCTGGTGGATCCACATGGTTTAAGAAAGGAGCACACATGCAACGACTCTGGTGGTTGTTTAGGAAAATAACACACATGCAATGACTCTGGTGGATCAATGTGGTTTAGGAAAGTAACACATATGCAATCACTCTGATGGATCCTTGTGGTTTAGGAAACAAACACACATGCAATGACTCTAGTGAAACCATCTGGTTTATGAAAGGAACATATATGCAATGACTCTAGTGGTGCTTTAGGAAAAGAACACACATGCAATGACTCTGGTGGATCCATGTGGTTTAGGAAAAGAAGACACGTGCAATGACTCTGGTGGATCCATGTGGTTTAGGTAAGGAATACACATTTAATGACTCTGGTGGATCCATGTGGTTTAGGAAAGGAACACACATGCAATGATTCTAGTGGATCCATGTGGTTTATGAAAGGAACACACATGCAATGACTCTTGTGGTGGTTTAGGAAAAGAACACACATGTAATGACTCTGGTGGATCCATGTGGTTTAGGAAAACAAGACACATGCAATGACTCTGGTGGTGGTTTAGGAAAACAACACACATGCAATGACTCCGGTGGATCAATGTGGTTTAGGAAAGGAACACACATGCAATGACTCTAGTGATGGTTTAGGCAAAAACACACAAGCAATGACTCTAGTGGTGGTTTAAGAAAGGAACACACATGAAATGACTCTAGTGATGGTTTCGGAAAAAACACACATGCAATGACTCTAGTGGTGGTTTAGGAAAGGAACACACATGCAATAACTTTGGTGGATCCATGTGATTTAGGAAAGGAACACACATGCAATAACTCTGCTTGCTCCATGTGGTTTATGAACGGAACACACATGCAATGACACTGATTGATCCATGTGGTTTAGGAAAATAACACACACGAAATGACTTTGGTGGATGAATGTGGTTTAGGAAAAGAAGACACATGCAATGACTCTGGTGGTCTTTTAGGTAAAGAACACACGTGCAATTACTCTGGTGGATCAACGTGATTTAGGAAAGGAACACGCATGCAATTACTCTAGTGGCGGTCTAGGAAAAGAAAACACATGCAATGGCTCAGGTGTATCGATATGGTTTATGAAAGGAACACACATGCAATAACTCTAGTGGTGGTTTAAGAAAAGAACACTCATGCAATGACTCTGGTGGAGGTTTAGGAAAAGAACACACATGGAATGATTCTTGTGGTGGTTAAGGAAAAGAACACACATGCAATGACTCTGCTGATAGTTTAGGAAAAGAACACACATGCAATGACTCTGGTGGATCAATGTGGTTTAGGAAAGGAATACATATGCAATGACTCGGGTGGATCCATGTGGTTTAGGAAAGGAACACACATGCAATGATTCTAGTGGATCCATGTGGTTTATGAAAGGAACACACATGCAATGACTCTAGTGGTGGTTTAGGAAAAGAATACACATGCAATGACTCCGGTGGATCGATGTGGTTTAGGAAAAGAAGACACATGCAATGACTCTAGTGGTGGTTTAGGAAAATAAATGCAATGACTCTAGTGGATCCATGTGGTTTAGGAAAGCAACACACATGCAATGACTCTGGTGGATCCACATGGTTTAAGAAAGGAGCACACATGCAACGACTCTGGTGGTTGTTTAGGAAAATAACACACATGCAATGACTCTGGTGGATCAATGTGGTTTAGGAAAGTAACACATATGCAATGACTCTGATGGATCCTTGTGGTTTAGGAAACGAACACACATGCAATGACTCTGGTGAAACCATCTGGTTTATGAAAGGAACATATATGCAATGACTCTAGTGGTGCTTTAGGAAAAGAACACACATGCAATGACTCTGGTGGATCCATGTGGTTTAGGAAAAGAAGACACGTGCAATGACTCTGGTGGATCCATGTGGTTTAGGTAAGGAATACACATTTAATGACTCTGGTGGATCCATGTGGTTTAGGAAAGGAACACACATGCAATGATTCTAGTGGATCCATGTGGTTTATGAAAGGAACACACATGCAATGACTCTTGTGGTGGTTTAGGAAAAGAACACACATGTAATGACTCTGGTGGATCCATGTGGTTGAGGAAAACAAGACACATGCAATGACTCTGGTGGTGGTTTAGGAAAACAACACACATGCAATGACTCCGGTGGATCAATGTGGTTTAGGAAAGGAACACACATGCAATGACTCTAGTGATGGTTTAGGCAAAAACAAACAAGCAATGACTCTAGTGGTGGTTTAAGAAAGGAACACACATGAAATGACTCTAGTGATGGTTTCGGAAAAAACACACATGCAATGACTCTAGTGGTGGTTTAGGAAAGGAACACACATGCAATAACTTTGGTGGATCCATGTGATTTAGGAAAGGAACACACATGCAATAACTCTGCTTGCTCCATGTGGTTTATGAATGGAACACACATGCAATGACACTGATGGATCCATGTGGTTTAGGAAAATAACACACACGAAATGACTTTGGTGGATGAATGTGGTTTAGGAAAAGAAGACACATGCAATGACTCTGGTGGTCTTTTAGGTAAAGAACACACGTGCAATTACTCTGGTGGATCAACGTGATTTAGGAAAGGAACACGCATGCAATTACTCTAGTGGCGGTTTAGGAAAAGAAAACACATGCAATGACTCAGGTGTATCGATATGGTTTATGAAAGGAACACACATGCAATAACTCTAGTGGTGGTTTAAGAAAAGAACACTCATGCAATGACTCTGGTGGAGGTTTAGGAAAAGAACACACATGGAATGATTCTTGTGGTGGTTAAGGAAAAGAACACACATGCAATGACTCTGCTGATAGTTTAGGAAAAGAACACACATGCAATGACTCTGGTGGATCAATGTGGTTTAGGAAAGGAATACATATGCAATGACTCGGGTGGATCCATGTGGTTTAGGAAAGGAACACACATGCACTGATTCTAGTGGATCCATGTGGTTTATGAAAGGAACACACATGCAATGACTCTAGTGGTGGTTTAGGAAAAGAATACACATGCAATGACTCCGGTGGATCGATGTGGTTTAGGAAAAGAAGACACATGCAATGACTCTAGTGGTGGTTTAGGAAAATAAATGCAATGACTCTAGTGGATCCATGTGGTTTAGGAAAGCAACACACATGCAATGACTCTGGTGGATCCACATGGTTTAAGAAAGGAGCACACATGCAATGACTCTGGTGGTTGTTTAGGAAAATAACACACATGCAATGACTCTGGTGGATCAATGTGGTTTAGGAAAGTAACACATATGCAATGACTCTGATGGATCCTTGTGGTTTAGGAAACGAATACACATGCAATTACTCTGGTGAAACCATCTGGTTTATGAAAGGAACATACATGCAATGACTCTAGTGGTGCTTTAGCAAAAGAACACACATGCAATGACTCTGGTGGATCCATGTGGTTTAGGAAAAGAACACACATGCAATGACTCTGGTGGATCCATGTGGTTTAGGAAAAGAACACACATGCAATGACTCCGGTGGATCAATGTGGTTTAGGAAAGGAACACCCATGCAATGACTCTAGTGATGGTTTAGGAAAAAACACACAAGCAATGACTCTAGTGGTGGTTTAGGAAAGGAACACACATGAAATGACTCTAGTGATGGTTTAGGAAAAAACACACATGCAATGACTCTAGTGGTGGTTTAGGAAAGGAACACACATGCTATAACTTTGGTGGATCCATGTGATTTAGGAAAGGAACACACATGCAATAACTCTGCTGTCTCCATGTGGTTTATGAATGCAACACACATGCAATGACACTGATGGATCCATGTGGTTTAGGAAAATAACACACACGAAATGACTCTGGTGGATGCATGTGGTTTAGGAAAAGAAGACACATGCAATGACTCTGGTGGTCTTTTAGGAAAAGAACACACATGCAATTACTCTGGTGGATCAACGTGGTTTAGGAAAGGAACACGCATGCAATTACTCCAGTGGCGGTTTAGGAAAAGAAAACACATGCAATGACTCAGGTGTATCGATATGGTTTATGAAAGGAACACACATGCAATAACTCTAGTGGTGGTTTAATAAAAGAACACTCATGCAATGACTCTGGTGGAGGTTTAGGAAAAGAACACACATGAAATGATTCTTGTGGTGGTTAAGGAAAAGAACACACATGCAATGACTCTGCTGATGGTTTAGGAAAAGAACACACATGCAATGACTCTGGTGGATCAATGTGGTTTAGGAAAGGAATACATATGCAATGACTCGGGTGGATCCATGTGGTTTAGGAAAGGAACACACATGCAATGGTTCTAGTGGATCCATGTGGTTTATGAAAGGAACACACATGCAATGACTCTAGTGGTGGTTAAGAAAAAGAATACACGTGCAATGACTCCGGTGGATCGATGTGGTTTAGGAAAAGAAGACACATGCAATGACTCTAGTGGTGGTTTAGGAAAATAAATGCAATGACTCTAGTGGATCCATGTGGTTTAGGAAAGCAACACACATGCAATGAATCTAGTGGATCCACGTGGTTTAAGAAAGGAGCACACATGCAATAACTCTGGTGGTTGTTTAGGAAAATAACACACATGCAATGACTCTGGTGGATCAATGTGGTTTAGGAAAGTAACACATATGCAATGACTCTGATGGATCCTTGTGGTTTAGGAAACGAACACACATGCAATGACTCTGGTGAAACCATCTGGTTTATGAAAGGAACATACATGCAATGACTCTAGTGGTGCTTTAGGAAAAGAACACACATGCAATGACTCTGGTGGATCCATGTGGTTTAGGAAAAGAACACACATGCAATGACTCTGGTGGATCCATGTGGTTTAGGAAAAGAACACACATGCAATGACTCCGGTGGATCAATGTGGTTTAGGAAAGGAACATCCATGCAATGACTCTAGTGATGGTTTAGGAAAAAACACACAAGCAATGACTCTAGTGGTGGTTTAGGAAAGGAACACACATGAAATGACTCTAGTGATGGTTTAGGAAAAAACACACATGCAATGACTCTAGTGGTGGTTTAGGAAAGGAACACACATGCAATAACTTTGGTGGATCCATGTGATTTAGGAAAGGAACACACATGCAATAACTCTGCTGTCTCCATGTGGTTTATGAATGCAACACACATGCAATGACACTGATGGATCCATGTGGTTTAGGAAAATAACACACACGAAATGACTCTGGTGGATGAATGTGGTTTAGGAAAAGAAGAAACATGCAATGACTCTGGTGGTCTTTTAGGAAAAGAACACACATGCAATTACTCTGGTGGATCAACGTGGTTTAGGAAAGGAACACGCATGCAATTACTCCAGTGGCGGTTTAGGAAAAGAAAACACATGCAATGACTCAGGTGTATCGATATGGTTTATGAAAGGAACACACATGCAATAACTCTAGTGGTGGTTTAAGAAAAGAACACTCATGCAATGACTCTGGTGGAGGTTTAGGAAAAGAACACACATGAAATGATTCTTGTGGTGGTTAAGGAAAAGAACACACATGCAATGACTCTGCTGATGGTTTAGGAAAAGAACACACATGCAATGACTCTGGTGGATCAATGTGGTTTAGGAAAGGAATACATATGCAATGACTCGGGTGGATCCATGTGGTTTAGGAAAGGAACACACATGCAATGATTCTAGTGGATCCATGTGGTTTATGAAAGGAACACACATGCAATGACTCTAGTGGTGGTTAAGAAAAAGAATACACATGCAATGACTCCGGTGGATCGATGTGGTTTAGGAAAAGAAGACACATGCAATGACTCTAGTGGTGGTTTAGGAAAATAAATGCAATGACTCTAGTGGATCCATGTGGTTTAGGAAAGCAACACACATGCAATGAATCTAGTGGATCCACGTGGTTTAAGAAAGGAGCACACATGCAATAACTCTGGTGGTTGTTTAGGAAAATAACACACATGCAATGACTCTGGTGGATCAATGTGGTTTAGGAAAGTAACACATATGCAATGACTCTGATGGATCCTTGTGGTTTAGGAAACGAACACACATGCAATGACTCTGGTGAAACCATCTGGTTTATGAAAGGAACATACATGCAATGACTCTAGTGGTGCTTTAGGAAAAGAACACACATGCAATGACTCTGGTGGATCCATGTGGTTTAGGAAAAGAACACACATGCAATGACTCTGGTGGATCCATGTGGTTTAGGAAAAGAACACACATGCAATGACTCCGGTGGATCAATGTGGTTTAGGAAAGGAACACCCATGCAATGACTCTAGTGATGGTTTAGGAAAAAACACACAAGCAATGACTCTAGTGGTGGTTTAGGAAAGGAACACACATGAAATGACTCTAGTGATGGTTTAGGAAAAAACACACATGCGATGACTCTAGTGGTGGTTTAGGAAAGGAACACACATGCAATAACTTTGGTGGATCCATGTGATTTAGGAAAGGAACACACATGCAATAACTCTGCTGTCTCCATGTGGTTTATGAATGCAACACACATGCAATGACACTGATGGATCCATGTGGTTTAGGAAAATAACACACACGAAATGACTCTGGTGGATGAATGTGGTTTAGGAAAAGAAGACACATGCAATGACTCTGGTGGTCTTTTAGGAAAAGAACACACATGCAATTACTCTGGTGGATCAACGTGGTTTAGGAAAGGAACACGCATGCAATTACTCCAGTGGCGGTTTAGGAAAAGAAAACACATGCAATGACTCAGGTGTATCGATATGGTTTATGAAAGGAACACACATGCAATAACTCTAGTGGTGGTTTAAGAAAAGAACACTCATGCAATGACTCTGGTGGAGGTTTAGGAAAAGAACACACATGAAATGATTCTTGTGGTGGTTAAGGAAAAGAACACACATGCAATGACTCTGCTGATGGTTTAGGAAAAGAACACACATGCAATGACTCTGGTGGATCAATGTGGTTTAGGAAAGGAATACATATGCAATGACTCGGGTGGATCCATGTGGTTTAGGAAAGGAACACACATGCAATGATTCTAGTGGATCCATGTGGTTTATGAAAGGAACACACATGCAATGACTCTTGTGGTGGTTTAGGAAAAGGATACACATGCAATGACTCCAGTGGATCGATGTGGTTTAGGAAAAGAAGACACATGCAATGACTCTAGTGGTGGTTTAGGAAAATAAATGCAATGACTCTAGTGGATCCATGTGGTTTAGGAAAGCAACACACATGCAATGACTCTAGTGGATCCACGTGGTTTAAGAATGGAGCACACATGCAATGACTCTGTTGGTTGTTTAGGAAAATAACACACATGCAATGACTCTGGTGGATCAATGTGGTTTAGGAAAGTAACACATATGCAATGACTCTGATGGATCCTTGTGGTTTAGGAAACGAACACACATGCAATGACTCTGGTGAAACCATCTGGTTAATGAAAGGAACATACATGCAATGACTCTAGTGGTGCTTTCGGAAAAGAACACACATGCAATGACTCTGGTGGATCCATGTGGTTTAGGAAAAGAAGACACATGCAATGACTCTGGTGGATCCATGTGGTTTAGGTAAGGAATACACATGTAATGACTCTGGTGGATCCATGTGGTTTAGGAAAGGAACACACATGCAATGATTCTAGTGGATCCATGTGGTTTATGAAAGGAACACACATGCAATGACTCTTGTGGTGGTTTAGGAAAAGAACACACATGTAATGACTCTGGTGGATCCATGTGGTTTAGGAAAAGAAGTACCATGCAATGACTCTGGTGGTGGTTTAGGAAAACAACACACATGCAATGACTCCGGTGGATCAATGTGGTTTAGGAAAGGAACACCCATGCAATCACTCTAGTGATGGTTTGGGAAAAAACAAACAAGCAATGACTCTAGTGGTGGTTTAGGAAAGGAACACACATGAAATGACTCTAGTGATGGTTTAGGAAAAAACACACATGCAATGACTCTAGTGGTGGTTTAGGAAAGGAACACACATGCAATAACTTTGGTGGATCCATGTGATTTAGGAAAGGAACACACATGCAATAACTCTGCTGTCTCCATGTGGTTTATGAATGCAACACACATGCAATGACACTGATGGATCCATGTGGTTTAGGAAAATAACACACACGAAATGACTCTGGTGGATGAATGTGGTTTAGGAAAAGAAGACACATGCAATGACTCTGGTGGTCTTTTAGGAAAATAACACACATGCAATGACTCTGGTGGATCAACGTGGTTTAGGAAAGGAACACGCATGCAATTACTCTAGTGGCGGGTTAGGAAAAGAAAACACATGCAATGACTCAGGTGTATCGATATGGTTTATGAAAGGAACACACATGCAATAACTCTAGTGGTGGTTTAAGAAAAGAACACTCATGCAATGACTCTGGTGGAGGTTTAGGAAAAGAACACACATGAAATGATTCTTGTGGTGGTTAAGGAAAAGAACACACATGCAATGACTCTGCTGATGGTTTAGGAAAAGAACACACATGCAATGACTCTGGTGGATCAATGTGGTTTAGGAAAGGAATACATATGCAATGACTCGGGTGGATCCATGTGGTTTAGGAAAGGAACACACATGCAATGATTCTAGTGGATCCATGTGGTTTATGAAAGGATAACACATGCAATGACTCTAGTGGTGGTTTAGGAAAAGAACACACATGCAATGACTCCGGTGGATCGATGTGGTTTAGGAAAAGAAGACACATGCAATGACTCTAGTGGTGGTTTAGGAAAATAAATGCAATGACTCTAGTGGATCCATGTGGTTTAGGAAAGCAACACACATGCAATGACTCTGGTGGATCCACGTGGTTTAAGAAAGGAGCACACATGCCATGACTCTGGTGGTTGTTTAGGAAAATAACACACATGCAATGACTCGGGTGGATCAATGTGGTTTAGGAAAGTAACACATATGCAATGACTCTGATGGATCCTTGTGGTTTAGGAAACGAACACACATGCAATGACTCTGGTGAAACCATCTGGTTTATGAAAGTAACATACATGCAATGACTCTAGTGGTGCGTTAGGAAAAGAACACACATGCAATGACTCTGGTGGATCCATGTGGTTTAGAAAAAGAAGACACATGCAATGACTCTGGTGGATCCATGTGGTTTAGGTAAGGAATACACATGTAATGACTCTGGTGGATCCATGTGGTTTAGGAAAGGAACACACATGCAATGATTCTAGTGGATCCATGTGGTTTATGAAAGGAACACACATGCAATGACTCTTGTGGTGGTTTAGGAAAAGAGCACACATGTAATGACTCTGGTGGATCCATGTGGTTTAGGAAAAGAAGTACCATGCAATGACTCTGGTGGTGGTTTAGGAAAACAAAACACATGCAATGACTCCGTTGGATCAATGTGGTTTAGGAAAGGAACACCCATGCAATTACTCTAGTGATGGTTTGGGAAAAAAACAAACAAGCAATGACTCTAGTGGTGGTTTAGGAAAGGAACACACATGAAATGACTGTAGTGATGGTTTAGGAAAAAACACACATGCAATGACTCTAGTGGTGGTTTAGGAAAGGAACACACATGCAATAACTTTGGTGGATCCATGTGATTTAGGAAAGGAACACACCTGCAATGACTCTGCTGGATCCATGTGGTTTACGAATGGAACACACATGCAATGACACTGATGGATCCATGTGGTTTAGGAAAATAACACACACGAAATGACTCTGGTGGATGAATGTGGTTTAGGAAAAGAAGACACATGCAATGACTCTGGTGGTCATTTAGGAAAAGAACACACATGCAATTACTCAGGTGGATCAACGTGGTTTAGGAAAGGAACACTCATGCAATTACTCTAGTGGTGGTTTAGGAAAAGAAAACACATGCAATGACTCAGGTGTATCCATATGGTTTATGAAAGGAACACACATGCAATAACTCTAGTGGTGGTTTATGAAAAGAACACTCATGCAATGACTCTGGTGGAGGTTTAGGAAAAGAACACACATGAAATGATTCTTGTGGTGGTTAAGGAAAAGAACACACATGCAATGACTCTGCTGATGGTTTAGGAAAAGAACACACATGCAATGACTCTAGTGGTGGTTTAGGAAAGGAACACACATGAAATGACTCTAGTGATGGTTTAGGAAAAAACACACATGCAATGACTCTAGTGGTGGTTTAGGAAAGGAACACACATGCAATAACTTTGGTGGATCCATGTGATTTAGGAAAGGAACACACATGTAATAACTCTGCTGGTTCCATGTGGTTTATGAATGGAACACACATGCAATGACACTGATGGATCCATGTGGTTTAGGAAAATAACACACACGAAATGACTCTGGTGGATGAATGTGGTTTAGGAAAAGAAGACACATGCAATGACTCTGGTGGTGGTTTAGGAAAAGAACACACATGCAATTACTTTGGTGGATCAACATGGTTTAGGAAAGGAACACACATGCAATTACTCTAGTGGTTGTTTAGGAAAAGAAAAAACATGCAATGACTTAGGTGTATCCATATGGTTTCTGAAAGGAACACACATGCAATGACTCTAGTGGTGGTTTAGGAAAAGAACACATATGCAATGACTCTGGTCGAGGTTTAGGAAAATCACACACATGAAATGATTCTTGTGGTGGTTAAGGAAAAGAACACACATGCAATGACTCTGCTGATGGTTTAGGAAAAGAACACACATGCAATGACTCTGGTGGATCAATGTGGTTTAGGAAACGAATACATATGCAATGACTCGGGTGGATCCATGTGGTTTAGGAAAGGAACACACATGCAATGATTCTAGTGGATCCATGTGGTTTATGAAAGGAACACACATGCAATGACTCTAGTGGTGGTTTAGGAAAAGAACACACATGCAATGACTCCGGTGGATCGATGTGGTTTAGGAAAAGAAGACACATGCAATGACTCTAGTGGTGGTTTAGGAAAATAAATGCAATGACTCTAGTGGATCCATGTGGTTTAGGAAAGAAACACACATGCAATGACTCTGGTGGATCCACGTGGTTTATGAAAGGAGAACACATGCAATGACTCGGGTGGTGGTTTAGGAAAATAACACACATGCAATGACTCTGGTGGATCAATGTGGTTTAGGAAAGTAACACACATGCAATGACTCTGATGGATCCTTGTGGTTTAGGAAACGAACACACATGCAATGACTCTGGTGAAACCATCTGGTTTAGGAAAGGAACATACATGCAATCACTCTAGTGGTGGTTTAGGAAAAGAACACACATGCAATGACTCTGGTGGATCCATGTGGTTTAGGAAAAGTAGACACATGCAATGACTCTGGTGGATCCATGTGGTTTAGGTAAGGAATACACATGTAATGACTCTGGTGGATCGATGTGCTTTAGTAAAGGAACAGACATGCAATGATTCTAGTGGATCGATGTGGTTTATGAAAGGAACACACATGCAATGACTCTTGTGGTGGTTTAGGAAAAGAACACACATGTAATGACTCTGGTGGATCCATGTGGTTTAGGAAAAGAAGTACCATGCAATGACTCTGGTGGTGGTTTAGGAAAACAACACACATGCAATGACTCCAGTGGATCAATGTGGTTTAGGAAAGGAGCACACATGCAATGCCTCTAGTGATGGTTTAGGGAAAAAAGCAATGACTCTAGTGGTGGTTTAGGAAAGGAACACACATGAAATGACTCTAGTGATGGTTTAGGAAAAAACACACATGCAATGACTCTAGTGGTGGTTTAGGAAAGGAACACACATGCAATAACTTTGGTGGATCCATGTGATTTAGGAAAGGAACATACATGCAATGACTCTGCTGGATCCATGTGGTTTATGAATGGAACACACATGCAATGACACTGATGGATCCATGTGGTTTAGGAAAATAACACACATGAAATGACTCTGGTGGATGAATGTGGTTTCGGAAGAGAAGGCACATGCAATGACTCTGGTGGTTGTTTAGGAAAAGAACACACATGCAATTACTCTGGTGGATCAACGTGGTTTAGGAAAGGAACATGCATGCAATTACTCTAGTGGTGGTTTAGGAAAAGAAAGCACATGCAATGACTCAGGTGTATCCATATGGTTTCTGAAAGGAACACACATGCAATGACTCTGGTCGAGGTTTAGGAAAATCACACACATGAAATGATTCTTATGGTGGTTAAGGAAAAGAACACACATGCAATGACTCTGTTGATGGTTTAGGAAAAGAACACACATGCAATGACTCTGGTGGATAAATGTGGTTTAGGAAAGGAATACATATGCAATGACTCTGGTGGATCCATGTGGTTTAGGAAAGGAACACACATGCAATGATTCTAGTGGATCCATGTGGTTTATGAAAGGAACACACATGCAATGACTCTAGTGGTGGTTTAGGAAAAGAACACACATGCAATGACTCCGGTGGATCGATTTGGATTAGGAAAAGAAGACACATGTAATGACTCTAGTGGTGGTTTAGGAAAATAAATACAATGACTCTAGTGGATCCATGTGGTTTAGGAAAGCAACACACATGCAATGACTCTAGTGGATCCACGTGGTTTATGAAAGGAGCACACATGCAATGACTCTGGTGGATCAATGTGGTTTAGGAAAGTAACACACATGCAATGACTCTGATGGATCCTTGTGGTTTAGGAAACGAACACACATGCAATGACTCTGGTGAAACCATCTGGTTTATGAAAGGAACATACATGCAATGACTCTAGTGGTGGTTTAGGAAAAGAACACACATGAAATGACTCTGGTGGATCCATGTGGTTTAGGAAAAGAAGACACATGCAATGACTCTGGTGGATCCATGTGGTTTCGGTAAGGAATACACATGTAATGACTCTGGTGGATCCATGTGGTTTAGGAAAGGAACACACATGCAATGATTCTAGTGGATCCATGTGGTTTATGAAAGGAACACACATGCAATTACTCTTGTGGTGGTTTAGGAAAAGAACACACATGTAATGACTCTGGTGGATCCATGTGGTTTAGGAAAAGAAGTACCATGCAATGACTCTGGTGGTGGTTTAGGAAAACAACACACATGCAATGACTCCGGTGGATCAATGTGGTTTAGGAAAGGAACACACATGCAATGACTCTAGTGATGGTTTAGGGAAAAAAAGCAATGACTCTAGTGGTGGCTTAGGAAAGGAACACACATGAAATGACTCTAGTGATGGTTTAGGAAAAAACACACATGCAATGACTCTAGTGGTGGTTTAGGAAAGGAACACACATGCAATAACTTTGGTGGATCCATGTGATTTAGGAAATGAACACACATGCAATGAATCTGTTGGATCCCTGTGGTTTACGAATGGAACACACATGCAATGACACTGATGGATCCATGTGGTTTAGGAAAATAACACACACGAAATGACTCTGGTGGATGAATGTGGTTTAGGAAAATAAGACACATGCAATGAATCTGGTGTTTATTTAGGAAAAGAACACACATGCAATTACTCTGGTGGATCAACGTGGTTAAGGAAAGGAACATGCATGCAATTACTCTAGTGGTGGCTTAGGAAAAGAAAACACATGCAATGACTCATGTGTATCCATATGTTTTATGAAAGGAACACACATGCAATGACTCTAGTGGTGGTTTAGGAAAAGAACACACATGCAATGACTCTGCTGATGGTTTAGGAAAATAACACACATGCAATGACTCTGGTGGATAAATGTGGTTTGGGAAAGGAATACATATGCAATGACTTTGGTAGATCCATGTGGTTTAGGAAAGGAACACACATGCAATGATTCTGGTGGATCCATGTGCTTTATGAAAGGAACACACATGCAATGACTCTAGTGGTGGTTTAGGAAAAGAACACTCATGCAATGACTCCGGTGGATCGATTTGGTTTAGGAAAAGAAGACACATGTAATGACTCTAGTGGTGGTTTAGGAAAATAAATGCAATGACTCTAGTGGATCCATGTGGTTTAGGAAAGCAACACACATGCAATGACTCTAGTGGATCCACGTGGTTTATGAAAGGAGCACACATGCAATGACTCTGGTGGATCAATGTGGTTTAGGAAAGTAACACACATGCAATGACTCTGACGGATCCTTGTGGTTTAGGAAACGAACACACATGCAATGACTCTGTGAAACCATCTGGTTTATGAAAGGAACATACATGCAATGACTCTAGTGGTGGTTTAGGAAAAGAACACACATGAAATGACTCTGGTGGATCCATGTGGTTTAGAAAAAGAAGACACATGCAATGACTCTGGTGGATCCATGTGGTTTCGGTAAGGAATACACATGTAATGACTCTGGTGGATCCATGTGGTTTAGGAAAGGAACACACATGCAATGATTCTAGTGGATCCATGTGGTTTATGAAAGGAACACACATGCAATGACTCTTGTGGTGGTTTAGGAAAATAACACACATGTAATGACTCTGGTGGATCCATGTGGTTTATGAAAAGAAGTACCATGCAATTACTCTGGTGGTGGTTTAGGAAAACAACACACATGCAATGACTCCGGTGGATCAATGTGGTTTAGGAAAGGAACACACATGCAATGACTCTAGTGATGGTTTAGGGAAAAAAAGCAATGACTCTAGTGGTGGTTTAGGAAAGGAACACACATGAAATGACTCTAGTGATGGTTTAGGAAAAAACACACATGCAATGACTCTAGTGGTGGTTTAGGAAAGGAACACACATGCAATAACTTTGGTGGATCCATGTGATTTAGGAAATGAACACACATGCAATGAATCTGCTGGATCCCTGTGGTTCACGAATGGAACACACATGCAATTACACTGATGGATCCATGTGGTTTAGGAAAATAACACACACGAAATGACTCTGGTGGATGAATGTGGTTTAGGAAAAGAAGACACATGCAATGAATCTGGTGTTTATTTAGGAAAAGAACACACATGCAATTACTCTGGTGGATCAACGTGGTTAAGGAAAGGAACATGCATGCAATTACTCTAGTGGTGGCTTAGGAAAAGAAAACACATGCAATGACTCAGGTGTATCCATATGGTTTATGAAAGGAACACACATGCAATGACTCTAGTGGTGGTTTAGGAAAAGAACACACATGCAATGACTCTGGTGGAGGTTTAGGAAAAGAACACACATGAAATGATTCTTGTGGTGGTTAAGGAAAAGAACACACATGCAATGACTCTGTTGATGGTTTAGGAAAAGAACACACATGCAATGACTCTGGTGGATAAATATGGCTTAGGAAAGGAATACATATGCAATGACTCTGGTGGATCCATGTGGTTTAGGAAAGGAACACACATGCAATGATTCGGGTGGATCCATGTGGTTTATGAAAAGAACACACATGAAATGATTCTTGTGGTGGTTAAGGAAAAGAACACACATGCAATGACTCTGCTAATGGTTTAGGAAAAGAACACACATGCAATGACTCTGGTGGATCAATGGGGTTTAGGAAAGAAATACATATGCAATGACTCGGGTGGATCCATGTGGTTTAGGAAAGGAACACACATGCAATGATTCTAGTGGATCCATGTGGTTTATGAAAGGAACACACATACAATGACTCTAGTGGTGGTTTAGGAAAAGAACACACATGCAATGACTCCGGTGGATCGATGTGCTTTAGGAAAAGAAGACACATGCAATGACTCTAGTGGTGGTTTAGGAAAATAAATGCAATGACTCTAGTGGATCCATGTGGTTTAGGAAAGCAACACACAGGCAATAAATCTGCGGGATCCACGTGGTTTATGAATGGAGCACACATGCAATGACTCTGGTGGTTGTTTAGGAAAATAACACACATGCAATGACTCTTGTGGATCAATGTGGTTTAGGAAAGTAACACACATGCAATGACTCTTATGGATCCTTGTGGTTTAGGAAACGAACACACATGCAATGACTCTGGTGAAACCATCTGGTTTATGAAAGGGACATACATGCAATGATTCTAGTGGTGCTTTAGGAAAAGAACACGCATGCAATGACTCTGGTGGATCCATGTGGTTTAGGAAAAGAACACACATGCAATGACTCTGGTGGATCCATGTGGTTTAGGAAAAGAACACACAAGCAATGACTCCGGTGGATCAATGTGGTTTAGGAAAGGAACACCCATGCAATGACTCTAGTGATGGTTTAGGAAAAAACACACAAGCAATGACTCTAGTGGTGGTTTAGGAAAGGAACACACATGAAATGACTCTAGTGATGGTTTAGGAAAAAACACACATGCAATGACTCTAGTGGTGGTTTAGGAAAGTAACACACATGCAATAACTTTGGTGGATCCATGTGATTTAGGAAAGGAACACACATGCAATAACTCTGCTGTCTACATGTGGTTTATGAATGGAACACACATGCAATGACACTGATGGATCCATGTGGTTTAGGAAAATAACACACACAAAATGACTCTGGTGGATGAATGTGGTTTAGGAAAAGAAGACACATGAAATGACTCTAGTGGTCTTTTAGGAAAAGAACACACATGCAATTACTCTGGTGGATTAATGTGGTTTAGGAAAGGAACACGCATGTAATTACTCTAGTGGCGGTTTAGGAAAAGAAAACACATGCAATGACTCAGGTGTATCGATATGGTTTATGAAAGGAACACACAATGCTATAACTCTAGTGGTGGTTTAGGAAAAGAAAACTCATGCAATGACTCTGGTGGAGGTTTAGGAAAAGAACACACATGAAATGATTCTTGTGGTGGTTAAGGAAAAGAACACACATGCAATGACTCTGCTGATGGTTTAGGAAAAGAACACACATGCAATGACTCCGGTGGATCAATGTGGTTTAGGAAAGGAATACATATGCAATGACTCGGGTAGATCCATGTGGTTTAGGAAAGGAACACATATGCAATGATTCTAGTGGATCCATGTGGTTTACGAAAGGAACACACATGCAATGACTCTAGTGGTGGTTTACAAGAAGAACACACATGCAATGACTCCGGTGGATCAACATGGTTTAGGAAAAGAAGACACATGCACTGACTCTAGTGGTGGTTTAGGAAAATAAATGCAATGACTCTAGTGGATCCATGTGGTTTAGGAAAAGAAGTACCATGCAATGACTCTTGTGGTGGTTTAGGAAAACAACACACATGCAATGACTCCGGTGGATCAATGTGGTTTAGGAAAGGAACACCCATGCAATAACTCTAGTGATGGTTTAGGAAAAAACACACAAGCAATGACTCTAGTGGTGGTTTAGGAAAGGAAAACACAGGAAATGACTCTAGTGATGGTTTAGGAAAAAACACACATGCAATGACTCTAGTGGTGGTTTAGGAAAGGAACACACATGCAATAACTTTGGTGGATCCATGTGATTTAGGAAAGGAACACGCATGCAATGACTCTGCTGGATCCATGTGGTTTACGAATGGAACACACATGCAATGCCACTGATGGATCCATGTGGTTTAGGAAAATAACACACATGAAATGACTCTGGTGGATGAATGTGGTTTAGGAAAAGAAGACACATGCAATGACTCTGGTGGTCTTTTAGGAAAGGAATACATATGCAATGACTCCGGTGGATCCATGTGGTTTAGGAAAGGAACACACATGCAATGACTCTAGTGGTGGTTTAGGAAAAGAATACACATGCAATGACTCTAGTGGTGGTTTAGGAAAGGAACACACATGAAATGACTCCAGTGATGGTTTAGGAAAAAACACACATGCAATGACTCTAGTGGTGGTTTAGGAAAGGAACACACATGCAATAACTTTGGTGGATCCATGTGATTTAGGAAAGGAACACACATGCAATAACTCTGCTGGCTCCATGTGGTTTACGAATGGAACACACATGCAATGACACTGATGGATCCATGTGGTTTAGGAAAATAACACACATGAAATGACTCTAGTGGATGAATGTGGTTTAGGAAAAGAAGACACATGCAATGACTCTGGTGGTCTTTTAGGAAAAGAACACACATGTAATTACTCTGGTGGATCAACGTGGTTTAGGAAAGGAACACGCATGCAATTACTCTAGTGGCGGTTTAGGAAAAGAAAACACATGTAATGACTCAGGTGTATCGATATGGTTTATGAAAGGAACACACTTGCAATAACTCTAGTGGTGGTTTAAGAAAAGAACACTCATGCAATGACTCTGGTGGAGGTTTTGGAAAAGAACACAGATGAAATGATTCTTGTGGTGGTTAAGGAAAAGAACACACATGCAATGACTCTGCTGATGGTTTAGGAAAAGAACACACATGCAATGACTCTGGTGGATCAATGTGGTTTAGGAAAGGAATACATATGCAATGACTCGGGTGGATCCATGTGGTTTAGGAAAGGAACACACATGCAATGACTCTAGTGGTGGTTTAGGAAAAGAATACACATGCAATGACTCCGGTGTATCGATGTGGTTTAGGAAAAGAAGACACATGCAATGACTCTAGTGGTGGTTTAGGAAAATAAATGCAATGACTCTAGTGGATCCATGTGGTTTAGGAAAGCAACACACATGCAATGACTCTGGTGGATCCACGTGGTTTAAGAAAGGAGCACACATGCAACGACTCTGGTGGTTGTTTAGGAAAATAGCACACATGCAATGACTCTGGTGGATCAATGTGGTTTAGGAAAGTAACACATATGCAATGACTCTGATGGATCCTTGTGGTTTAGGAAACGAACACACATGCCATGACTCTGGTGAAACCATCTGGTTTATGAAAGGAACATACATGCAATGACTCTAGTGGTGGTTTAGGAAAAGAACACACATGCAATGACTCTGGTGGATCCATGTGGTTTAGGAAAATAAGACACATGCAATGACTCTAGTGGATCCATGTGGTTTAGGTAAGGAATACACATGTAATGACTCTGGTGGATCCATGTGGTTTAGGAAAGGAACACACATGCAATGATTCTAGTGGATCCATGTGGTTTATGAAAGGAACACACATGCAATGACTCTTGTGGTGGTTTAGGAAAAGAACACACATGTAATGACTATGGTGGATCCATGTGGTTTAGGAAAAGAAGTACCATGCAATGACTCTGGTGGTGGTTTAGGAAAAGAAGTACCATGCAATGACTCTGGTGGTGGTTTAGGAAAACAACACACATGCAATGACTCCGGTGGATCAATCTGGTTTAGGAAAGGAACACCCATGCAATGACTCTAGTGATGGTTTGGGAAAAAACACACAAGCAATGACTCTAGTTGTGGTTTAGGAAAGGAAAACACATGAAATGACTCTAGTGATGGTTTAGGAAAAACACACATGCAATGACTCTAGTGGTGGTTTAGGAAAGGAACACACATGCAATAACTTTGGTGGATCCATGTGATTTAGGAAAGGAACACACATGCAATGATTCTGCTGGATCCATGTGGTTTACGAATGGAACACACATGCAATGACACTAATGGATCCATGTGGTTTAGGAAAATAACACACACGAAATGACTCTGGTGGATGAATGTGGTTTAGGAAAAGAAGACACATGCAATGACTCTGGTGGTCGTTTTGGAAAAGAACACACATGCAATTACTCTGGTGGATCAACGTGGTTTAGGAAAGGAACCCGCATGCAATTACTCTAGTGGTGGTTTAGTAAAAGAAAAAACATGCAATGACTCAGGTGTATCCATATGGTTTATGAAAGGAACACACATGCAATAACTCTAGTGGTGGTTTAGGAAAAGAACACTCATGCTATGACTCAGGTGGAGGTTTAGGAAAAGGACACACATGAAATGATTCTTGTGGTGGTTAAGGAAAAGAACACACATGCAATGACTCTACTGATGGTTTAGGAAAAGAACACAAATGCAATGACTCTGGTGGATCAATTTGGTTTAGGAAAGGAATACATATGCAATGACTCTGGTGGATCCATGTGGTTTAGGAAAGGAACACACATGCAATGATTCTGGTGGATCCATGTGGTTTATGAAAGGAACACACATGCAATGACTCTAGTGGTGGTTTAGGAAAAGAACACACATGGAATGACTCCGGTGGAACGATGTGGTTTAGGAAAATAAGACACATGCAATGACTCTAGCGGTGGTTTAGGAAAATAAATGCAATGACTCTGGTGGATCCACGTGGTTTATGAAAGGAGCACACATGCAATGACTCTGGTGGATCCATGTGGTTTAGGAAAAGAATACACATGTAATGACTCTGGTGGATCCATGTGGTTTAGGAAAGGAACACACATGCAATGATTCTAGTGGATCCATGTGGTTTATGAAAGGAACACACATGCAATGACTCTTGTGATGGTTTAGGAAAAAACACACATGCAATGATTCTGCTGGATCCATGTGGTTTACGAATGGAACACACATGCAATGACACTAATGGATCCATGTGGTTTAGGAAAATAACACACACGAAATGACTCTGGTGGATGAATGTGGTTTAGGAAAAGAAGACACATGCAATGACTCTGGTGGTCGTTTTGGAAAAGAACACACATGCAATTACTCTGGTGGATCAACGTGGTTTAGGAAAGGAACACGCATGCAATTACTCTAGTGGTGGTTTAGGAATAGAAAACACATGCAATGACTCAGGTGTATCCATATGGTTTATGAAAGGAACACACATGCAATGACTCTAGTGGTGGTTTAGGAAAGGAACACACATGCAATAACTTTGGTGGATCCATGTGATTTAGGAAAGGAATACACATGCAATGATTCTGCTGGATCCATGTGGTTTACGAATGGAACACACATGCAATGACACTAATGGATCCATGTGGTTTAGGAAAATAACACACACGAAATGACTCTGGTGGATGAATGTGGTTTAGGAAAAGAAGACACATGCAATGACTCTGGTGGTCGTTTTGGAAAAGAACACATATGCAATTACTCTGGTGGATCAACGTGGTTTAGGAAAGGAACCCGCATGCAATTACTCTAGTGGTGGTTTAGTAAAAGAAAAAACATGCAATGACTCAGGTGTATCCATATGGTTTATGAAAGGAACACACATGCAATAACTCTAGTGGTGGTTTAGGAAAAGAACACTCATGCTATGACTCAGGTGGAGGTTTAGGAAAAGAACGCACATGAAATGATTCTTGTGGTGGTTAAGGAAAAGAACACACATGCAATGACTCTACTGATGGTTTAGGAAAAGAACACACATGCAATGACTCTGGTGGATCAATTTGGTTTAGGAAAGGAATACATATGCAATGACTCTGGTGGATCCATGTGGTTTAGGAAAGGAACACACATGCAATGATTCTGGTGGATCCATGTGGTTTATGAAAGGAACACACATGCAATGACTCTAGTGGTGGTTTAGGAAAAGAACACACATGGAATGACTCCGGTGGAACGATGTGGTTTAGGAAAAGAAGACACATGCAATGACTCTAGCGGTGGTTTAGGAAAATAAAAGCAATGACTCTGGTGGATCCACGTGGTTTATGAAAGGAGCACACATGCAATGACTCTAGTGGTGGTTTAGGAAAATAACACACATGCAATGACTCGGGTGGATCAATGTGGTTTAGGAAAGTAACACACATGCAATGACTCTGATGGATCCTTGTGGTTTAGGAAACAAACTCACATGCAATGACTCTGGTGAAACCATCTGGTTTATGAAAGGAACATACATGCAATGACTCTAGTGGTGCTTTAGGAAAAGAACACACATGCAATGACTCTGGTGGATCCATGTGGTTTAGGAAAAGAAGACACATGCAATGACTCTGGTGGATCCATGTGGTTTAGGTAAGGAATACACATGTAATGAATCTGGTGGATCCATGTGGTTTAGGAAAGGAACACACGTGTAATGATTCTAGTGGATCCATGTGGTTTATGAAAGGAACACACATGCAATGACTCTTGTGGTGGTTTAGGAAAAGAACACACATGTAATGACTCTGGTGGATCCATGTGGTTTAGGAAAAGAAGTACCATGCAATGACTCTGGTGGTGGTTTAGGAAAACAACACACATGCAATGACTCCGGTGGATCAATGTGGTTTAGGAAAGGAACACCCATGCAATGACTCTAGTGATGGTTTGGGAAAAAACACACAAGCAATGACTCTAGTGGTGGTTTTGGAAAGGAAAACACAGGAAATGACTCTGGTGATGGTTTAGGAAAAAACACACATGCAATGACTCTAGTGGTGGTTTAGGAAAGGAACACACATGCAATAACTTTGGTGGATCCATGTGATTTAGGAAAGGAACACACATGCAATGATTCTCCTGGATCCATGTGGTTTACGAATGGAACACACATGCAATGACACTAATGGATCCATGTGGTTTAGGAAAATAACACACACGAAATGACTCTGGTGGATGAATGTGGTTTAGGAAAAGAAGACACATGCAATGACTCTGGTGGTCGTTTTGGAAAAGAACACACATGCAATTACTCTGGTGGATCAACATGGTTTAGGAAAGGAACACACATGTAATTACTCTAGTGGTGGTTTAGGAAAAGAAAAAACATGCAATGACTCAGGTGTATCCATATGGTTTATGAAAGGAACACACATGCAATAACTCTAGTGGTGGTTTAGGAAAATAACACTCATGCTATGACTCAGGTGGAGGTTTAGGAAAAGAACACACATGCAATGACCCAACTGATGGTTTAGGAAAAGAACACACATGTAATGACTCTGGTGGATCAATGTGGTTTAGGAAAGTAACACACACGAAATGACTCTGGTGGATCCATGTGGTTTAGGAAAGGAACACACATGCAATGATTCTGGTGGATCCATGTGGTTTATGAAAGGAACAAACATGCAATGACTCTAGTGGTGGTTTAGGAAAAGAACACACATGCAATGACTCCGGTTGATCGATGTGGTTTAGGAAAAGAAGACACATGCAATGACTCTAGTGGTGGTTTAGCAAAATAAATGCAATGACTCTGGTGGATCCATGCGGTTTAGGAAAGGAACACACATGCAATGACTTTGGTGCATCCACGTGGTTTATCAATGGAGCACACATGCAATGACTCTGGTGGGGTTTAGGAAAATAACACACATGCAATGACTCTGGTGGGTCCATCAGGTTTACGAAAGGAACACACATGCAATGACTCAGGTGTATCGATGTGGTGTATGAAAGGAACACGCATGCAATGACTCTAGTGGTGGTTTAGGAAAAGAACACACATGCAATAACTTTGATGGATCCATCTGGTTTAGGAAAGGAACGCACATGCAATGGCTCTAGTGAATCCATGTGGTTGATGAAAGGATCACACATGCAATGCCTCTTGTGGTGGTTTAGGAAAATAACACACATGCAATGCCTCTGGTGGTCAATGTGGTTTAGAAAGTAACACACATGCAATGACTCTGATGGATCCTTGTGGTTTAGGAAAGGAACACACATGCAATGACTCTGGTGAAACCATCTAGTTTATGAAAGGAACATACATGCAATGATTCTAGTGGTGGTTTAGGAAAAGAACACACATGCAATGACTCTGGTTGATCCATGTGGTTTAGGAAAAGAAGACACATGCAACGACTTAGGTGGATTTAGGTGGTTTAGGTAAGGAATACACATGTAATGTGTCTGGTGGATCCATGTGGTTTAGGAAAGAAACACACATGCAACGATTCTTGTGGATCCATGTGGTTTATGGAAGGAACACACATGCAATGACTCATGTGGTGGTTTATCAAAAGAACACACATGTAATGACACTAGTGGATCCATGTGGTTTAGGAAAAGAAGACACATGCAATGACTCTGGTGGTGGTTTAGGAAAACAACACACATGCAATGACTCTGTTGGATCAATGTGGTTTAGGAAAGGAACACACATGCAATGACTCTAGTGATGGTTTAGGAAAAACACACAAGCAATGACTCTAGTGGTGGTTTAGGAAAGGAACACACATGAAATGAATCTAGTGATGGTTTAGGAAAAAACACACATGCAATGACTCTAGTGGTTGTTTTGTAAAGAAACACACATGCATTAACTTTGGTGGATCCATGTGATTTAGGAAAGGAACACACATGCAATGACTCTGGTGGATCCATGTGGTTTACGAATGGAACACACATGAAGTGACACTGATGGATCCATGTGGTTTAGGAAAATAACACACACGAAATGACTCTGGTGGATCCATGTGGTTTAGGAAAGGAACACACATGCAATGATTCTGGTGGATCCATGTGGTTTATGAAAGGAACACACATGCAATGACTCTAGTGGTGGTTTAGGAAAAGAACACACATGCAATGACTCTGGTGGAGGTTTAGGAAAAGAACACACATGAAATGACTCTTGTGGTGGTTAAGGAAAGGAACACACATGCAATGACTCTGATGATGGTTTAGGAAAAGAACACACATGCAATGACTCTGGTGGATCAATGTGGTTTAGGAAAGGAATACACATGCAATAACTTTGGTGGATCCATGTGGTTTAGGAAAGGAACACACATGCAATGATTCAAGTGGATCCATGTGGTTTATGAAAGGAACCCACATGCAATGACACTAGTGGTGGTTTAGGAAAAGAACTCACATGCAATGACTCCGGTGGATCGATGTGGTTTAGGAAAAGAACACACATGCAATGACTCTATTGGTGGTTTAGGAAAATAAATGCAATGACTCTGGTGGATCCATGTGGTTTAGGAAAGGAACACACGTGCAATGACTCTGGTGGATCTACGTGGTTTATCAAAGGAGCACACATGCAATTACTCTGGTGGTGGTTTAGGAAAATAACACACATGCAATGACTCTGGTGGATCAATGTGGTTTAGGAAAGTAACACACACGAAATGACTCTGGTGGATCCATGTGGTTTAGGAAAGGAACACACATGCAATGATTCTGGTGGATCCATGTGGTTTATGAAAGGAACACACATGCAATGACTCTAGTGGTGGTTTAGGAAAAGAACACACATGCAATGACTCCGGTTGATCGATGTGGTTTAGGAAAAGAAGACACATGCAATGACTCTAGTGGTGGTTTAGCAAAATAAATGCAATGACTCTGGTGGATCCATGCGGTTTAGGAAAGGAACACACATGCAATGACTTTGGTGCATCCACGTGGTTTATCAATGGAGCACACATGCAATGACTCTGGTGGGGTTTAGGAAAATAACACACATGCAATGACTCTGGTGGGTCCATCAGGTTTACGAAAGGAACACACATGCAATGACTCAGGTGTATCGATGTGGTTTATGAAAGGAACACGCATGCAATGACTCTAGTGGTGGTTTAGGAAAAGAACACACATGCAATAACTTTGATGGATCCATCTGGTTTAGGAAAGGAACGCACATGCAATGGCTCTAGTGAATCCATGTGTTTTATGAAGGGAGCATACATGCAATGACTCTAGTGGTGGTTTAGGAAAAGAAGACACATGCAATAAATCTGGTGGGGGTTTAGGAAAAGAAGACACATGAAATGACTCTCGTGGTGGTTAAGGAAAAGAACACACATGCAAAGACTCTGGTGGATCAATTTGGTTTAGGAAAGGAACACACATGAAATGACTCTGATCGATCCATGTGGTTTAGGAAAAGAATACACATGCAATGGCTCTGGTGGATCCATGGGGTTTAGCAAAAGATGGCACATGCAATGACTCTGATGGGTCCATGTGGTTTACGAAAGGAACACACATGCAATGACTCATGTGTATCCGTATGGTTTATGAAAGGAACACACATGCAATGACTCTAGTGGTGGTTTAGGAAAAGAACACACATGAAATGACTCTTGTGGTGGTGAAGGAGAAGAACACACATGCAATGACTCTGCTGATGGTTTAGGAAAAGAACACACATGCAATAACTCTGGTGGATCAATGTGGTTTAGGAAAGGAATACACATGCAATGACTCTGGTGGATCCATGTCGTTTAGAAAATGAACACACATGCAATGATTCTGGTGGATCCATGTGGTTTATGAAAGGAACAAACATGCAATGACTCTAGTGGTGGTTTAGGAAAAGAACACACATGCAATGACTCCGGTTGATCGATGTGGTTTAGGAAAAGAAGACACATGCAATGACTCTAGTGGTGGTTTAGCAAAATAAATGCAATGACTCTGGTGGATCCATGCGGTTTAGGAAAGGAACACACATGCAATGACTTTGGTGAATCCACGTGGTTTATCAATGGAGCACACATGCAATGCCTCTTGTGGTGGTTTAGGAAAATAACACACATGCAATGCCTCTGGTGGATCAATGTGGTTTAGGAAAGTAACACACATGCAATGACTCTGATGGATCCTTGTGGTTTAGGAAAGGAACACACATGCAATGACTCTGGTGAAACCATCTAGTTTATGAAAGGAACATACATGCAATGATTCTAGTGGTGGTTTAGGAAAAGAACACACATGCAATGACTCTGGTGGATCCATGTGGTTTAGGAAAAGAAGATACATGCAACGACTCAGGTGGATTTAGGTGGTTTAGGTAAGGAATACACATGTAATGTGTCTGGTGGATCCATGTGGTTTAGGAAAGAAACACACATGCAACGATTCTTGTGGATCCATGTGGTTTATGGAAGGAACACACATGCAATGACTCCTGTGGTGGTTTAGCAAAAGAACACACATGTAATGACTCTAGTGGATCCATGTGGTTTAGGAAAAGAAGACACATGCAATGACTCTAGTGGTGGTTTAGGAAAACAACACACATGCAATGACTCCGTTGGATCAATGTGGTTTAGGAAAGGAACACACATGCAATGACTCTAGTGATGGTTTAGGAAAAACACACAAGCAATGACTCTAGTGGTGGTTTAGGAAAGGAACACACATGAAATGAATCTAGTGATGGTTTAGGAAAAAACACACATGCAATGACTCTAGTGGTTGTTTTGTAAAGAAACACACATGCATTAACTTTGGTGGATCCATGTGATTTAGGAATGGAACACACATGCAATGACTCTGGTGGATCCATGTGGTTTACGAATGGAACACACATGAAGTGACATTGATGGATCCATGTGGTTTAGGAAAATAACACACACGAAATGACTCTGGTGGATCCATGTGGTTTAGGAAAGGAACACACATGCAATGATTCTGGTGGATCCATGTGGTTTATGAAAGGAACACACATGCAATGACTCTAGTGGTGGTTTAGGAAAAGAACACACATGCAATGACTCTGGTGGAGGTTTAGGAAAAGAACACACATGAAATGACTCTTGTGGTGGTTAAGGAAAGGAACAGACATGCAATGACTCTGATGATGGTTTAGGAAAAGAACACACATGCAATGACTCTGGTGGATCAATGTGGTTTAGGAAAGGAATACACATGCAATAACTTTGGTGGATCCGTGTGGTTTAGGAAAGGAACACACATGCAATGATTCAAGTGGATCCATGTGGTTTATGAAAGGAACCCACATGCAATGACACTAGTGGTGGTTTAGGAAAAGAACTCACATGCAATGACTCCGGTGGATCGATGTGGTTTAGGAAAAGAACACACATGCAATGACTCTATTGGTGGTTTAGGAAAATAAATGCAATGACTCTGGTGGATCCATGTGGTTTAGGAAAGGAACACACGTGCAATGACTCTGGTGGATCAACGTGGTTTATCAAAGGAGCACACATGCAATGACTCTGGTGGTGGTTTAGGAAAATAACACACATGCAATGACTCTGGTGGATCAATGTGGTTTAGGAAAGTAACACACACGAAATGACTCTGGTGGATCCATGTGGTTTAGGAAAGGAACACACATGCAATCATTCTGGTGGATCCATGTGGTTTATGAAAGGAACACACATGCAATGACACTAGTGGTGGTTTAGGAAAAGAACTCACATGCAATGACTCCGGTGGATCGATGTGGTTTAGGAAAAGAAGACACATGCAATGACTCTAGTGGTGGTTTAGGAAAATAAATGCAATGACTCTAGTGGATCCATGTGGTTTAGGAAAGGAACACACATGCAATGACTCTGGTGGATCAACGCGGTTTATCAAAGGAACACACATGCAATGACTCTGGTGGTAGTTTAGGAAAATAACACACATCCAATGACTCTGGTGGGTCCATCAGGTTTACGAAAGGAACACACATGCAATGACCCAGGTGTATCCATGTCGTTTATGAAAGGAACACGCATGCAATGACTCTAGTGGTGGTTTAGGAAAAGAACACACATGCAATAACTTTGATGGATCCATCTGGTTTAGGAAAGGAACGCACATGCAATGGCTCTAGTGAATCCATGTGGTTTATGAAGGGAGCATACATGCAATGACTCTAGTGGTGGTTTAGGAAAAGAACACACATGTAATAAATCTGGTGGGGGTTTAGGAAAAGAAGACACATGAAATGACTCTCGTGGTGGTTAAGGAAAAGAACACACATGCAAAGACTCTGGTGAATCAATTTGGTTTAGGAAAGGAACACACATGAAATGACTCTGATCGATCCATGTGGTTTAGGAAAAGAATACACATGCAATGGCTCTGGTGGATCCATGGGGTTTAGGAAAAGATGGCACATGCAATGACTCTGATGGGTCCATGTGGTTTACGAAAGGAACACACATGCAGTGACTCATGTGTATCCATATGGTTTATGAAAGGAACACACATGAATGACTCTAGTGGTGGTTTAGGAAAAGAACACACATGAATTGACTCTTGTGGTGGTTAAGGAGAAGAACACACATGCAATGACTCTGCTGATGGTTTAGGAAAGGAACACACACGCAATGACTCTGGTGGATCAATGTGGTTTAGGAAAGGAATACACATGCAATGACTCTGGTGGATCTATGTGGTTTAGGAAATGAACACACATGCAATGATTAAGGTGGATCGATGTGGTTTATGAAAGGAACACACATGCAATGACTCTAGTGGTGGTTTAGGAAAAGAACACACATGCAATGACTCCGGTGTATCGATGTGGTTTATGAGAAGAAGACGCATGCAATGACTCTGGTGGTAGTTTAGGAAAATAAATGCAATGACTAGTGGATCCATGTGGTTTAGGAAAGGAACACACATGCAATGACAATTGTGGATCCATGTGGTTGATGAAAGTATCACACATGCAATGCCTCTGGTGGTGGTTTAGGAAAATAACACACATGCAATGACTCTGGTGGATCAATGTGGTTTAGGAAAGTAATACACATGCCATGACTCTGATGGATCCTTGTGGTTTAGGAAAGGAACACACATGCAATGACTCTGGTGAAACCATCTAGTTTATGAAATGAACATACATGCAATGACTCTAGTGGTGGTTTAGGAAAAGAACACACATGCAATGACTCTGGTGGATCCATGTGGTTTAGGAAAAGAAGACACATGCAACGACTCAGGTGGATGTAGGTGGTTTAGGTAAGGAATACACATGTAATGTGTCTGGTGGATCCATGTGGTTTAGGAAAGAAACACACATGCAACGATTCTTGTGGATCCATGTGGTTTATGGAAGGAACACACATGCAATGACTCCTGTGGTGGTTTAGCAAAAGAACACACATGTAATGACTCTAGTGGATCCATGTGGTTTAGGAAAATAAGACACATGCAATGACTCTGGTGGTGGTTTAGGAAAACAACACACATGCAATGACTCCGTTGGATCAATGTGGTTTAGGAAAGGAACACACATGCAATGACTCTAGTGATGGTTTAGGAAAAACACACAAGCAATGACTCTAGTGGTGGTTTAGGAAAGGAACACACATGAAATGAATCTAGTGATGGTTTAGGAAAAAACACACATGCAATGACTCTAGTGGTTGTTTTGTAAAGAAACACACATGCATTAACTTTGGTGGATCCATGTGATTTAGGAAAGGAACACACATGCAATGACTCTGGTGGATCCATGTGGTTTACGAATGGAACACACATGAAGTGACACTGATGGATCCATGTGGTTTAGGAAAATAACACACACGAAATGACTCTGGTGGATCCATGTGGTTTAGGAAAGGAACACACATGCAAAAATTCTGGAGGATCCATGTGGTTTATGAAAGGAACACACATGCAATGACTCTGGTGGTGGTTTAGGAAAAGAACACACATGCAATGACTCTGGTGGAGGTTTAGGAAAAGAACACACATGAAATGACTCTTGTGGTGGTTTAGGAAAATAAATGCAATGACTCTGGTGGATCCATGCGGTTTAGGAAAGGAACACACATGCAATGACTTTGGTGCATCCACGTGGTTTATCAATGGAGCACACATGCAATGACTCTGGTGGGGTTTAGGAAAATAACACACATGCAATGACTCTGGTGGAGGTTTAGGAAAAGAACACACATGAAATGACTCTTGTGGTGGTTTAGGAAAATAAATGCAATGACTTCGGTGGATCCATGTGGTTTAGGAAAGGAACACACATGCAATGATTCTGGAGGATCCATGTGGTTTATGAAAGGAACACACATGCAATGACTCTGGTGGTGGTTTCGGAAAAGAACACACATGCAATGACTCTGGTGGAGGTTTAGGAAAAGAACACACATGAAATGACTCTTGTGGTGGTTTAGGAAAATAAATGCAATGACTCTGGTGGATCCATGCAGTTTAGGAAAGGAACACACATGCAATGACTTTGGTGCATCCACGTGGTTTATCAATGGAGCACACATGCAATGACTCTGGTGGGGTTTAGGAAAATAACACACATGCAATGACTCTGGTGGGTCCATCTGGTTTACGAAAGGAACACACATGCAATGACTCAGGTGTATCCATGTGGTTTATGAAAGGAACACGCATGCAATGACTCTAGTGGTGGTTTAGGAAAAGAACACACATGCAATAACTTTGATGGATCCATCTGGTTTAGGAAAGGAACACACATGAAGTGTCTCTAGTGAATCCATGTGGTTTATGAAGGGAGCATACATGCAATGACTCTAGTGGTGGTTTAGGAAAAGAACACACATGCAATAAATCTGGTGGGGGTTTAGGAAAAGAAGACACATGAAATGACTCTCGTGGTGGTTAAGGAAAAGAACACACATGCAATGACTCTGGTGGATCAATTTGGTTTAGGAAAGGAACACACATGAAATGACTCTGATCGATCCATGTGGTTTAGGAAAATAATACACATGCAATGGCTCTGGTGGATCCATGGGGTTTAGGAAAAGATGGCACATGCAATGACTCTGATGGATCCATGTGGTTTACGAAAGGAACACACATGCAATGACTCATGTGTATCCGTATGGTTTATGAAAGGAACATAAATGCAATGACTCTAGTGGTGGTTTCGGAAAAGAACACACATGAAATGACTCTTGTGGTGGTGAAGGAGAAGAACACACATGCAATGACTCTGCTGATGGTTTAGGAAAAGAACACACATGCAATGACTCTGGTGGATCAATGTGGTTTAGGAAAGGAATACATATGCAATGAATCGGGTGGATCCATGTGGTTTAGGAAAGGAACACACATGCAATGATTCTAGTGGATCCATGTGGTTTATGAAAGGAACACACATGCAATGACTCTAGTGGTGGTTTAGGAAAAGAACACACATGCAATGACTCCGGTGGATCGATGTGGTTTAGGAAAAGAAGACACATGCAATGACTCTAGTGGTGGCTTAGGAAAATAAATGCAATGACTCTAGTAGATCCATGTGGTTTAGGAAAGCAACACACATGCAATGACTCTGGTGGATCCACGTGGTTTATGAAAGGAGCACACATGCAATGACTCTGGTGGTTTTTTAGGAAAATAACACACATGCAATGACTCGGGTGGATCAATGTGGTTTAGGAAAGTAACACATATGCAATGACTCTGATGGATCCTTGTGGTTTAGGAAACGAACACACATGCAATGACTCTGGTGAAACCATCTGGTTTATGAAAGGAACATACATGCAATGACTCAAGTGGTGCTTTAGGAAAAGAACACACATGCAATAACTCTAGTGGATCAATGTGGTTTAGGAAAGGAATACACATGCAATGACTCTGGTGGATCCATGTGGTTTAGGAAATGAACACACATGCAATGATTCTGGTGGATCGATGTGGTTTATGAAAGTAACACACATGTAATGACTCTAGTGGTGGTTTAGGAAAAGAACACACATGCAATGACTCTGGTGTACCGTTGTGGTTTAGGAGAAGAAGACGCATGCAATGACTCTTGTGGTAGTTTAGGAAGATAAATGCAATGACTAGTGGATCCATGTGGTTTAGGAAAGGAACACACATGCAATGACTCTGGTGGATCCATGTGGTTGATGAAAGGATCACACATGCAATGCCTATTGTGGTGGTTTAGGAAAATAACACACATGCAATGCCTCTGGTGGATCAATGTGGTTTAGGAAAGTAACACACGTGCAATGACTCTGATGGATCCTTGTGGTTTAGGAAAGGAACACACATGCAATGACTCTGGTGAAACCATCTTGTTTATGAAAGGAACATACATGCAATGACTCTAGTGGTGCTTTAGGAAAAGAACACACATGCAATGACTCTGGTGTATCCATGTGGTTTAGGAAAAGAAGACACATGCAACGACTCAGGTGGATTTATGTGGTTTAGGTAAGGAATACACATGTAATGTGTCTGGTGGATCCATGTGGTTTAGGAAAGAAACACACATGCAACGATTCTTGTGGATCCATGTGGTTTATGGAAGGAACACACATGCAATGACTCCTGTGGTAGTTTAGGAAAAGAACACACATGTAATGACTATAGCGGATACATGTGGTTTAGGAAAAGAAGACACATGCAATGACTCTGGTGGTGGTTTAGGAAAACAACACACATGCAATGACTCCGTTGGATCAATGTGGTTTAGGAAAGGAACACACATGCAATGACTTTAGTGATGGTTTAGGAAAAACACACAAGCAATGACTCTAGTGGTGGTTTAGGAAAGGAACACACATGAAATGAATCTAGTGATGGTTTAGGAAAAAACACACATGCAATGACTCTAGTGGTGGTTTTGTAAAGGAACACACATGCAATAACTTTGGTGGATCCATGTGATTTAAAAAAGGAACACACAGGCAGTGACACTGATGGATCCATGTGGTTTAGGAAAATAACACACACGAAATGAATCTGGTGGATGAATGTGGTTTAGGAAAAGAAAACACATGCAATGACTTAGGTGTATCCATGTGGTTTATGAAAGGAACACACATGCAATGACTCTAGTGGTGGTTTAGGAAAAGAACACACATGCAATGACTCTGGTGGAGGTTTAGGAAAAGAACACACATGAAATGACTCTTGTGGTGGTTAAGGAAAGGAACACACATGCAATGACTCTGATGATGGTTTAGGAAAAGAACACACATACAATGACTCTGGTGGATCAATGTGGTTTAGGAAAGGAATACACATGCAATGACTTTGGTGGATCCATGTGGTTTAGAAAAGGAACACACATGCAATGATTCAAGTGGATCCATGTGGTTTATGAAAGGAACACACATGCAATGTCACTAGTGGTGGTTTAGGAAAAGAACTCACACGCAATGACTCCGGTGGATCGATGTGGTTTAGGAAAAGAACACACATGCAATGACTCTATTGGTGGTTTAGGAAAATAAATGCAATGTCTCTGGTGGATCCATGTGGTTTAGGATAGGAACACATATGCAATGACTCTGGTGGATCAACGTAGTTTATCAAAGGAGCACACATGCAATGACTCTGGTGGTGGTTTAGGAAAATAACACACATGCAATGACTCTGGTGGATCAATGTGGTTTAGGAAAGTAACACACATGCAATAACTTTGAGGGATCCATGTGGTTTAGGAAAGGAACACACATGCAGTGACTCTAGTGAATCCATGTGTTCTATGAAAGGAACATACATGCAATGACTCTAGTGGTGGTTTAGGAAAAGAATACAAATGCAATGACTCTAGTGGAGGTTTAGGAAAAGAACACACATGAAATGACTCTTGTGGTGGCTAAGGAAAAGAACACACATGCAATGACTCTGGTAGATCAATGTGGTTAGGAAAGCAACACACATGCAATGACTCTAGTGGTGGTTTAGGAAAAGAAAACACATGCAATGACTCAGGTGTATCCATGTGGTTTATGAAAAGAACACACATGCTATTACTCTAGTGGTGGTTTAGGAAAAGAACACACATGCAATGACTCTGGTGGAGGTTTAGGAAAAGAACACACATGAAATGACTCTTGTGGTGGTTAAGGAAAGGAACACACATAGAATGACTCTGCTGATGGTTTAGGAAAAGAACACACATGCAATGACTCTGGTGGATCAATGTGGTTTAGGAAAGGAATACACATGCAATGACTCTGGTGGATCCATGTGGTTTAGGAAAGGAACACACATGCAATCATTCTAGTGGATCCATGTGGTTTATGAAAGGAACACACATGCAATGACACTAGTGGTGGTTTAGGAAAAGAACTCACATGCAATGACTCCGGTGGATCGATGTGGTTTAGGAAAAGAAGACACATGCAATGACTCTAGTGGTGGTTTAGGAAAATAAATGCAATGACTCTGGTGGATCCATGTGGTTTAGGAAAGTAACACACATGCAATGACTCTGGTGGATCAACGCGGTTTATCAAAGGAGCACACATGCAATGACTCTGGTGGTAGTTTAGGAAAATAACACACATCCAATGATTCTGGTGGATCAATGTGGTTTAGGAAAGTAACACACATGCAATAACTTTGATGGATCCATGTGGTTTAGGAAAGGAACAACATGTAGTGACTCTAGTGAATCCATGTGTTTTGTGAAAGGAACATACATGCAATGACTCTACTGGTGGTTTAGGAAAAGAACACACATGCAATGACTCTGGTCCATCAATGTGGTTAGGAAAGGAACACACATGCAATGACTCTAATGGATCCATGTGGTTTAGGAAAAGAACACACATGCGATGACTCTGGTGGTGGTTTAGGAAAAGAACACACATGAAATGACTCTTGTGGTGGTTAAGGAGAAGAACACACATGCAATGACTCTGCTGATGGTTTAGGAAAAGAACACACATGCAATGACTCTGGTGGATCAATTTGGTTTAGGAAAGGAATACATGACTCTGGTGGATCCATGTGGTTTAGGAAATGAACACACATGCAATGATTCTGGTGGATCCATGTGGTTTATGAAAGGACCATACATGCAATGACTCTAGTGGTGGTTTAGGAAAAGAACACACATGCAATGACTCTAGTGTATCGATGTGGTTTAGGAAAACAAGACACATGCAATGACTCTGGTGGTGGTTTAGGAAAATAAATGCAATGACTCTAGTGGATCCATGTGGTTTAGGAAAGGAACACACATGCAATGACTCTGGTGGATCCATGTGGTTTATGAAACATTCACACATGCAATGACTCGGGTGGTGGTTTAGGAAAATAACACACATGCAACGACTCTGGTGGATAAATGTGGTTTAAGAAAATAACACACATGCAATGACTCTGATGGATCCTTGTGGTTTAGGAAAGGAACGCACATGCAATGACTCTGGTGAAACCATCTATTTTATGAAAGGAACATACATGCAATTACTCTAGTGGTGGTTTAGGAAAAGAAAACACATGCAACGACTCGTAGGATCCATTTGGTTTAGGAAAAGAAGACACATGCAATGACTCAGGTGGATCCACGTGGTTTATGTAAGGAATACACATGTAATGACTATGGTGGATCCATTTTGTTTAGGAAAGGAACACACAAGCAATGATTCTGGTGGATCCATGTGGTTTATGAAAGGAACACACATGCAATGACTCTTGTGGTGGTTTAGGAAAATAACACACATGTAATGACTCTGGTGGACCATGTGGTTTAGGAAAATAACACACATGTAATGACTCTGGTGGATCCATGTGGTTTAGGAAAATAACACACACGTAATGACTCTGGTGGATGAATGTGGTTTAGGAAAAGAAGACACATGCAATGACTCTGGTGGTTGTTTAGGAAAACAACACACATGCAATGACTCTGGTGGATCAATGTGGTTTAGGAAAGGAACACACATGCAATGACTCTAGTGATGGTTTAGGAAAAAACACACAAGCAATGACTCTAGTGGTGGTTTAGGAAAGCAACACACATGAAATGAATCTAGTGATCGTTTAGGAAAACACACACATGCAATGACACTAGTGGTGTTTTTGGAAAGGAACACACATGCAATAACTTTGGTGGATCCATGTGATTTAGGAAAGGAACACACATACAATGACTCTAGTGGATCCATGTGGTTTATGAATGGAACACACATGCAATGACACTGATGGATCCATGTGGTTTAGAAAAATAACACACATGAAATGACTCTAGTGGATGAATGTTGTTTAGGAAAAGAACACACATGCAATGATTCTGGTGGATCCATGTGGTTTATGAAAGGAACACACATGCAATGACTCTAGTGGTGGTTTAGGAAAAGAATACATATGCAATGACTCTGGTGGAGGTTTAGGAAAAGAACACACATGAAATGACTCTTGTGATGGTTAAGGAAAAGAACGCACATGCAATGACTCTGCTGATGGTTTAGGAAAAGAACACACATGCAATGACTCTAGTGGATCAATGTGGTTTAGGAAAGGAATACACATGCAATGACTCTGGTGGATCCATGTGGTTTAGAAAAGGAACACACATGCAATGATTCTGGTGGATCCATGTGGTTTATGAAAGGAACACACATGCAATGACACTAGTGGTGGTTTAGGAAAAGAACAGACATGCAATGACTCCGGCGGGTCGATGTGGTTGAGGAAAAGAAGACACATGCAATGACTCTAGTGGTGGTTTAGGAAAATAAATGCAATGACTCTTATGGATCCATGTGGTTTAGGAAAGGAACACACATGCAATGAATCTGATGGATCAGCGTGGTTTATCAAATGAGCACACATGCAATGACTGTGGTGGTGGTTTAGGAAAATAACACACATGCAATGACTCTGGTGGATCAATGTGGTTTAGGAAAGTAACACACATGCAATAACTTTGATGGATCCATGTGGTTTAGGAAAGGAACACACATGCAGTGACTCTAGTGAATCCATGTGGTTCATGAAAGGAATATACAACCAATGACTCTAGTGGTGGTTTAGGAAAAGAACACACATGCAATGACTCTGGTGGAGGTTTAGTAAAAGAACACACATGAAATGACTCTTGTGGTGGTTAAGGAAAAGAACACACATGAAATGACTCTGGTAGATCAATGTGGTTAGGAAAGGAACACACATGCAATGACTCTAGTGGTGGTTTAGGAAAAGAAAACACATGCAATGACTCTGGTGGTGGTTAAGGAAAAGAACACACATGCAATGAATCTGGTGGATCAATGTGGTTTAGGAAAGGAACACACGTGCAATGACTCTAATGGATCCATGCAGTTTAGGAAAAGAATACGCATGTGATGACTATGGTGGTTCCATGTGGTTTAGGAAAAGAAGGCACATGCAATAAATCTGGTGGGGGTTTAGGAAAAGAAGACACATGAAATGACCCTTGTGGTGGTTAAGGAAAAGAACACACATGCAATGACTCTGGTGGATCAATTTGGTTTAGGAAAGGAACACACATGAAATGACTCTGATCGATCCATGTGGTTTAGGAAAAGAATACACATGCAACGGCTCTGGTGGATCCATGTGGTTTAGGAAAAGAAGGCACATGCAATGACTCTGATGGGTCCATGTGGTTTACAAAAGGAACACACATGCAATGACTCATGTGTATCCGTAAGGTTTATGAAAGGAACACACATGCAATGACTCTAGTGGTGGTTTAGGAGAAGAACACACATGAATTGACTCTTGTGGTGGTTAAGGAGAAGAACACACATGCAATGACTCTGCTGATGGTTTAGGAAAAGAACACACATGCAATGACTCTGGTGGATCAATGTGGTTTAGGAAAGGAATACACATGCAATGACTCTGGTGGATCCATGTGGTTTAGGAAATGAACACACATGCAATGATTCGGGTGGATCGATGTGGTTTATGAAAGGAACACACATGCAATGACTGTAGTGGTGGTTTAGGAAAAGAACACACATGCAATGACTCCGGTGTATCGATGTGGTTTAGGAGAAGAAGACGCATGCAATGACTCTGGTGGTAGTTTAGGAAAATAAATGCAATGACTAGTGGATCCATGTGGTTTAGGAAAGGAACACACATGCAATGACAATTGTGGATCCATGTGGTTGATGAAAGTATCACACATGCAATGCCTCTGGTGGTGGTTTAGGAAAATAACACACATCCAATGACTCAGGTGGATCAATGTGGTTTAGGAAAGTAATACACATGCAATGACTCTGATGGATCCTTGTGGTTTAGGAAAGGAACACACATGCAATGACTCTGGTGAAACCATCTAGTTTATGAAAGGAACATACATGCAATGACTCTAGTGGTGGTTTAGGAAAAGAACACACATGCAATGACTCTGGTGGATCCATGTGGTTTAGGAAAAGAAGACACATGCAATGACTCAGGTGGATCCATGTGGTTTAGGTAAGGAATACACATGTAATGACTCTGGTGGATCCATGTGGTTTAGGAAAGAAACACACATGCAATGATTCGGGTGGATCCATGTGGTTTATGAAAGGAACACACATGCAATGACTCCTGTGGTGGTTTAGGAAAAGAACACACATGTAATGACTCTAGTGGATCCATGTGGTTTAGGAAAGGAAGACAGATGCAATGACTCTGGTGGTGGTTTAGGTAAACAACACACATGCAATGACTCCATTGGATCAATGTGGTTTAGGAAAGGAACACACATGCAATGACTCTAGTGATGGTTTAGAAAAAACACACAAGCAATGACTCTAGTGATGGTTTAGGAAAAAGACACAAGCAATGACTCTAGTGGTGGTTTAGGAAAGGAACACACATGAAATGAATCTAGTGATGGTTTAGGAAAAAACACACATGCAATGACTCTAGTGGTGGTTTTGTAAAGAAACACACATGCATTAACTTTGCTGGATCCATGTGATTTAGGAAAGGAACACACATGCAATGACTCTGGTGGATCCATGTGGTTTACGAATGGAACACACATGAAGTGACACTGATGGATCCATGTGGTTTAGGAAAATAACACACACGAAATGACTCTGGTGGATCCATGTGGTTTAGGAAAGGAACACACATGCAATGATTCTGGTGGATCCATGTGGTTTATGAAAGGAACACACATGCAATCACTCTAGTGGTGGTTTAGGAAAAGAACTCACATGCAATGACTCCGGTTGATCGATGTGGTTTAGGAAAATAAGACACATGCAATGACTCTAGTGGTGGTTTAGCAAAATAAATGCAATGACTCTAGTGGATCCATGCGGTTTAGGAAAGGAACACACATGCAATGACTTTGGTGCATCCACGTGGTTTATCAATGGAGCATACATGCAATGACTCTGGTGGGGTTTAGGAAAATAACACACATGCAATGACTCTGGTGGGTCCATCTGGTTTACGAAAGGAACACACATGCAATGACTCAGGTGTATCCATGTGGTTTATGAAAGGAACACGCATGCAATGACTCTAGTGGTGGTTTAGGAAAAGAACACACATGCAATAACTTTGATGGATCCATCTGGTTTAGGAAAGGAACACACATGCAGTGGCTCTAGTGAATCCATGTGGTTTATGAAGGGAGCATACATGCAATGACTCTAGTGGTGGTTTATGAAAAGAACACACATGCAATAAATCAGGTGGGGGTTTAGGAAAAGAAGACACATGAAATGACTCTCGTGGTGGTTAAGGAAAAGAACACACATGCAATGACTCTGGTGGATCAATTTGGTTTAGGAAAGGAACACATATGAAATGACTCTGATCGATCCATGTGGTTTAGGAAAAGAATACACATGCAATGGCTCTGGTGGATCCATGGGGTTTAGGAAAAGATGGCACATGCAATGACTCTGATGGGTCCATGTGGTTTACGAAAGGAACACACATGCAATGACTCATGTGTATCCATATGGTTTATGAAAAGAACATACATGCAATGACTCTAGTGGTGGTTTCGGAAAAGAACACACATGAAATGACTCTTGTGGTGGTGAAGGAGAAGAACACACATGCAATGACTCTGCTGATGGTTTAGGAAAAGAACACACATGCAATAACTCTGGTGGATCAATGTGGTTTAGGAAAGGAATACACATGCAATGACTCTGGTGGATCCATGTGGTTTAGGAAATGAACACACATGCAATGATTCTGGTGGATCGATGTGGTTTATGAAAGGAACACACATGCAATGACTCTAGTGGTGGTTTAGGAAAAGAACACACATGCAATGACTCTGGTGTACCGATGTGGTTTAGGAGAAGAAGACGCATGCAATGACTCTTGTGGTAGTTTAGGAAGATAAATGCAATGACTAGTGGATCCATGTGATTTAGTAAAGGAACACACATGCAATGACTCAGGTGGATCCATGTGGTTGATAAAAGGATCACACATGCAATGCCTCTTGTGGTGGTTTAGGAAAATAACACACATGCAATGCCTCTGGTGGATCAATGTGGTTTAGGAAAGTAACACACGTGCAATGACTCTGATGGATCCTTGTGGTTTAGGAAAGGAACACACATGCAATGACTCTGGTGAAACCATCTAGTTTATGAAAGGAACATACATGCAATGACTCTAGTGGTGCTTTAGGAAAAGAACACACATGCAATGACTCTGGTGGATCCATGTGGTTTAGGAAAAGAAGACACTTGCAACGACTCAGTTGGATTTATGTGGTTTAGGTAAGGAATACACATGTAATGTGTCTGGTGGATCCATGTGGTTTAGGAAAGAAACACACATGCAACGATTCTTGTGGATCCATGTGGTTTATGGAAGGAACACACATGCAATGACTCCTGTGGTGGTTTAGGAAAAGAAGACACATGCAATGACTCTGGTGGTTTAGGAAAACAACACACATGCAATGACTTCGTTGGATCAATGTGGTCTAGGAAAGGAACACACATGCAATGACTTTAGTGATGGTTTAGGAAAAACACACAAGCAATGACTCTAGTGGTGGTTTAGGAAAGGAACACACATGAAATGAATCTAGTGATGGTTTAGGAAAGTAACACACATGCAATAACTTTGAGGGATCCATGTGGTTTAGGAAAGGAACACACATGCAGTGACTCTAGTGAATCCATGTGGTTTATGAAGGGAGCATACATGCAATGACTCTAGTGGTGGTTTATGAAAAGAACACACATGCAATAAATCAGGTGGGGGTTTAGGAAAAGAAGACACATGAAATGACTCTTGTGGTGGTTAAGGAAAAGAACACACATGCAATGACTCTGGTGGATCAATTTGGTTTAGGAAAGGAACACACATGAAATGACTCTGATCGATCCATGTGGTTTAGGAAAAGAATACACATGCAATGGCTCTGGTGGATCCATGGGGTTTAGGAAAAGATGGCACATGCAATGACTCTGATGGGTCCATGTGGTTTACGAAAGGAACACACATGCAATGACTCATGTGTATCCGTATGGTTTATGAAAAGAACATACATGCAATGACTCTAGTGGTGGTTTCGGAAAAGAACACACATGAAATGACTCTTGTGGTGGTGAAGGAGAAGAACACACATGCAATGACTCTGCTGATGGTTTAGGAAAAGAACAGACATGCAATAACTCTGGTGGATCAATGTGGTTTAGGAAAGGAATACACATGCAATGACTCTGGTGGATCCATGTGGTTTAGGAAATGAACACACATGCAATGATTCTGGTGGATCGATGTGGTTTATCAAAGGAACACACATGCAATGACTCTAGTGGTGGTTTAGGAAAAGAACACACATGCAATGACTCTGGTGTACCGATGTGGTTTAGGAGAAGAAGACGCATGCAATGACTCTTGTGGTAGTTTAGGAAGATAAATGCAATGACTAGTGGATCCATGTGATTTAGTAAAGGAACACACATGCAATGACTCCGGTGGATCCATGTGGTTGATAAAAGGATCACACATGCAATGCCTCTTGTGGTGGTTTAGGAAAATAACACACATGCAATGCCTCTGGTGGATCAATGTGGTTTAGGAAAGTAACACACGTGCAATGACTCTGATGGATCCTTGTGGTTTAGGAAAGGAACACACATGCAATGACTCTGGTGAAACCATCTAGTTTATGAAAGGAACATACATGCAATGACTCTAGTGGTGCTTTAGGAAAAGAACACACATGCAATGACTCTGGTGGATCCATGTGGTTTAGGAAAAGAAGACACATGCAACGACTCAGTTGATTTATGTGGTTTAGGTAAGGAATACACATGTAATGTGTCTGGTGGATCCATGTGGTTTAGGAAAGAAACACACATGCAACGATTCTTGTGGATCCATGTGGTTTATGGAAGGAACACACATGCAATGACTCCTGTGGTGGTTTAGGAAAATAAGACACATGCAATGACTCTGGTGGTGGTTTAGGAAAACAACACACATGCAATGACTTCATTGGATCAATGTGGTTTAGGAAAGGAACACACATGCAATGACTTTAGTGATGGTTTAGGAAAAACACACAAGCAATGACTCTAGTGGTGGTTTAGGAAAGGAACACACATGAAATGAATCTAGTGATGGTTTAGGAAAGTAACACACATGCAATAACTTTGAGGGATCCATGTGGTTTAGGAAAGGAACACACATGCAGTGACTCTAGTGAATCCATGTGTTCTATGAAAGGAACATACATGCAATGACTCTAGTGGTGGTTTAGGAAAAGAACAAACATGCAATGACTCCGGTGGATCGATTTGGTTTAGGAAAAGAACACACATGAAATGACTCTTGTGGTGGTTAAGGAAAAGAACACACATGCAATGACTCTGGTAGATAAATGTGGTTAGGAAAGGAACACACATGCAATGACTCTAGTGGTGGTTTAGGAAAAGAAAACACATGCAATGACTCAGGTGTATCCATGTGGTTTATGAAAAGAACACACATGCAATTACTCTAGTGGTGGTTTAGGAAAAGAACACACATGCAATGACTCTGGTGGAGGTTTAGGAAAAGAACACACATGAAATGACTCTTGTGGTGGTTAAGGAAAGGAACACACATACAATGACTCTGCTGATGGTTTAGGAAAAGAACACACATGCAATGACTCTGGTGGATCAATGTGGTTTAGGAAAGGAATACACATGCAATGACTATGGTGGATCCATGTGGTTTAGGAAAGGAACACACATGCAATCATTCTGGTGGATCCATGTGGTTTATGAAAGGAACACACATGCAATGACACTTGTGGTGGTTTAGGAAAAGAACTCACATGCAATGACTCCGGTGGATCGATGTGGTTTAGGAAAAGAAGACACATGCAATGACTCTAGTGGTGGTTTAGGAAAATAAATGCAATGACTCTGGTGGATCCATGTGGTTTAGGAAAGTAACACACATGCAATGACTCTGGTGGATCAACGCGGTTTATCAAAGGAGCACACATGCAATGACTCTGGTGGTAGTTTAGGAAAATAACCCACATCCAATGATTCTGGTTGATCAATGTGGTTTAGGAAAGTAACACACATGCAATAACTTTGATGGATCCATGTGGTTTAGGAAAGGAACAACATGCAATGACTCTAGTGAATCCATGTGTTTTGTGAAAGGAACATACATGCAATGACTCTACTGGTGGTTTAGGAAAAGAACACACATGCAATGACTCTGGTCCATCAATG